>CM059453.1:3981526-5203103 GCA_030390025.1 Squalus acanthias
ATCTATCTCTCTATCTGTCTGTCTGTCTATCTCTCTATCTGTCTGTCTATCTATCTGTCTATCTATCTATCTGTCTATCTATCTGTCTGTCTGTCTATCTCTCTGTCTATCTATCTGTCTGTCTGTCTATCTCTCTGTCTATCTATCTGTCTGTCTGTCTAGCTGTCTGTCTATCTATCTCTCTATCTGTCTGTCTATCTATTTGTCTACCTATTTGTCTATCTGTCTGTCTATCTGTCTGTCTATCTATCTCTCTATCTCTCTGTCTATCTCTCTATCTCTCTATCTGTCTGTCTATCTATCTCTCTGTCTATCTGTCTATCTATCTGTCTGTCTGTCTATCTGTCTGTCTATCTATCTCGCTATCTGTCTGTCTATCTATTTGTCTATCTGTCTGTCTGTCTATCTGTCTGTCTATCTGTCTGTCTACCTATCTCTCTATCTCTCTGTCTATCTCTCTATCTGTCTGTCTATCTATCTCTCTGTCTATCTATCTCTCTGTCTGTCTCCCTACTTCTTTCTTTCTTTCTTGTCTTTCCTTCGACCACCTCAGCCGCCTGCAGAACCCTGCGGGTTAAGATCGCCGGCCACGGGAGCCGGGTGACTCCCGACCCGAGTCCGTAACCCGCTTAGCCTTTAGCTGCCAGCCCAGATTCAGCCGGGTGGGTCGGGTTAAAATCCGCCCGTCCATCTGTGTCCCCCAAGCTGCATCACAATGTCCTCCAGTAAACTACTAAGACAAAAGGCTAGGACACTGCTGATGTAAGGTAATGATGCGGAGATGCCGGTGTTGGACTGGGGTGGACAAAAATGAGAAGTCGTACAACACCAGGTTATAGACTATAACCTGGTGTTGTGCGACTTCTGATGTAAGGTAAGGCAGAGGGGATCAGTGTGCCTCGTGATAGCAGGAGGGTTATTAGGCTGTGCCCAGCTCAATACCATGGACTATGGTGGTGCAGTGTTTATGTTACTGGACTAATAATCTCAGTGAATGTACAATTCAAATCCCACCATGGCATTTTGAGAATTTGGATTCCATTTTAAATAAAAAGTTGGTATTTATAAAAGTGACCATGAAGCAATTGGATTGTCGTAAAAATCCAACTGGTTCACTAATGTCCTTTAGGGAAGGAAACCTGCCGCCCTTACCCGGTCTGGGCCTATATGTGACTCCAGTCCCAAGCCAATGCGGTTGACTCTTAAATGCCCGCTGAAGCAGCTGATCAAGCCACTCAGTTGTTCGAAGAGACGGACCAACACCACCTTCGCAGGGCAACCAGAGTTAGGCAATAAATGCCGGCCTTGCCAGCGGTGCCCATTTCCCGAGAATGAATGAAGCAATGACGTCCTCTTACTGTAATCATATCAGAAGGCCAAGGTGTGCCAAAGGAGGACGCAACCGGTTGGACCCGAATGGCATCAGGCATTTGTAGCCAATGGTATCTGCTTCGGTTGGCTTCCAAACTATGATACAGCGACGACTTTTATTGCCAACCGAAACCAATCTTTTTAAGAGAAGGCTCTATTTATATTAATGAATGGGGAAGTAGCTCAGATTGCAACCAGTTCCTCAGAGAATATCTTTCCACTTCACACACATTTAAAAATCAATAATTCTGTTTTAACTATATTTATTGCACAAGTGAAATTGGAAAGATGTGTCAGCTGTGATTTAGTGCATAACAATGGACACGATCTTCACTGCGCGTCAAATACAAGAGAAATGCAGGGAACAGCACCAACCGCTGTACATGGCCAACTTTGATCTCACAAAGGCCTTCGACACTGTCAACCGTGAGGGATTATGGAGTGTCCTCCTCAAATTCAGCTGCCCTCAAAAGTTTGTCACCATCCTCCGCCTGCTTCATGACCACATGCAAGCTGTGATCCTGACCAATGGATCCACCACAGGCCCAATTCACGTATGGACCGGGGTCAAGCAAGGCTGTGTCATGGCACCAACGCTCTTCTCGATCTTTCTGGCTGCAGTGCTCCATCTCACCCTCAATAAGCTCCCCGCTGGAGTGGAGCTAATTTACAGAACAAACGGGAAACTGTTCAACCTCCGTCGCATCCAGCGCAGATCCAAGGTCGTCCCATCCTCTGTCGTCGAATTACAGTATGCAGACGACACTTGCATCCACGCTCAATCTGAGGCCGAACTCCAAACCATCGTCAACACCTTCACCGAAGCGTACGAGAGCATGGGCCTTACACTAAACATCCGTAAGACAAAGGTCCTCTACCAACCTGCCCCCGCCACACAGTACTGCCCCCCGATTATCAGAAATGCACGACAAGGCCTTGTACAAGGTGGATCACTTTTCATACCTCGGGAGCCTACTGTCAACAAGGGCAGATGTCAATGACGAAGTCCAACATCGCCTTCAGTGTGCCAGTGAAGCCTTCGGTCGAATGAGGAAGAGAGTGTTTGAAGACCACCTGAAGACTCTCCAACTCCTCTGACCCTCTGAACACTGTCCAAATCCCAACCCACGCTGAACACTGTCGAACTCCTCTACCCCCTGAACACTGTCCAACTCCTCTAACCACCTGAACACTGTCCAAAACCCTCCCACACTGAACACTGTCCAGCTCCTCTACCCCCTGAATACTGTTCACCTTCTCGACCGCCCCCCGAACACAGTCCAACTCCACCCCCCCTGAACACTGTCCAACTTCACACCCCCTGAACATTGTCAAACTCCACCGCCCCCGAACACTGTACAACTCCACCCCCCACTGAACACTGCCCAACTCCCCCCGCCTGAACAATCTCCAACCTCTCTACCACCCTGGACACTGTCCAACTCCTCCCCCTCGAACACTGTCCAACTCCCTACCCCTGAACACTGTCCAACTTCACACCCCCTGAACATTGTCAAGCTCCACCCCCCCCCGAACACTGTACAACTCCACCCCCCACTGAACACTGTCTAACTCCACCCCCCCTGAACACTGTCCAACTCCACCCCCACTGAACACTGTCCAACTCACCCCCCTGAACACTGTCCAACTCCCCCCCTGAACACTGTCCAACTCCCCCCCTGAACACTGTCCAACTCCCCCCCTGAACACTGTCCAACTCCCCCCCTGAACACTGTCCAACTCCACTCCCCCTGAACACTGTCCAACTCCCCCCCTGAACACTGTCCAACTCCCCCCCTGAACACTGTCCAACTCCTCCCCTGAACACTGTCCAACTCCACCCCTGAACACTGTCCAACTCCCCCCCTGAACACCGTCCAACTCCACCCCCCCTGAACACTGTCCAACTCCCCCCCTGAACACTGTCCAACTCCCCCCCTGAACACTGTCCAACTCCCCCCCTGAACACTGTCCAACTCCCCCCCCCTGAACACTGTCCAACTCCTCCCCTGAACACTGTCCAACTCCCCCCCTGAACACTGTCCAACTCCCCCCCTGAACACTGTCCAACTCCCCCCCTGAACACTGTCCAACTCCCCCCCTGAACACTGTCCAACTCCCCCCCTGAACACTGTCCAACTCCCCCCCTGAACACTGTCCAACTCCCCCCCTGAACACTGTCCAACTCCACCCCCTGAACACTGTCCAACTCCCCCCCTGAACACTGTCCAACTCCCCCCTTAACACTGTCCAACTCCCCCCCCCGAACACTGTCCAACTCCCCCCCTGAACACTGTCCAACTCCCCCCTTAACACTGTCCAACTCCCCCCCCCCTGAACACTGTCCAACTCCCCCCCTGAACACTGTCCAACTCCCCCCTGAACACTGTCCAACTCCCCCCCTGAACACTGTCCAACTCCCCCCTTAACACTGTCCAACTCCAACCCCCCCTGAACACTGTCCAACTCCCCCCCTGAACACTGTCCAACTCCCCCCCTGAACACTGTCCAACTCCACCCCCACTGAACACTGTCCAACTCACCCCCCCTGAACACTGTCCAACTCCCCCCCCCTGAACACTGTCCAACTCCTCCCCTGAACACTGTCCAACTCCCCCCCTGAACACTGTCCAACTCCCCCCCTGAACACTGTCCAACTCCCCCCCTGAACACTGTCCAACTCCCCCCCTGAACACTGTCCAACTCCCCCCCTGAACACTGTCCAACTCCCCCCCTGAACACTGTCCAACTCCCCCCCTGAACACTGTCCAACTCCCCCCCTGAACACTGTCCAACTCCACCCCCTGAACACTGTCCAACTCCCCCCCTGAACACTGTCCAACTCCCCCCTTAACACTGTCCAACTCCCCCCCCCGAACACTGTCCAACTCCCCCCCTGAACACTGTCCAACTCCCCCCTTAACACTGTCCAACTCCCCCCCCCTGAACACTGTCCAACTCCCCCCCTGAACACTGTCCAACTCCCCCCCTGAACACTGTCCAACTCCCCCCCTGAACACTGTCCAACTCCCCCCTTAACACTGTCCAACTCCAACCCCCCCTGAACACTGTCCAACTCCCCCCCTGAACACTGTCCAACTCCCCCCCTGAACACTGTCCAACTCCCCCCCTGAACACTGTCCAACTCCCCCCCTGAACACTGTCCAACTCCACCCCCTGAACACTGTCCAACTCCTCCCCCTTAACACTGTCCAACTCCACCCCCTGAACACTGTCCAACTCCTCCCCTGAACACTGTCCAACTCCACCCCCTGAACACTGTCCAACTCCTCCCCTGAACACTGTCCAACTCCACCCCCTGAACACTGTCCAACTCCACCCCCTGAACACTGTCCAACTCCCCCCCTGAACACTGTCCAACTCCCCCCCTGAACACTGTCCAACTCCCCCCCTGAACACTGTCCAACTCCCCCCTGAACACTGTCCAACTCCCCCCCTGAACACTGTCCAACTCCACCCCCCTGAACACTGTCCAACTCCCCCCCTGAACACTGTCCAACTCCCCCCCTGAACACTGTCCAACTCCCCCCCTGAACACTGTCCAACTCCCCCCCTGAACACTGTCCAACTCCACCCCCCCTGAACACTGTCCAACTCCCCCTGAACACTGTCCAACTCCCCCCCTGAACACTGTCCAACTCCCCCCCTGAACACTGTCCAACTCCCCCCCTGAACACTGTCCAACTCCCCCCCTGAACACTGTCCAACTCCCCCCCTGAACACTGTCCAACTCCCCCCCTGAACACTGTCCAACTCCCCCCCTGAACACTGTCCAACTCCCCCCCTGAACACTGTCCAACTCCACCCCCACTGAACACTGTCCAACTCACCCCCCCTGAACACTGTCCAACTCCCCCCCCCTGAACACTGTCCAACTCCTCCCCTGAACACTGTCCAACTCCCCCCCTGAACACTGTCCAACTCCCCCCTGAACACTGTCCAACTCCCCCCCTGAACACTGTCCAACTCCCCCCCTGAACACTGTCCAACTCCCCCCTGAACACTGTCCAACTCCCCCCCTGAACACTGTCCAACTCCACCCCCTGAACACTGTCCAACTCCCCCCCTGAACACTGTCCAACTCCCCCCTTAACACTGTCCAACTCCCCCCCCCGAACACTGTCCAACTCCCCCCCTGAACACTGTCCAACTCCCCCCTTAACACTGTCCAACTCCCCCCCCCTGAACACTGTCCAACTCCCCCCCTGAACACTGTCCAACTCCCCCCCTGAACACTGTCCAACTCCCCCCTGAACACTGTCCAACTCCCCCCTTAACACTGTCCAACTCCAACCCCCCCTGAACACTGTCCAACTCCCCCCCTGAACACTGTCCAACTCCCCCCCTGAACACTGTCCAACTCCCCCCCTGAACACTGTCCAACTCCCCCCCTGAACACTGTCCAACTCCCCCCCTGAACACTGTCCAACTCCCCCCTTAACACTGTCCAACTCCACCCCCTGAA
This sequence comes from Squalus acanthias, assembly GCA_030390025.1. Taxonomy (NCBI): domain Eukaryota; kingdom Metazoa; phylum Chordata; class Chondrichthyes; order Squaliformes; family Squalidae; genus Squalus; species Squalus acanthias. Next base: position 3,987,384 of record CM059453.1, read on the forward strand.
CACTGTCCAACTCCTCCCCTGAACACTGTCCAACTCCACCCCCTGAACACTGTCCAACTCCTCCCCTGAACACTGTCCAACTCCACCCCCTGAACACTGTCCAACTCCACCCCCTGAACACTGTCCAACTCCCCCCCTGAACACTGTCCAACTCCCCCCCTGAACACTGTCCAACTCCCCCCCTGAACACTGTCCAACTCCCCCCCTGAACACTGTCCAACTCCCCCCCTGAACACTGTCCAACTCCACCCCCCCTGAACACTGTCCAACTCCCCCCCTGAACACTGTCCAACTCCCCCCCTGAACACTGTCCAACTCCCCCCCTGAACACTGTCCAACTCCCCCCCTGAACACTGTCCAACTCCACCCCCCCTGAACACTGTCCAACTCCCCCTGAACACTGTCCAACTCCCCCCCTGAACACTGTCCAACTCCCCCCCTGAACACTGTCCAACTCCCCCCCTGAACACTGTCCAACTCCCCCCCTGAACACTGTCCAACTCCCCCCCTGAACACTGTCCAACTCCCCCCTGAACACTGTCCAACTCCCCCCTGAACACTGTCCAACTCCCCCCCTGAACACTGTCCAACTCCCCCCCTGAACACTGTCCAACTCCCCCCCTGAACACTGTCCAACTCCCCCCCTGAACACTGTCCAACTCCCCCCCTGAACACTGTCCAACTCCCCCCCTGAACACTGTCCAACTCCCCCCCTGAACACTGTCCAACTCCTCTACCCTCCTGCTGAACACTGTCCAACTCCCCCCCTGAACACTGTCCAACTCCCCCCCTGAACACTGTCCAACTCCCCCCCTGAACACTGTCCAACTCCACCCCCCCTGAACACTGTCCAACTCCCCCCCTGAACACTGTCCAACTCCCCCCCTGAACACTGTCCAACTCCCCCCCTGAACACTGTCCAACTCCCCCCCTGAACACTGTCCAACTCCCCCCCTGAACACTGTCCAACTCCCCCCCTGAACACTGTCCAACTCCCCCCCTGAACACTGTCCAACTCCTCTACCCTCCTGCTGAACACTGTCCAACTTCCCTACCCCCTGTACCCGGCTATCTGCAGCGTCCTATGCTCAGCTTCCCACCAGCGCCCACCCTCTGCAGTTTACTGTGCCAAACCCTCTATCCCCTACTTCAGTACTCTACCCAGCTCCACTAACCCCGGTGGTGTGTCCTCTGTGTCAAGAGGAACACAGAATCTACCGTTAAGTCTCTGTCACTAACTGTAAGAATCCTACTTGGGACAAAAACAATTGGAACATTCAGATGCATGGGAACACCATCACCTTCAATTCCCCTCCGAGTCACGCACGATGCCGACTTGGACAAAGATCGGCCGTTCATTCATTGTCGCTGGGTCAAAATCCTGGAACTTCCTACCTAACCAGACCTGGGCAATACCTTCACAACACGCACTGCAGCAGTTCAAGAAGGCGGCTCACCACCACCTTCTGAAGGGGAACTAAGAATGGGAAATAAATGTCAGCCTTGCCAGCGACACCCACATCAAAAGAATGAATATTTTTTTTAATGCAATTGAATACAACGATGCGAGATTCTGGGGTGTGAGAGAACGATGAGCTTCAGTTGGGCCTGAAGTTCTGTCATGTTCTCATGATTCACGTTGGAATTTGTGTGGGCATAGGCATTTAAAAAAGGACAGAACTTGCATTGATATAGCGCCTTTCACCACCTCAGGACGTCCCAAAGCACTTTACAGATAATTAAGTATTTTTGAAGTGTAGTCACTGTTGTAATGCAGGAAATACTTCAGCCAATTTATGCAAAGCAAAATCCCACAAATGGCAATGTGATAAAAACCAGGTAATCTGCTTTAGTGATGTTGATTGAGGGATAAATATTGGCCCAGGACACTCGGGACAACTCACCTGTTCCTCTTTGAAAATGTGCCATGGGATCTTTTATGTCCACCTGAGAGGGCAGACGGGGTCTCGGCTTGATGTTTCATCTGGAAGACAGTTAGACAGGATCAGGCTCAGTTGTGATGCCCTCCGCTCACTGCATAGGTTCACAGGTGAAGAGCGGTCATTGCGACGAGGCTTGTGGATGGTCTCCCTGTGACCATGGAGCCAGGCCCCAACAAGGGCCGGTGTCTGGGCGGAGGGGAGAGGGCGAGAACCAGCCGAAATAAATTGGGAACCAACCGGGAAATCCAAAAATAATTGAACGCGTGGTTTAAATATCACAGCGCTCTACAAATAGCTCCGAGATGAAGCTTTTTTGGTTTCGGAAGGGAAGTGAAACACGGCAAGAGTTTGGGTTTAGATCGTTGGGAGAGTCTGTTGGCTCTTGGCCTCTTGGCCCTTATAGTCGGGTCACTCACAGCGATGCCAACCCCTGTGACTGCGGGAGAGAGTTACTGATTTGGGCTATTGAGGTAGTGTAATTCACGGGTAGAAGAGAGAGAAGAAGAGAGAGAGAGAGAGAGAGAAATTGCCTCTCTGCCTTCTATCTCTGTCAGTCACTTACCTCGAGACAGCTGCACTAAAGCAATAAAGCATTAACAAAGTTCAGAGTGTTGGTAACTCCCAGTCGAACAATTAACCCTCTCATGTACACAGCTGGTAAAATAGTCACTACACGCAGTTGGAGGAGGTAAACTTTAACCCTAACATACATCGCTGTCAATGACAGATTGCATCTTCATGAGCCGTCCCTTCAGTGCAACTGTAAATGGAATAAGCAGAATGCAGTCAACAGATGTTGGTTCTGCCGGACAGTGAATGCATTTAAAATTACCCCCATACTGTCATAGGGCCTGCTTCTACCTGAAATGCTTTTTCAACGTGTTCAGTCTGCTCGTGCGCTGGTATTCATGGAACCGAATCCAGAGCAGAAACTTCGCAAGCACTGAGGAGAACATCAGGAACAGGAGGAGGCCGTTCAGCCCCTCGAGCCTGTTCCACCATTCAATTAGATCATGGCTGATCTGTATCTTAACTCCTGCCTTGGTTCCGTAAACCTTAACACCCTTACCCAACAAAAATCTAGCGATCTCATTTTTGAAATTTTCAATTGAGCCCCCAGCCTCAACAGCTTCTTGGGGGAGAGAGTTCCAGATTTCCACGACCCTTTGTGTGAAGAAGTGCTTCCTGACATCACCCCTGAACGGCCTGGCTCTAAGTTTAAGGTTCTGCCCCCTTGTTCTGGACTTCCCTCTCACCAGAGGAAATAGTTTCTCTCTATCTACCCTATCGAATCCTTCAATCATCTTCAACCAACGGTTCACACGAGGCTCGTACACCTCACTAATGGGAATGGGTAGGGGTAGGCCTGTCACTGGGGACTGGGATCCTTCCCGCCTGGCTCCAGATAAATCTGCATTCCAACACCATAAGTGGTCGGATTATCCAACCGGACAATCAGCGCGATGTGCACTAGTGTTCTGTGCTGGTAAATTGTCAGTGTTAAACTCGAATAGTACCCCTAAACACATGTGAAATCATCTAACTCTTGGCTATTGCCAGCATGCACGTTAAGTTGTCTGGGCTTCTTGTAAGTTACACATGCATTGTTCTCTATCTATATATGCTTTCACGATTCTGTATCTCCTCACTTCACCCGACGAAGGAGTTGTAACTCCGAAAGCTTGTGATTTAAAATAAAACTGTTGGACTATAACCTGGTGTTGTGCGACCTCTCAATTTTGTCCACCCCAGTCCAACACCGGCATCTCCGCATCATGACTTCTTCTTCTTAGGCAGTCCCTCGGAATCGAGGATGACTTGCTTCCACATTGAAAATGAGTTCTCAGGTGACTGATGAGTCCAATGCGGGACCCACAGTCTCTGTCACAGGTGGGGCAGACGGTGGTTGAAGGGGCGGGTGGGTGGGATGCTTGGGTTGAGCAGTACGGCGTTCCGGTCTGTCGCTGTTGGGGTTGTCCATGAGGGTCCTGACGTTCCAGGTCCCGAACTTCATTTTAAAGGGTGGAAAATGCCTGTGCGCGAATTCTTTTAACGTGGGGTGGCCGTTGCACACCAGCTACCACACGGGCTTGACAGAGCAAGGTCTTGGTCCAATGGCAAGGGGATCCAAGACAATTGGAGACCAGGCTCTGCTACATCGGCCTAGCACACACACACACAAACATACTCCTACTGTCCTCCTCCCTCCTTCCCGCAGGTCCTCTCTGCCTGGGTTTCATAGGCTGCATTGTGGTCCTCCCGACCCCGCTACTGGTCCATGCTGCACCACTCCTGGGCCTCGACCTCGCTGCTGGGCTTGTCCTCACTCCTGGGCCTCAGCTAGATGGCGTTTACATTTATGGGGAGTGAGTGTGGACTCCAGGTCAACCAAATGGAAATGCTACTCACGTGAATTTCTCAGGGCTTTGGATTTATTCTTAATAATGGTGAAGGGTTTCTATACGTGGCAAGCACCTGGCTCACCAAAAGAGGACACCATTGTTACTGTTGGTGCTGCAGCTGCAGTGGTTCAGGGAAAATCCAGCTCTCGAGGTGCTGGACAACCCATGCAACACCCGCTCTGACTGGTAGGTGCCCGCCTGGCTCAGATCCTTACAATGGATGGAGGGCAGGTATGGGTGCACGCTAACAGAGAGAACTGGAGGAGCCTGCCCTCTATTGCTGTTTGTCAGCCGTGGCTCAGTGGGTCGCACTCTAAGGCAGATGGTTGTGGCTTTAAGTCCCACTTCAGAGACATGAGCACAAAACTCTAGGCTGACATTCCCAGCACCAGCGCTGTCGGAGGTGCCGTCTTTCGGATGAGACGTTAAACCGAGGCCCTGTCTGCCCTCTCAGGTGGACATAAGAGCTCGAACGGCCACTATTTCGAAGAAGAGCAGGGGGGGACTTCTCCCCGGTGTCCTGGACTAATATTTATCCCTCAATCAACATCACGAAAACAGATTATCTTATCTTTGTAATATTGTTTCTTGAGGGCTCTTGCTGGGCGCGAATTGGCTGCCGCATTTCCTACATTACAACCGTGACTACGCTTCAAAAAGTGCTTCATTGGCTGTAAAGCACTCTGGGGCATCCTGAGATTGTGAAAGGCGCTATATAAATGCAAGTTCTTTCTTTTCTGTCAGTGGAGAAGTTGAGGAAGCAGATTCAATGTTACAGGAACCACGATAAATTTGAAGAGTGCCAGCACTTCTCAAAACCGGGAACGGTAGCATAGTGGTAATGTCACTGGGCTAGTAATCCAATAGAGCCTGGACTAATGATTCCCGAGTTCAAATCCCACCACGGCAGCTGGGGAATTCAAATTCAGTTAATTAAATAAATCTGGAATAAAAAGCTAGTATCAGTAATGGTGACCATGAAATTATCGGATTGTAGTAAAAACCCTTCGGTTTCACTAATGTCCTTTAGGGAAGGAAATCTGCCGTCCTTACCTGGTCTGGCCTATATGTGACTCCAGACCCACAGCAATGTAGTTGACCCTTAACTACCCTCTGAAATGGCCTAGCAAGTCACTCAGTTGTAACTAACCGCTACGAAACAAAATAAGAATGAAACCGGACGGACCACACGGCATCGACCTCGGCATTGGCTACGGACACGGCAACGGCACACCCAGCCCAGTCAACCCTGCAAAGTCCTCTTCGCCAACATCTGGGCATTGTGCCAAAATTGGGAGAGCTGTCCCACAGACTAGTCAAGCAACAGCCTGCCATAGTCATACTCACAGAATCATACATTTCAGCCAATGTCCCGAACTCCTCCATCACCATCCCTGGGTATGTCCTGTCCCACCAGCAGGACAGACCCACCAGGGGTGGTGGCACAGTGGTATACAGTCGGAGGGAGTGGCCCTGGGATTCCTCAACATTGATTCCAGACCCCATGAAGTCTCATGGCTTCAGGTCAAGCATGGGAAAGGAAACCTCCTGCTGATTACCACCTACCGCCCTCCCTCAGCTGATGAATCAGTACTCCTCCATGTTGAACACCACTTGGAAGAAGCACTGAGAATAGCAAGGGCACAGAATGTACTCTGGGTGGGGAACTTCAATGTCCATCACCAAGAGTGGCTCGGTAGCACCACTGCTGGCCGAGTCCCGAAGGACATAACTGCCAGTCTGGGCCTGCGACAGGTGGTGAGAGAACCAACACGAGGGAAAAACCTACTTGACCTCGTCCTCACCAATCTACCTGTCGCAGATGCATCTCTCCATGACAGCATTGGCAGCAGTGACCACCACACAGACATTGTGGAGACGAGGTCCCGTCTTCACACTGAGAACACCCTCCATCGTGTTGTGTGGCACTACCACCGTGCTAAATGGGATAGATTCAGAACAGATCCAGCAGCTCAAAACTGGGCATCCATGAGGTGCTGTGGGCCATCAGCAGCAGCAGAATTGTATTCCACCACAATCTATAACCTCATGGCCCGGCATATCCCTCACTCTACAATTACCACCAAGCCAGGGGACCAACCCTGGTTCAACAACGAGGGTAGAAAAGCATGCCAGGAGCAGCACCACGCGTACCTAAAAATGAGGTGCCAACCTGGGGAAGCTGCAACACAGGACTACATGCATGCTAAAAAGCTGAAACAGCATGCTATAGACAGGGCTAAGCGATCCCACAATCAACGGATCAGATCAAAGCTCTGCAGTCCTGCCACATCCAGTCGTGAATGGTGGTGGACCATTAAACAACTAACGGGAGGAGGAGGCTCAAAGAATATCCCCATCCTCAATGATGGTGGAGCCCAGCCTGTGAGTGCAAAAGGCAAGGCTGAAGCGTTTGCAACCAACTTCAGCCAGAAGTGCCGACTGGATGATCCATATCGCCTACTCCAGAGGTCCCCACCATCACAGAAGCCAGTCTTCAGCCAATTGATTCACTCCACGTGATATCAAGAAACGGCTGAGCTCACTGGATACAGCAAAGGCTAAGGGCCCCGACAACATCCCGGCTATCGTGCTGAAGACTTGTGCTCCAGAACTAGCCGCGCATCTAGCCAAGCTGTTCCAGTACAGCTACAACACTGGCATCTATCCGACAATCTGGAAAACTGCCCAGGTATGTCCTGTCCACAAAAAGCAGGACAAATCCAACCCGGCCAATTACCGCCCCATCAATCTGCTCTCAATCATCAGCAAAGTAATGGAAGATGTCATCGACAGTGCTATCAATCGGCACCTGCTCACTGATGCCCAGTTTGGGTTCCGCCAAGACAACTCGGCTCCCAACCTCATTACAGCCTTGGTCCAAACATGGACAAAGGAGCTGAATTCCAGAGGTGAGGTGTGAGTGACTGCCCTTGACATCAAGGCAGCATTTGACCGAGTCAATGGGAATCAGGGGGAAAATGCTCCACTGGCTGGAGTCATACCTAGCACAAAGGAAGATGGTTGTGGTGGTTGAAAATCAATCACCACAGCCCCAGGACATCGCTGAAGGAGTTCCTCAGGGCAGTGTCCTGGGCCCAACCATCTTCAGCTGCTTCATCAATGACCTTCCCTCCAAAATAAGGTCAGAAATGAGGATATTCGCTGATGACTGCACAGTGTTCAGCGCCATTCACAACTCCACAGATAATGAAGCAGTCCATGCCCGCATGCAGCAAGACCTGGACGACGTTCAGGCTTGGGCTGATAAGTAGCAGGTAACACTCGTGCCACAGAAGTGCCAGGCAGTGACTATCTCCAACAAGCGAGAGTCTAACCACCGCCCCTCGACATTCAATGGCATTACCATCGCCGAATCCCCCACTGTCAACATCCTGGGGGTCACCATTAACCAGAAACTTAACTGGACCAGCCACATAAATACTGTGGCAACAAGAGCAGGTCAGAGGCTGGGTATCCTGCAGCGAGTGTCTCACCTCCTGACTCCCCAAAGCCTTTCCACCATCTACAAGGCACAAGTAAGGAGTTTGATGGAATACTCTCCACTTGCCTGGATGAGTGCAGCTCCAACAACACTCAAGAAGCTCGACACCATCCAGGACAAAGCAGCCCGCTTGATTGGCACCCCATCAACCATCTTAAACATTCACTCCCTCCACCACCAGCGTACCGTGGCTGCAGTGTGTACCATCTACAAGATGCACTGCAGCAACTCGCCAAGGCTTCTTCGACAGCACCTCTCAAACCCGTGACCTCTTCCACCTAGAAGGACAAGGGCAGCAGGCGCATGGGAACACCACCATCTCCAAGTTCCCCTCCAAGTCACACACCATCCTGACTTGGAAATATATCACCGATCCTTCATCGTTGCTGGGTCAAAATCCTGGAACTCCCTCCTAACAGCACTGTGGGAGCACCTTCACCACACGGACTGCAGCGGTTCAAGAAGGCAGCTCACCACCACCTTCTCAAGGGCAACTAGGGATGGGCAATAAATGCCGGCCTTGCCAGCGACGCCCTGATCCCATAAACGAATATTTCAAAAAAGTAACCCTTCTCTCTGAGGCAGCAAATCTGAACTGCTGGCAAAACCCTTTCTTACCTTCTCACAGCTTCAAAGGCACGAATGCCCCACGGCCGCCGGGAGATTGCGCAATTCCTCATGTTGATTCTGGTGAAATGCCACACACTACTTCCTTGTTCTTTTATCTGTACCCTCTCTCGAACACAGCAAAGCGAGAAACTGCCTTCATAATGTGTTCGGAGGTAACTGGCCTGCCCCTCTCCTGTGAGTGATTTGGGGGGGGGGGGGGGCGGGGGGATGTAGGTGGAGGTGGGAAGGCGAGATGTAGAGTTCTTCAAATGTAAACAGCACATAGCAAATAAGAATATGTATCAGTACAGTAACGATAGTGTGCCAGTGGTAGCAAGTTATTGCAGAAGCTTCACAAGTGTGAAATGCTAAGCAATCAGCCTCGGAACCACAAACAGGTTTTTTCCCAGCAATGTAAGCTGTTATGATCAGTGTGACGTTCTTACATATTTTAAGCACTAGTTGATCTCCCTTGGCAATGAGAAATCGAACAAAAAGTGTGTTAACTCTTCCTGTTTCTGAAATTTAAAATTTCCATCCTTGTGTTCAAATCCCTCGCCCCTCCCGATCTCTGTAACCTCCTCCAGCCCTACAGCACTCCAAGATTTCTATGCTCCTCCATCTCTGCCCTCTTGCGCATCCCCAATTTCCTTCGCCGTGCCTTCAGCCATCTAGGCCCTAGGCTCCGCAATTCCCTCCCTAAACCTCTACGCTCCCCTACCTCTCTCTCCTCCTTTAAGACGCTGCTTAAAACCAACCTCTTTGACCAAGCTTTTGGTCGCCTGTCCTAATATCGCCTTATGTAGCTCGGTGTCAAATTTTGTTTGATAATCGCTCCTGTGAAGCGCCTTGGGATGTTTTACTACTTTAAAGGCGCTATATAAATGCAAAATAACAACAGAAAACGCTGGAAAAACTCAGCAGGCCAGGCAGCATCCGTGGAGAGAGAAACAGAGTTAACGTTTCAGGTCGAAGACCTTTCGTCAGAACTGGAAAAGAGCAGGAAATGAAATAGATTTAAAGCAAGGATGAAGCTGGGGAAAGGGGGAGGGGATGAAAGAACAAAAGAGAGATTAAGAGACATTGAGAGACATTAAGAGATGATCAAGGCAAGAGGAGGTGTTAGTGTGACAGGTTGAGGCTGAAAGAAGTGTGAAATGCACTGGCAGAATAAAGGACGAAAGTGAGAAGTCGCACAACACCAGGTTATAGTCCAACAGCTTTATTTGAAATCACAAGCTTTCGGAGCGGCTGCTCCTTCGTCAGGTGCGACTTCTCACTTTTGTCCACCCCAGTCCAACACCGGCATCTCCGCATCAAGAATAATACTGTGTATTAGCTTCCCTCACTGTACCTCTACCTGACGAAGGAGCAGCAGCTCCGAAAGCTCGTAATTTTAAATAAAACTGTTGGACTATAACCTGGTGTTGTGCGACTTCTCATTTTTGTCCACCCCAGTCCAACACCGGCATCTCCGCATCAAGAATAAAGGACAGCTGCCAGCTTCTGGGAGGAAAAACAAAAGGGGGGGGGGGCGGCCCAAACAAAAGGGTGGATGAAAAAATAAAATAAAATATAAATGTGATAGGGGCTGAGGTTATGATCTAAAATTGTTGAACTCGATATTGAGTCCAGAGGGCTGTAGGGTGCCTAAACGAAAGATGAGGTGCTGTTCCTCGAGCTTACGCTTTTGCAAGTTGTTGTAACTGTGTCTGCTTTTTTCCCCCCATTGCTTAGTTCTGCAAATATAAATGAATTAGTCGGTACAGCGAGTGTCGATCTTGGGCAAGGCAGGACGGGCACCAATCGACAAAGATAGCAGAGGTCTTGGGTGAAGCGGGAAGCGCTAACTCGCAGCTAACATGTGAAGTTCAGGACTTGGGCAAGTCAGGCACGGCAGGCACAGGGAGCAGAGGACTTGGGCGGGTAAAGGAATGCAGCAGTTGTGTGGGAATGCTCAAGAGAAAGGAAGAAAGAAAGAAAGACTTGCATTTATGTCATGCCTTTCACGACCTTTGGATGTCCCAAGGTGCTTTATAGACAATGAAGTACTTTTTGAATTGTAGTGAATGTTATAATGTAGGAAATGCGGCAGCCAATATGTGCACAGCAAGGTCCCACAAAACTGCAATATGATAATTACCAGATAATCCGTTATTTTTAGGGCTCTTGATTGAGGGATAAATATTGGCCAGCACGCCGATGACTCCCCTGCTCTTCTTCGAAATAGTGCCATGGGATTTTTTACGTCCACCTGAGGGAGCAGACAGGGCCTCGGTTTAACTTCACATCTGAAAGACAGCACCTTCAACAGTGCAGCACTCCCTCAGTACTGCACTGGAGTGCTCAGGTCTCTGGAGTGGGACTTGAACCCACAGATTCTGCCTCAATTTCGCTCTCTCAAACAAAAGCCCAAAGGAACTTGGAAACACTGGGTGAAAAAGGCAAATGAATCTTACAGCACTGTAGGAGGCCATTCAGCCCATTGTGCCTGTGCTGGCTGTTTGAAAGAGCTATCTAATTAAGTCATAAAAACATAAGAAATAGGAGCAGATTAGGCCATTCAGCTCCTCGAGCCTGCTCCGCCATTCAATAAGATCATGGCTGCGCTGATCTTGGCCTCAACTCCACTTTTCTGCCTTTTCCCCATAACCCTTGACTTCCCTGTTTTTCAAAAATCTGTCTATCTCAACCTTGAATATATTCAATGACTCCACCTCCACAGCTCTCTAGGGTAGAGAATCCCAAAGATTCACGACCCTCTGAAAGAAGAAATTCCTGCTCATCTCTGTCTTAAATGGGCGACACCTTATTCTGAAACAATGCCCCCTAGTTCTAGATTCCCCCACAAGGGGAAACATCCTCTCAGCATCTACCCTGTCAAGCCCCCTCAGAATCTTATATGTTTCAATAAGATCACCTCTCATACTTCTAAACTCCAATGAGTAGAGGCCCAACCTGCTCAAACTTTGCTTATAAGACAACCCCTTCATCCCAGGAATCAACCTAGTGAACCTTCTCTGAAGTCTTAGTCCCACTCCAACCCCGCTCCCATGCCACCTCCTCCCACCCCGTGCAATTTTTTGGTTTTCAAGTATATATTGACATACTATCCTCAGATCAAGGCCTTTGACATGATTGACATACTATCCTCAGATCAAGGCCTTTGACATGATTGACATACTATCCTCAGATCAAGCCTTTGATGTGATTGACATACTATCCTCAGATCAAGGCCTTTGACGTGATTAACATACTATCCTCAGATCAAGGTCTTTGACATGATTGACATACTATCCTCAGATCAAGGCCTTTGACATGATTGACACACTATCCTCAGATCAAGGCCTTTGACATGATTGACATACTATCCTCAGATCAAGGCCTTTGACGTGATTGACATACTATCCTCAGATCAAGGCCTTTGACATGATTGACATACTATCCTCAGATCAAGGCCTTTGACGTGATTGACATACTATCCTCAGATCAAGGTCTTTGACGTGATTGACATACTATCCTCAGATAAAGGCCTTTGACGTGATTGACATACTATCCTCAGATCAAGGCCTTTGACATGATTGACATACTATCCTCAGGTCAAGACCTTTGACATGATTGACATACTATCCTCAGATCAAGGCCTTTGATGTGATTGACATACTATCCTCAGATCAAGGCCTTTGACGTGATTAACATACTATCCTCAGATCAAGGTCTTTGACATGATTGACATACTATCCTCAGATCAAGGCGTTTGACATGATTGACACACTATCCTCAGATCAAGGCCTTTGACATGATTGACATACTATCCTCAGATCAAGGCCTTTGACGTGATTGACATACTATCCTCAGATCAAGGCCTTTGACGTGATTGACATACTATCCTCAGATCAAGGCCTTTGACATGATTGACATACTGTCCTCAGATCAAGGCCTTTGACATGATTGACATACTATCCTCAGATCAAGGCCTTTCACGTGATTGACATACTATCCTCAGATCAAGGCCTTTGACATGATTGACATACTATCCTCAGATCAAGGCCTTTGACGTGATTGACATACTATCCTCAGATCAAGGTCTTTGACGTGATTGACATACTATCTACAGATCAAGGCCTTTGACGTGATTGACATACTATCCTCAGATCAAGGCCTTTGACATGATTGACATACTATCCTCAGATAAAGGCCTTTGACGTGATTGACATACTATCCTCAGATCAAGGCCTTTGACATGATTGACATACTATCCTCAGGTCAAGACCTTTGACATGATTGACATACTATCCTCAGATCAAGGCTTTGACCTGATTGACATACTATCCTCAGATCAAGGCTTTGACATGATTGACATACTATCCTCAGATCAAGGCCTTTGACGTGATTGACATACTATCTACAGATCAAGGCCTTTGACATTATTGACATATTATCCTCAGATCAAGGCTTTGACATGATTGACATACTATCCTCAGATCAAGGCTTTGACATGATTGACATACTGTCCTCAGATCAAGGCCTTTGACATGATTGACATACTATCCTCAGATCAAGGCCTTTGACATGATTGACATACTATCCTCAGATCAAGGCCTTTGACGTGATTGACATACTATCATCAGATCAAGGCCTTTAACGTGATTGACATACTATCCTCAGATCAAGGTCTTTGACATGATTGACATACTATCCTCAGATCAAGGCCTTTGACGTGATTGACATACTATCCTCAGATCAAGGCCTTTGACATGATTGACATACTGTCCTCAGATCAAGGCCTTTGACATGATTGACATACTATCCTCAGATCAAGGCCTTTGACGTGATTGACATACTATCCTCAGATCAAGGCCTTTGACATGATTGACATACTGTCCTCAGATCAAGGCCTTTGACATGATTGACATACTAACCTCAGATCAAGGCCTTTGACATGATTGACATACTGTCCTCAGATCAAGGCCTTTCACACGATTGGCATACTATCCTCAGATCAAGGCCTTTGATGTGATTGACATACTATCTTCAGATCAAGGCCTTTGACATGATTGACATACTATCCTCAGATCAAGGCTTTGACATGATTGACATACTATCCTCAGATCAAGGCTTTGACATGATTGACATACTATCCTCAGATCAAGGCCTTTGACGTGATTGACATACTATCTTCAGATCAAGGCCTTTGGCATTATTGACATATTATCCTCAGATCAAGGCCTTTGACGTGATTGACATACTATCCTCAGGTCAAGGCCTTTGACATGATTGACATACTATCCTCAGGTCAAGACCTTTGACATGATTGACATACTATCCTCAGATCAAGGCCTTTGACATGATTGACATACTATCCTCATATCAAGGCTTTGACGTGACTGACATACTATCCTCAGATCAAGGCCTTTGACGTGATTGACATACTATCCTCAGATCAAGGCCTTTGATGTGATTGACATACTATCCTCAGATCAAGGCCTTTGTCATGACTGACATACTATCCTCAGGTCAAGACCTTTGACATACTCTCTTGCTCATACACCTCTGCCCCCTTGTCCAGCTCATGGTTAAAGCCAGAGCCCTCAGATATCGCTGATAATTGAAGTCTGTATCTTATTGTTGCTCTCAGGTCCTGTCAAAGATGACACATGTGGCTGGCAACAGAGTGGGCAACTGCTGAACTTTTACTGTGGGAGCTCAAAGTTCAATTACTCATTTTAATTGCTTTGGAGGGTTACGTAGTAAACAGAGCAGGATAGTAGCAGACTTCAGGAGGACATGGATAGACTGGTGAAATGGGCAGACATCAGAACATAAGAAATAGGAGCAGGAGTCGGCCATATGGCCCCTTGAGCCTGCTCCGCCATTCAATAAGATCATGGCTGATCTTCTACCTCAACTCCACCTTCCCGCACTATCCCCATATTTCCTTAGTGTCCAAAAATCTATTGATCTCAGCCTTGAATATACTCAACGACTGAGCCTCCACAGTCCTCTGGGGTAGAGAATCCAAAGACTCATAATCCTCTGAGTGAAGAAATTTCTCCTCATCTCAGTCCTAAATGGCTGACCCCTTGTCCCTGAGACACATGGCAGATGCAAATTAATGCGGATAAGTGTGAAGTTTGAGGTGGTGGAAGCTGATTCCATCGATAATTTTAAAAGGGAGTCGGACGGATACTTGAGGATGAGGAACTTGCAGGGTTACGGACAAAAAGCGGGGATGTGGGCTAAGCACGACTGCTCTTTCAAAGAGCCAGCACACGCACGATGGGCCGAATGACCTCCTTCTGTGCTGTAATTTTCTATGATTCTACGATGCACTTTGCAACATGGAGAGGCAGTATAACCTAAGTGGTACTATTGTGGGAGGTGCAAGAACAGAGGGACCTAGAGGTGCATATTCACAAACCCTTGAAGGTGGCCAGGCAAGTTGATAAGGGCGGTTAAGAAAGCGTATCAGGGTACTTGCCTTTGTAAATAGGGGCATTGAATACAAAAACAAGGAAATCATGCTAAACCTTTACAAATCTCTGGTTAGGCCTCAGCTGGAGTGTTGTGTTCAATTCTGGCCACCACACTTTAGGAAGAACATCACGGTCTTGGAGAGGGTGCAGAGGAGATTTACTAGAATGGTACCAGTTATGGATTGACTTCAGTTATGTGGAGAGATTGGAGAAGCTGGGGTTGTTCTCCTTCGAGCAGAGAAGGTTAAGGGGGGATTTAATAGAGGGGTTCAAAATCATGAAGGGTTTTGAAAGAGCAAGTAGGGAGAAACTGTTTCCTCTGGCAAGTGGGTCGGTAACCAGAGGTCACAGATTTAAAATAATTGGCAAAAGAACTAGAGGGGAGATGGGAAATTTCTTCACACAGAGGGTGGTTAAGATCTGGAACGCACTACCTGAAAGGGTGGTGGAATCAGATTCCATAGGAACTTTCAAAAGGCAATTGGACATGTATTTGAAGAGGACTCATTTGCAGGGTTATGGGGAAAACGCTGGATAGGGAGAGAGAAAGAAAGTGAGAGAGAAAGAAAGAAAAACAAAGAACGAAAGAAAGAAAAATGAAAGAAAGAAAGAATTGCGTTCATATAGCACCTTCCAGAACCTCAGAATGTCCCAAAACAATGAAGTCGTTTTTGAAGTGTAGTCACTGTTGTAATGTAGGAAACGAGATTGGTTAGAAGGGTCTCTGTTCGCCTTCAGGGCCTGGGTTTGAATATAGTTTTGACTGAAACCTTCTTGAAGTGCTCTGAAAATGGGACGGGGGCAGTTGGATGCAGATGAGCTATTAACTGTTTCTTCACTGATGGAGCGGCACTTCCTTCAGCCCCTGGTACACATCACCACTCTGTTTATTCAACCGAGTTAAAAGTTAAGAAACATCTGCCGCTTTACTTCCTCTCAACTTACTGAAACTTGACCACATCCCATGGCAATGCACGAATATTGGGGTTAGATCCAGAAGCTGCTTCGAACGTTGTTTTTTTATTTCACAGAGATGACCGATCCAGCTGTGGACCCTAGGACCCATGAGGCCCAGGCAACACAAGTTTCTATATGTCCTTCTGGTTCGAACGCCGCCGGTTTCTCCTGTTAGAATTTTCTACACCCAGATCCCAGGCTAGATGGGATGAGAACATAAAAAGTGCTTCTTAACTGGAACATAGGAACGGGAGGAGGCCATTCAGCTCCCCGAACCTGTTCCGCCATTCAATTAGATCATGGCTGATCTGTATCCTAACTCCATCTACCCACCCTGGTTCCGAAACTAGAGAGGATGCAGGGGACGGTGATGAATCTAACTGATTCTTCAATTGTGAATTCCAGCAACCTCAAATGCTTTCTGCTGATTACGTTAACAATTGTTTTTTGTTGCAAACTTAAAGTTGTCCTGGAACAGCGCAAGCTGTTTGTGATATTTGGACCCTGGTGGGACTTCCTCTTTTAATGATGAATGGATTGTTCTGAAGGGTTGTAGATTTAAATGCGGTGGCGCATCCTGTTTATTATGCATGTTGTATTGTTAGTTATACCGAGATCAGATAGCACTGAAAGTGTTCTCTGGGCTTGCTTCACGTCTCTCTCCCAGCTGCTGACTGTGAAGTGCCCCCCTCACGTCCAACTTTGTTTTGTGCCAAGGGATCAGCATTTGATTCAATCTCCTCTTCAGGAATCTCAATTTCCACGCCTTTCTGAAAAGCAAGGCTGTGGAGGACACCCCAGGCCATCACAATTCACAAGACAACATTGGGAGCGACTGGGAGATAGACAGACCTATCCAGATACCCGATTGAAGTACAGATATAAGTCTTTTTTTTAGCATTCCTCCACTTCTCTGGTACTGACTGGTGTTATATGTGCACAGGCAATGCATATAAAAGCAAAGAAGTGATTTTTAAAAATTTGTTCATGGGATGTGGGTGTCGCTGGCAAGACCAGCATTTATTGCCCATCCCTAATTGCCCCTGAGAAACAGAGAAACATAGAAAAATAGGAGCAGGAATAGGCCATTCGGCCCTTCGAGCCTGCTCCGCCATTCAATATGATCATGGCTGATCCTCTATCTCAATACCATATTCCCGCTCTCTCCCCATACCCCTTGATGCCTTTTGTGTCTAGAAATCTATCCATCTCCTTCTTAAATATATTCAGTGACTTGGCCTCCACAGCCTTCTGTGGTAGAGAATTCCACAGGTTCACCACCCTCTGAGTGAAGACATTTCTCCTCATCTCAGTCCTAAATGTCCCACCCCGTATCCTGAGACTGTGACCCCTCGTTCTAGACCCCCCCCAGCCAGGGGAAACATTCTCCCTGCATCCAGTCTGTCTCGCCCTGTCAAAATTTTATACGTTTCAATGAGATCCCCTCTCATTCTTCTAAACTGTAGTGAATACAATCCTAGTGAACCCAATTTCTCCTCATACGACAGTCCTGCCATCCCAGGAATCAGTCTGGTGAACCATCGCTGCACTCCCTCTATGGTGCAACAAAGGTTCACTAGATTGAATCCTGGGATGAGAGGGCTGTCCTATGATGAGAGATTGTGTAGAATGGGCCTACACTCTCTGGAGTTTAGAAGAATGAAAGGTGATCTGACTGAAACATACAAAATTCTGAAGGGGATTGACAGGGTAGATGTTGAGAAGTTGTTTCCCCCTGGCTGGAGTGTCTAGAACCAGGGGGCATAGTCTCAGGATAAGAGGTAAGCCATTTAAGACTGAGATTAGGAGGAATTTCTTCACTCAGAGGGTTGTGAATCTTTGGAATTCTCTGCCCCAGAGGGCTGTGCATGCTGAGTTTTTGAGCATATTCAAGGCTGAGATAGATAGATTTTTGGACTCTAGGGGAATCAAGGGATATGGAGATCGGGTGGGGAAAGTGGAGTTGAGGTCGATAATCAGCCATGATCTTATTGAATGGCGGAGCAGGCTTGAGGGGCCATGTGGTCTACTCCTGCTCTTATTTCTTATGTTCTTTTGTTCTTATACGTACTTGAAAAGGAAGAATATAAAAGGGTATGTGGGGAAAGGGGGACAGAGATGCAATTGGAGCTGAAAATCTAGCACTAGGCCAGGTCTGATGGCTTAAATAGCCTCCATCGCATCCCTGTGTTCAAATCCCTCCAGGGCCTCGCCCCCTGCCTATCTTGGTCACCTGCTCCAGGGCGCCTCACCAATGCTTTGTAGTTTTATTGATTGCAATTGTACCTGTTGTGTGGTAAAAGTTATTAGAGTCATATAGAGTTGTACAGCACAGAAAGAGGCCCTTCGGCCCATCGTGTCCTTGCCGGCCATCAAACCCTGTCTATTCTAAACCCATTTTCCAGCACTTGGTCCGTAGCCTTGTATGCTATGGCTTTTCAAGTGCTCATCTAAATGCTTCTTGAATGTTGTGAGGGTTCCTGCCTCTACCACCCTTTCAGGCAGTGAGTTCCAGATTCCAACCACCCTCTGGGTGAAAAAAGTTTTTCCTCAAATCCCTCTAAACCTCCTGCCCCTTACCTTGAAACTATGCCCCCTGGTTATTGACCCCTCTACTAAGGGGAAAAGTTCCTTTCTATCTACCCTATCTATGCCCCTCATAATTTTGTACACCTCAATCAGGTCCCCCCTCAGCCTTCTCTGCTCTAAGGAAAACAACCCCAGCCTGTCCAGTCTCTCTTCATAGCTGAAGCGCTCCAGCCCAGGTAACATCCTGGTGAATCTCCTCTGCACCCTCTCCAATGCAATCACATCCCTCCTATAGTGTGGCGACCAGAACTGCACACAGTATTCCAGCTGTGGCCTAACTAGCGTTTTGTACAGCTCCATCATAACCTCCCTGCTCTTATATTCTATGCCTCGGCTAATGAAGGCAAGTATCCCATATGCCTTTTTAACCACCTTATCTACCTGCCCTGCTGCCTTCAGGGATCTATGTACATGCACACCAAGGTCCCTCCGATCCTCTGTCCTTCCTAGGGTCCTACCATTCATTGTGTATTCCCTTGCCTTGTTAGTCCTCCCAAAATGCATCACCTCACACTTTTCAGGGTTAAATTCCATTTGCCACTGTTCTGCCCATCTGACCAACCCGTCTATATCGTCCTGTAGCCTGAGGCTTCCCTCCTCGCTATTTACCACTCCACCAATTTTCGTGTCATCTGTGATCTTACAGATCATACCTCCTACATTCATATCTAAATCATTATTACTAATCTAAGAATAGTCACTTAAAGTAATAGAAAGTGATACTACCGCAAGCAGAAGGGAACAAAGCAGAGTCCGAAGTGTGGAGGCATTTCACGTTACGGTTCTTCGAATCAGTCAAAAACCCCTCTAGAAGTTTGAAATCCTCACACCCTGGTTTGGTTCGCAAGTCAGCACAACAGTAACTTGCATTTATATAGCGCCTTTAACGTAATAAAACGTCCCAAGGTGCTTCACAGGAGCGTTGTCAGACAAAAATTGATACCGAGCCACTTCAGATATTAGGACAGGTGACCAAAAGCTTGGTCAAACAGGTAGGTATTTAGGAGCATCTTAAAGGATGAGAGAGAGATCAGCGAGGTGGAGAGGTTGAGGGAGGGAATTCCAGGGCCCGGGCAGCTGAAGGCGCAACGAAAATCGCTCTTTCATCCTTGGCTCTGAAGGGGAAAATCGAAAACTTTATCTCGCCAACAATTATCAAGACAACTCCACTGATCATAGAATCATAGAAAGTTACAGTACGGAAGGAGGCCATTTCGGCCCATCGTGTCCGCGCCGGCCAACAAAGAGCTAGCCAGCCTAATCCCACTTCCCAGCTCTTGGTCCGTAGCCCTGCAGGCTACAGCATCCCAAGTGCACATCCAAGTACTTTTTAAATGTGGTTAGCATTTCTGCCTCTACCACCCTTTCAGGCAGTGAGTTCCAGACCCCCACAACCCTCTGGGTGAAGAAATTTCCCCTCAAATCCCCTCTAAACCTTTCACCAATTACTTTAAATCTGTGCCCCCTGGTTTTTGACCCCTCTGCTAAGGAAAATAGGTCCTTTCTATCCACTTTATCTAGGCCCCTCATAATTTTATACATCTCAATAAGGTCTCCCCTCAGCCTCCTCTGTTCCAAGGAAAATAAACCCAGCCTATCCAGGACTAATGTGAGAAGTCGCACAACACCAGGTTATAGTCCAACAGCTTTATTTGAAATCACAAGCTTTCGAAGCGCTGCTCCTTCGTCAGGTGAAGTCACCTGATGAAGGAGCAGTGCTCCGAAAGCTTGTGATTTCAAATAAAGCTGTTGGATTATAACCTGGTGTTGTGCGACTTCTCACATTTGTCCACCCCAGTCCAACACCGGCATCTCCACATCATATCCAGGACAAGAAAGACTAGATGCAGGAAGGATGTTCCTGATGGCTGGGGAGTCCAGAACCATGGGTCATAGTCTAAAGATAAGGGGTAAGCCATTTAGGACTGAGATGAGGAGGAATTTCTTCACCCAGAGAGTGGCAAACCTGTGGAATTCTCTACCAAAGAAGGCACTTGAGACCAATTCATTAAATATATTCAAGAAGGAGTTAGATATATTTCTTAAGGCTAAAGGGATCAAGGGATATGGGGAGAAAGCAGGGACAGGGTACTGAATTTGGATGATCAGCCATGATCTAATTAAATGGCGGAACAGGCTCGAGGGGCCGAATGGCCTACTCCTGCTCCTATCTTCTATATTCTATGTTTTTTCCTCATAGCTAAGATTTTCTACTCCCAGCAACATCCTTGTAAATCTCCTCTGTACCCTCTCTAGTGCAATCACATCTTTCCTCTAATGTAGTGACCAGAACTGCATGCAGTACTCTAGCTGAGGCCTAACTAGTGTTTTATACAGTTGAAGCATAAACCCCCTACTCTTGTGTTTTATGCCATGGCTAATAAAGGCAAGTATTCCATATGTCTTCTTAACCACCTTATCTACCTGGCCTGATACCTTCAGGATCTGTGGACATGCACTCCAAGGTCCCTTTGTTCCTCTACACTACTCAGTGTCCTACCATTTAATGTGTATTCCCTTTCCTTGTTAGCCCTCCCCAAATGCATTACCTCACACTTCTCCAGATTGAATTCCGTTTGCCACTGTTCTGCCCACCTGACCAATTTATTGATATCTTCCTGCAGCCGACAGCTTCCTGTGTTTAGTAAAGGTAGTGCGAAGATGGCCTGAAATGTCCAGCCTGTGCGGAGTTAGCTAACCTGAGCTGGGGGTGGGGGGGCAGCGACGCTACAGTTGCCCTCGGAGCCGCGATGTCCTCGATCCCTCGGCCGAGGAAAGGGAAAGGTTAGCCGGGGGGGTTCCTGCTTCCGGTCCCTATTCAGCGACTCTTGCTGGAACATGGATATAATGACCTGGAACTTGCGGTCCTGATGACGGCGAACTGGCAGTGTTCGCCGTCATTTCGCCTTTGAAACTGACCTCAACTTCAGGATTTTGCGCGCGCGCGCTGCCTCGTGTGAAAGACCTGAAGTTGCGGTCCGCCATTCACTGCTCCGACACTGGCTGCGCTGTGGCACCCACCCTTCTCACCCCTCCAGCTGGAAATCAGTGAAATCACTGATCTGACGAAAATTTCCCCTTCTCCGAACAAATATCGCTGTGACGACTCTCCAAAAGTACTTCATTGGCTGTAAAGCGCTTTGAGACGTACAGTGGTCGTGAAAGGCGCTATAGAAATGCAAGTCTTTCTTTCAGTCTTTGAAACCCCATAAAAAGTTAGACCCGATCAAATGAGATGTAACTGGATTTTTAATGGCGATCTGAGTACGAACTACTGCTAAACAACCATTCTGGCTCTGGAAAACTAATTTAATTATGGTGGAATGTCAAATTTCTTAAGTTAAGTTAAAAATTATCGGCCCAAAATTTGCGATCGGAGGCTTCCCGCAGGTGGATGCCTCCGACCTGTAAGAAATCTACGCATTTACCGGGAGGTTCGCAAGCGCCCCTGGGATCACGTGGGCCGGCTCAACCAATAAAAGAAGGGCATCCCCATTCATACTTAGGGGAGTTGTGTACATACGGAATCCCCATAAGTATGAATGGGCATCATTTAAAAAATACACCAACACATGAAATAATTATTTTTTTAATTATATATTTAAAATTAATTAAAATGCCATTTAATTAAATATTTTAAACGAAAATTTAATTTTTTGAAAAAAAAAGGTGTTGGTTTTAACGGGGCTAAAGAAAAACTTACCTTATTGGACAGGGTTTTTAATGTATAAGTGAGTGATAAAATTTTATTTTTTTATTTTTTAAAACTCTTATGCTGGTGAAAGCCGGCCTTACGCCGGCTTTTACCAGGCGTAAGATTTTCACGGGCATTCAGCGGGCGGAAGTTGGGCAAATAGCGCAACTCTCCGCCCGCGGAGGCCCATCTCTCGGAGATGCGGAGCATCTGGCAAGAGGATTCTTGACAGATCGCAAATGCCGGCTTTTAGCGCATGCACTTCTCATGCCTAATCCTGGAACTTGCGCTGCCCCTACGGGCGCGTGCGCACCTCGTACGCACCCATAGGGGTCGCAAAAATACGGCACATTAGATTTTAAAATTAAGACATTTCTTTAAATTTTTCAGAAAACTTTGTTCATGATATTTCAGCTTCTACCTTAACCCAATGTGTATGTCCCCATCTTTATTTCGCTCTCTGTAATTTTTTTTTAAAAAGTGATTGATTTTCGTGCTTTCGATTTCCTGGTTCCCTGTCTGTGAGAATTCTGCAATGTGATTGGCTGCTCAGGCAGCTTGTTGATGACACAGCAGCTCGCGCTACGGGATTCCCGCTAAACTACACTGATCTCGACTGCACATCGGACAAGCCGAACCTCTCGCCACAGAGCTCGCGAGGTCTTCGTTCAACGCCAGCTTCGGGGAAAGCGGCGCACGCCTTTGCTTGGCCGCTGACCGCAAATTACGGGCCCGTGTGGTGGTGGGATGAGGCCGAGCTGTGAGGGATCTAATCGCCTGATGTTACCACTTTCGAGTGTAGACTGGCCAATTAGGGCACGGTACTGAAGGATGACTATCACTGGGAGACCAGTACTCCAACAGGAGCTAGCACCTTCAGGAGAGAATGAGAGAAGATTGAAGGTAGAAAGAAAACAATTAATATCGGGACAAAACAATATAGCTTGACCTTCAGTTCCAATTGTATTAAGAACAGAAAACAAATTCCTGCTTGGCAAAATTTAACAGGGTGAGGCCTTTCCTGCCGACACACAAGAGAACATGGAAAAAACAGGCACTAATTTCATCTTGGCAACGCTATTTAACTTCCATAAACAAAGCGAACCCAAACTTTAAACAACTCCCGCTAATTAGGGAAGCAGACATTCTGACAGGAACTGGCTGAGTAGAACAGGGCCCTGGCAATAGCCCACCACTGTGTAAAGAACAGTGTCGGTATGAAGGGATAATTACTAGTCCTAGCCCCTTTAGGGCTACCCCAGATCAGGCGTATTTCTCAGACGTTCACTTTCAACTAAAGTTTGAGGTAGCCGAATCCTAAAGATTGTTGGGTAAGGGTATTAAGGGTTACAGAACCAAGGTAGGTAGATGCAGTTAAGATACAGATCTAATTGAATGGCGGAACAGGCTCAAGGGGCTGAATGGCTTCATCCAGTTTTTAAGTTCCTAACTGGATCGATTGGCCGACGCCATCCAAACCTATCTTGTGATCTTCAAGATCGTGAGTTACCACATTGTTTGTGTCGTTGTGCTATATGACCCTGAGCTGAGCTTCCGACCCCATATCTTCTGCGTCACCAAGACCGCCTACTTCCATATCCGTAACATCGCTGGACTCCGCCCCTGCCTCAGCCCGTCTGTTGCTGAAACCCTCATCCATGTCTTTGTTACCTTCAGACTCGTCTATTCCAACACACTCCTAGCCGGACTCCCAACTTGCACCCTCCATAAACTTGAGCTCATCCAAAACTCGGCTGCCCGTGTCCTAACTCGCACCAAGTCCCGTTCACCCATCACCCCCTGGGCTCGCTGACCTACATCAGTTCCCGGTCTGGCAGCACTTCAATTTTAAAATTCTCATCCTTGTTTTCAAATCCCTCCATGGCCTCGCTCCTCGCTGTTTCTGTAACCTGCACCAACCCTCCAAGATCTCTGCACTCCTTCTATTCTGGCTTCTTGAGCATCCTGGATTTTAATGGCTCCACCATTGGTGGCCTTGTCTTCAGCTGCCTGGGCCCTAAGCTCTGGAATTCCCTGCCTAAACCTCTCCGCCTCTCTACCTCTCTTTCCTCCTTTCAGGCGCCCCTTAAAACCTACCTCTCGGACCAAGCTTTTGCTCATCTGCCCTAATCTCTCCTTGGTGGCAATTTTTTTCTGCTTACGCTCCTGTGAAGTGGCTTGGGACGTTATACCCTGTTAAAGGCGCTATGTCAATGCAAGTTGCTGCGCCCCAATTAGGGCACGATCCGGGCGCTGCCCACACTGCACGCTCTGAAAGAGGCCGATGTCAAAACCATGGGAAATTGGTCCGCTGGCCTCCTTAGCACACGGTGAGCTGCAGACGCCAGTCACACAGCCAGGGAGGCAGCGCGTGAGGGGGCAGAATGAGATCAGTAGACTGGGACACTGGCAGAGGGTGGCAGGTAGGTCCGGAGAGGTGGGTAGTTGGGTGAGAGGCAAAGCAGTGGGCGACAGCGACCCACAGTTGTAATTCAGGCAACTAAAACTTTTTTTAACTTGCCTTTCTGGTCGCAGGCGCCAGCGTTCCCTTTAAGGACCCGTTGGTTCGCCTTCGCAGTGCTGGCTGGAGCCTGAAATAGGCTTTAGCAGCCACTACCCACCCCATCCCCACCCCACCCCAGTGATTGGCATTGGCATTAGATGTCCTGTTACAGCAAATTCTGGCCCAGTAACTCGCTGCGTAAAAAAATTCTCCTCATCTCCCCTCCAGGCTATTTTGCCCAGTGTCAGCCATGGCTCCGTTGGCAGCATGCTCACCTCTGAGGCACAAGGTTGTGGGTTCAAATCCCTCTCCACAGGACTTGAGCACAAAAATCTAGGCTGACACGCCAGTGCAGTGCTGAGGGAGTTCAGCGCTGTTGTCTTTTGGATGAGACGTTAAACCGAGGGCCCGTCTGCTCTCTCAGGTGGACATAAAAGATCCCACGGCACTATTTCGAAGAAGAGCAGGGGAGTTATTCCAAGTGTCCTGGCCTATATTATCCCTCAATCAACATCACTAAAACATTATCAAATTGCTGTTTGTGGGAGCTTGCTGTGTGCAGATTGGCTGCCGTGTTTCCTACATTACAACAGTGACTACACTTCAAAAAAAAATGTGCTTCATTGGCTGTAAAGTGCTGAGGTCGTGAACGGTGCTATCTAAATGCAAGCCCTTCTTTCTTTTTCGCACCTCCAACACCAAATACAGAGAACTCTGGATTCTTGTTGTCTCAAAGATTGAGATCATTGGATCAGTGGCCTCTGCCACTCCCTCCTCCTCCCATTCCTGACCTCTCCCCAGCCTCCCATCCACTCTCGGCCTGACCATTGGATGCAAGGGTCAAAATGCTGGAGCTCGCTACCTAACAGCACTGTGGGAGCACCTTCACCACGCGGGCTGCACCGGTTCAAGAGATGAAGGCCCACCACCACCTTCTCAAGGGGCAACTAGGGATGGGCAATAAATGTTGGCTTTGCCAGCGACGCCCACATCCAAAGAATTAATTTCAATACGTCAAAAAATACTTAGTTGGCTGTAGGGCGCTTTGGGACGTCCGGTGGTTGTGAAAGGCGCTATATAAATGAAAGTCTTTGGGGGGAAAATTCGGTGTTGACCATTTCGGGACGCGAACATCGCATGGGCGCTAACTTTAGCGCCAGCGACCGCGAAATTGAGTTTTAGCGCCCCCCAAGAGGGAAGTGGACCGCTAAATCAAGCGCTCCACTTCCTTCTTAGGGCGCTAACGTCGGAGAGCGGGCCGGAGACTTCAGCAGCGCTGCACGCTGCACTCAAGCAGAGTGCCGGGCTGATCGATCGTGGGCAGGAAGCCAATGAAGAAAAGCTGAACAAGAAAGGTAAGTTTTTTTTTTACTTACCTCGGCCACCTCGCCGTTAATCATCGATCCCCCAAGCGGCCGGCCGCCCGTTCCACGCCTCCTGCAGCTGTCGGTGTTTTCGCCCGGCGCTGCTGCAGGGGGCGGAGGTTAATTTCGGGTCCGGGGCGCACTAACGGGGCGATGCACACGGCGATGACGTCGCGGTCTCCGGGCGAAGGAGATCGGGGCGCAATGCTGTAGCGCCGCTGCAAATCTCCCGCCGAATATGGCGGGAGTCGATGTCAGCGCCGCACCCGGTCGCAAAGCCATTTGCGCCCCATTAGCACCCCCGGGGGCATTAACGGGAGGAGCAAAGGCATCCAATTTCACCCCCTTTCTTTCTTTCATATTAAATCTGAGTCCTCTGGTTCTGACTCTCCTGCCACTGGAAACAGTTTCTCCTTATTTACCCCATCAAAACCCTTCATGATTTTGAACACCTCTATCAAATCTCCCCTTAACCTTCTCTGCTCCAAGGAGAACAACCCCAGCTTCTCCAGTCTCTCCACGTAACTGAAGTCCCTCATCCCTGGTACCATTCTGGTCAATCTCCCCTTAACCTTCTCTGCTCTAAGGAGAACAATCCCAGCTTCTCCAGTCTCTCCACGTAACTGAAGTCCCTCATCCCCTGGTACCATTCTGGTCAATCTCCCCTTAACCTTCTCTCCTCTAAGGAGAACAACCCCAGCTTCTCCAGTCTCTCCACGTAACTGAAGTCCCTTATCCCTGGTACCATTCTGGTCAATCTCCCCTTAACCTTCTCTCCTCTAAGGAAAACAACCCCAGCTTCTCCAGTCTCTCCACGTAACTGAAGTCCCTCATCCCTGGTACCATTCTGGTCAATCTCCCCTTAACCTTTTCTGCTCTAAGGAGAACAATCCCAGCTTCTCCAGTCTCTCCACATAACTGAAGTCCCTCATCCCTAGTACCATTCTGGTCAATCTCCTCTGCACCCTCACCAAGGCCTTCACCTCCTTCCTGAAGTGTGCTGCCCGTCAATGGCAGTGGTCATAGAATGCTCTGAAAGTGGAAGAAAGCAATCAGATGTAAAGGAGTTGTTATCTTTACATCACACGTGGAAAGGCATTTCCTTTACTTTGTCGTAAAGTCAAGCAGACCATCCAGTTCCACATGACATGATCTTTTCCATTGTTGAACATTAAGCACCACCTGTCTTTTAGTCCCTTAACTTGTCCGAGCCCGACCACTCACCTGGGAAGCTAATTGTCACCCCCTGTTACTATACTCATGCTTAATCTTGTTATTTTAACAATGGGCTTAAACCATCTATTTTATGCATGCTGACATTTCAGTTGAAATCTTATGGTACAAACACATGTGATAACATCACCAACAACAACTTGTATTTATATAGCGCCTTTAACGTAGTAAAACGTCCCAAGGCGCTTTGCAGGAGCGATTATCAATCAAAAATTTGACACTGAGCCACATAAGGAGATATTAGGACAGGTGACCAAAAGCTTGGTCAAAGAGGAATGTTTTAAGGAGCGTCTTAAAGGAGGGGAGAGAGGCGGAGAGGTTTAGGCAGGGAATTCCAGAGCTTAGGGCCCAGGCAGCTGAAGGCACGGCCGCCAATGGTAGAGCGATGAAAATCAGGGATGCTCAAGAGGGCAGAATTAGAGGAGCGCAGATATCTCGGGGGGGTTGTGGGGCTGGTGGAGATTACAGAGATAGGGAGGGGCAAGGCCATGGAGGGATTTGAAAACAAGGATGAGAATTTTAAAATCGAGGCGTTGCTTAACCGGGAGCGAATGTAGGTCAGCGAGCACAGGGGTGATGGGGGAATGGGGTTTAGTGCGAGTTAGGACACGGGCAGCGAGTTCTCTCTCTCTCTCTCTTTTTCTCTCTCCTGCTCTCTTTCATACTCTCTCTCTATCTCAATCTATGTCTCTCTCACTCTCTCCTGCTCTCTTTCTCTCTGTCCCTCTTTCATACTCTCTCTCTGTCTTTTTCTCTCTCTCTCTTTCTATCTCTCTCTCTGTCTCTCTCCCTTTTTCTGCCTGTGTCTCTCTTTCTCTAACTCTCCTGCTCGCTTCCTCTTTGTCTCTTTCAAACTCTCTCTCTGTCTCTCCCTTTGTCACTCTCTTTCTCACACACACACACTGACTGTCTTTCTCTCTCTTTCTCTCCTGCTCTCTCTCTTTTTCTCTCTCTCACTGTCACTTTCTTTCCTGCTCGCTTTCATACTTTCTCTCTCTGTCTGTCTCTCTCTCTCTGTCTCTCTCCTGCTCTCTCTCTCCTGCTCTCTCTCTCTCTCTCTCTCTCCTGCTCTCTCTCTCTCTCCTGCTCTCTGTCTCTCTCTCTCCTGCTCTCTCTCTCTCCTGCTCTCTCTGTCTCTCTCTCTCTCTCCTGCTCTCTCTGCCTCTCTCTCTCTCTCCTGCTCTCTCTGCCTCTCTCTCTCTCTCCTGCTCTCTCTGTCTCTCTCCTGCTCTCTCTGTCTCTCTCTCTGTTGCTCTCTCTCCTGCTCTCTCTCTGTCTCTCTCTCTCTCTCCCCGTCTGTCTCTCTCTCCTGCTCTCTCTCTCTCCTGTTCTCTGTCTCTCTCTCTCTCCTGCGCTCTGTCTCGCCAGCTCTCTCTGTCTCTCTCTCTCCTGCTCTCACTGTCTGTCTCTCGTTCTCTCTGTCTCTCTCTCTGTCTCTGTCTCTACTGCTCTCTCTCCTGCTCTCTCTGTCTCTCTCCTGTCTCTCTCTCTCTTGCTCTCTCTGTCTCTCTCCTGTTCTGTCTCTCTCTCTCTCTCTCCCCCTGTCTGTCTCTCTCTCTGCTGTTCTCTGTCTCTCTCTCTCCTGCTCTCTCTTTCTCTGTCTCTCCTGCTCTCTCTGTCTCTGTCTCTCCTGTTCTCTCTGTCTCTCCTGTTCTCTCCTGCTCTCTCTCTCCTCCTGCTCTCTCTGTCTCCCTCTCTCTCCTGCTCCTCTGTCTCTCTCTCTCCTGTTCTCTCCTGCTCTCTCTCTCCTCCTGCTCTCTCTGTCTCCCTCTCTCTCCTGCTCCTCTGTCTCTCTCTCTCCTGCTCTCTCTGTCTCTGTCTCTCTCTCTCTCCTGCTCTCTCTGTCTCTCCCTCTCCTGCTCTCTCTCTCCTGACCCACACAGAGGAAAATGAAAGCAAGAATGTACGAGTCAGGAAAGGAAGGACACAAGCTCTTTGGAAAGCCGGGGTGCCGAGTCATTGCTCTCCGCAGTTTTCGGAGGCACACCCTCCGGGATAATCCGCAAAGGAATAGTCGCTGCGGGCAAACATGTTATTCACTGTGCAGTTCTTTGCAAGAGGACATGAGTGCTCAGAAAAAACAGGCTAAAAAACCCACCACCGGCATCGTCAAACACAAGGAAGTGCTTCAAGACAGAAAGCAACAACGGTTGCGCAAAGACCACAGCGGGGACACACAAAGGATGTTTGGTTCATGGCTGATTAGTGATTGTGGTGCATGAGTCCCATGTCTGCTGGTTCAGTGAAAGAAAGAAAGACTTGCATTTATATAGCGCCTTTCACGACCACCGGACGTCCCAGAGCGCTTTACAGCCAATGAGGTACTATTTGAAGTGGAGTCACTGCTGTAATGTGGGAAACGCAGCAGCCAGTTTGCGCACAGCAAGATCCCACAAACAGCAATGTGATAATGACCAGATCATCTGTTTTTTTGTGATGTTGATTGAGGGATAAATATTGGCCCCAGGACACCAGGGATAACTCCCCTGCTCTACTTCGAAATATTGCCATGGGATCTTTTACGTCCACCTGAGAGAGCAGACGGGGTCTCGGTTTAACGTCTCATCCAAAAGACGGCACCTCCGACACTGCGGCACTCCCTCAGCACTGCACTGGAGTGTCAGCCTAGATTTTTGTGCTCAAGTCCCTGGAGTGGGACTGTGAACCCACAACCTTCTGACTCAGAGGCGAGGGTGCTGCCCACTGAGCCACGGCTGACACTCCAGCAGGGAAGGATATGAGTCTCATTTCTGCTGGGTTAGTGGGGCAAGAATATGAGACCCATTTCTACTGGGCTAGTGGGATGAGAATATGAGTCCCAATTCTGCTGGGTTAGTGGGATGAGAATATGAGTCCCAATTCTGCTGGGTTAGTGGGATGAGAATATAGATACATAGATACATAGATACATAGAAGATAGGAGCAGGAGTAGGCCATCCGGCCCTTCGAGCCTGCTCCGCCATTTAATGAGATCATGGCTGATCCTCCAATTCAGTATCCCGTCCCCGCCTTCTCTCCGTAACCCTTAACCCCTTTTGCCTGTAGAAATATATCTAATTCCCTCTTAAATATATTTAATGAGCTGGCGTACACTGCCCTCTGTGGCAATGAGTTCCACAGGTTCACCACTCTCTGAGTGAAGAAATTCCCCCTCATTTCTGTCCTAAATGGTTTAGCCCTTATCCTTAAATTATGTCCTCTAGTTCTGTTCTCACCCGCCAAGGGAAACATTCCTTCTGCATCTAATCTGTCTAGACCTGTCAGAATTTTATACACTTCTATGAGGTCCCCTCTCAATCTTCTAAACTCCAGTGTGTACATCCCTAAACTACATAGTCTCTCCTCATAGGTCAATCCCGCCATTCCTGGTATCAGCCTGGTGAATCGCCGCTGCACCCCCTCCATGGCAAGAACATCTTTCCTCAGATGAGGCGACCAAAACTGTACACAGTACTCGAGGTGTGGTCTCACCAGTGCCCTGTACAGCTGCAGCAAGGTATCCCTGTTCCTGTATTCCAACCCTTTTGCTATGAAGGCCAGCATACCGTTTGCCTTCTTGACCGCCTGTTGCACCTGCATGCTCGCCTTCAGTGACTGGTGTACAAGAACACCCAGGTCTCTCTGTACTTCCCCCTCTCCCAATTTATTGCCATTTAAATAATAATTTGCCCTCCCGTTCCTGCACCCAAGGTGGATAACTTCGCACTTGTCCACATTATAGTGCATCTGCCATTTATCCGCCCAATCACCCAGTCTGTCCAAATCGCTCTGGAGCTTCCTGGTCTCCTCCTCTGAGCCCACCCCCCCTCCTAGTTTAGTGTCGTCTGCAAATTTGGAAATGCTGCATTCGACTCCCTGATCCAGGTCATTAATATAAATTGTGAACAGCTGGGGACCCAGGACAGATCCCTGTGGTACCCCACTTGTTACTGCCTGCCATTCAGAAAATGAGCCGTTTATTCCAACTCTCTGTTTTCTATCTGACAGCCAGTTCTCTATCCACGTCAATACTTTCCCCTTTATCCCATGAGCTTCAATTTTCCATGCTAATCTTTTATGTGGGACCTTATCGAAGGCCTTTTGGAAGTCCAGGTACACCACATCTACTGGCTCTCCCCCATCTATTTTACCAGTTACTCCCTCAAAAAATTCCAATAGATTAGTCAAGCACGATTTACCCTTTGTAAATCCATGTTGACTCTGTCCTATCCTGTCCCCAATATGAGTCCCAATTCTGCTGGGTTAGTGGGGCGAGAATATGAGTCCCATTTCTGCTGGGATAGTGGGATGAGAATATGAGTCCCAATTCTGCTGGGTTAGTGGGATGAGAATATGAGTCCCATTTCTACTGGGCTAGTGGGATGAGAATATGAGTCCCATTTCTGCTGGGATAGTGGGATGAGAATATGAGTCCCAATTCTGCTGGGTTAGTGGGATGAGAATATGAGTCCCATTTCTGCTGGGTTAGTGGGATGAGAATGAGTCCCATTTCTGCTGGGTTAGTGGGATGAGAATATGAGTCCCATTTCTACTGGGCTAGTGGGATGAGAATATGAGTCCCATTTCTACTGGGCTAGTGGGATGAGAATATGAGTTCCATTTCTACTGGGCTAGTGGGATGAGAATATGAGTTCCATTTCTACTGGGCTAGTGGGATGAGAATATGAGTTCCATTTCTACTGGGCTAGTGGGATGAGAATATGAGTTCCATTTCTACTGGGCTAGTGGGATGAGAATATGAGTTCCATTTCTACTGGGCTAGTGGGATGAGAATATGAGTCCCATTTCTACTGGGCTAGTGGGATGAGAATATGAGTCCCATTTCTGCTGGGCTAATGGGGCGAGAATATGAGTCCCATTTCTACTGGGCTAGTGGGATGAGAATATGAGTCCCAATTCTGCTGGGTTAGTGGGGCGAGAATATGAGTCCCATTTCTGCTGGGATAGTGGGATGAGAATATGAGTCCCATTTCTGCTGGGATAGTGGGATGAGAATATGAGTCCCAATTCTGCTGGGTTAGTGGGATGAGAATATGAGTCCCATTTCTGCTGGGTTAGTGGGATGAGAATATGAGTCCCAATTCTGCTGGGTTAGTGGGGCGAGAATATGAGTCCCATTTCTGCTGGGATAGTGGGATGAGAATATGAGTACCATTTCTGCTGGGCTAGTGGGGAAGGGTTTGATTCCCATTTCTGCTGGGTTAGTGGGTGCATCCAATTCCTGATTGATTAGTGGGAGGGGTGTACGAGCCTGATCCCTGCTCTGTTAGTGGAGGAGGATACGAATCCAGTTTCTGATTGATTAGCGGGCGAGATGTGATCCAATTTCTGGTGAGTTACGTGGTGAGGGTTTGTGTCCGATTTCAGCTCGATAAAGAGCAGGAGGGGACTGCGTCTGTTCCAAGGAGAAACGCTCCCTCTGATCCTATTATTTGGAAGGCAGCGCAGGAAAATTTGTGTTTTGAAACATCTATGTTGAAATCCCAGTTTACCTGCCTGCACAGCTGTGTCCTGCCGCTGTTATTTCACACACAGAGTTTGCCAGGGTTCTAACCCTGACACATGTCTAATTAACAGCGAGGACGTCACGCCTCAGCTGCTTATACAATGCAAGTTATAAACATCAGGTTTTCTAATGATTGTGAATCTGATAGAAGCCCAGGGGTTGCAGTCCTGATTCAGAGATTCTGCTACCTAATGCTAGTCTTGCCCTGGTGGGGCCTTGTCGAGCATGGGCTGGGTTCTCCTCCTGGCCGGGAGGGACCTCTGGCTCCTGCTCTAACCCTGGGGTGACCCCGGCCCGTTCTCTTAGGTCGGGGGTCATTTGGGTAGCTGGTTGGATGTATGCCTGGAGGTTTCCTCACGTGACCCTGCTGCCTCCAACCGCCCCGCCCCCACGCTCCCACCATTGGTGGCCCAACCTGTCCATCTTCACACGCATGACCGTACCGTGGCCAATTGGAAGCGAAAAGACTCTTTGTTACCTGATTGGAGGTTCCTTGACTGGCAGTCAAACAGCCTTTTTTTCCCATCTCCAATATTTTTTCAGCTAATAAACACAAATAAGAACATAAGAATTAGGGGCAGGAGTCGGCCACACGGCCCCTTGAGCCTGCTCCACCATTCAGTAAGATCATGGCTGATCTTCGACCTCAACTCCACTTTCCCGCCCGACCTCCATATCCCTTGATTCCCCTTGAGTCCAAAAATCTATCACTCTCAGCCTTGAATATACTCACCGACTGAGCATCCACAGCTCTTTGGAGTAGAGAATTCCAAAGATTCACAATTCACAACCCTCTGAATGAAGAAATTCCTCCTCATCTCAGTCTTAAATGGCCGACCCTTAATCCTGAGTCTATGCCCCTTAGTTCTAGATTCTCCAGCCAGGGGGAAACAACCTCTTAGCATCTACCCTGTCAATCCCCCACAGAATCTTATATGTTTCAATGAGATCGCCTCTCATTCTTCTAAACTCCAGACAGTATAGGCCCAATCTACTGAATCTCTCCTCATAGGACAACCCTCTCATCAACAGCACCTCCCAAACCCAAGACCTTTACCACCAAGGCCATAAAAAAAGCAAATCAAGCACTAGGGCTTATTTCTAGCGGGATAGAATTGAAAAGTAGGGAAGTTATGCTAAACCTGTATCGAACCTTGGTTAGACCACACTTGGATTACTGCGTACAGTTCTGGTCGCCATATTATAAAAAGGATACAAAGCCACTGGAGAGGGTGCAGAGAAGATTCACAAGGATGATACCAGAAATGCGAGGGTATACCTATCAGGAAAGGATGAACAGGCTGGGTCTCTTTTCTCTTGAATAAAGAAGGCTGAGGGGTGACCTAATAGAGGACTTTAAAATGATGAAAGGTTTTGATAGAGTGGATACAGAGAGAATGTTTCCACTTGTGGGGAAGAGCATAACTAGAGGCCATCAATATAAGATAGTCAACAAGAAATCCAATAGGGAATTCAGAAGAAACTTCTTTACCCAAAGAGTGGTGAGAATGTGGAACTCGCTACCACAGGGAGTGGTTGAAGCGAATAGTATGGATGCATTTAAGGGGAGGCTGGACAAGCATGTGAGGGAGAAGGGAATAGAGGGTTACGCTGATAGAGTTAGATGAGGAAAGACGGGAGGAGGCTCGTGTGGAGCATAAACACTGGCATGGACTGGTTGGGCTGAATGGCCTGTTTCTGTGCCGTATATCCTATGTAAGGTAAACCTAGAAGGACAAGGGCAGTAATGTTCAAAGAAAATGAAAAGAACACACCAATTTTTTTTAAGCTCCTGTGATTTTTCTCCTGGGTGTTGCTCACAGCAGTGTCCTGGAGATTCTTCTTCCATTCCTCGGGGACTCCAGAACAATCATCGAGGGTTGCCAAACCAATGCTGCCCAATTTCTACAGACAGTGCAAAAGTTCAGAAGGTCAAGTGCGCCATTTTGTCTAAGGCCTCAGACTCATCAAAGGCCTAAAAACGGTAAGACAGGAATTGCTAGACGAAAAAAAGACCAAATTCCATCGCGTTCATCTAGTCTCAGCTGGGGCTCAGTGGGTAGCACTCTCGCTTCTGAGTCAGATGGCTGTGGGTTCAAGTCCCACTCCAGGAGACTTGAGCACTAAAAATCTAGGCTGTCACTCCAGTGCAGTACTGAGAGAGTGCTGCACTGTCGGAGGTGCCGTCTTTCAGATGAGACGCTAAACTGAGGCCCCGTCTGCTCTCTCAGGTGGAGGTAAAAGATCCCACAGCACTATTTGAAGAAGAGCAGGGGAGTTCTCTCCCATGTCCTAGAACATAAAAACATAAGAAATAGGAGCAGGAGTAGGCCATTTGGCCCTTCGAGCCTGCTCCACCATTCAAGAAGATCACGGCTGATCTTCTACCTCATCTCCACTTTCCTGCACTATCCCCATATCCCTTGATTCCCTTAATATTCAAAAATCTATTGATCTCTGTCTTGAAAATACTCAACGACTGAGCCTCCACAGCCCTCTGGGGTAGAGAATTCCAAAGATTCACCACCCTCTGAGTGAAGAAATTCCTCCTCATCTCTGTCCTAAATGGCCGACCCCTTATTCTGAGACCGTGAACCCTTGGTTCTGGACTCCCCAGCCAGGGGAAACATCTACCCTGTCAAGCCCTGAAAGAATTTTGTATGTTTCAATGAGATCACCTCTCATTCTTCTAAACTCCAGAGAATATAGGCCTAGTTTACTCATTCTCTCCTCATAGGACAATCCCCCCATCCCATTACAGTCTGGTGAACCTTCGTTGCACTCCCTCTATGGCAAGTATATCCTTCCTTATGTAAGGAGACCAAAACTGTACACAATACTCCAGGTGTGGCCTCACCAGGGCCCTATATAATTGCAGTAAGACGTCTTTACTCTTATACTCAAATCCTCTTGTACTAAAGGCCAACATACCTTTATGTTGTCCTGTGGTAATATTTACACCTCAACACTAAAATAACGATTATCTGGGCATTATCACTGTGTGTGGGAGCTTGGCGTTGCATTTCCTCCACTACAACAGCGACGCCACTTCAAAAGTACTTCATTGGTTGTAAAATGTTTTGGCACGTCCAGAGGTCGTGACAGGCGCTATATAAATGAAAGTCTTTCTTTCTTAGTTCACCTTCTACCATCCTGGTAGTTGCATGATTTGACATGTACGTTTTTGAGACCTACATGAAGGGTGAGAAGGCCAAGCCTAGTTCCTCACCCTCCCTCCAGCCTCTTAGGGAGCTTCACCCCCGCCTCCCCATGGGCCACAGCCACATTTCTGCCTGTGGTCCGTGGGGCTGGTGGAGAAAACGGCAGTGAGTAGAGAAATCGGGCGGCCTGCGAGGACCCGCTCCCCCGCTGACATTTGCCGAAAATCTTCGGATTTGCAACATATGTTATAGAGTCATTGGGGGAGAAATTCAGAATCGCCCCATTTGGGGCGCAATTATCGGCCGGGCGCAAAGATTAGCGCCTGGCGCTAATTATCGCCTCTGACTGTAATCTTGACTTTTATCGCCCCTGGAGGTGATTGGAGCGCTGAATCAGGTGCTCCACACCTGTCTTAAGGCGCAAAGGCCGAGGAGCGAGGCGCTACCTCAGAGCGCTGGTGAAGCTCATGTGATGTCAGTCAGCAATGGAACACACACACAATGGCCCCGGCCAGTTCTTAAAGGGAAGGGTTGATCTTGCTCTCCATCCACATCCTGCTCATTGCAGCCTTGAATCTCGGCCTGGAGAGACCTGTACATCAAATCTGCTGGAAAGAACAATGGGGAGTACCAGGGAAAGAGCTCAGAGTTCAGCCCCCACAGTCTCTTCTAAATCGATACAAGGAAGGGCAAATCAAAATGACCCTGCAAAGTGTTGCTCAGTACCCAAAACTCCTTCACACATCGTTGAATCTCTCCAGAAGTCTCTCTCTCTCTCTCTCAGAATGCATGGTTCAAAAATGTCACCAACAAAAAAAGGCAGGAAGCGGTTGCCTTTAAATAGCGCTCCCCCAGTCCCTTCCAGACTGCAAAAAGCTCCCCTCAACCTGTCGTTGCTAGCGGCAGGCGGTAAGGCAGGGGGCGCCACTCAATATCCGCTCCGGGGCGCTACCGGGGCGTTGCGCACTCAACTGATGTCACGATCTGCCGGCGCAGGAGATCGTGGCGGTAGTGTTTAGCACCGCCGCAAAATGTCTAGTTAATTTCGCAAGCAGCGCAAACATCGCCACGCCCGGGCGCTAGTTGCTTTGCGCCCCATTAGCGCCCTCTTGAGGCACTAATTTGAGGCGCAACCAACTGAGTTTTTACCCCATAGAGTCATAGAGTTATACAGCACAGAAAGAGGCCCTTTGGCCCATCGTGTCTGCGCCAGCCATCAAGCCCTATCTATTCTAATCCCTTTTTCCAGCACTTGGTCCATAGCCTTGTATGCTATGGCATTTCAAGTGCTCATCTAAATGCTTCTTGAATGTTGTGAGGGTCCCTGCCTCTACCATCCTTTTAGGCAGTGAGTTCCAGATTCCAACCACCCTCTGAGTGAAAAAGTTTTTCCTCAAATCCCCACTAAACCTCCTGCCCCGTACCTTGAAACTATGCCCCCTGGTTATTGACCCCTCCACGAAGGGGAAAAGTTCCTTTCTATCTACCCTATCTATGTCCCTCATAATTTTGTACACCTCAATCAGGTCCCCCCTCCAGCCTTCTCTGCTCTAAGGAAAACAACCCCAGCCTGTCCAGTCTCTCTTCATAGCTGAAGCGCTCCAGCCCAGGTAACATCCTGGTGAATCTCCTCTGCACCCTCTCCAATGCAATCACATCCTTCCTTTAGTGTGGCGACCAGAACTGCACACAGTATTCCAGCTGTGGCCTAACTAGCGTTTTGTACAGCTCCATCATAACCTCCCTGCTCTTATATTCTATGCCTCAGCTAATGAAGGCAAGTATCCCATATGCCTTTTTAACCACCTTATCTACCTGTCCTGCTGCCTTCAGGGATCTATGTACATGCACACCAAGGTCCCTCTGATCCTCTGTCCTTCCTAGGGTCCTACCATTCATTGTGTATTCCCTTGCCTTGTTAGTCCTCCCAAAATGCATCACCTCACACTTATACATCCTTGTGTTCAAATCCCTCCATGGCCTCGCCCCTTCCTGTCTCTGTAACCTCCTCCAGCCCTACAACCCTCCGGGATCTCTGCACTCCTCCAATTCTGGCCTCTTGTGCATCATCGATTTGAAACACTCTGCCATTGGCGGCCGTGCCTTCAGCTGCCGAGGCCCTAAGCTCTGGAATTCCCTCCCTAAACCTCTCCGCCTCTCCACCTCTCCCTACCCCTTTAAGACGCCCCTTAAAACCTACCTCTTTGACCAAGCTTTTGGTCACCTGTCCTAATATCTCTTTATCTGGCTCGGTGTCAAATTTTGTTTGATAACTGCTCCTGTGATGTTTTATTACGTTAAAGGTGCTACGTGAATACAGGTTGTTGTCATACGTACCTACTCAGTACGTCAAGAGATGCTTCCAGGAATGAAATTTAAGGCCTAAGCTTTATAAATAGCAGCATAGAGTACAAAAGGAAGTTATGCAAAACATTTGTAAATTACTGGTTAGGCCTCAGCTGGAGTATTGTGTCCAACTCCAGGCAGCACAACAAGGATGAGGGACTTCAGTTAAGTAGAGCGACTAGAAAAGGTGGGCTTGTTCTCCTTAAAGCAGAGAAGGTTAAGAGGAGATTTAATGGAGGTGCTCAAAATCATGAAGGGTTTTGATAGAGTAAATAAGGAGAAACTGTTTCCAGTGGCAAATGAAATTTAACCCTGAAAAGTGTGAGGTGATGCATTTTGGGAGGACTAACAAGGCAAGAGAATACGCAATGAATGGTAGGATCCTAGGAAGGACAGAGGATCAGAGGGACCTTGGTGTGCATGTACATAGATCCCTGAAGGCAGCAGGACAGGTAGATAAGGTGGTTAAAAAGGCATATGGGATACTTGCCTTCATTAGCCGAGGCATAGAATATAAGAGCAGGGAGGTTATGATGGAGCTGTACAAAACGCTAGTTAGGCCACAGCTGGAATACTGTGTGCAGTTCTGGTCGCCACACAATTGGAGGGATGTGATTGCATTGGAGAGGGTGCAGAGGAGATTCACCAGGATGTTACCTGGGCTGGAGCGCTTCAGCTATGAAGAGAGACTGGACAGGCTGGGGTTGTTTTCCTTAGAGCAGAGAAGGCTGAGAGGGGGACCTGATTGAGGTGTACAAAATTATGAGGGGCATAGATAGGGTAGATAGAAAGGAACATAGAAACATAGAAACATAGAATCTAGGAGCAGGAGTAGGCCATTCGGCCCGTCAAGCCTGCTCCACCATTCAATACGATCATGGCTGATCATCCAAATCCAGTACCCTGTCCCTGCTTTAATCCCCACAGTACACATATCCCACCCTACCCCCGTAACCCCATGTATTTAATTCCCCCTAACATATCCCATCCTATCCCCATAACCCCACATATTTAATCCCCCCCTAACACTAAGGGTCAATTTATCATAGCCAAATCAACCTAACCCGCACATTTTTGGACTGTGGGAGGAAACTGGAGCACTCGGAGGAAACCCACGCAGACACGGGGAGAATGTGCAAACTCCACACAGACAGTCACCCTAGGTCAGATTCGAACCCGGGTCCCTGGCGCTGTGAGGTACCAGTGCTAACCACTATGCCACCGTGTTGCCCCTTTTTCCCTTCGTGGAGGGGTCAATAACCAGGGGGCATAGTTTCAAGGTAAGGGGCAGGAGGTTGAGAGGGGATTTGAGGAAAAACTTTTTCACCCAGAGGGTGGTTGGAATCTGGAACTCACTGCCTGAAAGGGTGGTAGAGGCAGGAACCCTCACAACATTCAAGAAGCATTTAGATGAGCACTTGAAACGCCATAGCATACAAGGCTACGGACCAAGTGCTGGAAAATGGGTTTAGAATAGACGGGGCTTGATGGCCGGCGCGGACACGATGGGCCGAAGGGCCTTTTTCTGTGCTGTATGACTCTATGACCCTATGACTATGGCAGGAGGGTCGACACAGATTTAAGGTAATTGGCAAAAGAACCAGAAAGAAAGACATGCATTTATATAGCGCCTTTCATGACCGCCGGACGTCTCAAAGCACTTTACAGCCAATGAAGTACTTTTTGAAGTGGAGTCACTGTTGCAATGTAGAAAACACAGCAGCCAATTTGCACACAGCAAGCTCCCGCAAACAGCAATGTGATAATGACCAGATCATCTGTTTTTGTTATGTTGGTTGAGGGATAAATATTGGCCTTGGACACCGGGGAGAACTCCCCCTGCTCTTCTTCGAAATAGTGGCCACGGTATGTTTTATGGCCACCTGAGAGAGCAGACGGGGCCTCGGTTTAACGTCTCATCCGAAAGACAGCAGCTGTCAGTACTGCACTGGAGTGTCAGCCTATATTTTTGTGTTCAAGTCACTGGCGTGGGACTGTGAACCCACAAGCGATCTGAATTAGCAGTGAGGGTGCTACAAACTGAGCCACAACTGATATTACGGTTTATGAAGTGACACCGTCAAAACTATCCTATTTGCATCCCTTAACTGTCTGATGTCTCAGAACCCCCTTTTTAAAAAAACTTTGCATGTTTACGTTGCGCTTTAAAACACAGCATTTATGGTTCCCAAATCCTTTCTGTGGGGGAAAATTCATAAACAGAATGCTGAAACATGACGGTTTTTTTTCCCTGGTGAGCTACCTCAGTGTGTTTAAGTCACCCTCGGTTCCGAGGCACTGCCTAAGAAGAAGGGAAGAAGTAGTGTTACGGCTCATCCGAAAGACGGCAACTCCGACAGTGCGGCGCTCCCTCAGTTATATAGCGCCTTTCACGACCGCCGGACATTGCTGTTTGTGGGAGCTTGCGGCGAGCAAAATTGGCTGCTGTGTTTTCTACATTACAACAGTGACTCCACTTAAAAAAGTACTTCATTGGCTGTAAAGTGCTTTGAGACGTGCGGCGGTCGTGAAAGGCGCTATAGAAATGCAAGTCTTTCTTTCTGTTTCTTTTGCCAATTACCTTAAATCTGTGTCGACCCTCCTGCCATAGTCACAGAGTCATAGAGTCATACAGCACAGAAAGAGGCCCTTCGGCCCATCGTGTCCGCGCCGGCCATCAAGCCTTATCTATTCTAAACCCATTTTCCAGCTGACACTCCCAGTGCAGCGCTCCCTCAGCACTGCACTGGGAGTGTCAGCCTAGCTTCATGTGCCCAAAGTCCCTGGCGTGGGACTTGAACCCACGACCTTCTGACTCAGAGGCGAGTGTGCCAACCACAGAGCCACAGCTGACGAGATGAGAATATTTTTTTACACCCAGCGAGTTGCGGTGATCTGGAATGCACTGCCTGAAAGGAAGCAGAGTCTGTAATAACTTTCAAAAAGGGGATAGGATCACTACTTGGAGGGGAGAAAGTCTGCAGGGCTGTGGGGAAAGAGCAGGGGGAGTGCGACTAATCCAAAGCGACAGCACTGATTCGAGGGGCTGAATGGCCTCCTTCTGTGCTGTAGGACTTCCTGATTCTCTAATGCTGGGTTGGTAATTTGCCTATTATTGTGATCTTAAATACTCTGTCTTTGTTTTGAGGCCCTGGATTGCGTCCAGTTGAAATAGGAGCCGAGCAGTTATCGAGTTGTCGATCCAGATTCCAGTGGGTGGCAGACAGTAAAGCCCTGTGGCCAGGAACCCAGAGTGCAACCATTCCACTTTGATCACTGACTGAATCAACTACTATACAGCAGGAGCAGGAATTATTGACTCTCAGCAGCCACTCCCTGGTAACTCTTTGACTGCCAGTTCTGTTCCTGTTTAATTCCCATTTAAATCCCTCCCTATCTCTGTCATCTCCTCCAGCTCCACAACCCTCCCCCGAGATATCTGCGCTCCTCTAATTCTGGCCTCTTGAGCATCCCTGATTATAATCGCTCAACCATTGGCAGCCGTGTCTTCAGCTGCCTGGGCCCTAAGCTCTGGAAATCCCTCCCTAAACCTCTCCGCCTCTCCACCTCTCTCTCCTCCTTTAAGATGCTCCTTAAAACCTAGCTCTGTGACCAAGCTTTTGGTCATCTGCCCTAATTTCTCCTTATGTGGCTCGGTGTCAAGTTTTGTTTTATAACTCTCCTGGGAAACGCCTTGGGACGTTTTACTACGTTAAAGGTGCTATATAAACAGAAGTTGTTGTTGTTGTTTAATCGCCAATTTCCCCAAGAGACATACCCCAAGGCAGCTTTTCAGTTTTG
Source organism: Squalus acanthias (assembly GCA_030390025.1). Classification (NCBI taxonomy): domain Eukaryota; kingdom Metazoa; phylum Chordata; class Chondrichthyes; order Squaliformes; family Squalidae; genus Squalus; species Squalus acanthias. The sequence goes on from CM059453.1 coordinate 4,029,473, forward strand.
TCAACATTTGCTAGAAATGACCTCTATAAATTTCTAGGTATGAATGTAACATAACAGAATCATTATACAGATTTCAAAAAAGAATGCATATTGCACTCCATGGGAATGAATTCAACATATAGAATAACAAATACCCGGGAGTGAGTTACAGGCTGGAATCTAATCGAGGGGTTCGGGGGGTTTATATATAGAATAACAGATACCCGAGAGTGAGTTACAGGTTGGAATCCAACCGAGGGGTTCGGGGGGTTTATATATAGAATAACAGATACCCGTAAATGAGTTGCAGGCTGGAATCTAATCGAGGGGTTCAGGGGTTTATATATAGAATAGCGGATACCCGGGAGTGAGTTACAGGCTGGAATCTAATCGAGGGGTTCGGTGGGGTTTATATATAGAATAACAGATACCCGTAAATGAGTTACAGGCTGGAATCTAATCGAGGGTTTGGGGGTTTATATATAGAATAACAGATACCCAGGAGTGAGCTACAGGCTGGAATCTAATCGAGGGGTTCGGGGGGTTTATATATAGAATAACGGATACCCGGGAGTGAGTTACAGGCTGGAATCTAATCGAGGGGTTCAGGGGTTTATATATAGAATAGCGGATACCCGGGAGTGAGTTACAGGCTGGAATCTAATCGAGGGGTTCGGGAGGGTTTATATATAGAATAACAGATACCCGTAAATGAGTTACAGGCTGGAATCTAATCGAGGGTTTGGGGGTTTATATATAGAATAACAGATACCCAGGAGTGAGCTACAGGCTGGAATCTAATCGAGGGGTTCGGGGGGTTTATATATAGAATAGCGGATACCCGGGAGTGAGTTACAGGCTGGAATCTAATCGAGGGGTTCGGGGGGGTTTATATATAGAATAGCGGATACCCGGAAGTGAGCTACAGGCTGGAATCTAATCGCGGGTTCGGGGGGTTTATATATAGAATAACGGATACCCGTGAATGAGTTACAGGCTGGAATCTAATCGAGGGGTTCAGGGGTTTATATATAGGATAACAGATACCTCGGAGTGAGTTACAGGCTGGAATCTAATCGAGGGGTTCAGGGGTTTATATATAGAATAACAGATACCCAGGAGTGAGTTACAGGCTGGAATCTAATCGAGGGGTTCAGGGGTTTATATATAGAAAAACAGATACCCGGGAGTGAGTTACAGGTTGGAATCTAACCGAGGGGTTCGGGGGGTTTATATATAGAATAACAGATACCCGGGAGTGAGTTACAGGTTGGAATCTAACCGAGGGGTTCGGGGGGTTTATATATAGAATAACAGATACCCGTAAATGAGTTACAGGCTGGAATCTAATCGAGGGGTTCAGGGGTTTATATATAGAATAGCGGATACCCGGGAGTGAGTTTCAGGCTGGAATCTAATCAAGGGTTTGGGGGTTTATATATAGAATAACAGATACCCAGGAGTGAGCTATAGGCTGGAATCTAATCGAGGGGTTCGGGGGTTTAAATATAGAATAGCGGATACCCGGGAGTGAGTTACAGGCTGGAATCTAATCGAGGGGTTCGGGGGGGTTTATATATAGAATAACAGATACCCGGGAGTGAGTTACAGGCTGGAATCTAATCGCAGGTTCGGGGGGTTTATATATAGAATAACGGATACCTGTGAATGAGTTACAGGCTGGAATCTAATCGAGGGGTTCAGGGGTTTATATATAGAATAACAGATACCCAGGAGTGAGTTACAGGCTGGAATGTAATCTGGGGGTTCAGGGGTTTATATATAGAATAACAGATACCCGGGAGTGAGTTACAGGCTGGAATTTAATCGAGTGGTTCGGGGGGTTTATATATCGAATATCAGATACACGGGAGTGAGTTACAGGCTGGAATCTAATCGAGGGGTTCGGGGGTTTATATATAGAATAACGGATACCCGGGAGTGAGTTACAGGCTGGAATCTAATCGAGGGGTTCGGGGGTTTATATATAGAATAACAGATACCCGGGAGTGAGTTACAGGCTGGAATCTAATCCAGGGGTTCAGGGGTTTATATATCGAATAACGGATACCCGTGAATGAGTTACAGGCTGGAATCTAATCGAGTGTTTCGGGGGGTTTATATATAGAATATCAGATACCCAGGAGTGAGTTACAGGCTGAAATCTAATCGAGGGGTTTTATGCTATTTCATGGTGACATTTACAAAAGTGACTTCGTTATCGCAGAATCATAGAATTTTGCATCACTTCAACAGGCCCTTTAGCCAATCAAGTCTGTACAGGTTATGTTTCTCCGCATGAGCCATCTCCTTTAATTCCACTCTCATGCACACTATGCTTTTTTTGTTCTGGTGACCTTATTGCCAAAAGCTTATTCAGGAATAATCTGGAGCTGATTACCTACAGATTTTAGATTCAGTCTAAAATAGAGTTTGGCTGAACGGGGAGGCAAGTGAAGCACTAGTCGCTTGCCCTTTCGAAATGTAGCTCACCCACAGTACATGGGAAAGTTGGAACAGGAGGAGGCCATTCAGGCCCTCGAGCCTGTTCCGCCATTCAATTAGATCATGGCTGATCTGTATCTTAACTCCATCTGCTCGCCTTGGTTCCGTATCCCTTAACACCCTTGCCCAACAAAAATCTATCCAGGTGAAACAGCGATTTACTTGCACTTCTTGCAATTTAGTATACTGTATTCGCTGCTCACGATGCGGTCTCCTCTATATTGGGGAGACCAAATGCAGATTGGGCGCCCGCTTTGCGGAACACCTCCGTTCAGTCCGTTTTTTAAAAGAAAATTATTTGTTTATGGGAGCTGGGCGTCGCTGGCAATGCCAGCATTTATTGCCCATCCCCAGTTGCCCTTGAGAAGGTGGTGGTGAGCCGCCTTCTTGAACCGCTGCAGTCCGTGTGGTGAAGGTACTCCCACAGTGCTGTTAGGTAGGGAGTTTCAGGAGTTTGACCCAGCGACGATAAAGGATCGGTGATGTACTTCTCAGTCAGGATGGTGTGTGACTTGGAGGGGAACTTGGAGGTGGTTGTGTTCCCATGCGCCTGCTGTCCTTGTCCTTCTAGATGGAAGAGGTCGTGGGTTTGGGAGGTGCTGCCGAAGAAGCGGATAACAGATACCCAGGAGTGACCCTGAGCTTCCGGTCGCCTGTCACTTTAATTCTCCGCTTCACTCCCACTCTGATCTCTCTGTCCTCGGCCTCTTGCATTGTTCCAATGAAGCTCGAGGAACAGCACCTCATCTTTCGATTCGGCACTTTACAGCCTTCTGGACTCAATATTGAGTTCAACAATTTCAAACTATAACCCCTGCTCCCAATTTTCACGCTGTATGATTTTTGCCATCCCCATTTGCAACATTTTATCTTTCCTGTCTCTTACCTCAGCACAGATTATTCCTTCAATTCCTTCCTCCCCTCCCACCCACCCTGTCTCTGCACCTGCTTAATATCTGTTACATCTCCAGCTTTTTCCAGTTCTGATGAAGGGTCTCAGACATGGAACGTTAACTCTGTTTCTCTCTCCACGGATGCTGCCTGGCCTGCTGAGTGTTTCCAGCATTTTCTGTTGTTATTTCAGATTTCCAACATCCGTATATATTTTGCTATTGTAAAAATCTATCAATCTCAGTTTTGAAATTTTCAATTGACCCCCCAGCCTCAACAGCTTTTTTTAGGGACGGGGGTGGGAGGGGGGAAGAAGAGTTTAAGGGGAAGCTAGATAAGTACATGAGTGACAAAGGAATAGAAGGTTATGCTGATAGGATAAGATGAAATAAATAGATTGGGAGCAGGCTCCTGTGGAGCATAAACACCAGCGTAGACTAGTTGGCGCTGAATGGCCTGTTTCTGTGTTACACCTTCTATGTAAATCGATATAGTTCTGATTTCCACTACCCTTTGTGTGAAGAAAAGCTTCCTGATATTGCCTCTGACCGGCCTGGCTCTAATTTTAAGGTTTACGCCCACTTGTTCTGGACTCTCCCCACCAGAGAAAATAGCTTCTCTCTATCTACCCTATCAACTCCTTCAAAGACCTTGATTAGATCACCCCTTAATCTTCTAAACTCCAGGGAATACAAGCCTAATCTGTGCAGCCTTTTCTGGGCTGATGCACAATTGCCAGCTTAACACCCAGATGGTAAATTGAAATTCTACACCGACGCCTCACAACCTGAGCCGTCTCCGGGAAATGTCCTCCGTGCCTTTTCATTCTGCACGGAGGGGTTTCCTGTACGGGCTGCTCCTGCACACCCTCCACATTGCCATCTTCGTCTGCCGTCCGGCCACGCCTTGGCGTACCATCTTGCCGTCCGGCGGGGGTCCCCAGTGGAGGACTCGCTATGCGGGAGTCCTCCCTTTATCTATTGGGGACTTGGCCTGGAGGGTGTTGCACGGAGCAGTCCCGTGCAATAAGGTTTTAAGTCGGTTCACGGACTCCCAGGCCGCCTGCCTTTTCTGCGGCCTGGAGGAGTCCGTGTTCCACGTATATGCAGAGTGTGAGAGGTTGCAGCCCCTCTTCCATTATTTGAAGGGGCTGCTCCTCGATTTCTGGCTGCACTTCAGTCCCCACGCTCCTGATCGTTGGTCACCTGGTGCGGGAGGGGAGCGGGCAGGTCGGGGGACCTCCTCGTGGGGCTGCTCCTAGGCCTAGCCAAAGTGTCCATCAACTGGTCCAGGCAGCGGGCGGTCGAGGGGGTCGTTCGGAACGACTGCCCACCTCGATTCCACGGCCACGTTCGCGCCGGGGTGGCGGAAGGCCTCGAGCTTGCCGGCGGACAGCGTGCTGTCCGCCGGCAAGCACGAGGCCTTCCGCCACCAGTGCGCACCGCAGGGACTGTAGTGCATCATCACCCCTGGCAACCAAATTTTAGAGTTTAAGGGGAAAAATTCAGTATCACCCCGTTTAGGGCGCCATTATCGGCCGGGCGCAAAGATTAGCGCCTGGCGCTAATTATCGCCTCCGACTGTAAACTTGGCTTTTATCGCCCCTGGAGGTGATTGGAGCGCTAAATCAGGCGCTACACACCTGTCTTAAGGTGCAAAGGCCGAGGAGCGAGGCGCTACCTCAGAGCGCTGGCGAAGCTCATGTGATGTCAGTCAGCAATGGAACACAGACACAATGGCGCCGGCCAGTTCTTAAAGGGGAGGGTTGATCTTGCTCTTCCTCCACATCCTGCTCATTGCAGCCTTGAATCTCGGCCTGGAGAGACCTGTACATCAAATCTGCTGGAAAGAACAATGGAGAGGCCATGGGAAAGAGCTCAGAGTGCAGCCCCCACAGTCTCTTCTAAATCGATACAAGGAAGGGCAAATCAAAATGAACCTGCAAAGTGCTGCTCAGTACCCAAAACTCCTTCACACAGTGTTGAATCTCTCCAGAAGTCTCTCTCTCTCTCTCTCTCTCTCTCAGAATGCATGGTGCAAAAATGTCACCAACAAAAAAAGGCAGGAAGCGGTCGCCTTTAAATAGCGCTCCCCCAGTCCCTTCCTGACTGCAAAACGCTCCCCTCAACCTGTCGTTGCTAGCGGCAGGCGGTAAGGCAGGGGGGCGCCACTTAATATCCGCTCCGGGGCGCTACTGGGGCGTTGCACACTCGACTGATGTCACGATCTGCCGGCGCAGGAGATCGTGGCGGTAGTGTTTAGCGTCACCGCAAAATGTCTAGTTAATTTCGTGAGCGGTGCAAACATCGCCGCCCACGGGCGCTAGTTGCTTTACGCCCCATTAGCGCCCTCTTAAGGCGCTAACGGGAGGCGCAAACCAACTGAATTTTTCCCCCATAGAGTTATACAGCACAGAAAGAGGCCCTTCGGCCCATCATGTCCGCGCCAGGCAGTGCACACCAGCACCTGTGGCGCCGAGTTTTGACTCGGTCTGGCAGCAGGGAGAGGGGGGCAAACCGATGCAGGAGAAGTCGGAGCCAGGGCCAATGTGCCCAGCACGACAGCAAAAGTTTGGCCCGCCCACCAGTGTATGCTATGGCGTTTCAAGTGCTCATCTAAATGCTTCTTGAATGTTGTGAGGGTTCCTGCCTCTACCACCCTTTCAGGCAATGAGTTCCAGATTCCAACCACCCTCTGGGTGGAAAAAGTTTTTCCTCAAATCCCCTCTAAACCTCCTGCCCCTTACCTTGAAACTATGCCCCCTGGTTAATGACCCCTCTACTAAGGGGAAAAGTTCCTTTCTATCTAATTTAATTTGTTAAGTTTCATTTAATGTTTTAAGTTTAGTTACAGTTTGTTTGGTTTAGTGGGCATCAAAAAGAGAACACTGAGGAGTTGAGGCTCTGACACTGACTGGGGAGAAGCAGGTGAAAGGGTTAACTCCCCCCTGTTGTTAACAAGTCGCCCAATATCTAACTGCTAGTGGTAATGGGGTGGGTGAAATCTTGTTGCTTGACAGGAAAGGGCTGATATAAAGTAATTCCTCTTGGCCTGGAACAGACTGGTGTTTGATGCATTACAACCGGAAGGAGCTGGTCGGAAGGATTTCTGCTCAACTGCCATTAGGCAGTAATTCCTTTGAAAATGTGGGGGAGGGTCATGGAGCTGATCCTCTCAATGTATCAGCAATGAGAGGCAGCTGCTGGGCCAGTTGAAGATGTGTAGGGTGTTCCTTCACAAGTAAGAAATAACTGGTATTTAAATAGCACATTTCACAGCCTCAGGGCAATGAGAGGCAGTTGCTGGGCCAGTTCAAGATGTGTAGGGTGTTCCTTCACAAGTAAGAAAGAACTGGTATTTAAAAAGCACCTTTCACAGCCTCAGGGCATCCCAAAGCGCTTTACAGCCCATGAAGTACTTTATTTGAATTGTAATCACTGTTGTAATGTAGGAAACGCAGCAGCCAATTTGCATGCAAATCCTTCTTCTTCGGCAGTTCTTAGGCAAATAGCACTGAAATAAAGATCAGTTAATCTGCATTAGTGATGTTGGTTAAGGGATAAATATTGGCCCAGGTCACCAGGGTGAATTCCCCTGCTCTTCAAAATAGCGGCCGTGGGATCTTTTACTTCCACCTGAGAGGGCAGACGGGGCCTGGGTTTAACGTCTCATCCGAAAGACGGCACCTTCGACAGTGCTGCCCCTCCGACAGTGCAGCGTTCCCTCAGTACTGCCCCTCCGACAGTGCAGTGTTCCCTCAGTACTGCCCCTCCGACAGTGCAGCGCTCCCTCAGTGCTGCCCCTCCGACAGTGCGGCGCTCCCTCAGTACCGCCCCTCCGACAGTGCGGCACTCCCTCAGTACCGCCCCTCCGACAGTGCGGCACTCCCTCAGTACTGCCCCTCCGACAGTGCGGCGCTCGCTCAGTACTGCCCCTCCGACAGTGCGGCGCTCCCTCAGTACCACCCCTCCGACAGTGCGGCGCTCCCTCAGTACTGCCCCTCCGACAGTGCAGCACTCCCTCAGCACTGCCCCTCCGACAGTGCGGCGCTCCCTCAGCACTGCCCCTCCGACAGTGCGGCGCTCCCTCAGTACTGCCCCTCCGACAGTGCGGCGCTCCCTCAGTACTGCCCCTCCGACAGTGCGGCGCTCCCTCAGTACTGCCCCTCCGACAGTGCGGCGCTCCCTCAGTACTGCCCCTCTGACAGTGCGGCGCTCCCTCAGTACTGCCTCTCCGACAGTGCGGCGCTCCCTCAGTGCTGCCCCTCCTACAATGCGGCACTCCCTCAGTACTGCCCCTCCGACAGTGCGGCGCTCCCTCAGTGCTGCCCCTCCGACAGTGCCGCACTCCCTCAGTACTGGGACCGGGAGTGTCGGCCTGGGTTATGTGCTCAAGTCTCTGGAGTGGGACTTGAGCCCATGACCTTGTGACTCGGAGGCGAGGGTGCTGCCCACTGAGGCGGGCACCTCACAGCCGTCAACATTGCTGCATTTCTATGTTTCGTAGCTTCGCTGAAGATGTAGGGGTGACGATTCCGCTTTGCTGTTCCTTGGTGCACTCCAGGAGCGTTCGTTGATTCATTACGCACGCCCGGTCCGCAGTTCTCCAACCGCAAAGCGTGATCAGCATGTGAAAGGAGCAGTGAAGCAGAATTGTGAAGCAAAGTGACAAGGGATCGGAAAGCGACTGTTTATAATGTGCGTTTCTTGTACGTTGAAAACTCTTTCAGAACAAAGAGGTTTACCTTGATCATTTTGGAGGAACAGGTTTTGCTCTTCCGTCACGTAGACTAGTTGAGAATAGGACGTACACAACTCGATGGTATCAAAGCGCTTCCTTTTATTACCATTGTTCCTTTTTTAGCCTTTCACCTCAGTGAGCATTAACACTGGGAAGCTCCAGTCTGACATTCAGTGCCTTGTAAGTTTAAATTGATGGAAGCGGCCCTGCTTTTCTAAAGAGATTTTGCCGACAGGAAATGGGCTGGGCCTTGCGAAGCGAAGACTTGTCCAGCTGAGTTTCTGACCCCACTGTCCCCTTGTCCATCTCAAGGAGCCCCTACTTCCAGCTGGGAAGCATCATCGGCCTCCCCGCACCGCACTATCCCCCAACCCCCCAACCCGCCGCAGTCTACCTGCCACTGAAATCTTCATTCACATTTCCGTCACCTCCATCCAGACTCGATTACTCCAAAGCTCTCCTGGTTCCCATCCTCCCGCGTCCATCAACAACGACAACACCTTGTATTTATATCACGCCTTTAACGTAGTAAGACGTCCCAAGGTGCTTCACAGCAGCGTTATCAGACCAAAATTCGACACATGGCAACTTCAGGAGCTATTAGGGCAGGTGACTAAAAGCTTGGTCAAAGAGGTAGGGTTTAAGAAGCGTCTTTAAGGAGGAGAGAGAGATGGAGAGGTTCAGGGAGTGGATTCCAGAGCTTGGGGCCTAGGCAGCTGAAGGCACAGCCGCCAATGGAGGGGTGAAGGAAATTGGGGACATAAGAACATAAGAAATATTCGGCCCCTTGAGCCTGCTCCGCCTTTCAATAAGATCATGGCTGATCATCGACCTCAACTCCACTTTCCCGGCCGCTCCACATAACCCTTGACTCCCCTGTTTTTCAAAAATCTATCTATCTCCGCCTTGAATATATTCACTGACCCAGCCTCCACAGCTCTCTGGGGTAGAAAATCCCAAAGATTCTCGACCCTCTGAGAGATGAAATTCCTCCTCATCTCAGTTTTAAATGGGCGACCCCTTATTCTGAAACTATGCCCCCTAGTTCTAGATTCACCCACGAGGGGAAGCATCCTCTCTGCATCCACCCTGTCAATCCCCCTCAGAATCTTATATGCTTCAATAAGATCACCTCTCATTCTTCTAAACTCCAATGAGTATAGGCCCAACCTGCTCAACTTTTCCTCATAAGCCAACCCCTTCAACTCAGGAATCAACCTAGTGAACCTTCTCTGAACTGCAAGTGTATCCCTCCTTAAATAAGGAGATCAAAACTGTACGCAGTACTCCAGGTGTGGTCTCACCAACGCCCTGTACAGTTGTAGCAAGAGTCCAGAATTGGAGGATCGCAGATATCTCGGAGGGTAGTAGGGCTGGAGGAGATTACAGAGATCGGGAGGGGTGAGGCCATGGAGGGATTTGAAAAGAATCTTCAGCTCATCCAAAATTCTGCTGGGCGTCTCCTATCCCACATCAGGTTCTCAGGTTTTGCTCCTTCATATCCTCTTCCTCCTTAAGCTACATTTCTTCCCAGTTGGCCCAGTGTCTCAAAATTAAAATTCTTGGCCTAATCTTTAAATCCATCTGTGGCCTCATCTCTTCTAGCTCAATAACTTCTTCCAATTCTACAACACCCACCCCCAAACACTCACTTCTTCTGACTCAAAATTCTTGTGCATCATTTTCCCTCCCCCCGCACTCTGCGCGCCAACTACTGTCACCTCAGTGTGCCAGTGCAGCTTCGGTCGCCTGAGGAAGAGAGTGTTTGAAGACCAGGAGCTTAAACCCGGCACTAAGCTCATGGTCTACAGAGCAGTAGTGATACGCGCCCTCCTGTATGCCTCAGAGACATGGGCCATTTACAGCAGGCACCTCAAAGCACTGGAGAAGTACCACCAACGCTGCCTCCGCAAGATCCTGCAAATCCATTGGCAGGATAGGCGCACCAACGTCAGTGTTCTCGCTCAGGCCAACATCCCCAGCATCGAAGCTTTGACCACACTCGATCAGCTCCGATGGACGGGCCACATCGTCCGCATGCCCGATACGAGACTCCCAAAACAAGCGCTCTACTCGGAGCTCCGACACGGCAAGAGAGCCCCAGGTGGGCAGAGGAAATGCTTCAAGGACACCCTCGAAGCCTCTTGAAAAAGTGCAACATCTCCACCGACACCTGGGAATCCCTGGCCCAAGACCGCAGAAAGTGGAGGAGAAGCATCCTCGAGTCTCTTCGCCGGGAGCAAGCGGAAGCCAAGCGCAAACAGCGGAAGGAGCACACGTCAACCCAAGAACCCCACCCACCCGCCCCTTCAACCACCGTCTGCCCCACCTGTGACAGAGACTGTAGGTCCCGCAGTGGACTCATCAGTCACCTGAGAACTCATTTTTAATGTGGGAGCAAGTCATCCTCGGTTCCGAGGGACTGCCCAAGAAGAAGAAGAGACTGTCACCTCAGCAGCCTAGGTCCAAATTTCTGCACTTCCCTCACTACGACCCTCTGGTGCCCTGTCCTCTGAAAAATCCTCCCGAAACTTTACCTCATTTACCAAGCTTTTGGTCACTTCTCCTAATCTCTCCTTTGACTTGGTGTCCATTGTCCACACTGCCTCTCTGAAGCATCTTGGGATGCTTTTCTGCATTAAGGTGTCAACGGTGGCTCAGTGGTTAGCACGCTCGCGCCCGAGTCAGCAGTTTGTGAGTTCCAGTCCCACTCCAGCGACTAGAACACAAAATCCTCTGCAATGCAGTACCGAGGAGAGCTTTACTGTTGTAGGTGTTGTCCTCTTTCAGATGAGATGTTAAACCGAGGCCCCGTCTGCCCTCTCAGGTGGACGTGAAAGATCCCATGGCCACTATTCTGAGAAGAGCAGGGGGAGATCTGGCCAATATTCATCACTAAAAAAAGACTATCTGCTCATTCATCTCATTGCTGCTTGTGGGATCTTGCTGTGCATAAATTGTCTGCCATGTTTTCCACGTTGCAACAGTGACTACACGTCAAAAAGTACTTCATTGGCTGCAAAGCACCATGAGACGTCCTGAGGACCTGAAATGTGCTGTAGAAATGCAAGATGGTGTTGGTTGGAAAGTTAGCATATTTTATGCTCGTTGCACTGCCTTATCTGCATTTTAATGGTGCATTCATGATTTGTTCTTCTTCAGGCCTGATTTTTTGTTTTGCATTCCAAAATTTTTATTTACAGACCTTCTTTTTACAGCAGTCTTGTTTCAGTCTCTGTTTCATTCTGGGGCCTAAACCGATGTTTTATAACGGTTTAGCATAACTTCCTTGCCTCTATTTAGAAAGCCAAGGGTCCCGTCAGCATTTTTAACAACCTTCTCAAGTTGTCCTGCCACCTTCAAAGACCTGTGTGCGGCCACCCCCAGGTCTCTCTGCTCCTGCACCCCCTTTAAAATGCGCGGCTGTCCTCTGGGGGAAAATGACCTGGAGGGTCAAGTTGGTCAACTTGCTGACACTGACCTCATGCAGAAGCAACGTTACCAGGGCTCCAAGGGTTAAAAAAATGAGGAGAAATTACATTGACTAGGTGTTTATTCAACGGAATATGGAAGGTTAAGGGGTGACTTGATTCAGGGTTTTAGGAATCTGAAAGGAATTGATAAGGTAGATAGAAAGAAACCTTTTTCCGCTGCTGGGGGAGTCTAGGACAAGGGGACATAACATTAACATCAAAGCCAGGCCATTCAGGAGAGAAGTTAGGAATCACTTCTTCACGCAAAGGGTGGTAGAAGTGTGGAACTCTCTCCCACAAAAAGCAGTAGATGCCAGCTCAATTAATCATTTTAAACCTGAGATCGATAGATTTTTGCTAGCCAAGGTTATTAAGGGATTATGGGGGAGAAATTCAGTATCACCCCGTTTGGGGCGCAAATATCGGCCGGGCGCAAAGTTTAGCGCCTGACGCTAATTATCACCTCAGATTGCAAACTTGGCTTCTATCGCCCTGGAGGTGATTGGAGTGCTAAATCAGGCGCTACACGGCTCTCTTAAGGCGCTAACGCCGAGGAGCGAGGCACTACCTCAGAGCGCTGGTGAAGCTCATGTGAGGTCAGTCAGCAATGGAACACAGACACATTGGCGCCAGCCAGTTCTTAAAGATGACGGTCGATCTTGCTCTCCATCACATCCTGCTCATTGCAGCCTTGAATCTCGGCCTGGAGAGACCTGTACATCAAATCTGCTGGAAAGAACAATGGAGAGGCCCAGGGAAAGAGCTCAGAATGCAGCCCCCAAAGTATCTTCGAAATCGATGCAAGGAAGGTCAAATCAAAATGAACCTGCAAAGTGCTGCTCAGTACCCAAAACTCCTTCACACAGCGTAGAATCTCTCCAGAAGTCTCTCTCTCTCAGAACGCGTGGTGCAAAAATGTCGCCGACAAAAAAAGGCAGGAAGTGGTCGCCTTTAAATAGCGCTCCCCCAGTCCCTTCCCGACTGCAAAACGCTCCCCTCAACCTGTCGTTGCTAGCGGCAGGCAGTAAGGCAGGGGACCCACTCAATACCCGGTCCGGGGCGCTACCGGGGCATTGCACGCTCAACTGACGTCACGATCTGCTGGCGCAGGAGATCGTAGCGGTAGTGCTTAGCACCGCTGCAAAATGTCATCAATTTCGCAAGCAGCGCAAACATCACCGCGCCCGGGTGCTAGTTGCTATGCGCCCCATTAGCGCCCTCTTAGGGCGCTAACAGGAGGTGCAAAGCAACCGAATTTTTCCCCCATGGAGTCAAGGCGGGTGGATGGAGTTGGGATACAAATCAGCCATGATCTCATTGAATGGCAGAATAGGCTTGAGGGGCTGAATGGCCTTCTCCTGTTCCTACATTCCTATGTTCAATTCCACTTCACCAGCCATCAAGCAGGAAGATTAATTAGGACTCATGGGATTGGGGGTAATATATTAGCATGGATTGAGGATTGGTTAATGGACAGAAAACAGAGAGTAGGAATAAACAGGACTTTTTCAGGTTGGCAGGCTGTAACTAGCAGGGTACCGCAAGGATCAGTGCTTAGGCCTCAGCTATTCACAATCTATATTAATGACTTAGATGAAGGGACTAAGTGTAACGTGTCCAAGTTTGCTGATAATACAAAGTTAGGTGGGAAAGTAAGCAGTGAGGAGAATGCAAAGAGGCTGCAGAGAGATATAGACAGGTTGACTGAGTGGGCAAGAACATGGCAAATGGAACACAATGTGGGGAAGTGTCAAGTAGCCACTTTGGTAGGAAAAACAAAAAAAAGCAGAACATTTTTTGAATGGTGAGAGACTGGGAAATGTTTGCATTCAGAGGGACCTTGTACATGAATCACAGAAAGTTAATATGCAGGTACAGCAAGCAATTAGGAAAGCAAATGGTATGTTAGCTTTTTTTACAAAGGGATTAGAGTATAAGAGTAAAGAAGTCTTACTACAATTATACAGGGCATTGGTGAGGCCACACCTGGAGTACTGTGTACAGTTCTGGTCTCCTTACCTAAGGAAGGACATACTAGCTTTAGAGGGAGTGCAACAAAGGTTCACTAGGCTGGTTCCTAGGATGAGGGGATTGCCCTCTGAGGAGAGATTAAGTAGACTAGGCCTATATTCCCCAGAGTTTAGAAGAATGAGAGGTGATCTAATTGAAACATGTAAAATTCTTAAGGGGCTTGACAGGGTTAATGCTGAGATAATGTTTCCCCTGTCTGGGGATTGTAGAACACGGGGTCACAGTCTCAGTATAATGGGTCGGCCATTTCGAACTGAGATGAGGGGAAATTTCTTCACTCAGAGGGTTGTGAATCTTTGGAATTCTCTACCCCAGAGGGCTGTGGATGCTCAATCGTTGAGTATATTCAAGACAGAGGTCAATGAATTTTTGGGAATTAAGGGATATGGGGATAGTCTGGGAAGGTGAAGTTGAGGTAGAAGATCAGCCATGGTCTTGTTGAATGGAGGAGCAGGCTCAAAGGGTCAAATGGCCTACTCCAGCTCCTATTTCTTATGTTCTTATGTTCTAATGCTGCAACACTCCATCTTTTGCCCTCGGCTTCCATTGTGTGCCTCCATAATGGGGTTCCCACCCCCCCTGCTTCATGTTTCCCTGGCACTAGTTCTTCCCCCACCCCACCCCCAACTCAGCCAAAGCAAAGGCTAACCAATATTTCAAATCAATATTGAGCTTTAATGAAAGTCAAAACAACCTTTCCATTGCGACCACTTACCTGTAGGTGGGCGCATCCCTTTAAACTTGAGCTGCTAGCCAGGCTTTCTGTGCTAGAAATTGTGGGTCGCTGCCTTCGCACCAACAGCTCGCCATCTCTGACCCAGTTTCACTTGGATTACAAAAGTCAGCCCCTTGCGCTGGTAAGAGTTGGTGCCTCAGACGGCCCTTGGGCTAGCGGCTGAAGGAGTACGCACGATGCGGCAAGTATACACGCATGGTTGATACATGAGAGGAAAAGTGGCAGGGGAGGAAAGGTATTTCAATGATGCCTGAGCCTGGAATGAATCAATGTCAAATTGTTGGCAGCACATTGGCTGACTGGATCAGAGTGCATCCATTCTCTGCATCCTGTGCAACACACACTGTAATTTGAATGTTCCAGTTGTTTGCTTGTTAAATAGTTATGTCGCAGGACCTATTGTTTCAGCTTAACTGGGATGAATCATTTTTCTGGAAAACAGGCTGAGATGCAAAAACCAGGAGGCTTGAACTTGGCAGCCAATCCACAAATACTTTTTATTCTGTACACGGAAATAAATGTTGTCATTTTAAACAGGGTGCAGGAACAGAGAGACCTTGGGGGGAGGGGGGCGGGGGTGTGTGTGTGTGTATGCACACAAATCTTTGAAGGTGGCAGGACGAGTTGAGAGAGCTGTTAAAAAAGCATAGATTCATAGAAGCCTTGCAGCACAGAAGGAGGCCATTCGGCCCATCGTACCTGTGCTGGCTCTTTGAAAAAGCAGTCGTGCTTAGTCCCACATCCCCGCTTTTTGTCCGTAATCCTGTAAGTTCCTCATCCTCAAGAACCTGTCCAACTCCCTTTTAAAATTGTTGATGGAATCGGCTTCCACCACCTTTTCAGGTAGAGCGTTTCAGATTCCGACAACTCTGAGTGAAAAAATTTCTCCTCATCTCCCCTTTAGATCTTTTGCCAGTGATTTAAAATCTATGACCTCTGGTTATTGACCCACTTGCCAGAGGGAATAGTTTTTCTCCAGCTCCTCTATCCCAACCTCTCATCATCTTGAAAATCTCTATTAGGTCACCTCTTAACCTTCTCTGTTCCAAGGAGAACAGTCCGAACGTTTCCAACCTCTCCTCATAACTGAAGTCCCTCATCCCTGGTAACCTCCTGGTAAACCTCCTCCGCGCCCTTTCTAAGGTCTTTACATCTTTCCTGAAGTGTGGGGCCCAGAATTGTCCACAATACTCCAGCTGAGGCCTAACCTGTGATTTATCAAGTTCTAGCATGACCTCTTTGCTTTTATATTCTATTCCTCTATTTATAAACCCAAATAACCCATATACTTTTTTAACCACCTTATCAACTTGCCCTGCCATCTTTAAGGATTCGTGTATATGGACACCAAGGTCTCTCTGCTCATCTACACTTTGCAAAATTCTCTTCTCTTCTTCTTAGGCAGTCCCTTGGAACCGAGGATGACTTGCTTCCACATTAAAAATGAGTTTGCAGGTGACTGATGAGTCCGATGCGGGACCTACAGTCTCTGTCACAGGTGGGGCAGACGGTGGTTGAAGGGGACGGGTGGGTGGGGTGCTTGGGTTGACGTGCGCTCCTTGCACTGTTTGCGCTTGGCTTCCGCTTGCTCCCGGCGAAGAGACTCGAGGTGTTCGGCGCCTTCCCGGATGCTTCTCCTCCACTTTGTGCGGTCTTGGACCAGGGATTCCCAGGTGTCGGTGTGGGGTTGTTACACGTTTTCAAGGAGGCTTTGAGGGTGTCCTCAATTATGCCATTTATAGTATACTGTCTTTCCATATTAGTCCTCCCAAAGGGCATCACTTGACACTTCTCCGCATTGAACTCCATCAGCCACGCTTCTGCCCATTTCACCATCCTGTCTGCATCATCCTGAATTCCAGGACTATCCTCATCACTCTTTACCACTCTTTGCATACGGGATCTTTGGGACATTTATAAATCACCAGTTAGACTCCAGCTAGAGTATTGTGTCCAATTTTGGGCAGCATACTTTAGGAAAGATGTCAAAGCCTCAGAGAGGAACTTTACTGGAATGGTAGCAGGGATGAGGGGCTTCAGTTATGTGGAGAGACTGGAACAGTTGGGGTTGTTCTCCTTATTAAGGGAATTGGAAAAATACTTGAAGGGCTATAGGGAAAGAGCAGGGGAGTGGGACTAATTGGAGAGCTCTTTCAAAGAGCCGTCACAGGCACGATGGGCCGAATGGCCTCCGTCTCTGCTGCATCCGGTGAAGCGCCTTGGGACCAAAGTTCCCTGTCAGCTGCACTTTGTTCTGTGTGGCCTGTTTCTTTAAATGCGTGGTCCCTTTAAATTTCTGTGCATGCCCGGTATTCACAATGTAAAAGCCAGTGAGCGGCCTGTGTGGGACCTCTCCGATTATTGCGTGGCCGCACGTGCACTCACCTTAGCGGGAACATTTCTTGGGAGGCTTCACTACGTTAAAGGCACTATATAAATGCAAGTTTTTTGTTGCAGTGAGGGAGAAGATTGGAGGGGGACAAAAGTAACGAGCATCCTGAAGGTTTATCGCGACAAGGTGAAGGGGCAGGCTAGAGAAAGTTTACAGTAAATGGATTTCTGTTTAACCTCCGTGTTTATAGAGAAAGGGTGAGGTATCTGTTGTTTTATGGGTGTATGGAAAAATCTCTCTCAGTGTTGGACTGTGTACTCTTCATTGATCTGTGTTATGTAAATAAAACCAAGAATTGCTTCAAAGACTGTGCCACGATGGTAAGAGTATTTATCCAGACAGGAGATTTGATGCGGTATGTAAAGATGCTGGTCGACAGAGTAAAGGTTCCCTGTTACAATCTTTGGGGGAAAAATTCAGTGTTGCCCCTTTTGGGGCGCTAACATCTTCGCACCCCGGAAAAATTAGCGCCACTCCGCCTGAAATTCAATTGTAGCGCCCCAAGCAGGAGGCGGGGCGCTACTGAAATCGCTCCACCTCCTTCTTGGGGCGCTACAACTGAATTCCACGGCGCTACGTGCCGCTGCGCCACGCACGGCGGCACTTAGCGCCGCGTCATTGCAGGCCTCCCTTCCCTGATTAAAGGGGAGGGGCCTGGCGCTGCGCGCACCGGGGCCCTGCTGGACCACTGGGGAGCGGGGCGCCTTGAAAACAGCCCGGCACTCGAGAGGAGTGAGCGATCGCGGCCGGCACCCTGAAGAAAAAAGGGGAAGGGGGCATGTGCTGGCAGTCGGCCCAATAGAAAATGGCCGCCCGACACCTGCCCTTTAACTTGCGCCGCCGCGACTGCGTTCGGGGATTTGCGTCCCGTAGGGGGCGCTAACGAGAGGCGCAAATCAACCCAATTTTTCCCCCTTTGAATCTTGCTATCGTTTACCGAGCTGTTAGGCGGAAAAGATACATTCTAGGTCATGTGAGGTCCACTGATTGGAGTGACAAGTGAAGCCAAACCCAAGAAAATGTCTACTGTAATAACCCAACAAATACGACATGGATCAAGATTGAGTACAATGGGCCTATATTCTCTGGAGTTTAGAAGAATGAGAGGTGATCTCATTGAAACATATAAGATTCTGGAATTCCCTGCCTAAACCTCTCCACCTCTCCGCCTCTCTTTCCTCCTTTAAGACGCTCCTTAAAACCTACCTCTTTGACCAAGCTTTTGGTCACCTGCCCTAATTTCTCCTTATGTGACTCGGTGTCAAATTTTTTGTCTTATAATACTCCTGTGCAGCGCCTTGGGACGTTTTACTACGTTAAAGTTGCTATATAAATACAAGTTGTTATTGTTGTTGTTGACTGTGCCTGAGTGCGTGCGAGCCTGTGTGTTTGTGTGTATGTGATTGTGAGTGTGTGTATGAGTGTAAGGGGGAAAAATTTGGTTGCTTAGCGCCTCCCGTTAGTGCCTCCGGGGGACGCTGAAGGGGCGCTAGGAAGTTAGCGCCCGAGCACGGCGATTTTAGCGCTGCTCATGCTAAACACTACTTACATGATTTCCTGCGTCCGCAGGTCGTAACGTCAGTCGAGCGTGCAACGCCCCGGTAGCGCCCCGGACCGGATATTGAGTCACGCCCCCTGCCTTTCCGCCTGCCGCTAGCAACGACAGGTAGAGGGGAATGTTTTTGCAGTCGGGTAGGGGCTGGGTGAGCGCTATTTAAAGGCGGCCACTTCCTGCCTTTTCTTGTCGGCACAATTCTTGGTACACGCAGGTTGAGAGGGAGAGAGACGTCTGGAGAGATTTAACACTGTCCTAAGGAGTTTTGGCCCTCAGCACCACTTTTGAGGTTCCTAAGCACACTGGGACTATTCATTAGTGCATCCAGCACAATTGCTTTAGAGGTCTCTCCAGGCCGAGATCAAGGCTGCAATGAGCAGGGAGTGGCTGGCCAGAAAGATGGCGCCTCCCCTTTAAGAACTGGAAGGCGCCAGTCTGTCATCGCCTGAGCTTCGGGAGCGTATAAATACAAGTTGTTGTTGAAGCCCCAATGGTCACTCACTTCACCAACTGGTTATTTTTAGCTGTGGCAGCACCATGTGAAGCTGAGATATTCTCACATGCGATGAGGAAGGGAGATTGAAAAGGAACCAAAACCCTGGGCCGCCCTTACAGATTTCCCAGCTGCCAACTTCAGAGTGAACTGGAGAAGATTTGCAGGACACGGTTTTAAAATGGCTCAAGGCCAGGAGCTCAAGAGTTCAGCACAGCAATCACCCAATCTGCGTTTGGTCTCCCCAGTGTAGAGGAGACCGCATCGTGAGCAGCGAATACAGTATGCTAAATTGAAAGAAGTACCAGTAAATCGCTGTTTCACCTGGATGGAGTGTTTGGGGCCCTGGACGGTGGGAAGGGAGGAGGTGGCCCGTCCATCGGAGCTGATCAAGCGTGGTCAAAGCTTCGATGCTTGGGATGTTGGCCTGAGCGAGAACACTGACGTTGGTGCGCCTATCCTGCCAATGGATATGCAGGATCTTGCGGAGGCAGCGTTGGTGGTACCTCTCCAGTGCTTTCAGGTGCCTGCTGTACATGGTCCATGTCTCTGAGGCATACAGCAGGGCGGGTATAACTACTGCTCTGTAGACCATGAGCTTAGTGCCGGGTTTGAGGTCCTGGTCTTCAAACACTCTCTTCCTCAGGCGACCGAAGGCACTGGAACACTGAAGGCGGTGTTGAACTTCGTCATCGAAGTCTTCCCTTGTTGACAGTAGGCTCCCGAGGTATGGAAAGTGGTGCACGTTGTCCAAGGCCTTGTCGTGGATTTTGATAATCGGGGGGCAGTACTGTGTGGCGGGGGCAGGTTGGTAGAGGGCTTTTGTCTTACGGATGTTTAGTGTAAGGCCCATGCTCTCGTATGCTTCGGTGAAGGTGTTGACGATGGTTTGGAGTTCGACCTCCGAGCGTCGTCTGCATACTGTAATTCGACGACAGAGGATGGGATGACCTTGGATCTGGACTGGAGGCGACAGAGGTTGAACAGTTTCCCATTTGTGGAGGATGATCCCCAAACTGATGTCATTGGACCCATACAGCCTACAGAGAAAGGAGATTTTCATGGCATAAGTTTTGGCTGGAGTCAAACCCATGTTTGAAAGCTGTGTGCCAATCCACCACACCACACAATCGTCTGAAGAAAATCTCGCACCAAGTCCCATTCACCCATCACCCCTGTGCCCACTGACTTACATTGGCTCCTGGTTAAGCAACGCCTTGATTTTAAAATTCTCATCCTTGTTTTAAAATTCCTCCATGACCTCACCCTTCCCATGTCCCAGTGTGGTGCGTCAAACAGCCTGTGACTCGTGTCCATGACAAAGCACAGAAGCTAATGACTCACACACCACACACACACACACACACAGAGGAACGATTGTCCCTCCCTATCTCTGTAATCTCCTCCAGCCCCACAACCCTCTCAAGATCTCTACGCTCTTCCAATTCTGGCCTCTTGAGCATCCCTGATTTTAATCATGCCACCATTGGCGACCATGGGCCCTAAGCTCTGGAATACCCACCCTAAACCTCTCCGCCTCTCGACCTCTCTTTCCTCTTTTAAGACACTCCTTAAAACCTACCTCTTTGACCAAGCTTTTGTTCATCTGCCCTAATATCTTCTTATGTGGCTCGGTGTCAATTTTTTTTTGATAATCGCTCCTGTGAAGCGCCTTGGGACGTTTTACTACGTTAAAGGCGCTGTATAATCACAAGTATTTTTTGTTGAAAAGAATATAGCTATAATGTGTTAAAATTCTTGCATCTGGCACGCACTTCCCCTTTGTCACATTTATTTCCTGTTATGAGACTTTTGACATCACACTTTTACAATCAAACTTATGTGGAAATATTTTGTTGACTGGCTCAAAGTAAAACAGCAGCAAATAAAGACCTGAAGAGGTCGCGAATGTACAAATCAAAAGTGACTAGAAAACTGCCGATACTTATTACAGCAACCGATTTGAATGCTCCTGTCCGCAGAACCTAGCAATAGAAAAAAAACAAATTAAGAAAGAAAATTTGTCGGGATTGGCTGCTCCCTTTTTATTTCAGGATGCGAAAGGTCAAGGATCAAGCGAGACACTGAAGGATTTTATTTGACATTCAGCCTCGACAGTTTTTACCAGAAAGAACGTGAGAGCTTCCCATACAAGCTGTCTAGCAAGCGCAACGCAAGACCGAAGGAATGAGCAGGCCCTTTCTCATGGGAGATAAAATGTTCTCTCTTGTACATTGTTCCAACATTGCATATAATTCTTCTAAAAATCCTTCCAGGTTGGGATGATTCTCTTCCTCAGGTCTCCTCCTACCATAATGCCATATCCCAGCACGTTTTCCATCCTAACAGTCTAGCAACTCGTTTTTTCAGTTCTTCCAGACTTGTCTCTTATCTCTGTGACAGTCAGCGTGTTTATCATGTCCTGGCCTTGTGGCCTACTAAGGGCTCCAATCAGTCTTGCTGACTGTGTTACCTCTAGACTTGAGTATTCCAACGCACTCCTGGCTGGCCTCTCACGTTCAACCCTATATAAAACTTGAGGTCATCCAAAACTCGGCTGCCCGTGTCCTAACTCGCACCAAGTCCCGTTCGCTGACCTACACTGGTTCCCGGTTAAGCAGCGCCTCGATTTCAAAATTCTCATCCTTGTTTTCAAATCCCTCCATGGCCTCGCCCCTCCCTATCTCTGTAATCTCCTCCAGCCCCACAACCCCTTCCCGTGATATCTGCGCTCCTCTAATTCTGGCCTCTTGAGCATCCCTGATTTTAATCGCTCAACCATTGGCGGCCGCGCCTTCCGTTGCCTCGGCCCTAAGCTCTGGAATTCCTTCCCTAAACCTCGCTGCCTGTCTACCTCTATTTCCTCCTTTTAAGATGCTCCTTAAAACCTACCTCGTTGATCAAGCTTTTGGTCATCTACCCTAATTTCTTCTGATGTGGCTCGGTGACAAATTTTGTTTTATAACACTCCTGTGAAGCGCCTTGGGATGTTTTACTACATTAAAGGCGTTATATAAATCCAAGTTGTTGTTGTGTGCTTTCTTTCCCAAGCATCCTGGACATTAAGCAAAGACCATTATGCACTCTGATTGCAGTCATGTTTAACAGTTCTGTGCTCTTTCCTTTGTTGTTGACATAGAAACATAGAAACATAGAAGATAGGAGCAGGAGTAGGCCATTCGGCCCCTCGAGCCTGCTCCGCCATTCGATGAGATCATGGCTGATCATCCAAACTCAGTACCCTGTACCTGCCTTCTCCCCATATCCCTTGATACCTTTAGCTTTAAGAAATATATCTAACTCATTCTTGAATATATTTAATGACTTGGCCTCAACTACCTTCTGTGGTAGAGAATTCCACAGGTTCACCACTCTCTGGGTGAAGAAATTCTTCCTCATTTCTGTCCTAAATGGCTTACCCCTTATCCTTAGATTATGAGCCCTGGTTCTGGACTCTCCGACCATTGGGAACATTCTTCCTGCATCTAGTTTGTCCAGACCTATCAGAATTTTATATGTTTCGATGAGATCCCCTCTCATTCTTCTATACTCCAGCGAGTATAAGCCCAATCGACCCAATCTCTCCTCATATGTCATTCCTGCCATCCCAGGTATCAGCCTTGTGAATCTTCGCTGAACTCCTTCCATGGCAAGCACATCCTTCCTCAGATAAGGCGACCAAAACTGCACACAGTACTCAAGGTGTGGTCTCACCAAGGCTCTGTACAACTGCAGCAGGACATCCCTGTTCCTATACTCAAACCCTTTCGCTATGAAGGCCAACATACCATTTGACACTATTATCCAAATTCTACTTTTATTAAGTCCATTTTTTTCTTCCTTAAAAACAGGTACTTGAAGTCCTTATCGCAATGTCCCAATACCTTCATGGTGAACCAACTGAATCACTCAAAACACAGTCTGATAAACATTTCATCAACCTTTTCTTCTCAGTAAGTGACATTTCTATGGTCCAAAATAAAGTTCTGGACAAAATAAAGATTACAATTTTCACAATTACATGATTGAAGTTGTCCACTGAAATGCCTTCTCTATCTTATGATACCTTCATTATTAAAGTTTTTATTTAAGGCCTTAACCCGTCTCAAAAACCTAGAATTGGACTGGACATCAACCCCGGAACAACTGAACTGTTTGTGCTTTCTGAGTATGTGCAGTTTGCATCATTTCCCAGTATGTAATGTGTGCCTTGGTGTTAGCATTGGCTCAGTGGGTGGCAGTGAGTTAGAAAGTTGTGGGTTCACGACCCACTCAAGAGACTTGAGCACAAAAATCTAGCTAGCACTCCAGTGCAGTGCTAAGGGAGTGCTGCACTGTCTGAGGTGCCGTCTTTTGGATGAGATGTTAAACCCAGGCCCCGTCTGCCCTCTCAGGTGGACGTAAAAGATCCCATGGTCACTATTTCGAAGACGAGCAGGGGAGTTCTCCCCGGTGTCCTGGGGCCAATATTTATCCCTCAATCAACATCACAAAAACTGATTGTCTGGTCATTATCACATTGCTGTTTGTGGGAGCTTGCTGTGCACAAATTGTCTGCCACGTTTCCTGCATTACAACAGCGACTGCACTTCAAAAGTACTTCATTGGCTGAAAAGCGCTTTGGGACGTCCTGAGGTCGTGAAAGGCGCTACAGAAATGCAAGTCTTTCTGTGAATTCTAAGCATGGTAGGACCCTAGGAAGGACAGAGGATCAGTGGGACCTTGGTGTGCATGTACATAGATCCCTGAAGGCAGCAGGACAGGTAGATAAGGTGATTAAAAAGGCATATGGGATACTTGCCTTCATTAGCCGAGGCATAGAATATAAGAGCAGGGAGGTTATGATGGAGCTGTACAAAACGCTAGTTAGGCCACAGCTGGAATACTGTGTGTAGTTCTGGTCGCCACACAATTGGAGGGATGTGATTGCATTGGAGAGGGTGCAGAGGAGATTCACCAGGATGTTACCTGGGCTGGAGCGCTTCAGCTATGAAGAGAGACTGGACAGGCTGGGGTTGTTTTCCTTAGAGCAGAGAAGGCTGAGGGGGGACCTGATTGAGGTGTACAAAATTATGAGGGGCATAGATAGGGTAGATAGAAAGGAACTTTTCCCCTTAGTAGAGGGGTCAATAACCAGGGGGCATAGTTTCAAGGTAAGGGGCAGGAGGTTTAGAGGGGATTTGAGGAAAAACTTTTTCACCCAGAGGGTGGTTGGAATCTGGAACTCACTGCCTGAAAGGGTGGTAGAGGCAGGAACCCTCACAACATTCAAGAAGCATTTAGATGAGCACTTGAAACGCCATAGCATACAAGGCTACGGACCAAGTGCTGGAAAATGGGATTAGAATAGACAGGGCTTGATGGCCGGCGTGGACACGATGGGCCGAAGGGCCTCTTTCTATGCTGTATAATTCTATGACTCAAGTGGAATTTGCAGTATTTCCCAGTAGGTGATCTGTATATTCTGAGCACGCGCAGATTGCAGTATTTGCCAGCACGCGTGAGGTTTTCTGGGTTAAAGCGCAAGGGTGTGTCCCATTGGCAATTCTGAGTTTCTTTGCTTTTTGCCAAACTGGGCATTGACTCCTCAAATTGCTTGATTTCAGGCAAGTCTCACATTTAAAATATTAAACACTAAACATGTATTAAGAACAGCTCACAGACAGTTAGAAGGAAAGAAAGGTTGGCATTTCTATAGCGACTCTCACGGCCTCCCAAAGCGCTTTACAGCCAATGAAGTACTGTTTTTAAGTGTAGTCACTATTGTAAGGTAGGAAGAGCAGCAAGGTCCCACAAATAGTAATGAGATAATCTGTATTAGTGATGTTGGTTTAGGGGTAAATATTGGCCCAGGATATCGGGATCTCCTCTGCTACTCTCCAATAGTCCCATGCAGTCTTTTCTGTCCACCTGAGAGAGCAGAAAAGGCTTCAGTTTAATGTCTCGTCTGAAAGACGGCACCTCCAACAATGCAGCACTCCCTCAGTACTAGCACTGGGAGTGTCGGGCCTGGATTACGCACTCAGGTCTCCACAGAGGGGCACCTCCAACAGTCCAGCACTCCCTCAGTACAGCCACTGGGAGTGTCGGGCCTAGATTATGCGCTCAGGTCTCCACAGAGGGGCTTGAACCCACAACCTTCTGACTCAGACACAAGAGTGATTCCGGGGAAAAAGCAGGTGCGAAGATTGTTTACACAGCTAAGCAAAGGTTGATTACCCAGCTTTTAATTGTTTCGTGGAAAAGTGATAGTGGGCCAGAAATTTGGTTCTTGTCGGGTGAGTACGCGCTGTGTACTCACCCGTAAGGCCACCTGAAGTGCCGGTTTCACGCATGCACTGCGCATGCGCAGGAAACTGGAACTTCCGTTCCCCTGAAGGAAGGGGTTCAGAAGTCAAACGTGTGCGCGGTAGAGGCGGCGCGCACGCAGCAAACTTCGTTTTTTTTTTCAGATTTCTCCGTGAGAGTAAGTATGGAGAAGCTGCACATTTGAAAAGGAGGCGCAAGGCCTGTTTTTAACAAGGTAAGTGGTTAATTAATTACAATTTAAACATTTTTTCAACAGGTTTATCTTTTTTACATACTTTAAAGAAAGGTAAGTTTATTTTTAGCGCCGTTAAAAAGTTTAATTAATTTTTTCAAAAATTTTAATTTTTGTTTAAAGTAGTTAATTATGTAAATTATACTTATTTTAAAAATGTGATGGATTTTTAAAAATTTATTTGAAGTTTAAGTGTGGTTTTGGGGGGTGATCTCCATTCATAGATTTGACAGGTCTTCCTGTCAAATCTATGAATGAAAATTCCCTGCTAGGATTGGCTCTCCATGGCTCACGTGATCGCAGGGGACGCTTCGAACTAACTGCGCCCCTGGGATACGCAAGCACTGCGCGCCAGCAGCTGCAGGAGGCCCAGGACCCGAATTCCTCGTGGGCCCGAAGCACAATGGCAGGCGCAGTAGGTAAGTACGCGCGCGATGCTTGCACCCGCAGGAAGCCGGAGAGCCGAATTTCTGGCCCATAGTATTTCAGTTTCTTTCTCCAAACTATTTGAACCTGATTTAGCGATGAATTTGAACGACGGAATCCCTACCGGTTGGTTACTCTGCAATGTCAATCATGGCAGGCCCCTCCCATCTTCATTTTAGCTCCAAATTTAGCTGAAAGAAATGTTGGCCTAGAAATTCGTCTCAGGAGGTGATGCAAAACGGGCAGTCCGGGATCAACTGGCCATTAGGCGCCGCGCATAACGAGCGGCCGATCCGATACTGCCCGCTCGGCACCACTGCCCGAGCCAAATTTCTAGGCCGTAGTCTTCTGAAAAAGACAGTGAACCATTTTGCGGGCTCAAAGGTATTCTTTTTACATAAAAACATTAAAACTGTATAAATTACAGACTATTGAATGTTTTATGAGGTACTTGGGGGGAGAAATTCAGTATCGCCCCGTTTGGGGCGCAATTATCGGCTGGGAACAAAGTTTAGCGCCTGACGTTAATTATCGCCTCCGACTGCAAACTTGGCTTCTATCGCCCCTGGAGGTGATTGGAGCGCTAAATCAGGCGCTACACACCTCTCTTAAGAGCTAACGCCGAGGAGCGAGGCGCTACCTCAGAGCGCTGGCGAAGCTCAGGTGATGTCAGTCAGCAATGGGACACAGACACACTGGCGCCGTCCAGTTATTAAAGGGGAGGGTCGATCTTGCTCTCCATCCACACCCTGCTCATTGCAGCCTTGAATCTCGGCCTGGAGAGACCTGTACATCAAATCTGCTGGAAAGAACAATGGAGAGGTCCAGGGAAAGGGCTCAGAGTGCAGCCCCCATAGTCTCTTCTAAATCGATGCAAGTAAGGTCAAATCAAAATGAACCTGCAAAGTGCTGCTCAGTACCCAAAACTCCTTCACACAGCGTTGAATCTCTCCAAAAGTCTCTCTCTCTCTCTCAGAATGCGTGGTGCAAAAATGTCGCCGACAAAAAAAGGCAGGAAGCGGTCACCTTTAAATAGCGCTGCCCCAGTCCCTTCCTGACTGCAAAACGTTCCCCTCAACCTGTCGTTGCTAAAGGCAGGCGAAAAGGCAGGCGGCGCCACTTAATATCCGGTCCGGGGCACTACCGGGGCGTTGCACGCTC
Source organism: Squalus acanthias (assembly GCA_030390025.1). Classification (NCBI taxonomy): domain Eukaryota; kingdom Metazoa; phylum Chordata; class Chondrichthyes; order Squaliformes; family Squalidae; genus Squalus; species Squalus acanthias. The sequence goes on from CM059453.1 coordinate 4,056,396, forward strand.
GACTGACATCACGATCTGCGGGCGGAGGAGATTGTAGCTGTAGTGTTTAGCGCCGCCGCAAAATGTCTGGTCAATTTCGCGAGCGGCGCAAACATCGCCGCGCCCAGGCGCCAGTTGCTTTGCGCCCCATTAGCACCCTCTTAGGGCGCTAACGGGAGGCGCAAAGCAACCGAATTTTTCCCCCTTGTAGTTTGTTGATAGAAATAAATGTTTAGCATAAATCACTGGTTAGGCCTCAGCTGGAGTATTGCTTCCAATTCTGGGCACCGCACTTTAGGAAGGATGTCAAGCCCTTGGAGAGGGTGCAGAGGAGGTTTACCAGAATGGTTCCAGGGATGGGGGGCTTCAGTTACATGGAGAGTCTGGAGAAACTGGGGTTGTTCCCCTCAGAGCAGAGAAGGTTAAGGGGAGATTTAATAGAGGTGTTCAAAATCATGAAGGGTTTTGATCGAGTAAATAAGCAGAAACTCTTTGTACTGGCAAGTGAGTCGGTAACTTTCCTTCAAGTTTATCCAGTGTGTAACTGAGCCCCACAGAGCAGAAAAGTCCCAGGGTGCCTCCTGAGTTAGCTCACCTCTGCTGGGGCCTAAGTCAGCAGATTATTATTGACCACATTTACTATAATCAAACATTATAATTTATAGTTTACAAATATCAAACATAATTTGTATCTAAAAATTAATCTATGAATAAAATCTAATTATTCACAGGTAAACTCTTCTGAACAACTCAATATCATCAATATAATATAATTTATATATATCTCATTTTTATATGATACGATCTTGAGACACATTCCACAATAGATACGATTAAAGTACTGGTGGGCGCAGGTCTGTCACTGTATAACACTGGGGTACAGTACTGGTGGGTACAGGTCTGTCACTGTATAACACTGGGGTACAGTACTGGTGGGTACAGGTCTGTCACTATAACACTGGGGTACAGTACTGGTGGGTACAGGTCTGTCACTGTATAACACTGGAGTACAGTACTGGTGGGTACAGGTCGGTCACTGTACAACACTGGGGTACAGTACTGGTGGGTACAGGTCTGTCACTGTGTAACACTGGGGTACAGTACGGGTGGGTACAGATCTCTCACTGTATATCACTGGGGTACAGTGCTGGTGGGTACAGGTCTGTCACTGTATAACACTGGGATACAGTACTGGGGCACAGGTCTTTCACTGTATAACACTGTGATACAGTATTGATGGGTACAGGTCTGTCACTGTAACACTGGGGTACAGTACGGGTGGGTACAGGTCTGTCACTGTATAACACTGGGGTACAGTATTGGTGGGGACAAGTCTGTCACTGTATAACACTGGGGTACAGTACTGGTGGGTACAGGTCTGTCACTATAACACTGGGGTACAGTACTGGTGGGTACAGGTCTGTCACTGTATAACACTGGAGTACAGTACTGGTGGGTACAGGTCGGTCACTGTACAACACTGGGGTACACTACTGGTGGGTACAGGTCTGTCAGTGTATAACACTGGGTACAGTACTGGTGGGCACAGGTTTTTCACTGTATAACACTGTGGTACAGTACTGGGGGTGCAGGTCTTTCACTGGATAACACTGGGTACAGTACTGGTGGGCAGAGGTCTGTCACTGTATAACACTGGGGTACAGTACTGGGGGGTACAGGTCAGTCACTGTATAACACTGGGGTACAGTACTGGTGGGTACAGGTCTGTCACTGTGTAACACTGGGGTACAGTACTGGTGGGTACAGATCTCTCACTGTATATCACTGGGGTACAGTGCTGGTGGGTACAGGTCTGTCACTGTATAACACTGGGATACAGTACTGGGGCACAGGTCTTTCACTGTATAACACTGTGATACAGTATTGATGGGTACAGGTCTGTCACTGTAACACTGGGGTACAGTACGGGTGGGTACAGGTCTGTCACTGTATAACACTGGGGTACAGTATTGGTGGGGACAGGTCTGTCACTGTATAACACTGGGGTACAGTACTGGTGGGTACAGGTCTGTCACTGTAACACTGGGGTACAGTACTGGTGGGTACAGGTCTGTCACTGTAACACTGGGGTACAGTACTGGTGGGTACAGGTCTGTCACTGTAACACTGGGGTATAGTACTGGTGAGTACAGGTCTGTCACTGTATAACACTGGAGTACAGTACTGGTGGGTACAGGTCGGTCACTGTACAACACTGGGGTACACTACTGGTGGGCACAGGTTTTTCACTGTATAACACTGTGGTACAGTAGTGGGGGTGCAGGTCTTTCACTGGATAACACTGTGATACAGTATTGATGGGTACAGGTCTGTCACTGTATCACTGGGGTACAGTACTGGTGGGTACAGGTCTGTCACTGTATAACACTGGGGTACAGTACTGGTGGGTACAGGTCTATCACTGTATAACACTGGGGTACAGTGCTGGTGGGTACAGGTCTGTCACTGTATAACACTGGGGTAGAGTACTGGTGGGTACAGGTCTGTCACTGTAACACTGGGGTACAGTACTGGTGGGTACAGGTCTGTCACTGTAACACTGGGGTACAGTACTGGTGGGTACAGGTCTGTCACTGTAACACTGGGGTACAGTACTGCTGGGTACAGGTCTGTCACTGTATAACACTGGGGTACAATACTGGTTGGTACAGGTCTATCACTGTATAACACTGGGGTACAGTGCTGGTGGGTACAGGTCTGTCACTGTATAACACTGGGGTAGAGTACTGGTGGGTACAGCTCTGTCACTGTATAACACTGGGGTACAGTGCTGGTGGGTACAGGCCTGTCACTGTATAACACTGGGGTACAGTACTGGTGGGTACAGGTCTGTCGCTGTATAACACTGGGGTACAGTACTGGTGGGTACAGGTCTGTCACTATAACACTGGGGTACAGTACTGGTGGGTACAGGTCTGTCACTGTGTAACACTGGGGTACAGTACTGGTGGGTACAGGTCTGTCACTGTACAACACTGGGGTACAGTGCTGGTGGGTACAGGTCTGTCAGTGTATAACATTGGGTACAGTACTGGTGGGCACAGGTTTTTCACTGTATAACACTGTGGTACAGTACTGGGGGTGCAGGTCTTTCACTGGATAACACTGGGTACAGTACTGGTGGGCAGAAGTCTGTCACTGTATAACACTGGGGTACAGTACTGGGGGGTACAGGTCAGTCACTGTATAACACTGGGGTACAGTACTGGTGGGTACAGGTCTGTCACTGTGTAACACTGGGGTACAGTACGGGTGGGTACAGATCTCTCACTGTATATCACTGGGGTACAGTGCTGGTGGGCACAGGTCTGTCACTGTATAACACTGGGATACAGTACTGGGGCACAGGTCTTTCACTGTATAACACTGTGATACAGTATTGATGGGTACAGGTCTGTCACTGTAACACTGGGGTACAGTACTGGTGGGTACAGGTCTGTCACTGTATAACACTGGGGTACAATACTGGTGAGTACAGGTCTATCACTGTATAACAGGGGTACAGTGCTGGTGGGTACAGGTCTGTCACTGTATAACACTGGGGTAGAGTACTGGTGGGTACAGCTCTGTCACTGTATAACACTGGGGTACAGTACTGGTGGGTGCAGGTCTGTCACTGTATAACACTGGGGTACAGTACTGGTGGGTGCAGGTCTGTCAGTGTATAACACTGGGGTACAGTACTGGTGGGTACAGGCCTGTCACTGTGTAACACTGGGGTACAGTACTGGTGGGTACAGGTCTGTCACTGTATAACACTGGGGTACAGTACTGGTGGGTACAGATGTCTCACTGTATATCACTGGGGTACAGTGCTGGTGGGTACAGGTCTGTCACTGTATAACACTGGGGTACAGTACTGGTGGGTACAGGTCTGTCGCTGTATAACACTGGGGTACAGTACTGGTGGGTACAGGTCTGTCACTATAACACTGGGGTACAGTACTGGTGGGTACAGGTCTGTCACTGTGTAACACTGGGGTACAGTACTGGTGGGTACAGGTCTGTCACTGTATAACACTGGGGTACAGTACTGGTGGGTACAGGTCTGTCACTGTAACACTGGGGTACAGTACTGGTGGGTACAGGTCTGTCACTATAACACTGGGGTACAGTACTGGTGGGTACAGGTCTGTCGCTGTATAACACTGGGGTACAGTACTGGTGGGTACAGGTCTGTCACTATAACACTGGGGTACAGTACTGGTGGGTACAGGCCTCACTGTATAACACTGGGGTACAGTACTGGTGGGTACAGGTCTGTCACTAACACTGGGGTATAGTACTGGTGGGTATAGGTCTGTCGCTGTATAACACTGGGGTACAGTACTGGCGGGTACAGGTCTATCACTGTACAAAACTGGGGTGGAGTACTGGTGTGTACAGGTCTGTCACTAACACTGGGGTACAGTACTGGTGGGTACAGGTCTGTCACTAACACTGGGGTACAGTACTGGTGGGTACAGGTCTGTCACTGTAACACTGGAGTACAGTACTGGTGGGTACAGGTCTGTCACTGTAACACTGGGGTACAGTACTGCTGGGTACAGGTCTGTCACTGTAACACTGGAGTACAGTACTGGTGGGTACAGGTCTGTCACTGTAACACTGGGGTACAGTACTGCTGGGTACAGGTCTGTCACTGTAACACTGGAGTACAGTACTGGTGGGTACAGGTCTGTCACTGTAACACTGGGGTACAGTACTGGTGGGTACAGGTCTGTCACTGTAACACTGGGGTACAGTACTGCTGGGTACAGGTCTGTCACTGTAACACTGGAGTACAGTACTGGTGGGTACAGGTCTGTCACTGTATAACACTGGGGCACAGTACTGGTGGGTACAGATCTGTCACTATAACAGTGGGGTACAGTACTGGTTGGTACAGGTCTATCACTGTATAACACTGGGGTACAGTGCTGGTGAGTACAGGTCTGTCACTGTAACACTGGGGTACAGTACTGGTGGGTACAGGTCTGTCACTATAACCGGGGGGTACAGTACTGGTTGGTACAGGTCTATCACTGTATAACACGGGTACAGTACTTGTGAGTACAGGTCTGTCACTGTATAACACTGGGGTACAATACTGGTTGGTACAGGTCTATCACTGTATAACACTGGGGTACAGTACTGGTGGGTACAGCTCTGTCACTGTATAACACTGGGGTACAGTGCTGGTGGGTACAGGTCTGTCACTGTATAACACTGGGGTACAGTGCTGGTGGGTACAGGTCTGTCGCTGTATAACACTGGGGTACAGTACTGGTGGGTACAGGTCTGTCACTATAACACTGGGGTACAGTACTGGTGGGTACAGGTTTGTCACTGTGTAACACTGGGGTACAGTGCTGGTGGGTACAGGTCTGTCACTGTACAACACTGGGGTACAGTGCTGGTGGGTACAGGTCTGTCAGTGTATAACACTGGGTACAGTACTGGTGGGCACAGGTTTTTCACTGTATAACACTATGGTACAGTACTGGGGGTGCAGGTCTTTCACTGGATAACACTGGGTACAGTACTGGTGGGCAGAGGTCTGTCACTGTGTAACACTGGGCTACAGTACTGGGGGGTACAGGTCAGTCACTGTGTAACACTGGGGTACAGTATGGGTGGGTACAGAACTCTCACTGTATATCACTGGGGTACAGTGCTGGTGGGTACAGGTCTGTCACTGTATAACACTGGGGTACAGTATGGGTGGGTACAGAACTCTCACTGTATATCACTGGGGTACAGTGCTGGTGGGTACAGGTCTGTCACTGTATAACACTGGGATACAGTACTGGGGCACAGGTCTTTCACTGTATAACACTGTGATACAGTATTGATGGGTACAGGTCTGTCACTGTAACACTGGGGTACAGTACTGGAGGGTACAGGTCTGTCACTGTATTACACTGGGGTACAGTATTGGTGGGGACAGGTCTGTCACTGTAACACTGGAGTACAGTACTGCTGGGTACAGGTCTGTCACTGTAACACTGGGGTACAGTACTGTTGGGTACAGGTCTGTCACTGTAACACTGGGGTACAGTACTGGTGAGTACAGGTCTGTCACTGTATAACACTGGGGTACAATACTGGTGGGTACAGGTCTATCACTGTATAACACTGGGGTACAGTGCTGGTGGGTACAGGTCTGTCACTGTATAACACTGGGGTAGAGTACTGGTGGGTGCAGGTCTGTCACTGTATAACACTGGGGTACAGTACTGGTGGGTACAGGTCTGTCACTAACACTGGGGTACAGTACTGGTGGGTACAGGTCTGTCACTAACACTGGGGTATAGTACTGGTGGGTACAGGTCTGTCACTAACACTGGGGTACAGTACTGGTGGGTACAGGTCTGTCGCTGTATAACACTGGGGTACAGTACTGGTGGGTACAGGTCTGTCACTGTATAACACTGGGTACAGTACTTGTGGGTATAGGTCTGTCGCTGTATAACACTGGGGTACAGTACTGGTGGGTACAGGTCTATCACTGTACAATACTGGGGTGCAGTACTGGTGTGTACAGGTCTGTCACTGTAACACTGGGGTACAGTACAGGTGTGTACAGGTCTGTCACTGGATAACCGTTGGGAATTCCCGCCCCGGATCGCCATCCCATGAGCCCTGCTGGATGTGCGCGCGTGCGGACATTGGTTAAGCCTGGTGGAGATCCCAGCCACTGCCGGAGAGCCCACTGGCACTCACTGGCAAGGTTCGCGCCTGGAAAACAACCACTTGGGGCAAAGGACCAGATAGCGATGAGCGCCTGGGCAACACGAGTCCGACAAAGCGTCAACGAGCGGAAGAGAGCCAGGGAGAGGAGACAACTACCGAGAGAAAGCGGGGGAAAGAATTACCACGATATTGATTCCAAAAATAATGGGATGCGTTGCGTTGATTCATACCGTGTTCCTCAGCCTGTTGAGCATTTGATATTTTCCAGATTTCTCGCTCCACACTGTTGTGTTTGTTCAGCTACTATAATAAGAAAGAGCTAACATGTGGCTCTGAGTGACAGGCAGAGATCCAAGTCACATCACTTGTTTTCCTGTATTTAGAGAGCTCCTGTTTGTAGTGCACAATGAGCATTGGATGATCTAGTTAAACAAAACACATGCATTACACAGAAAGTGGTGGCTAGCTGTCACTGATTGCTTGGGCTCATCAATATATCATAAAGGCTTCAGTTGTCGTATGAACCCTGAGTTGAAGTTATAGACCTGATTCACTCCAAAATCTGTTATTTTTTTTCACCGTAAAGGCTGTGGTTTCAGCTCATTGTGAATCAGAATGATACCGGGGCTAAAAGGGTTAAATTTTGAAGGCAGCTTGTATAGACAAGGCTTGTATTCCCTTGCGTATGGAAGATTAAGGGGTGATCTCATTGAGGTGTTTACGATGATTAAAGGATTTGATAGGGTAGATAGAGAGAAACTATTTCCTCTGGTGGGGGGAGTCCAGGACAAGGGGGGCGTTACCCTAAAATTGGAGCCAGGCCATTGAGGGGTGATGTCAGGAAACATGTCTTCACACAAAGGGTAGTGGAAATCTGGAACTCTCACCCTCAAAAAGCTGTTGAGGCTGGGGGTCAATTGAAAATTTCAAAACTGAGATTGATCGATTTTTGTTAGGTAAGGGTGTTAAGCGGTATGGAACCAAGGCGGGTAGATGGAGTTAAGATACAGATCAGCCACGATCTATCGTCAGCCGTGGCTCAGTAGGTAACTCTCTCACCTCTGAGTCAGAAGGTTGTGGGTTCAAGTCCCCAGTCAGCGACTTGAACACAAAAGTCTGGGTCTGACCCACCAGTGCAGTATTGAGGGAGCGCTGCAGTGTTGGAGATGAGATGTTAAACCGAGGCCCCGTCTGCTCTCTCAGTTGGACATAAAAGATCCCACGGCACTATTTCAAAGAAGATCAGAGGAGTTATTCTGGTGTCCTGGCCAATATTTATTCCTCAATCAACAGATTATCTGGTCATTATCGCATTGCTGTTTGTGGGATGTCACTGTGTGCAAATTGGCTGCCGCGTTTCCTACATTACAACAGTGACTACACTTCATAAGGTTCTTCATTGGCTGTAGAGCACTTTGGGATGTCCTGAGGTCGTGGAAGGTGCAACATAAATTTAAGTCTTTCTTTGGCTGGCATGATAGGCTTGAGGGGCTGAATGTCCTCCTCCTGTTCCTATGTTCTTGGGTCAACGGTGGGCATCATTGCCTTCAGTGGTGCTTCTTCACAAACTGTAATAATTCTGTAAAAGATTAAGCCATGTGCATTGACTCAGGTCGTACACATTCCACCCCCCCACCCCGTCTGCCATGGAGAGAGTGCAGCGAAGATTCACCAGACTGATACCTGGGATGGCAGGAATGACATATGAAGAAAGATTGGGTCGATTAGGCTTATATTCGCTAGAGTTTAGAAGAATGAGAGGGGATCTCATTGAAACTTATAAAATTCTAACAGGACTAGACAGACTAGATGCAGGAAGGATGTTCCCGATGGTGGGGGAGTCCAGAACCAGGGGTCACAGTCTAAGGATAAGGGGTAAGCCATTTAGGACTGAGATGAGGAGGAATTTCTTCACCCAGAGAGTGGTAAACCTGTGGAATTCTCTACCACAGAAGGCAGTTGAGGCCAATTCATTAAATATATTCAAGAAGGAGTTAGATATATTTCTTAAGGCTAAAGGGATCAAGGGATATGGGGAGAAAGCAGGGACAGGGTACTGAATTTGGATGATCAGCCCTGATCGCATTGAATGGCGGAGCAGGCTTGAGGGGCCGAATGGCCTACTCCTGCTCCTATCTTCTATGTTTCTATGTATCACGCCCACATTGATGCAGTGGATATTGCATCTAGGGTCTTGTGTCTAGCGAACACTAATTTCCTAGGCACTGCGGAAGGGATAAGGAGGTGGAGGCTGTTGCCTCCAGATTTCTGGGACTCCCCCAAGGGCCTGTGCCTGCAATAGGTAGCGGGCCCGTGTTGCCATGGTTACGAGGCAGGAGGGGCTGAAAACAGCCCTCAAACACCAATTTCCTCTGGTTACCTCTGAAGGGACGCCTCTTTCCGACGGTACCACGGGAAGCTGACGCTCGGCCTTGAGCCTGAGCTACTTCGAAGGGTCTGAGAGGTCCAGGGAGCCAGCCAAAGATGGCCGACAGGATAAGCGGCCTACTTTTTCCCCAGGGACCCTAAGGCCAGCGGGCAGACTGTGGCGCCTGCTGGTGGGTGGGGCGTATCGCGGGTCGTGTTGCCTAGTTGCCACACAGCTAAATGGGACATATTTGAGTCATAGAGTCATAACGGCACAGAAGGAGGCCCTTCGGCCCATCGAGTCCGTGCCGGCTCTCTGCAGAGCAATCCAGTCAGTCCCATTCCCCCGCTCTATCCCCGTAGCCCTGCAAGTTTATTTCCCTCAAGTGCCTATCCAGTCCCCTCTTGAAAACATTGAGCGTGCCCGCTTCCGCCACTTCTGTCGGCAGCGAGTTCCACTCGCTGCGTAAAAAAGTTTTTCCTCAACTCCCCCCTAGTGTCTCTTGCCCAAAACCTTAAATCTGTGTCCCCTGGGCCAGCTGGTCATCATCCGTCTGTCTTTTTCAAGCCTTTTGCCAATGCTGGAACTGCTATGATTCACTCTCCAGCAGGAACCGCCTTCAAGGGTTTCAAATTCACATGGAAAACCCCCACGTCAAACTGTCGAAACCTGTTTGACGTTCCAGGTTTTACATCGAATTACAATGGAATTTGAATTCGACCAGACACGTTAGTGCCGGTGTTTATGCTCCACATAATTCTCGTCCCACCCTTCTTCATTTAATCCTCTCAGCAAAACCTTCTTTTCCTTTCCCCCCTCGTGTGTTTATCTAGCTTCTGCTTATCTATGCTTGCCGCCTCAAGCACGTCACATGGTAGCGAGTTCCACATTCGAACCATTCTCTGGGTAAAGAAGTTTCTCCTGAGTTCCCTATAGTGGCTATCTTATATTGATGGCCCCTAGTTCTGGACTCGTCCACAAGAGGAAACATCTTCTCTCTGTCTACCCCATCAAATGATATCATAGTTTTAAAGACCTCTATCGAGTCACCCCTCAGCCTTCTCTTTTCTCGGGAAAAGAGGCCCGGACTGAAATGTCTTGCATTGCAAAGCTTTATTAACATTGTGAAATTAGGTCCTTTTTCTTCTGCTTCTCTATCTCTCGGTGCCAGAGAGGAAACAGTGGTTTGACTTTACAGTCCAGCCTCAAGGAGAACACCACACCGCTCTGAGTCACTCCGACTTGTTCAAACACCGGCACAGGTGTCTCCACTTGGGGGAGAGGGAGGGGTTTGCTACTGAGCATCAGTAAAGTGGAGCAAGTTCAACGAGGGGTTTTCTGTTGAGTGGAGAGGATAGAGAAGCTGGGGTTGTTCTCCTTTTAGCAGGGAAGGTTAAATAGGGAGGTTCAAAATTACAAGGGGTTTTGATAAGAGTAGATGGGGAGAAACTGTTTCCACTTGGCAGGAGGGTCGGTAACCAGAGGACACAGATTTAAGATGATTGGCAAAAAAAGCCAGGGGGGAGATGAGGAGACATTTTTTGACGCAGCGAGTTGTTACGACCTGGAATGCGCTGTCTGAAAGGGCGGTGGAAGCAGATTCAATGCTAACTTACCAAAGGGGAATTGGATAAATACTTAAAAAGGAAAGATTAGCAGAGCTTTGGGGAAGGAGCAGGGGAGTGGGACTAATTGGAGAGCTCTTTCAAAGAGCCAGCACAGGCACAATGGGCCGAATGGCCTCCTTCAGTGCTGTATCATTCTATGAATACCTGTGACATCTGTCGTTGTCGGAACAGTTACTGGTCCAACACAAGGAGGTAAGGAAGGAGCTGATTGTCCCGCTGTGCATTTCCAGCCTTGTTTGTTTATGCGTCACTCCTCACAGTACTTAGGTTAAAGAAAGACTTGTACTTATACCGGGCATTTCACAACCTCAGGACGTCCCCTTACAGTCAAAGAAGTACACTTGAAATGTAGTCACTGTTGCAATGTAGAGATGGCCACTGATGCACAGCAGGCAATTGCATCACTTCCACCTTCCACCCTCCACCCCCCCCAACTGGGGAACCTTTTAGAAGGAACAAGCATTTAAGAAGGAAAACACACACTGATGTTTACAATATCAGCTGTGGCTCAGTGGGTAGCACCTCCCACTCTCTAGAATCAGAAAGGTTGTGGGTTCAAATCCCACTCCAGAGACTTTGGGCTGGATTTTGATACTGGGGCGGGTTGGGGTCGTGTCATCCACATTTCGTGTTATCCACCCGTCTGCAATTGGATGTGGGAGATTGATGCAATTTTCACTTAATTGGGCAATTGAGTTCCAGCATGTGGGAACCCATGAACCAATTAGTGGTTTCAGTCTGAAAGTCGCCTCTGATGATGTCATCATTGCTGCTGCATTGAAGGCTTTCAGAGAGAGAGAGAGAGAGAGAGAATTTTTTGCAACCAAGTCCTCCCAGGCAGTCTCTGAAGACATTCAATGCAGCAGCATCAGAGGCGACTTTCAGACTTAATACAAATACTACCTTCATCACATCTCCGTTGTAATAGTGGACCTGCAGCTGATAGTCAGCTATCCACTTGTGCTCCCGCCAGGTTTCACTGGCGTGTTTCACATCAGGCGTACTTCACGTCGGAAAAGGGTTAAACTAGCTGAAACGTTTCAAAATGGCATTACAGAGCCAATTTAGGGCTTGTTAAGGGCTTTAATGGCCTCTCCCGCCTCTTGGAGGCGGGACGGAGTCGGGAACCCGGCGACCAATTTTGTCAAAATTGTGTGGAGGCGGAATGGAGTCGGGATCAGGTCCGCCCGCCACTTTTCGCTATTTTAACCCCCCACACGCCTCCAAACCCGACTCCACGGGTCATTGAAAATCCAGCCCTTTGAGCGCAAAAATCTAGGCTGACACTCGCAATGCTGCACTGTCGGAGGTGCCGTCTTTTGGATGTGACATTAAACCGCGGCCCCGTCTGCTCTCTCAGGTGGACATCAAAGATCCCATGGCACTATTTCGAAGAGGAACAGGGGAGTTATCCCCGGTGTCCTGGCCAATATTTATCCCTCAACCAGCATCACTAAAGCAGATCATTGACTGTAAACCTGCGGTTGTGAAAGGCGCTTACTAAATGCAAGTCTTTCTTGCACTTTGCTGAGGGGAAGACACTGAACAAAACACACTGTGACATTTCAAAATGGGAATTGATTATATACTTGGAAAGGAACATTTTGCAGGGCTATGGGGATAGAGCAGGGGGGAGTGGGACTAATTGGGCAGCTCTTTCAAACAGCCGGCACAGGCACGATGGGCCGAATAGCCTCCTTCAGTGCTGTAAGATTTTATGATTAGTTAATAATAGGACTGTAAAATACCTTGTAATATTCATTTGGGATGGCACTGAATATGGTAGTGGTGCAGAGATACTGCTACTTTCACGAGTGCTGAGGAGAGGTAGTTTTTTAAAATTCGTTTATGGCAGCATTTATTGCCCATCCCTAATTGCCCTTGAGAAGGTGGTGGTGAGCCGCCGCCTTGAACCGCTGCAGTCCGTGTGGTGAAGGTGCTCTCACAGTGCTGTTAGGGAGGGAGTTCCAGGATTTTGACCCAGCGACGATGAAGGATCGGCCGATATACTTCCAAGTCAGGATGGTGTGTGACTTGGAGGGGAACTTGGAGGTGGTGGTGTTCCCATGTGCCTGCTGCCCTTGTCCTTCTAGGTGGTAGAGGTCACACATACACACTCACCCACACACACCATACACTCACACTCACCATACACCCACACTCACACATACACACCCACACACACCATACACCCACACTCACACATACACACCCAAACAACCATAGACTCACACATACACACTCACACACCCACACACTAGGGTGACCATATTTTCGAAACCAAATCTTGGGACACACAGGGTGGGAGCACAGCAAAGTAGCCAGGACGGAAAACATAGGTTGTGCAGCGTAACGAAGCCAAATTTTTTGGCAGCCTACATTTTAACAGTTGCACATATACACTGCCAATGCAAAACAAATGTGCATATAATTACTGAGGGTGTGACGTCGCACTATTGAGGCACATTCAGAAACTGTTTATAAATAATACAGTAACACTATTCAGTCCATTCACCTGAAACTGTGATTATATCTAATGGTATGTATGATATGCTATTTCCAATGAATATGACTCTAGTCTATTCAGGGACGGGTTTCGTGAACCAGGAACTCTTTCGAGGACATTGTTTGTTCTGGGGCACAGTACCTCATCCGGGGACTGTCTCTGGAAAAAGGGGACCTGTGATCAGCCTCGCATACACACACAGTCACATACACGCACACACTCACTCTCACACAATCGCTCACTTGCTCACTCACACAGGTACATACGCACACATACACACCCAAACACACCATAGACCCACACTCACACATACACACCCACACACACCATACACCCACACTCACACTCACACACACCAGACACCCACACTCACACACACACCCACACACACCATACACCCACACTCACACATACACACTCACACACACCATAGACCCACACTCACACATACACACTCACACACACCATACACCCACACTCACACACACACCCACACACACCATACACCCACACTCACACATACACACTCACACACACCATAGACCCACACTCACACATACACACTCACACACACCATACATTCCCACACTCACCATACACCCACTCACACACACCATACACCCACACTCACCATACACCCACACTCACACACACCATACACCCACACTCACCATACACCCACACTCACACATACACACTCACACTCACCATACACTCACAATCACACATACACACATACACACACACCATGCACTCACACTCACACACTCACACCCACACACCATACACCCACACTCACACATACACACTCACACACACCATACACTTACACTCACACATACACACTCACACACACCATAGACCCACACTCACACATACACACTCACACACACCATACACCCACACTCACACTCACACATACACACCCACACACACCATACACCCACACTCACACACCCACACACACCATAGACCCACACTCACACATACACACTCACACACACCATACACCCACACTCACACATACACACTCACACACACCATACACCCACACTCACACACACACCCACACACCATACACTCACACATACACACCCACACACACCATACACTCACACTCACACATACACACTCACACACACCATACATTCCCACACTCACTATACACCCACACTCACACACACCATACACCCACACTCACCATACACCCACACTCACACACACCATACACCCACTCACCATACACCCACACTCACACATACACACTCACACTCACCATACACTCACACTCACACATACACACCATACACCCACACTCACACATACACACTCACACACACCATACACTCACACTCACACATACACACTCACACACACCATACACCCACACTCACACATACACACTCACACACACCATACACCCACTCTCACACATACACACTCACACACACCATACACCCACACTCACACATACACACTCACTCGCACACGCACACACACACACTCACACTCACACACACACACTCACACTCACACATACACACTCACACACCCACACACTAGGGTGACCATATTTTCGAAACCAAATCTTGGGACACACAGGGTGGGAGCACAGCAAAGTAGCCAGGACGGAAAACATAGGTTGTGCAGCGTAACGAAGCCAAATTTTTTGGCAGCCTACATTTTAACAGTTGCACATATACACTGCCAATGCAAAACAAATGTGCATATAATTACTGAGGGTGTGACGTCGCACTATTGAGGCACATTCAGAAACTGTTTATAAATAATACAGTAACACTATTCAGTCCATTCACCTGAAACTGTGATTATATCTAATGGTATGTATGATATGCTATTTCCAATGAATATGACTCTAGTCTAATACGATAGCAAAATACTGCAGATGCTGGAAATCCGAAATAACAACAGAAAACGCTGGAAAAACTCAGCAGGCCAGGCAGCATCCGTGGAGAGAGAAAGAGAGTTGACGTTTCAGGTCGATGACCTTTCATCAGAACTGGGAAGAGCTGGAAATCAAATAGATTTAAGGCCAGGGTAAAGCTGGGAAAAGGGGGAGGGGATAAAGGAACAAAGGAGGAGATGAAGAGACATTAAGAGACATTAAGAGATATGCAAGGCTAGAGGTGGTGTTAATGTGACAGATTAAGGCTGAATGAAGTGTGAAATCTACTGGCAGAATGAAGGACAGCTGCCAGCTTCTAGGAGGAAAAAAAAGGTGGGGGGGACAAATAAAAGGGTAGATAAAATAAAATATAAATGTGATTGGAGCTGAGGTTATGATCTAAAATTGTTGAACTCGACTCTAGTCTATTCAGGGACGGGTTTCGTGAACCAGGAACTCTTTCGAGGACATTGTTTGTTCTGGGGCACAGTACCTCATCCGGGGACTGTCTCTGGAAAAAGGGGACCTGTGATCAGCCTCACATACACACACAGTCCCATACACGCACACACTCGCTCTCACACAATCGCTCACTTGCTCACTCACACAGGTACATACGCACACATACACACACACACACACACACATAAAGGCAAGTCGCGTTACAAGCATTTCCATGGCACGTTTTCAAGTATGAGTCAGGCACAGAGCATGCCTGGCCCTCTAATTCAGTAAGAGACAGCAGCTCCCTAAGCAAAGACCACACTGTTGGCCCCACGGGAGCCACAGCGACGGTGCTTTGATCTGATAGGTTGCAGACGGCACCAGATCTTGGAAGGTGATTTGCGAAAACAATTATCTCCGATCCCCTGTGGAAGACCCTGTGAGCTCAGCACAGTCACTCATGAACTGGAAATAGATTGTTCTTTGTAGTCGACGTTTCCCAATTATTTCTTGCTGCAGCATGTACACATAATTGCACAGCCTAGTTGCAACAACACTTGATATTCATAAAGTTATGCACCTATCAAACAGAGATGGATCATCTGGGAATTGTTTTAATGTACTGTGTACAGTCCAGCCCAATAATTCGGTCTGAGAGTGGGCTTGGTGATAGCGTTCCCACCTCTGAGTGAGAAGGCTGTGGGTTCACGTCCTGCTCCGACAGCCCTGGTGAGTGGAGATTTAGAATATGGTCTCTAAATACTGGAGATTAAAAAATGGGTAGATAAATAGAAGGCAGAAAACTTGGAAGCCAGTTGCATCAGATTTGTAACCAATGCCCAAGAGAGGGCCATTAGGAAAGAAAGGTCGAGGGTTGCTGTTGGGAATGCAAATGCCGTTGTGTGGTTAAGCACAAATTAACTGATTTACAGTGCACTTTCATCTGAGAGATAAGAGTCCCTGTGGATCAGAGGCAGGGTCCATTATCAGCATCCAGGAAACCCTTCCAGACTAAACTCTGTACTTCTGAAACTTTCAGCAGTCAGTAATCAGAAAGCTGTCAATTTGTTGCAGTCACCTTGGCCCTTGATCCCCATCCTACCGATACCGACTGTTGAGTAAAGCAGTAATTTCCTTATCTGGAACACGCTGCCTGAAAGGGTGGCGGAAGCTGATTCAAAGGTAACTTTCAAAAGGGAATTAGGCAAATAATGACATAGGATATACAGCACAGAAACAGACCATTCGGCCCAACCAGTCCATGCCGGCGTTTATGCGCCACTCCAGCCTCCTCCCGTCTTTCCTCATCTAAAACTATCAGCATAACCCTCTACTCCCTTTTACCTCATATGCTTGTCCACCCTCCCCTTAAATGCATCTATACTATTTGCTTCAACCACTCCCTGTGGTAGCGAGTTCCACATTCTCACCACTCTTTGGGTAAAGAAGTTTCTTCTGAATTCCCTATTGGATTTCTTGTTGACTATCTTATATTGATGGCCTCTAGTTATGCTCTTCCCCACAAGTGGAAACATTCCCTCTGTATCCACTCTATCAAAACCTTTCATAATTTTAAAGATCTCTATTAGGTCACCCCTCAGCCTTCTTTTTTCAAGAGAAAACAGACCCAGTCTGTTCATCTTTTCCTGATATATATACCCTCGCATTTCTGGTATCATCCTTGTAAAATTTCTCTGCACCCTCTCCAGTGCCTCTATATCTTTTTTATAATATGGCGACCAGAACTGTATGCAGTACTCCAAGTGTGGCTTAACCAAGGTTCGATACAGGTTTAGCATAACTTCCCTACTTTTCAATTCTATCCCTCCAGAAATAAGCCCCAGTGCTTGGTTTGCTTTTTTATGGCCTTGCGAACCTGTGGTGCAACTTTTAGTGATTTGTGTATTTGTACTCCGAGATCCCTTTGTTCCTCTACCCCACCTAGACTCGCACCCTCCAAGTGATAAGTGACCTCACTATTCTTCCCACCACAATGCAATACCTCACATTTATCTGTGCTGAACTTCATTTGCCAATTATATGCCCATTCTGCCAGTTTATTAATGTCCTCCTGTAATTTGTTGCAGTCCTCCTCAGTATTGACTATCCCCCCCCAATTTGGTGTCATCCGCAAATTTAGAAATTGTGTTTTTGATTCCAAAGTCTAAATAGTTAATGTAAATTATGAACAGCAGTGGTCCCAGCACTGATCCTTGTTGAACACCACTGCCCACCTTCTGCCACTTTACTCCTACTCTCTGCTTCCTGTCTTGAAGCCAGCTAGCTATCCATTCTGCTACTTTTCCCGACTCCGCATTCTCTGACCTTGTTCATCCGTTTATTATGGGGTTTAAACCACTGTCTTAGATTAGAGAGGAAAAAAAAATCTTAATACTCCCCAACCAATCACCTACCACCGTCCTGTGATGTCACAGCTTGCTTTTTTTGGAAATCGTGGAAGGTTCTGCCTGCCTTTGCCTCCGATTGAAAAGGAAATAATTTCCGGGTTATAGTGAAAGAGCAGGGGGTAGTGGGACTAATTGGATAGCTCTTTCAAAGAGCCAGCACAGGCATGATGGGCCAAGTGGCCTCCTTCAGCGCTCTGACTCACTGTGGGGAAACCCAAGCTCCTTTTAAAGAGGGTGCAGTAACAGAGCGAACTGCTGGTTCACACATAAAAATCTCTGAAGGTGGCAGGACAAGTTGATAAGGCTGTTCAAAAAGCAGTCGGGATCCTGGGCTTTATAAATAGACGAATAGAGTACAAAAACAAGAAAGTTCTGCTGAACCTTTCTAAATCACTGGTTCTTCTTCTTCTTCGGCAGTCCCTCGGAAGCGAGGATGACTTGCTTCCACATTAAAAATGAGTTTGCAGGTGACTGATGCGGGACCTACAGTCTCTGTCACAGGTGGGGCAGACGGTGGTTGAAGGGGCGGGTGGGTGGGGTGCTTGGGTTGACGTTCGCTCCTTGGGCTGCCTGCGCTTGGCTTCCGCTTGCTCCCGGCGAAGAGACTCGAGGTGTTCGGCGCCTTCCCGGATGCTTCTCCTCCACTTTGTGCGGTCTTGGGCCAGGGATTCCCAGGTGTCGGTGGGGATGTTGCACTTTTTCAAGGAGGCTTTGAGGGTGTCCTTGAAGTGTTTCCTCTGCCCACCTGGGGCTCTCTTGCCGTGTCGGAGCTCCGAGTAGAGCGCTTGTTTTGGGAGTCTCGTATCGGGCATGCGGACAATGTGACCCGTCCATCGGAGCTGATCGAACGTGGTCAAAGCTTCGATGCTGGGGATGTTGGCCTGAGCGAGAACACTGACGTTGGTGCGCCTATCCTGCCATGGATTTGCAGGATCTTGCGGAGGCAGCGTTGGTGGTATCTCTCCAGTGCTTTGAGGTGCCTGCTGTACATGGTCCATGTCTCTGAGGCATACAGCAGGGCGGGTATCACTGCTGCTCTGCAGACCATGAGCTTAGTGCCGGGTTTGAGGTCCTGGTCTTCAAACACTCTCTTCCTCAGGTGACCGAAGGCTGCACTGGCACACTGAAGGTGGTGTTGGACTTCGTCATCGACATCTGCTCTTGTTGACAGTAGGCTCCCGAGGTAGGGAAAGTGGTCCATGTTGTCCAAGGCCTTGTTGTGGATTTTGATAATCGGGGGCAATACTGTGTGGCGGGGGCAGGTTGGTAGAGGATGTAAGCCGTGATCCTGACCAACGGTTCCACCACAGACCCAATTCACATACGGACCGGGGTCAAGCAAGGCTGTGTCATCGCACCAATGCTCTTCTCGATCTTCCTTGCTGCAATGCTCCATCTCATCCTCAGTAAGCTCCCCACTGGAGTGGAGCTAATTTACAGAACAAACGGGAAACTGTTCAACCTCCGTCGCCTCCAGTCCAGATCCAAGGTCGTCCCATCCTCTGTCGTCGAATTACAGTATGCAGACGACACTTGCGTCTGCGCTCACTCGGAGGTCGAACTCCAAACCATCGTCAACACCTTCACCGAAGCGTACGAGAGCATGGGCCTTACACTAAATCACTGGTTAGACCTCAGCTGGTGTATTGTGTCCTGTTCTGGGCACCGCACTATAGGAAGATGTCAAGGCCTTTGAGAGGGTACAGAGGAGATTTACTAGAATGGTTCCAGGGACTTCAATTATGTGGAGAGACTGGAGAAACTGGGGTTGTTCTGCTTAGAGCAGAAAAGGCTAACGGGAGATTTAATAGAGGCGGTTAAAATCATGAGGGCTTTTGGTAGATTAAATAAGGAGAAACTGTTTCCAGTGGCAGAAGGGTTGGTGAGCAGAGGACACAGATTTAAGGTAATTGGCAAAAGAGCCAGAGGTGAGATGAGGAGATTTTTTTTTTTTACGCAGCGAGTTGTTATGATCTGGAATGCACTGCTTGAAAAGGTGGTGGAAGCAGATTCAACAGTAACTTTTGAAGGGGAATTGGATAAATATTGAAAAGGAAAGAATTACAGGGCTATGGGGAAAGAGCAGGGGGGAGCGGGAGTAATTGGAGAGCTCTTTCAAAGAGCCGGCACTGGCACGATGGGCCAAATGGCCTCCTTCTGTGCTGCATCGTTCCATGTCCATGTGATCGATGCTAAGAAATCTGACGGCAGGAATAGCATGTACGTAGTCATGGGGACATCTAAAGAGCGTATCCTTCCACTCACCATGAGCAGCACTACACAAAATCTGCTCTGTAATTTATCCTATCTGCGTTGATTGATCCAAGCACCTCACTTCACAGGCTTGGGCTGTATAAATATTCAGGGTGCTCACAGTAAATGGCAGTGACGATCATTAAATTACTTTGTCGCGCCAAGCCAGACAATACCACAACCGTCTTGCACTCAGCGACGATCATGACCCAGCTTTTTGCTGTCAGACGAACAGCGAGGCCAATGACCCCTCGCCCTTATTTAGGCGCAAACGCCAAAGCAACTTCAGGCGAGGGGCAGATGCGCGGTTAAACGCAAATAGTTGCCGGAGTTGTGCCGCTCCGCAAGGCCAGCATTTATTGCCCATCCCTAGTTGCCCTTGAGAAGGTGGCAGTGAGCCGCCTTCTTGAACCGCTGCAGTCCGTGTGGTGAAGGTGCTCCCACAATGCTGTTAGGTAGGGTGTTCCAGGATTTCGACCCAGCGACGATGAAGGATCGGCCGATATATTTCCAAGTCAGGATGGTGTGTGACTTGGAGGGGAACTTGGAGGTGATGGTGTTCCCATGCGCCTGCTGCCCTTGTCCTTCTAGGTGGAAGAGGTCGCGGGTTTGGGAAGTGTTGCCGAAGAAGCCTTGGTGAGTTGCTGCAGTGCATCTTTGTAGATGGTACACACACTGCAGCCATGGTACGCCGGTGGTGGAGGGAGTGAATGTTTAAGTTAGTGGATGGGGTGCCAATCAAGTGCGCTGCTTTGTCCTGAATGGTGTTGAGCTTCTTGAGTGTTGTTGGAGCTGTACTCATCCAGGCAAGTGGAGAGTATTCCATCACACTCCTTACTTGTGCCTTGTAGATGGTGGAACAAAACTAAACTTAATAGAAAGATACGTCTTGTGCATTTCAGTCTAAGTACCCTCTTAACAATGTGATAATTACTGCCAATGAACCTCTCTGACACTATTAAAAGAGTGCAGTCTCATTCTTTCAGGTTTTAATTGTTGTTGGAGATATTAAAAATGTAAAATTTAATTTTTTTATTTTCCTTTCTGTCTCTTTTCTCTCTCTCTCTAATCCAATCTTTCTGTCCTTCTCTTTATTTCTCTTTCAGTGCCTGATTTGACATTGAATTCCCCCACTCTTATTCACACTTTCTTCTCAGTCCTCGCCCTGTTAATTTCTCAATCCTTCAATCTGGTTGGTTAAGGAGATACACAGGTCCTATTCACGCAGGTCTCAGATGCCCTGTTTCCCTCGCTGATGGTAGGTGACGTTATCAGCTTGCGCTTTCAGCAAACATTTTTGAAAACCTAAATGTGCGAGGGCAAGCCTGACCAACGGCAGACGCCGTGAGATGCCCTGCCACAACACAATTTGACCCAGTAACAGGGAGGAGCTTTCCCAATTCAAGGTAGGAAGCAGTACAAATTTGGAATATCAGATCTGACTGAGCTTGGGGCAGGATATTGGACTCAATAACAAACAATTTTGGAATTTTTCAAAGACAGGCTTCCACTTGACAGAGCAGCGTACATGGCTAAATATAGAGTGTTTGGAATCTGGCCAACGTGCACATTTTTATCTGATGTACTTCATTTGTCATTTGTTGAAGTTTCCCGTCACGCAGAAGCGAGAGGCTCTTATCTCGACAGAACATTAGCAGCCGGCACTGTGTAAATCGAACCAATGGTGTTAAGCGGACCCTGTCTCCATACAACTTCACCAGCCAGTGGGTCTCAGCAAAAGAACTGCGAACTTCCGTATCTGCTGAAACCTAGTAGCGACTCTGTTACTGACTGGCCGGGCAGCCGAGAGTGACTGTCCTTCCTTGCCAGGAAGCACCTGGCCTCTTTGATGGACAATGCAAAACAATTGAGGGGATCATATTATGGGATGTCAGAAGGAAAGTGTATGACACTCGCATCCAGCATGGTGCTGAGAGTTGGATTCAGCCAAAGGCAAGGAGCCGTGATAACTCTGTACAGGAAATATGTTGGGCATCTGCTGGAAGGAGCAGGGATGACTAGCGGGTGAAGCAATGAGAGGAAACAGTCATAGGTTTTACAGTGAGGAAAGAAAGGAAGAGAGAAAGAGAGAGGGAGAGAAAGAGAGAGAGAAAGGAAGAAAGAAAAGAAAGACTTGGATTTATATAGTGCCTTTCACGACCACCGGATGTCCAAAAGCGCTTTACAGCCAATGAAGTACTTTTGAAGTGTAGTCACTGTTGTAATGTGGGAAACGCGGCAGCCAATTCGCGCACAGCAAGCTCCCACAAACAGCAATGGGATAATGACCAGATAATCTGTTTTTTAGTGATATTGAGGGATAAATATTGGTCAGGACACCGGGGAGAACCCCCTGCTCTTCTTCGAAAGAGTGCCATGGGATCTTTTACCTGAGAGAGCAGACGGGGCCTCAGTATAAAGGTCTCATCTAAAAGACGGCACCTCCGTCAGTGCAGCACTCCCTCAGCTCTGCACTGGGAGTGTCAGCCTAGATTTTTGTTCTCACAGCCAATTAAGTACTTATGAAGCATAGTAACTGTTATAATGTCAGAAATGCGGAAGCAAATTTGTGCACAGCAAGCTCCCACAAACAGAAATGTGATAATGGTCAGATAATCTGTTTTAGTGATGTTGGTTATGGGATAAATGTTGGCCCAGGACATCAGGGAGAACATCCCTTCTCTTCTCCAAACAGTACCATGGTCTATGTTACTGCACTGGGAGTGCCAGCCCAGATTTTGTGCTCAAGTCTCTGGAGTGGGACTTGAACCCATGACATTAGTCACAGAGTCATAGAGTTATACAGCACAGAAAGAGGCCCTTCGGCCCATCGTGTCCACACCGGCCATCAAGCCCTGTCTATTCTAATCCCATTTTCCAGCACTTGGTCCGTAGCCTTGTATGCTATAGCGTTTCAAGTGCTCATCTAAATGCTTCTTGAATGTTGTGAGGGTTCCTGTCTCTACCACCCTTTCAGGCAGTGAGTTCCAGATTCCAACCACCCTCTGGGTGAAAAAGTTTTTCCTCAAATCCCCTCTAAACCTCCTGCCCCTTACCTTGAAACTATGCCCCCTGGTTATTGAGCCCTCTACTAAGGGGAAAAGTTCATTTCTATCTATCCTAAATATGCCCCTCATAATTTTGTACACCTCAATCAGGTCCCCCCTCAGCCTTCTCTGCTCTAAGGAAAACAACCCCAGCCTGTCCAGTCTCTCTTCATAGCTGAAGCACTCCAGCCCAGGTAACATCCTGGTGAATCTCCTCTGCACCCTCTCCAATGCAATCACATCCTTCCTATAATGTGGCGACCAGAACTGCACACAGTATTCCAGCTGTGCCCTAACTAGCGCTTTGTACAGCTCCAAAATTCTGACTCAGGTGAGAGTGCTACCAACTGAGCCACGCCTGACAGCGTAGTATTGATGACCTATCAGACGCAATAGCAGAGCGTGCTGGTGCCCATGGAGCTGTACCCTTCCTTGCATGAGTCATGCAGCACCTCCAGGGAAGGAGAAGAGAAAATTTACAAAATCACACGCCAAAAAACATGTCAGACTGATCTTTATGGTGGATGTTCCTCGAATCTCTTGTGTGACCTGATACATCAGACCATCGAATGTCAGGTAGATCCTAGAGCTAGTTTTAACATGCCCAACTAATGAAATTAACCTGTCCAACCAGCTCATCCTTAGAAACAAAGAAACTGACACCTGAGTCAAAATGCCTTGGATTGATGATAACCTAGCAACCAAATGAAGCTGTCTGAATTACCAGCTAGCACAGTAATAGAGAGCTGGTGAAAGATGATATCAATCTCTCATTGAACGATAAAATAAAGCAAATGCAGAAACATACACCTGTCTCAAAATGACAACAACCTGTTGTCGGTTAATTTGCTGGTAGAATTTATTGAGTTTATCCGTGAGTGTATTTCTGTCATTGTGCTCAGAGCTTTTGGGAATTTCCTGAGCTAACTGTATCATTGCTTTGCCTCTTTGCTTTTGAAGTTTAACTCTTTTATCGCCAGAGGTGTCCAGTGTGAACGAATCCTAGCTTTGAGATTTTCAGTCCTGAGCACATCCCAAACCCGCGACCTCTCCCGCCTAGAAGGACAAGGGCAGCAGTGGCATGGGAACACCACCACCTCCAAATTCCCCTCCAAGTCACACACACACACACACACCATCCCAACTTAGAAACATAGAAACATAGAAGATAGGAGCAGGAGTAGGCCATTCGGCCCCTCGAGCCTGTTCCGCCATTTAATGAGATCATGGCTGATCATCCAAACTCAGTACCCTGTCCCTGCTTTCTCCCCATATCCCTTGATCCCTTTAGCCTTAAGAAATATATCTAACTCCTTCTTGAATATATTTAATGAATTGGCCTCAACTGCCTTCTGTGGTAGAGAATTCCAAAGGTTCACCACTCTCTGGGTGAAGAAATTCCTCCTCATCTCAGTCCTAAATGGCTTACCCCTTATCCTTAGACTGTGACCCCTGGTTCTGGACTCCCCGCCATCGGGAACATCCTCCCTGCATCTAGTCTGTCTAGTCCTGTTAGAATTTAATAAGTTTCAATGAGATCCCCTCTCATTCTTCTCAACTCCAGCGAATACAAGCCCAATCGACCCAATCTCTCTTCATACGTCATTCCTGCCATCCCAGGTATCAGTCTGGTGAATCTTCGCTGCACTCCCTCCATGGCAAGAACATCCTTCCTTGGATAAGGCGACCAAAACTGCACACAGTACTCAAGGTGTGGTCTCACCAAGGCCCTGTACAACTGCAGCAAGACATCCTTGCTCCTGTACTCGAATCCTCTCGCTATGAAGGCCAACATACCATTTGCCTTCTTAATCGCCTGCTGCACCTGCTTGCTTACCTTCAGCGACTGGTGCACAAGGACTCCCAGGTCTCGTTGCACTTCCCCTTTTCCCAATCTATTGCCGTTCAGATAATAATCTGCCTTCCTGCTTTTGCCACCAAAGTGGATAACCTCGCATTTATCCACATTATACTGCATCTGCCATGCATCTGCCCAATCACCCAACCTGTCCAAATCATACTCGAGTTTCTCTGCATCCTCCTCACAGCACACACGCCCACCCAGCTTTGAGTCGTCTGCAAACTTGGGAGATATTACATCTAGTTCCCTTGTCTAGATCATTAATATATATTGTGAACAGCTGGGGTCCTAGCACCGATCTCTGCGGTATCCCACTAGTCACTGCCTGCCACTCGGAAAAAGACTTGGACATATATCAGGCGTTCCTTTATCGTTGCTGGGTCAAAAACCTGGAACCTCCTGCCTGACAGCACTGTGGGAGCACCTTCACCACACGGGCTGCAGTGGTTCAAGAAGAAGGCCCACCACCACCTTCTCAAGGGCAACTAGGGATGGGCACTAAATGCTGGCTTTGCCAGCGACGCCCATGTCCCGAGAATGAATTTTTTTAAAAGCCATGTACCAGAGGCCCAAATCGAAAATACTGGAAACACTCAGCAGAATCTGTGGAGAGAGAAAAACTGTGTTAACGTTTCAGATCGATGACCTTTTGTGAGAACTCTTCTTCTTCTTCTTCTTAGGCAGTCCCTCGGAACGAGGATGACTTGCTTCCACACTAGAAATGAGTTCTCAGGTGACTGATGAGTCCAATGCGGGACCTACAGTCTCTGTCACAGGTGGGGCAGACGGTGGTTGAAGGGGCGTGTGGGTGGGGTGCTTGGGTTGACGTGCGCTCCTTGCACTGTTTGCGCTTGGCTTCCGCTTGCTCCCGGCGAAGAGACTCAAAGTGTTCGGCGCCTTCCCGGATGCTTCTCCTCCACTTTGTGCGGTCTTGGGGTCAGGAATTCCCAGGTGTCGGTGGGGATGTTGCACTTTTTCAAGGAGGCTTTGAGGGTGTCCTTGAAGCCTTTCCTCTGCCCACCTGGGGCTCTCTTGCCGTGTCGGAGCTCCGAGTAAAGCGCTTGTTTTTGGAGTCTCGTATCGGGCATGCGGACGATGTGACCCGTCCATTGGAGCTGATCGAGCGTGGTCAAAGCTTCGATGCTGGGGATGTTGGCCTGAGCAAGAACATTGACGTTGGTGCGCCTATCTTGCCAATGGATTTGCAGCATCTTGCGGAGGCAGCGTTGGTGGTACCTCTCCAGTGCTTTGAGGTGCCTGCTGTACATGGTCCATTTCTCTGAGGCATACAGGAGAGCAAGAAAGCAGCTCTACAGACGCTTGAAGGCCGAGGTCCAACAAAAAACTCGTGACCTAAAGAACAGGTGGTGGGTGGAGAAAGCGCAGGAGATCCAGCAGCTAGCCGACAACCATGACGTGCGTGGATTCTTTAGCGCAGTCAAGGCCATCTGCGGCCCAAGCACCCAAAGTCGTACCCCACTGCGGGCCAAGAATGGAGAGGTACTTATCAAGGACAGGGAGGCAGTCAGTGCCCGCTGGAAGGAGCACTTCGAAGATCTCCTTAACCGAGACTCTGTCTTCGACGCGAGTGTCCTCAACTCCATCCCGCAGCATGCTACCCGCCACCATCTCAGCACAACCCCAGCCTGGCATGAGGTTGAAAAGGCCATCCGACAACTGTCAGAACTGGAAGAGGTTAGAGATGTAACAGTTTTTAAGCAATGACCGAGGCAGGGAAAGGGGGGTAAAAGAACAAAGAGGTAGGGTGGAGGGCAGCAGTGTTACATCTTCTACACTTTCCAGTTCTGATGAAAGGTTATCGACCTGAAACGTTAACTCTATTTCTCTCTCCACCACCAGCCTGACCTGCTGAGCGTTTCCAGCATTTTCTGTTTTTATTTCAGATTTCCAGCATCCGCAGTATTTTGACTTTGTATATCAAAGGTATCTAGTTGTGCAAAAAATTTAAAGATGACTAAGAGTTACAGCATGGACCTCCGGGGAGTTTCCGAGTTGCATTACAATATTTACATGAGTAAAAGGAATGGAATGTAGGACCTTCCATGCAAATCATTGAGCCAGTGTGGTATGTCTCATATTTTATCCATCGCCAAACCTACTATTCGCGCCACTGCAGCATCGACCAACATTCACTCCTTCCTTTGCCCCGCTGCCATTGTAACTCTCATCCACACATTCACCACCGCCTGGGATGATCTGCTATGCTCTTGTCGCTGGGATCCGGAACTCCACCCAACAGAAACAGAAACTCGTTCAAATCTTTGGGCCTGCAGCCTGTCCCACACTAAGTCCCGTCTCTCCGGCAAGTTTCAGCTGTGGCGCAGTGGAAACGCTTTTGCCTCGGAGTCGGAAGGTTGTGAGGTTCCAGTCCTACTCCAGAGCCTTGAGCACACAATTCTGAGGGAGCGCTGTATTGCTGAGGGAGTGCTGCACTGTCGGAGGTGCCGTCTTTCAAATGAGAGGTTAAACCGAGGCCCCGTCTGCCCTCTCAGTTGGATGTAAAATAAATCCCATGCCGCTATTTTGAAGAAGAGCTGGGGAGTTCATCATGGTGTCCTGGGCCAATATTTATTCCTCAGCCAACATCACTAAAAACAGATTATAAGAACATAAGAAACAGGAGCAGGAGTAGGCCAATCGGCCCCTCGAGCCTGCTCCGCCATTCAATAAGATCCAATTGTCGCCTCAACACCACTTTCCAATCTGAAAGAGGATTCGAGTACAGGAGCAAGGATGTCTTGCTGCAGTTGTACAGGGCCTTAGTGAGACCACACCTTCAGTATTGTGTGCTGCTTTGGTCACCTTATCTGAGGAAGGATGTTCTTGCCATGGAGTGAGTGCAGCGAAGATTCACCAGACTGATACCTGGGATGGCAGGAATGACATATGAAGAGAGATTGGGTCGATTGGGCTTATACTCGCTAGAGTTTAGAAGAATGAGAGGGGATCTCATTGAAACTTATTAAATTCTAACAGGACTAGACAGACTAGATGCAGGAAGGATGTTCCCGATGGCGGGGGAGTCCAGAACCAGGGGTCACAGTCTAGGGATAAGGGGTAAGCCATTTCGGACTGAGATGAGGAGGAATTTCTTCACCCAGAGAGTGGTGAACCTGTGGAATTCTCTACCACAGAAGGCAGTTGAGGCCAATTCATTAAATATATTCAAGAAGGAGTTAGATATATTTCTTAAGGCTAAAGGGATCAAGGGATATGGGGAGAAAGCAGTGACAGGGTACTGAATTTGGATGATCATAGAAACATAGAAACATAGAAGATAGGAGCAGGAGTAGGCCATTCGGCCCCTCGAGCCTGCTCCGCCATTCGATGAGATCATGGCTGATCATCCAAACTCAGTACCCTGTACCTGCCTTCTCCCCATATCCCTTGATACCTTTAGCTTTAAGAAAAATATCTAACTCATTCTTGAATATATTTAATGACTTGGCCTCAACTACCTTCTGTGGTAGAGAATTCCACAGGTTCACAGAATTTAAAATGAGGAACAAGGAAATGGCAGAGCAATTAAACAAATACTTTGGTTATGTCTTCACGGAAGAGGACGCAAATAACTTCCCAGAAATGCTAGGGAACCAATGGTCTAGTGAGAAGGAGGAATTAAAGGAAATTAGTATTAGTAAAAAAAATAGTGCTGGAGAAATTAATGGGACTGAAAGCTGATAAATCCCCAGGGCCTGATAATCTGCATCCCAGAGTACTAAAAGAGGTAGCCATGGGAATAGTGGATGCATTGGTTGTCATCTTCCAAAATTCCATAGATTATGGAACAGTTCCTGCAGATTGGAGGGTGGCAAATGTAACCCCACTATTTAAAAAAGGAGCGAGAGAGAAAACAGGGAACTACAGACCGGTTAGCCTAACATCAGCAGTAGGGAAAATGCTAGAGTCTACTATAAAGGATGTGATAACAGGACACTTAGAAAATATCAACGGGATTAGACAAAGTCAACATATATTTATGAAAGGGAAATCGTGTTTGACAAACCTACTGGAGTTTTTTGAGGATGTAACTGGTAGAATAGATAAGGGAGAACCAGTGGATGTGGTGTATTTGGATTTTCAGAAGGCCTTTGATAAAGTCCCACATAATAGGTTAGTGTGCAAAATTAAAGCACATGGGATTGGGGGTAATGTACTGGCATGGATTGAAAATTGGTTAACAGACAGGAAACAGAGAGTAGGAATAAATGGGTCTTTTTCGGGGTGGCAGGCGGTGATTAGTGGGGTACCGCAGGGATCAGTGCTTGGGCCCCAGCTATTCACAATATATATCAATGATTTGGGTGAGCGAACCAAATGTAATATTTCCAAGTTTGCTGACGACACGAAACTAGATGGAATTGTGAGTTGTGAGGAGGATACAAAGAGGCTTCAAGGCGATTTAGACAAGTTGAGTGAGTGGGCAAATACATGGCAGATGCAGTATAACGTGGATAAATGTGAAGTTATCCACTTCGGTAGGAAAAACAGAAAGGCAGAGTATTATTTAAATGGTACTAGATTGGGAAATGCTGATGTACAAAGGGACCTGGGTGTCCTTGTACACCAGTCACTGAAAGCAAACATGCAGGTGCAGCCAGCAGTTAAGAAGGCAAATGGTAAGTTGGCCTTCATTGCAAGAGGATTTGAGTACAGGAGCAAGGATATCTTACTACAGTTGTACAGGGCCTTGGTGAGATCACACCTGGAGTATTGTGTGCTGTTTTTGTCTTCTTACCTAAGAAAGGATATACTTGCCATTGAGGGAGTGCAGCGAAGGTTCACCAGACTGATTCCTGGGATGGCAGGACTGTCGTATGAGGAGAGATTGGTCGACTAGGCCTGTATTCACTAGAATTTAGAAGAATGAGAGGGGATCTCATTGAAACGTATAAAATTCTGACAGGGCTAGACAGACTGGATGCAGGGAGGATGTTTCCCCTGGCTGGGGGGGGGGTCTAGATCGAGGGGTCACAGACTCAGGATATGGGGTAGGACATTTAGGACTGAGATGAGGAAAAATTTCTTCACTCACAGGGTGGTGAACCTGTGGAATTCTCTACCACAGAAGGCTGTGGAGGCCAAGTCACTGAATATATTTAAGAAGGAGATAGATAGATTTCTAGACACAAAAAGCATCAAGGGATATGGGGAGAGATCGGGAACATGGTATTGAGATAGAGGATCCGCCATGATCATATTGAATGGCGGAGCAGGCTTGAAGGGCCGAATGGCCTACTCCTGCTCCTATTTTTCTGTGGTGCAGAAATTCCGATCCCTACGGGTGTGTACGCGCTGTGTACCCACCCGTAGGGACATCAGAAATGCCGGTTTCAGGCATGCACAGCGCATGCGCTGGAAACCGGCATTTCCGATCTGTCAAGAAAGCTCTTGACAGATCCTCCGGCTGCCCGGGAGAAGGGCCTCTGCGGGCGGAGAGTTCCATTTTTTGGAGACCCTCCGCCCGCAGAAATCACTTACAATTCTTGCGCCTGGTAAAAGCAGGCATAAAGTCTGCTTTTACCAGGATAAGAGTTGAAAAAAGTTTTTTTAAAATTTCCGCTGATTTATCATTTAAAAATACTTTAACGAAAGGTAAGTTTATTTTTAGCCTCATTAAAAACTTTAATTATTTTTTTCAAAAAATAAAATTTTTGTTTAAAATACTTAATTTATTGTAATTTAAAGTCATTTTAAAAATGTGATGCTTTTTTAAAAATGTATTTAAAGTTTTACTATGTTTTGGGGGTGATCTCTATTCATATATTTGACAGGTCTTCCTGTCAAATGTATGAAGTGTGATTCCCTTCTCTGATTGGCTCCCCATGGCCCACGTGATCCCAGGGATGCTGCGAACCGCCTGCGCCTCTGGGATATGTGGGCCCTGCGCACCGGCAGTTTGGAGAGGCCCAGGAATGGAACTCTGCGCCTCCCGGGAGCCCTCCGGTCTTGGCGCAGATTTTTCCAGATCGCAGCCCTCCGCCCGCGGGAGGCCTGCGATCGGAATTTCTGGGCCGGTGTTTCTATGTTTCCCACTCTCTCCCCATACCCCTTGACTCCTTTGTAGTTCAAATGTCTGTCAATCTCCGCCTTGAATATATTCAGTGACTCCGCCTCCACAGCTCTCTGGGGTAGAGAATTCCAAAGATTCATGACCCTCTGAGAGAAGAAATTCCTCCTCATCTCCGTCTTAAATGGGCGACCCCTTATTCTGAAACTATGCCCCCTAGTTCTAGATACCCCCACTAGGGGAAACATCCTCTCAGCATCCACCCTGTCATTCCTCCTCAGAATCTTATATGTTTTAATAAGATCACCTCTCATTTTTCTAAACTCCATTGAGTAGAGGCCCAACCTGCTCAACCTTTCGTCATACGTCAACTCCTTCATCCCAGGAATCAACCTAATGAACCTTCTCTGCACTGCCTCCAATGCAAGTATATTCTTCCTTAAATATGGAGACCAAAACTGTACGCAGTACTCCAGGTGCGGTCTCACCAGCGCCCTGTAAAGTTGCATCAAAACTTCCCAACTTTTATACTCCATCCCCCTTGCAACAAAGGCCAACATTCCATTCGCCTTCCTAATTACTTGCTGTAGCTGCATGCTAACTTTTTGTGTTTATCTGGTCATTATCACATTATGGGAGCTTGCTGTGCTCAATCATATTCTCTACGTCAAAAAAAATCAATTGCGGTGTTTCAGGTAATGCATCGCCAAGCTATGTAACTGGCCAGCACGGGGATTGAACCCGCGACCTTGCCATTATTAGCGCCATGCTCTAAAGTAACTGGGCTAACCGGCTTACGCTGAGCTCAGTGGCAAAATGTTGGAGGGGCAGTGGTGGGGGGCGGGGGAGGGGGCGGAAGGGTGTTGGTGTGTGGAGGGGGCAATCCCTGATGAATGACTTGATTAGTGGCCCATGCAGGTAAGGGGCGGAGAGTTTCTGAGATCGAGCAAGGGTGGGGTTGCCCCATTTACGCTTGCTCCAGCTGGCCAGCTGCCTGCTCATCTCCCAAGGGGCCGTCTTGGAATCGATCACAAACATGGAGCAGCCGGTTTAAGAGGTTTTTATGTTTTAAACATTAATTTACCTGTTTTTATTTTTAAATTGGACTATGTACCAGTGTGGTGAGTCAAACAGCCTGTGACCCGTGTGCATATTAAAGCACAGAATCTAATGACACACACACACACCCACACCCACAAACAAAGGAACGTTTGTTCAAACCGGCAGGTAGTAAACCTCTCCCTTTCTCTGTAATCTCCTCCAGCCCCACAACCCTCCGAGATCTCTGCGCTCCTCTAGTTCCGGCCTCTTGAGCATCCCTGATTTTAATCGCTCAACCATTGGTGGCCGTGCCTTCAGCTGCTTAGGCCCTATGCTCTGGAATTCCCTCCCTAAACCTTTCCACCTCTCTCTCCTCCTCTAAGACGCTCCGTAAAACCTTCCTCTTTGAGCAAGCTTTTGGTCACCTGCCCTAATATCTCCTTATGAGCCTCGATGTCAAACTTTGCTTGATAATCGCTCCTGTGAAGTGCCTTGGGATGTTTCACTTTGTTAAAGGCGCTGTATAAATACAAGTTGTTGTAGCTGTTGTTGTTAAGCATTTATCCAATTCCCTTTTGAAAGTTACTATTGAATCTGCTTCCACCGCCCTTTCAGGCAGCACGTTCCAGATCACAACAACTCGCTGCGTGAAATAAATTCTCTTGTGCGCAGAAACGTTATGCTCCGGCGTTAATGGGACAAACGCTTTGCCAAAGTAGAAAGACGGCAGCAACAATAACTTTTGTTATAGGGGTCGAAATTCACCTCCTTTGCGCCCGTGGTTAGCGCCTTCGGGGGGGCGCTAACAGGACGCAAAGGGCTTATCACCCGGGCGGGGCCGCGAATAGCGCCTGCCGAGAAATTCGGCGGGGCGCTACTGGCGGGGACCACTTAGCACCCCGCCGCGACCTCTTAGCGTCCTGCGGCAGAAATTCAGGCTGCGCCCCGCGGGTGATGTCAGCGCCAGCCTCGCGGGTCGCGAACAGGGCCGTACACTGCTGGCGGGGCGGTAATTAAAGGGGTGGTCTGGCTGTGTCCCATGCCGCCATTTTAAGGTCAGCCCCTCTTGGCGGCCCGTGGAGGGTTCCGTGGCCGCCATCGCTCCGTCTGGCACCGCGTCTCGGTGGCAGGTTGCGGCCACGGCGCCACGCCGTCCTGGTAGGCTAGTGGAGAATGTCAAGCGGCCCGCGCAGCTCGCAGTGGTCCTTCCCTTTGACGGAACGGGAGGGGCGCTGAAACGCGTCAGCGCTACGCGGAGCTACAGCGCTTTGCACCCCAGACACCGCCCCGAGAGGAAGTGGAGCGCCTGAGATAGCGCTCATATTCCTCGCCGGGGCGGTAAGCCCAACTTAGCGGCCGGGTCGGTACTCCCGCGCCGGGCGCTAAACGTCTGGCGCTACTTCGGTTACCGCCCCCAAACGGGGCGTAACCGAATTTCACCCGTCGAGTCTATCAGATCAGATCACATGAGCCTGAGGGCCTCTTTCATGCTAATCTGTCTTGTGGCTGCATCACGCTTTAAAATAAGGAATGGGTTGGACAGGAAGCTCAGGAAAATCTTACTACCGGTTAAGGAAATATCACACACCAGTGTGAAAAACTGCAAGTCCCATTCTGTCTAATAGTTCACACATACTGACCCATAAAAAGAGCTATGCACGCACATGAAACATTATGCACACTTACAAGCAATAATTGCCGGATACAGTAAATGATCTATCACAGTAGAGCTGCCTTATCTCTAAGATTTATTACTGGCCATTTCAGTTGGTTCACAGCTGGATTGGGGCCGAAGATCCCAGCAGGGAAGGATATATAAGAGGTTGTTGCACTGTGATGATGACTGCCTCTGGGCATTCACGGGTATTAGAACCATTAAAAGCAGCACAAGGAAGTTAGCCCGGGGCAGGAGCATGGTTAATTCAACAGAAAACCATTGAATTCCAATGCTGTGCGCCACAGATAAGTGGAAGATATTGCCTGGAGGCCATGTCCGATGACGCAATCGGATGAGAAAAACATTCAGTTAGAATCGTAGAATGATACAGCACAGAAGGAGGCCATTCGGCCCATCGGGCCTGTGCCGGCTCTTTGGCAGAGCTATCCAATTAATCCCAGTCCCGCTGCTCTTTCCCCATAGCCCTGCAATTTTTTTTCCCTTCACGTACTTATCCGATTGTCTTCTGAATGGTCGCATTGAATCTGCTTCCACCATCCTTTCAGGCAGTGCGTTCCAGATCACAACAAAATGTTTCCTCATCTCCCCCTCTGGTTCTTTTGCCAATCACTTTAAATCGGTGTCCTCTGGTTACCGACCCTTCTGCCACTGCAAACAGTTTCCCCTCATTTAATCTATCAAAACCGTTCATGATTTTAAACATCTCTATCAAATCTCCCCTTAACCTTCTCTGCTCTAAGGAGAACAACCTCAGCATCTCCAGTCTCTCCACATAACTGAAGTCCCTCATCCCTGGTACCATTCGAGCAAATCTCTTCTGCACCCTCTCCAAGATCTTGGCATCCATCTTAGAATAAGGGGCTGCTCTTTCAAAACTGAGATGAGGAGAAACTTCTTCACTCAGAGGGTAGTAGGTCTGTGGAATTTGCTGCCCCGGGAAGCTGTGGAAGCTACATCATTAAATAAATTTAAAACAGAAATAGATAGTTTCCTAGAGGTAAAGGGAATTAGGGGTTACGGTGAGCGGGCAGGAAATTGGACATGAGGCTGAGTTCGGATCGGTCAGGGCCCTGTGGATGGCGGAGCGGGCTCAGGGGCTGAGTGGCCGGGTCCTGCTCCTACTTCTTGTGTTCTTTAGATTTGAGGTTAGGATCAGATCAGCCATGATCTTATTGAATGGCGGAGCAGGCTCGAGGGGCCGATTGGCCTACTCCTGCTCCTATTTCTTATGTTCTTATCCTTCCTGAAGTGTGGTGCCCAGAATTGAACACAATACATCAGCCGAGGCCTTACCAGTGTTTTATAAAGGTTTAGCATAACTTCCTTGCTTTTATACTCTATTCCTCTATTAATAAAGCCAAGGATCCCATATGCTTTTTTAACAGCCTTCTCAACTTGGCCGGCCCCCTTCAAAGATTTGTGTACATTCACCCCCAGGTCTCTGTTCCTGCACCCCCTTCAGGATTATACCATTTAGTTCATATTGTCTCTCCTCATTCTTCCCACCAAAATATATCACTTCACACTTCTCTGCATTAAGTTTCATCCGCTACATGTCTGCCCATTTCACAAGTCTGTCTCTGTCCTCTTAAATTCGGAGCATAAATCTCACAGATAATGGACCTTCTGTGGCCCTTTTATTAAAATTAATCCTCAGGATGTGGGTGTCACTGGCAAAGTCAACATTTATTGCCCATCTCTAGTTGCCCCTTGAGAAGGTGCAGGTGGGCCTTCACCTTGAACCGGTGCAGTCCGTGTGGTGAAGGTGCTCCCACAGTGCTGTTAGGTAGCGAGTTCCAGCATTTTGACCCTTGCATCCAATGGTCAGGCCGAGAGTGGATGGGAGGCTGGGGAGAGGTCAGGAATGGGAGGAGGAGGAAGAGGAGGGAGTGGCAGAGGCCACTGAACCAACGGTCTCAATCTCAGAGACAACAAAAATCCGGAGTTCTCTGTGTTTGGTGTTGGAGGTGAGAAATATGAAAGAAAGTCTTGCATTTAGATAGCACTTTCACGACCTCAGGATGTCCCAAAGCACTTTACAGCCAATGAAGCACATTTTTTTTGAAGTGCAGTCACTGTTGTAATGTAGGAAACGCCAATTTGCGCACAGCAATGTGATAATGATCAGGTAATCTGTTTTAGTCGATTGAGGGATAAATATTGGCCAGGACACCGGGGATAACTCCCCTGCTCTTCTTAGAAATAGCGGCCACGGGGACCTTTTCCATCCACTTGAGAGAGCAGACGGTTTAACACCTCATCTGAAAGACGGCACCTCCGACAGTGCAGCGCTCCCTCAGTACTGCACTGGAGCGTCAGCCTAGATTTTTGTGCTCAAGTCTCCGGAGTGCGATTAGAATTCACAACCTTCTGACTCAGAGGTGAGAGTGCTACCCACTGAGGGTGGTGAGCTCATTGTGATTACATCTTGGCCTGGACAAACAGTTTCTTCAAGTTATTGACCCCCCAGTGACCATAGCTCAAACAGAGAGAACGAGCAGATTCAATCGTAACTTTCAAAAGGGAACTGCATAAATACTTGAAGCAAAACATTTGTAGGACAAAGGGAAAGGGCAGGGGGATGGGACTAACTGGGTAGTTCTTTCAAAGAGCTGGCACAGGCAGGATAGGTTGAATGGCCTCCTTTTTAATTTTATTCGTTTATGGGATCAGGGCATCACTGGCAATGCCAGCATTTACTGCCCATCCCTAGTTGCCCTTGAGAAGGTGGTGATGAGCTGCCTTCTTGAACTGCTGCAGTCCGTGTGGTGATGGTACTCCCACAGTGCTGTTAGGGAGGGAGTTCCAGGATTTTGACCCAGCGACGATGAAGGATCGGCAATATATTTCTAAGTCAGGATGGTGTGTGACTTGGAGGGGAACTTGGAGGTGGTGGTGTTCCCGTGCACCTGCTGCCCTTGTCCTTCTAGGTGGAAGAGGTCGTGGGTTTGGGAGGTGCTGTCGAAGAAGCCTTGGTGAGTTGCTGCAGTGCATCTTGTAGATGGTGCACACTGCAGCCACGGTACGCCAGTGGTGGAGGGAGTGAATGTTTAAGGTGGCGGATGGGGTGCCAATCAAGCGGGCTTCTTTGTCCTGGATGGTGTCGAGCTTCTTGAGTGTTGTTGGAGCTGCACTCATCCAGGCAAGTGGAGAGTATTCCACCACACTCCTTACTTGTGCCTTGTAGATGGTGGAAAGGCTTTGGGGAGTCAGGAGGTGAGACACTCGCCGCAGAATACCTAGTCTCTGACCTGCTCTTGTTGCCACAGTATTTATGTGGCTGGTCCAGGTAAGTTTCTGGTTAATGGTGACCCCCAGGATGTTGATAGTAGGGTTTCAGCTGTATCATTCTATGATTCTATAAATGCACTAAAGTTTTAAGTGTCCTTTCAGTATCCTCCAAGGAGCCAGCTCGTCACACATGAAGGGACACACCAGACACAGGGACAACAATTGTTGCTTCAGCCCATCCTCTTTCAGAGCCATCCCACTCGGAGGCCTCATGGCACTGAACCTGTCACTGCTTACCGAGGGGGTGACCTGCTAGAGGCCTTTAAAATTATGAAAGGGTTTGACCGGGTCGACGTAGAGAAGATGTTTCCACTTATGGGGCGAGACCAGAGCCAGGGGGCCATCAATGTAAGATAGTCACCAATAAAGCCAACAGGGAATTCAGGAGAAACTTCTTTACCCAGTGGGTGGTGACAATGTGGAACTTGCAAGGAATAGTTGAGGCGAATAGCATTTAAGGGGAAGCTAGATAAACACACCAGGGAGAAAGGAATAGAAGGATGTGTTAATGGAGTTAGATGATGATACCAATCGACTGCAACAGGACATAGAAAGGCTAGCAGAATGGGCAGACAAGTGGCAGATGGAGTTTGATACAGAGAAGTGTGTGCTGATGTATTTTGGCAGAAGGAACAGGGAGAGGCAATATACTATTAATGGCACAGTTTTAAAAAGTGTGCAGGGACAGAGGGACCTGGGAGTTAATGTGCATAGGTCCCTGAAGGTGGCATGACATATTGAGAGAGTGGTTAGCAAAGCATATGGGATCTTGGGCTTCATAAATAGAGGTATTGAGTACAAAAGTAGAGAAGTTATGCTGAACCTTTATAAAGCGCTGGTTAGGCCAC
This sequence comes from Squalus acanthias, assembly GCA_030390025.1. Classification (NCBI taxonomy): domain Eukaryota; kingdom Metazoa; phylum Chordata; class Chondrichthyes; order Squaliformes; family Squalidae; genus Squalus; species Squalus acanthias. Next base: position 4,094,381 of record CM059453.1, read on the forward strand.
AACTGGAGTATTGCGTCCAGTTCTGGTCACCACACTTTCGGAAGGATGTGAAGGCACTTGAGAGGGTGCAGAGGAGGTTTACCAGAATGGTTCCGGGGATGGGGGATCTTAGCTACAAGGACAGGTTGGAGAAGCTGGATTTCTTTTCATTAGCGCAAAGGAGGTTGAGGGGTGATTTGATAGAGGTGCACAAGATTATGCCGGGTTTGGATAGGCTAGACGGGGAAAGGCTGTTCCCACTAGTTGATGGTACAAGGACTAGGGGACACAGATTTAAGGTTTTGGGCAAGAGATACAGGGGGGATGTGAGGAAAAACCTTTTTACACTGCGAGTGGTGAGGACCTGGAATTCGCTGCTGACGGAAGTGGTGGAAGCGGAGACACTCAATGTTTTCAAGGGGAGACTGGATAGGCACTTGAGGGAAATAAACTTGCAGGGCTACGGGGATACAGCGGGGGCATGGGACTGACTGGATTGCTCTACAGAGAGCCGGCACGGACTCGATGGGCCAAATGGCCTCCTTCTGTGCCGTTATGGCTCTATGACTATGACTCTATGATGAGGGGTGGGAGGAGGCTCGTGTGGAGCATAAACACCAGCACAGACCTGTTGGGCCGAATGGCCTGTTTCTGTGCTGTAAATACTCTGTAATTCTATGTAATATGATACAATGCTGGCTGTCTTACTACAATAACACGACAAAACGCAGTGCAATCTATCACCCGGGACAGCAAGGATTAGCCCTATGTATAATTGAATTAACAGCCCTGTATCAATGAGCTGGCTGGCTTTGATGATTTAATGGTGGCTAAAATATGATCAGTTAAACATCAACTCCACATTAATCTGATTTGTGGTCTGATCAAAGTCTAGTGAGAGCGCCAATAAATCAACTAAAAGTAGGTAACAACCAAGCCATTGTTTTCAACATAAGAAAGACCTTTGATAAACTGTGTTGTTGCTGTGCAGCAGTCATGAGTCCCCTTCGTTGTTATGCCATGGTTTGCCTTTTATGGCACGGAATGACTTCATCGGGCAAAAATGGAGGGGGAAATCCAGAACGATAAGAAACGACAAAAACAATTCTGTTGGATCCTCCGATGCCGATTGTTGTTTGTAATGATCCGTCGCTTGTAACGATCAAAGTCTGCCTTCGGAAACCACAACACATCTCATTCTGGCCTGGAAATTCCACGTTGTTTTTGGAGTAATTTCAGTGTGTAGTCAACAACAGCTTGTATGTATACAGCGCCTTTAACGTAGTAAAATGTCCCAAGGCGCTTCACGGGTGCGTAATCGGACAAACTTTGACACCGAGCCAAAGAAGGAGATATCAGAACAGGTGGCCAAAAGCTTGGTCAAAGAGGTAGGTTTTAAGGAGCGTCTTAAAGGAGGAGAGAGAGGCGGAGAGGTTTAGGGAGGGAATTCCAGAGCTTAGGGTCTAGACAGCTTAAGGCACGGTCGCCAATGGTGGGGTGGAAGAAATCGGGGATGATTTTATAAATGCACTAAGCTTTTTAGTTTCCTTTCAGTATCCTCCAAGGAGCCAGCTCGTCACACATGAAGGGACACACCAGACACAGGGACAACAATTATTGCTTCAGCCCATCCTCCTCCAGAGCCAGCCCACTCAGAGGCCTCATGGCGCTGAACCTGTCACTGCTTACCGAGGGGTGACCTAATAGAGGTCTTTAAGATCATGAAAGCGTAAGGTTAGAACGCATTACCTTTGTGATCATTGAATATTTCAAAACTGAGAGTGATAGATTTCTGTTGGGTAAGGATAGTAAGGGATATGGAACCAAGGCAGGTAAATGGAGTTGAGTTACAGATCAGCCATGATCTAACTGAATGGCGGAACAGACTCGAGGGGCTGAATGACTTCCTCCTGCTCCCATATGAACAGGACCCATGGTTTATGACTCTGGTTCACTTCAACAACATGATGTGAAAAGGAACTTCCCACAACATTCCAGTAGGATCATAATGTTCCATACAGTTCTTCATAATTTATATTCTTACCTTCATCTAAAATCTTTCATTCTTAATCAGATATCTGTCCAGCAGCTGTTCCATATCTGCTCCATCACCAAGACCGTCTACTTCCACCTTCGTAACATCGCCGGACTCCGCCCCTGCCTCAGCTCATCTGCTGCTGAAACCCTCATCCATGCCTTTGTTACCTTCAGACCCAACTATTCCAATGCTCGCCTGGCCGGCCTCCCACCTTACACTCTTCATAAACTTGAGCTCACCAAAATGGTGCTGCCCGTATCCTAACTCGCCCCAAGTCCCGTTCACCCATCTCCCCGGTGCTTGCTGACCTACATTGACTCCAGATCTGGAAACACCGCAATATTAAAATTCTCATATTTGTGCTCAAATCCCTCCATGGCGTCGCCCCTCCCTATCTCTGTATCCTCCTCCAGCCCTACAACCCTCCGATAACTCCGCGTTCATCCAATTCTGGCTTCTTGTCCATCCCCAATTTCCTTCGCTCCTTCGTGTCTTCAGCTGCCTGGGCTTTAGCTTTGGAATCCTCTCCCTAAACCTCTTCGCCTGTCCACCTTCCTCTCCTCCTTTAGGACGTTGCTTAAAAACTTCCTCTTTGACCAAGTTTTGCCCTAATATCTCCTTCTTTTGCTCGGTGTCAATTTTCGTCTGATTACACTCCTGTGAAGCACCGTGGGACATTTTACTACATTAAAGGCGCTATATAAATGCAAGCTGCTATTGTTTTGACATAGAAATTACAGGCCATTCTGTCTGGTTTATTCTGTTTATCCTCCTCACGAGGAGATGCCCTAATCCCATGTGCTTTCCCTGTTCTCGTATCCCTTTATCTTCCTTTCCTTCAACCTTCACCCAACCTATTTGTACAAGTTGTCATGGTTTCTGCTTCAATCATTAACCCCAGTTGTGCATTCTATGGCCTTACAATGCTCTCCTGCTCTCTGTCTTAAATCCCTTATGTTTAATCTTACATCTAAGTCCCCTCATTGTAGTTCTCTCAACCACTGGAAACTGTCTCCCCATGAATTTCTTCAGGGCATAGAATCACAGAATCGTAGAATGATACAGCACAGAAGGAGACCATTCGGCCCATCATGCCTGTGCCGGCTCTTTGGTAGAGCTCTCCAATTAGTCCCAAACCCCCGCCCTTTCCCCATAGCCCTATAATTATTTTCCCTTCAAGTACTTATCCAATTCCCTTTTGCATGTTATTATTGAATCTATTTCCACACTCTTTCAGGCAGTACATTCCAGATCACAACAACTCGCTGTGTAAAAAAAGTTTCCTCATGTCACCTTTGGTTCTTTTGCCAATCACCTTAAATCTGTGTCCTCTGGTTACCGACCCTCCTGCCACTGGAAACAGTTTTGTCTTATTTACCCTATGAAAACCATTCATGATTTTAAACACCTCTATCAAATCTCCTCTCAATCTTCTCTGCTCTAAGGAGAAACATAGAAACATAGAAAAATAGGAGCAGGAGTAGGCCATTTGACCCTTCGAGCCTGCTCCGCCATTCAATATGACCATGGCTGATCCTCTATCTCAATAGCATATTCCCGCTCTCTCCCCATACCCCTAGATGCCATTTGTGTCTAGAAATCTATCTATCTCCTTAAATATATTCAGTGACTTGGCCTCCACAGCCTTCTGTGGTAGAGAATTCCACAGGTTCACCACCCTCTGAGTGAAGAAATTTCTCATCTCAGTCCTGTATCCTGACACTGTAACCCCTCGTTCTAGACCCCCCAGCCAGAGGAAACATCCTCCCTGCATCCAGTCTGTCTAGCCCTGTCAGAATTATATATGTTTCAATGAGATTCCCTCTCATTCTTCCAAACTCTAGTGAATACAGGCCTAGTCGACCCAATCTCTCCTCATACGACAGTCCTGCCATCCCAGGAATCAGTCTGGTGAACCATCGCTGCACTCCCTCTATGGCAAGTATATCCTTTCTTAGGTAAAAAGTGAGAAGTCGCACAACACCAGGTTATAGTCCAACAGTTTTATTTGAAATCACAAGCTTTCGGAGCGGCTGCTCCTTCGTCAGGTGAAGTAAAGCAATACAAAATCGACAAAGCATATATTGATAGAGAACAATGCATGTGTAACTTACAATGGCAGATGACTACATTTAATCCTCCTGACTGCCTTTTGTCACACCTCGGCAGATAAACAATCAGGTCAGCCAGGAAGGCACCACATCAAAGACATAGCAAGATACAACTGAGACAATGAGGTGGGGTTACAGGGGGTCTAATGTGTCAAAAGCTGCAGTCGGTATGGAAAACGATAAACTTTAAAATTTTTACTTTTTTACTGGGAATCACATCTGTGAACAAGCCAACGACGACTCGAGTCTGGATGACTCTACGTCATGTATCGTGACATAAACCCAAGATCCCGGTTGAGGCCGTCCTCATGAGTGCGGAACTTGGCTATCAGTTTCTGCTCGATGATTTTGCGTTGTCGTGTGTCTCTAAGGCCGCCTTGGAGAACGCTTACCTGAAGATCCGAGGCTGAATGTCCTTGACTGCTGAAGTGTTCCCCGACTGGGAGGTAACAATCCTGCCTGGCGATTGTTGCGCGGTGTCCATTCATACGTTGTCTCAGTGTCTGCATGGTCTCGCCGATGTACCATGCCGCGGTGCATTCTTTCCTGCAACGTATGAGGTAGACAACGTTGGCCGAGTCACATGAGTATGTACCATGTACCTGGTGGGTAGTGTCCTCACGTGTGATGATGGTATCTGTGTTGATGATCTGGCATGTCTTGCAGAGGTTGCCGTGGCAGGGTTGTGTGGTGTCGTGGTCGCTGTTATCCTGAAAGCTGGGTTATTTGCTGCGAACGATGGTACTTCTGAGGTTAGGCGGCTGTTTGAAGGCAAGTAGTGGAGGCGTGGGGATGGCCTTAGCGAGGTGTTCGTCGTCATCGATGACATGTTGAAGGCTGCGAAGAACATGGCGTAGTTTCTCCGCTCCGGGGAAGTACTGGACGACGTAGGGTACCCTGTTGGTTGTGTCCCGTGTTTGCAGCAAATTTTTGACACAGCGAATGAGTCTTACGGCGTAAAAGTGTAAGTCTTGATGCCCAGAGAGGTCCAGGAATTCGGAAACCAAATTTGAGAAGTAGAGAGCAGGGTTGGGGGATGGGTAATGGTGGTTTAAAACATTTAACTTGTAGCTGACTTGTAGTTAGGGCAAAAATGCATCAACTGATGGAGAAAGGGGCACTTGAACAGTGGAAGCGAGGAGATTTGGGAGAGAAGGAGCAAAGGATGGCTGGAGATGCCCACGGATAGAAGTGAAGAACTCCAGAGCTCCTTATGGAATGGCCAGCCTAGCGGCAGCCATCTTCAACCTGAATCGACATAGATCATTCGGGCTATTTCGGTTCCATGTTGCTCAAGAAACCATTGAGCAATGCCCATAGCTGCTGAGCTGTCGCCAGCATGTAGAAACTATTTTGTGACTCAACCCTACCATTAGCCTGCAACAGTTCAATGTAGAAATCAAACTGCGAGGAAGAAATGGGCGTCCTAAAAGGACACACAAACCAACAATGTCTAATGGGTGTTTCATGGGGACAACAGAACATGCTCGTGCAGACTAGTGGTGTTGTATATTTGTGGAGTTCAAAGGCATCCTATTGCCCATAAAACAATTGGCTGGGCCTGGATTTGTCATCGTTATTCTTGAATTACTCAGCAATCTCTGGAATGCAGAAGTTCACAGCCAGTTAGAAATCACGAAGTTCTTGCCTCACAATGTCACTGTAAAGAGCAAATGTAAAATGTTTTGTAAAATGGATGTACTGTCTGACATGTGTCTCAGTGTGTGTGTTTCTGTGTGTGGGGGGGTTATGTGGTGGCGGAGGGGGTAAGGGGTGGGGGTACGTGGGTGGATGGTGGACTTGGAAAACGGAGGATAATTTGATGAAGGTGAGGAGTCAGCCAAGTGCTGAAAGTAGGGTGTGGCCAAATTAACCGTGATTCAACGATTGCTTTGATCTTCCCAGAAACTTTTTTTTTATTCGCTTATGGGATCTGGGTGTCGCTGGCAAGGTCAGCATTCGTTGCCCATCCCTAGTTGCCCTTGAGAAGGTGGTGGTGAGCTGCCTTCCTGAACCACTGCAGTCCGTGTGGTGAAGATAATCCCGACAGTGCTGTTAGGGAGGGAGTTCCAGGATTTTGACCCAGCGACGATGCAGGATCAGCGATATACTTCTAAGTCAGGATGGTGTGTGACTTGGAGGGGAACTTGGAGGTGGTGGTGCTCCCATGCGCCTGCTGCCCTTGTCCTTCTAGGTGGAAGAGGTCGCGGGTTTTGGGAGGTGCTGCCGAAGAAGCCTTGGCGAGTTGCTGCAGTGCATCTTGTAGATGGTACACACTGCAGCCACGGTACGCCGGTGGTGGAGGGAGTGAATGTTTAAGGTGGTGGATGGGGTGCCAATCAAGCGAACTGCTTTGTCCTGGATGGTGTCGAGCTTCTTGAGTGTTGTTGGAGCTGCACTCATCCAGGCAAGTGTAGAGTATTCCACCACACTCCTTACTTGTGCCTTGTAGATGGTGGAAAGGCTTTGGGGAGTCAGGAGGTGAGACACTCGCCGCAGAATACCTAGCCTCTGACCTGCTCTTGTTGCCACAGTATTTATGTGGCTGGTCCAGTTAACTTGCCTCCAGATGACCTCGTGTGTCATCTGATATTTGTCTGGAATGCTGGGATCCATTTCTCTATGTTTCCTTCTACTTTGGAACTGTGTGTCAGCCGTGGCTCAGTGGACAGCAATCTCGCCTCTGAGTCAGAAGGTTGTGGGTCCAAACCCCACTCAACGAATTTGAGGAAAAATCTAGGCTGACGTTCCCAGTGCAAGTACTGAGGGAGTGCGGCACTGTTGGAGGCGCTGTCTTTCAGATGAGATGGTCCCGTCTGCCCTCTCAGGTGGACGTAAAAGATCTCATGGCACTATTTTGAAGAAGAGCAGGGGAGTTCTCCCCGGTGTCCTGGGGCCAATATTTATCCATCAACTAACACCAATAACAAATTATCTGGTCATTATCACACTGCTGTTTGTGGGAGCTTGCTGTGCGCAAAATGGCTGCCGTTTTTCCTACATTACAACAGTGACTACACTTCAAAAGGTACTTCATTGGCTGTAAAGCGCTCTGGGTATGTCCTGAAGTCGTGAAAGGCGCTATATAAATGCAGGTTTTTCTTTTGTACAGCCTGATTTCAGCAAACGTGTTGGACGGGGGTATATCGGTGTGAGTTAGAGACTCACCCGCTGGCCCGGGCCTCATTTGAATCTTTGGGTGGGAAGTCAGCACAGGAGGGTTGCGGCTCCTGTCTCTGTCTGGCGTTCCTTGTTGGGAAGTTTGTGGATGTTCAGTGAGAACATGCTCAGATGTGGCCGTGCAATTCCTGATTGGCCTGTGCCCTGTATCTAGCATCAAGCAAGATGAATGGCTGCTTGGGTGGAGCCCATGCTCGAAGTGGCTATTACCCCGAGCAAGGTGTCTCTGTGTCACTTTAATTCACTGCTCCACTCCCACTCAGACCTCACCGTCCTCGGCCTCTTGCATTGTTCCATGGAAGCTCAGCGTAAGCTCGAGGAACAGCACCTCATCTTTCGATTAGGCACTTTACAGCCTTCTGGACTCAACATAGAGTTCAACAATTTCAGATCATAACCTCGGCCCCTATCATATATGCACATATTTTTTATCCACACTCTTTGTCTGTCTTTTTTTCTTCTCCCCCACATGGCAGCTGTCTTTCATTCTGCCAGCGCAATTTACACTTCATCTAGAGCCATCCTTTGTTTCTTAACCTGTCCCATTCCCATCTCCTTTTGCCTTGAATATCTCTTAATGGCCCAAAAATTAGTCTCACTACGCGAGAGTACGCACTGTGTACTCTCGCGTATTCTGTCTCCAATTGCCGGTTTTCTGCATGCACTGCGCATGCGCTGAAAACCGGCACTTGGTGATTTCAAAAGGGGGCGGTTCCTAAGTGAACCGCGTGCGTGCTACAGGCTGTGCGCACACAGTGCACTTAGTGCTTTGAACGCGCAGGTAAGCATGGAAGATTTTGCACATAAAGAAAGGAGGCGTAAGACCCTCTTTTAACAAGGTAAGTAGTTAATTAAGTATTATTTTGAATTTTTTTCAACAGGTATATCTTTCTTAGAGACTTTAAAGAAAGGTAAGTTTATTTTTATAACTTTTAAAAAGATTTTAAATTTTTTCAAAAATTTAATTTTTTGTTTAAAGTGGTTAATTTATTTAACTATACTTATTTTATTAATGTGATGGTTTTTAAAAAAAATTTAATTGCAGTTTAGCTGTTCTTTTGGGGGGGTATAGATTCATAGCTTTCACAGCCCTTGTTGTGAAAACTATGAATGAAAGATGGTGTGCTGCCATTGGCTCTAACTGAATCACGTGATCCCACAGCTCGCACGAATTAACTGCATCTGTGGGATACGCAAGCACTGCACAGCTGCAGTCTTGAAAGTAAAGTTCGTGTGAGCTCGGAATGAAAAGGCAGGCGCGCAGTGAGATATCGCGGGGAAGCCTTACCCCCGCAGGAAGGCTCCGTCTTTAATTTCTGGGCCAATGTCTATTAACCTCTTCCGCCTTCTATCCTATCACAGACCTTCCCTTTTGTTCTTTCATCCCCTTCCCCCTTTCCCAGCCTCTACACTTGCTTAAAAATCTGTTCCATTTCCTGCTTTTTTCTAGTTCTGACGAAGCGTCATCGACCTGAAACGTTAACTCTGTTTCTCTCTTCACAGATGCTGCCTGACCTGCTGAGTTCCTCCAGCATTTGCTGTTTTTATTTCAGATTTCCAGCATCTGCAGTATTTTCTTTTTGTCTCTGTGTGGCCTCTTCCTGAAGGTTGTGTGGCTGGCTGACGGAGACCACCCGATCGGGGGTCGTGGCTGTGTTATGACTGAATGAGACAGGTCTTTCCGTGTGTTGATGTGGAGTGGAGAGCAGAAAAGTAAGAAACCAGGGTGGATTTGAAGGGTGCGGGGAAGGAGTATGACCATCAAACACAAGCCAGATGGTGGCACCTATATTGCGCCTTTAATCATTACCCACACAGTGAGATAGGACGTTGTATTTCATTCTGCACTGCAGATGTTGCTGGGCAATAAGAAAATAGATTGTAAAAGAAATAAACACACCTATTATCTTGGACTCACATTACCTGTAATCTCTAAAGACATGTGATACTGCTCTGACGGCTTTGATTCGCTTCACTGCAGACTACAATCTGTTCCTCCTTCCCTCTTTCTCGCTTCGAGCATATCTTCAGTTCAATTAAAATGTGAATCATGAGGAGTCGTGTCAGTCTCCTCATCACTCAGAAGTCATTTGGGTTTTTATACGGGGCCATTGCCGATACGTTGTTCTAAATGCAAAATGGGGATGATCTTTGTAATAAAAATAGAGGGGTGGATTTTCCTCTTTGGCACCTAGGCATGGGGTGGGGAAGGGAAGCCCTTGCGGAAAAATCGGGCAGAAGCTGCTCACGATCTTCTGCACATTCATTTTAATATACAGAAAATCGTGAGCAGCACGTACTCGTTTTTACGATAAGGGCCTCTGCCCCACCAAGCTCATGCTAAAGAGAAAGATCTCCTCCACGCTCTCTCAGTTGACACAGGACTACCCACTACACGGTAAATCAAATCTTGATACAATAGCAAAATACTGCGGATGCTGGAAATCTGAAATAACAACAGAAAACGCTGGAAAAACTCAGCAGGCCAGGCAGCATCCGTGGAGAGAGGAAACAGAGTTAACGTTTCAGGTCGAAGACCTTTCGTCAGAACTGGAAAAAGCAGGAAATGGGTGGGTTTAACAAGGTCAATCAAGGGAAAATAGCGTGGGTTGGCCAGAAGTCGATGGAGGCGGGACTAAAACCTGACAAGCAGCAGTCCCGCCTCCAACGCGCCCCGATTGGCAAAATCGCCCCCTGAGTTTCTCAGTACTTGGCTCTGAAACATTTACAATTGAAAGTTTTAGTCTTTGTTTTTTATTGATCAAACTTCGCTTTCTCTTCAGCTGCCTAGGCCCTGAGCTCTGGAATTTCCTCTTTTGGTCATGTGTCCTAATAGTTCCTGATGTGGCTTGGTGTCAAATTTCATCTGCTAACACTCCTGTGAAGCGCCTTGGGACGTTTTACTACGTTAACGGCGCTACATAAATGCAAGTTGTTGCTGTTCCGAAAGCTTCTGGAATTTATCCCTGACTCCTGAAGATGCATTCACCATTTTCCAGGTCACCATTGACCAGAAACTTAACTGGACCAGCCATATAAATACTGTGACAACAATAGCCAGTCAGAGGCTAGTATACTACAGTGAGTGTCTCACCTCCTGACTCCCCAAAGCCTTTCCACCATCTACAAGGCACAAGTCAGGAGTCTGATGGAATACTCTCCACTTGCCTGGATGCGTGCAGCTGCAACAACACTCAAGAAGTTTGACACCATCCAGGACAAAGCAGCCCGTTTGATTGGCACCCCATCCACCACCTTAAACATTCACTCCCTCCACCACTGGTGTACCATGGCTGCAGTGTGTACCATCTACAAGATGCACTGCAGCAACTTGCCAAGGCTTCTTCGGCAGCTCCTCCCAAACCCGCAACCTCTTCCACTTAGAAGGACAAGGGCAGCAGGCGCCTGGGAACACCACCACCTGCAAGTTCCCCTCCAACTCACACGCCATCCTGACTTAGAAATATATCGGCCGATCCTTCATCGTCGCTGGGTCAAAATCCTGGAACTCCCTACCTAACAGCACTGTGGGAGTACCTTCACCACACGGACTGCAGCGGTTCAAGTAGGCGGCTCACCACCACCTTCTCAAGGGCAACTAGGGATGGGCAATAAATGCTGGCATTGCCAGCGATGCCCAGATTCCATTAGCAAATCAAAAAAAAAAGGTCACAAGCAATCTCCAGACTTTGCCACTGAAAATATTTTCTACTATACAAGAGATGAAAAAGTGACTTTACAGTGCTTTGTAAAGTTGAATTAGGGAAATCGTACCAAATAATCGGCCTTTATTGACCACTGGACTGATACTGCAGTATCAATCACATCTGTAAGATTATCTTAAGCTCATCCAAAACTCGGCTGCCCCGTGTCCTAACTCGCACCAAGTCCCGTTCACCTATCACCCCCTGTGCTTGCTGACCTACATTGGCTCCAGTCCGGCAACGCCTCGATTTAAAAATTCTCATCCTTGTGTTCAAATCCCTCCACGGCCTCGCCCCCTCTCTATCTCTGTAACTTCCTCCAGCCCTACAACCTTCAGAGATCTCTACGCTCCTCCAATTCTGGCCTCTGGCATCCTCGATTTTAATCGCTCCACAATTGACGGCCGTGCCTTCAGCTGCCTGGGCCCTGAGCGCTGGCATTTGCTCTTTTGCTCACGTGTCCTAATAGTTCGTTATGTGGCTCAGTGTCAAATTTCATCTGATAACGCTCCTGTGAAGCGCCTTGGGGCGTTTTGCTACGTTAACAGCGCTACATAATTGCAAGTTGTTGTTGTTCCGAAAGCTTCTGGAATTTCTCCCTGACTCCTGAAGATAATTAAGTGAATCCGGACATCACAAAATATGATATTCAACATTGACTGGTTGTGTTTCATAGATGACATTTCCCAGGTCCCAGCCGCACAGGAATCACGTTGGGTGAAATCACACTGTACGGTAGAAGCATATGAATGCATTATTAACACAGGACCCAGGTGAGACCACACCTGGAGTATTGTGTACAGTTTTCGTCTCCTTACCTAAGGAAGGATATAATTGCCATAGAGGGAGTGCAACGAAGGTTCACCAAACTGGTTCCTGGGATGGGGGGATTGTCCTATGAGGAGAGATTGAGTAGACTAGGTCTATATTCTCTAGAGTTTAGAAGAATGAGAGGTGATCTCATTGAAACATACAAAATTCTTACAGGGCTTGACAGGGTAGATGCAGGGAGGATGTTTCCCCTGGCTGGGGAGTCTAGAACCAGAGGGTCACAGTCTCAGATTAAGGGGTCAGTCATTTAGGACTGAGATGAGGAGAAATTTCTTCACTCAGAGGGTGGTGAATCTTTGGAATTCTCTACCCCAGAGTGCTGTGGAGGTTCAGTCGTTGAGTATATTCAAGACAGAGATTGATAGATTTTTGAATATTAAGGGAATCAAGGGATATGGGGATAGTGCAGGAAAGTGGAGTTGAGGTAGAAGATCAGCCATGATCTTATTGAATGGCAGAGCAGGCTGGAAGGGCCAAATGGCCTACTCCTGCTCCTATTTCTTACGTTCTTATGTTTGAAATTTTTTGTTTGATATGTTAACAAAGGCCTTAACAGCAACTTGTATTTATATAGCCCCTTTAATGTAGAAAAATGTCCCAAGATGCTTCACAGAGGCATAAGGAAAAAACCTATTTAAAAGGCTCCTATTGCACAGCACAATTTCACACCAATAACCCACTCTTACCCCTTTCATGGGTAAGGATTAGAACAGGTAATGCAAGGCCTGTTCAAAATATTTTCAACTCCCTCATTGCCATGATGGTTTATCAAGCTTATATCTCTACTGAATCAGATACAGCTCAGTTCCTGTTTGGCTTGGCGCTCCTGTTTACTCAACAGAGTAAGTAATGCTAACCACCACGTAATTACACAATCTTACATAGTATTTACAGGACAGGAAAAGGCCATTTATGCTCCTCACGAGCCTCCTCCCACCCTTCTTCATCTCACCCCTTCAATGTAATCCTTCCTCCCTCATGTGTTTATCTAGCTTCCCCTTAAATGCATCTGTGTTATTCGTCTCAACTGTTCCATTGCGAGTTCCACATTGTCACAACTTTCTGGGTAAATAAGTTTCTCCTGAATTCCCCGTTGGATTTATTAATGACTGTCTTATATTTATGGCCCCTAGTTCTGGTCTCCCCAGCTAGTGGAAACATCTTCTTTACGCCTAGCCTATCAAACACTTTCATAATCTTAAAGACCTCTATTAGGTAAGCCCTCTGTTCTCTTTTCTAGAAAAAGGAGCCCCAGTCTGGTCAATCTTTTCTAATGGGTATAACCTCTCTGTGTGTATAATCAATCTAATAAGGGATAGAATTACATAGTATATTAAAGATAGGCCATTCGGCTCAACCAGTCCATGCTGGCGTTTATGCTCCAATCGAGCCTCCTCCCATCCTTCCTCAACTAACTCTATCAGCATGACCCTCTATTCCCTTCTCCCTCATGTGCTTATCTAGCTTCCCCTTAAATGCACCTCTGCTAGTCGCATCAACCACTCCCTGTGGTAGCGAGTTCCACATTCTCACCACTCTCTGGGCGAAGAAGTTTCTTCTGAATTCCCTATTGGTATTGTTGGTGACTGTCTTATATTGATGGCCTCTAATTTTGCTCTTCCCCAGAAGCGGAAATGCTCTCACTGTGTCTACGCTATCAAAACCTTTCATAATTTTAAAGTGAATTATAATTATAAATTTAAAACGGATAAAAACGAAGATATTGCTAGCTGCTTTTAGTTTAATCGGAAGGAGCCCTTATTCCTCATTCAGCTTATTCAGCTCACTGAAGAAAGTCATTTCTTTTGCATTATTGTTAACAACGGCTGATGCTGCATGGATTATGCAAGTGCTAGGAAAGCTGCTGTTTGTCAGTTTAAATACGAGATGGTCATGGGATTGTCCTGGAGCAGACAAAACACTGTCATTTGGCGCAAATATCATTTGGTGTTTAATTTCAAAAGTAAGTTTCAAAGGCTTATCCAATGTGAATCAAATTTTTCTTAAGGGTCTCTCCTTGCTGAAAGTGAGAGCTGTGAATCTGTAAGACCCTTATCCCCTAACTTCTAGTCTGGTGTTATGGTCTCATGATATACTGTAAGGAGAGGCATGGAAAGGAAGCTGACAGCGATTGCGCAGGTGCATAAGCATGCTAAGAGCCAATGTAATTATTATGTTTACCTGTCTGTTTCCTTGTTCTACACTGTGGTTGCAACTACTTCACAGCTTCTGCTTGTGAACTGGCAAGCGGAAGAACAAGGCGAAAGATAAAAGGCGAACCTGGATGCATAATTGTAACTCCATGAGATTCAAAACCAGAGTTAAAAGGCTCATTTAAAAAAGTGGGCAGGCAGCGCCTTCGAAGTAACAGAAAAATAAGTAAGAGATTGTGGGGGTAGAACTCCGACTTGGGCAGTAGCGCTACACTTGCAATGGAGCTGAATGTTGAGCGGGGCATGTAACAGGCAGCTGACGTGATACCGACAGCTTTGCACTGCCACCCAAGTCGAATTTCTACCTCCAAAATTTCTAAGGTGGGACCAGCTTGCTTCTTTCTCAAAAAAACACTTGCCGGCTCTGAATCAGGGAATATTCATCTTATCCAAATGAAGGAAATTGCCTCTGGGCAACAGCTGATTAACCCGAAAGTTACACCCATTCTAACTGCTTGCCATTTTTGCGGCCTGGAGGAGTCCGTCTTTTACGTTTATATAGAGTGTGAGAGGTTGCAGCCCCTCTTTCATTATTTGAAGGGGCTGCTCCTCGATTTTTGGTTGCACTTCAGCCCCACGCTCCTGATCTACGGTCACCCGGTGCGGAGGGGAGCGGGCAGGTCGGAGGACCTCCTTGTGGGACTGCTCCTGGGCCTGGCTAAAAAAGCCTTTAATTGGTCCAGGCAGCGGGCGGTCGAGGGGGTCGTTTGGCCCGATTGCCTGCCTCACTTCCGCGGCCATGTTTGCGCCCGGGTGGCCCTGGAGATGGAGCACGCGGTGTCCGCCGGCACGCTTGAGTTTTTCCGCGACTGGTGGGCGCCGCGGGGACTGGAGTGCATCATCACCCCGGGCTACTAAACTTTAATTTAATTTGTTAAGGTTTATTTAAAGTTTTATTGATTTACAGTTTATTTGGTTTAGTGTCCACACAAAAGAGTACACCCATTCTAAACATATAAACATGGTTCAAATCTGCCAGTTGATTGCGTTGTATGAGCTGTGGGAGAGCGAAGCAGCCATATGCTGTTCTGCTTCGATATTTTGCCTCACTGTGGGATATTTTACTAAGAATTTGCAGCCCGGAAACAGGCAATTCGGCCCAGCTGATCCACGCCGGTCTTTTATGCTCCACACGAGCCTCCTCCCCCCTCTACTTTATCTAACCCTTTCAACATAACCTTCTGTTCCGTTCTCCCTGATCCGCTTATCTGGCTTCCCCTTAAATGCATCTATGCTACTCCCCTCGGCCCCATTCCACATTCTCACCACTGTCTGGTTGAAGAAGTTTCTCATGAATTTCCTTATTGGAGTTTTAGTAACTGTTTTGTAGGATTGATCCATAATTTTGGATTCCCCACGTTTACCCTATTAAACCGCTTCATAATTTTAAAGACCTCTATTAGGTCACCCCTCAGCCTTCTCTTTTCTAGAGAAAAGAGCCCCAGCCTGTTTAGTCTTTGCTGATAGTTTAACCCTCTCAGTTCATGTATCATAATTGTAAATCTTTTTTGCACCTTCTCCAGTGCCTCCATATTCTTTTCGTAATATGGAGACCAGAACTATACACAGTACTCTAAATGTGATCTAACCAAGGTTCTATACAAGTTTAGCATAACTTCTCTGCTTTTCTCCGGTGAAACCACACCTGGAGTATTGTGTATAGTTTTGGTCTCCTTACCTAAGGAAGGATATACTTGCCATAGAGGGTGTGCAACGAAGGTTCACCAGACTGGTTCCTGGGATGGGGGGATTGTCCTATGAGGACAGATTGAGTAGACTAGGCCTATATTCTGTGGAGTTTAGAAGAATGAGAGGTGATCTCATTGAAAGAAAGAAAGACTTGCATTTATATAGCGCCTTTCATGACCACCGGACGTCTCAAAGCGCTTTACAGCCAATGAAGTACTTTTGGAGTGTAGTCACTGTTGTAATGTGGCATACAACATTTTTGACAGGGTAGATGCAGGGAGGATGTATCCCCTGGCTGGGGAGTCTAGAACCAGGGGTCACAATCTCAGAATTTAGGACTGAGATGAGGAGAAATTTCTTCACTCAGAGGGTGGTGAATCTTTGGAATTCTCTACCCCAGAGGGCTGTGGAGGCTCAGTCGTTGAGTATATTCAAGACAGAGATCGATAGACTTTTGAATATTAAGGGAATCAAGGGATATGGGGATCGTTCAGGAAAGTGGAGATGAGGTAGAAGATCAGCCATGATCTTATTGAATGGCGGAGCAGGCTTGAAGGGCCAAATGGCCGACTCCTGCTCCTATTTCTTATATTCTTATGTTCAATTCTGTTCCTCTAGAAATGAAGCCCAGTGCTTGGTTTGCATTTTTACAAGTTTTCTTTTGTGTTCTTTTACTGGAGAGCCAAGGATATCGCGATATTCACAGTGCCAGTGAATGCCCTCCATTCTCCAGTGGCAGAAACCAAGAGAAGAGGCGGAATTCATCAGCACGGTCTATACAGATGGGAGAACACAGCGCTTAGGTGGGGGATTGTGCCTGATATTTCAAGCAAGACTCCTGAGAAATGTAGGGTGTAGATGGCTTGGTAGCGCTGTGAATTTGTGTAGCCCTGTATAAAAGGAAAATAGATAGTCTAACACCCTGATTATTGGCAGCTGGAATACCCAGGTACCAGTGCTGATCAGGCTGCAAGATAGAAAGGGGGGGGGGGGGGTGGGAAAGAAAGACTTGCATTCATATAGTGCCGTTCAGGACGTCCCAAAGTGCTTTACAGCCAATGAAGCACTTTTGAAGTGTAGTCACTGTTGTAATATAGGAAACACGGCAGCCAATGTGTGCTCAGCAAGATCCCACAAACAGTAATTAAATAAATGACCATATAGTCTGTTTCAGCGATGTTGGTTGAGGGACAAATATTGGCCAGGGAATGCTCCCCTGCTCTTCTACGAAATAGTGGCCATGTGATTTTTTACAGCTGGCTGAGAGAGCAGACGGGGCCTCGGTTTAAGTTTCAATCCGTAAGACGGCTCCTCCTACCGTGCAGTGCTCCCTCAGTATTGGCACTGGAGTGTCAGCTCAGATTGTGGGCTCAAGTCTCCTGAGGCGGGACTTGAACCCACAACCTTCTGACTCAGTGGCGAGAGTGCTACCCACTGAGTCAAGGCTGACACATTTGTCCAATGTCGGAAGAACGAGGAGAGGCAAGAGAAACTAAAGTGCACAATTCTAAAGGGAGTGCATGAACAGAGAGAGAGACCTGGTGGTATATGTGCACAAATTGTTGAAGGTGGCAGGGGCAGGTTGAGAAAGCGGTTAAAAAAGCATACGGGATCCTGGGCTTCATAAATAGAGAGGTCGCACAACACCAGGTTATAGTCCAACAGTTTTATTTGAAATCACAAGCTTTCGGAACTATCGCTCCTTCCTCAGGTGAAGTGAGGAAGGAGCGATAGTTCCGAAAGCTTGTGATTTCAAATAAAACTGTTGGACTATAACCTGGTGTTGTGCGACCTCTCAATTTTGTCCACCCCAGTCCAACACCGGCATCTCCGCATCATTCATAAATAGAGGCACAGAGTACAAAAAACAAGGAAGTTGTGATGAACCTTTATACAGGAAACTCTCTTTTAACCGGCACCCAAATAACCGGAAATCTCTCTTAACCGGCAAAATTCTTGAGTAGGTAACCGGGGTTTTCCTTCATCTCTCCTTTAAAAATAACTTTAAAAAAAACCCCGAGGCGTTTGCCTTGTATCGGAGCGTGTAGATTGGGAGGGGAATGTGCAGCCCGGGTAGGCAGCGGACACGACAGATGGTCAGCTGGCAGTCCCCGGGGAGACGGAGCTCCGAATGCAGGCGCATGTCAGTGTGTATGGGGCTCTCATATGTTGGGAGATATAACTCTCCGTTATCCGGACTTTTTGATTAACCGGCATCACGCCGGTCCCGTCGGTGCCGGTTAATAAAGAGTTTCCTGTACAACACTGCTTCAGCCTCAACTGGAGTATTGTCTCCAATTCTGAGCACCCCACTTTAGGAAGGATGTGAAGGCCTTAGAGAGGGTGCAGAAAAGATTTACAAGAATGGTTCCAGGGATGAGGGACTTCAGTTACGTGGATAGACTGGAGAAGCTGGGGTTGTTCTCTTTAGAGCAGAGAAGTTTGAGAGGAGATCTGATAGAGTTGTTCAAAATCATGAGGGGTCCTAGACAGAGTAAGCTAGAGAGAAACTGTTCCCATTGGCGGAAGGGTCAAGAACCAGAGAACACAGATTTAAGGTGATCGGCTGTAAGCATCAGCGCAGGCCCCAAGGATTTTTGTATCGGACATTTTGTATGATTGTTACTGCTGATTGACCAGCAGCCTGTTTGGAGAAGATGGGAGGGGCCCAGGTGTTCGTGATGGACAGGAGATTCCAGCCAGGCCTACAAACTGATTACGGGAGAATGTCTGAGCAGACAGAGTTCTCTGGGAAACAATGGAGGCCCATTGGAAATTAATGGGAAATCACTTAACCCGGGATCGGGTAAGAAGTGCAGCCCATCATTTGCCATTAACACTAGCATGTAGATGGGATAGCCCCGAAAGGCAGGAAACCAGACAAAGAAGGGTGATTAAAAAGACATCACTGAACTTTTAGGGTATAAGAGAAGGCACCCCACTTTAGGAAGGTTGTGAAGGCCTTAGAGAAGGTGCAGAAAAGATTTACAAGAATGGTTCCAGGGATGAGGGACTTCAGTTACGTAGGCCATTCTCGCTCTCTCTCTTGCTTGCTCTCGCCTTCGCGTGCCCTCATCTCTGAACCAAGAACCAAGAACTGAGAACTCCGTCCGGGACGGAGAGAAGAGACCACCACGAGCGACAAGAGCCTTGCCTTGCTCTTCGACTGTAGGAACGAACCTCGGAACTGGGACTTGGATACTGCATCAGCGATACGGAACCAGGAGACACGCTCTACACAGGGAAGCAGCGAGCAAGAAAACGGACAATCGGGGTCAGCATTGTCCAAGCCCACGCATCCTTAAGAGCACCGGTACTGTGTGAGGGGGTGTTGTGTGTCCCAACCAATCCAGAGGGGCTTAGTGGGGAGGTTCTTGGTGCATTATATAGTGTATGTTCCGGGGTTTGTGGGACAAGTCCATGTTATACTCTGTACAGCAACACAGTGTGTCTTAATATGAGACAGGGGCCTGTTCGACAGGGCCAAGTTGTATTGTTGTACTGTTAATTTTATGCCACCAGGCATTTTACGTACTGGAGGCGGGTGTGTATGTTAACCTTATTAAACACCGTATGGTTGAGTCCGAAAAGCTTGTCTGTGTTCCAATCCTGTTCACCGTAATTGCTGTCGTCTAGAACTAAGTAGGAGAGGTGATTCGAACCACCAAGGCAAACCACCTACAGGCAGAAGAACCAGAGGCGACATGAGGAAAAACTTTTTTTATGCAGCGAGTGGTTAGGATCTGGAATGCACTGCCTGAAAGGGTGGTGGAGGCAGATTCAATCGTGGCTTTCAAAAGGGAATTGGATAAGTACCTGAAGGAAAAAAATTTGCAGCGCTCCAGGGAAAGAGCGGGGGAGTGGGACTAGCTGAAGTGCTCTTGCGGAGAGCCGGCACGGGCTTGACAGGCCGAATGTCCTCCTTCTGTGCTGTAACCATTCTATGACTCTATGGGGTAAAAATTCAGTTGGTTGCGCCTCCCGTTAGCGCCTTAAGAGGGCGCTAATGGGGCGCAAAGCCGCTAACGCCCGGGCGCAGCGATGTTTGCGCCGCTCGGGAACTTAACTAGAGATTGTGCGGCGGCGCTAAACTTTACCGCTGCGACCACCTGCGCGCGCAGATTGTGACGTCATTCCATGGTGCAACGCCCTTGTGGCGCCCCGGAGCGGAAATTGAGTGGCGCCCCCTGCCTTACCGCCTGGCGCATCCAACGACCGGAAGACTGGAACGCTATCAATCGCTGTGGGGCTGGGGGGGGGTGCTATTTAAAGGGGGCCTCTTCCTGTCTTTTTCTGTGGTTGACATTTTTGCACCACTCGTTCTGAGAGAGAGAGAGAGATTCGGAGAGAGAGAAAGAGAGACTTCTGCATTGAGTCAACGCTTTGTGAGGTAGTTTTGCCTACTGATCCTAACAGTTGGCCCCCCCCCGCTTTAAGAACTGGCTGGCGCCAGTGTGTCTGTGTTCCCTCGCTAACTGGCAGCACCTGCGCTGCGCTCGCGCGCTGAGTTAGCGCCTCACTGCTCGGCCTTTGCGCCTTAAGACAGGTGTGCAGCGCCTGATTTAGCGCTCCACTCACCTCCCGGGGCGGTAAAAGTGAAGTTTCCAGTCAGTGGCGATAATTAGCGCCAGGCGCTAATATTTGCGTCCAGACGATATTTGCACCCCAAATGGGGCGCGACCTAATTTTTCCCCCTATGATTCTAAGTAACTAAAACAGGAGCCCAAGACACCAGAGAAATGCACGGAGCACACGGAGCAAGGCACAATCTGTACAATATGCTTCGGGTTAAATATAATTAAATTCCCCTAAATGCCAGAAAGCAGCAATTTGTCTGCAGTTCCTGTTGTGGTTACAGGTAAGGCATAAGGTGTTACTGTACATATGTGGAAACTCCCCACACAATGCACATTCCATTCTTATCTGTTTACCAGGTATTAATTGTTGACTGCATCGTGTCAAAACAATTGCTGTTGCCAGTTAACCAAGTGCCAAGAAATTGGGAGTGTCATCCTCTGCTATATATTAATTTAAAATCGAACTCATACTGGTGTATGTCACTCCTGAAAAACAAGCACAACCCAGTATTTTAAATGGGTTTGCTGTCTATGCTGCTTTTGCTGCTCATAATATGAATTCCTAACATTTCCTGGGTGTTGACAGCTTGTTTTTATCAGTGCAGGATGTGTGTTCTGACGTTAAAGTGGTCTTCTTAAACCTGAAGTCACTGGAAGGCAAATTGGGCTGCCATTTCGATATCACCCATTATATACTCCATTGTTCAAAGTTAAAATTACCCCCAGGATGCTGGTAGTGTGGTGTGGTGACTGTATCAATCCCCTGTGCCCAAGATAGAATTTCATGCCTTGGCACATCTGTCCCCTATTAACCAGCAAAGTAGTGACAAGGGTTGCACTCATTCATTTCAAGCAGCACTGGATTGAAACTTGCACCATCCAGGTGAGAATGAAGAGTTTTTCCACTGGCCTCGAGTCTGATTACCAAGCCAGCTAAAACTCGGCGCAATGGAACCGCCGTTAATCTTGAGTGTCAGCTGTGGCTCAGGTGGGCAGAGGAAATGCTTCAAGGACACCCTCAAAGCCTCCTTGAAAAAGTGCAACATCCCCACACCAACACCTGGGAATCCCTGGCCCAAGACCGTACAAAGTGGAGGAGAAGCATCCGGGAAGGCGCCGAATACCTCGAGTCTCTTTGCCGGGAGCAAGCGGAAGCCAAGCGCAAACAGCGGAAGGAGCGCATGTCAACCCAAGCACCCCACCCACCCACCCCTTCAACCACCGTCTGCCCCAGCTGTGACAGAGACCGTAGGTCCCGCATTGGACTCATCAGTCACTTGAGAACTCATTTTTAGTGTGGAAGCAAGTCATCCTCGGTTCCAAGGGACTGCCTACGAAGAAGAGAAGAGTGGGTAGCACTTCCGCCTTTGGGTCCAAAAATTGAGGGTTTGAGCCATGCTCCAGAGACCTGAGCACATAATCCAGGCTGACACTCCCAGTGCCAGTACTCAGGGAGTGCTGCACCGTCAGAGGTGCCATCTTCTGGATGAGAATTAAATCGAGGTGCCGCCTGCCCTCTCAGGTGGGTGTGAAAGATCCCGTGGCCACTCAAAGAAGAGCAGGGGAGGTTCCCTTGCCAATATGAGGTGCGGTGCCCAGAACTGAATACAGTACTCCAGATGGGGTCTGACCAAGGCTCGATAAACATGAAGCATAACTTCCTCCTCTTTCTAATCCAGCCTCCTTGAGATGAATATCAACAATCCATTAGCCATTTTACATCGAGTTGCATCTATTCTACAGCACGGAAACAGGCCATTCGGCCCAACTGGTCTATGCCGCCCGCCATTTATGCTCCCCGCGATTTTTGATTGATTTTTGTAGCTGACTTCTAGCTGGAAATAATTTGTGCACTTGGACTCCAAAATCTCTTTGCTCCTCGATAGATCCTAGTTTCTAAACCATTTAGAAAATATTCCAATTGATCTAAGCACCAAAGTGGATGACCTCACACTTATCCACATTAAACTCCATCAGCCATAGTTTTGCCAACCCACTTAATCTGTCTATGTCCCTTTGCAACTTCTTTATCCAATCTGCACAACTTACTGTGCCTCCTAATTTACTGTCATCTACAAACTTGGATATACAACTCTCTATTCCTTCCTCCAAGTGATTAATATGGTGAAAGGTTGAGGCCCCAGTACAGATCCTTGGGAATCCCACTTGTCAAATGCTCCCAATCTGAGTATGCATCCTTTGTCCCCACTCTCTGTCTCCTACCTCCCAACCAATTTCCAACCCCAGGCAAAAGGCTACCTCCACATGGAGTACAATGGTCGGGTTTGGAGGAGGGGGCGCGGCGGATGCAGAGGAATTCATACTGCGTGGGTATTCCTGTCAGGGTTACCTGGAGAAACCAAAAAGCTTAGGGAAAAGTTTAGGACTAATTTATAGATAGGGGTGTCAGCTGTGGCTCAGTTGGTAGCACCCTTGCCTCTGAGCCAGAAGGTTGTGGGTTCAAGTTCCACTCCAGAGAGTTAAGCGCAAAAATCTAGGCTGACACTCCAGTGCAGTACTGAAGGACTGCTGCACTGTCGGAGGTGCCGTCTTTCGGATGAGACGTTAAACCAAGGTCCAGTTTGATCTCTCAGGTGAACGTAAAAGATCCCATGACACTATTTCAAAGAAGAGCAGGGGAGTTATTCCCGGTGTCCTAGCCAATATTTATCCCTCAATCAACATCACTAGAACAGGTTATCTGGTCATTATTACATTGCTGTTCGTGGGAGCTTGCTGTGTGCTTTCTGGGCTGCTGTGTTTCCTACATTACAACAGTGACAGCACTTCAAAAGTACTTCTTTGGCTGTATAGTGCTTTGGGATGACCTGTGGTCGTGAAAGGCGCTCTATAAATGCAAGTCTTTCTTTTTTGGGGGGTGGGTGAGTACTGGGGTGGGGTAGAGGGAGTGAGATATAAACTAATCAAATGACTTGTGGAGAGGGGGGAGGGAGTAGAGCAATGGCAAATGTCAGAAAAGTACTTCATTAGCTGTAAAGTGCTTTGGGACATCATGAGGTCTTCAAAGGCGCTCTATAAATGCAAGTCTTGCTTTTTTGTGGGGTGGGCAAGTACTGGGGTGGGGTAGAGGGAGTGAGATATAAGCTGTTGTGTCAGCCAATGGTTCAGTTGGTAGCACCATCACCTCTGAGTCAGAGGTTGTGGGTTCAAGTCCCACTCCAGGACTTGAGTGCAAAAATCTAGGCTGACACTCCAGTGAAGTACTGAGGGAGCGCCGCACTGTCTGAGGTGCCGTCTTTCAGATGAGACGATAAACCGAGGCCCCCTCTGCTCTCTCAGGTCGACGTAAAAGATTCCATGCACTATTTCAAAGAAGAGCAGGGGAGTTCTCTCCGGTGTCCTGGCCAATATTGATCCCTCAACCAACATCAATAAAGCAGATTATCTGGTCATTATGACATTGCTGTTTGTGGGACCTTGCTGTGTGCGAATTGGCTACCGCGTTTCCTACATTACAACAGTGACTACACTCCAAAGAAAAAGTACTTAATTGGCTGTAAAGTGCTTTGGCACGTCCGGCGGTCATGACAGGTGCTGTATAAATGAACGTCTTTCCAACTAATCAAATAACTTGTGGAGAGGAGAGGGGGAGTAGAGCAACGGCGAACGTCAATAAAGGACTTCGTTGGCTGCAAAGTGCTTTGGGATGTCCTGAGGCCGTGACTTAGAAACATATCGTCGATCCTTTATCGTCGCTGGGTCAAAATCCTGGAACTCCCTCCCTAACAGCACTGTGGGAGTACCTTCACCACACGGACTGCAGCGGTTCAAGAAGGCGGCTCACCACCACCTTCTTGAGGGCAATTAGGGATGGGCAATAAATGTTGCCCTTACCAGCGAGGTCCACATCCCATAAATGAAGTAAAAAAAATAAATGCAAGTCTTTTCAAATTCTTTCCCGTGTCTTATAACACTCCTGCGACGCGCCTTGCGATTTTTTTTCCTACACGGACTCGATGGGCCGAATGGCCTCCTTCTGTGCCGTTATGACTCTATACAAATACAAGTTGTTGTTGAAATAAATGCGAATTGTCTGATTTACCTGGTGAAGGAGCAGCGCTCCAAAAGCTGGTGATTTCAAATAAAATTCTCATTTTTGTCTGAGAAAAGCAGTGCAGGAGGGGTTGGGGGGAGGGGGAAAGGTGACGCATCAAAAAGATGAGGATGGAAGCGTACCACTCCCTAGTCGAAAAAAAGGACGAGAAAGAGAGACAGAGAGAGAGATAGGGCAATAAAATGGCTCGCTTGGGAGAGAAAACGGACGCGGAAGGGCGTGAGTGGCGCCAACGGAACGGGCGCGTGCTTAACGGTTTTAACGGTCGGAGTCCCCCGCGCGCGGCCCAGGCGAGCCCGGCGATTGGCGGAGCCCGGAGCGTGACCGAGGCTCGCGGCGAAACGGGGCCGCCCCTCCTGCAGGGGCAGAGCGAGGTGTTAAAAAGGCGGCGCGCCGCGGCCGTCGACAGCAGAAGCGGGAGGGAGAGCGGCCAGCGTGCGCCTGCCGCCCGCTGCCTTCCACCAGATTAGTTCGCCCCGTCATGGACTCCAATCACATTACTTTTGCGGGGGGCTTGGGCTTGGGCCTGGAATTTTATTTTTTTCACCCTCACTTAGCAATTTTTTTTGGCGAGTTGGTAAAATTGTGCCAAAAAGATTTAAAAAGAAAGAAAAGATCCCCTGTGACACCTCTCCCTCAGCTCCAAAAAGGTAATAGTGCTAAAGGCTGGAATTTTCTTTACCTGGGCGGGTCCGGTGCGGACCGGAGACAGTGGGCGGGTCCCGACCGCGCTGCTGGCTCCATCCCGCTGTGTAAAATGAACTTACCTTAATGGGGCATATTAAGGCCGCCCAGCACATTACCCGGCCCAATGAGATGGAGCGGGTCTGGTGACGTCACTCACGACGCGTTTTCAGCCGGGATCTTTACAGGGACCCTGGCCACATTACATTTGGCGTTTCCTCTAACAAAGCGGGTGTTGAATCTTTACAATAATATAAGTTAAGTATGAGTGACAAAGAAATATTTAAATAATATGATGCCATCTCTTCTTCTTAGGCAGCCCCGCGGACCGAGGATGACTTACTTCCACACTAAAAATGAGTTCTCAGGTGACTGATGAGTCCAATGCGGGACCTACAGCCTCTGTCACAGGTGGGGCACACGGTGGTTGAAAGGGCGTGTGGGTGGGGTGCTTGGGTTGACATGCGCTCCTTGCACTGTTTGCGCTTGGCTTCCGCTTGCTCCCGGCGAAGAGACTCGAGGTGTTCGTCGCCTTCCCGGATGCTTCTCCTCCACTTTGTGCGGTCTTGGGCCAGGGATTCCCAGGTATCGGTGTGGGGATGTTGCACTTTTTCAAGGAGGCTTTGAGGGTGTCCTTGAAGTGTTTCCTCTGCCCACCTGGGGCTCTCTTGCCGTGTCGGAGCTCCAAGTAGAGCGCTTGTTTTGGGAGTCTCGTATTGGGCATGCAGACGATGTGACCCGTCCATCGGAGCTGATCGAGCGTGGTCAAAGCTTCGATGCTGGGGATGTTGGCCTGAGCGAGAACACTGACGTTGGTGCGCCTATCCTGCCAATGGATTTGCAGGATCTTGCGGAGGCAGCATTGGTGGTACCTCTCCAGTGCATTGAGGTGCCTGCTGTACATGGTCCACGTCTCTGAGGCACACAGGAGGGCGGGTATCACTACTCTGTAAACCATGAGCTTGGTGCCAGGATTGAGGTCCTGGTCTTCAAACACTGTCTTCCTCAGGCAACCGAAGGCTGCACTGGCACACTGAAGGCGGTGTTGGACTTTGTCATCGACGTCTGCCCTTGTTGACAGTAGGCTCCCGAGGTATGGAAAGTGATCTACGTTGTCCAAGGCCTCGTCGTGGATTTTGATAATCGGGGGGCAGTACTGTGTGGTGGGGGCAGGTTGGTAGAGGACCTTTGTCTTACGGATGTTTAGTATAAGGCCCATGCTCTCGTATGCTTCGGTGAAGGTGTTAACGATGGTTTGGAGTTTGACCCCCGAGTGTGCGCAGACGCAAGCGTCGTCTGCATACTGTAATTCGACGTCAGGATGGGATGACCTTGGATCTGGACTGGAGGTGACGGAGGTTGAACAGTTTCCCGTTTGTTCTGTAAGTTAGCTCCACTGCAGCGGGGAGCTTACTGAGGGTGAGATGGAGCATTGCAGCAAGGAAGATCGAGAACAGCGTTGGTGCGATGACACAGCCTTGCTTGACCCCGGTCTGTATGTGGATTGGATCTGTGGTGGAACTGTTAGTCAGGATCACGGCTTGCATGTTGTCATGAAGCAGGCGGAGGATGGTGACAAACTTTTGAAGGCTGCCGAATTTGAGGAGAACACTCCATAATCCCTCATGTCGAAGGCCTTTGTGAGGTCAAAGAAGGCCATGTACAGCGGTTGGATCTTTTCCCTGCATTTCTCTTGCAGTTGACGCGTGGTGAAGATCACTACAAATACAATCAAGAACGTAATTTTAAAAGTACATTAATTGGGAAGTTATTGGACTTTAGTCACAAATCATTAGCCATTTGTGTCAGTAACTGGTACAAATTACAGGCCAGTGAGCCTAACATCAGTGGTAGGGAAATTATTGGAAAAAATTCTGAGGGACAGAATAAGTCTCCACTTGGAGAGGCAAGGATTAATCAAGGATAGTCAGCATGGCTTTGTCAGGGGGAGATCATGTCTGACCAATTTGATTGAATTTTTCGAGGGGGTGACTAGGTGTGTGGATGAGGGTAGTGCAGTTGATGTGGTCTACATGGACTTCAGTAAGGCTTTTGACAAAGTCCCGCATGGGAGACTGGTCAAGAAGGTAAGAGCCCATGGGATCCCGGGCAACTTGGCACATTGTATCCAAAATTGGCTTAGTGGCAGGAGGCAGAGGGTGATGGTCGAAGGTTGTTTCTGTGACTGGAAGCCTGTATCCAGTGGTGTACCGCAGGGATCGGTGCTGGGTCCTTTGCTGTTTGTAGTGAAAATTAATGATTTAGATATGAATGTAGGAGGTATGATCAGTAAGTTCGCAGATGACACGAAAATTGGTGGGGTGGTAAATAGCGAGGAGGGAAGCCTCAGGCTACAGGACAATATAGACGGGTTGGTCAGATGGGCAGAACAGTGGCAAATGGAATTTAACCCTGAAAAGTGTGAGGTGATGCATTTTGGGAGGACTAACAAGGCAAGGGAATACACAATGAATGGTAGGACCCTAGGAAGGACAGAGGATCAGTGGGACCTTGGTGTGCATGTACATAGATCCCTGAAGGCAGCAGGACAGGTAGATAAGGTGATTAAAAAGGCATATGGGATACTTGCCTTCATTAGCCGAGGCATAGAATATAAGAGCAGGGAGGTTATGATGGAGCTGTACAAAATGCTAGTTAGGCCACAGCTGGAATACTGTGTGCAGTTCTGGTCGCCACACTATAGGAAGGATGTGATTGCATTGGAGAGGGTGCAGAGGAGATTCACCAGGATGTTACCTGGGCTGCAGCGCTTCAGCTATGAAGAGAGACTGGACAGGCTGGGGTTGTTTTCCTTAGAGCAGAGAAGGCTGAGAGGGGACCTGATTGAGGTGTACAAAATTATGAGGGGCATAGATAGGGTAGATAGAAAGGAACTTTTCCTCTTAGTAGAGGGGTCAATAACCAGGGGGCATAGTTTCAAGGTAAGGGGCAGGAGGTTTAGAGGGGATTTGAGGAAAAACTTTTTCACCCAGAGGGTGGTTGGAATCTGGAACTCACTGCCCGAAAGGGTGGTAGAGGCAGGAACCCTCACAACATTCTAGAAGCATTTAGATGAGCACTTGAAATGTCATAGCATACAAGGCTATGGACCAAGTGCTGGAAAATGGGATTAAAATAGACAGGGCTTGATGGCCGGTGCGGACACGATGGGCCGAAGGGCCTCTTTCTGTGCTGTATAACTCTATGACCCTATGGGCTGGATTTTGAATGACCCATGGAGTCGGGTTTGGAGGCGTGTGGGGGTTAAATTTGCGGGGTCGGGGTTTCCGACCCCATCCCGACTCCATCCCGCCTCCACGCAATTTTGACAAAATCAGTCGCGGGGTTCCCGACTCCGTCCCGCCTCCAAGAGGCGGGAGAGGCCATTCGAGCACATAACAAGCCTTAAATTGGGTCTGTAATGCTATTTTGAAACGTTGTAGCTAGTTTAACCCTTTTCTGACGTGAAGCACACCTGGTGTGAAACACTCCAGTGAAACCTGGTGGGAGCACAGTGGATAGCTGACTATCAGCTGCAGGTCCACTATTACAACGGAGATGTGATGAAGGTAGTAGTATTAGGTCTGAAAGTCGCCTCTGATGCTGAATGTCTTGAGAGACTGCCTGAGAGGATTTGGTTGCAAAAAAAATTCATTCTCTCTCTCTCTCTCTCTCTGCATCCAGGTCCACTCACAGCAAAGGCCAGGCAGTCTCTGAGACCAGGCAGGCAGTCTCTGACCTGCAATGATGACATCATCAGAGGCGTCTTTCAGACTTAAACCACTAATTAGTTCATGGGTTCCCACATGCTGGAACTCAATTGCCCAATTAAGTGAAAATTGCATCATTCATCCACATTAATCTGGAGTCGGGGGGGCAACACGAAATGCGGGTAACACGACCCCAACCCGACCCCAAGACAAAATCCAGCCCTATGACTCTAAATAAAAGATGTGTGCGTGTGTATCGGTAATATATATAATTAAAGCAGATTTTAAATGTAATTGTAAAGAGGTTGATTTACAATCTTATGCAAGTGCAGCGGAAGAGCTGCAGAATCCCTGACAAACAGTGTAAGTGGTGCTTATGAGTTTCTGGGATTCCTGCAGCTCCCCCGTTGAAATGGCCAAGTGAGAGAACCTCCGCAGAAATTCACCCCCAAAGTCTCAGACTGAAAAATTACATTAGTTATATTCAGGGACTGAAAGCAAATTGAACCAGTAGAATGAGTGATGAGAATGAAATTGTTACAGTTGATGTCTTGAGTTAATGTGTAACAAGATAATCACAGTATACTGTGAGAAAAACCTGACCAGAAACAACACAAACATTTATTTCAATGGTGTATGTCATTCTTTTATATTGCAGCTCAATTCACTGCAATTGAGTTGGAAGGCAACAGCCGAGAATGGCCAGTGAAAAATGTATTTCCCTCACCATCCAGGGTAGGATGGGAGCCTTCAGCACTCACATCCCTTCAGGAATTTCTGAATTAACATTTACCAGTAGCTTTTCAAGTAGAACAGAATCTCCATCAATCTGATGTAATCAACATGTTTTTATTTTGGTTTGTTTCCATGCTGTCAAGTAATCAGCTGGAGCAATGGCCACGGAACTCATGCCTCAGGTTGACAGATGTGATTCCCGAGCTGCGTGAATCCCGTGGCCATGCAGGGAAATTAAAAAAGTAAGTGAAAAAAGGCTTTTAAGTGCCTGTAAACTACTTTATAAATATCTGAAATAACAACAGAAAACGCTGGAAAAACTCAGCAGGCCAGGCAACATCCGTGGAGAGAGAAAGAGAGTTAACGTTTCAGGTCGAAACCCTTCGTCGGAACGTCGGAAGGGTTTCGACCTGAAACGTTAACTCTCTTTCTCTCTCCACGGATGTTGCCTGGCCTGCTGAGTTTTTCCAGCGTTTTCTGTTGTTATTTCGGATTTCCAGCATCCGCAGTATTTTGCTATCTTATAAATATCTGAATTGGGTCGCCCCCGCTGCCGGTCGGGTCGGCTCCGCGATGTGGGAAAGGCGCATGGGAGCAAGATGACAGCGGGTTCCCGACCCAAGTCAAAAATAATAACTTCCCCACCCGACCTGCCATCGATCTCGCCCGCTACCACCCCGGAACATTCAGCCCAAAAAGTTTGGGATACGATTACAATATTTTTTTATTTTATTTATTCGTTCCTGGGATGTGGGCGTCACTGGCAAGGCCAGTATTTATTGCCCATCCCTAATTGCCCTTGAGACGGTGGTGGTGAGCCGCCTTCATGAACCGCTGCAGTCCGTGTGGTGAAGGTACTCCTGCAGTGCTGTTAGGGAGGGAGTTCCAGGATTTTGACACAGCGACAATGAAGGATGGTGTGTGACTTGGAGGGGAACTTGAAGGTGGTGTTGTTCCCATGACATTGTTCAACTCTGGCAGGTGCCATGCCAGATGTGATTCCTGGGCGTCAAATTTGTCTTGGGCGCTAGCGAATTGAAAGCATATTTTTCCTCATTCCCCCTCACTGGATGAAATTCACCCCCAACATCCCAACATTTCCATTGGTTACGGCCATTTTTTGGCACTGAGAATGTGCCCCAACCGGGAGGCCCAAATTCGCTTCAAATTGGGC
The DNA here is from genome assembly GCA_030390025.1 of Squalus acanthias. NCBI lineage: Eukaryota > Metazoa > Chordata > Chondrichthyes > Squaliformes > Squalidae > Squalus > Squalus acanthias. The sequence continues at coordinate 4,125,081 of CM059453.1, forward strand.
TTCGGGCCTCATTTACATAATTTGGGCGAGGTTCTGTGAGGGAGTGACAGGGTAGATGCTGAGAGGTTGTTTCCCTGGCTGGAGAGTCTAGAACTAGGGGGCATAGTCTCAGGATAAGGGGTCGGCCTTTTAAGATTGAGATGAGGATGAATTTCTTCATTCAGAGGGTTGTGAATCTTTGGAATTCTCTATCCCAAAGGGTTGTGGATGCTCAGTCATTGAGTATATTCAAGGTTCAGGTAGATAGATTTTTGGACTACAGAGGAATTAAGGGATGTGGGGATCTGGTGGGAAAGTGGAGTTGAGGTCGAAGATCAGCCATGTTCTTATTGAATGGCGGAGCAGGCTCGAGGGGCTGTATGGCCGACTCCTGCTCCTAATTCTTATGTTCTTATGAGGTGCCATTGCCTGTCGCACCGCCAAAGGGACCTCAGCCGACAGCTGCATTCAATTCAGAGCGGCCTGCCTCACTGGCAGTGGCACTGAAACAAGTCCCGGGAGAAGGAGAAAGGAGGACGCCGATCGTGGGCTGGCAGCGGCCCTCAAGAGGGCTGTGGAGCCTGAAGGAGCATCCCCTTCTCCTCCTGGCTCCACAGGAAGGTTTCAGAAACAAAACAAAAAACTTACCGTTTGGCGGCAGTTGCTTCTTAGGCCGCAGCGACCGCTGTATAATCCTGAGCAGAACAGGCCCGGAGCCTGCGCTGCTCACTGCCCACTAATTTACTAGAGGGAGTCCTAAAACAGGCGTTATGTAAATAAGGGGTCTATGTAAGCGGCTGAATGCCTGCATTAGGCACCTGAGAAATGGCTTGACCCAATATTGGGTTTGTCATCTTTCAGATGTCCTTGGAGTGCAGGACATTGGTTCCTGGTTGCATCCATTTTATACCTGCAAAGCGAGCACAATGAGATCCAATTTCTTCCTCAAACTGAGGGAATTCGATCTATCTCTTTGATAGCAAGATACTTCATTTTTTATTTATTTTTATAGTTAATTGACATGGCATTAACTCCTTTGATGGAATATCCACTACTTGGTTGGGGGAAAAACCCTTGTAATCTTTGATTCCCCTCGAGATACATTTCTTTCTTCATTAGTTTTCCTCTCCTCTTCCCTCATTGCTGGGATTCTCTAGCAAGTGTAACCTGCCCTCGTGGCCATTGCGAGCCTTGAAACTGCAGGTCTCTATACCTCAGTTATGCACTCAATAAGCTCACTGAGTCATTGCATGGGCCTTGTCAATTTTATCCCTGTGTTCTCTTGCATAATTACATTTTAATAAATCAGCTTTATTTTACATTATTCATGTCTTTCAGCATTTTACCTTGAAATGAAAGAACTTGGGTTTCCCAGCAAGCTGCACATCAACCTGTACATCCAAGACTCAAGGAAAGGCTCAGGGTAAGACAGAACATCAAGTGAATCAGATGAAATAAAGTGCACAAAAATAGGTACCACAGAGAATTGACAGACAAATGTTAGTTTAATGCACCAAGTATAATTTATTGAGCATTCATTTATGATGGGTTGATTTACATTGATTGTCTGTGACATTTATTATGCTGCAGGAACAGTGAATGTGAATGCAATGGTCAGAGCTGAATCATGTGGATTGTAAGATTGGATTTAAGTTTTGGGAGTTGTAAGATTGCATCGCTATTCAGAAGTTTTTACTTGGGTATCTCTATGGTATAGGGATAAATTTCACAAAGTTGTACTTAGCTGCCAACTGTCCATTTTTGACTTAGACTTGAGTTCCTCATTTGCACTGTTCCTATGGGGGCTGGGAAAACAACAGGTAACTAAAGTGGCCCCAGAACAGACTGTGGCTGTGGTCAATTATGGGGTAGCCCTCGCTCAAACATCGCAAACAGGGGCTAGCGACGTTGCCAGGTATGGTTTACAAGGTCTTCATTGTAGACCTTGTGTGATCTTTCCTATTGTTTCTAGATAAAACTTGCTTATATTCCACTCTAAACAGCCAGAAGAACTGTTCTGAACTTATTGAAATGGTAAACTGCCCTCTATATTTACATGGATTAACTAACTTTTGGATAATCTGTCTCTTGAACAGGCTATCTAGTTGCTTAAATTGTCATAGTGTTAGAAGCATTTCCTTATTTGATCTTTAGAAAGAATTAGTGATTAAAAAGTTCGATTAATTTGAAAACTTGATTCTGTCCTTTTATTTTTGCATGTGTTTTATCATAGCTGTGCTTAGTACATAGCTTTAGAGGCCTCAATATGACTGTATTGAATTCATTTACAAATGATACATTTTAAAAATGGCTTTGTTATGTAATTGACCTCTGTATGGGTTTCTTATGTTATATTGGTGTGTAATCTCTACTTTGTCACATGTAAACTGATAGTAAACAGAATAGTAAACAAAATGAATATTGCAGATTACAGTCTTTAGAGTTAAATTAAACACAATTTCATCTAATTTTGACATGGTCTGCAAATACTTGCAATCAAGCATCATTTCATTAACAGGAATTTCAGTTAAAAAAAAGTCCTCATTTTTCTTCTCCACTTAAACAGTAATGTGGGGTTTTCTTTGTTTCAGAATGATTTTTAATTCTGCATTTTAAAGGGTGTACTTTGAGAATATCAAAAAGAAAAAGGATATTTCATACAATGACTTAGCTTTCCATTCAAATTTGCGATATACATTGTGTGTCAGCAGTACATTGAAGAAGGGTAATGGTCAGTCATTCTGTCTACTTGTTAAATTGAAGTACCAGATTATTCTATTTTTAAAAAAAATCAGACACCAAGGGCTCGATTTTGCCAGGGTCGAGGAGGCGGGATAGGAGGCGTGTGAGGTGTTAAAATCGCAAAAAATGGCGTGCGGGCCCGATCCCGCCTCCATCCCGCCTCCGAGCAATTTTCCCAGAATTGGGGTTTCAGACCCCGTTTCCATCTCGCCTCCAAGAGGCAGGATAGACCCTTAAGGCCCTTAACAACCTCTTAATTGCCTCTAAAATCCAATTTTGAGAGGCCTTTCTGATTTTTAGACATTTCCCCCATCCTACATGCCTCCTCTGGAACATGCCAGGTAATCCTGGTGGCCTCACAAGTGGATTGCTTAGTAACAGCTGCAGCTCCACCATTAAAAAGGAGTTTTCAGCAATCATCATTTGTAGGTGGCAGAACTTTGTTTTCTCAGGTCTGGGGGAACTTTTAGCAGGCCTACTCATTGTTGTGGATGTTTGGAGCCTGAGACCCATTCCCAGTGTGAGCTCCTGGGAAACCCCTCTCCCCACCTTGACTGAGCGCTTCCTCAACTGAGGTATATAGCAGAAGCATGGGAACCATTTATTTCCTTTCCTCCTGGACATCAGATTCGGATGAAGACTAGCCGCGGCAGCAGCAGAACCCTGAACAACAGCAGCACCAACAGCAGGAGCATCAACAGGAGCGCCAAGCTGCTGCTCACCCACCTGAAACTGCACAGGCCAGAAGGCGCCAGAGTGCAACCACATTGCTGCCCGGAATGCAAGGGACACACTCATGTTGGCCAGATTTGCTTAGCCTGCACAATCAAACACTTTTGCCTCGCACCTTCTTACCAGAGCATCGACAATGGACGAGAACCTCCGGATTCCTATCACTCTGACCACCATACTGACAATTGCAAGTCGCTCTAAGCCCTCAATGTGGAAGTCCCATTCGCAAAATCACACAGGCCACAACTTCAACAGTTTGCCATCAGAAATTTTTATCACAACAAGCAACTGATGGCATTTCAGAAATAAACACAACATAACACCCAAGTGACTACCCTTGTGACTACTTGTGCATTATCTTCCTCTTACGCGTACTCCTACGTGGTGCTTCCCCTGTGGCTTCAGCAGATGTGGAGGCCCCTTGCTCACTTTCTTGCTGCTCCTGTCTCGACACCTTTGGTGGCCGTCCTCTGGGGTTGCGAACCTGTGAGGGCTCGGCAACAGTCTGCTGCTCCTGCGGCTGTGCAGGGGATGAGACGCCCATCTCAGTTAGGTGAGGACTCTGGTGGTGCTCTGACCGAGGGCTTTGCAGTGGCATGGTCGTGTGAGCACTTGGAGAGGAGCCCCCACTTACTTGTTGTCTGCCACCAACAGCCCTCTCATGGGTCAGCCCCACTTCAGAGCTAGCAAGTGGCTTGACAGCACCTTGCTGCACTTCATGGGGGCCATGAGGACCTGTTTCTGCACTGGAAGTCCTACTCCAGAGGACTTCCATGAAGGTCTGGTTTCTAGGCTCAATAGCTGACCATCGTTCCTCAAGAGATGCCAGTCTATTCTGAACAATGACCTTGTTTTCAACACTCTGGCGACTTAGCTCCTCCATGGCCATAGCCATCCTCTCTTCTACCGTAGCCATCCTTTCCACGGAGGTTGCCATCCTTTTCGTGGTGATGCGTTCATGCACCAATGCCTCCACAAAGGCTCTGCTCATGTTCGCGATGGACTCCTCCATTCACTCCACACTCGCAGCGACCCTGGAGACAAAACCTGACAGAGACTCCTGCACCTGTTCCTGGAGTTCCAGCACGGCTCTCCTTCCGGATGGACCCGGAGGCACAGGGTCGACATGCAGCTGAGCCGAGCTGGCAGAGTCCTGCGCCCTCCGACGAGGACTCTCCACTGCTGTCCCTGTCTCCACCATCTGCTGATGCTCATTTGTGAGCTGTGATACACCAGGTGCCAACACTACTCTATCTCGCGAAGGTCCCACCGAGGTGTGAGTGTCTGCGCTGGTGCCGAGTGCGCTGATTTCTGTTGACGCTGCGCCCTCAGAGGTTGCAGCTTCCTCTGAGGAGTCTGGAAGCTCAGGCTCTTCCTCCTGGACAGTGGGGACAGGGGCTTTCGATGGTCCTGTAGGGGAGTAAAGGAAAGAGTTAGAGATGTGAGGTCAAGGTTACATGAACATTGAATAGTGCAGATGATCATAAGTCAATCTGTTAGAGCATCAGATTCATTATCAGTGACTCGTGCAATGTCAATGAGAGAGATGCCAAACTATTCTGTCACCAGCTTGCTGTGATGCGCCCGTCTGTCCGTCCCCCACTTGTGAATCCTCCTCAATCCCAGCGATTTCCAGGGCCGCCTCCTCCCAGGCAGTGAGCTGGGCTACTGAGGGTGGCCCTCCTCCTGTCATGGCTCTTTCCCTCTTATTGTGAGCTCTCTTTTCCTGCATTGAGGGACACAAGTGGAGTTTGAGTGAGAATAAAGGAGTGAGTGTAGAGAATGCATAGCATTGATGCTTAGAAGGAGACAAAGGGCCCCCCCTGTGTGCTGTAAGTTTTTGTTGTTGTTGCATCACAGTGATAGGGAGTGTGAGGGCTACATGGTCGAATAATTAAGTGAATGTGACCATAGAGAGAGAGGCAATGGGTAAGGGTGCAGGGATGTAAGTGTCAAGTGGGATGTGGAGGAAGAGGTTGGCAAAGCAGAGTGCTGGTGAGGAGAGGCGATGGGGATCAGATTGAGGGTGATGGGAAAGTCATACTCACTTTTCCAGTGTGGAAAAGGTCATGAAACCTCTTCCTGCATTGCAGCCAGGTTCTGTGGCTCATTGATAGGGAGTTGACCTCCTCGGCCACTTGCAGCCACAGAGCTTTAGTCTGCTGGGGTGGCTTTTTTCTTCCTGAGGAAGGGAAGAGCACCTCCTTATTAGATCTTGCTCCCTGCACCAGAGCTTGGAGGGAGGGCTCATCAAAGCAAGGTGCACATTTTTGCTTGCTGGTGGACATGGTCGGTAAATGAAGTCCTTCATACAATTTCCATAGCATTTCCAGTCTCCAGAAGAAGCAAGACTGCTTGCAGGTCTTAAATCCAGCTGCATTGATGACGTCATCGGAGGCGACTTTCTGTTTGAAAAGACTCATTGGGCCAGGGGTTCCCACACGCTGGAAATCAATTGCCTAATTAGGGGAAAATCGCAATTTTTCAACACTTCACTTCAGAGTCGGGGTCCTGACACGATTCCCACCTGACATGCCCCAGCCCGCCCACACTGGCAAAATCGAGCGCCAAAAATCCAGCCCTCTAATTTAAGTAAAGCACAGAAGTGCACAGATGAACTAATTTCATAGTTGCCGACCATCTGTTTTTTGCATGGACAGCTCGCTTTTTCAGCCACTGGAAACAAGCAACTTCCTCATAATCCACTGCAGTGCAGAATGGGGGAATCACTGAAACAGAGCAGGAGGTGAGTGAGAGGGGAAAAAAAGGGAAGTCTTCTGTGGAACAAGAGACAATGAGGTAGAAATTTGACATTGGCGGTAGTGCAAAATGGACGGTATCGCATCAGCAGCCTGTTATACACTCCATCCGATATTCAATTGAATAGTGGGCGGGGCACCTAACAGGCGGTGAAGTGGTACCGCCTGGTTTGTGATGCCGCCTGTTTTGCGCCCAAGACAAATTTCTACCCCAATGTAAGATTTTGAGGGTGGGGCCCAGGCAGTAGCATGGGGAATGTGGGAGAGAAAGCTTGGGAGATGCAAGAGTCTTGAAAATTTCAATTTCACAGCCTTTGGGGGAGCGAGTTACAGATTTCCACTACCCTTTGTGTGAAAACGTGCTTCCTGATTTCACTCCTAAATGGCCTAGCTTTAACTTTATAGTTGTGGCCCCTTCATTGTGGATTGCTTCACCAGAGGAAATAGTTTCTCTGTATCTACCCTATCGAACCTCTTTATCATTTTAAACAGCTTAATTAAATCACCCGTCAATCTTCTAAACTCAAGGGAATACAAGCCACGTTTATGCAACCTGTCCTCATAATTTGAGCCTTATAGCCCTGGTATCATTCTGCTGAATCTATGCTGTCCCCCTTCCAAGGCTAATATATTCTTCCTGAGGTTCGGTGATCAAAACTGAATGCAGTACTCCAGATGGAGCATAACTGTATGATGTTCAAGGGTGATTCTGATGATTCTGTATTACTGAATCGTCAGTTCCTTACTTTTGAATTCCAACCCACTTGAGATATAGGCCAACTTTAGCCTCTTTGATTACATTTTGTAACTGTGCACTAGCTTTTAGCGATTTGTGTACATAGACTCCTAAATCCCTTTGCTTCTCTACATCTCCTCGTCTCTTCCCATTAAGAAATTATGCTGATTTGTCTTTCTCGGATCTAAAGTGGATGACTTCAGACTTCCCACATTGAACTCCATCTGCCATAGCTTTTCCCACTGACTTACTCTGTTTGTAACTTCCTGTCATTCCTTTTTTATCCGTTGTAGTCTTGCCTGCATCTGTCTTGAATGGGTCCACATCCCCCTTTAGCACTCTCTTTCTCCTAATATATTTAGGAAAGCTTTTGCTATTGGCTTTGATATCCCTTGTGAGTTTTTTTGCATATACCCTTTTTGCACCTCTTATTGAAAAAAAAGAAAGACTTGCATTTATATGTAAGGTGCCACACAAGAGGTTATTTAACATAATTAGGGCTCATGGGTTTGGGGGTAATATACTAGCATGGATTGAGGATTGGTTAACGGACAGAAAACAGAGAGTAGGAATAAACGGATCATTTTTGGGTTGGCAGGCTGTAACTAGTGGGGTACCGCAAGGATCAGTGCTTGGGCATCAGCTATTCACAATCTATATCAATGACTTGGATGAGGGGACCAAATGTAATATATCCCAGTTTGCTGATGATACAAAGCTAGGTGGGGATGTAAGTTGTGAGGAGGATGCAAAGAGATTTCAAGGGGATATAGACAGGCTAAGTGAGTGGGCAAGAACATGGCAAATGGAATCTAATGTGGAGAAATGTGAAGTTATCCACTTTGGTAGGAAAAATAGAAAAACAGTATTTTTTAAATGATGAGAGATTGGCAAATGTTGGTGTTCAGAGGGACCTGGGTGTCCTTGTATACTAACCACTGAAAGTTAACACACAGGTACAGCAAGCAATTAAGAAAGCAAATGGTATGTTGGCCTTTATTACAAGAGGATTTGAGTATAAGAGTAAAGATGTCTTACTGCAATTATATAGGGCCCTGGTGAGACCATACCTGGAGTACTGTGTACAGTTTTGGTCTCCTTACCTAAGGAAGGATATACTTGCCATAGAGGGAGTGCAACGAAGATTTACCAGACTGATTCCTGGGATGGGGAGAGATTGTCCTATGAGGAGAGATTGAGTAGACTAGGCCTATATCCTCTGGAGTTCAGAAGAATGGGAGGTGATCTCATTGAAACATACAAAATTCATACAGGGCTTGACAGGGTAAATGCAGGGAGGATGTTTCCCCTGGCTGGGGAGCCTAGAACCAAGGGTCACAGTCTCAGAATAAGGGGTCGGCCATTTAGGACTGAGATGAGGAGAAATTTCTTCACTCAGAGGGTGGTGAATCTTTGGAATTCTCTACCCCAGAGGGCTGTGGAGGCTCAGTTGTTGAGTATATTCAAGACAGAGATCGATAGATTTTTGGATATTAAGGGAATCAAGGGATATGGGGATAGCGCAGGAAAGTAGAGATGAGGTAGAAGATCAGCCATGATCTCATTGAATGGCGGAGCAGGCTCGAGGGGCCGAATGGCCTACTCCTGCTTCTATTTCTTATGTTCCCCCCAGAGCTGTCAGGCAGCGGAAGCGTTGCTTGAGGATGTCGATGGTGTGCTCTATAATGTTCTTGTGGCAGCACGACTCCCATTGTAGGCCTGCTGTGCACGTATGCGTAGCTTCCGGACTGGTGGTCGGGGGTGGGGGGCGCAGATGGTGGTCGGGGGGAGGAGCAGATGGTGGAGGGGTGGGAACAGACAGATTGCGGCGGGAGGGTGGGGGGTGTGTTTACTGGGTAGCTTGTTGGGCCTGGAGGAAACACTCCTGCTCCTCCTGGCACACAAGCAGTGCTGTAAAGGCACTTACCTCATTAATTCAGCCCTTCTCGCCTCCTTTCATATGCTAGGTTTCCCGATGCCTCGGAAACGCAGCCACCGGTGGTTAAATATAGAATCACTGTTAAAATGAAGGCATGCAGCCTCATTAAAGTATTTAAATGACCAACCCACCTCCTGCGAACGGATTGGTCACCCACCCCTCGTCCCGCCTCCATTTGGAAGTAGGCGGGTTCCTGTTACAGATTTTTTGAATTTTAACCTCTGACCCGACCCCAACGCACCTGTATTTGGGAGTTAAGATTCAGCTCATTAACTCTGTTTCTTTCTCCACAGATGCTGCCTGAACTGCTGAGTATTTTCAGCATTTTCTGTTTTTATTTCAGATTTCCACCATCTGTAGTATTTTGCTTTTGTTCTTTGCTTGCTTGTAGGTTTTTTTTGGTGGTTGGAATAAACGGGTGGGAAAAATAGTCCAGCAATTGGTGCTTTACTATGAAAAAAGAAGTCAGTCAACTCATCTGCTAACACTTCCAATTGGCAGTGACTCTATATGCAAATAATCAATTTGCGATTTGCTGTATCCTAATTAGCAAATCTGAGTGTTAGGGAAGACTCCCAGCATACATCCACTCTTAATTTCAAAATGTAAGCTCTATTGCCCCACTTAGCTGTGTTATTTATGTTGCTTATTGAAATGATTGAATAATTAAACATTTTTAGGGCAAAAATAAATCACTCAATGTTCTGGAGTGGACTGTACTGCAATGCTATGCAGTGTATCCTAATAAATTAGCTTTACCGAATCTACAGCTTTCTGTGTGTATCTTTTCTGTTGCCCACCTAACATTTAGTAGCCTGGTACTACTGCCTCTACTTCCCACCAATAATGTGCCTCAACACTGATCTCTGCCTTTTTTTCCACTGCAACATTTCCATTTCCACAACAACCATCTTGTGGTTTCTCTGAATGTGTGAAATAATTGAAAAGCAAAATACTGCAGATGCTGGAAATCTGAAATAAAAACAGAAAATGCTGGAAATACTCAGCGGGTCAGGTAGCATCTGTGGAGAAAGAAATAGAGTTTATGTTTCAGGTCGATGACCTTTCGTCAGAACTGGTGTGAAATAATTGGTTTTTTTTTTTGCTGTCGAATCACAACCATTAAGAACTTGACTGGCTCAAACTCAAATCTTCTGGTTCTTGTAAAATTAACAAGAGAGCAAACTTTAATGTGTGCCAGTGTGTGAAATTCTATTGGCTTTTTAAAAGTTCATTCCTGGGATGAGGGCGTAGCTGGCAAGGCCAGCATTTATTGCCCATCCCTAATTGCCCATGAGAAGGTGGTGGTGAGTCGCCACCATGAACCGCTGCAGTCTGTGTGGTGAAGGTGCTCCCACAGTGCTGTTAGGGAGGGAGTGCCATGATTTTGACCCAGTGATGATGAAGGAACGGCGATATATTTCCAAGTCAGGATGTGACTTGGAGGGGAACTTGGAGGTGATAGTGTTCCTATTTGCCTGCTACCCTTGTCCTTCTAGGTGGTAGAGATCACGGGTTTGGGAAGTGTTGTCAAAGAAGCCTTGGCGAGTTGCTGTAGTGCATCTTATAGATGGTACACAGTGCAGCCATGGTGCGTCGGTGGTGGAGGGAGTGACTGTTTAAGGTGGTGGATGGTGTGCCAATCAAACGGGTTGCATTATTCTGGATGGTGTCAAGCTTCTTGAGTGCTGTTCGAGCTGCACTCATCCAGGCAAGTGTAGAGTATTCCATCACACTCCTGACTTATGGCTTGTAGATGGTGGAAAGGCTTTGGGGAGTCAGGAGGTGAGATACTCGTTGTAGAATACCCAGCCTCTGACCTGCTCTTGTAGCCACAGTATTTATGTGGCTGGTGCAGTTATGTTTCTGGTCAATGGTGACCCCCAGGATGTTGATGGTGGGGGAATTCAGTGATGGTAATGCTGTTGAACGTCATGGAGCAATGGTTAGACTCTCGCTTGTTTGAGATAGCCATTGCCTGGCACTTGTGTGGCGCGAATGTTACTTGCCATTTATCAGCCTGAGCCTGAATGTCGTCCAGGTCTTGCTGCATGCGGGCATGGACTGCTTCATTATCTGAGGCTTAATTTGAAAGTAAATCCCAGAGGTGAAGGGAAAGTACTACAAAACTACAATGATCAATATTTAATAAAATATTGAAACTCAATTTTTTGAATAAATTTTCTTTATTAGATTAGGTATCAAAAATGAACAAAATAATATACCAAGAAGGATGAGCAGATTGCACAATATAGTTTTGGATCTGTGGCTATAAAATAACTTATAATTTGGTGACAACCTGGCAAGATTAATTAACATTCCAGTCTTGACCTCTTACTTTCCAATAAGATTATAAACTAAGAGAAGTTTAGCAGATAGGTTAATAAAAATCCTGACTGGCTGAAGATTGAGAGATTTTTAAATACCATTTGCCTTTAACTTATTTTGTTTGTTTTATATCAGTTAAAATCATCAACTTTTGAACTTTAACAGGAAGGCATTATTACTGTTTTGCTCTGGTTATACAGGACTCCTGAACCCAGATTTAGCATGGGTCTGGATTTTCCTCCTCCTGAATTGCAGAGGGGCAGGACTTCTGCCTGTTCACGTGACACCGCTGGAAGTCCTTCTCATTTGACGGATACGGGCCTAATTTGGTATGCAGGGTGTATTTGGAGCATTATCCCTGCTCCTGAGTGGCATATTGCCACTTGGAGGGAGGGAAGTGCTGTGCAGTTTCTGTGTATTAAATACTGTATCTGCTGAAAGGGGCAGGTACAACAATAAAATCAATTCCCCAGAGACATCTGTTCTATCCACAGATGCTGCCTGACTTGCTGAGTGTTTCCAGCATTTTCTGTTTTTGTTTCTGATTTCCAACAATCTATATGTTCATGAAATTGAGTAATGTTGCAAAAAAACTGTTACAGCTTCAGAGTGTTAGGAAGAGTTTTTTTATTACTTCACACTCATATGTTGGAGAAAAAACATATTTTATCAATATAGAGCTTTAAAGTAACATTGTTAAATAGTTTCCAGGAAAGCTAGTAAGTAGCATTATCATCAAAGCCCATATGTACAAGCTGGTGGATATATATAGATATACATACACATAAAAATAAGTATCATATTAATGATGCAGTGTTGGGGCTCCAGTTCACAAAGACATAGAATGTGGGTTTGAGTCTGCAATTCCTCACAAGAGTTTGCAATCGCAGCTGTTTCACCATGTGGAGATACTAAGAGAAGGCCAGTTTGTGAAGATATAAATTAAAACTGACAAAGTAGCGCACACAAAGATTTTCCATAATACATGGATTACTGAGCATGTTTGAACATTTGGACTGTCTCTTTCAATTACAATTGATGGGCATTTGTTACATCTCTAATGGTAGTTAAAACAAGAACTTGTTCATTTGCACTATGTTGAACAAAAATTGAGAGGCGTATAATTCAAAATATCATTTGGAATGAAGTTGATCAGAATAGCAATTTAACTCTTAGAAAATATGGTTTTCAATTTGGGGTTATGAAGCCTGCTTATGTATTCATTATTCAATACAGAATAGGAAGCTGAGGTAAACCACTCTATAGAAGTGGAATCTTTCCCATGTATACAGTTTTACGTGTACATGTTACAGTGTGTACTCAAAGTGCTAACAGTAAGCAGAATTTTGAATGTGCAGACTTTTTTAGATATGTTCTAATCCGCAGTTTTATATTTATTACTAAACCTTGGCAAACTATAATTGGAACTATTTGGCGTGTCAGCAATTTACAATGATTTAATTGTGGAAAATGTGGCACCAGTTTGAAGTATTCTTTTGACTAATACAATATATAAACAAGTGCAGGTGTTGTCAGGTCTTGTAAATAGATGATGTTGAGATCTTGTAAAGAGACTTGCTCGGGAACTCTCCTGTTTCTAATTAATTAGATGTAAATCAGTACAGTCCCGTCATTGCATGTCTATGGGTCTGAAGTTGCACCTCAATTACACTGTACCAGGACAACCATGATGGAAGTCATCCTGGTCTACGTTAAGCATATCTCCTTGTGGCCAGCCACAGACTGGATGAGATCGTTTCCCAGCACCCTTGGACAGAGTACAAGTGTGTGCCGTAGAATGAGTGGGATGGAAATAAATTGGGGTTGAGGAGTGGCAGGAAGAATGAATGAGGCTTCACTAGCAAAATATGCCGATTGCCAGAAAACATAGAGCTAGTTATTAGAACTCTTTCATATGTAAATGATTGTATGTCTGGAACTAAAGGGATATAGATATATGTTACATCTGTTGCACAGATTAATAGTACAGATTATATTTCACACTGCCTTAAATATATCTATATAAATGCATTTTATTAAACTATTGTAGACAGTTATTTAATACTTGTTTAAATCACACATTTTCCTTCAGATATTTTATTTTGTATGCTACTGTAATTATTCCGAGTGAGATTTTTGTTCTTCATAACATTAACTTTGGAAAATCTGGGGCAGAATTTATATTGACTGTTCCAAAGACTTATATTTATAGTGAAAATGATAAAGTTCCCCCTTTCACAGACTAGCTGATATATTAGGTAGAGAATGATGCTTCTTTACTGTGCTGATAATAAGAGTCATTTCCAACCAAGAAGATTAAACTACACACCCTCAGTTTACCCAGGCAATACGGCAGGGTAGATAGCAATAGTGCTGCAGCATTGAGTATAACAACGCATCAGAAACAGATACATAAAATCTCAGCAAACACCAATTGCAACACAAAATCGGAACTCCTGCTTATGAGCCCTTCATAACATTCCTTGCAAAACAGGAGCAATATCAGAAAATTGTCAGAGCCGAAGGAAAACTGGGGAAAAAAGAACTAGAGATTGTGTTTAGGAAAGCTCACTCACACATCTTCATCACATGTGATGGGGAAAAAGGAGAAGTCAACCAGGAAAATGCCAATTGTATTTATGCATAGTGGCCTTCAATAGCTAAAAATGTTGGGCATCTTTGATTTTCCTGCCCCCCTCAAAAGAAACATAGTAACAAACAAGCCTCACCTTCTCAACGAATCTGATGCATTAAAAAAGTTATAGAGCTTGACAGGCCGAATGGCCTTCTTCCATGCTGTAACCATTCTATGATTCTATGAAATTGGTCTCTTGCTTTTGGCCCACCTCACAATACCCTGCATAAAGGAAGTTTGGGACAAGTCTGGGGAAGAGCTGGTAGTCAATGAAGAACAGAGGTACATCCATCAGCAATGCCAGGTTTAATTACTTGCTCTACTATTGTAGCTACCATTTATTATGTGACTCTCCTGGGTAGAACATGTTGTAAGTCTGGCAGTATGTTATTAGTAGGAGACTAAGAGCACACTATACCAATGCTTAATCTACAGACCTAGCATTTTGGCAAGGAAGAATTGATTCATTGGCTCGGAGTGAATGAACTACCACTGTCTGTCCCCTTTTTCTCTATTATGTCAACCTGACCTATTTGGCCTCATTATTTGATGCAACGTTGCACTGGAGTGATTATATTTAATGTAATTTAAGAATCATTTTTTTTTTTAAATTACAAAATTAAATTGATGTCTTCCTATTCTGTTTCAGAAATTTTCAACCTTGTTTTGTTTTTGAGAAGCTTGAGAAGTAAAGATACAACATGCATCCATGTTACATTTAGAGAATTTTTTTCAATTAAAATTACATCCAATCATCTGAACTTCAGTTCAGCATAATCAGTCTTATTGTCGACGGCTGTTGCATTTGGGGCCCTTGCATCTTGTTGCAAAATTTTAGGTTGGGCATAAACAACATCTGGGTTTCTTGGCTGAAATAAAACAAAATAATGATTATAACACAATTCGAATAATGTATTGATTGCACATTTTATGCAGTAATAAATAAGTCTTGAGAATGACAAGTGCTGTGGTGTTGTTACTCAAATATTGCAGAGAGCTGTAACACTACAGCATCATCTAACTGAAAGACCTGAGTCTAATCTACTGCTAGAACTTATAGTTGCAATAGAAAGTTCCTGATGGATAAGATTCTCAAATGCTGATTTGGGTCTTCTGGAAAAAATGAGCCCTCCTACTGGGTTGACTAAAGACTACTATTGATAATTCGCAGGAACACACTTCAGGTTAACCTACCTCTCAGCCAAAAAGGGAAAAAGAAAGTACAAGGAAATATGTTTATTTTATCTTTTACAGAAACTAGACTTTTCTTGAGATTTATACGTTTTAAGACTTCAAAGTTGTATGACATGGAATAACTAGAACCAATGATTGTGACTGCAGGATGATCTTATTAAAGTGTATTAGACTCCATAGTAACACAGAAACATAGAAGATAAGAGCAGGAGTAGGCCATTCGGCCCCTCGAGCCTGCTCCGCCATTCAATGCGATCATGGCTGATCATCCAAATTCAGTACCCTGTCCCTGCTTTCTCCCCATATCCCTTGATCCCCTTAGCCTTAAGAAATATATCTAACTCCTTCTTGAATATATTTAATGAATTGGACTCAACTGTCTTCTGTGGTAGAGAATTCCACAGGTTCACCACTCTCTGGGTGAAGATATTCCTCCTCATCTCAGTCCTAAATGGCTTACCCCTTATCCTTAGATTATGACCCCTGGTTCTGGACTCCCCCGCCATCGGGAACATCCTTCCTGCATCTAATCTGTCTAGTCCTGTTAGAATTTTATAAGTTTCAATGAGATCCCCTCTCATTCTTCTAAACTCTAGCGAATACAAGCCCAATTGACCCAATCTCTCTTCATACGTCATTCCTGCCATCCCAGGTATCAGTCTGGTGAATCTTCGCTGCAGTCCCTCCATGGCAAGAACATCCTTCCTTGGATAAGGCGACCAAAACGGCACACAATACTCAAGGTGTGGTCTCACCAAAGCCCTGTACAACTGCAGCAAGACATCCTTGCTCCTGTACTCGAATCCTCTCGCTATGAAGGCCAACATACCATTTACCTTCTTAACCACCTGCTGCACCTGCATGCTTACCTTCAGCGACTGGTGCACAAGGACACCCAGGTCTCGTTGCCCTTCCCCTTTTCCCAATCTATTGCCATTCAGATAATAATCTGCCTTCCTGTTTTTGCCACCAAAGTGGATAACCTCGCATTTATCCACATTATACTGCATCTGCCCAATCACCGAACCTGTCCAAATCATACTCGAGTTTCTCTGCATCCTCCTCACAGCACACACGCCCACCCAGCTTTGTGTCGTCTGAAAACTTGGAGATATTACATCTAGTTCCCTTGTCTAGATCATTAATATATATTGTGAATAGCTGGGGTCCTAGCACCGATCCCTGCGGTACCCCACTAGTCACTGCCTGCCACTCGGAAAAAGACCCATTTATTCCAACTCTTTGCTTCCTGTCTGCCAACCAGTTTTCTATCCAAGTCAGTACCTTACCCCCAATCCCATGCGGGACCTTATCGAAAGCCTTCTGAAAGTCCAAATACACCACATCCACTGGTTCTCCCTTATCTATTCTACCAGTTACATCCTCAAAAAATTCCAGTAGATTAGTCAAGCATGATTTACCTTTTGAAATTCCATGTTGACTTTGTCCGATCCTGTCACTTTTTTCCAAGTGCTCTGCTATTACATCTTTTATAAAGGACTCTAGCATTTCCCCCACTACCGATGTCAGGCTTACCGGTCTATAATTCCCCGTTTTCTCTCTACCACTTTTTTTAAATAGTGGGGTTACATTAGCTACCCTCCAATCCATGGGAACTATTCCAGCGTCTATAGAATTTTGGAAGATGACGAGCAATGCATCTACTATTTCTAGGGCCACTTCCTTAAGTACCCTAGGATGTAGATTATCAGGCCCTGGGGATTTATCGGCCTTCAATCCCGTCAATTTCCCTAACACCATTTCCCTACAGATACTGATTTCATTCAGTTCTTCCCTCTCATTAAACCCTATGTTCTCCGACATCTCTGGGAGGTTATTTGTGTCCTCCTTTGTGAAGACAGAACCAAAGTATGTATTTAATTGGTCTGCCATTTCTTTGTTCCCCATTATAAATTCCCCTGATTCTGACTGCAAGGGACCTACGCTTGACTTCACCAATCTTTTTCTCTTCACATATCTATAGAAGTTTTTACAGTCAGTTTTTATGTTCTCTGCAAGCTTACTCTCATACTCTATTTCCCCCCTCTTAATTAATCCCTTTGTCCTCCTTTGTTGAATCCTAAACTGCTCCCAATCCTCAGGTTTGCTGCTTTTTCTGGCCAATTTATATGCCCTCTCCTTGGATCTTATGCTATCCCTAATTTCCCTTGTTAGCCATGGTTGAGTCACCTTTTTTGTTTTATTTTTATACCAAACCGGGATGAACAAATTCTGTAATTCATCCATGCGATCTTTAAATGTTTGCCATTGCCTATCCACCATCAACCCTTTAAGTAACGTTCCCCAATCCATCCTAGCCAACTTGCGCCTCATACCATCGTAGTTTCCTTTATTTAAATTCAGGACCCTAGTCTGAGTCAACTACTTCACTCTCCATCTTAATGAAGAATTCTATCATATTATGATCGCTCCTCCCCAAGGGGCCTCGCACAACAAGATTGCTAATTAATCCTTTCTCATTACATAATACCCAGTCTAAGATGGCCTGATCTCTAGTTGGTTCCTCGACATATTGGTCCAGGAAACCATCCCGTATACACTCTAGGAATTCCTCCTCCACAGTATTGTTACTAATTTGGTTAGCCCAATCTATATGTAGATTAAAGTCACCCATGATAACTGCTGTGCCCTTATTGCACGCGTCTCTAATTTCCCGTTTAATGCCATCCCCAACCTCAGCATTACTGTTTGGGGGTCTGTATACAACTCCCACTAACGTTTTCTGCCCCTTGGTATTTCTCAGCTCTACCCATACAGATTCCACATCATCAGAGCTAATATCCTTCCTTACTATTGTGTTAATCTCCTCTTTAACCAGCAGTGCTACCCCACCTCTTTTCCTTTTTGTCTGTCCTTCCTGAATATTGAATACCCCTGGATGTTGAATTCCCAGCCTTGGTCACCCTGGAGCCAAGTCTCTGTAATCCCAATTATATCATATCCGTTTACATCTATTTGTGCAGCTAATTCATCCACCTTATGAATGCTCCTCGCATTAAGACACAAAGCCTTCAGGCTTGTTTTTTTAACACTCCTAGACCATTTAGAATTATTGTTTACTGTGGCTATGTTTGATTTACACCCTTGATTTCTCTGACTTCCACTTTTGCTTTTCTCCTTCCTGTCTTTTTCTTCTATCCTTGCTTCCCTTTCCTCTGTCTCCCAGCACATGTTTCCAACCCCCTGCCATTTTAGTTTAAACCCTCCCCAACAGCACTAGCAAACACTTCCCCTTGGACATCGGTCCCGGCCCTGCCCAGGTGCAAACTGTCCAGTTTGTACTGGTCCCACCTCCCCCAGAACCGGTTCCAATGTCCCAGGAATTTAAATCCCTCCCCCTTGCACCATTCTTCCAGCCATGCATTCTTCTGAAATATCCTTCTATTTCTACTCTGACTAGCACATGGCACTGGTAGCAGTCCTGAGATTACTACCTTTGATGTCTATTTTTTAATTTACCTCCTAACTCCCTATATTCAGCTTTTAGGACCTCATCCCATTTTTTACCTATATCGTTGGTACCTATATGCACCACGACAATTGGCTGTTCACCCTCCCCCTCCAGAATGCCCTGCAGCCACTCCGAGACATCCTTGACCCTTGCACCAGGGAGGCAACATACCATCCTGGAGTCTCGTTTGCGGCCGCAGAAATGCCTATCTATTCCCCTTACAATAGAATCCCCTATCACTATAGCTCTCCTGCTCTTTTTCCTCCCCTCCTGTGCAGCAGAACCACCCATGGTGCCAGGAAGTTGGTTGCTGCTGCTTTCCCTCGATAACTTGGATTGGGACTTGGATTTATTGGGGTAGAAATTTGTCGGTGACCAGTTTTAGGTGATGCTGCAGTCTCCTTACCTAAGGAAGGATATACTTGCCATAGACGGAGTGCAACAAAGGTTCACCAGACTGGTTCCTGGGATGGGGGGGATTGTCCTATGAGGACAAATTGAGTAGACTAGGCCTATATTCTCTAGAGTTTAGAAGAATGAGAGGTGATCTAATTGAAACATACAAAATTCTTAAAGGGCTTGACAGGGTAGATGCAGGGAGACTGTGACCCCTGGCTGGGGAGTCTAGAACCAGGGGTCACAGTCTCAGAATAAGGGGTCGGCCATTTAGGACTGAGATGAGAAATTTCTTCACTCAGAGGGTGGTGAATCTTTGGAATTCTCTATGCCAGAGTGCTGTGGAGGCTCAGTCGTTGAGTATATTCAAGATAGAGATCTATAGATTTTTGAATATTAAGGGAATCAAGGATATGGGGATAGTGCAGGAAAGTAGAGATGAGGTAGAAGATCAGCCATGATCTTATTGATTGACGGAGCAAGCTCGAAGGGCCAAATGGCCTACTCTTGCTCCTATTTCTTATGTTCTTATGCAACGCACGCCCAAACCGTGAGGCCCGGGGGGGGGGTGTCATCGGGAGGGGGACCAATCATGGCCGTCAGGAGTGCTGTGGAGCCAGGAGGATCAATCCTGCTCCTCTTGGCTCCACATGAATTTAAAAAAAATTAAAGCTTTCCTTTTCGGCGGTGGTCGATTCCTAGACGCCATCCACGCTACGAAAACCTGAGCAAAGCAGACTCAATGCTTGCTCTACTCAGAGTAGCCCAATTTCACAGAGGGGTCCTAAAACAGGCATTTGGCCCTTCATTAGCACGTGGAAGGGGCCCAACTCCTGTTTTAGGTGGTCGTCACGGATGCCTGAAAATCATCTGAGGCCAATATGGCATCAGACAGTTTTCAGGCATCCTTGGGGCACAGGGCATAGCACTGAAAAACTGTACTCATTGTACCTAGAAAACAGGTGCAATAATAAACCAATTTCTACCACAATCGCACAGTTTTCCACATACTCTATGCTTTATTTCAACAGTACACTTGACGAACAGGTACAGAGCAGGAGCCAGGCTTCACCAGATGGAGGGATCGTGTCATTTTAGCCATAACACTCAGCACTCACACACTACCATATTCTGCAACGCCTGCAAGCCATTTCAATCAATAATGTGAAAAGTCGCACAACACCAGGTTATAGTCCAACAGTTTTATTTGAAATCACAAGCTTTCGGAGCTGCTGCCCCTTCTTCACCTGACGAAGGGGCAGCAACTCCGAAAGCTTGTGATTTCAAATAAAACTGTTGGACTATAACCTGGTGTTGTGCGACTTTTCACTTTTGTCCACACCGGCATCTCCGCATCATAATCAATAATGTAATCAATAGCCCTTGTTTAAACAAAAATATTGATTTGAAAAATAGAACTAAAGGATACAAAAGTTGATTATTGTTTGCAATGACTTTTTCATAGGGTTTTACAAGACTAACCCTTCAAGTGGGCCCTCACTAGTTGCACTTGCCGTTTAGATTTGTGAAGCTGCTGGTCAAGAGATAACTGCTCACACCACTGCTGTTCCCAAATTTGTGTCTTTTAACTTATTGCTTCTGACTCATTATAAAGTTAAAATATTTGCTACAAATAGTTGGTGGAAGAAATTAACACCAAATGACATATCATTGGGAGCTGATCTGAAACTTGTATTGAGATTAGCTATTGTGCTCTGTGAAGTAAGATTTGCGTTTAAAAAGATTTGTCATGCATGGCATTACCACATTTACTGAGCTAATCCACTTAACCTTAATTTGTAATGAATCCTCCAGCAATAATTATTCAATTAAAGTTCACTGTGTTAAAAAATAACTTCTATTCGTTTTAAAGAAATAACTTAAGACGTCCTGTCACAACTCACAACCAATGAAGTACTTTTGAAGTGTAGGCACTGTTATTGGAGACATCAGGAGCAGTGGAGCATAAAACAGCAGGGGAAACAACACCGATCGGATTGGAGACGCCAGGAGCGGCAGAGCATAAAACAGTGGGGGAAACAGTGCCGACCTGATTGGAGACACCAGGAGTGGCCGAACCGTCGACAATTTACCCCCAAAATAATGAAGAGTGACATCACAGGACAGCAGGTGGGTGATTGGTTGGTGAGTATTAAGGTTTTTTTTCTCTCGAACAGGATAGTGGTTTAAACAAGGTGTGGAAAACTATAACTGTACAGCTTAACTAGTTAAACTATTTAATATAACTATAAATAATCGTTAAATAAATACTTTAACTAATTAAATAAATAAAATAAGGCTAGTCTAAGATATGGCAGGGCAGGTCGTGTGTCTGGACTGCAGTATCTGGGAGTTTGTGGACGGCGAGACTGTCCAGAGCAAACACGTCTGCAGGAGATGTCTCCATCTCAAATCTCTTCGGCTCAGAGTCATTGAACTGGAGTGTGAGTTGGAGACACTCCCACACATAACGGAGGGGGAGGAATTTATGGACAGTTTTATCCAGAATACAGTCACACCCCAGAGGAAAGCACAGGTTCAGGAAGGGGAGGGTGTGACTGTTCAGGAGCTGGGTAGCAGGGATTTACAAGAGGTTGAGAAGAAGGTCCAGCAGACACTGATCCTGTCCAACAGGTACTTGCTACCTGTGAGGACAAGGAGAAAGACTGCAGGGAGGACAGCCACAATGCAGACAAAGGCACCATGGCTCAGAAGGCTATCCAAGGGGGGGGAGAAGAGCAGAATAGAAATGTTCTAGTGATAGGGGGCTATATAATTAGGGGGATAGATAGCGTCCTCTGCAGCCATGAACGTGAATCCTGAAGGTTGTGCTACCTACCCGGTGCCAGGGTAAGGGATATCTCATGGCGGCTGGAGAGAAACTTGGAAAGGGAGGGGGTAAATCCAGTTGTCGTGGTCCATGTTGGAACAAACAACATAGCTGGGAACAGGGAGGAGGTCCTGCTGAAAAAGAGTTTCAGGAGATAGGCTCTAAATTAAAAAGCAGTACCTCGAGGGTAATAATCTCTGGGTTATTGCCCGAGCCACGTGCAAATTGGCATAGCAGCAGACAGATCAGGAGAATTAACACGTGGCTAAAGGGCTGGTGTAGGAAAGAGGGGTTCCTTTTCATGGGGCTCTGGGACAGGAAGGAGCTGTACTGCTGGGACGGGCTCCACCTGAACCGGGATGGGACCCGTGTCCTAGTGGAAAGGGTAAATAGGGAGGTGGCAAAGGCTTTAAACTATAAGAAGGGGGGAGGGATCTACAATAAATGTAAGCAGCCTAAATATAAACAAAACAGGAAAAGTGAGCATCGGAAAGAATAAAGTAAGGGAGGACATTGATGGCAAGGGAGCAAATAGAGTTATAGAACAGGAGTCTAAAAAGTTGGTTAAACATAAAGTGAGAGGAAATCCGATTAAAAATGAGTTAAACTGTCTGTACAGCAATGCACAGTGTCCGAAATAAAACAGGGGAGCTGGAGGCAATCATGCGTTGGGAGGAACCAGACATAGTAGGGATTACTGAGACATGGGGGGCGATTTTCCCAGCCCCGAGGAGGCAGGTTTGGAGGTGCGACAGTTGGCAAAATGGCAAAAACTGAGGGCGGGTTTGCCGCGCAATTTTGCCGGAGGCGTGTTTGATGGGTGCGATTCGGACCCGCATCCATCAGTCGGGAGAGGTAGTTAAGACCCTTAAATAATAGTTAAGGGCCTCTATAATCCTATTTTGACAGGCCTTCGTTATTTTACCACATTTTCAGCGTGTTGCATGACCCTCCTAAACCACGCCAGCTAATCCTGACGGGTTGACAAGTGGATGGCCTCCTCACAGCTGCAGCTCCACCATTAAAACGGAGCTTTCATCAGGGAGCAGTTGCAGGTGGCAAAACTTTTGTTCCTAAGGTCATTCAGCACTTTTAGCAGGCTTACCGAAGTCGGAGGTGCTGCAGCTTCTATCTCTCAACTGTGGGGCCTCCTTGGAAGACCCTCTCCCCGCTTGGACTGAGCGCTTCCCCAACGGAGGTATCTGCCAGCAGCATGGGAACCATTTATTTCCTTTCTCCATGGGCCTCAGATTCGGATGAGGAGCAGCCACGGCAGCAGCAGAACCAGGCAGCTCAGCAGCAACAGCAGCAGGAGCCCCAACCTCCTGCTCACCCACCTGATGCTGCACAGGGCTGAAGGCACCAGCGCATGGAAGCACGTCGTGCAAGGAATGCACTCATCCTGGCCAGATTTGCATAGGTTGCCCATTGTGGCACATGTGCTTGGCTCCTTCTTAACATATGATAGACAATGGACATGACTCTAGGCCTCCTTTCACTCTGACCACCAACCTGACCACGCAAGTGTTGTGGAGCCCGCAATGTGGAGCTGCCTAAGCCGAAATAACAGATGCCATCACCTAATTTTAATACATTCCCACAGGGATGGCATTTCATCAATAAACAGAAACAATCACCCAATCTGCACACATTTCGGGAGGTTATATCCCTTGCCAGCTGGACTCACACAGCCTTGATTTCTTTGGGAGGCCTCTTCGTCCCAGATGAGGGGAAGAGCACCTCCCTGCTAGCTCTCACCCCTCAACCAGCATACCCAGCGCCTCATCCGAGAACCTCGGGGAGGCCCTTGCCTTGGAGCTGGCCATTCTTCAAGTAGATAACAGCTTGGAGGTGGTGCAGCATCGACCAAAACCAATGGAATGAGCCAAGGCAGCAAGCAGCCCTTAAATGAAGCTGAATAAGTGACGTCAGCAGAAGAGAGTTTCAGTCCCAAAACACTAATTGGCCCACACCTCTGAAATCAACTGGCCAATTAGGGGAAAATCGCAAATTTTTCCCACCTCTCAGTGGAGGCGAGTTTGGAACCCACCCAAACCGAAACCCGCCTCCAATGGGAAAATCACGCCCATAGCTACAGACAAATCAGGACTGGGAATTAAACATTGCAGGGTATAACATATTTAGAAAAGATAGAGAGGGGAAAAGGGGAGGCGGAGTAGCTGTACTTATTAGGGATAACATATGGCTGTAGAAAAAAGGGACGTAGATATCAGTAAGACAAGAATAGAATCCATATGAATAGAGATGAAAGATAATAAAGGATCAATCACACCAATAAGCATAATCTACAGACCACCTAATAGTGGAAGGGAGGTGGAGGAAGAACTATACAGACAAATTAGAGAAAAGAGTAAAAAAATAGAATAATAATCATGGGGGATTTCAACTACCCCGATATTAATTGGACAGAAGAGGTAAGTAAAGGGGAGAAGGGAATGGAGTTCCCACAATGTCTACAGGACTCCTTTCTAACCCAATATGTAAAAAGCCCAACAAGGGCAGATTCGCTATTGGATCTAGTTATGGGGAATAAGCCAGAGCAGATAAGAGAAGTAAAAGTAGGGGAACATATAGGCAATAGTGACCATAATATAATACGCTTTAAGATGACAATAGAGAAGGATATAAGAATGACAAAAAACAAGTTAATAGATTGGAGAAAAGCTGATTTTGAGGGGCTCAGAGTAGAACTTGGGAAGATAAAATGGGCAACAATATTGGCAAACAATGATGTAGAATGACAATGGGAAAAATTGAAAATGGTGTTCAACACAGTGCAGGAAAAGTATATTCTGCTAAAATGAAAGAACAAACTCAACACTAATGAGACTCCATGGATGAATAAAGACAAAAGGAAACAATTGAGGGTAAGGAAAGAGGCATGCATTAAGTACATAGACAGCAGAGGAGTGCATGATAACAGAGAATATGAAGGGGTTAGGAGAGAAGTCAAAAAAACAATTAGGAAGGCAAAGAAAAACTATGAAATTAAATTATGAAGGAACATAAAACAAAATAGTAAAATATTTTACAGGCACATCAATAAAAAAAAAGGAAGGTTGGGATGGGAAATGGGGCCATTAAGGGACAGACAGGACAATACCACAGGTAACGATAGGGAGATGGCAGAAATATTAAATAATTATTTTGCTTCGGTATTTACCAGGGAGGTAGAACAGGTGGACATGACATTGGATGATTAGAGGAGCAATGAGATAAGTGAATTTAAAATAAAAAAGGGGGTATATTAAATAAACTAATCAAATGCAGAGGATAAAACCCCTGGTCCAGATGGATTGCATCCACGTATTTTAAAAGAATCTAGGGAAGAGATAGCAGAAGCATTACTACACATATTTAATAATTCATTAGAAAAAGATGTAGTGCCAGAGGACTGGCGGCTAGCTAACGTAATACCTATATTTAAGGAGGGGGATAGAACATGTCCAGGGAATTATAAACCAGTCAGCTTAACATCGGTGGTAGGAAAAATAATGAAATCCCTGATAAAGGAGAGAATAGAAGAACATCTAGAAATGAATAGTATAATAATGAATAGTCAGCATGGATTTCAAAAGGGAAAATTTTGCTTGAACAACCTTATTGAATTTTTTGAAGAGGTAACAGAGAGTAGACAATGGTAATGCAGTAGATGTCATTTATCTAGATTTTCAAAAGGGCTTCGATAAGGTACTCCATAATAGACTAATGAATAAGGTCAGAGATTGCGGAGTCAGGGGACAAGTAGCTGAATGGATTGCTAGCTGGCTTCAAGACAGAAAGCAGAGAGTGGGAGTAAAGGGTAGCTATTCAGAGTGGCAGAAGTTGGGTAGTGGTGTTCCACAAGGAGCAGTGTTGGGACCACTGCTGTTCACAATTTAACTTAACGATCTAGACTTTGGAATCAAAAACACAATTTTTAAATTTGCGGATGATACCAAATTGGGGGGGGACAGTCAATACTGAGGAGGACTGGAAAAAATTACAGGAGGACATTAATAAACTTGCAGAATGGGCAAATAATTGGCAAATGAAGTTCAACACAGCCAAATCTGAGGTATTACATTTTGGTTGGAAGAATAGGGAGTCACTTATCACTTGGAGGGTACGAGTCTAGGTGGGGTGGAGGAACAAAGGGATCTTGGAGCACAAATCACTAAAAGTTGCAGCACAGGTTAGCAAGGCCATTAAAAATACAAACCCAGCACCAGGGTTTATTTATAGAGGGATAGAATTGAAAAGTAGGGAAGTTATGCTAAACCTGTATCGAACCTTGGTTAGACCACACTTGGAGTACTGCATACAGTTCCAGTCGCCATATTATATAAAGGATATAGAGGCACTGGAGAGGGTGCAGAGAAGATTTACAAGGATGATACCAGAAATGCAAGGGTGTACATATCAGGAAAGGATGAACAGACTGGGTCTCTTTTCTCTTGAAAAAAGGTTGAGGGGTGATCTAATAGTGGTCTTTAAAATTATGAAAGGTTTTGATAGAGTTTTTTAAATTTATTTTTTATTCGTTTTATGGGATCAGGGCGTCGCTGGCAATGCCAGCATTTATTGCCAATCCCCAGTTGCCCTTGAGAAGGTGCTGGTGAGCCGCCTTCTTGAACCGCTGCAGTCCGTGTGGTGATGGTACTCCCACAATGCTGTTAGGAAGGGAGTTCCACGATTTTGACCCAGCGACGATGAAGGATCGGCGATATACTTCTAAGTCAGGATGGTGTGTGACTTGGAGGGGAACTTGGAGGTGGTGGTGTTCTCATGTGCCTGCTGCCCTTGTCCTTCTAGGTGGAATAGGTCGCGGGTTTGGGAGGTGCTGCCGAAGAAGCCTTGGCGAGTTGCTGCAGTGCATCTTGCAGATGGTATATACTGCAGCCACGGTACGCCGGTGGTGGAGGGAGTGAATGTTTAAGGTGGTGGATGGGGGGCCAATCAAGTGGGCTGCTTTGTCCTGGATGGTGTCAAGCTTCTTCAGTGTTGTTGGAGCTGCACTCATCCAGGCAAGTGGAGAGTATTCCATCACACTCCTTACTTGTGCCTTGTAGATGGTGGAAAGGCTTTGGGGAGTCAGGAGGTGAGACACTCGCCGCAGAATACCTAGCCTCTGACCTGCTCTTGTTGCCACAGTATTTATGTGGCTGGTCCAGTTAAGTTTCTGGTTAATGGTGACCCCTAGGATGTTGATAGTGGGGGATTCGGCGTTGGTAAAGCCATTGAATGTCACGGGGAGGTGGTTAGACTCTCGCTTGTTGGAGATAGTCATTGCCTGGCACTTCTGTCGGCGCGAATGTTACTTGCCACTTATCAGCCCAAGCCTGAACGTCATCCAGGTCTTGTTGTATGTGGGCATGGACTGCTTCATTATCTGTGGAGTTGCAAATGGCGCTGAACACTGTGCAGTCATCAGCGAACATCCCCATTTCTGACCTTATGTTGGAGGGAAGGTCATTGATGAAGCAGCTGAAGATGGTTGGGCCTAGGACACTGCCCTGTTAAAACTCCTGCAGCGATGTCCTGGGGCTGTGATGATTGACCTTCAATCACCACAACCATCTTCCTTTGTGCTAGGTATGACTTCAGCCAGTGGAACATTTTCCCCCTGATTCCCATTGACTTCAGTTTTATTAGGGCTGCTTGATGCCAGACTCGGTCAAATGCTGCCTGAATGTCAAGGGCAGTCACTCTCACCTCACCTCGAGAATTCAGCTCCTTTGTCCATGTTTGGACCAAGGCTGTAATGAGATCAGGAGCCGAGTGGTCTTGGCGGAACCCAAACTGGGAATCAGTGAGCAGGTTATTGGTGAGTAAGTGCCGCTTGATAGCACTGTCGATGACACCTTCCATCACTTTGCTGATGATTGAGAGTAGACTGATGGGGCGGTAATTGGCCGGATTGGATTTGTCCTGCTTTTTGTGGACAGGACACACCTGGGCAGTTTTCCACATTGTCGGATAGATGCCAGTGTTGTAGCTGTACTGGACCAGCTTGGCTAGAGGCACGGCTAGTTCTGGAGCACAAGTCTTCAGCACGATAGCTGGGTAGATAGAGAGAAATGTTTCCACTTGTGGGGAAGAGCATAACTAGAGGCCATCAATATAAGATAGTCACCAAGAAATCCAATAGGGAATTCAGAAGAAACTTCTTTACCCAAAGAGTGGCGAGAATGTGGAACTCGCTACCACAGGGAGTGGTTGAAGCAAATAATATAGATGCATTTAAGTGGAGGCTGGACAAACAAGAGGGAAATGGAATAGAAGGTTATGCTGATAGATTTAGATGAGGAAAGACAGGAGGAGGCTCGAGTGGAGCATAAACACCGGCATGGACTGAATGGCCTGTTTCTGTGCCATATATCCTATGTAACAATATAGGCAATGGCCACATCCAATTTCTGTATAATAAGATCCCACAAACAGCAATGATATAATTATAAATGCAGAGTAGTGATAATGGGGAGTTCAATTATCCTAATATAGACTGTGAAAATAACAGTGTAATGGGCAAAAATGTGGAGGAATTCCTGAAATGTGTACAAGAGAACTTTATTGATCAGTATGTTTCCAGTCCAATGAGGAAGGAAGCAGTGCTGGGTCTAGTTCTGGGGAATGAAGTGGGGCAAGTGGAGCATGTTTCAGTGGCAGAGCATTTGGGAAGCAGTCTTCACAATATCATTAGGTTTAGAGTAGTTTTGGAAAAGGCCAAGGAACAATCAAACGTAAAAATACTCAACTGGAGGAAGGGCTAATTTTAGTGAGTTGAAAAGTGATCTGGCACTGGGATCTGGATTGGAATCCAAGATTGGTAGGTAAAACAGTAAATGAGCAATGGGAAGCCTTCAAAGAGGATAAAGTTCGGGTAGAGACTAGGCACATTCCCATGAGCGGGAAAGGAAGAGCATCCAAAGCTAGAGCTCCCCGGACGACTAAAGATAGAGAGGTTAAAATGAAACAGAAAAAGGAGGATTTTGATAAATGTCATGTTCAAAATGCAGTAGAGAACCAAGCTGAATAGAGTGCAGAGGAGAACTGAAAAAGGAAATAAGAGGGGCAAAGAGAGTGTATGAGGTAGATTAGCAGGTAACATAAAAGGGAACACTAAAGTCTTTTATAAACATATAAATAGTAAAAGGATAGTCAAAGGAAGGGTGGGACCGATTAGAGACTAAAAAAGGAGGCCTACTTGTGGAGGCAGAGGGCCTGGCTGAGGTGCTGAATGACTATTTTGCAATTGTCTTCACAAAAGAAGATGCTGCCAATGTTGCAGTAAAAGAGGAGACAGTAGCGATATTGGATCGGAAAAAATAGATAAAGAGGAGGTACTTAAAAGGTTGGCATCACTCAAAGTAGAGAAGTCACCCCGTCCAGATGGGATGCATCCTAGTTTGCTGAGGGAAGCAAGAGTGAAAATAGCAGTGGCTCTGGCTACAATCTTTCAATCCACCTGGGATATGGGTTCAGTGCCAGAGGACTGGAGGGTTGCAAATGTTAAAGCCCCTGTTGAAAAAACGGGGAGAGGGATAAACTAGTTAACTACAGGCCAGTCAGCCTAATGTTGGTGGTGGGGATACTTATCGAGACAATAATCCAGGACAAAATGAATTGTCACTTGAAAAATCTTGGGTTAATCAATGACAGCAAGTACAGATTTGTTAAAGGCAAATTGTGTTTGACTAACTTGATCGAGTTCTTTGATGAAGTAACGGAGAGGGTTGATGAGAGTAGCGGTTGGTGTTGGTTATATGGACTTTCAAAAGGCATTTAATAAAGTAGCACATAATAGACTTGTTAGCAAAATTGAAGCCCAAGGGAGTAAAGGGACAGTGGCAGCGTGGATCCGAAATTAGCTAAAGGGACAGGAAGCAGAGAGTAGTGGTGAATGTTTCTTTTTCAGACTGGAGGGAAGTATACCGTGGTGTCCTCCAGGGTCGCTATTAGGAACACTGCTCTTTTTCTGACCTGGACTTAGGTATACAGGGCATAATTTCAACGTTTGCAGATGACATGAAACTCAAACAATGAGGAGGATAGTAGTGGACTTCAAGTGGACATAGACTGGCGAAATGGGCAGACACATGGCAGATGAAATTTAACGCAGAGAAGTGTGAATTGATGCATTTTGGTAGGAAGAATGAGGAGAGGCAATATAAATTAAATGGTACCATTTTAATGTGGGCGTGGGGGGGGGGGGTGGCAGGAACAGAGAGACCTGGGTGTTTACATACAGAAATATTTGAAGGGGGCAGGACAAGTGGATAAGGCCGTTAAAAAGGCATACATATTTACAAACAGAGGCACAGAGTTCAAAAGCAAGGAAGTTATACTGCAACTTTATAAATCACTGGTTAGGCCTCAACTGGAGTATTGTGTCCTACTCTGGGCACCACAGTTTAGGAAGGATGTCAAGGCCTTAGAGGGGGTGCAGAGCAGAATTACTAGAATGGTACCAGGGATGAGGGACTTCAGTTACGTGGAGAGTCTAGAGAAACTTATAAGGTAATTGGCAAAAGAACCAACAGTGAGAGGAGTAGAATGTTTTTTTTACGCTGCGAGTCATGATCTGGAACGCATTGCCTGAAAGGGTGGTGGAAGCACATTCAATAACAACTTTCAAAAGGGAATTGGATAAATATGGAAGGGGAGAAAATTGCAGGACTACCCTGCAGCACAGATAGCTGTGGGACGGTTGTTAACTGTGTGCACGATGCCACAGCACTCGCAAACTAGTCTTCCATCCTTTACTTCTCCTTGTCCTCATCATGCTCCTCCTCAAAGCACAGGGACAGTGGAATTCCCAGAGGGATATCTATTATTTAACCACACACAGCTCCCTTTAAATTCTCAGCAAGTTTGATAGAGTATTTTTAAATATTCAGAATCTGTAGCTCCAAAACAATGGAGCAGAGATGACCAAGAAGAAATGTAATAAGTATTTTTAAAATCATTTTGATATTTTGAGTGTTGATAGCATGTTTAGTGAAAGACAAGGGGATGACAGTGCAATGGTTATGTTACATGACTAGCAATCCAGAGGCCAGGACTAATAGAGAATGTCATTTCAAATCCATTGTGGCACTTTAAGAAGTTAACTTCTGTTTTTTTTAAAGTCTAGTCTTACAAAGCTGGTACAGACTCCACCACTTAAAATGTCCACGTTTAAAATGAGCAGTCACTTATATTAGCCAAAAAGCGATATCCATTTTCGAATTCCAGTAAGGTAAATTTCAAGGTTCCCAGTCATAGCATCTTAAGTGCTTCGTTTATTTTGGGCAACAACAGTTGTGCTTACTCACTAGTTTGCACCTCGCTAAGGTGCCCTGAATGCACAAACAAACAGAAGTAAATAACATAGGAATAGGAGTAGGCCATTCAGCCCCTCAAGCCTGTTCCGCCATTCAGTTAGATCACGGATGATCTGTATCTCAACTCCATTTACCCGCCTTGGTTCCATATCCCTTAATACCCGTACCTAACATAAATCTATCAATCTCAGTTTTGATTTTTTCAATTGACTCCCAGCCTCAACTTTTTCAGTGGGGGGGGGGGGGGGGGGAGGGTTTCAGATTTTCATATACCCATTGTGTGAAGAAGAGATTCCTGACATCTCCCCTGAACGGCCTAGCTCTAATTTTAAGGTTATTCTGCTTGTTCTGGGTTCCCCCCAGCAGAGGAAATGATTTCTCTCTATCTACCCTATCAAATCCTTTAATTGTCTTAAACACCTCAATTAGGTCACCCCTTAATCAATGGAATAAAAGCCGAGTCTATGTAACATGTCCTCGTAATTTAACCCTTTTAACTCCATTAACCTAGTTAAGGTGCACTGAATGAAAGACCAAACATAAGTAACACCTCATGAGTTCAATTACCTTTTGTGTACTTAATCCCTAATCTCCTAAAAGTGGTGTGGGGTTACAGTTTGTACTAAGCACTGACTGCAGTTTAATTAAAGCTGCAGGTCAGAGTGGAGCTGGAAACAAAAGGTACATTGTTATATAGTAGAATACTGTGATAGTGCTACCATGTTATACTGACCATTGCATACAGCGGGAGTGGCAGTGATTTTCAGGGGTAGTAAGTGTGTGGAAATGCAGGGAAACCTTGGTCTCTTGACCATATGTCCCCTGTGGAAACATTTTCTCTAGGTATACCCTATTAAACCACTTTATAATTTTAAAGATCTCAATTAGGTCACCCTTCAGCCTTCTCTTTTCTAGATGGCAAAAAGTTGAGATAAAAAGTTTGAGAAAAACATGAGAATAGGAAGACAAATGGGGCAGACAGGAAGTGCACACAGTAGTGAGATTTAAATGATACAATACTCCTGTCCTTATAAAACAGCATATCATTTAACCTACCATGAGCAATGCCATGGGATATCTGCTCATGTGTATAGACTCAGTACACTCCTGCTAATTCAAACAGTTTTTGTGTGCTTAAAAACTTGATTTATCAAGTAATCCAAATTAAATAACACAGGAATCCTTTAGTGCGCAAAAAATAAAATTAGTTCAAATTAAACTATAAATTAACAGAATTAGACTTGATCTGAAAACCAGTACATCTATCATACACCGAGAAAACGGAGCAGACTCCACACTTGCATAGAGTCAGAGTTATACAGCACAGAAAGAGGCGTTTCGGCCCATCGTGTCCACGCTGGCCATCAAGCCCCGTCTATTCTAATCCTATTTTCCAGCACTTGATCCATAGCCTTGTATGCTATGGCGTTTCAAGTGCTCATCTAAATGCTTTTTGAATGTTGTGAGGGTTCCTGCCTCTACCACCCTTTCAGACAGTGAGTTCCAGATTCTAACCACCCACTGGGTGAAAAAGCTTTTCCTCAAATCCCCTCTAAACCTCCTGCCCCATACCTTGAAATTATGCCCTCTGGTTATTGACCCCTCTACTAAGAGGAAAAGTTCCTTTCTATCTATTCTATCTATGCCCCTCATAATTTTGTACACCTCAATCAGGTCCCCCCTCAGCCTTCTCTGTTCTAAGGAATACAACCCCAGCCTGTCCAGTCTCTCTTCATAGCTGAAGCGCTCCAGCCCAGGTAACATCCTGGTGAATCTCCTCTGCACCCTCTCCAATGCAATCACATCCTTCCTATAGTGTGGCGACCAGAACTGCACACAGTATTCCAGCTGTGGCCTAACTAGCGTTTTGTACAGCTCCATCATAACCTCCCTGCTCTTATATTCTATGCCTCGGCTAATGAAGGCAAGTATCCCATATGCCTTTTTAACCACCTTATCTACCTGTCCTGCTGCCTTCAGGGATCTATGTACATGCACACCAAGGTCTCTCTGATCCTCTGTCCTTCCTAGGGTCCTACCATTCATTGTGTATTCCCTTGTCTTGTTAGTCCTCCCAAAATGCATCACCTCACACTTTTCAGGGTTAAATTCCATTTGCCACTGTTCTGCCCATCTAACCAACCCATCTCTATCGTCCTGTAGCCTGAGGCTTCCCTCCTCGCTATTTACCACTCCACCAATTTTCGTGTCATCTGCGAACTTACTGATCATACCTCCTACATTCATATCTAAATCATTAATGTAAACTACAAACAGCAAAGGATCCAGCACCGATCCCTGCGGTACACCACTGGACACAGGCTTCCAGTCACAAAAACAACCTTCGACCATCACCCTCTGCCTCCTGCCACTAAGCCAATTTTGGATCCAATGTGCCAGTTACAAAACGCTAGTAAGGCCACAGCTGGAATACTGTGTTACACAGCCAAAGCAAACACCACTGAACTGCCTGACATTTTCTACTCTGCAAAGTTTTCTGATCAAACCACAATTAAGTACGGGTTGGCCTAAGCCAGTGCTTACTTAACAACGATGATACTTTCTGGCTTTAAAGAAATATAGATTCACTTTAGCAGAATACTACATTGTGCATTACATGGTATAACACTGCATTAAACTAATGTTTGTCATGTGGAAAAAATGTGGGTACAAACCCTTACCCTAATACTATCACTTGTGTTTATTATACTAATAAATTGACTCAACATTTCAGTAGCATATTGTATATATTATAAACATGCATGCAATCTTCAAAGGAAACCAAATTAAAAATGTTAGCAACCCATTTATCTCAGCTTGCTTTCTCATTTCCTTACTTTATCTCTATTTCTTTGATTATATTATTATGTTACTCGTAAATTTCTGAAAGATCATCAACCTGAAACGTTGACCGCGATTTTGCCGTTGCTCAGCGGACGGGATGGGTGGCGGGTCAGCTGTGAAATTTTAAATGATTGACAGCGAGTCGGGAACCTGTTGTCAAAACGTGCACACCTGCATTTCCCAATGTCAGGTCTGCCAGCGCTGAGCAGACCCGACAGACAGTGGTGGGGAACCCAATTCAAATCATTAGTGGCTTGTTTCCAGCCACTTAATGCTTTTTTCCCAGCTTTTTGAATGTGACAGGTCACTCACCGGTTTCCCGCTGTGCCTAGACCTCATCTGTGAAGCTGCGGTCAGAGGTCACTGGCCATTGAATCAGTTGACAGCTTCAAATGTCAAGTCAAAGCTCCCAGCTGATTGAGAAATGTTCCCTTAACCATTAGTTTCTCTAAACTGCATTTCCACTACAGATTCAGAATGCTGCAAGTCTTTACACAAGTCACCATCCAGTCTGACCTCATTAGCTCTCCCACCATTGGCAGATCACTACTGTCATCTCTACTTCACCTGCCATCTATTCCATCAGCATGGGTGCACTTTATACTCTCTCACCTTGCTCCTCAGAATCCCACCATGATCAGCCCCAACACCAGCATCACCAGGCACATCAGCAGCACGAACAACCACACCAACCTTCCCCGCAATCATCCGATGCTGCACAGGACACAGGGCATTAGCACCCGACCACATTTCTGCCCGGGACGCCAGGGATGGCCTCACCATGTCCATATTTACTTCACTTGATGCTGCACACCCTGGCTGCCACATGATGTGCCAGGTTGGCACCACCACACACCAACAACATAAAGCATCCCTACAATGACCAAGCCATTCCTCCCACACTCATCAGCATTGCGGGGGGTACTGTTATGTCTCACCATTCACTGCAACTCACTAAACCACTTCCAAAAGGTGCACACAAATCTGTCCAAGAATGCAAAGTGTTGAATATAAAGGATTCAATGTTTGACACCACATTAACAGAAACTTTACATGGACATTGCATAAAACAGGCTGCGTTGGTCTCCTTGGGAGGTCTCTTCCACCCATTGGAAGGGAAGAGAACCTCCCTGTGTGCTGTGACTCCCTCCATAAGCATATGGAGGGAGTCATGGGAGAGCCTTGGTGCAGCCCCGCCCCTCTGTGCAGTGCTCGTCAGTGTTTGCTGCACCTCAATGCTGCAGAACACTGACAGCACAAATGTCAAAGTAAATTTGCGCATGGTCCCTTTAAGGAAATCAAATGACGTCATCAGACCTGCTTCCTCTAATTGGCCGGGAAACTCGCTGGGTGGGCTTAACAAGCCCAAATCAGGGGTAAGTCATGTCGGAGGCCAGGATTGAGACAGCAATGGGGCTGAGACCCGCCACCAACCCACTGAGGTAGGGAAAATCTCGGCCATTAACTCGGTTTCTCTCTCCACATATGCTGCCTGACCTGCTGAGTAGTTCCAGCATTTTCTGTTTTTACTCCAGTTTCTATGTCACTTACATAACAGATTATAGAAGTGAGGCTATTTTGTATCATTCCAGTGACCGGTTAAATTTCTGATTTGACTTTGGGTGATACAGGAAGTGCAAAACTCTCATTAAATCAGTTGATTAACAAGGCAGAAAATGGATCTGCTGAAATAAGTTCCATTGTCAATGATTTGAGAGTTAAGTCAAAAGAAAAATGTTACACTCAACTGCTAAATAGCTAGCATATGTTCAACTTTTATAGGCTGGAGACTTTCTAATCAGAAACTCCAAACTGTAAAAAGGGGCTTCGCCAGAAGAACGGTAGGGAGCAAGGGAATAATGAGGACAATTTGGGTTTGCAAACATCACCAGTGCCGTGAGCATTAGGATAGGAGTTTGTGGCCACGATTCGCTATATGACAAGCGTGAGATTTCAACAATGCTGTGAGATCTTTCCCCATAGAAGGATTTGGAACAAATTCAACACAGTTAGCAACAGCTGCCATTAACTCAGCTTCTAATGACAGAATCGCATTGTCAGAGGTCATGGAATATGTTGGATCCTTGCCTTTCAGCTAAAGTATGGTTGCGGCAGAAATGTTGGCCAGGACAACTACCTGCCTTTTACATCATCTAAACAAGCATATAGGGCTTGGTGTAACATCTGAACAACAATGCTGAAGCATCACACTGGATTGTGTGCTCAAGACTTGGCGTGGCCTTGAACCTACAACCATCTTACTCAGACAAAATTGCAACTAGCTGAGCTAAACTGACATGTAAATACAGAGTAAAGGGAGTAAAATAGAAATATAATTCTTAAATGTAACCATTATTTTGCTTAGGTTTCACATGTCTGCCGACGACACCCAGCTCTACCTCCCCATCACCTCTCTTGACCCCTCCACTGTCTCTAATTTGTCATACTGCTTGTCCGACATCCTGTACTGAATGAGCAGAAATTTCCTCCAATTAAATATGGGGAAGACAGAAGCTATTGTCTTCGGTCCCCACCACAAAATCCTACCCCTAACCACCGACTCCATCCCTCTCCATTGCAACTGTCTGAGGCTGAACCAGACCATTCACAACCTTGGTGTAGTATTTGACCCAAGATGAGCTTCCGACCAATTATCCGCTCCATCACCAGGACCACCGACTTCCACCTCCAACATCGCCCGACTCCACCACTCCCTCAGCTCATCTGCTGTTGAAACTGTGATCCATGCCTTTCTTACCTCTAGACTTGACTATTCCAATGCTCTCCTGGCAAGCTTCCCATCTTCCACCCTCCATAAACTTGAGCTCATCCAAAACTCTGCTGACCGTATCCAAAATTGTACCAAGTCCCATTCACCCATCACCCCTGTACTCGCTGACCTACAGTCCGGTAATGCATCAATTTTAAAATTCTCATCCTTGTTTTCAAATCCCTCCATGGCATCGTCCCTCCCTATCTCTATAACCTCCTCAAGCCTTACAACCCTCCGAGATCTCTGCGCTCCTCCAATTCTGGCCTCTTGCGCATTCTTGATTTTAATTGCTCCACCATTGGCGGCTGTGCCTTCAGATGCCGAGGCCCTAAGCTCTGGAATTCCCTGCCTAAACTTCTCTGCCTCTCTACCTCTCCTTTAAGATGCTCCTTAAAACCTACCTCTTTGACCAGGCTTTTGGTCATCTGTTCCAATATCTCCTTATGTGGCTCAGTGTCAAACTTTGGTTGATAACCCTCCTGTGAAGCGCCTTGGGACATTTTAATATGTTAAAGGCGCTATATAAATGCAAGTTGTTGTCAGAAATTAAGCGCATAGGGAATGTTTAAGAGGGAGACTTTTTAGTATTATTTTCAAGATAGACTGTATTACAACAACAACAACATCATGCATTTATATAGCGCCTTTAACATAGTAAAACATCCCAAGGTGCATCACAGGAGCGTAATCAGACAAAATTGACACAGAGCCATATAAGGAGGAATTAGGGCAGATGACCAAACGCTTGGTCAAAGAGGTAGGTTTGAAACAGAGTCTTAAAGGAGGAGAGGCTAAAGGTTTGGGGAGGGAATTCCAGAACTTAGGGCCTAGACAGCTGAAGGCACGACCGCCAATGGTGGTGTGAAGGAAGTAGGGGATACACAAGAGGCCAGAGTTGGAGGAACATAGAGTTCTCGGAGGGTTATCTGCCTGATTCAGCCAGAGACTGTGGTCAGGGAGGGGGATGGAGTTGGTGACTAGGGAACAGAGCTTGTGGCGAGGACCGAAGACAATGGCTTCAGTTTTCTTAATGTTTAATTGTTGAAAATTTCTGCTCATCCCGGGCTGGAAGTTGGACAAGGAGTCTGAAAACACAGAGGCAATGGAGGAGTCGAGAGAGGTGGTGGTGAGGTAGAGCTGGGTGTCATCAATGTACATATGGACTATGATGTTGTGTCTTTGGACGATGTTGCTGAGGGGCAACATGTAGATGGGAAATAGGAGGGGCCAAGGATAGATTCTTGGGAGACTCCAGAGATAATGGTGTGGGGTCAAGAAGAGAAGCTATTGGAGAAGATTCTCTGGCTATGACTGGATAGGAAAAAGACTTGCATTTATATAGCACCTTTCACAACTACCGGACGTCCCAAAGCGCTTTACAGCCAATGAAGTACATTTTGAAGTGTAGTCACTGTTGCAATGTAGGAATCGCGGCAGCCAATTTGCACACAGCAAGCTCCCACAAACAGCAAGGTGATAATGACCAGATAATCTGTTTTAGTGATTTTGATTGAGGGATAAATATTGGCTAGGACACCGGGGATAACTTCCCTGGTCTTCTTCGAAATAGTGCCATGGGATCTTTTACGTCCACCTGAGAGAGGGCCTCAGTTTAACGTCTCATCCGAAAGACGTGCGCACCTCCGACAGTGCAGCGCTCCCTCAAGTACTGCACTGGAGGGTCAGCCGAGATTTTTGTGCTCAAGTCTTTGGAGTGGGACTTGAACCACAACCTTCTGACTCAGAAGCGAGAGTGCTACACACTGAACCACGGCTGACTACACCAGGTATTGTATGTAGAAAATTAATTTTACACTTTTTATGAATTAATTTTATTTTTCATCGTATGAAACCATATCTGTGGTAGGTAAAGTATTTGCTGCAGCATCCAACATGGTGACATTTAATTGAAATTTCCAAAGGTATCAGATTTTGTTAGAATAGATAAATGCAACTGAAGGAAATGGGAAACTTCTGTTCCTGTATTTCTTTAGCTTTAGTAAACCAAATAGTTCTGTCAAGTCAATAAAGAACTGAATGTTAATTAATATTCTGAGAATCTATTTTTTTTGTTTTGTTTCCCATTCTGTCTCGCATCATCTAACAATGTTAGTCCCATCCCCGTCCTCAGTTAAGAGAACAGAACAATGCATAGAGCTGAATGGATGCCAGGAAGTTTGCTTTTGCACTGCAGGGTGGGATGAGCATTTAAAGATTATCTCCACCCCAATAACTCAGACTGGCAAACACCGATGGGTTAAAGTCCTGAAATGTCATTAGCCTGCAAAGTACTTTATAATTGCGTTCACGTAGCCTCATCATCAGACTGTTTCAAAACTCCACACAATGCATTACTTTCAAAGTGTTTGCTTTGTAGTTGTAGGAGAGCAGGATTCTTCCATCAATAAAAATATGATTCCTACATAAACCCTTCTGACCAAGAACTTGCAACAATACTGCTTAAAATCAAAATCTATTTAGTAAAAGTTTATTTTATTTAGCTCAACTTGCAAGATCTAGCTTACGCCTCACACAGTCCAAGGGTAGTTTCCTACTGCATGGCTTATTTTACAGTATTAGTTCTGAATATGATTTCAAATACATACAATCAGGACTAACGAGTACATACATAACCTACAAAATTTGGAAAAGCTGTCAAGCAGCTTCAAAAAACCTAACACAGCCTGCAAACGCTAACAACTCAATAAAAAAAAATGAAAAACTGAAAAATAGCCTTGAATGAAGGCCTATAACCAAGGCCACTCTTTCAAGGTCACAGAATAGGTTACATTTTTTAATATTACTTCGGATTTCAGAATTTTTCTTAGTTATTTGGGATCATGTTCTACAATGCATTTTGTTTTTCTGTGACGGATGAAAAGAAGCAGTTATAATGGGACTGCAGTGGGTCATGAACTTACCATGACATAAACTGCAGCTATCACTAATATTCTATCAGTTGTGACTTAACGCATTAAATGCTATTTTTGCAGTGTGGGATTTAGAAGAAGTACAAGAATAGGTAGGAGAGCACAACAGTCACCAAATGATAAGAGGTAAGCAATGAGGAAGGTAGTCTTGCCTATGATGTGGATTATTAGAGACTTAATAGAATATGCAGGAAGGTAGAATTTGAGAAATTACATAGTCTTGAGGAAATTCAGAAGAATATTTCCTCTATTAAGATTTGACAAGTCTTGGTGCCAGATAGTACTGGCCCAAGTGGTCCTGGCTCCTCAGCCTTTTTAGGCGTGTCTCCTGCTCATCCTCTGAGAACTTTTGGTGTTGTTCCATATCGTGGATCCCTCTCTCAATGGCTATGTTGTGCAGAATGCAGCAAGCTACAGTAATCCTCGAGACTTTTGCAAGACTCTACTAAATCGATCTAGGCAGCAGAAGCTATGCGTCATTATGGTTTGCTCAATGTGCACTCGAGTGGTGCCATGGGTTGTTATATTTGTGCTCTACTGATGTTTTGTGCTGCATAGGGGTCATGAGCCAAGGCATCATAGAGCGTCCCCAGAGATCCCAAGAGCCTGCCTTTCACTCCCTGGTTTTCTGCGAAT
Source organism: Squalus acanthias (assembly GCA_030390025.1). Lineage (NCBI taxonomy): Eukaryota > Metazoa > Chordata > Chondrichthyes > Squaliformes > Squalidae > Squalus > Squalus acanthias. Next base: position 4,165,332 of record CM059453.1, read on the forward strand.
AACAGGAATACAGTGAGTGGACTACCTCAATGTCCGATTCACAGCAACGTTAATTATTCCTCAGGAAAAGGAGCTTATTTTAAACTATTTAAAATTGTTTAGGAATGTTTTGATAAGATTTAACAGTTGCACTGAAATCAGGTCTTTTATCACAGGAGTAGATTCTCAGGGTAGCAGATGTAATTTGGAAAAGACAGATGGTGAAATTCTCTCTGCTTCTGCGTTTTATTTGGTAAATCAGTACTTGGAAATTACAGCAAAAAGTGTTAATTCATCTTTTTAAACAGGCAATAAATATAGAGAATGGGGTGGACCTTGTAGAAAATAAAATCAACGGCTGTGTCTGTACAATTTTCCAATATGTGCTCTTGGCAAACACGGCTCTCTACCAGGAGTGTAAAAGGAGGAAATTTACTCTCATATAACATAGTTAGGTTCAATATACAAATTCAAAAGGAGGAGGAACAGTCAAAGATAAAGGCACTTGGTTGGGAAAAATAATCCAGTTTCAATTAGATAAAAACCCCAGGTAAATTAAAAAGAAAAATTAGCAGATAAGACAAATAATAAGATATGTTTGAACACGAGATGATTGGAACACAGACTGGACAAATTCCCACAAGAAAAGATGGTGCTGCAAAAGCTGGAGTTCATTGGATTAGAGAAATTACAATCAGACTTAAAAAAGAAACATTTGACAAATCAAGAGTTAATAATACGGAAGAAAATATGGAGTTTAAGAAGAAAAGATTAGAAAAGCTGAGAGAAGGTATGAAGAAAGACTGGCAGGGAATATAAAGGGAAATTGTAAAGGATTTTGTAAACACAAAAAATTGTGACATCTTAAATGTGCTTGTGCACAACCATACTTTTTTGGAACTTGAGAAAATTCCAAATTTCTTTCAAACATTGCACTTGTATAGTCATTATTTGTTTTCATACTTGGTAGATTTAGAGCCAAATGCATGTGGTTGAGATCAAACTTTCTAAATTTCAGTTGTTCTTGGATTTTGGGTTGGGAATCAGGTTCATCACTAATTAAGTCTCCAGTAGGTTAATGCTATGAATTGATATCGAAGACAGTGATAAAGATCACATGCCCATAATTGTCACATTTCATAAAATGATAGAAACTTGCAGCACACAAGGATGTTATTCAGCCCGTCATGCCTGTGCTGGTTCTTTAAAAGAGCAGTCGTGCTTTGTCCCACATCCCCACTTTTTGTCCGTAACCCTGTAAGTTCCTCATCCTCAAGGATCCGTCCAACTCCCTTTTAAAATTATTTATGGAATCAGCTTCCACCACCTTTTCAGGGAGAGCGTTCCAGGTCCCGACAACTCTCTTTATGAAAAACATTCTCCTCATCTCCCCTCTAGATCTTTTTCCAATGATTTTAAAACCATGACCTCTAGTTATTGACCCACGCACCAGAGGGAATATTTTTCCCCTATTTACTCTATCCAAACCTCTCATCTTGAAAACCTCTATTCGGTCACCTCTTAACCTGCTCTGTTCCAAGAGAACAGTCCTAACTTTTCCAACCTCTCCTCATAACTGAAGTCCCTCATCCCTGGTAACATCCTGGTAAACAGTGTCAGCTGTGGCTCAGTGGGTAGCACACTCACTACCCACAATCAACCCTTAATCACCAGAACAAAAACAGTTTATCTGGTCATTATCACATTGCTGTTTGTGGGAGCTTGCTTTGCACAAATTGGCTGCCGCATTTCCCACATTACAACAGTGACTACACTCCAAAAATACTTCATTGGCTGTAAAGCGCTTTGGGATGTTGTGAAAGGCGCTATATATATGTAAGTCTTTTTAAACCTCCCCTGTAACCTTTCTAAGGCTTTTCTTTTTTCCCCCAAGGTATTTTTCCCCTCCCTTCCTACTCTACTAAAATTGTTAATTCCTTGATGGGAGATGGTTCCCCTGGTGCCAGGCACCTTGTGGCACCTTGACCTAACAGCCATTTTTGTGTGCACCTAGGTAGTAACAGCCAACACAACATTAAACCATGGGCTGCATAGAATCTACAGCACAGAAATAATGCATTTGGCCCATCTGGGTTTATACTCCACACAAACCTCCTTCTGCTTTAATTACCTCTCATCACCCTGCCCCCATGTCCCTGTATTCCCTTCTTTCTCAGATATGCATCAAGCCTCACCTTAAATGCATCATTGCCATCAGTCCTCCACATTATTAGCTATCTGCCCACAGTTTGGTATCAACAAATTTCAACACCATACCTCCAATTCTGGAGTCCAAATCAGTTATGTATATGGTAAACAACAATGGTCCCAACACAGATCCCTGTGGGACACCACTTCCCAATTTCTGCCTGTCTGAGAAACTTTCCTTAATTCCAATCCTCTGTTTACTGTTTTGTAGCCATCTTTCAATCTATTCTGCAAACTGGTCCCTAACTCTGCATGCTCTGACCTTTTGTCATGTGTCTTTTATGTGACATGCTAATGAAGGTCTTCTGAAAGTCCATGCATACCACATGCACTGCAATGCTCATCTAATCTTCCTGTTACTTCAATGAATTCAATAAGGTTGGTTAAACATGACCTTCCTCTAGATGTTTTATTATCTGATCTTTCAGTAAAGATTCCAGTTAATCTAATTAGTCTATAGATCCCTGGAAGACCTATCTCCCTTTTTGAAGATAGGCATTATGCTTGCTGTTCACCAGTCCTCAGGCACTATTACATTTTTCTATGGTTACTAATGCCTCTCCTATCTCCTCCCTAACATCTTTGAGTATCCTATCCGCAGGTGCAATCCATCTGGACACGGGGTCTTGTCCAGATTAAGATCATTGAATCACAGAATGGTTACAGCACAGAAGGAGGCCATTCAGCCCATGCCGGCTCTCTGCAAGAGTACTTCAGTCAGTCCCACTCATAAGAACATAAGAACTAGGAGCAGGAATAGGCCACTTGGCCCCTCGAGCCTGCTCCGCCATTCAATAAGATCATGTGAGAAGTTGCACAACACCAGGTTATAGTCCACCAGCTTTATTTGAAATCACAAGCTTTCGGAGCGCTGCTCACCTGCCGAAGGAGCAGCGCTCCGAAAGCTTGTGATTTCAAATAAAGCTGTTGGACTATAACCTGATGTTGTGCGACTTCTCACATTTGTCCACCCCAGTCCAACACTGGCATCTCCACAATAAGATCATGGCTGATCTTGGGCTCAAAGCCACTTCCGCGCCCGCTCCCCATAACCCTTCACTCCCTTATCTTGCAAAAATTTGTCCATCTCCACCTTAAATGTATTTAATGACCCAGCCTCCACAGCTCTCTGGGGCAGAGAATTCCACAGATTTACGACCCTCAGACAAGAAATTCCTCCTCATCTCAGTTCTAAAAGAGTGACCCTTTATTCTGAAACTATGCCCTTGAGTTCTAGATTTCCCCAAGAGGGGAAACAGCCTCTCTGCATCTACCTTGTTGTGCCCCCTCAGTATCTTATATGTTTCAATAAGATCACCTCTCATTCTTCTAAATTCCAATGAGTAAAAGCCCAGCCTGCTCAACCTTTCCTCATAAGTCAACCCCCTCATCTCTGGAATTAACCTAGTGAATGTCTATGAACTGCCTCCAATGCAAGTATATCCTTCCTTAAATAAGGAGACCAAAACTGTACGCAGTACTCAAGGTGTGGTCTCACCAATACCTTGTACAGTTGTAGCAGGACTTCCCTGCTTTTATACTCCAACCCCTTTGAAATAAAGGCCAACATTCCATTTGCCTTTTTGATTACTTGCTGTACCTGCATGCTAACTTTTTGTGTTTCATGCAGAAGGACCCCCAGGTCCCTCTGAACTGTAGCATTTTGTAATCTCTCTCCATTTAAATAATAATTTGCTTTTTTATTTTTCCTGCCAAAGTGGATAACCTTGCACTTTTCCACATTATACTCCATCTGCCAAATGTTTGCCCACTCTATATCCCTTTGCAGGTTCTTTGAGTCCTCTGCACAACTTGCTTCCCCACCCATCTTTGTATCATCCGCAAACTTGGCTACATTACACTCGGTCCCTTCATCCGAGTCATTAATGTAGATTGTAAATAGTTGAGGCCCCAGCACTGATCCCTGTGGCACCCCACTAGTTACCGTTTGCCAACCGGAAAATGACTCATTTATCCCAACTCTCTGCTTTCTGTTAGTTAGCCAATTCTCTATCCATGCTAATATATTACCCCCAATTCCGTGAGCTCTTATCTTATGCAGTAACCTTTTATGTGGCACCTTATCGAATGCCTTCTGGAAATCCAAATGCACCACATCCACTGGTTCATCTTTGTCCACCCTGCTCGTTACCTCCTCAAAGAACTCCAGCAAATTTGTTAAACATGATTTCCCTTTCATAAAACCATGCTGACTCTGCTTGACTACATTATGATTTTCCAAATGCCCTGCTACTGCTTCTTTAATGAAGGACTCCAGCATTTTCCCAACGACAGATGTTAGGCTAACTGGTCTATAGTTTCCTGCTTTCTGTCTCCCTCCTTTCTTAAATAGGGGTGTTACATTTGCGGTTTTCCAATACGCTGGGACCTCTCCAGCGTCCAGGGAATTTTGGTATATTGCAACCAATACACCCACTATCTCTGCAGCCACTTCTTTTAAAACCCTGGGATGCAGGCCATCTGGTCCAGGGGACTTGTCATCTTTTAGTCCCATTATTTTACCAAGTACTGTTTCCTTAGTGACAGTGAATGTCTTTAGTTCCCCCCTCCCTGTGGCCCCTTGATTATCCATTATTGAAATGTTGTTAGTGTCTTCTACCGTGAAGACAGATACAAAATATTTGTTCAGAGTCTCTGCCATTTCCCCGGTCCCCATTATTAATTCCCCAGTCTCATCCTCTAAGGGACCAACATTTACTTTAGCTACCCACTTCCTTTTTATATACCTGTAGAAGCTCTTACTATCTGTTTTAATGTTTCTTGCCAGTTTACTCTCATAATTCATCTCTCTCTTTATTTTTTTTTTAGTCATCCTTTGCTAGTTTTAAAAATTTCCCAATCCTCTGGTCTCCCACCAATCTTGGCAACATTGTATGCCTTTGTTTTCAATTTGATACCATCCTTTACTTCCTCAGTTAGCCACGGATGGTGCTCCCTTCTCTTAAAATCTTTCTTTCTCACTGGGATATATTTTTGTTGAGAGTTATGAAATATCTCCTTAAATATCCGCCACTGCATTTCAACTGTCTTACCCTTTAATTTATTTTTCCAGGCAACTTTAGCCAGTTCTGCCCTCATGCCACTGTAATTGCCTTTGTTTAAGATCAGGACACTGGTTTGAGATACAACTTTCTCACCCTCCAACTGAATTTGAAATTCAACCATGCTATGATCACTCTTTCCTATCATTTATTAATTCTGTCTCATTACATAGTACCAGATCCAAGATAGCCTGCTCCCTGGTTGGTTCCATTACATACTGTTCTAGGAAAACATTCCAGATGCACTCTATGAATTCCTCCTCAAGGCTACCATGGCCAATTTGATTTGTCCAATCAATATGGAGATTAAAATCACTCATGATTATTACCGTACCTTTTTTACAGGCCTCCATTATTTGTTGATTTATACTCTGTCCAACAGTATTGCTACTGTTCGAGGGGCCTGTAGACTACGCCCACCAGAGACTTTTTACCTTTATTATTTTTTATCTCCACCCTCTTTCCCCGGAGCCCTGCAAATTTTTTTCCTTCAGGTACTTATCCAATTCTCCTTTTGGAAAACCATGATTGAGTCTGCCTCCATCACACTTTCAGGCAGTGCATTCCAGATCCTAACCACTCGCTGCGTAAAAAAGTTTTTCCTCATGTCGCCTTTGGTTCTTCTGCCAATCACCTTAAATCTGTGTCCTCTGGTTCTTGACCCTTCCGCCAATGGGAACAGTTTCTCTCTATCTACTCTGTCTAGACCCCTCATGATTTTGAACACCTCTATCAAATCTCCTCTCAACCTTCTCTGCTCCAAGGAGAACAACCCCAGCTTCTCCAGTCTATCCATGTAACTGAAGTCCCTCATCCCTGGAACCATTCTTGTGAATCTTTTCTGCACCCTCTCTTAAGGCCTTCACATCCTTCCTAAAGTGCAGTGCCCAGAATTAGACACAATACTCCAGTTGTGGCTGAATCAGTGTTTTATAAAAGTTCATCATAACTTCCTTGCTTTTGTACTCTATGCCTCTATTTATGAAGCCCAGGATCCCGTATGCTTTTTTAACCGCTTTTTCAACCTGCCCTGCCACCTTCAACGATTTGTGCAATTACAACCCCAGGTCTCTGGTCATTCACCCCCTTTAGAGTTGTACCCTTTAGTTTATATTGCCTCTCCTCGTTCTTCCTACCTAAATGTATCACTTTGGTAGACTGAATATTGCCGACTTTGTTTAGTATCTCCTTTCTTTCTACCTTAATTAAAACATCACAGCAGAACCAGATCCTGCCCTCACTTGGGATGGTAATTTTAACTTTGGGCGATAGTGTATAATGGGCGATAATGAATTAACCACCCACTCACTGGAAAATCGGGAGTGGTGTATAATGGACAGCCAATTCAATATTGTCCATTTTACACTATCGCCCAAAGTTAAGATTACCACCTTAGTGTCCACAGACACATCATTTTCTGAAAGTAAAAATACTCCTTAACAGTTGTGGCTCGGCTGCCCATTAAAAACCCTGCCCATTTTTCCTTTCCAGAAAAGTTAGGCGGGGTGTAGAACGGGCAGCCGATCCGCAACCTGCATCTTTTGCCCACTCTGAAAGTTAAAATCACCCCTCTAGTATCCAGCAAGAATCGGAATATTGGCTAATTTTTCTCTACCTAACCCAGAAGCACTGAAGCCAATTGCAGTGACCATAACACCACTTCAGCTGTCATCAGCTAATTCAGCACAGACTAGGGGTCAAACCCTGAACTTTCCTGGTATGTACGATCCAGCTATTAACTGCTTTAACTTGGTGAGTTATCAGGGGAGCCGTATGGAGCTCTGTTCTGTTTATTTTTGTCTATTAGTTCATAAATACTGTTAATACATTACATCATTGTCCTTCATTAAGTTGCCAAAACTCTAAATAAATTAACAATACAGCTTCAAAAATGAACAGTAATTTCTTTTTACCTCTGTGCTTTCTGTACTGGTTCCATTGCTAGATGGCACTGGTTCTGTAAAGATAAAATGCATATATATTATTAGTCATAATATCACCTGAAGAAATTTAAGGTTTCAGTGATGCTGTGCTCTTGTTGGCCGAGCTTCCTATTTTCCCCCCAAAAGTGTTCACACATTAGGGCTTAATCTGCTTAATATGTAGATTAATAGGAAAATAATAGGATTTTAAAGCTAAGCTGTCAAGATTTCTCCATGACTGTTGCCAACAGCGCTCTGCTCAGCTGGCAGGAGGTATAATTAAACCACTGCAAACTGCTCTTTAGCAAATCTTCCATTGCTGCTTTCATATTTTATGTAAATCTCTCACTGGTTCATTCTCCCAAACTAAGGGGAATCACCTTTGAACTAGAGACACCCCTATGGCTCAAGTTGGAGCTGCAAGTGATGAGTTAAGAGGTGTTGATGAGCCTAGCATTGTTAATTTAGTATTAATAAATACAACAGTATATATGTAGAGTGACCACTCAAATCGGCTCAAACGGTTAAAAGAGAACATACTTAACAATCCTCCGAACACCATTATCCTTCTTAAGTTATATTGCTTTGATCATTTCTCATAATTGTTTAACTAAAGATGGCAGCCACACTTTCCCATTTTGCTGAAGGCATGTACTTCAATTAGTTTTATAAAATTGTATGCCATTTGTAAGTTGGCAGCTTTACACAAGATGCTTTTGTTGCTGGTTGGCATTTTCTGTGAAGAAAAATCTGGAGAAAAAGTTCTAAAAAAGTGACAAAATATATAAAATAATTTATCTGCATATTATTTTATGTCATGTCGGGGAAATATAATATGTCAAATATAAAATAATGTAATATTACCAAACTAGCAGGATAGGTAACACTATCCTTGTCATCTAACGCATTTCTCCCAGGGGTGCACTTTTGTTAGGATGAACTGCCTCCAACCAGTGTACTTGCAGTTTATAGCTGGTTATTAGGGATCCAGTGTCTGGAACTTAGTCAATAGAGGCATACTTCCGAGTCAAGCTGAGCACTTAGTCTATAGCCCAGACAAAATCCTTAGGTGGGATCTCTATGGCCAAGTTGACTGCTGCCTATAAGTATGCTAGGAGCCCACCTCTGTCACACAGATACTAGTGGCTGTCATAGTGGGTATTATACAAATACAGTTACAAGCTGCATGATATGCCATATTGAAAGCTTTATGAAGATGCATCCAAGAAGTGTAATTGTTTTTTTCCTAGCAACACCAAAAACTGGCAAATAATCTTTGTGATTATCAGTAGTCAGACCATCTCCTGGCATGTATATCAGAATTGTTGGCGATCCATGATGCACTCAGGAATGCATATGGCTTTGTACAAGATTGTACAATGTTGTATAACTAATATAAAACCCACTTATATTGCTTTAATTTATCCTCTTAACTATATCTGACTGTCCTACCTTAGCCAATGGCTGGGGAAGGTCCTTAAAAACGATTGAGTGCATTGCTATTCAAAAATCATAGCTGGCTCCAATGGCACATTGGTTCAGGAGCAGAGTGATCCATGGGTATCAGAAAGCAGCACCACTATTTCTTTTCCTATCTGATCAAGCTACAGTTGTAGCACTGGCATGATTCGCCAATTTGTACGCCCCTGTGATAAGCTTCCATAGCCCTTAGTCAATCTGTTCTAAAGTGGGAAGCATTACACATTGAATAAGGAATTAACATACTTTCACTGATCCTTTTGAAATGCAAGTCACCCATTTCACACTGGACCAATTTTAGCCACATCATCTCCTAACCCATCTCTATTGAAACACAAATTTATTGGTAAAAAGGACTAGGGTAGTAAGAGACCAAACCAAACAATAATAAAGAATCCTACAAAACAATGATTCATAATACAGATGCAACCTTATTAGACATGACCAACATTGCAACTGTGAATAGGTCATAATGATACAACCATAAATAATAGTTGATCCATAAAAATATACACTTCTTGCTTCAGTAAGAATTCCACACCCTTGTCTGCTGAATGCCTGCAGTAGAAATATATTAGCTCTTCAACTGAACAATCATGATGTCTTTTCGCTATTCTGAGTTCACACTCTGAAGGTGGTAGAAGGAATGCAAAATCTGTGCATAATGGGAGCCATCAAATTGACCTTTTATAAAGAAGCAGGAAATATAAATTAGGAAAATAAAGACATTGATGCAAATGTACTTACTTTGAATGTGGGGCTGTTTTCTTTCAACCGTTGCATATTCTGTTTGTGATGAAAGGGCTGTGTTGAAAGATATAATAGAGCTGAGCTAAACATGTGCCGTTGTCAAATATTTGCAAGCTGGCATCAACCTTTGTTGTCTACTGATAGTGGTATGCGAGTAGTTTATTTGCAAAGCATGATATTGTTAATGCATTAGTTTCTGTTATTCAGGCGCAGAAATAAGGGTTAAAAAATCAATAAGAATTGCTGAAATTTGCACTGGCATAGCGGCATGGATAATGCTGAACTATTTTACTTACTGTTTCCTGGTGAAGCCATTTTGATATCATTTGGTTGTGATCCACCTTTCGCCCTAAATGAATATTACATAACAGATGGGCTTGTAGGTTTCTCAGCAGAATTTACATTCACTAAATATGATTCACAGCCAAGGTATGTGTTATATTTATTAATATCCTCACAATATTAATGAGAACTGTTAGATTTTACTGACGGGCACCAAAAGTTCATGCAGACAGAGGCAGATGTTTCTAAAATGTGATGATATGTATAAACAGAGTCCAGCAAAAATATTATTGGAGCTAAGTACTTCAAATGATGGTGACAGGTAACTGAGGACTGTATAATCATTACCCACAACTCAGTGCTAGTACTGCAGATGTTTCTGGTTATCAGCTAATGACGAACATGCTCACCACCACTTCAGGGTGTTATAATGTAGAGTCAAGGTCAAGCAACTACTGCTAAAGAGCCAACGTAAAGTAATATACATCTTCCATTTCTTACCATCTCATCATTTCTTGAACCCAATAGAGTTGTTCAGAAAAAATGGCAATGGTATTTGTTAAATATCCAATTCAACACTGGCTGCATGCAAGATTCTGATTATTTAAAAGGGGCTGTATATTCCGATGCCTACGGGTGTGTACGCGCTGTGCACACACCCGTAGGGACATCGGAAATGCCGGTTTCAGGCATGCGAAGCGCATGCACTGAAAACCGGCATTTCCAATCTGTCAAGAATCCTCTTGACAGATCGGACGCCTGCCCTGGAGAGGGGCCTCCGCGGGCAGAGCGTTCGCTTTCTGGAGAACCTCCACCCGCAGAAAACCCTTAGAATTCTTACGTATAAGAGTTGAAAAAAGTCAACAACATTTTTTTCCCCCACTCATTTATCATTTAAAAATACTTTTAAAAAAGGTAAGTTTATTTTTAGCCCAGTAAGAAACTTTAATTATTTTTTTCAAAAAATTACGTTTTTGTTTAAAATATTTAATTTATTGTAATTTTAACTCATTTTAAAAGTGATTTAAAAAAAAAATTATTTAATGTTTTACTGAGTTTTTGGGGTGATCTCCATTCATATATTTGATAGGTCTATCTGTCAAGTGTATGAAAGGAGATTCCCTTCTCCTATTGGCTCCCCATGGCCCACGTGATCCCAGGGACGCTTCAGAACTGCATGCGCCTCTGGGATACGTGGGCCCTGCGCATTTCGAGTTTGGAGAGGCCCAGGAAGTATATGCGCCTCGGGAGCCCTCAGGTTAGTTCGTAGATTTTTCCAGATTGGAGGCCTCCGCACGCAGGAAGCCTCCAATCGGAAAATACGGGCCAATATCTAAATCTGTAAAAACCTATGGCAATATTTATTACATCCATTTTATTCCAATCACTTGTGTACAATTTAGAAACAATTAATACATTTTATTTGAAATAAATCAATATAAAATGTTCCCACAGAATGAAGGATATGCATTACATATTCGTAAGTGGGTAACAAAAAAAATGAAAACAACAAGAACAAGTGTCATACAAATAATGATAACCCTAATTCAGACAAATAAAAAGGCAGTGGAATATGGAACCAAATGGAGAGGAAGTATCTGATTTCTAGCACTTTACCAGTTTTTCTGTTTGTGCTATTTCCAAATGCCTCACTTTACATAATGTTTGTGCCAGCTTTAAGGCTGTACAATATAAAAGTGATTCAGTATTGTATTTACCTGCAGAAGTAAGTAAATAAGGTATAAAAGCTGAGGAACTGATTTAATTTTAAAATACTAAATTAAATTTTAGTTGATATCCCTGAGTTACTTTAGTAACCGTATTTTTTTTTTAAGTAATAACTCAAATACCACATGGATAATTTTCTGAGTGTTGGCCATGAGGGGGTTAGGCAAAGCATTTTGTCATGCAGTGAAGAATGTACAAACACATAGAAATGCTGTACTTTCCTGCGTTATTGCAATACTCCAATTGTGTTCTTACTAAGATTTTGTATAGATTCACCACTGTATCTATACTTTTATATATTGTACGTCTTGCCATAAAACCCAGTGGTCCATTAGCTTTTTTATGGCCTTATCCATTGGAGGCACTGCTTTTAATGTCTTGTGAACCTTAACACCAAAATCCTTCTGCTCATCCACATCACCCAGTCTTCCCCCATTCAAAGTATAAATTTTACTTTTTTTGTACAAAAATGTACCACCTCACATTTACTGACATTGAATTCCATCTGCCATTTTTTTCCCCATTCCACCATCTTATAACTATCTCCTTGCAGATTTCTTTGGTCCTCAATAGAAACATAGAAACATAGAAACTAGGAGCAGGAGTAGGCCATTTGGCCCGTCGAGCCTGCTCCACCATTCAATACGATCATGGCTGATCATCCAAATCCAGTACCCTGTCCCTGCTTTCTCACACAGAATCCCCATCGAGCCTGCACCGACACATATCCCACCCTATCCCCGTAACCCCACGTATTTAATTCCCCCTAACATATCCCTTCCTATCCTATCCCCGTAACCCCACATATTTAATCCCCCCCTAACACTAAGGGTCAATTTATCATAGCCAAATCAACCTAACCCGCACATTTTTGGACTGTGGGAGGAAACCGGAGCACCCGGAGGAAACCCACGCAGACACGGGGAGAATGTGCAAACTCCACACAGACAGTCACCCGAGGCCAGATTCGAACCCAGGTCCCTGGCGCTGTGAGGCACCAGTGCTAACCACTATGCCACCGTGTTGATTTACTATGTTTGGTATTTTAGTATTGTATAAAAATTGGACACTGCTTTATAGCGCTATAGTGAAATCATTGAACACAGTGAACAAAAGCGATCCCAGAACACCACTTGTGACACCACTACCCACTTCCAATCACTTTCAGAAATTGCCCTTCACTCCTACTCTCTTTCTCCCTTCTAACCTGTTTAATCCAATTTGCTATCCTCTCCCCTAATTTCATACCCCTTAATCTGTAATAGTCTGCTGTGTGGTACCTTGTCAGAGGCTTTCTGAAAGTCCACGTATACCACATCCACTGCATTTCCTCTGCACTCTTTTCACTTTTACGTTTTTCAATCAGCAAATTTAGAGATTGTGTTCCTTTTACTACAGTCTACATATACGGAGAACAAAAGTGGATCCAGCACTGACCCTAAGGGTGTGTACTATTTCCAACCTTTCTCCAGTTCACGCAACATATATTTATTTATCTTTGTTTCATGCTGCTAAATTCCCTTTTATAAGCCTTAAATTTTTCAAAAGTCTCTTCGGGCACCTTATTGAAAAGCTTCTGAAAACTCAAACACTACATCTACTGCATTCCTTTTAGGTATCCAATCAGTCAAAATCTATTAATGTTTATTAATTTCATCTTGAATTATAGATTCTTAGAGTTTGCCCACAACTGATGATCAACTAACTGGTCTATAGTTAATCTTCTCCCTTTTCTTGAACAAGGGTGCAAGTGACTATATTCCAGTCCTGTGGCACAATTTACAAATTCAATAGTTGTTGTTGGAGCCTCTATATCCTCTCTGACTATTTTCATCTGTAATTGATTCAGGCAGAGAATTCCACAATCTAGACATTTACATTAATGTAAACATATGCAAATGACAGAATTATATCATCTAATGTATTTTCTGACATTTGTGCCGTAGCAACAATAGATACAGGGTAACAACCGAAAACGCTGGAAAAACTCAGCGGGCCAGACAACATCCGTGGAGAGAGAAAGAGTTAACGTTTCAGGTCGATGACCTTTCGTCAGAACTGGGAAGAGCCGGAAATCAAATAGATTTAAGGCCAGGGTAAAGCTGGGAAAAGGGGGAGGGGATAAAGGAACAAAGGGGGAGATGAAGAGACATTAAGAGACATTAAGAGATATGCAAGGCTAGAGGTGGTGTTAATGTGACAGATTAAGGCTGAAAGAAGTGTGAAATCCACTGGCAGAATGAAGGACAGCTGCCAGCTTCTAGGAGGAAAAAAAAGTTGGGGGGGGGGGAGCAAATAAAAGGGTGGAAAAAATAAAATATAAATGTGATTGGAGCTGAGGTTATGATCTAAAATTGTTGAACTCGATATTGAGTCCAGAGGGCTGTAGCGTGCCTAAACGAAAGATGAGGTGCTGTTCCTCGAGCTTACGCTGCGCTTCCGTGGAACAGTGTAATAGGCCGAGGACGGTGAGGTCAGAGTGGGAGTGAAGCGGTGAATTAAAGTGACAGGCGACCGGGAGCTCGGGGTCCCCCTTATGGACTGAACGGAGGTGTTCCGCAAAGCGGTCACCCAATCTGTGTTTGGTCTCCCCAATGTAGAGGAGACCACATCGTCAGCAGCGAATACAGTATACTAAATTGCAGGAAGTACAAGTAAATCGCTGTTTCACCTGGAAGGGGTGTTTGGGGCCCTGGACAGTGGGAAGAGGGGAGGTATGTGTTGCATCTCCTGCGCGTGCACGGGAAGGTGCCGGGGGAAGGGGTGCTGGGGGTGGTAGAGGAGTGGACTAGGGTGTCGCGGAGGGAGCGGTCCCTACGGAATGCTGAAGTCGTGGAGGAGGGATTGTAATTTTTAATTTTCCTAAAGCCAGCGTGGAAGAAGCAAACGCCATCAATAAGATCATGGCTGATCTTAGACCGCAACTCCACTTTCCCGCCCGATCCCCATATCCCTTGATTCCCCTAAGAGTCCAAAAATCTATCTATCAGCCTTGAATATACTGAACGATTCAGCATCCACAGCCCTCTGGGGCAGAGAATTCCAAAGATTCGCAACCCTCTGAGTGAAGAAATTCCTCCTCATCTCAGTCTTAAATGGCTGACCCCATATCCTGAGACTATGCCCCCTAGTTCTGGACTCTCCAGCCAGGGAAACAACCTCTCAGCATCTACCCTGTCAATCCCCCTCAGAATTTTATATGTTTCAATGAGATCACCTCTCATTCTTCTAAACTCCAGAGAGTATAGGGCTAATCTACTCAATCGCTCCTCATAGGACAGCCCTCTCATCCAGGGATCAATCAAGTGAACCTTCATTGCACCGCCTGTAAGGCATATATGTCCTTTCTCAGATAAGGAGACCAAAACTGTGCACAGTACTCCAGGTGTGGTCTCACCAAAGCCCTGTACAATTGTCGTAAGATTTCCTTACTCTTGTACTCCAACCCCCTTGCAATAAAGGCCAACATGCCATTTGCCTTCCTAATTGCTTGCTGTACGTACATGCTAACTTTCTGTGTTTCCTGTACGAAGACACCTAAATCTCTCGGAACACCAACATTTAATAGTTTCTCACCATTTAAAAAATATTCTGTTTTTCTATTCTTCCTACCAATGTGAATAACCTCACATTTCCTCACATTATCCTCCATCTGCCACCTTATTGCCCATTCACTTAACCTGTCCAAATCCCTTTGCAGGCTCTTGGTGGCCTCCTCACAGCTTACTTTCCCATCTAGTTTTGTATCATCAGCAAACTTGGATACATTGCACTCGGTCCCTTCACCTAAGTCATTAACATAGATTGTAAATAGCTGAGGCGCAAGCACTGATCCTTGCGGCACCCCACTAGTTACAGTCTGCCAACTGGAAAATGACCCGTTTATCACTACTCTCTGTTTTCTGTCCATTAACCAATCCTCTATCCATGCTAATATACTACCCTCAACCCCTTATCTTGCGGAGCAACCTTTTATGTGGCACCTTATCGAATGCCTTTTGGAAATCGAAATATACTACATATACTGGTTCCCCTTTATCTACCCTGCTAGTTACATCCTCAAAAAACTCAATAAATTTGTTAAACACGATTTCCCTTTCATAAAATCATGTTGACTCTGCCTAATCATATTAAGATTTTCCAAAGTGCCCTGTTACCACTTCCTTAATAATGGATTCTAGCATTTTCCCTACTACTGATGTCAGGCTAACTGGCCTATAGTTCCCTGTTTTCTCTCTCCCTCCTTTCTTTCTTGTATTCCCTTACTCTAATTTCAAATTTAATTTAAGGTAGTGTTGCAGATTTACCTTTTCCATTACCTTAATTATTTTGTATACCTCTATAAGATCATACCTTGCTGATGTCTCCTTTCAAGTCCAAAAAACATTTCTCCACCCTTTCCTCATAACAAAGACCTTTGATACCAGGGATCACCTTCCATTTCTGGTGACCAGAACTTTATTTGTTCTCAATGTATGTGATGCTGGCAAGGCTGATCTTATTGCCCATCCCTAGTTGCCTGCAAAGGCAATGGGCCTTCTCCTTGAACTGCTGCAGTCCTTGTACTGATGTTACCCCACAATGATGTTCGGTAGGGAACTACAGGATAGTGACGCAGTGACAGTGATATGACCAAGTCAGGATCTTGTGTCATTTGGAGGTGATGGAATTCGCACAATATTTCTGTTCTTGTGCTCCTGTACAGTGGTCTGGTCAGTCTGCACATTGAGTACTGGAGAGAGTGAGATAAATCTGAAAAAAGGGCCGATAAAAATTACCTTTATGGCTGCAAAAATGTGGATAAAATCTTGAGCCTTTTTCAAGGCTTGAAATGGCACATCAGCTTTCAGCCTTTGAAAAGGCTGTATGAAGAGTTGGGGGTGAGAACTAACGTGCAAGATTGACATGACAGAAAACACAATGGCCCGGATTTTGCATTAGGAATAACGGTGAAGCCATCAGCGCTCACCGTTATTATGGAGTAAATCGGACAGCAACTTCCAGCGTTCCGCACGTGTGGTAAAACACAGAAATCAGGAAGTTGCTGTCCGATTTACCCTGCTCCTCCACAAGCTTCGCTACACTGCTACCTCGCCGATCATTTCGGCATTAAAACACATGAAGGTCGTGAAGTTGCGGTACTTACCCACTAGATACCCACTAACCAAGCCAGAAAAAGTTGGAGTTTGTCCATTTTCCCACAGTACGACAGTGACTACATTCCAAAAGTACTTAATTGGCTGTGAAGCGCTTTGAGATGTCCAGTGGTCATGATAGGTGCTATATAAATGTAAGTCTTTCTTTCTTTCTAGTGTAAGTGAATTTTTAACGGCATGATAAATCTTAATTACTACCAAACAACATCTCTGGCACTAAAAATTTACTTTTACAAGTGTGGAGTCTCATTCTTTCAGATTTTAATTATTGTTGGAGATTTAAAACAAAATTTTAAATTTTTAAAAATTTTTCTTTCTATCTCTTTTATCTGTCTCTCTTAATTTCATCTTTCTTTCCCTCTCTTTATTTTGCTTTCTGTACATGATTTTACATTGAATTACTTATTTTAACTGATACTTCCTGGTTGAGACTCTGCGTGCCTCAGTGAGGCTTCTTCAATCTGATTGGTTGAAGAGACACGCTGTTGCTTGACCTGCTCACACAGGTCCCAGATCCCCTGTAGAAGGCACCGCAGTGAAATGGATTTCTAATTACTGTAAGTTGCAAGCCCACTAAATGTCTGTGGGTAGCTGTAAGCATAATGAACGGAGAGTGCCGTTTGTTCGCCGCTGATTGCAAAATCCGGGCCAATATGGAAGTATAAAACAGAGACTGTGGTAAAATAGCAGAGTGGATTGTGGTTTACTAGGAGTTTGCCCTGTTTAGCACTCCAGGGTACTCTCCACTGAGAATTGCAGTACACGCTTTCTACAGTATAGCAGGTCCTGGAAACAGATGTGGGAGAAGGCCGACGCTTACGGAATTTTGCACAGTAAGGAGAACCAACAGTACAATCTACCAGGTACTTGGCACATATCAGAAATATCAACCTCTTCCACTCTTATTGCTTCCTCCTGCAAAACACTTGCTTCTCATGGATACCTATACTTTATCTTTTGCTGGTCAGTCTTCTGATTTTGAATGGCTCTAGGCTTGATGCAAGTTTCCCCTTGCTAGGCCAAGCTTTGTTCTCAAACCTAACTTGCTGACTGCCTGTCTATGTGTCACTTTGTCCAAATCCCACCCCCCCATATTCCCAGCAAGTCCCTTTGATTTTTTACCCACTCGGTGGCTGCGATTTCACCTACCGAGGCGGGTCTGTTGCGGCCAGGGTTGGTGGCGGGTTGTGACCCCGGTGCTGGCTCCAGCTCGCTCTGTGAAATGAATTTTACGATGATTGGGCTTGTTAAGCCAGCCCAGCGCATTTCTCGGCCAATTGAAGGAAACACGTCTGATGATGTCACTTGATGACGCGTCATCAACCAGTTTCCTTAAAGGGACCATGCGCAAATAGATTTTGACAGTTCTGCTGTCAGTGTTTTACAGCATTGAGGTGCTGCAAACACTGACAAGCACTGCACAGAGGTGCACGGCTGCACCCAGGCTCTCCCATAACTCATATGCTCTCCCATAAGCATATGGAGGGAGTCACAGCATGCTAGGGAGGTCTCTTTCCTTCCCATGTGTAGAAGAGACCTCCCTAGGAGATCAACACAGCCTAGTTACACATTGCACAGGAGGACACAAGCAGGGATGTGGTCAGGAGGACCAGGCTGCAGTGGCGCAAACCTTTCAATGATCTCGGTAGATCACGAAACATTACTGCAAAGCCACACTCAACCTCACCCTGCTGTGCCACTCATCACATCCCCATCACTCTGCCTTTCCTGCACATCCTCACTCACACCAACTTACCGTGCACCTCCACCCATCCCTCTCTATCTACATCATCACTTCTCCATCTCACTAGCCACCCCTCACACTCACCCTCATCCTAGTCCAATCATACCAACTAACAACACCCAAGGGGAGGCACTTGGGTGTTTTAGCCATTGTTCATGTGAAGTTTCTGTTAATGTGCTGTCAAAGATTGAAATCTTTATTTTCAACACTTTGCATTCTTGTACAAATTTGTGTGCACCTTTGGAAGTGGCTTAGTGAGTTGCAGTGAATGGTGAGACATAACGTTCCCCCCCGCCCCCACAATGGTGATGAGCGTGAAAGGAATGGCTTGGACATTGTAGGGATGCTTTATGGTGCTGGTGTGGGGTGGTGCCAACCTGGTGCATCATGTGGCAGCCAGGGTGTACAGTGTTAAGTGAAGCTAATCTGGACATGGTGAGTCCATCACTGGTGTCCCGGGCAGCAATGTGCATGGGTGATGATGCCCTGTGTCCAGTGCAGCATCAGTTGATTGTGGAGAAGGTTGGTGTTGATGTTGGTGCAGCTGGTGTGCCCATTGATGCTGGTGTTGGGACTGATCGTTTTGGGACTCTGAGGACCAAGGTGAGATTTTCTCAAGGGTACTGATGCTGATGGAATAGATGGCAGGTGAGGTTGAGATGACAGAAGTAATGTCAATGTTGAGATAGGTTGTTCCAAGGAGGTGACAGTGGATAGAGAGATTACTCCAAACACTTCAAAAGTGCATAAAGCTCAAAAGTGGGTTCTAAATAGTGAAGGGTGAAGCTTCTGAGATTGGAAACTGACCAGCTTTAAAATGGCAGGTTTTAAACCACTTTTGCAGCTGTCACCTATTGAAAGAAATGGAGAGTTGTTCAGAACCTGACACACTTATCTGGTGTGATCCCCGAGCGACGGGAACCTCGTGGAAAACTTGGCAAAATGCTTTGGAACTGGAAAAATGGGGATTTAATTACTTTAAACACCCTCCTAACAAGCACAACTGAATAACCCGCCGCTTAGTGCCGTGTCTGCAAAGTGCAGATATAAAAGGCACTTGGGAAACTGACAAGGAGGCGGGTTCAGAGTGGGATACTGGCCTGCTGTCAATCTTTTTGATTGACAGTGGACCCACCTCCAAACCCACCCTATGAACACCGGCAAAATCAGCCCAGTGATTCACCAGCAGGTCTGTCAGTAAAGCCAGCTACCTCCTTCCCCTTTTGGTTGTGGGTTTAAAGAAACCATCTCCTGCTACTCAAAATAAATAGGGACCATTCTGGCTGAATGGGCCTGCAATGAAACAATTAACACTCATTGTCTCAGTTTGAAATAGATTATAATCTGTAACATTCCACAAACTAGATCATCTGTCTTTAATGCATATTTTCAATGCCTGGTCCATTAACAAATGAACCTTTTCTCTAAATGGCTTCACAGAATTACATAGGGCTTGATTTTAATAGCCAAGGCGGCGGGTTTGGAGGCGGGTCGGCAGCGAAAATCGGAAAAAATGGTTTCAGACTACCAACCCGTCTCCATCCCGCCCCCAAGTGATTTTTGTCAGTGTCGGGTCAGCCGCTCCCATACTGACCCGACGGGAAAGGTAGTTAAGAGCCTGTTAACTGCCTTGCTAAACCTATTTTTATAGTGGTTTCCCATTATTGTGCTTCTGGCTCCTGTTTCCCATCTTGTCAGAAACACGCCAGCTGCAAGGAGATGAGTTTCTCGAGGACATGATTTGTAGTCATTGGTGCAGCACTTTAAAAGCGCTCCTGTAACATGGCGGACATTCAAATGCAACAACTTTGTTGTTGGAGGTTTGGGATAAGATTTTTCAAATCTACTGACCTTGTGACTGTTCAAGCTGACACCCATCTGCAGTGTTAACTGATTGGAATAATTTTTGGCCACTTTTGAGTGTGTGCTTGCAAGCTTCTTGCCTCAACTGAAATCTATAGCAATGGGATGGGAACCATTTACATCCTCTTATCCTGGTCGTCAGATTCGGAGGAAGAACAGCCGCAGCATCAACACAACCAGCCACAACAGCAGCACCAGCATGCCAACCTCCTCCTCACCCACCTGATGCTGCACTGGACACAGGGGGCTGGATTTTACCAGCCCTGAGGAGGCGGGTTTGGAGGCAGGTCTGCTGGGAAAATGGGAAGCGGGTCCCAACCTGTCTGCTGGAAGGGGATTAGAGCCAATTAACTGCCTGTTAACAGGTAGTTAAGAGGCTTTTCACCATTTGTCGCCTGCTGATGTGGCCTTCCCGACGGCGGGAAACCCTGCCAGGGTCAGCGAGGCGAGTAAGTGTGCAAATGACAGTTGCAGATGTAGTGTGATGGGTGCAATGGTGCACAGGTAAGTATGACAGGTGAGAGAATGTAGTGAGAAATATTTTTATTCTGTTTATATGTATCTGCAGGTGACAAGATTTGATGTTTCTGTGAAGCCTCATCTGATCGAGAGAATTGACAGATGGCTTCAGAAATCTCACATGCAGCTGCCATCTGTTTTCTCCTAAGGAGAGAGTCATTGGTGAGCCTGGGCACAAGAGCTCACCTTTGGACAGTGATGGTCAGTGTTTGACAGCACCTCAATGCTGTCAAACACTGACAATTCATCTGTCAAAAAATTATGGGGTCTGTCCCTTTAATAAAACCGGCAGGTGAAGCATCATGCACTGACGTCATCTGACACCGGCTTTCCCTTAATTGGCCGGCAAGCCCGCAAGGCGGGCTTAAAAAGGGCAATCAGGGGAAAATAGCGTTTGTTCGTCAGACGTCGCTGGGGGCGGGACTAGAACCCGGAAACCAGCAGTCCCACTCCCAACGCGCCTCCCAGGTAAGATTGCGGCCAGCGCATCAGCCCGATAAAATTGCTGGCTGGGAGGCCAGCGATGGCATCACCATGGCCAGATTTTCTTCGCTTGATGCTGTAAACCCTGGCTGCCATATGATGTGCCAGGTTGACACTATCCCATACCGTGAAGTATCCCTTTAATGTCCAAGCCATTCTATGCACACATATCACTATAGCGGGGGGGGGGGGGGGGGGGCGGGGGCTGTCTGTGGAGTTATGACTGAACAATCACTGGAACTCAGTAAGACACTTCTCAATGTGTGCTCAGATCTGTCCAATAAGGGGCACTTTTGGAAAAATATATTACACTGTATGACAACACATTACCAGGAACTTCACATGGACATTGGCTAAACCTCTCAATTGCCTAACCTTGTGTGTTGTTAGTTGGTATGCTTGCAGTAGGATGAGGGGGAGAGCGAGGGGTGGCTAGTGAGGTGGGGAAGTGATAAAGTAGATAGAGAGTTGGGTGGAGGTTCAAGGTAAGTTGGTGTCCTGGGGAGGTCTCTTCTGCACTTGGAAGGGAAGAGAACCTCCCTGCGTGCTGTGACTCCCTCCATAAGCATATGGAGGGAGTCATTGGAGAGCCTGGGTGCATGTATTCACCTTTGTGCAGTGACAGATCAACTGTCAAAATAAAATTGTGCATGGTCCCTTTAAGGAAACCGGAAGATGACACGTCAGCAAATGACGTCATCAGACCCGCTTCCTGTTAATTGGCCGGGCAGGGCGGGCTTAACAAGGCTAAATCAAGGGTAAATCACATCTGCAGAGCGGAGGCAGCTGGGGGCGGGACCGGACCCCGGAAACCAGCTGACCCGCCCCCATCCCGCCTCCAGAATTAAATTCGCGGCCGTAGAATTTACAGCACAAAAAACAGGCCATTCGGCCCAACAGGTTTATGCTGGTACAATAGCAAAATACTGCGGTTGCTGGAAATCTGAAATAACAACACAAAATGCTGTAAATACTCAGCAGGCCAGGCAGCATCCGTGGAGAGAGAAACAGAGTGTTTCTCTGTTTCTCTCTCCACGGATGCTGCCTGGCCTGCTGAGTATTTCCAGGTTTATGCCGGTGTTTGTGCTCCACCCAAGCCACTTCACACCTTACTTCATTTCAGCCCATCAACATATCCTTCTATTCCTTTCTCCCTCATGTACTTATCTAGCTTTCCCTTAAATACATATCTGCTGTTCGCCTGAACCACTCCATGTGGTAGGTTTCAGCTTTTGGTTAAACCTGTACAAAATCATTGTTTAAAACACAAACAGTGAAAGATAATGAATTCCCAAATCCTTTCTGTGATAGACATTTTTCCATATTTGACTATCGCAAACACTGCAGTATAAAGGTATTATAAACATCACACAAATTCCTCCAAAGGCCATTTTAGAATCCTTGCAACCACCGTGGAGGTTCCTTTGTTTCCATTTTAAATAGACTAGCAAAAAAGCAAACCCGCACAAATACTGCTGATCTATATATACTGTGTGTGTATTTAAATAGCTTTCCATTAAATCTGGGGCTTTAATAAGGATTGTTTAGGAAATGGGCATGATTAACAATAAAAATAAGAGTATGAAATTTCAGGACAAAAAGACATTGGTGCTCCCTCTGCATTAGGAGTGGTGGTTTAACATGCAAGGTTTTTGTTGTGTATGACAGATACATAATTAATAGATTGGAAGCCTTGTTGCTAGATATCGGCCATTGGGCTAATTAGCTTTATTTTTAGTGTTATGCATCTCCAGTACTGCCAGTCAGGTGAGATAATTATTTATTTTGCAATGATCTACATGTGTGCAGTCAATGGCATCTCAGATCTTGCGAAATGCTTGTGATGGTGCAAAATTGTCTCCATCTCTGCAATTGTTGATGAGCTCCTTTGATGAAATAGTCCAGTGGCTAAAAAGTCAGGACAGCTGTGGACAGAGGCAGAGCACTTCTGGCCACAGAGGAGATCGTTAAAAGACCTCTGCTAGCATTTAACACAGTTCAGTATTTGTCTCCCTTGAACCTCTTGCATCAGTCCAATATAAGACACTCTGGCCTCGAAGAACATTCTCTTTGGGATATTGTCATTGCTAGAGAGTTCTATGACAACAGAAATTTGTAATTTCAGTCTCCAGCACACAGGTTAGCATTATTGTTTTGACTGTTGCTCACAGGCGGGTAAATGGAATTGAGATACAGATCAGCCACAATCTCATTGAATGGCGGAACAGGCTCAAGGAGCTGAATGGCCGCCTCCTGTTTATATGTTCCTATTTACATCTCGAAGCCCTAGTTTCTTTGGATTTGGGAAAGAGGTACAGTAAAACTACCAGCTACATTTTTATTATGTGATCGCTAAGTATATTTTTACTGGGTTTTGAGCATTCTAATTCCTGACCAGTTCTAACAGTGAGCAAACATAATAAGAAACCATTTGGCATAAACTAGTGGCCATTTATGGCATGTTAGATGAGAAATATATTTCCAATTCAGAGGACTTATCTGCAAGTCTAAAATGATCAATAGTGCGAACTGAGCACCACAATCAAGCAAAAGTGCTTTATTAAGAAGGGGTGCAATGTCATGTATAGAGACTTGACCAGACCCCATCTGGAGAACTGTGATCAGTTTTGGCACCGCACCTCAGGAAGGATATATTGGCCTTGAGAGGGGTGCAACGCAGATTCGTCAGAATGATACCAGGGCTTAGAGGGTTAAATTATGAGGACAGGTTGCATAAACTTAGCTTGTATTCTCTTGAGTATAGAAGATTAAGGGGGTGATTTGATGGAGGTGTTTAAAATATTGAAAGAATTCGATAGGTTAGATACAGAGAAACTATTTCCTCTCATGGAGGTATCAAGAATGAGGGGACATAATCTTAAAATTAGAGCTATGCCATTTAGGAGGGAAATCAGGAAGCATTTTTTTTTTACACATAGTAGTAGAAATCTGGAATTGTCTCTCCCAAAAAGCTGTGGATGCTGGGAAAAGTGGACATTTCAGGACTGAGATTAATAGATTTTTGTTGAGTAAGGGTATCAAGGAATATGGAGGGTAAAGGAGTTAAGGTATAGATCAGCCATTATCTAATTGAATGGTGGCGCAGGCTCAAGGGGCTGAATGGCCTCTCGTGTTCCTGTGTTCTTATGGGGTTAAATTCATCAGAAAGAAATATTTCTATTTTTATGGTGCTGTAATTTTTTCTCTATAACAACTTCTATTAAGATAAAAAAATATATATTTTGCCTCATATTAGTAATGGCCACAGCCTGCACATGTAGCTACTAGGGATTTGGCATATTGAGTGCTAGGGTAAAATAACGATTGAATTAAACAAAAATTAAAATTAATCATAAGTGGGAAACTGAACATAAACTTGTAGCTTCAAAGTACAGGTGTGAAAGCATATAGGCCGCAATTTTGCTGACCTCGGCGGGTTCGTGGCAGGCGATGTCGGTGGCGGGTCCCGACCCCACTGCTGGCTCCAACCCGCTGTCTGAAATGAATTTACCTTGATTGGGCTTGTTAAGCCCGCCCAGCGCATTTCTCGGCCAATTAGAGGAAGCGGATCTGGTGATGTCATTTGATAATGCGTCATCAGCCGGTTTCCTTAAAGGGACCATGGCCAGATTTATTTTGACATTTGTGCTGTCAGTATTCTAAAGCATTGAGTTGCTGCAAATACTGAATCACTGCACAAAGGCACAGGGCTGCACCCAGGCTCTCCCATGACTCCCTCCATATGCTTTTGGAGGGAGTCACAGCACGCAGGTAGGTCCTCTTCCCTTCCCATGAGCGGAAGAGACCTCCCCAGGAAATCAACACAGCCTGGTTGCACATAGCCAGCACCAAGCTGCAGTGCCGCAAACATTTCAATGATCTCAGTAGATCACGAAATGTTAGCACAAAGCCACACTCAACCTCATCCTACTGTGCCTCTCATCACATCCCCATCACTCTGCCTTCCCTACCCACTCCTGCACATCCTTACTCACACCAACTTACCTTGGACCTCCACCCATCCCTCACATCCCATCTCACCAGCCACCCCTCACACTCACCCTCATCCTAGTGCATAGTGCAACCGTACTAACTAACAACACACAAGGACAGGCACTTAGGTGTTTCATGCAATGTCCATGTAAAGTTAACGTGGTGTCAAACATTGAATCCTTTGTATTCAACACTTTGCGTTCTTGGACAGATTTGTGTGCACCTTTGGAAGTGGCTTAGTGAGTTGCAGTGAATGGTGAGACATAACGGTACTCCCCGCAATGGTCATGAGTGTGAAAGGAATGGCTTGGGCATTGTAGGGATGCTTTATGGTGTTGGTGTGGGGTGGTGCCAACCTGGCACATCATGTGCCAGCCAGGGTGTACAGCATCAAGTGAAGTAAATGTGGCCATGGTGAGGCCATCCCTGGCCTCCCGGCCAGCAGTGTCATCAGGTGCTGATGCCCTGTGTCCTGTGCAGCATCAGTTGTTTGCGGAGAAGGTTGATGTGGTTGTTGGTGCTGCTGGTGTGCCTGGTGATGCTGGTATTGAGGCTGATCATGGTGGGATTCTGAGGACCAAGGTGAGAGAGTATAAAGTGCACCCATGCTGATGGAAAGATGGCAGATGAAGTAGAGATGACAGAAGTGATCTGTCAATGTTGAGAGAGGTAATAAGGTCAGACTGGATGGAGACTTGTGTAAAGACTTGCAGCATGGGAAGTCTGTTGTGGAAATGCAGTGAGGAAGAGTTTGTGGCTGAGGGAAGATAGCTCTGTAAGGTGGGAGCTTTTACTTTACATTTGAAGCTGTCAACTCAACAGCTGATTCAGTGGCCACTGAACTCCCACCTCAACTTCACAGACGTGATCCCCGAACAGCGAGGACTCCGTGGGAGAGCACGTAAAATCAAAAGGTGAGCTGAAATGTATTCTTAATGATCTCTAAACAAGGTCATCATTTCCTGAATTGGGTTACCTGCCGCTGCGTGTCGTGTCTGCTTAGTGCTGATAGACCCAACATCGGGGAAAGGCATGTGGCAGCGGGTTCACAGCGGGGTCCCGACCCGCTGGGGAAAAAAAACACCCAACCCACCACCAATCGTGCCCGCTGACCCCCCCGGAAAATCTCGTCCATAGATTCTACCGAACAAGAATCATTTAAACTCTCTCCTGTGAGACTTATTAAGATCAAAGTAGAAACATGTTTTTAATGGAACTATAACCATAGAAAGCATAATAACCCTAATACAGCCTTAGTGCCAGCACAAATTGACCTGAACATAGCTCAGAAGGCTCAATTGGGCACAAATCCCACCACTGAATTTGGTTTGAAAATAAAGGCGGGGGGATGGGGAAGAGATTCTGTGGGGAGCAATTGATAATGAATAAATGCAGACAGTAGGTTAAGTGGTGCTTAAAACATGAACCATAAATTAAGAATTGAATAAATAACTGTGGAAACATACTCTACAAATTCTGACATTTGGAAAGCGAAACAGAAATTAATTGTATAATGAACCTATTTAATTTCAGGCTGCCATGTCTATAGGGAAAAATAATAAAGATGTCTGTAAAATTTGAATATAATATATTCACCTGCATGTTTTCTTCTTGATCACCCATACAATTGTCCCAATGAACACCACAAGAAAAACAATAACTGCAATCACTATGCCTGCTATGCCACCAGCAGATAATTTGTTTTTAGCATCAGATTGTTCTGGAAAAAAGGGAAAATAATGAACTTAATGACCATACAGTAGAGTATCAAAATGTAATGCAAAATATATTGACTTTTGTTCTTCAATTTTATTGCTTCTTTTTCAAGAGATATAAAGAATGATTGAATCCTACGTAGTTAAATGATGGGATCAACTCATTATTAAATAACTTTGCAAAACAGAATCAATATAAGTAGGCTCTGCAGCTTTTATTTGCACCATCGAGGTAGACACACATGACCCAACAGCAGAAGTCACATCTAACTGATTTGGGGATTCATATAAGGTAAGTGTCACAACTTATAGCACCGAAAGGGGACATGATAGGAAATATTGTAAAGTGAAAATCACCACGAAGAAAGAATATGAAGAATGGGGGAGGGGAACACACATCTTACTGCTCTTTTTAAAAAAAAAAGTGTGGCTGGCTATTGCTGTGCCTTTTGATTGTCAGACAATCATGAATAAAGAGCATCTAGGAGAGTTTTTGCTGTTCAAAATACTCCCATTTCTGTACAAGGAGGAATGTTGATGAAGATCTCCCTTGCTGAGGCTGCAATATTGTCATTGACGGTCTAGAGTGAAAATAGTGGAAAGCAGTATTTCAAAGCTGCCCGGGAAACAGCATTTTTTTGGCTGGAAGTATTGAGTTCCTGGTTCCCTTGTCTCTGTAACAGTCCTCTAGCTGGTTTGATGTTGTTCCCTGCGGTTTTTAAATTGAGCTGTTCCAGTGTGAGGACACTTCCCATGAGTGACCACCAGAATACTCTTCAATGGAAATTAAAAAATTGGGTAATTTTGTTTAACAGGCGACTGATCCACCATGTCACTTTTATGCCTGAGCGACAAGTTGAAAATCTTACCCCCATGTCTTGTTTAATCATATAAGAGAAAAGAATAAGATATGTTGATTGGGTTAGGTGAGGAAGGGTGGGAGGAGGCTCATGTGGAGCCTAAATACTGGCATGGACCAGTTGGGCCAAATGGCCTGATACTGTGCTGTAAATACTATGTAATACTATGTAACATAGTTCAGGAAATTGAGCTATGATTGATAGTCGTTGTCCATCTATGTGGTGCAGTGTATTAAGTATTACATATTATGCCATTATTATATTAAATATCATTACAATTACAGCTGTCAGGAGGGATGATATGCTAGAAGGATCATCATATGGGTTAAACTAAGGAACAAAAAAGGGTAGACCGCCAAACAGTCAGAGGGAGAAAGAAGTGCAAATATGTAGGCAAATTTCTGAGAAGTGCAAAAACAATAGGGCAGTAATAGTTGGGGATTTCAACTACCCAAATATTAACTGGGATAAAATCAGTGTAAAAGGTATAGAAGGCACAGAATTCTTAAAATGCATTCAGGAGAACTTTTTTTAGCCAGTATGTAGCAAGCCCAACAAGAGAGGGAGCAGTTCTGGACTTAGTTTTAGGAAATTAAGCTGGGCAGGTGGAAGGGGTATCAGTGGGAGAGCATTTTGGTGGTAATTCAGTTAGATTTAGCACAGTTATGGAAAGGACAAAGATAGACCAGGAGTAAAAGCTCTCAATTGGGGAAAGGCCAATTTTACTAAGCTGAGATGTGATTTAGCAAAAGTGGACTAGAAACAGCTACTTGAAGGTAAATCAGTGTCGGAGCAGTGGGAGGCATTCAAGGAGGAAATGGTGAGGGTTCAGTGCAAATATATAAAGAAAAAGGGTGGGACTCCCCTCTGGATGCCAAGGAGCAGATAGGGTAGAATAAGGCCAAAAAGGGAAGCTTATGTCAGATACCGAGAGCTCAATACTGCAGAAACCCTAGAGGAGTATAGAAAGAGCAGGGGTGAAATTATAAAGGAAATTAGGAAAGCAAAGAGAGGGCATGAAAAGATATTGGCAAATAAAATCAAGGAAAACAAAAGATGTTTTATAAATACCTAAAGAGCAAGAGGCTAACTAAGGAAAGATTAGGGCCTATTAGAGACCAAAAAAGTAATGTGTGTGTGTGGAGGCGGAGGACGTCGGTACAGTTCTTAATACTTTGCGTCTGTCTTCACAAGAGAGGGGGATGATGCAGGAATTTTAGTTAAGAAGGAGGAGACCGAAATATTGGATGGGATAAAATAGTGAGAGAAGAAATATTAAGGGGTTTAGCACCTTTGAAAGTAGGTAGATCGCCAGACCCAGATGAAATGTATCCCAGGCTGTTGAGAGAAACAAGGGAGGAAATAGTGGAGGCTCTGACCATCATTTTCCAATCCTCTCTGGCTACAGGCATGGTGCCGGAGGACTGGAGAACTGCTAATGTTGTACCATCATTTAAAAAGGGCGTAAGGGATAGACCGAGTAATTACAGGCCAGTCAGCCTGGTGGGCAAACTATCAGAAAAAATTCTGAGGGACAGTATTAATCGTCATTTAGAAAGGCACGGATTAATCAAGGACAGTCAGCATGACATTTTTAAGGGAAGGTCGTGACTGACTAACTTGACTGAATTTTTTGAGGAGGGTCAATGAGGGTAGCACATTTGATGTAGTCTACATGGATTTTAGCAAGGCTTTTGACAAGGTTCCACATGGGAGACTGGTCAGAAAAGTAAAAGCCCATGGGATCCAAGGGAAAGTGGCAAGTTGGATCCAAAATTGTCTCAGTGGAAGGAAACAAAGAGTCGACGGGTGTTTTTGTGACTGGAAGGCTGTTTCTAGCAGGGTTTCGTAGGGCTCAGTACTAGGTCCCTTGCTTTTCATGGTATAGGTCAATGATTTCGACTAAAAAGTAAGGGGCATGATTAAGGAGTTTGCAGATGATATAAAAATTGGCCGTGTGGTTGATAGTGAGGAAGATAGCTGCAGGAATATATCAATGGACTGGTCAAGTGGGCAGAAAAGTGGCAAATGAAATTCAATTCGGCGGCATGTGAGATAATGCAATTGGGGAGGGCAAACAAGGCAAGGAAATACACCATAAATAGTAGGATACTGAGAAGTGTAGAGGGACAGAGGGACCTTGGAGTGCATGTCCACAAATCCCTGTAGGTAGTAGGACAGGTAGATAAGGCAGTTAAGAAGGCTTACGGGATACTTTCCTTTATTAGTCAAGCCATAGAATGCAAGAGCAGGAAGGTTATGCTAGAACTGTATTAAACACTAATTAGACCACAGCTAGAGTACAGTTCTGGTCACCACATTATGGGAAGGATGTGATCGCACTAGAGAGGGTACAGATGAGATTCACAAGGATGTTGCCAGGACTGGAGAATTTTAGCTATGAGGAAAGATTGGATAGGCTGGGGTTGTTTTCTTTAGGACAGAGGAGGCTGAGGGGAGATTTAATTGAGGAACCTAGATAGAGTGGGTAGCAAGGACCTAGTTCCCTTAAGAGAGAGATCAATGACCAGGGGGGCATAGATTTAATATAAATGGTAGAAGGATCAGAGGGGAGCTGAGTAGAACTTTTTTCACCCAGAGGGTGGTGGGGGTCTGGAACTCACTGCCTGAAAGAGTGGTAGAGGCAGAGACCCTCATCACATTTAAAAAGTACCTGGATATGCACTTGAAGTGCCGTAACCGACAGGGCTACGGACCAAGAGCTGGAAAGTGGGATTAGGCTGGGTAGTTGTTTTTCGACTGGCACAGACACGATCGGCCAAATGGCTTCCTTCTGTGCTGTAAATTTCTATGATTCTATGATGCTGTGGTCAGAAACACATATGTATTGGACTGTTTATGAACAGAATGGATTTACAGCTGGCATTAATTGACTTATGCTACCTGATTGTGAATGGTAATCTTAAGATCAGGCAAGAGTTCTGCAATAACGACAGAAAACGCTGGAAAAACTCAGCAGGCCAGGCAGCATCCGTGGAGAGAGAAACAGAGTTAACGTTTCAGGTCGAAGACCTTTCGTCAGAACTGGAAAAAAGCAGGAAATGAAATAGATTTAAAGCAAGAATAAAGCTGGGAAAAGGGAGAGGGGATGAAAGAACAAAAGGAGAGATTAAGAGACATTGAGACACATTAAGAGATAATCAAGGCAAGAGGAGGTGTTGATGTAACAGGTTGAGGCTAAATGAAGTGTGAAATGCACTGGCAGAATGAAGGACAGCTGCCAGCTTCTGGGAGGAAAAAGAAGGGGGGGGGCCAAACAAAAGGGTGGATGAAAAAAAAATATATAAATGTGATAGGGGCAGAGGTTATGATCTAAAATTGTTGAACTCGATGTTGAGTCCAGAAGGCTGTAGGGTGCCTAAACGAAAGAGGAGGTGCTGTTCCTCGAGCTTACGCTGCGCTTCCGTGGAACAGTGTAATAGGCCGAGGACGGTGAGGTCAGAGTGGGAGTGGAGCGGAGAATTAAAGTGACAGGCCACCGGGAGCTCGGGGTCCCCCTTACGGACTGAACCCAATCTGTTCTGCACCTGTGCTTGTGTGCACACACAAAGTTCACCTTCCTACTAAATTTTCAATGCACTGAATGGATTATGGGGGTGGGGAGACATATTTGTCTCGTGAAAACATTACTAAAATCTGAGTGTAAAATTACGAAATGTTCATGAGTTTCCAGGAGTACCTCTGACACTTTTAAAATCCAGTTTGACACCACACTGGAGTCATACTTCATGTGGTGTCAAGCCGAAGTGATATTTAGCGGTCTCCAAGGTCAGCCCTGTATTATGTGCTCATGTGCTGGACTCTTTTGAGGAGCTTTTGCTTTGCCCATGAATAACCAGTACTCAAATTTGCAATACATTTCCAATCATTTCAGGTAAAACATACTTATAAACCATCGTCAAATAAAAAGAGAACTGGAAGGGTAGCCAACAATGGGGCCAACACTTTATTCAACAACATGCAACATTCCAGCTTCAGCAATTTTTCTATGTAAACCATTTTTGTGGCAGGGGTATTTCAAACTACAGAGTCTGGATTAAAATCGTTCTTTTTCCATAACTTTGCTTCAAATCAGTTATTTTGCCAGTTATTTAAGGGAATCTTGTGTTGCATTCATACTCCATTGCTGGAACTTGAAGCAAATCACACCCTGAATTTGCTTGGTGTTTGGGGGGGTGGGGGGCGGGCGGCGGCCTTCGCACAGGCACCTCCAAAACCGCATCTCATCTTATGAGGATTCCTTTGGTGGTGACATAACATGATTAGTGTGCAAATTTTCAAGGGATTAAAATTATTTTTTATCTTTAACCAGGAAGGACAAACAATGGGGAAGCCATTTCTGGGATCAGTTTTTTTGAATCCTCCTGATGAATCTTGCCCTTTAGGGCCTGAGCTGCAGAAGGATATCTTTACATTACTATCTGAGATCTTCATTTGTGTCTAAAACCATTGGATGCTGTGTTTACACAGACAAGTTTGGAAGATTAGATGACTTTGCCCATCTTTAGTGTCTCTGGGAAGTGGGAACCAATTGGCAGCAATTCCTAAAAATCGTGGCCTAGAAATTGGATTGCGCTGTGCCCATTTTACAGGTGTAAAATAAGTGCCCAAGGATCCAATATGGCGGGCGATGTGTGCATGCACATTCCACGCCATAAGTGTGCCGCTCGCCATATTGGCACACACCTGAAACAGGCGTTAATCCCTTTGCAGATGTAAATAGGGGGCTTAACGCCTGTTTGAAACCTCCTTTGCTAATTTCAACTGCGATTGCTGCGGTCAATTTCTTTAGGCGCTTGGCAGCCAAACCAAATTAAAGGAACCGCTGGTGGCTGCCACCTAAAAGTTAAGTTTGAACTTTTGAAATTATCTTATTGTGGAACCTGGAGGAGCAAGAGTGCTCTTCCCTGCCCCACATTAAATCAGCTCCGCCCCTGCTGACTCTCCTCAGGACCTCAGCCGGGGTCCAAGCTAGTTCATTTGGCTTCCCCAACCCCGCCCCACCCACAACTGCCTCTCGGGCCGCCACTGCCACCCGCAGCTGGCTGGTGGACCAATTTTGCCGTGGTCCTGCTGCTGGTCTCATGAGGCGCATGTAGCTTGCGCCACACCAGGATTGCGCCCCGATTCGGGTGTGATCCAATTTCTAGGCCCATGTATGGATGCAGCCTTAATTATCAATTTCTTTGCACTGGTAAGTCCTCAATGTTGGATAATGAGGTTCTTTACTTCAAAGTGATGTATTTCCTTGCTGGTTCTCAGAGCATTTGAATAAAGGCAAGCATCAGTGCTAGTTATACAGGTTGATTTTAGCATTTTTCCCTTTAAAACACACAAAATAGTTCAACCGAGCATAGTATAAATTAGGCAGGAAAGGTAAATCAGATATTTTTGTGAAAAATTCATTTTGCTGGTCTGCCCCAGGATTTCACAAAACTGAGATTCTCCTTTCGGCATACTTACTGGAGGAAATGTAGACTAAAACATTGAGGTCAACTTGTTATGCATAGATTGCTTTTGTAAAAATTTACTTCCAGAAATGTGTTTTTTTTTTAATTACGAGATTATCCCCGACAAATTTGAGATTGTGAGACTTAGACAAGCCAGAAGCTGGTTTTAATCATGAAATAAGTATCACTGTTACAAAGTAAGGCCATAAAAATACCCAAATGTGACCAGCTAGGCGATTGTTTACGTGCTCATAAGCGCATTCTTTCTATTACAAGCTGATGATCTTACACAGTGTAAACTATTAATTTTTTATTAAAATACAAAATTCACACAACTTTCAATTTTAAGAGTCATTTTTGCAAACAATAGGAATGCAAAAGATGTCTATTTAAGATCTTTAGAACACAGATTAGTCACAATTATAGAATCATAGAATGGTTGCAGCACAGAAGGAGGCCATTTGGCCCGTCGAGCCCATGCCGACTCTCTGCAAGAGCACTTCAGCTAGTCCCACTCCCCTGCCCTTTCCCTGTAGCCCTGCCATTTTTTTTTCTTTCAGGTACTTATCCAATTCCCTTTTGAAAGCCATGATTGAATCTGCTTCCACCACCCTTTCAGGCAGAGCATTCCAGATTAATTGCTACTATTTAAATAAAAGCATAGCTAATGCAGGAAATCTGAAATAACAAAGAGCATCCTTAAAATCCACAGCAAGTCCATCAGTATTTGTAAAGAACAGCGCTATTTTGTCTACTTTTTCTCTTTACAGCTGCTATTTTTATTTCAGGTTTCCAGAATTTTCTGTTTTTACTTAAATTGTTGTAATTAACTACAAAATCAGCTTGGTGTGTCTTCCCAGCATCAGGTTTTTAACTGCAAGGATTTATCTGGACTTCCTGAAATAATTAAGTTTGTGTTTTCCAAGGATGCAGATCAAGTTAAAGCCGCTTTGGGCTCACAAAAGTCCAGAAGATAGTCTACAAGTATGAAGTAAAGATAACTTGCAGTAAATTACTGAGTTTCTGAGGCAATAGAACAGAAACTGTAGTAAAACAGCATTCTGGTATAGCCGATGGCCAGTATAGCCTGTTCTTGAGAGCAGGCTACCAAAGTTTTTCTCAAAACTGAAATGAAACTTTATCTATTGCTATAGATGTAGATGGAGAAACTAAATGAACAGGTATATGTCCGAGAAGTAAATTCCACGTGTTATGTGTAATGTCTTTCGGACTTATCCAACCTCAATGGTCTAACATTTGAATCATATATCATTATAAAAATCTTAAATGCAATTCTTTTATTACTAAGTTAGAAAGAACAGTATAGATCCGTAAAATAAAACCCATGCAGTTAAAGTTCTGGTAAAAATATTTACTTACCTTTTACAATTAACTGTATGGTAGCATTGCTGCCTTTTTTGGTTATGTTGTTATTAACCTGACAAGTATAGTTCCCACCATGATTTGAGCTTATTGAGTCAATCCTGTAAGTTTGTCCTGTCTTTAACAGATTGGTTCCATTATACCATTCATATGCACCAGCTGGGACTGATAGGGCAGAACAATAAAATGAAAGAGCTTTCCCCAGTTCTACCCAAACTGGCCCCGGGGGTGTAATAATGACGTTCTCTGGTCCATCTACAAAAAATTCAAGAAAATGTGGTTTTTGTATAACTAAAATAATCATTAATATTAAATACAAACTAATGCTTTGAGCTCCCTGCGTACTTACAATTAATTTGCAGGATGGTGTCTCCAGAATCGCTGCTAAAATCACTGCTTGCATTACATTTATATGTTCCTGAATCATTTCTGTTAACACTGATTATAGTCAGTGTAAAATTGTCCGGAGATGTTATTATTCTGTCATTATCCTGGACAGCTTGGTTATTCTTAAACCAAATCCGTGACTGTACAAAGCCCGAAACGTGACAAGTCAGTAAAATGGTATCGATGTTTTCTACTGGTTTTGAATTGTTGGCCGATACAGTGACGTTAGAAACCGGTTCTGTAAATACAATTAAAAAGGAAACGGGGTTACATCATTTTCTACAACCCATTCAGTGGTCGTTCGGGTAGAAAACTCGCCATCTTAAATTCATCATCTTTCTTCTTTTCTGACTTTTAATTCCAATTCGATCTGATTTCCAATCAGAAACCAGACAAACTAGATCTGATTTAACGTCAAGGTAAAATCTGACATATGGATAACTATAAAATCTGTAGTTATGGGTGCTACTGAGGCTTTCAAATAGTCTTTTCGGTTAAAAAAAGACATAAATAACACTTGTGAAATGGTGATAAATTAGTGAGGTTGAGGAATACACAGAAAAACATAGTTTATTGAAGAAAAGGAAGAGTGCTGTAGAAGGCAAAAAAATACTGCCACATTTCAGGAGGAAGTTGGTTTTTAAGAGACACCTTTGTTTACATAAGAGTATAAGAACGAGTAGACCATTGAGCCCCTTGAGCCTGTTCCGCCATTCAATGAGATCATGGCTGATCTGCGACCTAATTCCATATACCCGCCTTTGGCCCATATCCCTTAATATCTTTGGTTAACAATAAGCTATCAATCTAAGATTTAAAATGAACAAATGATCTAGCATCAATTGCCATTTGTGGAAGAGAGTTCCAAACATCTACCACCCTTTGTGTGTAGAAGTGTTTCCTAATTTCATTCCTGAAAGGTCTGGCTCTAATTTTTAGACTATGCCCCCTAGTCCTACAATCCCCAACCAGCGGAAATAGTTTCTCTCTATCTACCCTATCTGTTCCCTTAATGGCCTAGAAATTTTGTTCCCTAAAGGTGTGTACACGCTGTAGGGCCAACGGAAGTGCCGGTTTTACGCATGCACTGCGCATGCGCTGGAAACCGGCACTTCCGTTCTCTGCAGAAAGGACTTGACTGGACAAACGCCTGCGCCGGATAGGCAGCGCGTATGTTAGAAACTTCCGTTTTTTCCCCACACTGGCTTGAGTCCAGGTAAGTCGGGAATAGCTGCGCCTAGAAGAGCAGGCGCAAGGCCTGCTTTTAGCAGGCTAATAGTTTAAGAAAGTAAAAAAAAAAATGTTTCCACTGATTTATCATTTTTAAATACTTTAGAGAAAGGTAAGTTTATTTTTAGCCCCGTTAAAAACTTTAATTATTTTTTTCAAAAATTATGTAATTTATAGTCATTTTAAAAATGTGTTTGTTAAAAATTTATTTGAAGTTTTACTTATGTTTTGAGGGTGATCTCTATTCATAGATTTGACAGGTCTTCCTGTCAAATCTATGAATGGAGATTCCCTGCTCTGATTGGCTCCCCATGGCCCACGTGATCCCAGGGACGCTGCGAACTAGCTGCGCCCCTGGGATACACGTGCCCTGCACACTGGCAGATTGAAGAGGCACAACAACGGAATTCTGTGCCTCCCGGGAGCCCTCCGGTCCAGGCGCAGATTTTTCCGAATCGTAGCCCTCCGCCCGCGGGAGGGCTGCGAACGGAATTTCTGGGCCAATATCTTGAAATTTCCAATCAGAGCACCCCTTAACCTTCTAAATTCTAGGGAATACAACCCTAATTTGTGTAATTTGTTTTGAGTTTAATGATTCTGGTGTCTTTGCAGCATCTATAGTTGGTAATCAATGCTCCCGCACCCCCTGTCCCCATTCATAGAAACATAGAAGATAGGAGCAGGAGTAGGCCATTCGGACCCTCGAGCCTGCTCCACCATTCAATGCGATCATACATAGATACATAGAAGATAGGAGCAGGAGTAGGCCATCCGGCCCTTCGAGCCTGCTCCGCCATTTAATGAGATCATGGCTGATCCTTCAATTCAGTATCCCGTCCCCGCCTTCTCTCCGTAACCCTTAACCCCTTTTGCCTGTAGAAATATATCTAATTCCCTCTTAAATATATTTAATGAGCTGGCGTACACTGCCCTCTGTGGCAATGAGTTCCACAGGTTCACCACTCTCTGAGTGAAGAAATTCCCCCTCATTTCTGTCCTAAATGGTTTAGCCCTTATCCTTAAATTATGTCCTCTAGTTCTGTTCTCACCCGCCAAGGGAAACATTCCTTCTGCATCTAATCTGTCTAGACCTGTCAGAATTTTATACACTTCTATGAGGTCCCCTCTCAATCTTCTAAACTCCAGTGTGTACATCCCTAAACTACATAGTCTCTCCTCATAGGTCAATCCCGCCATTCCTGGTATCAGCCTGGTGAATCGCCGCTGCACCCCCTCCATGGCAAGAACATCTTTCCTCAGATGAGGCGACCAAAACTGTACACAGTACTCGAGGTGTGGTCTCACCAGTGCCCTGTACAGCTGCAGCAAGGTATCCCTGTTCCTGTATTCCAACCCTTTTGCTATGAAGGCCAGCATACCGTTTGCCTTCTTGACCGCCTGTTGCACCTGCATGCTCGCCTTCAGTGACTGGTGTACAAGAACACCCAGGTCTCTCTGTACTTCCCCCTCTCCCAATTTATTGCCATTTAAATAATAATTTGCCCTCCCGTTCCTGCACCCAAGGTGGATAACTTCGCACTTGTCCACATTATAGTGCATCTGCCATTTATCCGCCCAATCACCCAGTCTGTCCAAATCGCTCTGGAGCTTCCTGGTCTCCTCCTCTGCGCCCACCCCCCCTCCTAGTTTAGTGTCGTCTGCAAATTTGGAAATGCTGCATTCGACTCCCTGATCCAGGTCATTAATATAAATTGTGAACAGCTGGGGACCCAGGACAGATCCCTGTGGTACCCCACTTGTTACTGCCTGCCATTCAGAAAATGAGCCGTTTATTCCAACTCTCTGTTTTCTATCTGACAGCCAGTTCTCTATCCACGTCAATACTTTCCCCTTTATCCCATGAGCTTCAATTTTCCATGCTAATCTTTTATGTGGGACCTTATCGAAGGCCTTTTGGAAGTCCAGGTACACCACATCTACTGGCTCTCCCCCATCTATTTTACCAGTTACTCCCTCAAAAAATTCCAATAGATTAGTCAAGCACGATTTACCCTTTGTAAATCCATGTTGACTCTGTCCTATCCTGTCCCCATTTGCTAAGTGCTCGGCTATTTCATCCTTAATGATGGACTCCAGCATTTTGCCCACAACTGATGTAAGGCTTACAGGTCTGTAATTACCTGCTTTTTCCCTACCCCCCTTTTTGAATAGTGGGGTAACGTTAGCTACCCTCCAATCCATGGGCACTGTTCCCGAGTCTAATGAATTCTGAAAAATCATGCTTAGTGCATCCGCTATCTCTAGGGCCACCTCCTTCAGTACCCTAGGATGCATGTTATCAGGCCCTGGGGATTTGTCCGCCTTCAATCCCTTTAGCTTCCTTAACACCATATCCTTAGAGATATTGATTTGCGTCAGTTCCTCCTTTGCCAATGTCCCTATTTTTCCCGATATCCCAGGGAGGTTTTTTGTGTCTTCCTTCGTAAAGACTGACCCAAAGTATGCATTTAGTTGGTCTGCCATTTCCTTATTTCCCATTATATATTCCCCCGTATCTGACTGCAATGGACCAACTTTGGTTTTCACCAGTCTTTTCCTCTTGATATACTTATAAAAGCTTTTGGAGTTAGTTTTTATATTTTCCGCCAGCTTGCTTTCGTAAGCTATTTTGCCCTTCTTGATTAAGCCCTTTGCCCTCCTTTGCTCTATCTTAAACTGTTCCCAATCTTCCGCTCTGGCGCGTTTTTTGGCTATTTTATACGCCCTATCTTTGGATTTTATGCTGTCTCTAATTTCCCCTGTTATCCACGGTTGAGTCACCTTTTTAGATTTCCTTTTATGCCAGATTGGTATAAACAATTTTTGCAATTTTGTCATTCTATCTTTAAATGCTTGCCATTGTTTATCTACCTCCAGTCCTCCCAGGAACGTTGTCCAATCAGACCTACTCAGTTCCCGTCTAATGGCATCATAATTCCCCTTGTTTAAATTCAGGACCTGAGTCTCTGAGTCAATTTCTTCGCTCTCCATTTCGAGTGAATTCAGTACGCTGTCCCTGCTTTCTCCCCATATCCCTTGATCTCTTTAGCCTTAAGAAATATATCTAAATCCTTCTTGAATATATTTAATGAATTGGCCTCAACTGCCTTCTGTGGTAGAGAATTCCACAGGTTCACCACTCTCTGGGTGAAGAAATTCCTCCTCATCTCAGTCCTAAATGGCTTACCCCTTATCCATAGACTGTGACCTCTGGTTCTGGACTCCCCCGCCATCGGGAACATCCTTCCTGCATCTAGTTTGTCTAGTCCTGTTAGAATTTTATAAGTTTCAATGAGATCCCCTCTCATTCTTCTAAACTCTAGCGAATATAAGCCTAATCGACCCAATCTCTCTTCATACGTCATTCCTGCCATCCCAGGTATCAGTCTGGTAAATCTTCGCTGCACTCCCTCCATGGCAAGAACATCCTTCCTCAGATAAGGCGACCAAAGCTGCACACAATACTCAAGGTGTGGTCTCACCAAGGCCCTGTACAACTGCAGCAAGACATCCTTGCTCCTGTACTCGAATCCTCTCGCTATGAAGGCCAACATACCATTTGCCTTCTTAACCGCCTGCTGCACCTGCATACTTACCTTCAGCGACTGGTGCACAAGGACACCCAGGTCTCGTTGCACTTCCCCTTTTCCCAATCTATTGCCGTTCAGATAATAATCTGTCTCCCTGTTTTTGCCACCAAAGTGGATAACCTCGCATTTATCCACATTACACTCCATCTGCCATGCATCTGCCCAATCACCCAACCTGTCCAAATCATACTCGAGAGTTTCTCTGCATCCTCCTCACAGCACACGCCCACCCAGCTTTGTGTTGTCTGCAAACTTGGAGATATTACATCTAGTTCCCTCGTCTAAATCATTAATATATATTGTGAATAGCTGGGGTCCTAGCACGGATCCCTGCGGTACCCCACTAGTCACTTCCTGCCACTCGGAAAAAGACCCGTTTATTCCAACTCTTTGCTTCCTGTCTGCCAACCAGTTCTCTATCCAAGTCAATACCTTACCCCCAATCTCATGTGCTTAACTTTGCACGCCAATCTCTTCTGCGAGACCTTATCAAAAGCCTTCTGAAAGTCCAAATACACCACATCCACTGGTTCTCCCTTATCTATTCTACCAGTTACATCCTCAAAAAATTCCAGTAGATTAGTCAAGCATGATTTACCTTTTGTAAATCCATGTTGACTTTGTCTGATCCTGTCATTGTTTTCCAAGTGCTCTGCTATTACATCTTTTATAATGGACTCTAGCATTTTCCCCACTACCGATGTCAGGCTTACCGGTCTATAATTCCCTGTTTTCTCTCTACCACCTTTTTTAAATAGTGGGGTTACATTAGTTACCCTCCAATCCATGGGAACTGTTCCAGAGTCTATAGAATTTTGGAAGATGACCAGCAATGCATCTACTATTTCTAGGGCCACTTCCTTAAGTACCCTAGGATGTAGATTATCAGGCCCTGGGGATTTATCGGCCTTCAATCCCATCAATTTCCCCAACACCATTTCCCTACAAATACTGATTTCATTCAATTCCTCCCTCTCATTAGACCCTATGTTCCCCGACATCTCTGGGAGGTTATTTGTGCCCTCCTTTGTGAAGACAGAACCAAAGTATGTATTTAATTGGGCTGCCATTTCTTTGTTCCCCATTATAAATTCCCCTGATTCTGACTGCAAGGGACCTACGCTGGACTTCACCAATCTTTTTCTCTTCACATATCTATAGAAGTTTTTACAGTCAGTTTCTATGTTCCATGCAAGCTTATTCTCATATTCTATTTTCCCCCTCTTAATTAATCCCTTTGTCCTCCTTTGCGGAATCCTAAACTGCTCCCAATACTCAGGTTTGCTGCTTTTTCTGGCCAATTTATATGTCCTCTCCTTGGATCTTATGCTATCCCTAATTTCCCTTGTTAGCCACGGTTGAGTCACCTTTTTTGTTTTATTTTTATGCCAAACAGGGATGAACAAATTCTGTTTTTCATCCATGCGATCTTTAAATGTTTGCCATTGCCTATCCACCGTCAACCCTTTAAGTAACGTTCCCCAATCCATCCTAGCCAACTCGCGCCTCATACCATCGTAGTTTCCTTTATTTAAATTCAGGACCGCAGACTCTGAGTCAACTACTTCACTCTCCATCTTAATGAAGAATTCTATCATATTATGATTGCTCCTCTTCAAGGGGCCTCGCACAACAAGATTGCTAATTAATCCTTTCTCATTACATAATACCCAGTCTAAGATGGCCTGATCTCTAGTTGGTTCCTCGACATATTGGTCCAGGAAACCATCCCGTATACACTCTAGGAATTCCTCCTCCACAGTATTGTTACTAACTTGGTTAGCCCAATCTATATGTTGATTAAAGTTACCCATGATTACTGCTGTGCCCTTATTGCACGCGTCTCTAATTTCCCGTTTAATGCCATCACCAACCTCAGCATTACTGTTTGGGGGTCTGTATACAACTCCCACTAACCTTTTCTGCCCCTTCATATTTCTCAGCTCTACCCATACAGATTCCACATCATCAGAACTAATATCCTTCCTTACTATCGTGTTAATCTCCTCTTTAACCAGCAATGCTACCCCACCTCCTTTTCCTTTTTGCCTGTCCTTCCTGAATATTGAATACCGCTGGATGTTGAATTCCCAGCCTTGTTCACCCTGGAGCCATGTCTCCGTAATGCCAATTATATCATATCCGTTTACATCCATTTGTGCAGCTAATTCATCCACCTTATTACGAATGCTCCTCGCATTAAGACACAAAGCCTTCAGGCTTTTTTTTTAACACTCTTAGTCCTTTTAGAATTATTATTTACTGTGGTCCTGTTTGATTTACACCCTTGATTTCTCTGCCTTCCACTTTTGCTTTTCTCCTTCCTGTCTTTTGCTTCTATCCTTGCTTCCCTTTCCTCTGTCTCCCTGCACAGGTTCCCAACCCCCTGCCATTTTAGTTTAAACCCTCCCCAAGAGCACTAGCAAACACTCCCCCGAGGACATCGGTCCCGGTCCTGCCCAGGTGCAGACCGTCCAGTTTGTACTGGTCCCACCTCCCCCAGAACCGGTTCCAATGTCCCAGGAATTTGAATCCCTCCCCCTTGTACTATTCCTCTAGCCACGTATTCATCTGAAATATCCTTCTATTTCTACTCTGACTAGCACGTGGCACTGGTAGCAATCCTG
Source organism: Squalus acanthias (assembly GCA_030390025.1). Classification (NCBI taxonomy): domain Eukaryota; kingdom Metazoa; phylum Chordata; class Chondrichthyes; order Squaliformes; family Squalidae; genus Squalus; species Squalus acanthias. Next base: position 4,207,763 of record CM059453.1, read on the forward strand.
AGATTACTACCTTTGAGGTCCTATTTTTTAATTTACCTCCTAACTCCCTATATTCAGCTTTTAGGACCTCATCCCGTTTTTTTACCTATATCATTGGTACCTATATGCACCACGACAACTGGCTGTTCACCCTCCCCCTCCAGAATGCCCTGCAGCCACTCCGAGACATCCTTGACCCTTGCACCAGGGAGGCAACATTCCATCCTGGAGTCTCGTTTGCGGCTGCAGAAATGCCTATCTATTCCCCTTACAATTGAATCCCCTATCACTATAGCTCTCCCGCTCTTTTTCCTCCCATCCTGTGCAGCAGAACCACCCATGGTGCCAGGAAGTTGGCTGCTGCTGCCTTCCCCCGATAAGCCATCCCCCTCAACAATATCCAAAGCGGTATATCTGTTTGAGAGGGGGATGGCCACAGGGGACCCCTGCACTACGTGCCTGCATCTACTACTCTGCCTGGCGGTCACCCATTCCCTTCCTGCCTGTGCAGCCTTTACCTGCGGTGTGACCAACTCCCTAAACGTGCTATCCACGATGTCCTCAGCATCGCGAATGCTCCAGTATGTATCCATTCGCAGCTCATGCGCCGCAATGCGGTCTGCCAGTAGTTGCAGCTGGATACACTTCCCGCACACATGGTCGTCAGGGACACAGGAAGTGTCCCTGATTTCCCACATAGTGCAGGAGGAGCATGCCGCGGGCCGAGCGGTGCTGCCATGACTTACCCTTTAATTAATTTAAATTAAATTAAATCAATACCACAAATTACACTACAATTAAATGATCTCGTCAAGGGCCCTTGTTTACTAGCACTCCCCACTGCAGAACTGAGACCTTAACTATAAACCACAAAATTAAAACCTTCTAAACCTTATAAACTATTAACCTTAACTGTCAAACTATAGAGTAGTATAAATACTCATTCAAACTAATTATGGTGTTGGTTTCTACAATATCTGTGGTGACTTTTGATTTTTGTGTCATTGTTGTGCATTTTTATTGATCACATATATACCCTTATCATCGGAAGTACAGACCACACAATGGTGAAAAATATACCATTCGTTCAATAGAATGACAAAAATTCTGATTAAATATGGAGCTGAGAATTTATAGTTGGTAAACATTCATGGCATTGGTATAAAAGTCTACTTTGCTCTTTTAAAGGAGATATTAATCCAGTAAAAATAAACAAGTTAAGGTCTATTTTAACAGGAAGCAGAGATCTAGCACATGATTGCGTTAAGCATTGGTCCCCTATTATCACAAATAATTTCTAGATTACAATGTCTATTCAAATTTGATTTGAAGACTACAGTTAAGGCAGCAATTGCTTTTGGTGATATTCGAAGTTGAAAGCTTAATGTGTTAAGATATTCTTCTGCAGATTATTCCAGCAGCAGTGTTGACCATTAAAATAAAAATATCAACACTTGCCCTAAAATAGTAGACACCGCTATCACGAGACATCTTAAGCTAATGTCGCCAACCTTAAACCCAAATTTAAGGTTGACGTACATTTTTAATCGAGAAACATTTTATTACAATTAATTTTATTGTTGGGATTCATTTGGGAGCAATTCAGATTACTTTCCCATATCCTTGTGAGCCATTGACCCCCTAAGTGTCCCCCTCACCCAGAATTAGGGCACCACTAATACAGAACAACCTCCCCACAAACTAAAAATGCGTGGCAGTATGGTGGAATCACTGTTGCCAGAATTGAGTTCCAGCAAACTATATATTACACTATTGTGATGATTGATTCTTTCTATTTAATGTGTTAGAGAGGGGCAGGCAATTGGCATGACCTGGATTTCAGTTCTTGTCTATTCTATATTTCAGATCCAGTAATCTCACCAATAGCAGGTCAAGCATAGTGAACAGCTTATTGAATCCCTTTTACGAAGCTATAAAAATCTCCACAAAACAAAGCCGGGGAGGTAGGGAGAAAACATTCTAGTAATAATTAAAAATGATTGCATTCCTTTTTAACTAATTGTAATTTCAGGGGAAATATTTGTCTAAGCATGTCAGTAATGTTAAAAAATAGCACTGCTGCATAAAATCGGAGAATTGTATAGCAGATGCAATGGGCTGGAAATTGTGGTCAGAGGTTTGCCACGGGCGAAAGCCTCTGAACCGCAAGTAAACTCCGCATCTACCTGGTGCCTCCAGAGCTTCGGACTCTTGTGGCCCTGGGCTTGCAGGCATACGCCTGCATAAAGGCCCATGTATCCCAGGAGCGCATACGGTTCGCAAGCGTCCCTGGGATCACGTGGACCAGCTCAACCAATGACGAAGGGGGATTCCCATTATGCTTTTGGGGATTCCATTTATGGGCAGAATCCCCTTAAACATAATAGGAATCCCCCTAAAAAATACTTTTTAACAACACTGAAATAAAAATAAATCATCAAATGGTCAAAATTCATTGAAATACAATTTAATTAAACATTTAAAACAAATATGTAATTTTTTGAAAAATAAATTTAAATGTTTTTCAAGGGGCCAAAAATAACCTAAACTAATTTTAAAGGTTTTTGTATGGTTAAATCATTTAAAAAATGTTAATATTTATTTAGACCCTTACGCTGGTAAAAGAATGCCTTACGCCTGCTTCTACCAGGTGTAAGGGTTTCGTGGGCAGTCGCTGGGCAGCAATAGCCCAACCCTGTGCCAGCGAATGTCCATTTTCTGTGGATTCATACGATCTGTTGAGCTGAATCTTGACAGATTGCAAGTTCTGGTTTTCACGCATGCACATCGCATGCGGAAACCTGGAACTTGCGGGGCACTTACAACCGGTACGCCGTGCGTACGCGGCCATAGGACCTGGAAAATCTGGTCCATTATTTATTTGTATCTATGCATTTGGAATTTGTAAACTGAGCCAGTCACTGGGTAAATATTTACAAGTTATGCCATTCGGTAAGTACAGTAACAAATTGATAATTGCAAAACCTCTGCAAGAACTTGTAACCTGATTACTGAGTCCTTGCTCATTCTAACAAGGTTTACAGGTTTATCTATGGAAATATTAATATCCAAAGTACTATTTAAGATGCCGCATAATTTTAAGAAAACATTTCAGTTTGGAGAAGTTGAATAGTTCTGCCGGGTTGTCCCAAAAAGGCAATTAAGTAATTTCATTTCTAAGCATCAAGAGGGTGAAATTCGAGTTGGGCGGTGTGCAAAACGGGCGGCATCACATCTGTCGCCACTTAGATGCCTCATCTGAAATTCAGTTCCACCGAAGTCGAATTTCACCGCCAGATGTTGGTAAACTAATATTTCAGCATAATTTGATGTCTGACTGTAAAATTTCTGAAATCTTAATGGATGTGAAGTATACTTGTTGTAATTTTATCAATGTCTGTATCTATCCTGCTTGTGGTTTACTTGAAAAAATACAACATAAATTTAACAATCTGTACTCAACTTGGTGGCTGTCAGAAGCAGTTCACAGATAGTGAACAGTCTTCCTTCAGCACCATGTACAAAATTGAATTATCAGAAAAAAACTTCATTATTTGTAAATAATAAACGCGCAAACAACAGTCAACATGAATTCAGAAGGGGAAAATCCTGCCTGACCAAACTCCTTAACATTATTGAGGAAGCTGCATGTGAAGTTGACTATGAAAAGGCAAAACACAAGGCTTGCAAATGGCATTTGGTAAAGTTCCACACAAAAGACTATTAGCTAAGCGCAAGGATGTGAGATACCAGGGCAAATTTGGGGAAAGACTTAAAAACTGGCTAAAACTTAGAAAAATGGCAGATGACATTTATAGAATCTTACAGCACAGGAGGCGGCTATTCGGCCCATCATGCCTGTGCCGGCTCTTTGAAAGAGCTATCCAGTTAGACCCATTCCCCTGCTCTTTCACCATAGCCCTACAATTCTTTCCTTTTCAAGTATATATTGAGTTGTCGTTTTATTATTACTGTTGAATCTGTATCCACCACCCCTTAAGACAATCCATTCCAGATCATAACAACTCACTGCGTAAAAAACATTCTCATCTCGCCCCGGTTCTTTTGCCAATGATCTTAAATCTGTGTCCTCTGGTTACCACCCCTCCTGCCAGTGGAAACAGTTTCTCCCTATGTACTCTATCAATGCCCCATTTAATTTCAAAACCTCTGTTAAACCTCATCTTAACCTTCTCTGCCCTAAGGAGAACAATCCTAACTTCTCTAGTCTCTCCACATAAGTGAAGTCCCTCATCCCTGGTATCGTTCTGGTAAATCTTCTCTGCAACCTCTCCAAGGTCTTCACATTCTTACTAAAGTGCATTGCATTTAATGGAGATATAAAAGTAAAGTATAAAGTACTGAACGTAAGAAGGAAGAAAATGGGTGACATATGCATTGTGTGAATGTGGCTGAAAATTGCTAGGGGTGAAGTTAAATCCTTTTCATGGGACACTGGCACCAGTTCTGGGACAGGAAGGAGCTGTACTGATGGGACGGGCTCCACCTGAACCAGGATGGGACCCATGTCCTCGCGGAAAGGGTAAATCGGGAGGTGGCAAAGACTTTAAACTAGTAAGGGGGAAGGGATCTACAAGAAACGTAAGCAGCCTAAATATAAACAAAACAGGAAAAGTGCGCATAGGAAAGAATAAAGTAAGGGAGGACATTGACGCCAAGGGAGCAAATAGAGTTATAGAACAGGAGTCTAAAAAGATGGTTAAATATAAAGTGAGAGGAAATCCTATTAAAAATGAGTTAAACTGTCTGTACAGCAATGCACACAGTGTCCGTAATAAAACAGGGGAGCTGGAGGCAATCATGTGTTGGGAGGAACCAGACATAGTAAGGATTACTGAGACATGGCTGCAGAAAAATCAGGACTGGGAATTAAACATTGCAGGGTATAACATATTTAGAAAAGATAGAGAGGGAAAAAGGGGAGGTGGAGTAGCTGTACTTATTAGCGATAACATAATGGCAGTAGAAAAAAGGGACAGATATCAGCAAGACAAAAATAGAATCCATATGGATAGAGATAAAAGATAATAAAGGATCAATCACATGAATAGGCATAGTCTACAGACCACCTAATAGTGGAAGGGAGGTAGAGGAAGAAATATACAGACAAATTAGAGAAATGAGTAAAAAAAAAAATCATGGGGGATTTCAACTACCCCGATATTAATTGGACACAAGAGTTAGTTAAAGGGGATAAGGGAATGGAGTTCCTACAATGTCTGCAAGACTCCTTTCTAACCCAATATGTAAAAAGCCCAAGAAGGAAGGATTTGCTATTGGATCTAGTTCTGGGGAATGAGCCAGAGCAGATAAGAGAAGTAAAAGTAGGGGAACATATAGGCAATAGTGACCATAATATAATACACTTGAAGATGATAATAGAGAAGGACATAAGTATGACAAAAACCAGGTTAATAGATTGGAGAAAAGCTGATTTTGAGGGGCTGAGAATAGAACTTGGGAAGATAAACTGGGCAACAATATTGGCAAACAACAATGTAGAATGACAATGGGAAACATTTAAAATGGTGTTCAACAGAGTGCAGGAAAAATATTTTCTGCTAAAAGGAAAGAACAAACTAAACACTAATGAGTCTCCATGGATGAATAAAGATGTAAGGTAACAATTGAGGCATACATTAAGTACATAGACAGCAGAGGAGTGCATGATAAGAGAGAATACGAAGGGATTAGGAGAGAAGTAAATAAAAATTAGGAAGGCAAAGAGGAACTATGAAATGAAATTATCAAGGAACATAAAACAAAATAGTAAAATATTTTTACAGGCACATCAATAAAAAAGAGGTTGGGATGGGAATAGGGCCATTAAGGGATACACAGGACATTACCACAGGTAACAATAGGGAGGTGGCAGAAATATTAAATAATTATTTTGCTTTGGTATTTACCAGGGAGATAGAACAGGTGGACATGACATTGGATGATGAGATGAGTAATGAGATAAGTGCATTTAAAATAAAAAAGGTGATATATTAAATAAACTAATCAAACTCGAAGAGGATAAAACCCCTGGTCCGGATGGATTTCATCCATGCATTTAAAAAAAATCTAGGGAAGCGATAGCAGAGGCATTACTACACATATTTAATAATTCATTAGAAAAAGGTGTAGTGCCAGAGGACTGGCGGACAGCTAATGTAAAACCTATATTTTAGAAGGGGGATAGAACATGTCCAGGGAATTAGAGACCAGTCAGCTTAACAGTTAGGAAAAATAATGGGCCAGAAATTCGGCTGTTGTCGGGTGAGTACGCGCTGTGTACTCACCCGTAAGGCCACCTGAAGTGCCGGTTTCCTGCATGCACTGCGCACGCATGGGAAACCGGAACTTCCGTTCCCCTGAAGGGAGGGGTTCAGAAGTCGAATGCGTGCGTGGGAGAGGCTGCGCGCACGCAGCGAACTTCAGTTTTTTTTCAGGTTTCTCCGGGAAGGTAAGTATGAAGAAGCTGTGCTTTTAAAAAGAAGCCGCAAGGCCTGTTTTTAACAAGGTAAGTGGTTAATTAATTACAATTAAAAACAATTTTCAACAGGTTTATCTTTTTTAGATACTTTAAAGAAAGGTAAGTTTATTTTTAGCACCGTTAAAAAGTATAATTAATTTTTTCATAAATTTAAATTTTTGTTTAAAGTAGTTAATTTATTTAACTTAGTTATTTTAAAAATGTGATTTAAAAAAAAAATGTATTTGAAGTTTAAGTGTGGTTTTGGGGCCGATCTCTATTCATAGATTTGACAGGTCTTCCTGTCAAATCTATGAATGAAAATGCCCTGCTAGGATTCGCTCTCCATGGCCCACGTGATTCCAGGGGACGCTTTGAACTAACTGCGCCCCTGGGATACACAAGCACTGCGCGCCGGCAGCTGCAGGAGGCCCAGGACCCGACGTCCTCGTGGGTCCAAAGCACAACTGCAGGCGTGGTAGGGAAGTACGCGCGCGATGCTTGCACCCGCAGGAAGCCGGAAAGCCGAATTTCTGGCCCAATGGAATCCCGACTAAAGGAGAGAAATAGAAGAACATCTAGAAATGAAAAGTATAATAATGGATAGTCAGCATGGATTTCAAAAGGGAAAATCTTGCTTGACCAACCTTATTGAATTTTTTGAAGAGGTAACAGAGAGAGTAGACAATGGTAATGCAGTAAATGTAATTTATCCAGATTTTCAAAAGGCCTTCGATAAGGTACCCCATAATAGACTAATGAATAAGGTCAGAGCATGCAGAGTGAGGGGACAAGTAGCAGATTGGATAGTCAGCTGGCTTCAAGACAGAAAGCAGAGAGTTGGAGTAAAGGGTAGCTACTCACAGTGGCAGAAGGTGGATAGTGGTGTTCCACAAGGACCAGTGCTGGAACCACTGCTGTTCACAATTTACATTAACGATTTAGACTTTGGAATCAAAAACACAATTTCTAAATTTGCGGATGATACTAATTTGGGAGGGATAGTCAATACTGAGGAGGACTGCAACAAATTACAGGAGGACATTAATAAACTTGCAGAATGGGCAAATAATTGGCAAATGAAGTTCACACAGATAAATGTGAGGTATTACATTTTGGTAGGAAGAATAGGGAGGTCACTTATCACTTGGAGGGTGTGAGTCTAGGTGGGGTAGAGGAACAAAGGGATCTCGGAGTACAAATACACAAATCACTAAAAGTTGCGCCACAGGTTAGCAAGGCCATAAAAAAAGCAAACAAGCACTAGGGTTTATTTCTAGAGGAATAGAATTGAAAAGTAGAGAAGTTATGCTAAACCTGTATCGAACCTTGGTTAGACCACACTTGCAGAATACTATGTGCAGTTCTGGTCGCCATATTATAAAAAGGATATAAAGGCACTGGAGAGGGTGCAGAGAAGATTTACAAGGATGACACCAGAAATGCGAGGGTATACATATCAGGAAAGGATGAACAAGCTGGGTCTCTTTTCTCTTGAAAAAAGATGGTTGAGGGGTGACCCAATAGAGGTCTTTAAAATGATGAAAGGTTTTGATAAGAGTGGATACAGAGAGAATGTTTCCACTTGTGGGGAAGAGCATAACTAGAGACCATCAATATAAGATACTCACCAAGAAATCCAATAGGGAATTCAGAAGAAACTTCTTTACCCAAAAAGTGGTGAGAATGTGGAACTCACTACCACAGGGAGTGGTTGAAGCAAATAATATAGATGCATTAAGGGGAGGCTGGACAAGCATGAGGGAGAAGGGAATAGAGGGTTACGCTTATAGATTTAGATGAGGATAGATGGGAGGAGACTCGAGTGGAGCATAAATGCCGGCATTGACTGGTTGGACCGAATGGCCTGTTTCTGTATCGTATATCCTATGTAATCCTACGTAAATATAGGATTACAAGTAGATTTAATGCTCCAACTATTGAAAATCAGCAATCGCAATGCTAAGAGAATGCTGAACTGTATAGTCAAAACAATGGAGTAGAAATCAGACAAGGACATGCCCAAATGGTATAGTGCTCTGATCAGACCGCACCTCGATTACTTTGTGTAGTTCTATTGACTTGAGACATGGGACAAATTCAACTGGTGGAAGCAGAGCAGAGATAACCCACGAGTGTTGGTGGTGCTGAGTTAAGAAACAATGAAGAAATTTGTACTGGTAAGCCTTAAAAGAAGAATGCAAGAGGTGATCTCATTGTATATAGGGAAAAGTAAATCCTACAGAAAAGGTAAATTTAAAAAAGTACTTCAAAATGTGTTGAGAGTAGGACCTAGAGGACACAGGTTGAAATTGGTAAAAGGCAGATTTAGAGCTGAAATCAGGAATCCCAGATAGAGTAGCAGAAGATAAAAATCTGATCCCATTTAAGAACCAATTAGATGCTGCAGTGGGGGACTTTAGGGTCTTTTCTGGATGGATGAACCTAGGCCCTCTACATCCATAAATATGTTGCGATGTTGTGAAATTATATACCTCACACGACTGGTTGAAGTGGTGAGTTGTCAGATTGCTTTCGTGATGGATAGGTAGATAGATAGATAAAGTGTAATTTTGGTCATAATTTATCTATCAATAAAAGTTTTGAATTTGTTTCACTTCAAAATATCCAAGGTATAAAAAAGAGACAGGCATTTATTTATTACTGATTTCTTCTGACCTGGAGCTGAACCCACCCAACAATCTGAAAAATTATTTTCCTCACCAACTGCAATTAATATTTCATTAAATTTCAGGACCAACTATCAATAGCAATTAAATTTTGGAGCTTTACAATCACAGGCCTGGTTCAAGACGGCTTCACCCTAGGAGGGGTATAATGTAATGCTTCTCTTGTTTAAAAAACATGCTATGGGAGAATCGGTTAATATTGATCAGGTTAATCAGATACTATTGTAATGTTGAGCACTTTGATACCAGAGTTGGGTAATGCTGTGTACAGATGTGGGTAAAACTATTTACAGCATCGAACCCAACCTGCGTGACACTACCTCCTACTGCGGTCTGACACTGCTCTCCTCCTGAGTCACACACTACTTTCCAAATAAAGACCCACAGCAAAGTGTGGGATCCATCTCTGGACTTTTACTGCAAATGTAACACGACTGCAAAGCAGAAAGTACTTTGCGACAATGCAAAGTTAAAATTTAAATGTACACTTAAATGGTGTTTGCAGGAATGTTAGAGGCTGAATGCATCCTTTCGCATGGAGATGAGAACACGATTGGGTGAGCAAATCTACACTACCAAACTAAAGCTTTGGGTGCAGTAATATAATTAGAATGAAAGTTTATGGCTAGTGTGAGGTGCTTTAAGATACTGTAAGAAACAAGATACCAAATAGCTTTCACCCTTGACCAGTCTCCCTCTCTAGGATATTCAGTGTTTGTGGGCTGGATTTTGTCAATGGGGGCGGGACTGCTGGTTTTTGGGTTTCAATCTCGCCCCCAATGACATCTAACCAACCCATGCTATTTTCCCTTGATTGACCTTGTTAAGCCCGCCCTGCGGCCAATTAAGGGAAAGCCGGTAACAGAGGACGTCAGCGTATGACGTTTCATCTGTCAAATTTGAGAATTTGAAAATTGAGAAGCTGTCAAACACTGACAATCTCTGTTCTAGGGTGAGCCCTTGAACAGAAGGCTCACCAAAACCTCTCTCCTCAGCAGAAAGCAGATGGTTGCTGCATCTGAGAATGCAGCAGCCATTCTGTCATCTCTGCCATTGCGATGAGGCACCTCTGGATCCCCAAGGGTTGAAGCCTGCAGGGAGAAGCAAAGGTAATTAAACTTTTTCTAACAAGAAATTTCCCCTCAAATCCCCTCTAAACCTTCCAACACCTTACACTCACCTCTCATACTTACCTCTCCACACTTGCACCCATCAGTCACCTCTACAGCGGACTTTTCGATCCCTCTCACCCCTGCAGATCCACTGCTCACCTCGCTGACCCTGGCGAGGTTCGCAGCCATCGGGAAGCCCGTACTTGCAGGGGTAAAATGGGGATAAGCCTCAAAACTGCCTGTTAACAGGCAGTTAATTGGTTCTAATCCCCTTCCCGCCTCCCGGGAAGATGGCACGGAGGCGGGTTGGGAGCGGGGTCGATACCCGCTGCCAGTTTCTGCCATTTTCCCGCCAGTCCTGCCTGCATACCTGCCTCCCCAGGGCTGGGAAAATTGCCCCCTCAAGTCTCCATTTGGAAATGTATATGCAAAAAAGCAGGAGACCGATCAAGGGTTAAAACTATTTGATATTTTGATTCTTATAGCATCAAGATGAAGATTATTTGGAAATGATAGTTGGTGCAACTAATACAATCTTATCCACAAGTTTATCAACAAAACTAACAGATCCAAGGAACTACATTTCCTTAATCAAGCCCTATTCAAGTTCAGCCTATTAATAGAATTAACTACTAGACAGCTTCAGCATTCCACTACTGGACTACAAACTAAACAAATATAATTGAGAAATGTGTTACCTACCTATTACAACTATTTGTTTAGTTGAGGCACTGTACCTTTTTGTTAAATTGTTAAAGGCCTGACAGGTATATTTTCCAGTGTCATTCAAAGTAATGCTAGCAATGTTAAGTCGTCGCCCTTTTTGTGGAAGAGAGGTATCGTTGAGATACCATTTGAATTCAGCAGGTGGGCTGGAGTCCGCGGAACATGAAAAAGTAACGGTTCTTCCAGAAATGTGAACGGGTAAATCAGGGTTAATGGATATATTGGGGAGATGCGGCCCATCTAAAATAAATGCACAAATGTGTCGTAATAAAATTATGCTAAAATGAAAAGCAGTAGTGGACTATACAATTATGGAGGAGACCACCACCACTACAGAAACTACACACCCATGTCTTTTCTACACACTATCAATTCCACTGGTATATAAACTGAAGTCAATAAGTTGGAGAACCAACATGTACTGTCACATCATTCACAAGTGTGTTTTCCATCCCTTTAATTTCCTTACATTTTGCAAGAACAGTTAACCCCACTGCCCCTACTCTTAATGAGTAATTGCATGGTGAGCTACTGAACCAAACAGATTAAGTCAGTCCCAAATTAGCTACTCGGGCTTGGAAATCCCTGGGTTGGGAGCCTGGTATCAGAGTGCACTTTGGGGCGGAACCTGTTTCCGCCATGTCTCCTTTCATTTCAACAAATTCTGTTGTGACATCATTCAGAGGCAGGACTGGTGGGATGATATCCTCTGACACAAATCCTGTCAGTTCTGTCTTTGCTGATGCCAATTTAAAGTACACCTACATGAAGCATGTGTCATTACTGCTCCAATGTAGTGTTGGGGTCCAAAGTCAGTTGTGCAAGAACTTGTAACCTTATTACTGAATCCTTGCTCATTCTAGCAAGGTTAACATATAGAAATATATATATATCCAAGATAATATTAATGATGCCGCATGATTGAGAGAAAACATTTCAGTTTGGAGAAGTTTAGTAGTTCTGCCGGGGCTGTACCAAAAAGCAATTAAGTAATTTCACATGTAAGCACCAAGAGGGTGAAATTCGACATGGGCGGGGATGCAAAATGGGCGGTATCACATCTGTCGCTACTTATACGCTTCATCCGAAATTCAGTTCCATTGAAGTCGAATTTCACCTCCAGATGTTTGTAGACTAATATTTCTGCATAGTTTGATGTCTGAATGTAAATGGATGTGAAGTATATTTGTTGTAATTTATCAATATCTGTATCTATTCTGCTTGTGGTTTACTTGAAGAAACACAACATAAATTTTAACAATCTGTGCTCAGCTCGGTGGCTGTCAGAAGCAGTTCACAGATAGTCAACAGTCTTCCTTCAGCACCATGTACAAAAATTGAATTATCAGGAATAAACATTCAAACAGTCAACATGAATTCAGAAGGGGGAAAATCCTGCCTGACCAAACTCCTCAACATTATTGAGGAAGTTGCATGTGAAGTAGACTGTGAAAATGCAAAATGTGCTGTTTACCTAGGCTTGCAAATGGCATTTGATAAATTTCCACACAAAAGACTCTTAGCTAAGCTCAAGGATTGCAGGACAAGTTTGGGGAAAGACCAAGAAACTAGCTGAAGAGTAGAAAAATGGTAGATGACATTTATAAAATTTTATAGCACAGAAGGAGGCCATTCGGCCCATCATGCCTGTGCCAGCTCTTTGAAAGAGCTCTCCAATTAGTCCCACAAACCCGCACTTTCCCCATAGCCCTGCAATTATTTCCTTTAAGTGTATATATGAAATTGCCTTTTTAAAATTACTGTTGAATCTGCATCCACCACCACTTAAGGCAAAGCTTTCCGGATCATAACTACTCGCTGCACAAAAAAAATTCTCACTTGCCCCAGTTCTTTTGCCAATTATCTTAAATCTGTGTCCTCTGGTTACTGACCCTCCTGCCATTGGAAACAGTTTCTCCCTATCTACTCTGTTTTGAAACTTCTTTTAAACCTCATCTTAACCTTCTCTGCCCCAAGGAGAACAATCTCATCTTCTCTAGTCCTGCCACATAACTTAAGTCCCTCATCCCTGGTATCATTCTGGTAAATCTCCTCTGCAATCTCTCCAAGGTCTTGGCATCCTTCCTAAAGTGCAGTGCATTTAATGGCAATATAAAAGTAATGTACCTCATGTAGGAAGGAAAAAAAATGGGTGACATATGTACTGCATGAATGCGGCTGAAAATTGCTAGGGGTGAAGTTAAAACAAATCTCGGATTACTAGTAGACTTGATATCCAACCACTGAAGATCAGCAATCACAATGCTAAGATAATGCTGAATTGTATAGTGAAAACAATGGAATACAAGACAGACAAGGACATTCCCAAATGGTATACTTCTCTGATCAAACCGCACCTCGAGTACTGTGTGCAATTCTATTGACTTGAGACACAGGACAAATTCAAGTGGTGGAAGCAGAGCAGAGATAACCCATGAGTGTTAGTGGTGCTGAGTTAAGAAACAATGAAGAAATTTGTGCTGGTAAGCCTTGAAAGAATAATTCAAAGAGGTGATCTCATTGTTTATAGGGAAAGGTAAATCCTATGGAAAAGGTAAAACTAAAAAAGTACTTCAAAATAAGTTGAGAGTAGGACCAAGAGGACACAGGTTCAAATTGGCAAAAGACAGATTTAAAGCTGAAATCAGGAGTCCCAGATAGAGTAGCAGAAGATAAAAATCTGATCCCATTTAAGAACCAATTAGATGCTGCAGTGGGGGGCTTTAGGGTCTTTTCTGGATGGATGAACCTAGGCCCTCTACATCCATAAATCTTGCGATTTTGTGAAATTATATACCTCACACGACTGGTTGAGGTGGTGAGTTGTCAGATTGCTTTCTTGATGGATAGGTAGATAGATAGATAGATAGATAGATTAGAGTGTAATTTTGGTCATTATCTATCTATCAATAATAGTTTTGAATTTGTTTCACTTCAAAGTATCCAAAGTATAAAAAATAAAGAGACTGGCATTTATTTATTACTGGTTTCTTCTGACCTGGAGCTCAACCACTCACCAATCTGAAAAATTCTTTTCCTCACCAACTACAATCAATATTTCATTAATTTCAGGACCAACTATCAACATCAGCAATTAAATTTTGGAGCTTTACAGTCACAGGCCTGGTTCAACATAACTTCACGTTAGGAGGGGTATAATGCATTATGTGCTGTAACGTTTGTTTAAAAAAAAAACATGCTATGGGAGAATCGGTTAGTATTGATTAGGTTAATCAGATAATGTTGTATAATAACAGTAGCATTATACCATTCAACACATAATGCATTATACAATAATATGATGAATGTTTACATCTTGATAGCCTTTATCCAGCGAACATCAAGGTTTTGGCTTGAGGAATGATATGCGCTGCTAATGTGTAGTGGTTAGCTTGGTCTGTCCTTTTAGGACCATGAGGTATACTGAGGGAAAATGCTCTCAACATGCACATGGTGAGATTAAGGTGGTCTCAGTATGTGTCTGTTGAGAGTAATGTTGCTATTGCTGACAGAAAGCCAATTGGTATTGCTGAGTCAAGATTTTCAAGTTATGATTTGTAGCTGTTTTCTAAATAGGCCATTTGATTCAATCAAGTGCATGTGTGATATGGACTTTGCCTGTTTACTATGTTCCAACACTGCAATGCTGCTTTAGGAGACTGGTGGATACAGGATACATTCCAGCCAGGCAGCATCCTGTTTATATTGACTGTTTTTTATCTGAGTTCTCTTGACCAGCACAGTGTGTGCATCTGTGCTTAAAATCATGCATTGAGCACTCCTGGACATTATAATTTATGTTTTGAAAGGATATGCAGGATTGCCTGAAATTACAAAACATTTTAAATAATCTCTGTGTAAGTTTCAAAAAGTGACCAGGTGGTCTAGGGACCCTTTGAGCACTTTTTAAATACCAGAGTTGGGCAATGCTGTGTACAGATTTGGGTAAAGCTATTTACAGCATTAAACTGTGTGAAACTATCTCCTACTGCAGTCTGACACTGCTCTCCTCCTGATTCACACACCACTTTCCAAATAAAGACCCACAGCAAAGTTTGGGATCCATCTCT
Source organism: Squalus acanthias (assembly GCA_030390025.1). Classification (NCBI taxonomy): domain Eukaryota; kingdom Metazoa; phylum Chordata; class Chondrichthyes; order Squaliformes; family Squalidae; genus Squalus; species Squalus acanthias. The sequence continues at coordinate 4,222,821 of CM059453.1, forward strand.
GGACTTTTACTGCAAATGTAACACGACTGCAAAGCAATAAATACTTTGTGACAATGCAAAAGTTAAAATTTAAATGTACACTTAAATGATGTTTGCAGGAATATTAGAGACAGTTAATTAGTTAGTGCAACTAATACAATGTTATCCACAAGGTTATCAGCAAAACAAGGAATTGCATGTTAGTTATCAATACCCTATTCAAGTTCAGCCTATTCATAGAATGAACTACTAGACAGCTTCAGCATTCCACTACTGGACTACAAACTAAAAAAATAAAATTGAGAAATGTGTTACCTACCTATTACAACTATTTGTTTAGTTGAAGCACTGTACCTTTTTGTTACATTGTTAAAGGCCTGACAGGTATATTTTCCAGTGTCATTCAAAGTAATGTTAGCAATAATAAGTTGTTGCCCTTTTTGTGGAAGGGAGGTATCGTTGAGATACCATTCCAATTCAGCAGGTGGGCTTGAGTCCGCGGAACATGAAAAAGTAACGGTTCTTCCAGAAATGTGAACGGATAAATCAGGGTTAATGGATATATTGGGGTGATCCGGTCCATCTAAAATAAATGCACAAATGTATTGTAATAAAATTATGCTAAAATGAAAAGCAGTAGTGGACTATACAATTATGGAGATCACCACCACCACAGAAACTACACATCCATGTGTTTTCTACACACCATCAATCCCACTGGTATATAAACTGAAGCAACATTTACTGTCACATCATCCACATGCGTGCAGATTTAAATTTCCTTTGATTTTGCAAGAACAGTTAACCCCCCTGCACCCAGTCTTGATGCGTAATTACACGGTGAGCCGTATAGATTAAGTCAGTCCCAAATTAGCTAACTGGGCTTTGAAATTTGAGCCTGGTATCAGAGTGCAGTTTGGGGCGGTACCTGTTTCCAATACGTCTCCTTTCATTTCAGCAAATTCTACTGTGACATCATTCAGAGGCAGGACTGGTGGAAAGATATCCTCTGACAGAAATCCTGCCAGTTCTGTCTTTGCTGACACCAATTTAAAGTACACTTAAATGAAGCAGGTGTAATTACTGCTCCAATGTATTGGTTGGGCCCCAGCTTCCCAGTGTGTAGGGGTGGGGGCCCAATGCCAGTTTCCCAATGTGTAGGGGTGGGGGCCAATGCCAGTTTCCCAGTGTGTAGGGGTGGGGGCCAATGCCAGTTTCCCCAGTGTGTAGGGGTGAGTGTCCAATGCCAGTTTCCCAGTTGTAGGTGTGGGGGTCCAATGCTAGTTTCCAAGTAGTAATTGACTGCAGTGAAATCAATTGGCATTAGAAAAGTGGCAATGAAGCATTTCAAAGAGAATTTTGGAAAATTCGCTATTTTGGCCTCAGTGGCTGTTCCCCTGCTCCTTATAGAGCTGCAGGGCACCACAATGATTTGGGAATGAAGTCAATACAAGGTCATGGTGGCAGCTGTAAGTCTTGCCCATCCAAACTTCCAGCAGTGCAGCGTGTCTGCATCAATTTCAAGCCCCTGGTCTTTGCCAAACCAGCTGAGCTCAGCCAGGGTAGGAATGCTGGCACTGGAGTTGAAAATGGCAAAATCGCCAAAGTTTCCTGCTTCTGCTGCTATCCAGTAACTCTTGTTCAACGTGTATATCTTTGAAGTTTAGGGATGGACAGGATCTACTTCCTGTAGCGAGCTGGAATTTGGGTAACTGCCAATTCTCTCAAAATGCGTGATCTGTAAAAACCTGCTGTGCACATTTTACAGCAACGTTGGATCACAATTTGTGTTGAAATAAAATTTCTACAAAATTTGTATTTTGATTTGCTCAATTATGATTTTCTTTCCCAAAACCAATATGAATTTCAAATTTTTGGGACCTTCATGGCAAATATCAAAATGCAATTTAATCCCAAGCTGCCACTGAAGTAATGCAAAACTATTCTGACACTACTTACTTTAAGCACGTATAAATTAAATCACCTGGTATCAGCATTAGCAGTGTTAAAACTGAATAGCAATGGGCAGTGTCATCTGGGAATTATAACACAATAGTGTGCACCGCCAAAAGGGTTTTCATTTTAGATTGTATTGTAAATAAACATGTATATACAACACAAACTGACCAACGCCACTACCCATCAGTGAATATTATTTTTATTACCAGTCCTGTCTCTTAAAAGCTCAAATTTATTCAAGTGTACTTCTTTAAGTAAATAAACTCACAGCAAATTAACCTCGGTATTGTAGAAGTGGTAAACTATCTGCATACACGTTTCAATAAATAAACCTTACTGAATGCAAAAGAACAAACTGTCTTTCACAATCACAAATTCAGCAGGATTGGTAATAAATGATTAAAATAATGATGTGTTGGGACACTTACAGCTAACATTTAGATGATATAAGTCACTTGTCATTCCGTTAATAAGGTTGTATGCATAGCACGTGAATCCTCCATCAGACCGTAACACTCCAGATATAGTGAGGGTGCTATTATCATCACTTAGACCAAACCTGTTATCAGGAATAATAGTGCTATTGTCCTCAAGCCACTGATATGAAACTGCTGTGCCTGATGCGGAGCACGTCAGAGCCACGGTGTCATTGTGTTCTACTGGGTTGGTGGCATTGGCTGTAACATTAGGCTTGGAAACAGGCTCTGTCAAAACACAGGAGATTAGTTAGCGCACTTGAAAAGTAAACTTGGAGGATGGTGGATTTAGCTCCAGATTCTAAAGTCAGCATTTGTGCACTGAACTTTTATTTGTGTGTTCTTATGGAAAATAATGATGATACTTTCAGCTTAAAGTGTGCAAGTTCCATATGTTGATATCTGCGATTCAGACACTGTGCAGCAGAGAAATAGAATTTGTACTCCATCAACTTGGCCCTCTGTTATTACTATCATTCTGAAAATAAAACAGGTTTACATTGTGACGCTTCACTTTTATCTGCAGTGTGGATGTATGCCTAATTAGTACAACATAGTTGTCATGTGTGAATCAGCTTACAAATAGTGTAAAAGTAAACGAAGAGGATGAAATGTAAAATGCTGGAATCTGACCAGCTATTAGTCCGTAACTTGTGGAGCAATGATGTCATGCATTAATGTGGATGGAACAGAACAAATTGGATACTCGAAAAAAGAAGCAACGGTACATTTGGGTCGAGATTTTTCCACGTTGTGTAAAGGCAAATGGACAAATTATTAATTAACACTTGAAGAAAAACATTTTACAGAAAAATGTGTTGACATTCTTTGCTAGATCCCTCCATGGTATTAAAGGGTAAAAGACTAAATAAGGAAAATAAAAGAAACCTGCGTCATGGAGCTGTTAACGCTTCCAAAACACTGTTAAAAAGAAATTCTGTGCAAGTTGTGCGGATTCCCTCAGGGGCAATGTTGAACTTTCCTTTAACAAATGTTAATGTAGCCAGACGTTATTGTAGGGACGATGTGCCTCCCGTAGCAGTTTCAGCAAATACTGTTTACATTGTCACAGCTACATGATGCCATCAGCCGGAATCTACTCCAGCCCTTAGCTCAATCCACTCTACAACAGCCCTCAGTGGAACCCTCCATAACAGTCCTCAGCTGAATCCTAGATGACAGCAATGTCAACTTCTAATGGTAGCCCACACACCATATGAAGTCAGGGTTGATTTGCAAGTTGTTTCATTTCACTATTGATTCATATGTTCCTGAGACTTGTATTTCTCTCCCATTTAAGGCCATCCTTTTAAAAATAGAAAGAATGTGTTTGCATTTTATAAAGCGTCTTTAACGACTTCAGGGCATCGTAAAGTGCTTCGCAGCCAATTAAGTCGTTTTGAAGTGTAGTTACTGTTGTAATGTAGGGAGATGTGGCAGTCAATTTGTGCCACGTCCCACAAATAGTAATTAGATAAACTCTTTTAGTGGTGTTTGGGTTAGAGGTAAATGTTGGCCAGTACACTGGGAGAACTCATTTGCTCTTTCTTGAATAGTGTCATTGGATCTTTTCTTGAATAGTGCCATGGGATCTTTTACGTCCAACTGAGGGGGCAGACGGGATCGAAGACAGCACCACCGACCGTGCAGCTCTCCCTCAGTATTGCATTGATGTGTCAGCCCAGATTGTGCTCAAGTCTTGAACCCACGACCTTCTACCTCAGAAGCGAGACTGCTACCACTGAGCCACGACTGACACCATGTAAAATAATTGAATTCTCAGCTGCAAACCCATCAATTTTAATATGCAGATGGGGAGATTTCAAGTTTTAGTTTTAGAAACACAGGAATGAAAAGAATTGGTGAATAACTTGCATACAAAAATGAACTGTGTGACAAATCAGACATCAGTTCATTTTGTTTTAGTATGTTCACGGTCATTGGGGGTTCTACTGAGGGTCACCGTGCCCTATGGGAGCTGTGTTCGGTGAGGGCTGCTTACAATTGCACAAAGCAGGTGTACATGGCTTTGACACTGACTCTTCCTTCTCCTTTGCTGAATGTATTGCAGAATTATGGATTTTCTCACTTCTTTTAGCTACTTGAGAATTGTACAAGCCAGCATTATAGCCTGATAACACTTCCTCCTAAATGCATTTAAATAATTTGTCAATCAGGAACCTGACAGGGGAAAACAATTTACAGATTTGCACGCTATTCACGTTTAAATTTTCTTGAGAAGAACAAGATTCAAATGAGGAAACAAATCTGGATTAGAATATTAATGAAGCAAATGTTGCCATACTTAGCAGTCGAGAAGTAAAAGTTACCGAAATGAAAATGCTAGCAATAGTGATGTTTGCAAGGATAATATTGAAGCAAAACAGTGAGTCAACACTGAGGAAAAATTACACCATTTCTTTCTGGTTTAGTTATTATCAAATGCTAATGGACCCATGATCGTACAAAAAATAAGAACTCATCAACATAACTTTTTTGCTGGAAACAGAACAATTATTTATTTTGTTAGTATTAATATTGTTGACTGACCATACCATGTAGTTCATGACTTCAGCTGACTTTGAAATTAAACAATGATTACTGCATGCACAAATAGTATGTACATTTGTATTACTATTGCCTACTATACATTACTCAATACTTGAAAATACCATATATAAGGTACTGAAATAAAACAATTGGTGAATACAATTTCTCTATTTAGACGCGTAGAACAATGAAACAAAAATAATGTTCACCACAAGAAAAAGGAACACTTCTACCTTCTCTGGATATATTACGTACCTACCACAACCATGTCCCTTGTTGTCGCACTGTATCTTTTTGTTGCATTGTTAAAGGCCTCACAAGTGTAATTACCAGTGTTATGCAAGGAAATATCAGCAATGATTAGCTGCTGTCCATTTTGTTGAAGAGAAGTACCATTGAGATACCACTGAAATTCAGAAGGGGGGTTTGAAACGGCAGAACAAGAAAAATTCACGTTTGACCCCAAAATGTATAGCGCAAGTTCTGGGCTGATGGATATATTAAGAGATTCCGGTCCATCTAAAACAAACGCACAGGTCGGTTGCAATATTTTATTTAGAAACAGTAGACTGTAAAACTAGCATGCAGCCCATCACCACAGGACTAAATTCCAGTGAAGCCACTCCACTACTAATTCTACCTGCTACGAGCTATTCATATTTATAATCAAAATAAAAGAAACAGGTCTGAAAACAAACTAATTTCAGCAAATGTAGGTCACGGCTCATCCTTGGCAGTAATTGCTCACAAACATTACAGAGCTGTGATTACTGTTTGGCAACATGTTTGAAAATTCACCACATAAATAATTATTTTACATTAGTTTCTTTACTCTTTTTAAATAGTCCGTTCCTTGTTCAGATTTAGATTTTTCTACCGGTTAACATTTTTTCAATTTGTCAAATTCCATCTGAAAACGTCATTATTGATATCTTTAAGTAGTTGAGATTTAAAGAAAAATACATGCTTTTCTTTCACTTGGCTAATTTGCTCTCCATCCTGTAAACATTACCTCATTTCTGTTTTAGGCTTCCACCTGTTAATCCCCAGAAAGTGATCACTATTAGGAATGCGAGCCTTGGCAACGAGTGTTTTCAATTGTGGAGAGCATCATTGTCCAAAGTAATTCTATCAAAGCAAGTCCATGCACGAGAATTTCAGTGATCTGGGATGGCCATCCTATCCAATTTTCCTCTCTCGAATTCAAGGTGTTGAAACCAATTACTTCAATCCCTGTTCAATATCCACAATTCCCCCGAATTAATACCCTTGTCTGAGGTCAGCTAATTCAGGAGGATTATGGTAATTGAACTGGAAAATTTCTGGTCTGTAAGGATCAGCTACCCTTTGATAACTATCCGACATATCGTTAAGTAATGCATGGCATTTTTACATCAATCGCACTTTAATTTAGAGAAAAATGATGGACATGCGCTCACCATTTTTTTTGCATTTTACATCAATTCCACTTAAATAAAGATACTTAAATAAGTAAAATGATTAAGTCAATTTTAATGACTTGTATTGCAAAGTCAATGTTCAGGTGGCTTCAATAAGTTAATTTGACAATTGTAATTAATTTTACAGTCTTGATGACAGATCCTCACAGGTGACTTTGAATTGTGACTAGTTAGTTGCGTGGTTAATTGCCGAGAGATGCGAGCACTGAAATAAAGCTTGTTTTCATACTTATTTATTTATAATTTGATTAGATCAACAAAACGTGACTGACAGATATTCAGCAAAATGCTAAAAAAATTTGTGGTCTGGGATCCATACGTAGTACATAATCAAGGAGGATTATTCATCTTTAGTTTCAACTATATTAGTCTGGTTTTGAAAATGGGACAGCAGAACCTGCTGTCACTTCCATCAGTCAACTATGTCATGTCTAATCAAATGTAATGAAAGTGAAATTCAGTATAATTTCATAGAGACACGATGCATTGTTTCAAATGTTGCAGTGTCAAAATCAGCAGGTTTAAAAATCAATTAAATCAAATGAGGTACTTAAGCGATTTGTTGTGACACTTACAGCTAACGTTTAGTAGATATGGATCACTTGTGTTTCCATTAATCATGTTGTACCCATAGCACGTGAATTCTTCATCAGATCTCAACACTCCAGATATAGTCATGGTGCTGTTATCGCTACTCAGACCAATCCTATCACCAGGGTTAATAGTCTTATTGTCCTTAAGCCACTGATATGAAACTGCTGTCCCTGATGCATGACATGTCAGAGCCACTGTGTCATTGTATTCTACTGGGTTGGTGTCATTGGATGAAATAACAGGCTGAGAAACAGGTTCTGTCAAAACACAGCAGATTATTAATTGTTTGTAATATAATGTGGAGGGAGCAGGATTCAGTTAGTAGCTTTCAAAGAATATAGCTGAATAGCTTTGAATATTTTATCATGATACGTGGATATAACTTAATATAACAGAATGTGGAATCATTTGTATTTAATACACATTATATTCATCATTAATTTACAATCATTTAAATGCTTCTCCAATGGGATGTCATAGTAAAGATGCAGCATGTACGGCTTTGTAGCTCCATATAATATTTTGAGAATAGTAGAAATGGCAATAAATATATTTTATGCCATAATTTAAGATGATCATATCTATATTTTAATTTAAAAAAATATCATGGGAACTGAGCTTAGTTAAATAATATGTACAGAACAGTAACATGTGAATCAATAGAAAGGTATAGATAGGAGTGTATGTTTTCCACTTTTCATTATTTCTTCTTGGGAGGTGGGCAGTGTCAGAAGGCCCCATTCTCTTGTCCATTGCTAGTTACCCTGACAAGGTGCTGGTAAGCCCTCTTCTTAAACCACTGTAGTCATGGTGATAGATGTCTGGTGTGAGGCAGAGAATTCCAGGATTTTGACCCAGTGTCAATAAAGGAACAGTGATATTTGCCCAAGTCAGGATGGTGTGCGACTTGGAGGTGGTGTTCACGTGATAGTTCTGTTCTTGTCTTTCTCAGTGATAGAGGTCACGGGGCTGGGAATTGCCATTGTGCCTGATGAATTGTTGCAGTGTACTCTGTAGATAGCCACAATACATTGTGACGGTGGTTAATGCATGGCTGTTGAGTCCAGTGGCAAGAATGCTGATAAAGCAGACTGATCTGTCCTGGCACTGAGTTTCTTGAGTGTGCATCTGCACCCATCCAGGTGAACGGTGAGCATTTCATCATATTCCTGACTCGAGCCTTGTAGGTGGTTTTGAGTGGTCAGTAGGTGTGCCACTTACTGCAGAGTACCCAGCCCTTGCCATGCTTCTGTAGTCACATTGTTGTTATGCCTGATCCAGTTAAGCTTCTGGGAAAATGTTGACTCATAAGATTTTGACAGAGGGAAATTCAGTGATGGTGGTTTATTGAATGCCATGTGGAAGTGGTTAGGCTTTTCCTTGTTGTAGATAGCCATTGTATGGCACTGTATGAACTCCCTCCCGAACAGCACTGTGGGAGTACCTTCACCACCCTGACTGCAACGATTCAAGGCGGAGGCTCACCACCATCTCTCAAGGGCAAATAGGAATGGGCAATAAATGCTGGCCTTCACAGCGACGCCCACATCCTATGAACTAATAAAATAAATATATACAGCGTGAGTGTTACCTGCCACTTGTCAGCCCAAGCCTAAATGTTGTCCAGGTTCTGCTGCAAGATGGCACAGGCAGCTGCATTATCAGAGGAGAACTTAATGGAGCTGAACGTTGTGGAATCGTCAGTGAACAACCCTGTCCCTGACCTTAAGGGAGTGGGAAGATGCTTGATAAAGCAACTGGAGATGGTTGGGTTGAGGATGCTGCCCTGAGGAACTCCTGAAGTGATATCCCTGGGCCTCTGACAACCACTTGGTTTTTCTGTGTGTCTGGTATAACTCCACTGGAGATTTTCTCTTTGACCTCAGTTTCACTAGGGCTCCTTGGTGTCGTACTTAGTCAGGTGCTGCCTTGGTGTTGATCAGTTACTCTCCCCTCTCCAATTCATTATTCCTTAAACCCTGAGGAATGCTGCCAATTGATAGAAGCCTGCCACCTTTGCGATTGGATGTTTTGCTCCATTCCAAAGTTGATGCACTGGTGAGCTTAGCAAACAGCACATCAACAACTTCCATTTATATAATGCCTTTAATATAGTAAAATGTCTTAAGGCGCTTCACAGGAGTGTTATCAGACAAAATGTGACATAAGTAAGTATTAGGACAGGTGATTAAAACCTTGGTCAAAGAGGTAGGTTTTAAGGAGCGTCTTGAAGAAGGAGAGAGAGGTAAGCAAGTGGAAAGGTTTAGGGAGGGAATTGCAGAGCTTAGAGCCTAGGCAGCTGAAGGCACGGCCGCCAATGGTGGAGCGAAGGAAATTGGGGATACACCAGGGGGCAGAATTGGAGGAACACAGAGTTCCAAGAGGGTTGTAGGGCTGAGGGGGTTACAGAGATAGGGATTAGCAAGACCATGTAGAGATTTGAACACAAGGCTGTTACATTTTCATGTATTGTATGGCAGTTTGAACCAATTAGCACCTCACTCCTGTGATGTCCAGTGTTGTTTACTGGAATCTATGAGTGGCACAAAAATTGAGTGCAGTTGTGTGCAAATATATTGATGTCCTGATACAAACCAGTCGAAAAGATTAATTGGCCAAGTATACTTCAACTGCAGTGATACTGTAGCTAACTGCTATCTGTAGAGTATGAGCATTGTTGGCAGACTGGAGTTATACTTCTGACTGCATCGTTCTGCAGCTGGCACTAGAACTCAGCCACAAAAGGGCTTGTTCACAAGTGCATAGCTCCAGTCCACAAGCTGTGAATTTTTAGTGTTATATAAGAGAGCACTGAGGAGAAAGAGGAGAGAAAGAACAGCATCAACAACAATCACTTTACAGAGCGGTGGAGAAACAAAAAAAGTGATGAAAAGAATGGATAATGAACCATGGTGGGAGAGTTTGGATAGATGTCTCCAAGCTTGGTCAAAAACATGGATAGCAGTAAAAGAATTCCATCAGAAGTACTAAAATTTTCTTTGCCAGTTTTAAAATGTGGCACGCTGTGGAATGGAATTATACTGCAGTCAATGTGAACTCAAAAATGTGTGCAATTGTCATATGGAGGGGGTTTCCCAGTGAGGCTCAGCTTTAGGGGGTCAGGAGTTGGATCTGGACCTGATTCATAGAATCATAGAAAGTTACAGCACGGAAGGAGGCCATTTCGGCCCATCGTGTCCAACAAAGAGCTATCCAGCCTAATCCCACTTCCCAGCTCTTGGTCCGTAGCCCTGCAGGTTAGAGCATCCCAAGTACTTTTTAAATGTGGTTAGGGTTCCTGCCTCTACCACCCTTTCAGGCAGTGAGTTCCAGACCCCCCACAACCCTCGGTGAAGAAATTTCCCCTCAAATCCCCTCTAAACCTTCCACCAATTACTTTAAATCTGTGCCCCCTGGTTTTTGACCCCACTGCTAAGGGAAATAGGCCCTTTCTGACCACTTTATCTATGCCCCTCATAGTTTTATACACCTCAATAAGGTCTACCCTCAGCCTCCTCTGTTCCAAGGAAAACAGACCCAGCCTATCCAGTCTTTCCTCATAGCTAAGATTCTCTACTCCCAGCAACATCCTTGTAAATCTCCTCTGTACCCTCTCTAGTGCAATCACATCCTTCCTGTAATGTGGTGACCAGACCTGCATGCAGTACTCTAGCTGAGGCCTAACTAGTGTTTTATACAGTTGAAGCATAACCCTCCTGCTCTTATATTCTATGCCATGGCTAATAATTCCAATTTATACTGCCACTTTCACATTAATCAACTGTTTTACATTGATGGAAAAGTGTCAGTATAATCATAGAATCTTGCAGCACAAGCGGAAGCCATTTGGCCAGTTGTGCCTGTGCCGGCTCTTTGAAAGAGTTATCCAATTAATCACACTCACCCCTGCTCTTTCCACACAGTCCTGCAAATTTTCCCTTTTCAGTATTTATCCAATTCCCTTTTGAAAGTTAGTATTGAATCTGCTTCTACTACCCTTTCAGGCAGTGCCTTCCAGATCTTAACTCGCTGCATAGAAAACATTTCCTACTCTCCCCTGGTTCTTTTGCCAATTATCTTAAATCTGTGTCCACTGGTTACTGACCCTCCTGCCAGTGGCAACAGTTTTTTTACTCTACCAAAACCCATTATAATTTTGAACACAAGGATGTTATTTCCCCTTAACCTTCTCTGCTCTAAGGAGAACAATCCCAGCTTTTCTAGTCTCTCCACATAACTGAAGTCCTTCATCCCTGGTATCATTCTAGTAAATTTCCTCTGCATCCTATCCAAAGCATTGAGATCCTTCCTGAAGAGTGTTGCTCAGAAATGGAAACAATAGCCCCGATAATAACTGCAAGGCAGGAAGGGAGCGAAGGGGAGGACTGAGGCTGGGAAACTCAGAAGTACAGATTTCCTGCAAGTCCTACCGATTTTAATGGCAGGACCTGTTTAAAATTTTTTCAATAGGTTTCCCAACAGCAGTCAGGCAGTTTGGCAGTCTGGCTGGTTACCAGGTGGGAAGGCAGCCGGGGATTGGAATAGAGGTAAGTCAGACATCGCATGGGGTGGGAGGGAGTCGGACATAGCGGGGGTCCAATCATGTGAAGGCAATCTTGGTGGGCGGGGAGAAACACTCCTGCTCTCTCTGGTCCACAAGCAGTGCTGTAAAGGCACTTACCTGATGGATTCGGTCCTTCACGCCTCCCTTCAGCAGCCAGGTTTCTCAAGGCAAGGAACCTGGCCTGCAGGCATTAAAACTAAAAGTTAAGTTAAATTGGAGGCACGCAGCCTCCTTAAAATATTTTAGTGATCAATCCGCCTCCTGAGAGCGGGTTGGTTGCCCGCCCCCCAACCCACCTCCATTAAAACTGAAAATGTTGGGGTCGGGTTCCAGATGTTTTTATTTTTAACCCCCCCCGCATCCTGGTGAGTTAAAAATGAGCCCAACGCCTGAGGCCTAACCAGTGATTTAGAAAGGTTTGGCGTAACTTCCTTGCTTTTGTATTGCCTCTATTTATAAAGCCCAGGATCTCGTAGGCTTTTTTTTTTAAAAACAGCCTTTTCGACTTGTTCTGCCACCTTTAATGATTTGTTTATGTGAACCCCCAGGTCTCTCTGTTCCTGCAACCCCCTTTAAAATTGTACCCTTTAATTTATAATGCCTCTCCTCATTCTTCACACTTTTCTGCGTTAAATTTTATATGCCATGCGGCTGCCCATTTCACCAGACTGTCTATGTCCTCCTGAAGTCTGTTACTATCTTCCTCACTGTTTACTACATTTCCGAGTTTTGTGTTATCTGCAGACGTTGAAATTGTGCCCCCAATACCAAAGTCCAGATCATTCATATATTAAAAAAAAAGAGCAGTGGTCCTAATGCTGACCCCTAGGGACACCATTGTATACTTCCTCCCAGTCTAAAAAACAACCGTTCGCCACTACTCTCTGCTTTCTCTCTCAGCCAACTTTGTATCCATGCTGCCACTGCCCCTTTAATTCCATGGGCCTTGATTTTACTAACTTCTATTATGAGGCACTTTATAGAACGCCTTCTGAAAGTCCATATACTCAACATCAACTGCACAACCTTCATAAACCCTCTCCATTATTTCATTGAACAACTCAAGCAAATTTGTCAGACACAATTTGCCTTCAACAAATAATTATTCCCTAAACAGACAGCTCTAACTCTGAACATCCTCTATTGCCCAGTCAGCACACATTTGCCAATGAGTGAGTTTATGAAATAAAACACACAGGGGTAGATTTTCAACTTGCTGCCTGGGCGTAAGACTGGCATTGCAGATTGGCTGCCTGTTATAGAAACCACCCCATTTTCAGAAAATCTATTAAAAAAAGTACAGTCATGAACAGAATAAAGATGCTTTTTTTCCTTCCTTTTTTGTTATAATTTCACAACTGACAGACTAACCATATGATTATGTGAGGGACAAAATTAAACAAGTGTACAAGTCGACAGATATACAATTCCTACTACTACTACCACCACTACCACTACTACAACAACAACAAACAAAGTTCACACGTTACAGCAATACTTCTACCTTCTCTAGATATCATTACGTACCTACCACAACCAGGTCCCTTGTTGTCGAACTGTATATTTTTGTTGCTTTGTTAAAGGCCTCACAAGTGTAATTACCAGTGTTAGTCAAGGAAATATCAGCAATGATTAGCTGCTGTCCATTTTGCTGAAGAGAAGAACCATTGAGATACCACTGAAATTCAGAAGGGGGGTTTGAAACAGCAGAACAGGAAAAATTCACATTTGACCCCAAAATGTATAAAGTAAGTTGTGGGTTGATGGATATATCAAGAGATTCCGGTCCATCTAAAATAAATGCACAAGTTCGGTTGCAACATTTTATTTAGAAAATGCAGATTGTAAAACTAGCATGCAGCCCATCACCACAGGACTAAATCCTACTAAAGCCCAATGAAACCAGTCCACTACTAATTCTATCCATCACTCATGTAATTCACTATATTGAGATAAACTATGAAAACAAAGCTATGAGCTAAAGTACACATGTAAAACAAAGCTTTGTTCCAAAATAAAGGCCACTTTTCAGGCACATACTTTGCAGTATTTTCATTGTTTTTAATTTTACTTTTTAAATGTTCATCAACATTGAAGAAGTAAAGAGCAAAATGGTTTATATCCTGGACATGGTCATCCTTTGCCGTCTTACCCAGATGGTTAATGATCACGAGGGGGGAGACCACTCTGGATTAATGTTTTATGTAATGCCCAGAGATGATTGAGGAAGTTAAGGTTCGGAAACATCTTGGAAATAGCGACCATAACATAACTGAGTTTAGTGTCAGATGCATCTGGATATGGAGAGTAATATGATGATTCTTAATATTTTGAAGGTGGACTTTGGGGTAATTTGGCTGGACTGGTACAGATTGTTAGAGAGACAAAGCTTGGGAGAGAAGTCGTAACTTTTTAAATACGTAATGCATGAATTACGATGTGGATTTATACCACAGAGTAAGAAACACAATTGAAATAAGTGGAAACAACTGGTCCAAGGAATAACAGCAAAAGAGAGGCAGGGCTTCTCCTGGCCAACATTTATCACTCAACCAACACCACCAAAACAGTTTAATTGGCCATTTTTATCATTGCTGTTTGGGGGACCTAGCTGTGCGCAAATTGGCTGCCATGTTTCCATACATTGAAACAGTGACTACACTTCAAACCATTTCATCGGCTGTGAAGCACATTCTGGGGTCATTAAAGGCGTGATATTAATGCAAGTTCTTTCTTTCTGTTCCTTCCTAAAATATTTATCTTCAACTTCAGTGGTGGACAAAAAGAAGTGTAAGGATAGGGTGAAGACTGTTTCAAACTAGACAAGGAGATTAGGATTGCAAGGAATGTAAAAACAATATAAATGGCCTATATTAATACATCAAGTAGGTAGTAAAACCTTTGAAAGGCACCAGTTGGTCTGTGGTATTAGGCAACAAAGAAATGGTGGATATCCCGAACAGTTTATATATTGATGTTCACATAAGAAATCTCTGATTCTCTCCTGGAAGTGCTGATTGATTTTTCAGGAAATTAGGAGGGAATTTTCAGGACAATAGTAATTACTGATAAGGACATGTTGAAGGCACTGAAAGATAATGTCTCGGACTCAATGTCCTGCATACAAAGAAACTGGCAACAAAATTGATCATGTTGTATTGGGGATCTTAGGGAATTATTAGAACTGGGAGGTTTACTGAAGGATTGGAGAGATGGAAACTGAACAGCAATCTTTAAAGAGCCAAACAACAGTCCTGGAAATTACAAGCCAATAAGTCTATAGGTTAAATGTTAGAGGTTATCCTAATGAAAGGTATTGTGAAACAGCCAGAGAAATTTGAAGTCATTAGGGAAAGTCAGCGTGACTTTGAGGAAGATCATGCTTGATAAACCTGTTAGAATTCTTAGAGAAGATATAAGAACTTGTGGGTAAAGGGAACTCAGTCAACATTATTTATATAGACTTCAGTAAGCCTTCTGATAAGTACAATTAGCAGGTTGGTCCATATGGTCAAAAGGCATGGATTATGTGGGTAACTATTGAAGAGGATTGGGCAACTGGTTGCGTCAAAAGAGACAGAAGGTGGTCATGCATGGAGCATGGTATGTGATCAATGCTAGGACCTTTGCTATTCACATGGTGTATCAATGACTTGGAAGTAGGGGTTGAGATAAAATTGTCAATTCTTAATTAACAGCAAATTGGAGGAAGCTGCAAAGAATAAAGGGTAGGCTGATCAGATGCAGAGGGTTTTAAACAGATTGGGAAGTTGGACTGAGAAATGTCCAATGAAATTGTTAAAAAATGTAAAATGATGAAACTAGGGAAGAAGAATAAACATTGTAATTATAAACTAAGTTGTGTTTGTCTGCATGATACAGTATCAGAAAATAATTTGGTGGCATTGGTGGACCGATCAATTTAACCATCTGCACAGTGTGTGGCAACAGTAAATGAGGCAAATGGGGTGTTGGGTTGAAAAGTGCATAGAAAATAATAAAAATCACAAGATGAGATATGAAGCCTATACAGGACTTTCATTCATCCCTATCGCAATTACTGTGTGCAATTCTATGCACCAGATTACAAGAACATCATGGCACTTGGAAAGGTGCGGCAAAGTCCTGCCTTCCTGATATCTGGCTTCAGACACTAATAATAAGAAGGAAGTACAGAAACTGAGTTTGTCTAAACTAGAAAACAGTAGACTGAGAGGGGATCTTATTGAGGTATTCCAGGTCCTATTATGGACAGGTTGAACCCCGAGGCCATCAAGGACAACAAGGGGGCAAAGGATGAAACTCAGAAGAGGAAAGGTGAAAGCTCATTTCCGATATAACAACTTCACACAGAGGGTGATGAATCTTTGTAATGGTCTGCCCAGGGAGGTGATGGAGGCTGAGAACATCAGTAAATTTAAGAGTTGGACAGACAATGCTGATAAAAATCAAACAAGGAGTATAGCGAGTGAACAGTGTATTATGCTTTTGAACTTTGGGGCTAGCCAGATGAACTAAAATGGGCTTTTCACCATCCTATAAATTCATCAATTGTAATTTTTCAAAAAATGATAAACCTATCAATAGACATCAAATTCTTATTTGCCTTTTAAAAAAGAGCCTGTGTCTGATTTAGAATTTTCCACTTGTTTACAACATTGCTCAAATCGCAAAGTTTATGCACAAAATAAATGTATATGAAAATATTTTCTCTGTACACCAGTCCTAGCAAAAAACAGGTTTACAATTTTGATAGCGTTTGTGCACAGAGAATCTACCACCACCACACCCCATCCCTGCCCCCCTTACTTCTAAATCAGTTGCATTTTCATTTTAGAGAATGACACAGAGTGATGTTATGCCATTTTAGATTTTACACTAATTCTAATTACATTAAATATCAATTGTAAAATTAGGATGTGTATGATTTTAACAAGTGCAGCTTGTTCTGATGCCATTGGTGGGGATAAAAGTAATTTGTCTTAGTTTTTTACAACATGGTCATTATTGGTGACTTTTCATGACAATTACAACAATTAATGTAATAATTAATTGCTGCGAGGTGATGATGAAATCTAAAGCTTTCTTTCACACGTCCTATGTCAATTCTAACTTGGTGCTATCACTGGTAAGATGACTGATAGTTTGTCAGCAAAATCAAGGAAAAACAATCCTGGATCATGGCATTTGTAATGGGTAATATATAATCTTCATATTAAGTTGAAGATATATCTCATTACATATTGTAAATTAGTACTTTGAATGGACACCATGATATCATATGCCCCATCAGTCAACTTTCTCATATATTACCAAACCTACTGAAGATAAAAATGATTAGAATTGTATACATTTTAAACCCAAAATCTAACATAGTAGCCATACATTGTTTGCAAAGCACATATTGGATTTCTCAATTGGATTTCTTCTCTTTCAATCCTCCCCATGCTAAACTCAGTAGGTTTGGTAATAATTAACAAAACAAATAAAAGATTTACATAATTTTCTGTGCACTTACAGCTAGTATTTAGATAATATGGGTCACTTCTTCTTCCATCAATAGAATTATATGCACGGCACACAAATCCTCCATCAGACCTCAACACTCCAGATATAGTGAGGGTTTTATTATCTCCACTTAGAGCAATCCTACCACCAGGGTTAAAAGTTGTATTTCCTTTAAGCCAGTTATATGAATCTGCTGGCCCTGAAGCACTACATGTCAGAGTCACTGTATCATTGTGTTCTACAGGATGTGTGTTATTGGATGAGATGGTAGGCTTAGAAATAGATTCTGTCAAAATACAGGAGATTATTGTTCATGTGCATAATATGATGTAGAGGAGCTTGTTACAGTTGTTAGTTAATCAATATATTAATTGATATCTGAGCTTCTTGGAATCTCATTCTAATACTGTTGCTTCCTTGTTAAGACTAAAATTACGATATGCAACAATGTCAAATAGTAGTACTTTGTACATAGATATACAGCTATTTAAATATGCTGCTACATATTGCGCAAATACAAAATGGAAGAACAGTGTAAGAAAACTATAGATTGCTACCATGGAAATTAAACTCAAACAATTAGTTGAAAAATATTAAAAGACTATTTTTGACGGAGAAGTTCATATCATTCCAAATAACACCCCTTGTTAGTTCTAGAATGTTGCAACACAAACAAGCCTAAATGTAAGTTCACTGAATTAGTACATTTATAATGAGTGCAATAAAACAGAGGAAAACCACAGACTGAGAAATGTTGACTCGAGGAAACCTTCAAGATGATATTTACCATCTCGCTACATGTAACCACCAGAGCAATTCTTCCTCAAATGTGACAAATTACAAAATCACTTCTTATATAAGGCAGATGTTTCACTTCCAGTACCAGTCTCTGGAAGAATCATTCACTTTGGGGCCAACTGAAATTTTTTCTGGTGTCAGTCCATTAAGGGGAGGAGATGGATGGTACCCCTATGGTTCTGGGCTTGCTGACCCCTCAATTAAATAGAAACTTTAAACATTTTTAAAAATCACTTAGGCGTACAGATTCCCTTCAGAACTTTAAGTAGAATGGTAACGTCCCTAACGCTGAGGTGATTGCCATGTGACATTACTGCTGTGTTCCAGAATTTACAGTTGTGTTTTCCAAGTACTTTGTTCTTTTTTTCTGATATAGAATCATAGAAGTTTACGGCACAGAAGGAGGCCATTCGTCCAACGTGTCTGTGCCAGCTGAAAAAGAGCTATCCAGCCTAATCCCACTTTCCAGCTCTTGGTCCGTAGCCTTGTAGATTACGGCACTTCAAGTGCATATCCAAGTACTTTTTAAAGGCAATGAGGGTTTCTGCGTCTACCACCCTTTCAGGCAGAGAGTTGCAGACCCCCACCACCCTCTGGGTGAAATAATTTCTCCTCAGCCTCCTCTGTTCTAAAGAAAACATTCCCAGCTTATCCAATCTTTCCTCATAGCTAAAATTCTGCAGTCCTGGAAATGCAACATCCTTGCAAATCTTGTCTGTACCCTCTCTAGTGCAGTCACATCTTTCCTGCAATGTGGTAACGAGAACTATACGTAGTACTCTAGCTGTGGTCTAACTAGTGTTTTATACAGTTCTAGCATAACCTCCCTGCTTTTATACTCTATGCCTCGACTGTTGTAATGTAGGAAACTATGAACCAAAACTCAACCTTTCTGAACTAAACAACTGGGATAGTTTTTCCACAAGGCAAACAATGAGCTCTTCCATTGTTGGGTTATGCACCTCCTACACAAAAAATGATCCAGATAGCTGCAAACCTATGGAAAACTCCATGCTGCCAGAACAAATAGCTCAGGTAAAAAAAATTAACTGGGAAAATTGGAAGCAAAGATAAATCAGTATGTTAAATAGAGTAGAGAACTTCACTTAACCTCCAATCACTGGTTCCAAAACAATAAACATTGAAATGTATTAGCAATTTTCTTAACTTTTGATCATGAGTCTGTAATGGGAATCTTTACATGAGAAATAAAAACCCCAGAATCTCTCAGTATGCCTCCCAACCCATCTCCTGGAGCAGCTAACTAGGAGAAGCAATCACCAGTGGCTGCCATATTTACTTTCAGATTTAGGCAGCTTCGCCATACAGAATTGTTCATCAAGATCAGCCTAAAAGAACTACGCATTGGCATCAGCTGAACTGAATGCTGATCCACGCCTCATTCAGGCCTCGCATATTAGTAAATTGATGCGGCATAAATTAATAGGCATAGGAGATAGCTGGCTGACCTGCAAAACAAAACACCAGGCCTGCATCCTGTAGATAGCATGACTTCAGCATAAGTTTGTAGATGATGAAGCAAGCAAACTTTCAGCTAATATAGTCAGTTCAATGCCATAGACATTTCCTCTGATAATTAGAGCTATTGTTCTTTCATATGTTACACCATTTAAATATGCCTGGGTCAGAGGTTACTGGAGCACCAACCTAGACAAAGCCTGGGATTTTACACTTCAGAGCTCCTGACTATGTCAACCGTGGCTCAGTGGGTAGCACTCTTGCTTCTCAGTCAGAAGGATGTGGGTTCAAGTCCCAATCCAGAGACTTGAGCACAAAATCTAGGCTGACACAGTACTGAGGGAGTGCTGAACTGTCAGAGGTGCTGCCTTTCGGATGAGACATTAAACCGAGGCCCTGTTTTCCCTCTCAGGTGGACATAAAAGATCCCATGTCACCAATGTTCCCTTTAAGCTGCACGGCTGTGCAGTGCTCCAGGGATCCTGCGCACTGGCTTTTCAATGCAAAAATCCACGCAGCGCAGTATTTTGAATGGCCCGTGCGGCCCTTTAAAGGTCTGCACGGTGGCAAAAAAAATTACAGGGAACATTGCACTATTCCAAAGAAAAACAAGGGAGGTCGCCCTGGTGTCCTGGCCAATATTCATGCCTCAACCAAAACCAACATCATTAAAACAAATTATCCAGTCATTATCACATTGCTGTTTATGGGAGCTTGTTGCGTGCAAATGGGCTACTGCATTTCCTACATTACAACAGTGACTACACTTCAAAAGTACTTAGTTGGCTGTAAAGTGCTTTGGGACGTCCGGTGGTCGAGAAAGGCGCTATAAAAATGTATTTTTTTTACCGGTCAGAAAATCATGGGCTGGGGTGAGGAATTTCCCAATATGTGCTATGGCTAGACATCAACCAGTCAGTTGGCATATTTCAACTACACAACAAAGGCAAATTAACCCTCTCAGCAAGCAGTAACAGAAACCATTTTCAAATTAATGGACCCTAGCTATTATTCGTTTTAATATACATCATGTTGAGGTTTTTTTTGATCTGAAACAGGACAGATTGTCAAACCATTACTTTTTCATTCTGCTATTAAATATTTTTTTTGGCAGAATTATCTGCAGCAAAATCTTGTGCACCTGTCAATTTTTATTTCCCTCTTAAATTTTCTGAAACAGGTCAATTAAGTTTTTTTCTGCATGGAAGGAGGAAAATATATGGGGGAAAATACCAGAAATATTAATCGAAAGTCTCCTTCATATCGCATCAGCCTGATGGGGAAACGGTGATCTAATTTTACTTGTGATACTACAAGGTAGAGAATGTCAAAGGATCATAAATTTGTTCCAAGAAACCTTGAGATATTAAGGCGTGGAGATTCCACTAAGGGGTGCAATCGGCAAAATGCGTCCAGAATGCGCTGGACACTGCGCCGGTTTTGCCGAGGTGAAGTTACGCTCAAGTTTCCACGCAAATTTATAGGCATAAGCCTGAACGTAAAATCTCCCATGAATCAGTGCAATCAAGCTTTGTAATCGATTGTAATCAATTATAAATGGAACCTGGCAGTAACGCTGGATTCATGTGATCACGGGTGTCTGTGCACTCGTGATTCTGGGCGCAATGTGATGAACACCCCGTACAGGCGCAATCGGCGGAGACTCGCCATTCCGACCTGGGAAAAGGGGATGGCCAGTTTTTTTTTGCGCCGATTGCTTCGGGCGAATGGACATTTGAACCAGTGGAAAAGATCGCAGATACTTCAGCGTAAAGAAGTTACGGGCATAACTAACTTACGTTTAATATTCTGCGATTTTAGCACTATTTTATTTGATTCTGCCCAGACATCAGTGTAATCTGGGCGTAAATCATACGGAAGTGCCACACCTAAATTAGGGTACCTCTCTTTCACAACTCTGGTGTGAGGTTGCTTCATTTTCTAACAATGGTGCAGTTATAGTGCAAATCCAACTTGACCAGAGATGCAAAATCAAAATACTGCAGATGCTGGAAATCTGAAATAGAAACAGAAAATGCTGGAAATACTCAGCAGGTCAGGCAGCATCTGTGGAAAGAGAAACAGAGTTAACGTCAATTCTGACGAAAGGTCACCAACCTGAAACGTTAACTCGGTTTCTTTCTCCACAAATACTGCCTGACCTGCCGAGTCTGACCAGAGATGAGTGGAATGAGAGGCCCCAGCAGAGAGACACCCTGGAGTCTCAGTGCACTTGGCTCTGTGGTCATGTGGGGCCCTAACTCTAGATTTACACTACACAACTTTGGTATACTGACTAAACTTGCTGCGCCATAAACCAACTCGCAGATAAAGAGATTTTTTTTTATCGCAGCCCAGTTGAGGCACCAACACTTTCTGATCTATAGAACAATCTCTGCGTGATTTTATGCAGGCAGGCGGTACCTATAACTAATAGCGGAATGTAATTCCAACTGTTAATTATTTGTATTACCTGAATTTCCCCGATCGGAAAACACACCCTAACAAGTCAGTGATTATACAGGGTATATTGAAAACTATGAGACTTATGCTGTAAAGTTAGTGTGTTTTATATTGAGCGATCACACGAATAGAATTACAATAATAATTGTTGAACAAATAATCCTCCAAAATAAACTGGTCACTTACCAAGTACACGCAGAGTGATGGTTGCTGTTGCTTGAGACCCGTTGATTGGAATCATGTTAACAGTGTACTCTCCACTGTCCGAAGCTGTCACTGACTTCAGCAGGAGCGATCCGTTCGGGAGGAATAACTCAGCCCGTGTTCTGTATTCATTACTTAGATCACCCTCTGTACCGAGCCACGCAGCGATATTTGTCGTCCCGAAGTCCCAGCTCCCTCTCCTCGCCTCAGCTGACGGCCGCACTGAAAAAAATGCGTCGCTTCCAACGGTCACATTTATCCGACTGTTTTCTGTATGTATAGTAAAAGCCTGGGGCTCAACTGAGAAAAGAAAATCACATTGAGGAGGAAGTAAAGAGAAACACTCAAACTCGACACAATATACACTTTTCTGAAGTGATACTAACATCATCTTTTGAATTTAAACTTGATTTTATATGACAATCGCTTGCTGTCTTTTATCTGTAATCACTAAAAGAAATGATAGGAGAAAGTGATCCTCACCCGCAGATATCAATAAGCATACAGCTACCGCGGTAAGTGGCAGTGTCACCATCCTGAGAGAGCAGCGCCAGTCCCTGTTGCACTCGGTGACTGACCCGCTCTTCCTGGTGTACAGAACAGATCAGTTGAGTCATTTACTGAAGCGGCAACGCTGATTGGACCGAGTGCTGTTCACCTGACTAGAACATGAGAGTCCAATCTAACTGTTATCCATCTTTTCAGAGGCAGACGGGCGTTCTGTGTATTTGGAACATACTGTGTTTTTCTATCAGATTCTGTAATATTTTATACTTGTAAACGCCTATCCGAATGAATACAAAACAGCACAGCTCAATCGTTTATAGTCCGTGCCGACAAAACGCATTCCTCCACGATCAAATGTTGAGCAAATTTAAGGAGAATGGATAGCGATGAATAAGGTCCAAGGATATCAGTAAAGCAAGTTAGAATATTTAATCTATATTTTCACTACTGTAAAATTAGAGATCTTATGGTCCAGTGTTATTTGTTGGGACTGTAACCAGGGATCACTGATTTGAATGATGTCGCATCCAAAGAAAAACCTACATAAGTAATTCCAGTTGTATACCGAACTGCTAAATGAGTATCAGGGTTGCTGCACTGTTGTGTGAAAATCCTCCTCTATGGCCAGGAGCTGAGGAATGTGATACAGGCGTCCACTTTTGATTAAATGTTTCAGGTGTGGACTCTCCATTAAAAATTGGAAGATATTCCGATGAATCGCACTTACAAAAAACAGAACAAAGGGAGAGGGAAAACACACACACAAATCAGAAGAAACCAAATGACCAGTAAAGTGCTTAATTGGCAGACAGGAAATGGTTAAATGGCAGAAGTGGTATTAGCATGAGACAATGGGCGATATGATGAGATAAATCAAAGAATATAAAAACATTTACAAGACATAAAGAATGTGTGAATAGCTGAGGAGGTGGGTTAAGGCAGATAGAAATGGAAGAACAAAAAAAAGGCAAAGCAGAGCAGGCTCCAGCGGCCCAGGAATCTGGGAGAAGGAAAAAGCAGGTCAACACCAAGGGTGCAGACCACCTCACAGCATGGTGTACCGATGGAGAATCCCCATTTCCCCCAACAAAAATCCCACTGAAACAGCCATCCCAAACTGTGAGTACTTCATGATGAAGAAAAAAAAATGGGAGCTATAGTTGAGGTCTGAAGTCATTAACGTTATTAAGGTCAGAGGGCTGCAAAGTGTCTAATATAAAGATATTAAATGCTATTCATCAGGATTGCATTGAGCTTCACTGAATCAATGTGGAATGTCAAACACAGAGTGATCAGTGTGGGAGTGGGATAGGGAACTGAAGTGCAAATGACAAGGCCGGATTCACACTTGATGGCAGAATGGAACTGCTCGGCAAAGTGGTCATCCAATCTGCCTTTGGTCTCCTCAGTGTGGAGGAGACCATACTGTGACCAATGAGTACAGTCTACTAGGTTGGAGGAAGTACATATACGTTGTGTGTCACCCAGAAGGAGTGTTTGAGGTCCTGGACAGTGGTGTAGGAAGAGGTGAATGGGAAAGTGTTGCATCTCCTGTGCTTGTACGGGAAGCACTGATCCTTTTGGAAAGTGATGAGAGGATGGGGCGAACTGCTATTTTCAGGTCATCGACCTGAAACGTTAACTCTCTTTCTCTCTCCACGGATGCTGCCTGGCCTGCTGAGTTTTTCCAGCGTTTTCTGTTGTTTTTTGCTATTTTCTTCTCCTAGGTTCCTGGGAATGCTGCTCCTGGGGATGCTGGAGCCTGCTCCATATTACCATTTTCCGTGATTCCATTTCTACCTGCCATCTCCAGCCCAATTCGCCAGCTACTTCCATAGACTCTGTGGGGGTGAAATTCCCATCGTTAGCGCCTCCGGTGGGCGCTAACGGGGTGCAAATGACTTTTTGCCCCCCACCCCCCGAAACCGCGCCTCCGCAAAATTCCGCAGGAGGTTAGTAGCGGCGCTATCCGGTATCACCCCAATCTGACAGCAAAATACTGCGGATGCTGGAAATCCGAAATAACAACAGAAAACGCTGGAAAAACTCAGCAGGCCAGGCAGCATCCGTGGAGAGAGAAACAGAGTTAACGTTTCAGGTCGAAGACCTTTCGTCAGAACTGGAAAAAAGCAGGAAATGAAATAGATTTAAAGCAAGGATAAAGCTGGGAAAAGGGGGAGGGGATCACCCCAATTTTCTGCGCCCAGAGATCATGACGTCATCTCCGGTAGCTTCTCGGGAGAAAAATTCCCCTTGTACTCTGCAGCAGTGCGGGGTGATGTTATCGACTGCTGCAGGGGTCGCGAACAGTGAGGCCCGCCGCTCACGGCATCATTTAAAGGTCGGCCAACATGAAAATAAATCGCTAATAAAATTCTGAGCACTGGACGCAGGCTGAGTGCCGCGATCGATCAGCCCGGCACTCGATTGCGCGGCACTGCCGCGCTTCCAGCAAATGCCAAAAAAAATGCAGAGCTCGCAGCGGGGAGCCTTTCCCTTTAATTGAGGGAAGCGCCCCTGCAATGCGGCAGCACAACGTGTGGCACTGCTGAGCACATCGCCCTGGATCGGGACATTCCTCGCCTCTTGCGCTCCAAGAGGTAAGTGGCCTGGCGCTAACTTTTCAAACATTTTTGACTTAGCGCCCGAAATGGCCCTCTAGGGGAATTTCTCCCCCTGTGTCTCAAATGTCTTTAATTTCTCCAATTATGCCTCCTATTGTCTTATATTAATATCATTTCTGCCATTTAACCATCTCCTATTTTCCACTTAAGTACTTTACAGGTCATTATATTTCTTCTGGTGTGTGTTTTTGTCTGTATATAAGTGTGTGTGTATTTCCTCTCCCTTCCCTTTCTTCTGTTCCTTTTTAAATCCTGTTCACATAATATCTTCCAGCTTTTTAAAATTAATTCTCTGCATGTCCAAAAATGTGCGGGTTTGGTTGATTTGGCTATGATAAATTGACCCTTAGTGTTCGGGGGGGATTAAATATGTGGGGTTATGGGGATAGGATGAGATATGTTAGGGGGAATTAAATACGTGGGGTTACGGGGGTAGGGTGGGATATGTGTACTGTGGGGATTTATGCAGGGACAGGGTACTGGATTTGAATGATCAGCCATGATCGTATTGAATGGTGGAGCAGGCTCGACGGGCCGAATGGCCTAATCCTGCTCCTAGATTCTATGTTTCTATGAGGCCGTCGCTAGCAAGGCCAGCATTTATTGCCCATCCCCCATTGTTCTGAAGAAGGGATCTCACTCCTCACATCAAACTTAACGTTTTCTGTTCTCTCCACAGATGCTGACTGACCTGCTGATTTTTTTTCCAGCATTTACTGCTTTTGTGTCATATTTCCAGAGTCTTTATTTTTTATATGATTTTAGACATGGTGATGCCTATAAAGTAACCACAAATATCAAATATAGATCTGAAAAGCTGTGTTTATATTTCAAGTGTATACACCTAAAGTTACAAGGAGAGATTACACAAATTAGGGTTGTATTCCCTAGAATTTAGAAGGTTAAGTGGTGATCTGATCGAAGTTTTCAAGATATTAAGGGGAACAGATAGGGTAGATAGAGAGAAACTATTTCCACTGTTTGGGAATTCTAGGATTAGGGGGCATAGTCTAAAAATTAGAGCCAGACCTTTCAGGAGTGAAATTAGGAAACACTTCTACACACAAAGGGTGGTAGAAGTTTGGAATTCTCTTCTGCAAGTAGCAATTGATGCTGGGTCAGTTGTTAGTTTTAAATCGGAGATTGATAGTTTTTTGTTAACTAAAGATATTAAGGGATATGGGCCAAAGGCGGGTATATGGAGTTAGGTCGCAGATCAGCCATGATCTCATTGAATGGCAGAACAGGCTCAAGGGACTGAATGGCCTCCTCCTGTTCCTATGTTCCTATCAGCTACTCTCATTTCAAATCTAGGATTTAATAAATATCCTGTGCCGAATGGCATTCTAACCTTTGCAGTACCAAATCAAGGTAACCTGTTTAGAGTATCAGTGATATTTGGAAACGGAGAATAGTGAAAGAATGGAGGTAACTATACATGTTGTTAACCACTATTAATAACCTATAATGGTGCTATTATAATGTCAAGCAGTTCAGTGTTATGATTAGAAGTGCAACAGCGCAGAACACAGGCAGAAGAACGTTACTGCAGTATAACAAGATGGAAACAGTGCTTGATTGCTTCTGGATGATTCTAAGGTTTATGTTTGTAAAGGAAGTGCTAAAAATTCATAAATTTAAGATTCTTAATAAATAAGAGCAGTATCACTAGGACAATTGAATAGTTGCAGTAATGATGCAATTTAATAGAAGGTTTACTCGTGAACACGTGAAAAAAGAATCCTGAAGATTTGAAACAAGAAGGACTTGCTTTCAGGACCTCAGGACGTCCAAAAGCGCTTTACAGCCAATACAGGACTTTTGAAGCATAGTCACAGTTGTAATGCAGGAAACATAGATTTGTGCACAGCAAGGTCCCATAAACAGCAACAAGATCAATGATCAGATAATCTGTTTTTAGTGATGGTTGAGGGATAAATATTGGCCAGGACCCTGGGCTGAACTCCCCTGCTCTTCTTCGAAATAGTGCCATGGGATCTTTTACATCCACCTGAGAGAGCAGACGGGGTTTGGTTTAATGCGGTATCCGAAAGATGGCACCTCCGACAGTGCAGCATTCCACTGCATTGAGCTGTCAACCTAGATTATGTGCTCAAGTCCTTGGAGTGGGACTTGAACCCATAACCTTTTGAATCAGAGGTGAGGAGTAGTACCACTGAGCCAGAGCTGATCTGGAGCTCAACCCCATTTACTCGCCTTTAATCATATCTCTTGATACCCTTAGCATCAAGAGGGTGTGCAGACATGCCATTGATTGTGCTGTGTGAGTGATTGCACTATTGGAGGACAGGAACATTGGAATGGTATGTTGCTGCTCCCTCAGGGGAGGGGATGGGCTTACAGGCAAAGATAATTTCTTTCAAATGTTCCGGGAAGTGCTGTGTTGCTGCATACCTAGCAGTAATTGATTACTCTGTAATTGTTTTCGCTGTACAATGGCATTAAGCCCTGCCACCGCATTAGCTTCCTGCAGGCATATTTTCAGTTGGCTCTAGTAAAAACAGAACTGGTGCAGTTTCTGGCAGCAATATGATCCACAATTCCTGCTTCTGTCAATGATACTAGCATGGCAGGGAGCTGGAGAAAAAGTGTTCAATCCCTCCCAAAACTTCCCATCATAAAAGAGGGGTCAGTGACCCGGATCCCATCTCAAATTCTGTGTTCCCCACTAGGTTCCTCTGGCCTCCCAGGCCCAGGAATCTTGTGGCCCTTTAGATCCCTGAATGTTGGGGAAATGATTTTAATATTAGTTGATTTAGTTTAATGCATCAAAAAGCACCTCTCAAAACATGTCAAGAACTGATTCATGTTCTATGTAAAACAGGCCCACAGCACTTAAGAGCACCATAATCATTATTCAGCCAGCCAGCTTGTTAATAGGACCTCTTGCAGGAAGTCTCTCACTGCTCAGCTTACATATACTTAGGCATCAAAGCAGAACCTGATACCCAAGTTACACTGCCATTTTTCACGTCAATGCAAACTCAAAATCACTTTTCATTGACATAAAATTGACAGTATAACTGCACCTTCCAATTGATTAGGTGGAATTTTCTGAGGAACAGTGCCACGGAGTCTCACATGCAGTGAGAGACTTATCAGAATATCGTGTGTGTATTGTGTTCAATTAATATCAATGGACAGATAATCATGGGCAGTGCGCCCTCGTTTTTGTGATAAGCTGCCCACTGCATGAAGCTATGGCAACATGGGGTCTCGGGAAACTCTAACTATTGGCCCGGATTTTGCGGTGAGTAATGGCGGCGAACTGTCAGCGTTCGCCGTCATTACTCCTCTGAAACTGACCGTAACTTCAGGATTTAGTGCATGCGCATCTAAAGATGGAATTCCTGAAGTTGCGGTCAGTCATTCACTGCTCCGCCACAGGCTGCGTTGTGGACCCCATCACCCCCCAAAGCAGGCAATCAGTAAAATCAGTGGAACTGACAAAAACTGGAGTGTTTCCGCGATACTGTCAGTGTTAAACACCCCATTAAATGTTAAGCCTTGTTGGAATAGGTGTACCTGGGCTTTTAGCAGCGTATTGACTGTTAAACAACAGGAACTCGAGCACAAATCTTCCAGAAATCACTGAAAACTGGAGAGGTGCTGGGGGACTGGAGAAAGGCAGATATTACTGTTATTTTTGAAAAATGGTAGCAAAATTATCTCGGGGAAACTACAGACCAGTGAGTTTGACATTCATTGTGGATATAGTTTTGGAAACCTTTATTAAAAGGAAAAGAAAGACTTGCATTTATATAGCGCCTTTCACGACCACCGGACATCTCAAAGCGCTTTACAGCCAATGCAGTACTTTTGAAGTGGAGTCACTGTTGTAATGTGGAAAACGCAACAGCCAATTTGCGCACAGCAAGGTTCCACAAACAGCAATGTGATAATGACCAGATAATCTGTTTTTGTTATGTTGGTTGAGGGAGAAATATTGGCCCAGGACACTGGGGATAACTCCCCTACTCTTCTTCGAAATAGTGCCATGGGATCTTTTACGTCCACCTGAGAAAGCAGACGGGGCCTCGGTTTAACATCTCATCCGAAAGACAGCACCTCCGACAGTGCAACACTTCCTCAGCACTGCATTGGAGTGTCTGCCCAGCCTTCATGTGCTCAGTCCCTGGAGCGGGACTTGATCCCACAACCTTCTGACTCAGAGGTAAGTGTGCTACCAACTGAGCCACAGCGGACATTAAAGATAAGATGATGGAGCATCTGGATAGAAATAAAATGATAAAAGATAGCCAATCTGGGTTTATGGAGGGGGAAGTCTTGCCAAATTAATTGACTGGTTTTCTTTGAGTGTGTGACAAAGGAGTAGGGGTAAGGCAGTGGATATTGTGTACTTGAACTTCAGTAAGGCCTTTGAAACAATTACTCTGGAAAGGCTGGTACTAAAAATAAGGAAGGTGGGCATCAGTGAAAATGTTTTAAAATGTATCTAATTGGTTTGACTGACAGAACTCAGGGGAGTCATGGTACAGAGATTGTTTTCAGCCTGAGAGAATGCCTAACCCTGTTCCTATGTGTCTATAACAATACAAATAGAAATAAAGATTCTTCTGCTTGGATAGGTCTGGTTGTGTCCTATTGTACAACGCCAAAAAGTTATCCACGATGACAGTGCCATGTTGCACAATTATCCTTAGAACAGGAGTCACCGTGCAGCAAGTGGAAGAGGATGGTCGGACGACCCTAAAAAAGATGCTGGTGATCCATCCCAGGCTGAACTATTGCAAGCTGCACTAGAGTTTCTGTAAAGAAGCTAAATCTGACAGAATATAATTTACAGCCATTTCAATTAAAATTCAGAAACTCCCCAGCATATGCATTGCTGAATGCGTGTTCCCAATGCACTGGGGCACCAAACATCATGCATACTATTTTCCTCTACTTGACCTTAACCACCATGCATACACATCTATTCATTTACTGCTACAGAAATGTGGTCTGTAAAGAGTCGAATCCAAATCTAAAAATCCATTATTAGAAGTGCTGTGGTGTCAGTGTCTCTTACACCGGTGCTTCCCCGTTGTGACAGAGTATGGTGAGTGTATCCCACTACCTAATTTAGCACTCGTCCTACATTCTATTCTGGCAAAAGAAGGAAGTGAGATGGAAAGATGATGGATGTACCTGACTCTTTCCTGCGATGAAGGTGAAGGCGGCTCTTTATCTCCTTCTGCTGGATCATAAGATTGCCCTGCAACTGCTGATACGATTGTGGCTGCCTAGATTTCCCTCTTTATGCCTCAGAATGGGTCATTTGAGCAGATAGTAGGGGGCCATTTGATGTTGAATTTCCCTGAGACACAATTCTCTCATCTAAATAAATCTTTTATGTCCACCTGAAATGAGGTCTCAGTTTATTGTATCATCTGAAAGACAGCACCTCTGACAGTGCAGTACTCCCTCAGTACTGTACAGAGTTATCAACCTGGATTATATGCTCAAATTCCATGGAGTGGGACTTGAACCCATAACCTTCTGACTCAGAGGTGAGAGTGCTCCCACTGAGCTCCAGCTGATCTGGAGCTCAACCCCATTTACTTGCATTTGATCCATATCCAATGATACCCTTAACATCAAGAGGTTGTACGCCCATGCCATTGACGGAGCTGTGTGGGTGATCGCATTATTGGAGGACAGGAACATGAGAACGGTACCTTGCTGCTCCCTCAGGGGAGGGGATGGGCTCACAGCCAAAGATAATTTTCTTTCAAATGTTCCTGGAAGTGCTGTGTTGCTGCATACCTGGCAGTAATTGATTGTTCTGCAATTGTTTGTCGCTGGGCAACGGCATGAAGCCCTGCCACCAAATTGGATTCATGCAGGCATATTTTGAGCTGGCCCTAGTAAAGACTGAACCGGTGTGGGTTTCTGGTGGCAATGTGATCCACAGGTCCTGCTTCTTTCAATGACGCTAGAATGGCAGGGAGCTGGTACAACAAGCGTTCAATCCCTTGCAAAATATTCCATCATATCCAGTGCAGTGCTGAGAGAGTGCTGTACTGTCAGAGGTGCCGTCTGCTCTCTCAGGTTGTCGTAAAAGATCCCATGGCACTATTTTGAAGAACAGCAGGGGAATTATCCCCGGTGTCCTGGCCAATATTTATCCCTAAATCAACATCACAAAAACAGATTATCTGGTCATTATCACATTACTGTTTGTGGGAGCTTGCTGTGCGCAAATTGGCTGCCACGTTTCCCACATTATAACAGTGACTACACTTCAAAAGTACTTCATTGACTGTAAAGCGCTTTGAGATGTCTGGTGGTCGTGAAAGGTGCTATATAAATGCAAGTCTTTCTTTCTTTATCATAAAAGAGGGGTCAGTGACCCGGATACCACCTCAAATTCCATCCTATCCACTTGCTTCCTCTGGCCTCCCAGACCCAGGAATTTTGGGGCCTTTTGATTTTAATGCTAGTTGATTTAGTTTAATGCGTAGAAAAGCACCTCTAGAAACATTTCAAGAACTGATTCATATTCTATGTAAAACAGGCCTACAGGACTTAAGAGCACTGTAATCATTAATCAGCCAGCCAGCTTGTTAATAGGACCTCTTGCAGGAAGTCTGCATAGGAGGAGATGTTGATGGGGTTAAATGAAGAGGGGTGGGAGGAGGCTCCTATGGAACATAAACACCAGCATGGATCTGTTGGGTTGCATTGCCTGTTTCTGTGCTGTAAATAC
This sequence comes from Squalus acanthias, assembly GCA_030390025.1. Classification (NCBI taxonomy): domain Eukaryota; kingdom Metazoa; phylum Chordata; class Chondrichthyes; order Squaliformes; family Squalidae; genus Squalus; species Squalus acanthias. Next base: position 4,254,719 of record CM059453.1, read on the forward strand.
TTCGTAATACTTTGTCTATCACTGCTCAGCTTTCATATACTTAGGCATCAAAGCGGTACTCGATACCCAAGTTACACTGCCATTTTTCATGTTAATGCAAACTCAAAATCACTTTTCATTAACACAAAATTGACAGAATAACTAGACCCTTCAATTTAGTGGGTGGAATTTTCTGAGGAACAGTGGCACTGAGTTTCACATGCAGTGCGAGATTTATCAGAATGAGCAGGTATATTGCGTGCAATTAATATCAATGGCAGATAATCATGGGCAGTGCACCCTCGATTTTCTGATAAGCGGCCTACTGTGTGAGGCCATGCCAGTATGGGGTCTTGTGAAACTCTAACTATTGTGTCAAAGATAGAATCACTTCCTACTTGCTGTTCTCTTTATGGGATTTTGATTGATATGTCTATTCAGTTATTTTGTTGATTTATCAGATTTATGTAGACTTGTGATATTAAATCAACTGGTGTCTAAAGCAGCAATATTTGTCAATTAAAATCACTAGAATTCCAGAAATTAGTTTGGTGGTGGAATTGGCCTATGAATACGTGCAAAAACAAGATTATATCTCACATTTTAGATGCTGGCAATGTGTGATGGGTGTTCCAGTGTTTCTGGGCATGGGGGATGTAGCGTGTTGGTACTTGTGGTGGGAATGAATCATTGGAATACTGCTGGTGAGGTGAGCCTCACCCTTGGTGTTGACCTGCTTTTTCTCTTATTATTAGCAAAAATGAAAGTGCACAGAATTGCTGGCAACCTTTTAACATGTGTTGGAAATTGGTTGGGAGGTAGGAGACAGAGAGTAGGGATAAAGGGTATGTCACCATGTTTATCAATGGCTTGCATGAAGGAATAGAGAGATGTATATCCAAGTTTTCAGATGACACTAAAAGTTAGGAGGCACTGTTAATTGTGTAGATGGGAGCAGGAAGTTTCAATGGAAGATAGTTTAAACACCATCTACAAGATGTACTGCAGCAACTTGCCAAAGCTTCTTCGGCAGCACCTCCCAAACCTGCGACCTCTACCACCTAGAAGGACAAGGGCAGCAGGCGCATGCGAACACCATCACCTGCAAGTTCGCTTCCAAGTTACACACCATCCTGACTTGAAAATATATCGCCGTTCCTTCATCATCGCTGGGTCAAAATCCTGGAACTCCCTCCCTAACAGCACTGTGGGAGTACCTTCACCTCACGGACTGCAGCAGTTCAAGAAGGCGGTTCACCACCACCTTCTCAAGGCCAATTAGGGATGGGCAATAAATGCTGGCCTTGCCAGCAACGCCCACATCCCATGAACGAATAAAAAAAAATGAGTGGACAAAATTACGGCAGAGTTCAATGTGGGGAAGTGTGAGGTCATCCACTTTGGATCCAAGAAACATGAATCAAAATATTTTCAAAATACAACGAGACTAGGAACTAAGAAAACATTTGAATTGAATATGGCAAGAAGTGAAGACTAATAACAAGTTTTTATTTATATTAAGAGAAAAAGCAGAACTAGATGGAGTAGGCCCACTGCAAGTGGGATTGGGTGAGGGCAGGACAACTGATGCTGCACAAGTTGCAAACATGCTAAAGATGTTTACAGGAACTCTAGCACAAATCTTCCAGAAATCACTGAATACTGGAGAGATGATTGGAGAAACGCAGATGTTTTTTGAAAAAAGGTAGCAAAGGTATCTCAGGAAACTACAGACCAGTGAGTTTGACATTCATTGTGGGTAAAGTTATGGAAACCCTTACTAAATATAAGATGATTGCACATGCATGCAAAAGACCAGGCTGAAGCATTTGCAACCATCTTCAACCAGAAGTGCCAAGTGGATGATCCATCTCGGCCTCCTCCTGAGGTCCCCACCACCACAGAAGCCAGTCTTCAGCCAATTCAATTCACTCAATGTGATATCAAGAAACAGCTGAGCTCACTGGATACAGCAAAGCCTATAGGCCCTGACAACATCCCACTTTATAGAATCAGAATGGTTACAGCACAGAAGGAAGCCATTCGTCCTGTTGAGCCCATGCCAGCTCTCTGCAAGAGCACTTCAGCTAGTGCTGAAGACTTGCACTCCAGAACTAGATGTGCCTCTAGCCAAGCTGTTCCAGTACAGCTACCATACTGGCATCTACCTGACAATGTGGAAAATTTCGCAGGTATGTCCTGTCCACAAAAAGCAGGACAGATCCAATCTGGCCAATTACCACCCCATCAGCCTACTGTCAAGCATCAGCAAAGTGATGGAAGGTGTCATTGCCAGTGCTATCAAGCGGCACTTACTCACCAATAACCTGCTCACCGATGCTCAGTTTGGGTTCCGCCAGGACCACTCGGCTCCAGATCTCATTACAGCCTTGGTCCAAACATGGATACACGAGCTGGATTCCAGAGGTGAGGTGAGAGTGACTGCCCTTGAGATCAAGGCAGCGTTTGACCGGGTGTGGCACCGAGTAAAATTGAAGTCAATGGGAATCGGGGGAAAACTGTACACTGGCTGGAGTCATACCAGATGGTTGTGATTGTTGGAGTCGAATCATCTCAGTCCCAGGACATTGCTGCAGGAATTCTTCAGGGCAGTGTCCTAGGCCCAACTACCTCCAGCTGCTTCATCAATGACCTTCCTTCCATCATAAGGTCAGTTCCATTCGCAATTCCTCAGATAATTAAGAAGTCTGTGCCCGCTGCAGCAAAACCTGGACAACATCCAGGCTTGGGCTGCTAATTGGCAAGTAACATTTGCGCCACACTATTGTCAGGCAATGACCAGCTCCAACAAGAGAGTGTCTAACCATGTTGACATTCAATGGCACTACCATCGTCAAATCCCCCACCATCAATACCCTGGGGGGGGTCACCATTGACCTCGACTTAACAGGACCAGCCACATAAAATAATATGGCTACAAGAGCAGGTCAAAGGCTGGGTATTCTGTGGTGATTGACTCACCTCCTGACTCTCTTAAAGCCTTTCCACCACCTACAAGGCACAAGTCAGGAGTGTGATGGAATACTCTCCACTTACCTGGATGAGTGCAGCTCCAACAACACTAAGGAAGCTCGACACCATCTAGGACAAAGCAGCCTGCTTGATTGGCACCCCATCCACCACCTTAAACGTTCACTCCCTCCACCACTGGCACAACGTGGTTGCAGTGTGTACCATCTACAAGATGCACTGCAGCAATTTGCCAAGGCTTCTTCAATGGCACCTCCCAAAACCGTGACCCCTACCGACTAGAAGGACAAGTGCAGCAGGTGCATGGAAACACCGTCACCTCCAAGCTCCCCTCCAAGTCACACACCATCCTGACTTGGAAATATATCGCTGTTGCTTCAGCTTCGCTGGGTCAAAATCCTGGAACTCCCTACCTACCAGCATAATGGGAGTACCTTCACCACACAGATGGCAGCGGTTCAAGAAGGCAGCTCACCACCACCTTCTCAAGGTCATTAGGGATGGGCACTAAATGCTGGCCTTGCCAGCGATGCCCACATCCCGTGAATGAATAAATAAAAAAATAATTAACAGATTGATAGAGATGGTACACACTGCAACCACGTTGTGCCAGTGGTGGAGGGAGTGAACGTTTAAGGTGGTGGATGGGGTGCCAATCAAGCAGGCTGCTTTGTCCTAGAGGTGGAGCTGGGTGTCGTCGGCGAACTTGTGAAAGTTGACTCCATGTCTGCAAAGGAAAGAGTGTTGACCAATGACAGATGCTTGGGGGACTCTGGAAGTAACAATGCAGGGGGTGGAAAGAGAAGCCATTATTGGAGATTCTCTAGCTGCGATTGGATAGGTAAGACAGAAACCGATTGAGGTCAATGCCACTGAGCTGGACAACAGAGGAAAAGGGTTGGAGGATGGAATGATCTCCCCGTGTCAAAGATGCAGAGAGGTCAGGTAGGACCAGGAGTGATAATGAACCATGGTCAATGTCACAGAGGATGTTATTTGTGACTTTAATTAGGGTGGTTTTGGTACTGTGAGAGGGACGGAAACCTGATTGGGGAGATTAAAGCAGGGAGTTGCGGGAAAGATGAGCACAGATTAGGGAGGTGATATCATGTATAAGACTTTTGGAGAGGAAAGGGAGGTTGAAAATGGAGTGGTAGTTTGCAAGGATAGCGAGGCCGAGCATGGGATTTTTGAGGAGGTGGCTGATGATGGCGTTTTGATAGAAGGGGGACAATACCTGAAGAGAGGGAACAATTTACAATGCCAACTAGCATGGGGAATGGGAAAGGAAGTTGGGTGGTCAGCGGTTTAGTGGGACTGGAGCCAAGGGAGCAGTGAGGGAATGAGGGAAATTTGAGAGAAGCTAGAATAAGACTGGTGTGACAACAGTTATACTTGGACTCAATGTTTAAGTCTGGTTAAATGGTTTGTTCTGAAGCAACTATTATTAGTAGCTATTAATGATAATACAGCCAAACCTGATTTTTATTTTACTCAGATTCTAATTTCCTACCATGTGATTTTTGTATCCAAATAGTTGGTTGATTTCCTGTTCCCAAGAACACCACAGAGTTATCCTGTGTGACAGTGTGTCAGCTGTGGCTCAGTTGGTAACACTCTCGCCTCTGAGTCAGAATAGTTGTGAGTTCAAGTTCCATTCCAGAGACACGAGCACATAGTCCAGGCTGAAACTCTAGCTGCAGTGTTGGCGGTGCCATCTTTCAGATGAGATATTAAACCAAGGCCCTCTGAGATGGATGTAAAAGATCCCACGGCACTATTTAGAAGAAGGGCAGGGGATTTCTCCCCAGTGTTCTGGCCAATATTTGTCACTTAACCAACATCATTTAAAAAACAGATTATCTGGTCATTATCTTGTTGCTGTTTGTGAGAACTTGCTGTGTGCAAATTGACTGTTGTGTTTCCTACATTATAGCAGTGACTACACTTCAAAAGGTACTTAATTGGCTGTAAAGCGCTTTGGGTTGTCCTGAGGTCGTGAAAAGGGCTATATAAATCCAAGTCTTTCTTTCTGAATTTAAAAGTTAATTTTTTCCTGATGGAATACACCATGGTCTTCAAAAACTCTAAATTTTTAATGAGCTATGTTTTGAAAGGACATAATTACAAATAAACCCATGAAACCTATTTATGCCAAAAGGAGTGTTCTTTAGCAGGGAATTGAAAGGCAGTGATCTGAATACTTTGAAAATCTTTTTGATAAATAAAATACACAGAATAAGTACTGAAAGGAGAACTACACCGAATGGTACATTTTCTGAACCCTCACTCTGCTGGCAGGTCCCATGTTCTCAGCTGAGATTGTGAGCCCAATTTATTGCACTTTGTAATATTGGGCATGCAGTTTCAGGAGCCTGTGCAACCAGTATGCCAAGGCCTCATATAAACACAGTAATGAAACATTTCAGGTCTCATCCCAGATTTGCCGAGTTTGGGTGAGCTCCACTCAAAGTACAAATAAAAAAGTGTGCAAATGTTAGAAATCTGAAAAAGAAACAGAAAATTCTGCAAATACGCAGCAGGTCAGTTAGCATCTGAAAAGAGCAAAGACAGGCTAAGGCATTGGATGTAACCATGTTCGCCTCACCTGTAAAAATGAAGGCCTAGAAATTTGTCTGGGGCAGTGGCGCAAAACGGGCGGTATCAAATAGGCCTCCCATTATACACAGCTCCTGATATTTAGTTCTATTGACTGCAATGGAATTGAATATCAGGCGCTGTGTATAACAGGCGGCTGATCTGACACTGCTCGTTTTGCGCCACGGTCTGAGATGAATTTCTAGGCTGAAGTCTTTTTGAAACTGGTTTGTTGTATTTTTGCCTTCATTTGGAAAGCAAGTTTTTTTTTGTTACTGGTGGCCTTAGAAGGCTGTGCATTTCTCATTGTGTGTATATTTTTTGGGTACCCTGGTACTGACTTTTTGTGCAATCCTCACTTTTGTGCACTTCTATTTAAAATGCCAAATAGCTGATACAATTAAAGTATTATACCAGGAAGGTTGGGTTAGATATGCCAGCACCCTTGCTTTGATGCTTGAAGAGATCGCAGAGGAGGTTAATGCCAGGAGCTTAGCGCCCAGGACATGGCTGTAATGCCAGAAAAATTGCAATGACCTCAGCAGAGTTGCCAAGATAAGCATCTTTCATCTCATCTTAATTATTCTCTCCTCATAACTGCAACACCTGCAGCCACACTACTCAGAAAACTCCCCTCCCCACATCCCATCACTCTGTTACAATCACTGCATCACTCTTCACTGCACCGCCTTCTCCTCCTACTGACACACTCTCCACTTCCTTCTCTCACCACTATTGCAAACTTCACTTTCCCACACCTCACATCTTCCACACAACATGCAAACTTTTGTAACATGACAGGCACATTCTGAAAAAAGCTGCTGGGAATACATCTCATAACAGCACTAGGATACATAAAAGAGCACACAAGACAGGCACTAAGGGATTGTATCAGTGTGATTTTTATTTGTTCGTGTTAATTAATATACACACATGGAAAATGTTGTCAGAGCAATTTTTTTTGGTGTTGGTGTTAATATTTGTACTGAAGTGAGAGCAAGACCCTTGAGATTAGACAGAAGGAAGGCAATCGGATGGTGGTAGTAAGGTATGATGGTGATAATGATTGCGGAGCTGATGGTGTATTGGGGATGGGAGGGATGGTTCACGTAAAATGCTGGATGAGTTCCTCTCTAAGTGCTCTAGCAGTTGGAGGAGTGGTGATCGATGCTGTTCATGCTCTTCCTCCTCATCCTCCTGCATTTCTTGCTGCCCAGGTGGTGGCAAATACTGGTCCATCATTATTGCAAAGTCATACAGCATACTACCACAACTCTGGATACACTGTCAGGACTGTATTGCGGAGCTCCTCCGAATGGTTGATACAGTGGAGTGGTTGGTAAGCATGCCAACGATCTGCATGATTATATTTCTGATGGTGGCATGGCTCTGTGGCTATGCCTAGGTTCCTTTATTTTAAATTTATTCTTGGGATATGGGCATCGCTAGCATTTATTGTCCATCCCTAGTTGCCCTTGAATAGGTGGTGGTGAGCCGCCTTCTTGAACTGCTGCAGTCTGTGTGGTGAAGGTGCTCCCACAGTGCTGTTAGTCAGGGAGTTCCAGGATTTTGACCCAGCGACGATGAAGGAACGGTGATATATTTTCAAGTCAGGGTGTTGTATGACTTGGAAGGGAACTTGGAGGTGATGGTGTTGCCATGTATCTGCTGCCCATGTGCTTCGAGGTGATAGAGGGTGCGGGTTTGGGAGGTGCTGTCAAAGAAGCTTTGATGAGTTACATCAGTGCATCCTGTAGATAGCACACACTGCAGCCATGGTACACCGGTGGTGAAGGGAGTCGATGTTAAAGCTGGTGCACAGGCTGCGGAACAAGTGGACTGCTTTGTCCTGGATGGTGTTGAGATTCTTAAATGTTGTTGCAGCTGCACCCATCCAGGCAAGTGGAGAGTATTACATCACACTCCTGACTTGTGGCGAGGTTTTGCGGGTGTCAGGAGGTGAGCCACTCGCTGCAGAATACCCAGCCTCTGACTAGCTCTAGTAGCCACTGCATTTATATGGCTTTTCCAGTTAAGTTCTGGTGAATGGTGGCTCCCAGGATGTTGATGGTGGGGGATTCTGTGATAGTAATGCCATTGCATGTCAAGGGGAGGTGGTTAGACTCTCTTGTTTAAGATGGTCATTGCCTGGCACTGGTGTGGCATGTATGTTACTTGCCACTTATCGGCATGTGCCTGGATGTTGTCCAGGACTTGCTGCATGCGGGCACTGGACTGCTTCATTATCTGTGGAATTGCGAATGGAACTGAACACCATGCAATGACCCCCTCCCCCTTCTACACCCTCTCATGCTCATTACTATCTCTGCTACTTCCTCTTTGAATACTGTATCCACCTTCTTCTTGTTCTACTTTCATTCACCTTACTTTTAAATCTCCATTCACTCCCCAACTCCCAATTGCTTCCCCAAAGGTGGATGATGTGAGGCCAGAGCCCATCGCTCTCAACCCGTTTCCCACATCTACTAACCCTAGCATCCCTTCCAATCTGTATCCTCACAAAGATTTTTATTTGCTTTACAAGCTGAACTTAAAAAAATGTCAGATTAGAATCAGGCGATTCACTGTCTATCTGCCTTTCTCTCGATCTGTCTCTCCTCTCTGTATCAAAGGTCTAAGCAATTAGCATGTAGTTTTTAAGTGAACAAACATAAATGACGTAAGTTGCTGGATTCAAGATGAAACATTTTTTGAAAAATGAGGAAACATTCTCTCTCTCACACATACACACAAGCCCTAATTATCTGTGTAATACATTTTCTTTGTTGGGACACAATGCAAAAGCTACCAGAGTTATGGAATCAGTACACATTTGTTTCACCCACACACAGGCATACACACAGAAAGCCTCTCTATTTATTTCAAACACCCTCAATATAAAAATCATCAAAAAAACTTTTTCAAATTTGTCCTGCAGCTTTGCTTCAAATAAGTTGACCACGAGCTGGTAGAAGCTTAAGAAAAATATTCCTTCAGTTCAACTGATTGAGCAATGCTGATGCATCCTGGAAAATTAGATACCAGAGAGTGCACAATAAAATTCAGCTCACACAAACACAGCGTTGGAGAAAAATATAAGCCCAAGCCCTTGCTTTTGGTAGATGCTGAGGAATTTTGAGTAAAAACTTGAATGAAGCTGCAAAAAATACTCAATGGATAAATTCAATCATGTTATTTCAAAATATGTAATTTTTAAAAATGTCTAATCCTTTATCTTGGACATTCAAAATTTCACTTACTGAGAAAGAATGGCTGATTAAAATTTTCAGACCACTTTGTCCAGCAGGCATCTTGAGCGATTTGTGGGCAAAAGCCACTGAGTGATCAGATTGGGCAGTAACAGTTTGCCAATTTTTTCTAGGCAATTTCCATTATGAATATGGACATAGGAATTTATAATGGTAAAAGCACTGACACAAAAGTGTGACAATAAGAGTGCCAATTGGACATAAGCTTTTTGTAGACAGGGAGCACATGGGAAAATATTTTTTTTCTAATAAAATACCAACATCAAATTATTATATAAAATGAAGGACAAAATGTATAACATTAAAACAGAAACTGAATTATATGTGCTTTCCCTTGTACAATTCTACCCCACTCTCTAACATTGCTTCATCTGATGTGCAACGTCATGGGAGATTTGCTACATTAAATAGTGAAAATTTAGATCAAAGCTTCCATTGTATTTTCTGGATATCCTCTTCAGATTGTGCCAATCTACCAGGAATTACCCACTCTCTTAAACGTTGATGGCATTTTTTTAATTCTCTCTGAGGAATGTTCACTGTTGGCATGAACTTGAGCTGTGCTAGTTATGAGTGAGGTGTAAAATTATAGTCTTTTTGCTTGTTAATTTGCTTATTAATACTTTTTTTTAAATATGTGTAGACAATCATAATTAGCTTATAAGGCAAAGTTACTGGTTTAGCAGAAGGGTAGATGAGAAAATAATAGCTAACTTGACTAAATAAAGAGCAAACGTTTAACACAATTAAAATATAACTGCACAATTGAAATATTGCAGCAGAACCTTGGAAAAGGGCTGGGAACTGCTCAACCATACAACTAGACTGCTAACAATATAGAATTGAGAGACCTCTCAATTTTGTCCACCCCAGTCCAACACCGGCATCTCCGCATCATGCAAAATCATCGAGCAGAAACTGATAGCCAAGTTCCGCACTCATGAAGACGGTCTCAATCGGGATCTTGGGTTTATGTCACGATACATGACGTGATCCGGACTCGAGTCGTCGTTAGCTTGTTCACAGATGTGATTCCCAGTAAAAAAGTAAAAATTTTCCCAGTAAAAAAGTAAAAAAATGTTAAAGCTTTTCGTTTTACATACAGACGGCAGCTTTTGACACGTTAGAACCCCTGCGACTACACCTCATTGTCTCAGTTGTATCTTGCTATGTCTTTGATGTGGTACCTTCCTGGCTGACTTAATTAACTTTATCACACCTCGGCAGATAGTCAGGATGATTTAATTTATTGGTCTGCAATTGTAAAGTACACATGCTTTGTTTTCTATCCATATATGCTTTGGCGATTCTGTATCTAATTTACTTCACCTGAGGAAGGAGCAAATCGATAGCTCCGAAAGCTTGTGATTTCAAATAAAACTGTTGGACTATAACCTGGTGTTGTGCGACCTAACAATATAGAAACCAGAGAGATAGGGAAGATGCCTGGGGGGGGAAATTTTGTTGCTTTGCGCCTCCCGTTAGCGCCCTCTTAACAGGGCACAAAGCAACTAGCGCCCGGGCTATGAATGTTTAACAAGTTACAGCATTTCTTTTGTTTGAAAGTCTGTCTTTAAAAAAAGTGTCTGCTATGTTTGTTTTAGCTCCATCAACTGTTCTGTACACAGAGCTAAAAGCTGTTTGACCCTTTGTAATCTTGTCTTGGATGTTGGAAGTATAAAGCATTTTAAATTATGTCTTTCCTACAGATGTGTATAGTTTTAAATGTGTTAATCGATTGACTTATGCATGCACACGTGTATTATTTGAGAAACTTAAGCCATGTTTTTGGATTTTGAACTGATTTAAACTGTGTGAACAGGCTTGTGACCGGGAATAACACATAAAAAAATTTGACACTTGGAGTTCATAACCCAATACAGGGATCAATATTTCTAAGTTGCATTAAATTGTAAGTGTGGCTGATTAAGTATGTTCATTTCAATTTAAGGTTGTGCACCCAGAATTGGGAAAAACTTTTAATTACATTTTAAGTTAAAGATGTAGGTATGGATTTAATTTGACTGAAGGTTACTTGTGCAACTGTGAAAAGCACCAAAGTGTTTGATTTACAAAAGATAAGCTTCAGTCTTAACACCATGGTGTCTGGTAGGAAATGAATTTGAAAGAGTTGCTGTTGCTTTATGCAGTTTAAATTAAAAATGTGTGGCCTTGTTTTAAATCAATTTGAACATTTACAAAGCACTGTCTTTTTAATTTGGTTACTGCAAGTCCGAGACATGCTATCGTGATTGACTCCAAAAGCACAAAGACTTGGAAAAAAGTAATGGGCATTTGGTTCCTTTTCGATTGGGAAAGTTAAAAAAAAAGTTTACGTGAAGTGACGCAATTGCATGCATCTGACAATATTTGCTCCGCCTTCTTATAAACCTGCAAAGAAGTTAACCCTTTCTGTTGACAGCTTTATTTTGTTAACTACACAACTTTTGTATTGCTGAATGAAATTTATATATTAGACATTATTAAATTTAAGTTTCTTAATTTTGAGTGGATATTTCCCCACAGTGCAGAAGAAATTGATGAATTGACAAATTAACCCCTTCGGCTCTTAAGCACAGCAACAATGGATTCTCTGTTTTCCTTTTGAACAGGTAATCATGGCTTTTCAGACCACATGCATATTGATGGAGTAGCAAGAGATCCAGCAATTCTAAGAATTTATCTGCAGACATCAAAAATCATAGCATGTCACGATTTGGACTAAAGGCTTTGCCTTTCAAAAGCATGGACTCAACCCATTCAGGGTTATTTGTTATCTTCAGAGGCAGAGTGCTCAAGAAGTGGAGATATGGAAGTTACCTCCAAACTAATTGTGAGCACTTCTGTCTCTGATGTGAAACTTACCCACTAGTAACCCATTAAACACATCAGAAACAGTTAGGGCTGGTGCATTCAGGTGTAAGTGAATTTTAATGGCGTGATAAGTCTTAATTACTGCCAAACAAACCTCTCTGGCACTGAATATCTAATTTTATAAGTGCTGAGTCTCATTCCCTCAGAAGTTAATTATTGTTGGAGATTTAAAAACAAGAAAATGGTGCAGATTTTGCAGTCGGTGGCCTGCCTTCGGAGTACGCTGCCGGCAACAGAATAGAATATGAACTTACCTGATGGGGACCCTCCTTCACGAACTTACTCTCTGACGCTGCGTTCTCGAGGGCAACATAATGGCGCACGGATTCCAGGGTGTAGCATGTGCGGAAACCTACCGCGTAGGCCTGGTGCTCCAATCAGTGGAAGTGCCGAGTTTCCTACTACATTTCTTGTAATTGAAGAGCAGGTTATATCAATAGACAGAGGAGTTAATGGCCCAGAACTGACTGCAATTTAAAAATATGCTGCTTTGTGTCTCTCACTTTGGATGTATTTTCAGAATAATTATAAGGACTAGGAGAATAAATAGTTCCAAACTGGCCCACTCTCTCCCTCTTCAAAGTCTTCACATCCTTCCTAAAGCATGGTGCCCAGAATGGGCATAATACTCCAACTGGGGCCAAACTAATGTTTTATTTCCCTTTCTGCGCATGATTTTACAATGAATTAAATATTCTAATTCACACTTCCTGATTTAGACTCTGCGTGTTTCAGTAATTCTTCAGTCTGATGGATTGAACGGACACGTTGTTGCTTCCCTTGCTCACAAACGCCTCAGATCCCCGCAGAGGGCGCCACACTGAAAATGATCTCTCTGAACCGTAAATTGCCCGTCAAAAGCCCACGAAAAGGCTGATGAACGGGAGTCGCTATTTCTTCACTGCTGACTGGCCATTTTGTTTTAAGTTCTGAGCAAAGATCTAAACACTTGAAGTTAACCCAACTCTTCCTCCCATTTCTTGTATATTTCCCCAAATTCGTATTGATATTTAACATTTAGACTGGACTCTTACCGCAAATGTTTCCAGTCATGAAAACAGCACTCGGTCCAATCAGCATTGCCGCTTTAGTAAATGACTCAACTGATCTGTTCTGTACACCAGGAAGAGCGGGTCAGTCAGCGAGTGTAACAGGGACTGGCGCTGCTCTCTCAGGATGGTGACACTGCCACTTACCGCGGTAGCTGTTTGCTTATTTATATCTGCAGGTGAGGATCACTTTCCCGTATCATTTCTTTTAGTGATTACAGAAACAAGACAGCAAGCGATTGCCATATAAAATCAAGTTTAAATACAAACGATGACGTTGGTATCACTTCAGAAAAGTGTATATTGTGTCGAGTTTGAGTGTTTCTCTTTACTTCCTCCTCAATGTGATTTTCTTTCCTCAGTTGAGCCCCAGGCTTTGACTATACATACAGAAAACAGTCGGATAAATGTGACCGTCGGAGGCAACGCATTTTTTTCAGTGCGGCCGTCAGCTGAGGCGAGGAGAGGGAGCTGGGACTTCGGGGCGACAAATATCGCTGCGTGGCTCGGTTCAGAGGGTGATATAAGTAATGACTACAGAACACGGGCTGAGTTATTCCTCCCGAACGGATCGCTCCTGCTGAAGTCAGTGACAGCTTCGGACAGTGGAGAGTACACTGTTACCATGATTCCAAACATCGGGTCTCAAGCAACAGCAACCATCACTCTGCATGTACTCGGTAAGTGAAAGCTTTTTTTTTGGGTACTGGGTTGTTCATAATCTATTTTAATTGTATTCAGGTCACAAGCCATTCGTTATTCCCGGGTCCTAGCCAACATTTACTCCTCAATCATAACAAAAAGAACCCCAGATTATCTGGTCATTGTCATGTTGCTGTTTGTGGGAGGGTACTGAGCTCAAATCGGCTGCTGCGTTTCCCACATTGACTACATTTCAAAAAGTACTTCATTGGCTGTAAAGTGCTTTGGGACGTGAAAGAAGCTATATCAATGCAAGTCTTTTTTGGATCAATCAGCACCTTAAAGAAAACCAGGCGGTAACGTTTCACGTGGCATTGTTGCACAGCTGGGGGCATATTTTGTGAATAAAGGGTTAATTGGCTTATTTCCTGGAATTAAACAAATGGATATGCAAATATGGAATGTGCAACATTTTGCTGCAGATGTTTCAATGTCGAAGGAAGTTAAAAGGGGAACGGGGAATCACATTGGATCGTTCAGAAAGCAACTCAGCTGATGAAAATATCTGTAGTTCTGCTGTGGAGTGTGCGACCCTTGTGGGCAGCGAATCACGGAAATTCCCATGCAGCCACAATAATCTCGCTGTCTCAACAAGGAAGTGTACTACTCACCTGATTTTCATCAATAAGCAGTTCATCCAATAACTTCCTTACCGAGAGAATGATTAGAATGTGGGAGTCGCTACCACAAGGAGTGGTTGAGGCAAATAGCATAGTTACATTTAAGAGGAAGACAAACACATTTAAGATAAACACGAGGGAGAAATGGACAGAAGGATATGTTGATAGGATTAGATGAAGTAGGATGGGAGAAGGTTCCTGTGGAGCATAAACACCGGCATAGACCAGTTGGGCCAAATGGACTGTTTCTGTGCTGTAAATTCTATTTAATTCATTGTTCTTGCCTCCGATTGGCTGATTGTACCGAATTGGCCCAAAAATTCGGCCGAATATGGGAGAGTACCCGCTGCGTACTCACCCGTATTCAGTCCCAAAGTGCCGGTTTCCTGCATGCGCTGCGCATGCGCGGGAAACCGGCACTTCCGGTATGGCGTAGGGGGCGGTTCCGAGGTGAACCACGTGCGCACTACAGGCTGTGCGCACACAGCACACTTAGGTTTTTTTTCTGGTTTCAACGCGAGGGTAAGTATGGAAGATTTTACACAAGAAAAAAGGAGGCGTAAGACCCCTTTTGAACAAGGTAAGTAGTTCATTAAGTATAATTTTTAATTTTTTTCAACAGGTTTATCTTTTTTAGAGACTTTAAAGAAAGGTAAGTTTATTTTTATAACTTTTAATTTTTTTTAAAATTTTTTCAAAAATTAAAATTTTTGTTTAAAGTGGTTAATTTATTTAATTAATTATAGTTATTTTATTAATGTGATGGGTTTTAAAAAAAAATATTTGAGCTTTAGCTGTTCTTTTGGGGTTTCTTTCAATTCACAGATTTGACAGGTCTCCTGTCAAATCTATGAATGAAAGATGGTCTGCTGCCATTGGCTCTCCATGGCCCATGTGATCCCAGAGGTCGCATCGCACTAACTGCGCCCCTGGGACACGCACACACTGTGCGCCGGCACTAGGGAGAGGCCCAGGACCCAAAGTTCCTGTGGGCCCAAAACACAACGGCCGGCGCGGAGTGTGATATCGCGCGCGATCCTTACCCCCGCGGCAAGCCTCCGAGTCAAATTTCTGGGCCATTAAGTTCCAGCCTGACTTACTTTCTCACAGCTGCAGTGACAGGGAGCAGGGCCACTTGGCATTGGACAAATGCAAAACGCAAAATATAAACAATGGCCCAACATTTGTGATTGGAGGCTTCCCGCAGGCGGATGCCTCCGACCAGCAAAAAATCTGCGCATTTACCTGGTGGCCCAGGAGGTACGGAGGCTTGCGATCCTGGGCCTCTCCGGGTATGCATGGGCAGAGGCCCACGAATCCCAGGGCGCATGCGGTTTCCAAGAGCCCCTGGGATCACGTGGGCCGGTCCAGCCCAATCAATAAAAGAAAGAAATCCCCATTCATACTCATGGGAGTTCTGTACATACGGAATTCCCATAAGTATGAATGGGGATCATTTAAAAAATACATGAACACATGATGTGGCCCGTATTTTCCGATCGGAGGCTTCCTGCGTGTGGAGGCCTCTGATCTGGAAAAAATCTATGCCCTTACCTGAGGGCTCCGGAGGTCCTGATATTTCCGCTCCTGGGCCTCTGCTCGACGAAATGCGCAGGGGCACATGCGGTTTGCAAGCGTCCCTGAGATCACATGGGCCATGGGGAACCAATGGAAGAAGGGAATCCCTCTTCATACTTTTGACAGGTCTCTCAGCTTAGACCTGTCAAAAGTATAAATGGGGAATCACTCAAAAAACACATCAAAACATTAAATAAATTTTAAAAAATCACGTTTTTAAAATGAGTTAAAATTACATTAAATTAAATATTTTAAACATTTGTGAAAACTTACCTTTTTTAAAAGTTTTTTTAAATTATAAATGAGTGGGGAAACCTTTTTAAACTCTTATGCTGGTAAAAGCAGGCCTTACGCCTGCTTTTACCAGGCGTAAGATTTTTAAGGGAATTCAGCGGGCGAAGGCTCTGCAGAAAGCGGAACGCTCCACCTGCAGAGGTCCTTCTCTTGTGCAGGCGCAGTATCTGTCAAGAGGATTCTTGACAGATCGGAAGTGCCGGTTTTCAGCGCATGCACTTCGCATGCCTGAAACCGGCATTTTCGAGGTCCCTACGGGTGTGTACACAGATTGTACACACCCGTAGGGATCAGAAAATACGGGCCATGAAATAAATAAAAATACATATTTAAAATTAATTAAAGTGCATTTGAATTAAATATTTAAAATGAAAATTTTATTAAAAAAAAATTATGTTTTAACAGGCCTAAAAATAAACTTACCTATTGGATAGGTTTTTTAATGTATAAATGAGTGGTACAATTTTATTTTTCTGTTTTTTAAAACTCTTATGCTGGTAAAAGGAGGCCTTACACCTGCTTTTACCAGATGTAAGAATTTCACAGGCATTCAGCGGGTGTAAGTTGGGCAAATAGCGCAACTCTCCACCTGCAGAGGCCCATCTCCCGGGGATGCAGAGGATCTGTCAAGAAGATTCTTCACAGATCGCAAGTTCCGGGGTTTAGTGCACGCGCTTCGCATACCTAAACCCAGAACTTGCACAGCCCCTACAGGCGCGTACACACCTCATACGCACCCGTCGAGGTCGCAAATTACGGCCCATTGTGCTTTTAGCATTTGGACACCTTGACCTACACGGACTATACTCCGTTCTTGAAATATCATCTATTGCTATTCTATTTTGGGCACCTGCCATATTGTAACCAATAAATACTCAGCATGAAGTTCAGATTATTTGCAGGACATTCATTTTCCTATTATACAGTGTGTGAATATCTTGAGTCATCATTCTTCTTAGTTTGAAATATTTAATACCCTTTCAGTCTGGAGAGAAGTATGCCAGTGGTGTCTTGGGTCAGTGTTGGGACCACTGCTCTTTTTGATATATATTTCTTGACCTGGACTTGGGTATAGAATCATAGATTGGTTACAGCACAGAAGGAGGCCATTCGGCCCGTTGAGCCTGTGCCGGCTCTCCAGAAGAGCACTTCAGCTAGTCCCACTCACCCGCTCTTTCCCTGTAGCTCTGCAATTTTTTTCCTTCAGGTATTTATCCGATTCCCTTTTGAAAGCCACTATTGAATCTGCCTCCACCACCCTTTCAGGCAGTGCATTCCAGATCCTAACCAATCATTGCGTAATTACTACATTACAACAGTACTTTGAAAGTATTTCATTGGCTGTAAAATGCTTTGGGACATCCTGAGGTCATGAAAGGTGCTCTATAAATGCAAGTCTATCTTTTATTAAAAAAAAAAGTTTTTCCTCATGTTGCCTCTGCTTCTTTTGCCTGTCAACTTAAATCTGTGCCCTCTGTTTATCGACCCTTCAGCCATTGGAAACTGTTTATCTTTATTTCCTCTATCGATACCATTCATGATTTCAAACTCCTCTATCAAATTTCCTCTTAGCCTTCTCTTCTCTAAGGAAAACAACCCCAGCTTCTCCAGTCTTTCCACGTAACTGTAATCACTCATCCCTAGAACCATTATGTAAATCTCTTTTGTACCCTCTTTCAATCCTTCACATCCTTCCTAAAGCATGGTGCCCAGAATGGGCGTAATACTCCTGCTGGGCCGAACTACTGTTTTATTTCCCTTTCTGTGCATGATTTTACAATTAATTAAATATTTGAATTCATACTTCCTGGTTTAGACTCTGCGTGTTTCAGTGATTCTTCAGTCTGATTGATTGAAGGGACACGCTGTTGCTTGCCTTGCTCACAAACGACACACATCCCCGCAGAGGGTAGAGGGCGCCACACTGAAAATGATCTCTTGGAACCGTAAATTGCTGGTCAAAAACTGCTTCTGGTCACAAGAAACCAATGTTAAATGACTACCTCTCTTTCTCTCTTTATACATTCATTGTATGCTTTGAGACTAATTAAAAATGTTTATTTACATATAGATAAATGATGTTGAGAATCTTTATCTATCTATCTGTCTGTCTGTCTGTCTGTCTGTCTGTCTGTCTGTCTGTCTGTCTGTCTGTCTGTCTGTCTCTCTGTCTGTCTATCTATCTATCTATCTATCTATCTATCTGTCTACCCATCCACCCACCCATCCACCCACCCATCCACCCACCCATCCACCCACCCATCCACCCACCCATCCACCCACCCATCCACCCACCCATCCACCCACACACCCACCCATCCACCCACACACCCACCCATCCACCCACACACTCTCTCTCTATCTCCCAGTGATCTATTCATGCAATGTTCTGCCCTCTTGAGCATCCCTGATTATAATCGCTCAACCTTTGGAGGCCGTGCCTTTTGTTGCCTAGGTCCTAAGCTCTAGAATTCCCTGCCTAAACCTGTCCGCCTCGCTCCCTCTCTTTCCTCCTTTTAAGACACTCCTGAAAACCTACCTCTTTGACCAAGCTTTTGGTCACCTGCCCTAATTTATCCTTATGTGGATTCGTGTCATTTTTCATCTTAAAATACTCCTGTGCAGCGCCTTGGGACGTTTTACTACGTTAAAGGCGCTAGATAAATACAAGTTGTTGTTGAAGAAATTCCTGGCGTTGGTTCTCAATTTGCCCTTAACCCTTTGAATCTGTGTCCTGTTGTTTGACTATCAATTTAATTTGAAGTTGTTTTCTGGCTATCTTTGTTCTATACAATATATTATTTTTTATACCCAATCAGATCAACCCTTTTAAGGCTGAAAAGCACAAGTTTCTTCATTGTTTCTACCGTGACTCAGCCCCATAACACTCATTGCTTATCTCTGCTCTGTCTCACTGTTGAATTTTTCCCATGTGTCTCAATTGTTCAGAACTGCACACTGTACTCAGTGTGGTCTGATTGGAGCACTATACCATTGGCCATGTCTTTCTCTGACTTGTACTCCATTGTTTTGACTATACGGTTCAGCATTCTCTTAGCATTGTGATTGTTGATCTTCAATGATTGGAGCATCTAGTCTACTCAGAATTCTAGATCTGTTTTAACTTCATCCTTAGCTATTTTCACTTGCATTCATGCGGTACATATATCACCCATTTTATTTTCTGTGTTCAGTACTTCATTTTTATATCTCCATTAAATTCCATCTGCCATTGTTCAATGTTTCAGCCAGTTTATTAGTCTTTCCAAAGGTTTAAACTAAATTTTTATATACTTGAGCTTATTGTCTTTTGTGTGGAACTTTGTCTGATGTCTTTTGGAAGCCGAGGTACACCACATACTTTGCCTTTTCACAGTTTACCTCACCTGCCACTTCCTCAATAAGGTTAAGGAGTTTGGCCATGCAGAACTTTATGCTTTCTGAATCCATGTTGACTGTTGTTTGGTAGGTTATTATTTACATATAATTAAATGTATTTCTGATAATTCAATGTTTTGCATATGGTGCTAATGAGAGACTGTTGATTAGCTGTGAGCTGCGTCGGAGACATACTGATTTGAGAATGGATGTTGTGCTGTATTTATGCAGGAAAAATTGAAACTCAAGCACAAGTGATAAAGATATTGAAATACAACTCAAATACTCCACAACCATAGAGATTTAAAAAATAACATATTTAAGCCTTCAAATAATACTGAAATATTATTTTCCAAACTCTCTCTACCTGTGAAATTACTAGATCTGTAACTTAACCCATTTAAAATATACAGTTTGATGTCTGAATGAAAATAGTGTACAAAGCAATTGCATATGGATGCATTAAACGTTCATACACTAACGCAATGGTGTAATGGGGAGGAACATTAGAGTTGAGGTGAATATCCTGATTACAATGCTCCTTTTATGGGTTTATTGTTTTTTCGGTTATAACAGGTCCTTTGCACATTTTCTATTGTCCTTTTACTGGAATAGTGGATCAAGTCTAAGTGTAGTTGACTAAGATAACTATATTTCTCAACTCGGCCTAACTCTATTCCAAGCAAGGAATGTAAGTGCACCAAATTGCTTCCCATCCACTGCCATGCATGCAGTGTAATGGAAGCTCAATCCATTGACACCCATTACCTGCACCGGACCAGCTCATTTCATCTCCATCATATGCAATTCCAACACACAAACGTCTCCCATGCATTTCAATTCTATGAAACAGTAATCAGTAAAATCGTTTCTCACTCTATCGCCCAATAACACATGTAAAATTAGGTATGAAATGTCCGTGCATAAATCCTAATCCAATACAAAAAAACTTTATCCCATTTATTGAATTTCTATTCTTCAATAACCTGAAAATTGTCAGTTCAGCAGGTATCAGCCACTTTCACCTCTTTTTAATTACTTCTTATAAAAAGTGATGTTCTGTACAGTAAATATTTTAAAATTTAGAGTCAATTGATGCCTGTGACAAGTAAACAAAGTATGTCTGTTTCAAATCAATTTATTTTAACAATGGCCTAATAATTTAATATATTCGTGCTTTAAAAGAGTTTAGCGCATACTGGTTACGTTTTAATATTGTGTATGTATATAGATAAGGGTGAAAGTTGAATTTTTAATACAAAGAACTAAAAGACACAGAAAATGGTGGAAATACACAATAGGTGCCTCAGCATCTGTAGAGAGAAAAGACAAGTTGGCCTTTTGTTACAGCCTCACCGACAACAATAAAACTTCTCCTAACTGAAATGTGTCCTCCATGTTAGTCATTGGATATTCATTTTTCTAATCGATTAACCTGTAAACCTTGTTAGAATGAGCACGTGCTCAGTAATCAGGCTACATGTTCATGTAGCAGTTTTGTGATTATCAATGTGTTACTGTACTTGGCAGAAAGCATCATTTGTTAATATTTACCCAGTGATTGGCTCAGTTTAATTCCAAATGCACGAATGTAAATAAACCATCTACTACTTTGGGTCGGTGAATTTGCATGTCTTTTATGGAGAAGAGCCATTACTTTAACATTATTTACATGTTTGGACAAATATTCACCTCTGTGCTCAATTAGTAACAAAAAAACTGTAACAATTTGAGCTATTTAACTGATATTTTAATTAATACAGTATTTTCTATGATTGGATTTTGGCTGCTTAAGTATTAAAACTGATTTTATTTTTAATTATTACTAGAATGTTTTCCCCTGTTTTGTTTTGTGGAGATCGGTGCAGCTTCATAGCACCAAACATCATATGCTTGATGTGATATTTACGAGATTGCAGCATCTGAAATGTAGAACAGATAAGAAATGAAATCCGGCCCATGACTGGCCTATCTCTTTCCAATGCATTAAATAGAAAGAATCAATCATAACATTAATAAATATATAGTTGTTGGCACTGAATTCTGGTAACATTGATCCCACTTTACTGACCCGCATTTTGATTTTGTGGGGCAGGTTATTCTGTATTAGTGGCACCCTCTTGCTGGGGGAGGTGTCACTTGGATTTGTTCCATTGGCTCAGACCAAACAAAAAGGAGTCTGGTATATGGGCAATGTAACGTGAGTTAATGCTAAAGGAATCCCAACAATAAATTCTACAGACTAAAGATGAGCGCCCATTTTAAATGTAAGCTTCAAATTACTGGTTACAAAACTAGCTTAAGAACCCTCGTAGCATTCCTGTCTGCTATTTTCACACAAGTGGTGATCTGTTTACTTTAATTGATTTACAGTGCTGCTGCAACAATTGTCAGAGGAATATCTTAACACATTGAGCTTTCAATTTTTAATATCACCAACTGTTGCCTTAACTGTAGTCTTGAAGCCAAATTTGATTAGATATTATAGCCTAGAAATTATGTGATGGTAGGAGACCAATGCTTATTGTTGTAGTAAAAACAGAAAATGCTGGAAATACTCAGCAGGTCAGGCAGCATTTGTAGAGAGAGAAGCAGAGTTAACATTTCAGGTCGATGAACCTTCGTCAGAACTGGAAAAAGTTGGAGATGTAACCGGTTTTTAAGCAAGTGTAGGGGCAGGGAGAGGGGGGAGGGAAGAGAACAAATGGGAAGGTTGTGATAGGCTGGAAGGCAGGAGAGATTAAGAGACAAAAGGGATGATGGTGCAAGGCAAAATGTTAATGGGACAAGTTAAGAAACAAAATATGACTCTAGATGAAGTGTAAATGGCAATGTTAGAATGATTGACAGCTGCCATGTGAGAAAAGGAAAAAAAAAAGATAGAGGCAGAGGTTATAGTCTGAAATTGTTGAACTCGATGTTGAGTCCAGAAGGCTGTAAAGTGCCTAATCGAAAGATGAGGTGCTGTTCCTCGAGCTTAAGTTGAGCTTCATTGGAACAGTGTAAGAGGCTGAGGATGGAGTGGTCAGAGTGGAGCGGAGAATTAAAGTGACAGGCGACCGGAAGCTCGGGGTCGCCCTTACGGACTGGATGGAGGCGTTCTGCAAAGCGGTCACCCAATCTGCGTTTGGTCTCCCCAATGTAGAAGAGCATTGTGAGCAGCGAATACAGTATACTAAATAGCAAGAAGTACAAGTATTGTACTTATTGTTATAGTCCTTTATTGGCTATTTTAACATAGGCCTTGGCTTGTTTATTTTACTGGCTTGACATCTCCTTACATTAGCAAGAGTCACCAAGTGTAAAGTCATGTCTTCAGTCCGAACTTCTGCCATTCTACAGAATAAATTAAATTTTTCACACCTATTGTGTGATCTGCACTTTCAATGAGCAGCGCATACATGTGATCAATAAAAATGCAGTGCAATGAAACACAAAAATCACGGTGAATATATCATCACATATATTGTACAAACCAACATGATTAGTTTGAATGTGGGGAGGGGAAACACTGACTACCACTAACTGTAGATGCTGCAAACACACCAGAGTTGTTAAAGTAAAAGACAACTGAATCAAAGATATGTCTGAAAAGGACATCTCTCACAAAGTATGGCAGTGCACCCTCGCTTTTCTTCAATAAACATTATTTTTTGGTGTATCCTCCAACTTCACTATTTATGGCTGTCAGGCATGGTATTTGTCTTCTGTTAACCCGGGAGTATTTAAAAGCATCAGGGACAGCCATAACTGCATATTTTACAGCTAGATTTCACCTTGACATTAATTCAGATCTAGTTTGTCTGTTTGCTAATATAAGAACATAAGAAATAGGAGCAGGAGTCGGCCATGAGGCCCCTCGAGCCTGCTCCGCCATTCAATAAGATCATGGCTGATCTTCCACCTCAACTCCACTTTCCTGCACTATCCCCATATCCCTTGATTCCCTTAGTGCCTAAAAATAATTAAATATCAAATCGAGTTGGAATAATGGAAATTATCAATTTAAGATGGCGAGTTTACTACCCGAATGACCATTAAATAGGGTGTGGAAAATGATATCAGAATGATAGAGCACAGAAGGAGGCCCTTCGGCCCATCATGCCAGTGTCGGCTCTTTGAAAGAACTATCCAATTAGTCCCACTCCCCTGCTCTTGCTGCATAGCCCTGAAAATTTTTCCACTTCAAATATTTATCCAATTCCCTTTTGAAAGTTTTTATTGAATCTGCTTCAGCCACCCTTTCAGGCAATGCTTTCCAGATCAAAGCAACTCGCTGCATTTTCTTTACTCATGTCGCCGCTGATTCTTTTTTGCCAATTACCTTAAATCTGTGTCCTTTGGTTACTGACCCTTCTGCCACTGGAAACAGCTTCTCCTTATTTAGTGTATCAAAAGCCGCCTTAAATTTCAACATTTCCATCAAATCTCCCCTTAATCTTCTCTGCTTGACGGAGAATGACACCAGTTTATCTAGTCTGTCCACATTACTGAAGTCTTTCTGGTACCATTCTATTAAATCTCTTCTGCATGCTCTCTAAAGCCTTGACATGCTTCCTAAAGTGTGGTGCCCAGAATTGGCCACAATACTCCAATTGGGGCCGAACCAGTGTTTTATAATACTTTAGCATAACAAAAAGAGTGAAGGAACTAATGTAAAATAACTATTTATGTGGTGAATTTTCAAACATGTTGCCAAACAGTAATCCCAGCTCGGTAATGTTTGTGAACAATTGCTGCCAAGTATGAGCCATGGCCTACATTTGCTGAAATTAGTTTGTTTTCAACCCGTTTCCTTTATTTTGATATAGATATAAATAGCTCGTAGCAGGTAGAATTAGTAGTGGAGTGACTTCGCTGGGATTTAGTCCTGTGGTGATGGGCTGCATGCTAGTTTTACAGTCTACACTTTTTAAATAAAATGTTGCAACCGAACTGTGTGTTTGTTTTAGATGGACTCCGCGGAATCTCTTAATATATCCATCAGCCTTATACATTAGTTTTTCCTGTTCTGGGGTTTCAAACCCCCCTTCTGAATTTCAGTGGTATCTCAATGGTATTTCTCTTCAACAAAATGGACAGCAGCTAATCATTGCTGATATTTCCTTGAATAACGCTGGTAATTACACTTGTGAGGCCTTTAACAATGCAACAAAATGATAGTTTGACAACAAGGGACATGGTTGTGGTAGGTACGTAATATATCCAGAGAAGGTAGAAGTATTCCTTTTTCTTGTGGGGAACTTTATTTTTGTTTCATTGTTCTACATATCGAAATAGAGAAATTGTATTCACTGATT
Source organism: Squalus acanthias (assembly GCA_030390025.1). Taxonomy (NCBI): domain Eukaryota; kingdom Metazoa; phylum Chordata; class Chondrichthyes; order Squaliformes; family Squalidae; genus Squalus; species Squalus acanthias. The sequence goes on from CM059453.1 coordinate 4,279,351, forward strand.
GTTTTATTTCAGTACCTTATTGTATGCTATTGTCGAGTATTGAGTCATCAATAGTAATACAAAGTTGCATACTATTTGTGCATGCAGTAATTATTGTTTAGTTTAAAAGCCAGCTAAAGTCATGAACAGCTTGGTATAATCAGATAACAACTTTAATTGGATCAACAATATTAATACTAACAAATAAATTGTTATTCTATTTCCATCAAAAATAGTTATGTTAATGAGTTTCTATTTTTTTGTACGATCATGGGTCCATTAGCATTTGGTAATAACTAAAACAGAAAGAAATGGTGTAATTTTTCCTCAGTGTTGTCTCACTGTTTTGCTTCAATATGATGCTTGCAAACATCACTATTGCCAGAATTTTCATTTGGTTAATTTTTACTTCTCGATGTTATGGCATTGGACTACTGAATATGGCAACATTTGCTTAATTAATATTCTAATCCAGATTTGTTTCCTCATTCGAATCCTATTTTTCTCAAGGAAATTTAAACATGAATAACATGCAAATCTGTAAGTTTTTTCCCCGTTAGATTCCTAATTGAAAATTATTCAAATGCATTCATGCGGATGTGCTATCAGGGTATTACGCTGGCTTGTACAATTCTCAAGTAGCTAAAGAAGCTGTTTAACTAGAGAAGAAGTGAGAAAATCCATAAATCAGCATTACAGTCAGCAAAGGAGCAGGAAGAGTCAGTGTCAAAGGCATGTCGCCCATTTAAAACGGACATGAGGAGGAATTTCTTCTCTGAGGGTCGTGAATCTTTGGAATTCTCTACCCCAGAGAGCTGTGGAGGCAGAGTCATTAAATATATTTAAGGCTGAGATTGACATATATTTGAGCTACAGTGGAGTCGAGGGTTATGGGGAGCGGGCGGGAAAGTGGAGTTGAGGCCAAGATCAGATCAGCCATGATATTGGATGGCAGGGCAGGCTCGAGGGGCCAAATGGCCGCCTACTGCTCCTATTTCTTATTTACACTTCAAAACTACTTAACAGGCTGTTAAGCACGTTGGGATGTCCTGAAGTCATCAAAGACTCTTTATAAAATGTAAACCTATTCTTTCTATTTTTAAAAGCAAAGGATGGCCTTAAATGGGAGAGAAATGCAAGTCTCAGGAACATATGAATGAAAGGAATGAATAAATAGTGAAATGAAACAATTTGGAAATCAACCCGACTTCATACATTTGCAGTGTGTGGGCTAACATTAGAAGTTGACAGATTGCTGTCATCTAGGATTCAGCTGAGGACTGTTATGGAGGGTTCCACTGAGGGCTGTTGTAGAGTGGATTGAGCTAAGGGCTGGAGTAGATTCCGGCTGATGGCATCAGTGGTAGCTGTGACAATATAAACAGTATTTGCTGAAACTGCCACGGGATGCACATCGTCCCTCCAATAACGTCTGGCTACATTAACATTTCTTAAAGGAAAGTTCAACATTGCCCCTGAGGGAATCCGCACAACTTGCATGGAATTTCTTTTTAAAAGTGTTTTGGAAGTGTTAACAGCTCCATAACAAAGGTTTCTTTTATTTTCCTTTTTAGTCTTTTACCCTTTAATACCATGGAGGGATCTAGCAAAGAATGTCAACACATTTTTCACTAAAATGTTTTTCAGGTGTTAATTAATAATTTGTTCATTTGCCTTCACACAATGTGGAAAAATCTCAACCCAAATGTACTGTTGCCTCTTTGTTTGAATATCCAATTTGTTGTGTTTCATCCACATTAATACAAGACATCATTGCTCCACAAGGTACAGACTAATAGCTGGTCAGATTCCAGCATTTTACATTTCATCCTCTTCGTTTACATTTATACTTTTTTGTAAGTTGATTCGCACATGAGAACTAAGAAATATATGTTGTACTAATTAGACATACATCCACACTGCAGCTAAAAGTGAAGCGTCAAATGTAAACCTGTTTAATTTTGAGAATGATAGTAATAACAGAGGGCCAAGTTGATTGAGTACACATTCTATTTCTCTGCTGCACAGTGTCTGAATCGCAGATATCAACATATGGAACTTGCACACTTTAAGCTGAAAGTATCATCATTATTTTCCATAAGAACACACAGATAAAAGTTCAGTGCACAAATGCTGACTTTAGAATCTGGAGCTAAATCCACCATCCTCCAAGTTTATTTTTCAAGTGCGCTAACTAATCTCCTGTGTTTTGACAGAGCCTGTTTCCAAGCCTAATGTTACAGCCAATGCCACCAACCCAGTAGAACACAATGCCACCGTGGCTCTGACGTGCTCCGCATCAGGCACAGCAGTTTCATATCAGTGGCTTGAGGACAATAGCACTATTATTCCTGATAACAGGTTTAGTCTAAGTGATGATAATAGCACCCTCACTATATCTGGAGTGTTACGGTCTGATGGAGGATTCACGTGCTATGCATACAACCTTATTAACGGAATGACAAGTGACCGATATCATTTGAATGTTAGCTGTAAGTGTCCCAACAGATCGTTATTTTAATCATTTATTACCAATCCTGCTGAATTTGTGATTGTGAAAGAGAATGGTTTGATCTCTTGGTGCAATAAGGTTTATTTATTGAATCATGTATGCAGGTAGCTTACCACTTCTACAATACCAAAGATAATTTGCTGTGGGTTTATTTTCTTAAAGAAGTATACTTGAATTAATTTGTCTTTTTAGAGACAGGACTGGTAATAAAAATAATATTCACTTATGGGTAATGATATTGTTCAGTTTGCGTTGCATATACATCTATTTATTTACAAAAGAATCTAAAATGAAATAACTTTTTTGGCAGCCCATGTCTTTGTTACCTCTAGTCTTGACTATTTCAAACACTCCGGGCTGGTCTCCCACATTCTACACTATGTAAACTTGAGGCTATTCAAAATTCGGCTGTCCTTGTCCTATCTCACACCAATCCCATTGATTCATCACCCCTGTTCTCGCTGACCTACATTGGCTCCCGGTTAAGCAATGGCTCAATTTCAAAATTCTCATCCTTGTTTTCAAATCCCTCCATGGCCTCCACCCTCCCTAGCTCTGTAATCTCCTCCAACCCCACAACCTGCGCTCCTCTAATTCTGCCCTCTTGAGCATCCCTGATTATAATCGCTCAACCATTGGTGGCCGTGCCTCCTGTTGCCTAGGCCCGAAGGTCTGTAAGTCCCTCCCATAACCTCTCCGCCTCTCTATCTCTCTTTTTCCTCCTATAAGATGTTCCTCAAAACCTACCTCTTTGACCAAGCTTTTGGTCATCTGCCCTAATTTTTCCTTAAGTGGCTCGGTATCAAATTTTTAGTCTTTTAATACACCTGTGAAGCACCTTGGGACATTTTACCATTTTAAAGGTGCTATATAAATACAAGTTGTTTTTGTTGTTGGTGCACACTGGCGTTATGAATCCCAGATGACACTGCCCATCACTATTCAGGCTTAATACTGCTAATGCTGATACCAGGTGCTGTAATCTATAGGATCTTTAGTGAAGTAGTATCAGAACATTTTTCCGTTACTTCAGTGGCAGTTTGGAATGTAATGGCAGTTTGATATTTGCCATGAAGTTAAATAGGCAAGATTTAGATACCAAAAATTGAAAATTTGGTAGTGTGGAAAAAGAATTCATCATGGAAATAAATTGAGCAAATCAAAATATAATATTGTCAATTTTGTTTCAGCACAATAAATTGTGATTCACCGTTGCTGCAATAAGTGTAAAACAGGTTTTTACAGATCACTCATTTTAAGAGAGATTTGGCAGTTATCCGATCGCTAGAGGAAGCGAATCCTGTCCATCCCTAAACTCCAACGCTATACACGTTTAAGAGTCACTGGATAGCATCAGAAGCAGAAAAAGTTGGTGATTTTGCCACTTTTAACTCTAGTGCCATCATTCCTATCCTGGCTAAGCTCAGCTGATTTGGTAAAGACCATGGGCTTCAAATTGCTGGAGACACGCTGCACTGCTGGAAATGTGGAGGGGCAGGAATTCCAGCTGCTACCGTGACCTTACATTGACTTCATCCCAAATCATTGTGGTGCCCAGTAGCTCTACCAGGGGCAGGGGAACAGCCGCTGCAGCCAAAGCAGCTTAATTTCCACAACTCTCTTTGAAAAGCTTCATTGACACTTTTGCAATACCAATTGATTTTTCTGCAGTCGATTACTACTGGGAAACTGGCATTGGACCCCTGCCCCAACACACTGGGAAACTGGCATTGGACCCCCACCCCTACACACTGGGAAACTGGCATTGGAACCCCAATCCTACACACTGGGAAACTGGCATTGGAACCTCACCCCTACACACTGGGAAATTGGCATTGGACCCCCACCCTTACACACTGGGAAACTGGCATTGGACCCCCCACCCCTACACACTGGGAAATTGGCATTGGAACCCCACCCCTACACACTGGGAAACTGGCATTGGAACCCCAATCCTACACACTGTGAAACTGGCATTGGAACCCCACCCCTACACACTGGGAAACTGGCATTGGACCCCGACCCCTACACACTGGGGAAATGGCATTGGACCCCCACCACTACACACTGGGGAACCTGTCATTGGACCGCCACCCCTACACACTGGGAAACTGGCATTGGACCCCCCCACCCCGACACACTGGGAAACTGGCATTGGACCCCCACCCTTACACACTGGGGAACTGGCATTGGACACCCATCCCTACACACTGGGTAACTGGTATTGGAACCACACCCCTACACACTGGGAAACTGGCATTGGACCCTCACCCCTACACACTGGGAAACTGGCATTGGATCCCCACCCCGACACGCGGGGGAAACTGGCATTGGAAAACCACCCTTACGCACTGGAAAAATGGCATTGGCCCCCCACCCCTACATACTGGGAAACTTGCATTGGACCCCCACCCCTACACACTGGGGAAACTGGAATTAAACCCCCACCCTTACACACTTGGAAGCTGGCATTGGATCCTCAACCCTACAGACTGGCGAAACTGGCATTGGACCCCCAACCCAACAGACTGGGAAACTGGCATTGGGCCGCCACCCCTACAAACTGGGAAACTGGCATTGGACCCCCACCCCTAGACAATGGGGAAACTGGCATTGGACCCAACCCCTACACCCTGGGGAAAGTGGCATTGGACCCCCCACCCCTACACACTGGGAAACTGGCATTGGACCCCCTACCCCTACACACTGGGAAACTGGCATTGGACCCTCACCCCTACACACTGGGAAACTGGCATTGGACCCGCACCCCTGCACACTGGGAAACTGGCATTGGACCCCCCACCCCTACACACTGCGAAACTGGCATTGGACCCTCACCCCTACACACTGGGAAACTGGCATTGGACCCCCTACCCCTACACACTGGGTGACTGGCATTGGACCCCCACACCTGCACGTTGGGGAAACTAACATTGGACCCCCCACCCCTACACACTGGAAAACTGGCATTGAGCTCCTACACAATGGGGAAACTGGCATTGGACCCCCACCCCTACAAGCTGGAAAATCGCATTGGACCCCAACACACTGGGAAATTGGCATTGGAATCCCACCCCTGCACACTGGGAAAATGGCATTTGACCCACACCCCTACACACTGGGGAAACTGACATTGGACCTCCACCACTACACATTGGGGAAACTGGCATTGGACCCCCACCCTTACACACTGGGAAACTGGCATTGGACCCCCACCCCTTCACACTGGGAAACTGGCATTGGACCCAACCCCTACACCCTGGGAAACTGGCATTGGACCCCCAACCCTACACACTGGGAAACTGGCATTGGACCCCCACCCCTGCACACTGGGAAACTGGCATTGGAAACGAACCCTTACACACTGGGAAACTGGCATTGGAAACGAACCCCTACACACTGGGAAACTGGCATTGGACCCCCACCCCTGCACACAGGGAAACTGGCATTGGAAACGAACCCTTACACACTGGGAAACTGGCATTGGAACCCCACCACTACACACTGGGAAACTGGCATTGGACCCCCACCCCTACACACTGGGGAACTGGCATTGGGCTCCTACATAATGGGGAAACTGGCATTGGACCCCCCACCCCTACACGCTGGAGAAACTGGCATTGGACCCCCCACCCTTACACACTGGAAAACTGGCATTGGGCTCCTACATAATGGGGAAACTGGCATTGGACCTTCCTACAAGCTGAGGAAACTGGAATTAAACCCCCACCCTTACACACTGGGAAACTGGCATTGGACCCCCCACCCCTACACACAGGGAAACTGGCATTGGAACCCTACCCCTACACACTGGGTGACTGGCATTGGACCCCCACACCTGCACGCTGGGGAAACTAACATTGGACCCCCCACCCCTACACACTGGAAAACTGGCATTGAGCTCCTACACAATGGGGAAACTGGCATTGGACCCCCACCCCTACAAGCTGGAAAATCGCATTGGACCCCAACACACTGGGAAATTGGCATTGGAATCCCACCCCTGCACACTGGGAAAATGGCATTTGACCCACACCCCTACACACTGGGGAAACTGACATTGGACCCCCACCACTACACATTGGGGAAACTGGCATTGGACCCCCACCCCTACACACTGGAGAAACTGGCATTGGACCCCCACCCTTACACACTGGGAAACTGGCATTGGACCCCCACCCCTTCACACTGGGAAACTGGCATTGGACACCCACCCCTACACACTGGGAAACTGGCATTGGAACCACAGCCCAACACACTGGGTGACTGGCATTGGACCCCCACCCCTACACTCTGGGGAAACTGGCATTGGACCCCCCACCCCTACACACTGGAAAACTGGGATTGGGCTCCCACACACTGGGAAAATGGCATTTGACCCACACCCCTACACACTGGGAAACTGGCATTGGAACCCCACCCCTACACACTGGGAAAATGGCATTTGACCCACACCCCAACACACTGGGAAACTGGCATTGGATCCCCATCCCTACACACTGGGAAACTGGCATTGGAACCCCAGCCATACGCACTGGGAAACTGGCATTGGACCCCCACCCCTACACACTGGGAAACTGGCATTGGAACCCCACCCCTATGCACTGGGAAACTGGCTTTGGAACCCCAGCCATACGCACTGCGAAACTGGCTTTGGAACCCTACCCCTACACACTGGGAAACTGGCATTGGACCCCCACCCCTACACACTGGGGATACTGGCATTGGACCCCCAACCCGACACACTGGGGAAACTGGCATTGGATCCCCACCCCTACACACTGGGAAACTGGCATTGGACCCCCACCCCTACACACTGGGAAGCTGGCATTGGATCCCCAACCCTACAGACTGGGGAAACTGGCATTGGACCATCAACCCTACACACTGGGAAACTGGCATTGGGCCCCCACCCCTACACACTGGGAAACTTGCATTGGACCCCCACCCCTACACACTGGGAAACTGGCATTGGACCCAACCCCTACAGCCTGGGAAACTGGCATTGGAACCCCCACCCCTACACACTGGGAAACTGGCATTGAACCACTACACACTGGGAAACTGGCATTGGACCCCCACCCCTACACACTGGGGAAACTGGCATTGGACCCAACCCCTACACCCTGGGAAACTGGCATTGGAGCCCCCACCCCTACGCACTGGGAAACTGGCATTGGAACACCACCCCTACACACTGGGGAACTGGCTTTGGATCCCCGGCCCTACACACTGGGAAACTGGCATTGGTCACCCCACCCCGACACACTGGGGAAACTGGCATTGAACCCCCACCCCTACACACTGGGGAACTGGCTTTGGATCCCCGGCCCTACACACTGGGAAACTTGCATTGGACCCCCCACCCCTACACACTGGGGAAACTGGCATTGGACCCACACCCTTACACACTGGGAAACTGGCATTAGAACCCCAGCCCTACGCACTGGGAAACTGGCATTGGAACCCCAGCCATAGGCACTGGGAAACTGGCATTGGACCCCCACCCCTACACACTGGGGAAACTGGCATTGGAACCCCACCCCTACACACTGGGGAAACTGGCATTGGACCCACACCCTTACACATTGGGAAACTGGCATTGGAACCCCAGCCCTACGCACTGGGAAACTGGCATAGGATCCTCACGCCTACTCACTGGGAAACTGGCATTGGAACCCCCACCACTACACACTGGGGAACTGGCATTGGACCCCCACCCCTACACACTGGGAACCTGGCATTGGATCCCCAACCCTACAGACTGGGGAAACTGGCATTGGACACCCAACCCTACACACTGGGAAACTGGCATTGGGCCCCCACCCCTACACACTGGGAAACTGGCATTGGACCCCCACCCCTACACACTGGGGAAACTGGCATTGGACCCAACCCCTACACCCTAGGAATCTGGCATTGGACCCCCACCCCTACACACTGGGAAACTGGCTTTGGACCCCAACCCTACACACTGGGGAAATGGCATTGGACCCCCACCACGACACACTGGGGAACCTGTCATTGGACCCCCACCCCTACACACAGGGGAAACTGGCATTAGACCCCCACCCCGACACACTGGGAAACTGGCATTGGACCCTCACCCTTACACACTGGGGAACTGGCATTGGACCTCCATCCCTACACACTGGGTAACTGGTATTGGAACCACACCACTACACACTGGGAAACTGGCATTGGACCCTCACCCCTACACACTGGGAAACTGGCATTGGACCACCACCCCTACACACTGGGAAACTGGGATTGGGCTCCTACACAGTGGGAAAATGGCATTTGACCCACACCCCTACACACTGGGAAACTGGCATTGGACCCCAACACACTGGGAAATTGGCATTAGAACCCCACCCCTACACACTGGGAAAATGGCATTTGACCCACACCCCTACTCACGGGGAAACTGGCATTGGAACCCCAGCCATACGCTCTGGGAAACTGGCATTGGAACCCTACCCCTACCCACTGGGAAACTGGCATTGGACCCACACCCCTACTCACAGGGAAACTGGCATTGGAACCGCAGCCATACGCTCTGGGAAACTGGCATTGGAACCCTACCCCTACACACTGGGAAACTGGCATTGGACCCCCACACCTACACACTGGGGAAACTGGCATTGGACCCCCACCCCGACACACTGGGAAGCTGGCATTGGATCCCCAACCCTACAGACTGGGGAAACTGGCATTGGACCATCAACCCTTCACACTGGGAAACTGGCATTGGGCCCTCACCCCTATACACTGGGAAACTGTCATTGGAACCCCCACCCCTACACACTGGGAAACTGGCATTGAACCCCCACCCCTACACACTGGGAAACTGGCATTGGACCCCCACCCCTACACACTGGGAAAACTGCCATTGGACGCAACACCTACACCCTGGGAAACTGGCATTGGAGCCCCCACCGCTGCACACTGGGAAACTGGCGTTGGAACCCCACCACTACACACTGGGAAATTGGCATTGAACCCCCACCCCTACAAACTGGGGAACTGGCATTGGAACCCCACCCCTACACACTGGGGAAACTGGCATTGGAAACTCACCCTTACACACTGGGTGACTGGCATTGGACCCCCACCCCTACACGCTGGGGAAACTGGCATTGGACCCCCCCACCCCTACACACTGCAAAACTGGCATTGGGCTCCGACACAATGGGGAAACTGGCATTGGACCTCCACCCCTACAAGCTGGAAAATGGCATTTGACCCACACCCCTACACACTTTGAAACTGGCATTGGAACCCCACCCCAACACACTGGGAAGCTGGCATTGGATCACCAACCCTACAGACTGGGGAAACTGGCATTGGACACCCAACCCTACACACTGGGAAACTGGCATTGGGCCCCCACTTCTACACTCTGGGAAACTGGCATTGGACACCCATCCCTACACACTGGGGAAACTGGCATTGGACCCAACCCCTACAACCTGGGAAACTGGCATTGGAAACCCCAACCCTACACACTGGGAAACTGGCATTGGACCCTCACCCCGACACACTGGGGAACTGGCATTGGACCCCCACCCCTACACACTGGGAAACTGGCATTGGACCTCCACCCCTACACGTTGGGAAACTGGCACTGGACCCCCACCCCTACACACTGGGGAAACTGGCATTGGACCCAACCCCTACACCCTGGGAAACTGCCATTGGACCCCCACCCTTACACACTCGGAAACTGGCATTGGAACCCCAGCCCTACACACTGGGGAACTGGCATTGGACCCCCACCCCTACACACTGGGAAACTGGCATTGGACCCCCCACCCCTACACACTGGGAAACTGGCAATGGACCCCCCCACCCCCACACACTGGGGAAACTGGCATTGGACCCCCACACTTACACACTGGGGAACTGGCATTGGACCCCCACCCCTACACACTGGGAAACTGGCTTTGGACCCCACCCCTACACACTGGGAAACTGGCATTCGACCCCAACCCTACACACTGGGAAAATGGCATTTGACCCACACCCCTACACACTGGGAAACTGGCATTGGACCCCCACCCCTACACACTGGGAAACTGGCTTTGGACCCCATCCCTACACACTGGGAAACTGGCATTGGAACCCCACCCCTACACACTGGGAAAATGGCATTTGACCCACACCCCTGCACACTGGGAAACTGGCATTGGATCCCCATACCTACACACTGGAAAACTGGCATTGGAACCCCAGCCATACGCACTGGGAAACTGGCATTGGAGCCCGACCACTACACACTGGGAAACTGGCATTGGAACCCTACCCCGACACACTGGGAAACTGGCATTGGAACCCCACCCCTCCGCACTGGGAAACTGGTATTGGAACCCCAGCCATACGCACTGGAAAACTGGCATTGCACCCCAACCCCTACACACTGGGGATACTGGCATTGGACCCCCAACCCTACACACTGGGGAACTGGCATAGGATCCTCACCCCTACGCAAATTGAAACTGGAATTGGAACCCCCACCCCTACACACTGGGGAACTGGCATTGGACCCCCACCCCTACACACTGGGAAACTGGCATTTACCCCCACCCCTACACACTGGGGAAACTGGCATTGGAACCCCCACCGCTCCACACTGGGAAACTGGCATTGGAACCCCACCCCTACACACTGGGAAAATGGCATTTGACCCTCACCCCTACACACTGGGAAACTGGCATTGGATCCCCATCCCTACACACTGGGAAACTGGCATTGGAACCCCAGCCATACGCACTGGGAAACTGGCATTGGATCCCCACCACTACACACTGGGAAACTGGCATTGGAACCCTACCGCTACACACTGGGAAACTGGCATTGGATCCCCACCCCTACGCACTGGGAAACTGGCATTGAACCCCCACCCCTACACACTGGGGAAACTGGCATTGGAACCCCCACCGCTACACACTGGGAAACTGGCATTGAACCCCCACCCCTACGCACTGGGAAACTGGCATTGGACCCCCACCCCTACGCACTGGGGAAACTGGCATTGGACCCAACCCCTACACACTGGGAAACTGGCATTGGAACCCCACCCCTACACACTGGGAAACTGGCATTGAACCCCCACCCCAACACACTGGGGAACTGGCATTGGATCCCCGGCCCTGCACACTGGGAAACTGGCATTGGACCACCCACCCCTTTACACTGGGAAACTGGCTTGGGACCCCCCCAAGCCCACACACTGGGGAAACTGGCATTGGAAACTCACCCTTACACACTGGGAAACTGGCATTGGACCCGCACCCCTACACACTGGGTGACTGGCATTGGACCCCCACCCCTACACACTGGAAAACTGGCATTGGGCTCCTACACAATGGGGAAAATGGCATTGGACCCCCACACACTGGGAAACTGGCATTGGAACACGACCCCTACACACTGGGAAAATGGCATTGGAACCCCAGTCATACGCACTGGGGAACTGGCATTGGACCCCCACCCCTCCACACTGGTGAAACTGGCATTGGACCCCCACACCGACACGCTGGGGAAACTGGAATTGGAAAACCACCCTTACACACTGGGGAACTGGCATTGGACCCCCACCCCTACACACTGGGGAACTGGCATTGGACCCCCACCCCTACACACTGGGAAACTGGCATTGGACCTCCACCCCTACACGTTGGGAAACTGGCACTGGACCCCCACCCCTACACACTGGGGAAACTGGCATTGGACCCAACCCCTACACCCTGGGAAACTGCCATTGGACCCCCACCCTTACACACTCGGAAACTGGCATTGGAACCCCAGCCCTACACACTGGGGAACTGGCATTGGACCCACACCCCTACACACTGGGAAACTGGCATTGGACCCCCCACCCCTACACACTGGGAAACTGGCATTGGACCCCCCACCCCCACACACTGGGGAAACTGGCATTGGACCCCCACACTTACACACTGGGGAACTGGCATTGGACCCCCACCCCTACACACTGGGAAACTGGCTTTGGACCCCACCCCTACACACTGGGAAACTGGCATTCGACCCCAACCCTACACACTGGGAAAATGGCATTTGACCCACACCCCTACACACTGGGAAACTGGCATTGGAACCCCACCCCTACACACTGGGAAAATGGCATTTGACCCACACCCCTGCACACTGGGAAACTGGCATTGGATCCCCATACCTACACACTGGAAAACTGGCATTGGAACCCCAGCCATACGCACTGGGAAACTGGCATTGGAGCCCGACCACTACACACTGGGAAACTGGCATTGGAACCCTACCCCGACACACTGGGAAACTGGCATTGGAACCCCACCCCTCCGCACTGGGAAACTGGCATTGGAACCCCAGCCATACGCACTGGAAAACTGGCATTGCACCCCAACCCCTACACACTGGGGATACTGGCATTGGACCCCCAACCCTACACACTGGGGAACTGGCATAGGATCCTCACCCCTACGCAAATTGAAACTGGAATTGGAACCCCCACCCCTACACACTGGGGAACTGGCATTGGACCCCCACCCCTACACACTGGGAAACTGGCATTTACCCCCACCCCTACACACTGGGGAAACTGGCATTGGAACCCCCACCGCTCCACACTGGGAAACTGGCATTGGAACCCCACCCCTACACACTGGGAAAATGGCATTTGACCCTCACCCCTACACACTGGGAAACTGGCATTGGATCCCCATCCCTACACACTGGGAAACTGGCATTGGAACCCCAGCCATACGCACTGGGAAACTGGCATTGGATCCCCACCGCTACACACTGGGAAACTGGCATTGGAACCCTACCGCTACACACTGGGAAACTGGCATTGGATCCCCACCCCTACGCACTGGGAAACTGGCATTGAACCCCCACCCCTACACACTGGGGAAACTGGCATTGGAACCCCCACCCCTACGCACTGGGAAACTGGCATTGGACCCCCACCCCTACGCACTGGGGAAACTGGCATTGGACCCAACCCCTACACACTGGGAAACTGGCATTGGAACCCCACCCCTACACACTGGGAAACTGGCATTGAACCGCCACCCCAACACACTGGGGAACTGGCATTGGATCCCCGGCCCTGCACACTGGGAAACTGGCATTGGACCACCCACCCCTTTACACTGGGAAACTGGCTTGGACCCCCCAAGCCCACACACTGGGGAAACTGGCATTGGAAACTCACCCTTACACACTGGAAAACTGGCATTGGACCCGCACCCCTACACACTGGGTGACTGGCATTGGACCCCCACCCCTACACGCTGGGGAAACTGGCATTGGACCCCCCACCCCGACACACTGGAAAACTGGCATTGGGCTCCTACACAATGGGGAAAATGGCATTGGACCCCCAAACACTGGGAAACTGGCATTGGAACACCACCCCTACACACTGGGAAAATGGCATTGGAACCCCAGTCATATGCACTGGGGAACTGGCATTGGACCCCCACCCCTCCACACTGGGAAACTGGCATTGGACCCCCACACCGACACGCTGGGGAAACTGGCATTGAAAACCACCCTTACACACTGGGGAACTGGCATTGGACCCCCACCCCTACACACTGGGGAACTGGCATTGGACCCCCACCCCTACACACTGGGAAACTGGCATTGGACCCCCACCCCTACACGTTGGGAAACTGGCACTGGACCCCCACCCCTACACACTCGGAAACTGGCATTGGAACCCCAGCCCTACACACTGGGGAACTGGCATTGGACCCCCACCCCTACACACTGGGAAACTGGCATTGGACCCCCACCCCTCCACACTGGTGAAACTGGCATTGGACCCCCACACCGACACGCTGGGGAAACTGGAATTGGAAAACCACCCTTACACACTGGGGAACTGGCATTGGACCCCCACCCCTACACACTGGGGAACTGGCATTGGACCCCCACCCCTACACACTGGGAAACTGGCATTGGACCCCCACCCCGACACGTTGGGAAACTGGCACTGGACCCCCACCCCTACACACTCGGAAACTGGCATTGGAACCCCAGCCCTACACACTGGGGAACTGGCATTGGACCCCCACCCCTACACACTGGGAAACTGGCAATGGACCCCCCACCCCCACACACTGGGGAAACTGGCATTGGACCCCCATACTTACACACTGGGAAACTGGCATTGGACCCCCACCCCTACACACTGGGAAACTGGCTTTGGACCCCACCCCTAACACTGGGGAAATGGCATTGCACCCCCCCCCACCCCGACACACTGGGAAACTGGCATTGGAGCCCCCACCCCTACACACAGGGAAACTGGCATTGGAACCCCACCCCTACACACTGGGGAAAATGGCATTGGACCCCCACACCTACACACTGGGGAAACTGGCATTGGACCCCCACCACTACACACTGGTGAAACTGGCATTGGACCCCCACCGCTACACACTGGAGAAACTGGCATTGGACACCCACTCTTACACACTGGGAAACTGGCATTGGACCCCCACCCCTACACACTGGGTGACTGGCATTGGAACCCCACCCTTACAAACTGGGAAACTGGCATTGGACCCCCACACCTACGCACTGGGAAACTGGCATTGGACCCCCACCCCTACACACTGGGAAACTGGCATTGGAACCCCACCCCTACACACTGGGTGACTGGCATTGGACCCCCACCCCTACACACTGGGGAAACTGGCATTGGACCCCCAACCCCTACACACTGGAAAACTGGGATTGGGCTCCTACACACTGGGAAAATAGCATTTGACCCACACCCCTACACACTGGGAAACTGGCATTGGACCCACACCCCTACACACTGGGAAACTGGCATTGGAACCCCACCCCTACACACTGGGAAAATGGCATTTGACCCACACCCCTGCACACTGGGAAACTGGCATTGGAACCCCAGCCATACGCACTGGGAAACTGGCATTGGACCCCCACCACTACACACTGGGAAACTGGCTTTGGAACCCTACCAGGACACACTGGGAAACTGGCATTGGAACCCCACCCCTCCGCACTGGGAAACTGGCATTGGAACCCCAGCCATACGCACTGGAAAACTGGCATTGGACCCCAGCCCCTACACACTGGGGAAACTGGCATTGGACCCCCAACCCTACACACTGGGGAACTGGCATAGGATCCTCACCCCTACGCAAAGGGAAACTTGAATTGGAACCCCCACCCCCACACACTGGGGAACTGGCATTGGACCCCCACCCCTACCCACTGGGAAACTGGCATTGACCCCCACCCCTACACACTGGGGAAACTGGCATTGGAACCCCCACCGCTCCACACTGGGAAACTGGCATTGGAACCCCACCCCTACACACTGGGAAAATGGCATTTGACCCTCACCCCTACACACTGGGAAACTGGCATTGGATCCCCATTCCTACACACTGGGAAACTGGCATTGGAACCCCAGCCATACGCACTGGGAAACTGGCATTGGCTCCCCACCACTACACACTGGGAAACTGGCATTGGAACCCTACCGCTACACACTGGGAAACTGGCATTGGATCCCCACCCCTACACACTGGGCAACTGGCATTGGACCCCCAGCCATACGCACTGGGAAACTGGCATTGGACCCCCACCCCGACACACTGGGGAAACTGGCATTGGACCCCCAACCCTACACACTGGGGAACTGGCATAGGATCCTCACCCCTACGGACTGGGAAACTGGCGGTGAACCCCCACCCCTACACACTGGGGAAACTGGCATTGGAACCCCACCCCTACATACTGGGAAACTGGCATTGAACCCCCACCCCAACACACTGGGGAACTGGCATTGGATCCCCGGCCCTGCACACTGGGAAACTGGCATTGGACCACCCACCCCTTTACACTGGGAAACTGGCTTTGGACCCCCCCACCCCCACACACTGGGGAAACTGGCATTGGAAACTCACCCTTACACACTGGGAAACTGGCATTGGACCCGCACCCCTACACGCTGAAGAAACTGGCATTGGACCCCCCACCCCTACACACTGGAAAACTGGCATTGGGCTCCTACACAATGGGGAAACTGGCATTGGACCCCCACACACTGGGAAACTGGCATTGGAACACGACCCCTACACACTGGGAAAATGGCATTGGAACCCCAGTCATACGCACTGGGGAACATAGAAACATAGAAACATAGAATCTAGGAGCAGGAGTAGGCCATTCGGCCCGTCGAGCCTGCTCCGCCATTCAATACGATCATGGCTGATCATCCAAATCCAGTACCCTGTCCCTGCTTTAATCCCCACAGTACACATATCCCACCCTACCCCCGTAACCCCACATATTTAATTCCCCCTAACATATCCCATCCTATCCCCATAACCCCACATATTTAATCCCCCCTAACACTAAGGGTCAATTTATCATAGCCAAATCAACCTAACCCACACATTTTTGGACTGTGGGAGGAAACCGGAGCACCCGGAGGAAACCCACGCAGACACGGGGAGAATGTGCAAACTCCACACAGACAGTCACCCGAGGTCAGATTCGAACCCGGGTCTCTGGCGCTGTGAGGCACCAGTGCTAACCACTATGCCACCGTGTTGCCCACTGGCATTGGACCCCCACCCCTCCACACTGGTGAAACTGGCATTGGACCCCCACCCCGACACGCTGGGGAAACTGGAATTGGAAAACCACCCTTACACACTGGGAAACTGGCATTGGACCCCCACCCCTACACACTGGGAAACTGGCATTGGACCCCCACCCCTACAAACTGGGGAAACAGGAATTAAACCCCCACCCTTACACACTGGGAAACTGGCATTGGAGCCCCCACCCCTACACACAGGGAAACTGGCATTGGAACCCCACCCCTACACACTGGGGAAAATGGCATTGGACCCCCGCCACTACACACTGGGGAAACTGGCATTGGACCCCCACCCCGACACACTGCGAAACTGGCATTGGAACCCCAACCCCTACACACTGGAAAACTGGCATTGGGCTCCTACACACTGGGAAAATGGCATTTGACCCACACCCCTACACACTGGGAAACTGGCATGGACCCCAACACACTGGGAAACTGGCATTGGAACCCCAACCCTACACACTGGGAAAATGGCATTTGACCACACCCCTACACACTGGGAAAATTGCATTTGACCCACACCCCTACACACTGGGAAAATTGCATTTGACCCACACCCCTACACACTGGGAAACTGGCATTGGATCCCCATCCCTACACACTGTGAAACTGGCATTGGAACCCCAGCCATACGCACTGGGAAACTGGCATTGGACCCCCACCACTACACACTGGGAAACTGGCATTGGAACCCCACCCCTCCGTACTGGGAAACTGGCATTGGAACCCCAGCCATACGCACTGGGAAACTGGCATTGAACCCCCACCCCTACACACTGGGAAACTGGCATTGGACCCCCAGCACTACACACTGGGGAAACTGGCATTGGAACCCCACCCCTATACACTGGGAAAATGGCATTTGACCCACACCCCTACACCCTGGGAAACTGTCATTGGATCCCCATTCCTACACACTGGGAAACTGGCATTTGAACCCCAGCCATACGCACTGGGAAACTGGCATTTGACCCAACCCCTGCACCCTGGGAAACTGGCATTGGACCCCCACACCGATACGCTGGGGAAACTGGAATTGGAAAACCACCCTTACACACTGGGGAACTGGCATTGGACCCCCACCCCTACACACTGGGGAACTGGCATTGGACCCCCACCCCTACACACTGGGAAACTGGCATTGGACCTCCACCCCTACACGTTGGGAAACTGGCACTGGACCCCCACCCCTACACACTGGGGAAACTGGCATTGGACCCAACCCCTACACCCTGGGAAACTGCCATTGGACCCCCACCCTTACACACTCGGAAACTGGCATTGGAACCCCAGCCCTACACACTGGGGAACTGGCATTGGACCCCCACCCCTACACACTGGGAAACTGGCATTGGACCCCCCACCCCTACACACTGGGAAACTGGCATTGGACCCCCCACCCCCACACACTGGGGAAACTGGCATTGGACCCCCACACTTACACACTGGGGAACTGGCATTGGACCCCCACCCCTACACACTGGGAAACTGGCTTTGGACCCCACCCCTACACACTGGGAAACTGGCATTCGACCCCAACCCTACACACTGGGAAAATGGCATTTGACCCACACCCCTACACACTGGGAAACTGGCATTGGAACCCCACCCCTACACACTGGGAAAATGGCATTTGACCCACACCCCTGCACACTGGGAAACTGGCATTGGATCCCCATACCTACACACTGGAAAACTGGCATTGGAACCCCAGCCATACGCACTGGGAAACTGGCATTGGAGCCCGACCACTACACACTGGGAAACTGGCATTGGAACCCTACCCCGACACACTGGGAAACTGGCATTGGAACCCCACCCCTCCGCACTGGGAAACTGGCATTGGAACCCCAGCCATACGCACTGGAAAACTGGCATTGCACCCCAACCCCTACACACTGGGGATACTGGCATTGGACCCCCAACCCTACACACTGGGGAACTGGCATAGGATCCTCACCCCTACGCAAATTGAAACTGGAATTGGAACCCCCACCCCTACACACTGGGGAACTGGCATTGGACCCCCACCCCTACACACTGGGAAACTGGCATTTACCCCCACCCCTACACACTGGGGAAACTGGCATTGGAACCCCCACCGCTCCACACTGGGAAACTGGCATTGGAACCCCACCCCTACACACTGGGAAAATGGCATTTGACCCTCACCCCTACACACTGGGAAACTGGCATTGGATCCCCATCCCTACACACTGGGAAACTGGCATTGGAACCCCAGCCATACGCACTGGGAAACTGGCATTGGATCCCCACCGCTACACACTGGGAAACTGGCATTGGAACCCTACCGCTACACACTGGGAAACTGGCATTGGATCCACACCCCTACGCACTGGGAAACTGGCATTGAACCCCCACCCCTACACACTGGGGAAACTGGCATTGGAACCCCCACCGCTACACACTGGGAAACTGGCATTGAACCCCCACCCCTACGCACTGGGAAACTGGCATTGGACCCCCACCCCTACGCACTGGGGAAACTGGCATTGGACCCAACCCCTACACACTGGGAAACTGGCATTGGAACCCCACCCCTACACACTGGGAAACTGGCATTGAACCGCCACCCCAACACACTGGGGAACTGGCATTGGATCCCCGGCCCTGCACACTGGGAAACTGGCATTGGACCACCCACCCCTTTACACTGGGAAACTGGCTTGGGACCCCCCCAAGCCCACACACTGGGGAAACTGGCATTGGAAACTCACCCTTACACGCTGGGGAAACTGGCATTGGACCCCCCACCCCGACACACTGGAAAACTGGCATTGGGCTCCTACACAATGGGGAAAATGGCATTGGACCCCCAAACACTGGGAAACTGGCATTGGAACACCACCCCTACACACTGGGAAAATGGCATTGGAACCCCAGTCATACGCACTGGGGAACTGGCATTGGACCCCCACCCCTCCACACTGGTGAAACTGGCATTGGACCCCCACACCGACACGCTGGGGAAACTGGAATTGGAAAACCACCCTTACACACTGGGGAACTGGCATTGGTCCCCCACCCCTACACACTGTGGAACTGGCATTGGACCCCCACCCCTACACACTGGGAAACTGGCATTGGACCCCCACCCCTACACATTGGGAAACTGGCACTGGACCCCCACCCCTACACACTCGGGAAACTGGCATTGGACCCCCAGCCCTACACACTGGGGAACTGGCATTGGACCCCCACCCCTACACACTGGGAAACTGGCATTGGACCCCCCACCCCTCCACACTGGTGAAACTGGCATTGGACCCCACACCGACACGCTGGGAAACTGGCATTGGAAACCCACCCTTACACACTGGGGAACTGGCATTGGACCCCCACCCCTACACACTGGGGAACTGGCATTGGACCCCCACCCCAACACACTGGGAAACTGGCATTGGACCCCCACCCCTACACGTTGGGAAACTGGCACTGGACCCCCACCCCTACACACTCGGAAACTGGCATTGGAACCCCAGCCCTACACACTGGGGAACTGGCATTGGACCCCCACCCCTACACACTGGGAAACTGGCAATGGACCCCCCCACCCCCACACACTGGGGAAACTGGCATTGGACCCCCACACTTACACACTGGGAAACTGGCATTGGACCCCCACCCCTACACACTGGGAAACTGGCTTTGGACCCCACCCCTAACACTGGGGAAATGGCATTGCACCCCCCCCCCCCACCCCGACACACTGGGAAACTGGCATTGGAGCCCCCACCCCTACACACAGGGAAACTGGCATTGGAACCCCACACCTACACACTGGGGAAAATGGCATTGGACCCCCACACCTACACACTGGGGAAACTGGCATTTGACCCCCACCACTACACACTGGTGAAACTGGCATTGGACCCCCACCGCTACACACTGGAGAAACTGGCATTGGACACCCACTCTTACACACTGGGAAACTGGCATTGGACCCCCACCCCTACACACTGGGTGACTGGCATTGGAACCCCACCCTTACAAACTGGGAAACTGGCATTGGACCCCCACACCTACGCACTGGGAAACTGGCATTGGACCCCCACCCCTACACACTGGGAAACTGGCATTGGAACCCCACCCCTACACACTGGGTGACTGGCATTGGACCCCCACCCCTACACACTGGGGAAACTGGCATTGGACCCCCAACCCCTACACACTGGAAAACTGGGATTGGGCTCCTACACACTGGTTAAATAGCATTTGACCCACACCCCTACACACTGGGAAACTGGCATTGGACCCACACCCCTACACACTGGGAAACTGGCATTGGAACCCCACCCCTACACACTGGGAAAATGGCATTTGACCCACACCCCTGCACACTGGGAAACTGGCATTGGATCCCCATCCCTACACACTGGGAAACTGGCATTGGAACCCCAGCCATACGCACTGGGAAACTGGCATTGGACCCCCACCACTACACACTGGGAAACTGGCTTTGGAACCCTACCAAGACACACTGGGAAACTGGCATTGGAACCCCACCCCTCCGCACTGGGAAACTGGCATTGGAACCCCAGCCATACGCACTGGAAAACTGGCATTGGACCCCAGCCCCTACACACTGGGGAAACTGGCATTGGACCCACAACCCTACACACTGGGGAACTGGCATAGGATCCTCACCCCTACGCAAAGGGAAACTTTAATTGGAACCCCCACCCCTACACACTGGGGAACTGGCATTGGACCCCCACCCCTACCCACTGGGAAACTGGCATTTACCCCCACCCCTACACACTGGGGAAACTGGCATTGGAACCCCCACCGCTCCACACTGGGAAACTGGCATTGGAACCCCACCCCTACACACTGGGAAAATGGCATTTGACCCTCACCCCTACACACTGGGAAACTGGCATTGGATCCCCATTCCTACACACTGGGAAACTGGCATTGGAACCCCAGCCATACGCACTGGGAAACTGGCATTGGATCCCCACCACTACACACTGGGAAACTGGCATTGGAACCCTACCGCTACACACTGGGAAACTGGCATTGGATCCCCACCCCTACACACTGGGAAACTGGCATTGGACCCCCAGCCATACGCACTGGGAAACTGGCATTGGACCCCCACCCCGACACACTGGGGAAACTGGCATTGGACCCCCAACCCTACACACTGGGGAACTGGCATAGGATCCTCACCCCTACGGACTGGGAAACTGGCGGTGAACCCCCACCCCTACACACTGGGGAAACTGGCATTGGAACCCCACCCCTACATACTGGGAAACTGGCATTGAACCCCCACCCCAACACACTGGGGAACTGGCATTGGATCCCCGGCCCTGCACACTGGGAAACTGGCATTGGACCACCCACCCCTTTACACTGGGAAACTGGCTTTGGACCCCCCCACCCCCACACACTGGGGAAACTGGCAATGGAAACTCACCCTTACACACTGGGAAACTGGCATTGGACCCGCACCCCTACACGCTGAAGAAACTGGCATTGGACCCCCCACCCCTACACACTGGAAAACTGGCATTGGGCTCCTACACAATGGGGAAACTGGAATTGGACCCCCACACACTGGGAAACTGGCATTGGAGCACCACCCCGACACACTGGGAAAATGGCATTGGAACCCCAGTCATACGCACTGGGGAACATAGAAACATAGAAACATAGAATCTAGGAGCAGGAGTAGGCCAT
Organism: Squalus acanthias; assembly: GCA_030390025.1. Classification (NCBI taxonomy): domain Eukaryota; kingdom Metazoa; phylum Chordata; class Chondrichthyes; order Squaliformes; family Squalidae; genus Squalus; species Squalus acanthias. Next base: position 4,302,210 of record CM059453.1, read on the forward strand.
TCGGCCCGTCGAGCCTGCTCCGCCATTCAATACGATCATGGCTGATCATCCAAATCCAGTACCCTGTCCCTGCTTTAATCCCCACAGTACACATATCCCACCCTACCCCCGTAACCCCACATATTTAATTCCCCCTAACATATCCCATCCTATCCCCATAACCCCACATATTTAATCCCCCCTAACACTAAGGGTCAATTTATCATAGCCAAATCAACCTAACCCACACATTTTTGGACTGTGGGAGGAAACCGGAGCACCCGGAGGAAACCCACGCAGACACGGGGAGAATGTGCAAACTCCACACAGACAGTCACCCGAGGTCAGATTCGAACCCGGGTCTCTGGCGCTGTGAGGCACCAGTGCTAACCACTATGCCACCGTGTTGCCCACTGGCATTGGACCCCCACCCCTCCGCACTGGTGAAACTGGCATTGGACCCCCACCCCGACACGCTGGGGAAACTGGAATTGAAAACCACCCTTACACACTGGGAAACTGGCATTGGACCCCCACCCCTACACACTGGGAAACTTGCATTGGACCCCCACCCCTACACACTGGGGAAACTGGAATTAAACCCCCACCCTTACACACTGGGAAACTGGCATTGGAACCCCCACCCCTACACACTGGGAAACTGGCATTGGACCCCCCACCCCTACACACAGGGAAACTGGCATTGGAACCCCACCCCTACACACTGGGGAAAATGGCATTGGACCCCCACCACTACACACTGGGGAAACTGGCATTGGACCCCCACCCCGACACACTGCGAAACTGGCATTGGAACCCCAACCCCTACACACTGGAAAACTGGCATTGGGCTCCTACACACTGGGAAAATGGCATTTGACCCACACCCCTACACACTGGGAAACTGGCATGGACCCCAACACACTGGGAAACTGGCATTGGAACCCCAACCCTACACACTGGGAAAATGGCATTTGACCACACCCCTACACACTGGGAAAATTGCATTTGACCCACACCCCTACACACTGGGAAACTGGCATTGGATCCCCATCCCTACACACTGTGAAACTGGCATTGGAACCCCAGCCATACGCACTGGGAAACTGGCATTGGACCCCCACCACTACACACTGGGAAACTGGCATTGGAACCCCACCCCTCCGTACTGGGAAACTGGCATTGGAACCCCAGCCATACGCACTGGGAAACTGGCATTGAACCCCCACCCCTACACACTGGGAAACTGGCATTGGACCCCCAGCACTACACACTGGGGAAACTGGCATTGGAACCCCACCCCTATACACTGGGAAAATGGCATTTGACCCACACCCCTACACCCTGGGAAACTGTCATTGGATCCCCATCCCTACACACTGGGAAACTGGCATTTGAACCCCAGCCATACGCACTGGGAAACTGGCATTTGACGCAACCCCTGCACCCTGGGAAACTGGCATTGGACCCCCACCCCTACACACTGGGAAACTGGCAATGGAACCCCACCCCTACACACTGGGGAAACTGGCATTGGACCCCCACCGCTACACACTGGGAAACCGGCATTGAACCCCCACCCCTACACACTGGGAAACTGGCATTGGACCCACACCCCTACACACTGGGGAAACTGGCATTGGACCCAACCCCTGCACCCTAGGAAACTGGCATTGGACCCCCACCCCTACATACTGGGAAACTGGCAATGGAACCACACCCCTACACACTGGGAAACTGGCATTGAACCCCCACCCCTACACACTGGGGAACTGGCATTGGACCCCCACCCCTACACACTTGGAAAGTGGCATTGGAACCCCCACCCCTTTACACTGGGAAACTGGCTTTGGACCCCCCCACCCCCACACACTGGGGAAACTGGCATTGGAAACTCACCCTTACACACTGGGAAACTGGCATTGGACCCGCACCCCTACACACTGGGTGACTGGCATTGGACCCCCACCCCTACACGCTGAAGAAACTGGCATTGGACCCCCCACCCCTACACACTGGAAAACTGGCATTGGGCTCCAACACAATGGGGAAACTGGCATTGGACCCCCACACACTGGGAAACTGGCATTGGAGCACCACCCCGACACACTGGGAAAATGGCATTGGAACCCCAGTCATACGCACTGGGGAACATAGAAACATAGAAACATAGAATCTAGGAGCAGGAGTAGGCCATTCGGCCCGTCGAGCCTGCTCCGCCATTCAATACGATCATGGCTGATCATCCAAATCCAGTACCCTGTCCCTGCTTTAATCCCCACAGTACACATATCCCACCCTACCCCCGTAACCCCACATATTTAATTCCCCCTAACATATCCCATCCTATCCCCATAACCCCACATATGTAATCCCCCCTAACACTAAGGGTCAATTTATCATAGCCAAATCAACCTAACCCACACATTTTTGGACTGTGGGAGGAAACCGGAGCACCCGGAGGAAACCCACGCAGACACGGGGAGAATGTGCAAACTCCACACAGACAGTCACCCGAGGTCAGATTCGAACCCGGGTCTCTGGCGCTGTGAGGCACCAGTGCTAACCACTATGCCACCGTGTTGCCCACTGGCATTGGACCCCCACCCCTCCACACTGGTGAAACTGGCATTGGACCCCCACCCCGACACGCTGGGGAAACTGGAATTGGAAAACCACCCTTACACACTGGGAAACTGGCATTGGACCCCCACCCCTACACACTGGGAAACTTGCATTGGGCTCCTACACAATGGGGAAACTGGCATTGGACCCCCACTCCGAAAAGCTGGAAAATGGCATTGGACCCCAACACACTGGGAAACTGGCATTGGAACACCACCCCTACACACTGGGAAACTGGCATTGGAACCCCAGTCATACGCACTGGGAAACTGGCATGGGACCCCCAACCCTACACACTGGGAAACTGGCATTGCCCCCCCACCCCTACACACAGGGAAACTGGCATTGGAACCCCACCCCTACACACTGGGGAAAATGACATTGGACCCCCACACCTACACACTGGGGAAACTGGCATTGGACCCTCACAACTAAACACTGGAGAAACTGGCATTGGACCCCCACCCCTACACACTGGAGAAACTGGCATTGGACACCCACCCTTACACACTGGGAAACTGGCATTGCCCCCCCACCCCTACACACAGGGAAACTGGCATTGGAACCCCACCCCTACACACTGGGGAAAATGGCATTGGACCCCCACACCTACACACTGGGGAAACTGGCATTGGACCCCCACCCCTACACACTGGAGAAACTGGCATTGGACACCCACCCTTACAAACTGGGAAACTGGCATTGGAACCCCCACCCCTCCGCACTTGGAAACTGGCATTGGACCCCCACCCCTACACACTGGGAAACTGGCATTGGAACCCCACCCCTACACACTGGGTGACTGGCATTGGACCCCCACCCCTACACGCTGGGGAAACTGACATTGGACCCCCAACTCCTATACACTGGAAAACTGGGATTGATCTCCTGCACACTGGGAAAATGGCATTTGACCCACACCCCTACACACTGGGAAACTGGCATTGGACCCCAACACACTGGGAAACTGGCATTGGAACCCCAACCCTACACACTGGGAAAATGGCATTTGACCCACACCCCTACACACTGGGAAACTGGCATTGGACCCCCATCCCTACACACTGGGAAACTGGCATTGGAACCCCACCCCTACACACTGGGAAAATGGCATTTGACCCACACCCCTACACACTGAGAAACTGGCATTGGATCCCCATCCCTACACACTGGGAAACTGGCATTGGAACCCCTGCCATACGCACTGGGAAACTGGCATTGGACCCCCACCACTACACACTGGGAAACTGGCATTGGAACCCTACTCCTACATACTGGGAAACTGGCATTGGAACCCCACCCCTACGCACTGGGAAACTGGCATTGGAACCCCAGCCATACGCACTGGGAAACTGGCATTGGACCCCCACCCTTACACACTGGGAAATTGGCATTGGACCACCACCCCTACACACTGGGGAAACTGGCATTGGTCCCCAACCATACACACTTGGGAACTGGCATAGGATCCTCACCCCTACGCACTGGGAAACTGGAATTGGAACCCGCACCCCTACACACTGGGGAACTGGCATTGGACCCCCACCCCTACTCACTGGGAAGCTGGCATTGGATCCCCCACCGCTACACACTGGGAAACTGGCAATGAACCCCCACCCCTTCACACTGGGAAACTGGCATTGGACCCCCACCACTACACACTGGGTAAACTGGCATTGGAACCCCCACCGCTACACACTGGGAAACTGGCATTGGAACCCCACTCCTACACACTGGGAAAATGGCATTTGACCCACACCCCTACTCACTGGGGAACATGGCATTGGACCCAACCCCTGCACCCTGGGAAACTGGCATTGGACCTCCACCCCTACACCCTGGGAAACTGGCATTGGAACCCCACCCCGACACACTGGGAAACTGGTATTGGAACCCCATCCCTACACCCTGGGAAACTGGCATTGGACCCCCACCCCTACACACTGTGAAACTGGCATTGGAACCCCACCCCTACACACTGGGAAACTGGCATTGAACAACCACCCCAACTCACTGGGAAAGTGGCATTGGACCCCCCACCCCTTTATACTGGGAAACTGGCTTTGGACCACCCCACCCCCACACTCTGGGGAAATAGGCATTGGAAACTCACCCTTACACCCTGGGAAACTGGCATTGGACCCCCACCCCTACACACTGGGTGACTGGCATTGGACCCCCACCCCTACACACTGGGGAAACTGGCATTGGACCCCCACCCCTACACACTGGGAAACTGGCATTGGACCCCCACCCCTACACACTGGGTGACTGGCATTGGACCCCCACCCCCACACACTGGGGAAACTGGCATAGGACCCCCACCACTACACACTGGGAAACTGGCATTGGACCCCCACCCCTACACACTGGGTGACTGGCATTGGACCCCCACCCCTACACGCTGGGGAAACTGGCATTGGACCCCCCACCCCTACACACTGGAAAACTGGCATTGGGCTCCTACACAATGGGGAAACTGGCATTGGACCCCCACACACTGGGAAACTGGCATTGGAACACCACCCCGACACACTGGGAAAATAGCATTGGAACCCCAGTCATACGCACTGGGGAACATAGAAACATAGAATCTAGGAGCAGGAGTAGGCCATTCGGCCCGTCGAGCCTGCTCCGCCATTCAATACGATCATGGCTGATCATCCAAATCCAGTACCCTGTCCCTGCTTTAATCCCCACAGTACACATATCCCACCCTACCCCCGTAACCCCACATATTTAATTCCCCCTAACATATCCCATCCTATCCCCATAACCCCACATATTTAATCCCCCCTAACACTAAGGGTCAATTTATCATAGCCAAATCAACCTAACCCACACATTTTTGGACTGTGGGAGGAAACCGGAGCACCCGGAGGAAACCCACGCAGACACGGGGAGAATGTGCAAACTCCACACAGACAGTCACCCGAGGTCAGATTCGAACCCGGGTCTCTGGCGCTGTGAGGCACCAGTGCTAACCACTATGCCACCGTGTTGCCCACTGGCATTGGACCCCCACCCCTCCACACTGGTGAAACTGGCATTGGACCCCCACCCCGACACGCTGGGGAAACTGGAATTGGAAAACCACCCTTACACACTGGGAAACTGGCATTGGACCCCCACCCCTACACACTGGGAAACTTGCATTGGACCCCCACCCCTACAAACTGGGGAAACTGGAATTAAACCCCCACCCTTACACACTGGGAAACTGGCATTGGAACCCCCACCCCTACACACTGGGAAACTGGCATTGGAGCCCCCACCCCTACACACAGGGAAACTGGCATTGGAACCACACCCCTACACACTGGGGAAAATGGCATTGGACCCCCACCACTACACACTGGGGAAACTGGCATTGGACCCCCACCCCGACACACTGCGAAACTGGCATTGGAACCCCACCCCCACACACTGGGAAACTGGCATTGGACCCCCAACCCCTACACACTGGAAAACTGGCATTGGGCTCCTACACACTGGGAAAATGGCATTTGACCCACACCCCTACACACTGGGAAACTGGCATGGACCCCAACACACTGGGAAACTGGCATTGGAACCCCAACCCTACACACTGGGAAAATGGCATTTGACCACACCCCTAAACACTGGGAAAATTGCATTTGACCCACACCCCTACACACTGGGAAACTGGCATTGGATCCCCATCCCTACACACTGTGAAACTGGCATTGGAACCCCAGCCATACGCACTGGGAAACTGGCATTGGACCCCCACCACTACACACTGGGAAACTGCCATTGGAACCCCACCCCTCCGCACTGGGAAACTGGCATTGGAACCCCAGCCATACGCACTGGGAAACTGGCATTGAACCCCCACCCCTACACACTGGGAAACTGGCATTGGACCCCCACCACTACACACTGGGGAAACTGGCATTGGAACCCACACCGCTACACACTGGGAAACTGGCATTGGAACCCCACCCCTATACACTGGGAAAATGGCATTTGACCCACACCCCTACACCCTGGGAAACTGTCATTGGATCCCCATCCCTACACACTGGGAAACTGGCATTTGAACCCCAGCCATACGCACTGGGAAACCGGCATTTGACCCCCACCGCTACACACTGGGAAACTGGCATTGAACCCCCACCCCTACACACTGGGAAACTGGCATTGGACCCACACCCCTACACACTGGGGAAACTGGCATTGGACCCAACCCCTGCACCCTAGGAAACTGGCATTGGACCCCCACCCCTACATACTGGGAAACTGGCATTGAACCCCCACCCCTACTCACTGGGGAACTGGCATTGGATCGCCGGCCCTACACACTTGGAAAGTGGCATTGGAACCCCCACCCCTTTACACTGGGAAACTGGCTTTGGACCCCCCCACCCCCACACACTGGGGAAACTGGCATTGGAAACACACCCTTACATACTGGGAAACTGGCATTGGACCCCCACCCCTACACGCTGGGGAAACTGGGATTGGACACCCCACCCCTACACACTGGAAAACTGGCATTGGGCTCCTACACAATGGGGAAACTGGCATTGGACCCCCACCCCGACAAGCTGGAAAATGGCATTGGACCCCAACACACTGGGAAACTGGCATTGGAACACCACCCCTACACACTGGGAAAATGGCATTTAACCCACACCCCTACACACTTTGAAACTGGCATTGGAACCCCAGCCCTACGCACTGGGAAACTGGCATTGGAACCCCAGTCATACGCACTGGGAAACTGGCATGGGACCCCCAACCCTACACACTGGGAAACTGGCATTGCCCCCCCTCCCCTACACACAGGGAAACTGGCATTGCAACCCCACCCCTACACACTGGGGAAAATGGCATTGGACCCCCACACCTACACACTGGGGAAACTGGCATTGGACCCTCACAACTAAACACTGGGGAAACTGGCATTGGACCCCCAACCATACACAATGGGGAACTGGCATAGGATCCTCACCCCTACGCACTGGGAAACTGGAATTGGAACCCGCACCCCTACACACTGGGGAACTGGCATTGGACCCCCACCCCTACACACTGGGAAGCTGGCATTGGATCCCCCACCGCTACGCACTGGGAAACTGGCAATGAACCCCCACCCCTACACACTGGGAAACTGGCATTGGACCCCCACCACTACACACTGGGGAAACTGGCATTGGAACCCCCACCGCTACACACTGGGAAACTGGCATTGGAACCCCACCCCTACACACTGGGAAAATGGCATTTGACCCACACCCCTACGCACTGGGGAAACTGGCATTGGACCCAACCCCTGCACCCTGGGAAACTGGCATTGGACCTCCACCCCTACACCCTGGGAAACTGGCATTGGAACCCCACCCCGACACACTGGGAAACTGGCATTGGAACCCCATCCCTACACCCTGGGAAACTGGCATTGGATCCCCGGCCCTACTCACTGGGAAAGTGGCATTGGACCCCCCACCACTTTACACTGGGAAACTGGCTTTGGACCACCCCACCCCCACACACTGGGGAAATAGGCATTTGAAACTCACCCTTACACCCTGGGAAACTGGCATTGGACCCCCACCCCTACACACTGGGTGACTGGCATTGGACCCCCACCCCTACACACTGGGGAAACTGGCATTGGACCCCCACCCCTACACACTGGGAAACTGGCATTGGACCCCCACCCCTACACACTGGGTGACTGGCATTGGACCCCCACCCCCACACACTGGGGAAACTGGCATAGGACCCCCACCCCTACACACTGGGAAACTGGCATTGGACCCCCACCCCTACACACTGGGTGACTGGCATTAGACCCCCACCCCTACACGCTGGGGAAACTGGCATTGGGCTCCTACACAATGGGGAAACTGGCATTGGATCCCCACCCCTACAAGCTGCAAAATGGCATTGGACCCCAACACACTGGGAAACTGGCATTGGAACACCACCCTTACACACTGGGGAAATGGCATTTGACCCACACCCCTACACAATTTGAAAGTGGCATTGGACCCCCACCCCTACACACTGGGGAAACTGGCATTGGAACCCCCACCGCTACACACTGGGAAACTGGCATTGGAACCCCACCCCTACACAGTGGGAAAATGGCATTTGACCCACACCCCTACACACTGGGAAACTGGCATTGGATCCGCCACCCCTACACACTGGGGAAACTGTCATTGGACCCCCAACACTACACACTGGGGAACTGGCATAGGATCCTCACCCCTACGCACTGGGAAACTGGAATTGGAACACCCACCCCTACAGACTGGGGAACTGGCATTGGACCCCCACCCCTACACACTGGGAAGCTGGCATTTGATCCCCCACCGCTACACACTGGGAAACTGGCATTGAACCCCTACCCCTACACACTGGGAAACTGGCATTGGACCCCCACCCCTACACACTGGGGAAACTGGCATTGGAACCCCCACCGCTACACACTGGGAAACTGGCATTGAACCCCCACCCCTACACACTGGGAAACTGGCATTGGACCCCCACCCCTACGCACTGGGGAAACTGGCATTGGACCCAACCGCTACACACTGGGAAACTGGCATTGGAACCCCACCCCTACACACTGGGAAACTGGCATTGAACCCCCACCCCAACACACTGGGGTACTGGCATTGGATCCCCGGCCCTGCCCACTGGGAAACTGGCATTGGACCACCCACCCCTTTACACTGGGAAACTGGCTTTGGACCCCCCCCACCCCCACACACTGGGGAAACTGGCATTGGAAACTCACCCTTACACACTGGGAAACTGGCATTGGACCCGCACCCCTACACACTGGGTGACTGGCATTGGACCCCCACCCCTACACGCTGGGGAAACTGGCATTGGACCCCCCACCCCTACACACTGGAAAACTGGAATTGGGCTCCAACACAATGGGGAAACTGGCATTGGACCCCCACACACTGGGAAACTGGCATTGGAACACCACCCCGACACACTGGGAAAATGGCATTGGAACCCCAGTCATACGCACTGGGGAACAGAGAAACATAGAAACATAGAATCTAGGAGCAGGAGTAGGCCATTCGGCCCGTCGAGCCTGCTCCGCCATTCAATACGATCATGGCTGATCATCCAAATCCAGTACCCTGTCCCTGCTTTAATCTCCACAGTACACATATCCCACCCTACCCCCGTAACCCCACATATTTAATTCCCCCTAACATATCCCATCACCCCACATGTTTAATCCCCACTAACACTAAGGGTCAATTTATCATAGCCAAATCAACCTAACCCACACATTTTTGGACTGTGGGAGGAAACCGGAGCACCCGGAGGAAACCCACGCAGACACGGGGAGAATGTGCAAACTCCACACAGACAGTCACCCGAGGTCAGATTCGAACCCGGGGCTCTGGCGCTGTGAGGCACCAGTGCTAACCACTATGCCACCGTGTTGCCCACTGGCATTGGACCCCCACCCCTCCACACTGGTGAAACTGGCATTGGACCCCCACCCCGACACGCTGGGGAAACTGGAATTAAACCCCCACCCTTACACACTGGGAAACTGGCATTGGAACCCCCACCCCTACACACTGGGAAACTGGCATTGGAGCCCCCACCCCTACACACTGGGGAAAATGGCATTGGACCCCCACCCCTACACACAGGGAAACTGGCATTGGAACCCCACCCCTACACACTGGGGAAAATGGCATTGGACCCCCACCACTACACACTGGGGAAACTGGCATTGGACCCCCACCCCGACACACTTCGAAACTGGCATTGGAACCCCACCCCCACACACTGGGAAACTGGCATTGGACCCCCAACCCCTACACACTGGAAAACTGGCATGGACCCCAACACACTGGGAAACTGGCATTGGAACCCCAACCCTACACACTGGGAAAATGGCATTTGACCCACACCCCTACACACTGGGAAAATTGCATTTGACCCACACCCCTACACACTGGGAAACTGGCATTGGATCCCCATCCCTACACACTGTGAAACTGGCATTGGAACCCCAGCCATACGCACTGGGAAACTGGCATTGGACCCCCACCACTACACACTGGGAAACTGGCATTGGAACCCCACCCCTCCGCACTGGGAAACTGGCATTGGAACCCCAGCCATACGCACTGGGAAACCGGCATTTGACCCAACCCCTGCACCCTGGGAAACTGGCATTGGACCCCCACCCCTACACACTGGGAAACTGGCAATGGAACCCCACCCCTACACACTGGGGAAACTGGCATTGGACCCCCACCGCTACACACTGGGAAACTGGCATTGAACCCCCACCCCTACACACTGGGAAACTGGCATTGGACCCACACCCCTACACACTGGGGAAACTGGCATTGGACCCAACCCCTGCACCCTAGGAAACTGGCATTGGACCCCCACCCCTACATACTGGGAAACTGGCAATGGAACCCCACCCCTACACACTGGGAAACTGGCATTGAACCCCCACCCCTACACACTGGGGAACTGGCATTGGATCGCCGGCCCTACACACTTGGAAAGTGGCATTGGAACCCCCACCCCTTTACACTGGGAAACTGGCTTTGGACCCCCCCACCCCCGCACACTGGGGAAACTGGCATTGGAAACACACCCTTACACACTGGGAAACTGGCATTGGACCCCCACCCCTACACACTGGGTGACTGGCATTGGACCCCCCACCCCTACACACTGGAAAACTGGCATTGGGCTCCTACACAATGGGGAAACTGGCATTGGACCCCCACCCCGACAAGCTGGAAAATGGCATTGGACCCCAACACACTGGGAAACTGGCATTGGAACACCACCCCTACACACTGGGAAAATGGCATTTGACCCACACCCCTACACACTTTGAAACTGGCATTGGAACCCCAGCCCTATGCACTGGGAAACTGGCATTGGAACCCCAGTCATACGCACTGGGAAACTGGCATGGGACCCCCAACCCTACACACTGGGAAACTGGCATTGCCCCCCCACCCCTACACACAGGGAAACTGGCATTGGAACCCCACCCCTACACACTGGGGAAAATGGCATTGGACCCCCACACCTACACACTGGGGAAACTGGCATTGGACCCTCACAACTAAACACTAGGGAAACTGGCATTGGACACCCACCCTTACACACTGGGAAACTGGCATTGGAACCCCCACCCCTCCGCACTTGGAAACTGGCATTGGACCCCCACCCCTACACACTGGGAAACTGGCATTGGAACCCCACCCCTACACACTGGGTGACTGGCATTGGACCCCCACCCCTACACGCTGGGGAAACTGACATTGGACCCCCAACCCCTATACACAAGAAAACTGGGATTGGGCTCCTGCACACTGGGAAAATGGCGTTTGACCCACACCCCTACACACTGGGAAACTGGCATTGGACCCCAACGCACTGGGAAACTGGCATTGGAACCCCAACCCTACACACTGGGAAAATGGCATTTGACCCACACCCCTACACACTGGGAAACTGGCATTGGATCCCCAACCCTACACACTGGGAAACTGGCATTGGAACCCTACTCCTACACACTGGGAAACTGGCATTGGAACCCCACCCCTACGCACTGGGAAACTGGCATTGGAACCCCAGCCATACGCACTGGGAAACTGGCATTGGACCCCCACCCTTACACACTGGGAAACTGGCATTGGACCACCACCCCTACACACTGGGGAAACTGGCATTGGACCCCCAACCATACACACTGGGGAACTGGCATAGGATCCCCACCCCTACGCACTGGGAAACTGGAATTGGAACCCGCACCCCTACACACTGGGGAACTGGCATTGGACCCCCACCCCTACACACTGGGAAGCTGGCATTGGATCCCCCACCGCTACACACTGGGAAACTGGCAATGAACCCCCACCCCTACACACTGGGAAACTGGCATTGGACCCCCACCACTACACACTGGGGAAACTGGCATTGGAACCCCCACCGCTACACACTGGGAAACTGGCATTGGAACCCCACCCCTACACACTGGGAAAATGGCATTTGACCCACACCCCTACACACTTGGGAAACTGGCATTGGACCCAACCCCTGCACCCTGGGAAACTGGCATTGGACCTCCACCCCTACACCCTGGGAAACTGGCATTGGAACCCCACCCCGACACACTGGGAAACTGGCATTGGAACCCCATCCCTACACCCTGGGAAACTGGCATTGGACCCCCACCCCTACACACTGTGAAACTGGCATTGGAACCCCACGACTACACACTGGGAAACTGGCATTTAACAACCACCCCTACACACTGGGGAACTGGCATTGGATCCCCGGCCCTACTCACTGGGGAAATGGCATTTGACCCACACCCCTACACACTTTGAAACTGGCATTGGAACCCCAGCCCTATGCACTGGGAAACTGGCATTGGAACCCCAGTCATACGCACTGGGAAACTGGCATGGGACCCCCAACCCTACACACTGGGAAACTGGCATTGCCCCCCCACTCCTACACACAGGGAAACTGGCATTGGAACCCCACCCCTACACACTGGGGAAAATGGCATTGGACCCCCACACCTACACACTGGGGAAACTGGCATTGGACCCTCACAACTAAACACTGGGGAAACTGGCATTGGACACCCACCCTTACACACTGGGAAACTGGCATTGGAACACCCACCCCTCCGCACTTGGAAACTGGCATTGGACCCCCACCCCTACACACTGGGAAACTGGCATTGGAACCCCACCCCTACACACTGGGTGACTGGCATTGGACCCCCACCCCTACACGCTGGGGAAACTGACATTGGACCCCCAACCCCTATACACAAGAAAACTGGGATTGGGCTCCTGCACACTGGGAAAATGGCGTTTGACCCACACCCCTACACACTGGGAAACTGGCATTGGACCCCAACACACTGGGAAACTGGCATTGGAACCCCAACCCTACACACTGGGAAAATGGCATTTGACCCACACCCCTACACACTGGGAAACTGGCATTGGACCCCCATCCCTACACACTGGGAAACTGGCATTGGAACCCCACCCCTACACACTGGGAAACTGGCATTGGAACCCTACTCCTACACACTGGGAAACTGGCATTGGAACCCCACCCCTACGCACTGGGAAACTGGCATTGGAACCCCAGCCATACGCACTGGGAAACTGGCATTGGACCCCCACCCTTACACACTGGGAAACTGGCATTGGACCACCACCCCTACACACTGGGGAAACTGGCATTGGACCCCCAACCATACACACTGGGGAACTGGCATAGGATCCCCACCCCTACGCACTGGGAAACTGGAATTGGAACCCGCACCCCTACACACTGGGGAACTGGCATTGGACCCCCACCCCTACACACTGGGAAGCTGGCATTGGATCCCCCACCGCTACACACTGGGAAACTGGCAATGAACCCCCACCCCTACACACTGGGAAACTGGCATTGGACCCCCACCACTACACACTGGGGAAACTGGCATTGGAACCCCCACCGCTACACACTGGGAAACTGGCATTGGAACCCCACCCCTACACACTGGGAAAATGGCATTTGACCCACACCCCTACACACTTGGGAAACTGGCATTGGAGCCAACCCCTGCACCCTGGGAAACTGGCATTGGACCTCCACCCCTACACCCTGGGAAACTGGCATTGGAACCCCACCCCGACACACTGGGAAACTGGCATTGGAACCCCATCCCTACACCCTGGGAAACTGGCATTGGACCCCCACCCCTACACACTGTGAAACTGGCATTGGAACCCCACGACTACACACTGGGAAACTGGCATTTAACAACCACCCCTACACACTGGGGAACTGGCATTGGATCCCCGGCCCTACTCACTGGGAAAGTGGCATTGGACCCCCCACCCCTTTACACTGGGAAACTGGCTTTGGACCACCCCACCCCCACACACTGGGGAAATAGGCATTGGAAATTCACCCTTACACCCTGGGAAACTGGCATTGGACCCCCACCCCTACACACTGGGTGACTGGCATTGGACCCCCACCCCTACACGCTGGGGAAACTGGCATTGGACCCCCCACCCCTACACACTGGAAAACTGGCATTGGGCTCCTACACAATGGGGAAACTGGCATTGGATCCCCAACCCTACAAGCTGGAAAATGGCATTGGACCCCAACACACTGTGAAACTGGCATTGGAACACCACCCTTACACACTGGGGAAATGGCATTTGACCCACACCCCTACACAATTTGAAAGTGGCATTGGACACCCACCCCTACACTCTGGGGAAACTGGCATTGGAACCCCCACCGCTACACACTGGGAAACTGGCATTGGAACCCCACCCCTACACAGTGGGAAAATGGCATTTGACCCACACCCCTACACACTGGGAAACTGGCATTGGATCCCCCACCCCTACACACTGGGGAAACTGTCATTGGACCCCCAACACTACACACTGGGGAACTGGCATAGGATCCTCACCCCTACGCACTGGGAAACTGGAATTGGAACCCCCACCCCTACAGACTGGGGAACTGGCATTGGACCCCCACCCCTACACACTGGGAAGCTGGCATTGGATCCCCACCCCTACACACTGGGGAAACTGGCATTGGAACCCCACCCCTACACACTGGGGAAACTGGCATTGGAACCCCCACCCCTACACACTGGGGAAACTGGCATTGGACCCAACCCCTACACCCTGGGAAACTGGCATTGGACCCCCACCCCTACACACTGGGAATCTGGCATTGGAACCCCACCCCTACACACTGGGAAACTGCAATTGAACAACCACCCCTACACACTGGGAAACTGGCATTGGAGCCCCTTCCCTACACATTGGGGAACCTGGCATTGGACCCCCCACCCCTTTACACTGGGAAACTGGCTTTGGACCCCGCCACCCCCACACACTGGGGAAACTGGCATTGGAAACTCACCCTTACACACTGGGAAACTGGCATTGGACAGCCACCCCTACACACTGGGTGACTGGCATTGGACCCCCATCCCTACACGCTGGGGAAACTGGCATTGGGCTCCGACACAATGGGGAAACTGGCATTGGACCCCCACCCCTACAAGCTGGAAAATGGCATTGGACCCCAACACACTGGGAAACTGGCATTGGAACACCACCCCTACACACTGGGAAAATGGCATTTGACCCACACCCCTACAGAATTTGAAACTGGCATTGGAACCCCAGCCCTACGCACTGGGAAACTGGCATTGGAACCCCAGTCATACGCACTGGGAAACTGGCATTGGACCCCCACCCCTACACACTGGGGAAACTGGCATTGGACCCCCGCCCTTACACACTGGGAAACTGGCATTGGAACCTCACCCCTACGCACTGGGAAACTGACATTGGAACCCCACCCCTACACACTGGGGAAACTGGCATTGGACCCCCGCATTACACACTGGGAAACTGGCATTGGAACCCCAGCCCTACGCACAGGGAAACTGGCATTGGACCCAACCCCTACACCATGGTAAACTGGCATTGGAACCCCCACCCCTACACACAGGGAAACTGGCATTGGAAACACACCCCTACACACTGGGGAAACTGGCATTGGACCCCCACCGCTACACACTGGGAAACTGGCATTGAACCCCCACCCCGACACACTGGGAAACTGGCATTGGACCCACACCCCTACACACTGGGGAAAATGGCATTGGACCCAACCCCTGCACCCTAGGAAACTGGCATTGGACCCCCACCCCTACATACTGGGAAACTGGCAATGGAACCCCACCCCTACACACTGGGAAACTGGCATTGAACCCCCACCCCTACACACTGGGGAACTGGCATTGGATCGCCGGCCCTACACACTTGGAAAGCGGCATTGGAACCCCCACCCCTTTACACAGGGAAACTGGCTTTGGACCCCCACCCCTACACAGTGGGTGACTGGCATTGGACCCCCACCCCTACACGCTGGGGAAACTGGCATTGGACCCCTCACCCCTACACACTGGGAAACTGGCATTGAACAACCACCCCAACTCACTGGGAAACTGTCATTGGACCCCCCACCCCTTTATACTGGGAAACTGGCTTTGGACCACCGCACCCCCACACTCTGGGGAAATAGGCATTGGAAACTCACCCTTACACCCTGGGAAACTGGCATTGGACCCCCACTCCTACACACTGGGTGACTGGCATTGGACCCCCACCCCTACACACTGGGGAAACTGGCATTGGACCCCCACCCCTACACACTGGGAAACTGGCATTGGACCCCCACCCCTACACACTGGGTGACTGGCATTGGACCCCCACCCCCACACACTGGGGAAACTGGCATAGGACCCCCACCACTACACACTGGGAAACTGGCATTGGACCCCCACCCCTACACACTGGGTGACTGGCATTGGACCCCCACCCCTACACGCTGGGGAAACTGGCATTGGACCCCCCACCCCTACACACTGGAAAACTGGCATTGGGCTCCTACACAATGGGGAAACTGGCATTGGACCCCCACACACTGGGAAACTGGCATTGGAACACCACCCCGACACACTGGGAAAATAGCATTGGAACCCCAGTCATACGCACTGGGGAACATAGAAACATAGAATCTAGGAGCAGGAGTAGGCCATTCGGCCCGTCGAGCCTGCTCCGCCATTCAATACGATCATGGCTGATCATCCAAATCCAGTACGCTGTCCCTGCTTTAATCCCCACAGTACACATATCCCACCCTACCCCCGTAACCCCACATATTTAATTCCCCCTAACATATCCCATCCTATCCCCATAACCCCACATATTTAATCCCCCCTAACACTAAGGGTCAATTTATCATAGCCAAATCAACCTAACCCACACATTTTTGGACTGTGGGAGGAAACCGGAGCACCCGGAGGAAACCCACGCAGACACGGGGAGAATGTGCAAACTCCACACAGACAGTCACCCGAGGTCAGATTCGAACCCGGGTCTCTGGCGCTGTGAGGCACCAGTGCTAACCACTATGCCACCGTGTTGCCCACTGGCATTGGACCCCCACCCCTCCACACTGGTGAAACTGGCATTGGACCCCCACCCCGACACGCTGGGGAAACTGGCATTGAAAACCACCCTTACACACTGGGAAACTGGCATTGGACCCCCACCCCTACACACTGGGAAACTTGCATTGGACCCCCACCCCTACAAACTGGGGAAACTGGAATTAAACCCCCACCCTTACACACTGGGAAACTGGCATTGGAACCCCCACCCCTACACACTGGGAAACTGGCATTGGACCCCCACACCTACACACAGGGAAACTGGCATTGGAACCACACCCCTACACACTGGGGAAAATGGCATTGGACCCCCACCCCTACACACTGGGTGACTGGCATTGGACCCCCACCCCCACACACTGGGGAAACTGGCATAGGACCCCCACCACTACACACTGGGAAACTGGCATTGGACCCCCACCCCTACACACTGGGTGACTGGCATTGGACCCCCACCCCTACACGCTGGGGAAACTGGCATTGGACCCCCCACCCCTACACACTGGAAAACTGGCATTGGGCTCCTACACAATGGGGAAACTGGCATTGGACCCCCACACACTGGGAAACTGGCATTGGAACACCACCCCGACACACTGGGAAAATAGCATTGGAACCCCAGTCATACGCACTGGGGAACATAGAAACATAGAATCTAGGAGCAGGAGTAGGCCATTCGGCCCGTCGAGCCTGCTCCGCCATTCAATACGATCATGGCTGATCATCCAAATCCAGTACGCTGTCCCTGCTTTAATCCCCACAGTACACATATCCCACCCTACCCCCGTAACCCCACATATTTAATTCCCCCTAACATATCCCATCCTATCCCCATAACCCCACATATTTAATCCCCCCTAACACTAAGGGTCAATTTATCATAGCCAAATCAACCTAACCCACACATTTTTGGACTGTGGGAGGAAACCGGAGCACCCGGAGGAAACCCACGCAGACACGGGGAGAATGTGCAAACTCCACACAGACAGTCACCCGAGGTCAGATTCGAACCCGGGTCTCTGGCGCTGTGAGGCACCAGTGCTAACCACTATGCCACCGTGTTGCCCACTGGCATTGGACCCCCACCCCTCCACACTGGTGAAACTGGCATTGGACCCCCACCCCGACACGCTGGGGAAACTGGAATTGGAAAACCACCCTTACACACTGGGAAACTGGCATTGGACCCCCACCCCTACACACTGGGAAACTTGCATTGGACCCCCACCCCTACAAACTGGGGAAACTGGAATTAAACCCCCACCCTTACACACTGGGAAACTGGCATTGGAACCCCCACCCCTACACACTGGGAAACTGGCATTGGACCCCCACACCTACACACAGGGAAACTGGCATTGGAACCACACCCCTACACACTGGGGAAAATGGCATTGGACCCCCACCACTACACACTGGGGAAACTGGCATTGGACCCCCACCCCGACACACTGCGAAACTGGCATTGGAACCCCACCCCCACACACTGGGAAACTGGCATTGGACCCCCAACCCCTACACACTGGAAAACTGGCATTGGGCTCCTACACACTGGGAAAATGGCATTTGACCCACACCCCTACACACTGGGAAACTGGCATGGACCCCAACACACTGGGAAACTGGCATTGGAACCCCAACCCTACACACTGGGAAAATGGCATTTGACCACACCCCTAAACACTGGGAAAATTGCATTTGACCCACACCCCTACACACTGGGAAACTGGCATTGGATCCCCATCCCTACACACTGTGAAACTGGCATTGGAACCCCAGCCATACGCACTGGGAAACTGGCATTGGACCCCCACCACTACACACTGGGAAACTGCCATTGGAACCCCACCCCTCCGCACTGGGAAACTGGCATTGGAACCCCAGCCATACGCACTGGGAAACTGGCATTGAACCCCCACCCCTACACACTGGGAAACTGGCATTGGACACCCACCACTACACACTGGGGAAACTGGCATTGGAACCCACACCGCTACACACTGGGAAACTGGCATTGGAACCCCACCCCTATACACTGGGAAAATGGCATTTGACCCACACCCCTACACCCTGGGAAACTGTCATTGGATCCCCATCCCTACACACTGGGAAACTGGCATTTGAACCCCAGCCATACGCACTGGGAAACCGGCATTTGACCCCCACCGCTACACACTGGGAAACTGGCATTGAACCCCCACCCCTACACACTGGGAAACTGGCATTGGACCCACACCCCTACACACTGGGGAAACTGGCATTGGACCCAACCCCTGCACCCTAGGAAACTGGCATTGGACCCCCACCCCTACATACTGGGAAACTGGCATTGAACCCCCACCCCTACACACTGGGGAACTGGCATTGGATCGCCGGCCCTACACACTTGGAAAGTGGCATTGGAACCCCCACCCCTTTACACTGGGAAACTGGCTTTGGACCCCCCCAACCCCACACACTGGGGAAACTGGCATTGGAAACACACCCTTACACACTGGGAAACTGGCATTGGACCCCCACCCCTACACGCTGGGGAAACTGGGATTGGACCCCCCACCCCTACACACTGGAAAACTGGCATTGGGCTCCTACACAATGGGGAAACTGGCATTGGACCCCCACCCCGACAAGCTGGAAAATGGCATTGGACCCCAACACACTGGGAAACTGGCATTGGAACACCACCCCTACACACTGGGAAAATGGCATTTAACCCACACCCCTACACACTTTGAAACTGGCATTGGAACCCCAGCCCTACGCACTGGGAAACTGGCATTGGAACCCCAGTCATACGCACTGGGAAACTGGCATGGGACCCCCAACCCTACACACTGGGAAACTGGCATTGCCCCCCCTCCCCTACACACAGGGAAACTGGCATTGCAACCCCACCCCTACACACTGGGGAAAATGGCATTGGACCCCCACACCTACACACTGGGGAAACTGGCATTGGACCCTCACAACTAAACACTGGGGAAACTGGCATTGGACCCCCACCCCTACACACTGGAGAAACTGGCATTGGACACCCACCCTTACACACTGGGAAACTGGCATTGGAACCCCCACCCCTCCGCACTTGGAAACTGGCATTGGACCCCCACCCCTACACACTGGGAAACTGGCATTGGAACCCCACCCCTACACACTGGGTGACTGGCATTGGACCCCCACCCCTACACGCTGGGGAAACTGACATTGGACCCCCAACCCCTATACACTGGAAAACTGGGATTGGGCTCCTGCACACTGGGAAAATGGCATTTGACCCACACCCCTACACACTGGGAAACTGGCATTGGACCCCAACACACTGGGAAACTGGCATTGGAACCCCAACCCTACACACTGGGAAAATGGCATTTGACCCACACCCCTACACACTGGGAAACTGGCATTGGATCCCCATCCCTACACACTGGGAAACTGGCATTGGAACCCCTGCCATACGCACTGGGAAACTGGCATTGGAACCCTACTCCTACACACTGGGAAACTTGCATTGGAACCCCACCCCTACGCACTGGGAAACTGGCATTGGAACCCCAGCCATACGCACTGGGAAACTGGCATTGGACCCCCACCCTTACACACTGGGAAACTGGCATTGGACCACCACCCCTACACACTGGGGAAACTGGCATTGGACCCCCAACCATACACAATGGGGAACTGGCATAGGATCCTCACCCCTACGCACTGGGAAACTGGAATTGGAACCCGCACCCCTACACACTGGGGAACTGGCATTGGACCCCCACCCCTACACACTGGGAAGCTGGCATTGGATCCCCCACCGCTACGCACTGGGAAACTGGCAATGAACCCCCACCCCTACACACTGGGAAACTGGCATTGGACCCCCACCACTACACACTGGGGAAACTGGCATTGGAACCCCCACCGCTACACACTGGGAAACTGGCATTGGAACCCCACCCCTACACACTGGGAAAATGGCATTTGACCCACACCCCTACGCACTGGGGAAACTGGCATTGGACCCAACCCCTGCACCCTGGGAAACTGGCATTGGACCTCCACCCCTACACCCTGGGAAACTGGCATTGGAACCCCACCCCGACACACTGGGAAACTGGCATTGGAACCCCATCCCTACACCCTGGGAAACTGGCATTGGATCCCCGGCCCTACTCACTGGGAAAGTGGCATTGGACCCCCCACCACTTTACACTGGGAAACTGGCTTTGGACCACCCCACCCCCACACACTGGGGAAATAGGCATTGGAAACTCACCCTTACACCCTGGGAAACTGGCATTGGACCCCCACCCCTACACACTGGGTGACTGGCATTGGACCCCCACCCCTACACACTGGGGAAACTGGCATGGGACCCCCACCCCTACACACTGGGAAACTGGCATTGGACCCCCACCCCTACACACTGGGTGACTGGCATTGGACCCCCACCCCCACACACTGGGGAAACTGGCATAGGACCCCCACCCCTACACACTGGGAAACTGGCATTGGACCCCCACCCCTACACACTGGGTGACTGGCATTAGACCCCCACCCCTACACGCTGGGGAAACTGGCATTGGGCTCCTACACAATGGGGAAACTGGCATTGGATCCCCACCCCTACAAGCTGCAAAATGGCATTGGACCCCAACACACTGGGAAACTGGCATTGGAACACCACCCTTACACACTGGGGAAATGGCATTTGACCCACACCCCTACACAATTTGAAAGTGGCATTGGACCCCCACCCCTACACACTGGGGAAACTGGCATTGGAACCCCCACCGCTACACACTGGGAAACTGGCATTGGAACCCCACCCCTACACAGTGGGAAAATGGCATTTGACCCACACCCCTACACACTGGGAAACTGGCATTGGATCCGCCACCCCTACACACTGGGGAAACTGTCATTGGACCCCCAACACTACACACTGGGGAACTGGCATAGGATCCTCACCCCTACGCACTGGGAAACTGGAATTGGAACACCCACCCCTACAGACTGGGGAACTGGCATTGGACCCCCACCCCTACACACTGGGAAGCTGGCATTTGATCCCCCACCGCTACACACTGGGAAACTGGCATTGAACCCCTACCCCTACACACTGGGAAACTGGCATTGGACCCCCACCCCTACACACTGGGGAAACTGGCATTGGAACCCCCACCGCTACACACTGGGAAACTGGCATTGAACCCCCACCCCTACACACTGGGAAACTGGCATTGGACCCCCACCCCTACGCACTGGGGAAACTGGCATTGGACCCAACCGCTACACACTGGGAAACTGGCATTGGAACCCCACCCCTACACACTGGGAAACTGGCATTGAACCCCCACCCCAACACACTGGGGTACTGGCATTGGATCCCCGGCCCTGCACACTGGGAAACTGGCATTGGACCACCCACCCCTTTACACTGGGAAACTGGCTTTGGACCCCCCCACCCCCACACACTGGGGAAACTGGCATTGGAAACTCACCCTTACACACTGGGAAACTGGCATTGGACCCGCACCCTTACACTGGGTGACTGGCATTGGACCCCCACCCCTACACGCTGGGGAAACTGGCATTGGACCCCCCACCCCTACACACTGGAAAACTGGAATTGGGCTCCAACACAATGGGGAAACTGGCATTGGACCCCCACACACTGGGAAACTGGCATTGGAACACCACCCCGACACACTGGGAAAATGGCATTGGAACCCCAGTCATACGCACTGGGGAACAGAGAAACATAGAAACATAGAATCTAGGAGCAGGAGTAGGCCATTCGGCCCGTCGAGCCTGCTCCGCCATTCAATACGATCATGGCTGATCATCCAAATCCAGTACCCTGTCCCTGCTTTAATCTCCACAGTACACATATCCCACCCTACCCCCGTAACCCCACATATTTAATTCCCCCTAACATATCCCATCACCCCACATGTTTAATCCCCACTAACACTAAGGGTCAATTTATCATAGCCAAATCAACCTAACCCACACATTTTTGGACTGTGGGAGGAAACCGGAGCACCCGGAGGAAACCCACGCCGACACGGGGAGAATGTGCAAACTCCACACAGACAGTCACCCGAGGTCAGATTCGAACCCGGGGCTCTGGCGCTGTGAGGCACCAGTGCTAACCACTATGCCACCGTGTTGCCCACTGGCATTGGACCCCCACCCCTCCACACTGGTGAAACTGGCATTGGACCCCCACCCCGACACGCTGGGGAAACTGGAATTAAACCCCCACCCTTACACACTGGGAAACTGGCATTGGAACCCCCACCCCTACACACTGGGAAACTGGCATTGGAGCCCCCACCCCTACGCACTGGGAAACTGGCATTGGAACCCCACCCCTACACACTGGGGAAAATGGCATTGGACCCCCACCACTACACACTGGGGAAACTGGCATTGGACCCCCACCCCGACACACTGCGAAACTGGCATTGGAACCCCACCCCCACACACTGGGAAACTGGCATTGGACCCCCAACCCCTACACACTGGAAAACTGGCATGGACCCCAACACACTGGGAAACTGGCATTGGAACCCCAACCCTACACACTGGGAAAATGGCATTTGACCACACCCCTACACACTGGGAAACTGGCATTGGATCCCCATCCCTACACACTGGGAAAATTGCATTTGACCCACACCCCTACACACTGGGAAACTGGCATTGGATCCCCATCCCTACACACTGTGAAACTGGCATTGGAACCCCAGCCATACGCACTGGGAAACTGGCATTGGACCCCCACCACTACACACTGGGAAACTGGCATTGGAACCCCACCCCTCCGCACTGGGAAACTGGCATTGGAACCCCAGCCATACGCACTGGGAAACTGGCATTGAACCCCCACCCCTACACACTGGGAAACTGACATTGGACCCCCACCACTACACACTGGGGAAACTGGCATTGGAACCCCCACCGCTACACACTGGGAAACTGGCATTGGAACCCCACCCCTATACACTGGGAAACTGGCATTTGAACCCCAGCCATACGCACTGGGAAACCGGCATTTGACCTAACCCCTGCACCCTGGGAAACTGGCATTGGACCCCCACCCCTACACACTGGGAAACTGGCAATGGAACCCCACCCCTACACACTGGGGAAACTGGCATTGGACCCCCACCGCTACACACTGGGAAACTGGCATTGAACCCCCACCCCTACACACTGGGAACTGGCATTGGACCCACACCCCTACACACTGGGGAAACTGGCATTGGACCCAACCCCTGCACCCTAGGAAACTGGCATTGGACCCCCACCCCTACATACTGGGAAACTGGCAATGGAACCCCACCCCTACACACTGGGAAACTGGCATTGAACCCCCACCCCTACACACTGGGGAACTGGCATTGGATCGCCGGCCCGACACACTTGGAAAGTGGCATTGGAACCCCCACCCCTTTACACTGGGAAACTGGCTTTGGACCCCCCCACCCCCGCACACTGGGGAAACTGGCATTGGAAACACACCCTTACACACTGGGAAACTGGCATTGGACCCCCACCCCTACACACTGGGTGACTGGCATTGGACCCCCCACCCCTACACACTGGAAAACTGGCATTGGGCTCCTACACAATGGGGAAACTGGCATTGGACCCCCACCCCGACAAGCTGGAAAATGGCATTGGACCCCAACACACTGGGAAACTGGCATTGGAACACCACCCCTACACACTGGGAAAATGGCATTTGACCCACACCCCTACACACTTTGAAACTGGCATTGGAACCCCAGCCCTATGCACTGGGAAACTGGCATTGGAACCCCAGTCATACGCACTGGGAAACTGGCATGGGACCCCCAACCCTACACACTGGGAAACTGGCATTGCCCCCCCACCCCTACACACCGGGAAACTGGCATTGGAACCCCACCCCTACACACTGGGGAAAATGGCATTGGACCCCCACACCTACACACTGGGGAAACTGGCATTGGACCCTCACAACTAAACACTGGGGAAACTGGCATTGGACACCCACCCTTACACACTGGGAAACTGGCATTGGAACACCCACCCCTCCGCACTTGGAAACTGGCATTGGACCCCCACCCCTACACACTGGGAAACTGGCATTGGAACCCCACCCCTACACACTGGGTGACTGGCATTGGACCCCCACCCCTACACGCTGGGGAAACTGACATTGGACCCCCAACCCCTATACACAAGAAAACTGGGATTGGGCTCCTGCACACTGGGAAAATGGCGTTTGACCCACACCCCTACACACTGGGAAACTGGCATTGGACCCCAACACACTGGGAAACTGGCATTGGAACCCCAACCCTACACACTGGGAAAATGGCATTTGACCCACACCCCTACACACTGGGAAACTGGCATTGGACCCCCATCCCTACACACTGGGAAACTGGCATTGGAACCCCACCCCTACACACTGGGAAACTGGCATTGGAACCCCACCCCTACGCACTGGGAAACTGGCATTGGAACCCCAGCCATACGCACTGGGAAACTGGCATTGGACCCCCACCCCTACACACTGGGAAACTGGCATTGGACCACCACCCCTACACACTGGGGAAACTGGCATTGGACCCCCAACCATACACACTGGGGAACTGGCATAGGATCCCCACCCCTACACACTGGGAAACTGGAATTGGAACCCGCACCCCTACACACTGGGGAACTGGCATTGGACCCCCACCCCTACACACTGGGAAGCTGGCATTGGATCCCCCACCGCTACACACTGGGAAACTGGCAATGAACCCCCACCCCTACACACTGGGAAATTGGCATTGGACCCCCACCACTACACACTGGGGAAACTGGCATTGGAACCCCCACCGCTACACACTGGGAAACTGGCATTGGAACCCCACCCCTACACACTGGGAAAATGGCATTTGACCCACACCCCTACACACTTGGGAAACTGGCATTGGACCCAACCCCTGCACCCTGGGAAACTGGCATTGGACCTCCACCCCTACACCCTGGGAAACTGGCATTGGAACCCCACCCCGACACACTGGGAAACTGGCATTGGAACCCCATCCCTACACCCTGGGAAACTGGCATTGGACCCCCACCCCTACACACTGTGAAACTGGCATTGGAACCCCACGACTACACACTGGGAAACTGGCATTTAACAACCACCCCTACACACTGGGGAACTGGCATTGGATCCCCGGCCCTACTCACTGGGAAAGTGGCATTGGACCCCCCACCCCTTTACACTGGGAAACTGGCTTTGGACCACCCCACCCCCACACACTGGGGAAATAGGCATTGGAAATTCACCCTTACACCCTGGGAAACTGGCATTGGACCCCCACCCCTACACACTGGGTGACTGGCATTGGACCCCCACCCCTACACGCTGGGGAAACTGGCATTGGACCCCCCACCCCTACACACTGGAAAACTGGCATTGGGCTCCTACACAATGGGGAAACTGGCATTGGATCCCCAACCCTACAAGCTGGAAAATGGCATTGGACCCCAACACACTGTGAAACTGGCATTGGAACACCACCCTTACACACTGGGGAAATGGCATTTGACCCACACCCCTACACAATTTGAAAGTGGCATTGGACACCCACCCCTACACTCTGGGGAAACTGGCATTGGAACCCCCACCGCTACACACTGGGAAACTGGCATTGGAACCCCACCCCTACACAGTGGGAAAATGGCATTTGACCCACACCCCTACACACTGGGAAACTGGCATTGGATCCCCCACCCCTACACACTGGGGAAACTGTCATTGGACCCCCAACACTACACACTGGGGAACTGGCATAGGATCCTCACCCCTACGCACTGGGAAACTGGAATTGGAACCCCCACCCCTACAGACTGGGGAACTGGCATTGGACCCCCACCCCTACACACTGGGAAGCTGGCATTGGATCCCCACCCCTACACACTGGGGAAACTGGCATTGGAACCCCACCCCTACACACTGGGGAAACTGGCATTGGAACCCCCACCCCTACACACTGGGGAAACTGGCATTGGACCCAACCCCTACACCCTGGGAAACTGGCATTGGACCCCCACCCCTACACACTGGGAATCTGGCATTGGAACCCCACCCCTACACACTGGGAAACTGCAATTGAACAACCACCCCTACACACTGGGAAACTGGCATTGGAGCCACTTCCCTACACATTGGGGAACCTGGCATTGGACCCCCCACCCCTTTACACTGGGAAACTGGCTTTGGACCCCGCCACCCCCACACACTGGGGAAACTGGCATTGGAAACTCACCCTTACACACTGGGAAACTGGCATTGGACAGCCACCCCTACACACTGGGTGACTGGCATTGGACCCCCATCCCTACACGCTGGGGAAACTGGCATTGGGCTCCGACACAATGGGGAAACTGGCATTGGACCCCCACCCCTACAAGCTGGAAAATGGCATTGGACCCCAACACACTGGGAAACTGGCATTGGAACACCACCCCTACACACTGGGAAAATGGCATTTGACCCACACCCCTACTGAATTTGAAACTGGCATTGGAACCCCAGCCCTACGCACTGGGAAACTGGCATTGGAACCCCAGTCATACGCACTGGGAAACTGGCATTGGACCCCCACCCCTACACACTGGGGAAACTGGCATTGGACCCCCGCCCTTACACACTGGGAAACTGGCATTGGAACCCCAGCCCTACACACTGGGAAACTGGCATTGGACCCTCACCCCTACGCACTGGGAAACTGACATTGGAACCCCACCCCTACACACTGGGGAAACTGGCATTGGACCCCCGCATTACACACTGGGAAACTGGCATTGGAACCCCAGCCCTACGCACAGGGAAACTGGCATTGGACCCAACCCCTACACCATGGTAAACTGGCATTGGAACCCCCACCCCTACACACTGGGAAACTGGCATTGGAGCCCCCACCCCTAAACACAGGGAAACTGGCATTGGAAACCCACCCCTACACACTGGGGAAACTGGCATTGGACCCCCACCGCTACACACTGGGAAACTGGCATTGAACCCCCACCCCTACACACTGGGAAACTGGCATTGGACCCACACCCCTACACACTGGGGAAAATGGCATTGGACCCAACCCCTGCACCCTAGGAAACTGGCATTGGACCCCCACCCCTACATACTGGGAAACTGGCAATGGAACCCCACCCCTACACACTGGGAAACTGGCATTGAACCCCCACCCCTACACACTGGGGAACTGGCATTGGATCGCCGGCCCTACACACTTGGAAAGCGGCATTGGAACCCCCACCCCTTTACACAGGGAAACTGGCTTTGGACCCCCACCCCTACACAGTGGGTGACTGGCATTGGACCCCCACCCCTACACGCTGGGGAAACTGGCATTGGACCCCTCACCCCTACACACTGGAAAACTGGCATTGGGCTCCTACAGAATGGGGAAACTGGCATTGGACCCCCACCCCGACAAGCTGGAAAATGGCATTGGACCCCAACACACTGGGAAACTGGCATTGGAACACCACCCCTACACACTGGGAAAATGGCAATGGAACCCCACCCCTACACACTGGGGAAACTGGCATTGGACCCCCACCGCTACACACTGGGAAACTGGCATTGGAACCCCACCCCTACACAGTGGGAAAATGGCATTTGACCCACACCCCTACACACTGGGAAACTGGCATTGGATCCGCCACCCCTACACACTGGGGAAACTGTCATTGGACCCCCAACACTACACACTGGGGAACTGGCATAGGATCCTCACCCCTACGCACTGGGAAACTGGAATTGGAACACCCACCCCTACAGACTGGGGAACTGGCATTGGACCCCCACCCCTACACACTGGGAAGCTGGCATTTGATCCCCCACCGCTACACACTGGGAAACTGGCATTGAACCCCTACCCCTACACACTGGGAAACTGGCATTGGACCCCCACCCCTACACACTGGGGAAACTGGCATTGGAACCCCCACCGCTACACACTGGGAAACTGGCATTGAACCCCCACCCCTACACACTGGGAAACTGGCATTGGACCCCCACCCCTACGCACTGGGGAAACTGGCATTGGACCCAACCGCTACACACTGGGAAACTGGCATTGGAACCCCACCCCTACACACTGGGGTAACTGGCATTGCACCCTCACCCCTACACACTGGGGAAACTGACATTGGACCGCCCACCACTACACACTGGGAAACTGGCATTGGACCCCCAACCACTACACACTGGGGAAACTGGCATTCCCACCACCCCTGCACACTGGGAAAGTGGCCTTGGACACACACCCCTAAACACTGTGAAACTGGCATTGGACCAACACCCCTACACACTGGGAAACTGGCATTGGACCCCCACCCCTGCACACTGGGAAAGTGGCCTTGGACACACACCCCTACACACAGGGAAACTGGCATTGTACCCCCACCCCTACACACTGTGGAAACTGGCATTGGAACCCCACCCCTACACACTGGGGAAACTGGCATTGGACTCCCACCCCTACACAGTGGGGAAACTGGCATTGGACTCCCACCCCTACACAGTGGGGAAACTGGCATTGGACTCCCACCCCTACACACTGGGGAAATTGGAATTGAAACCCCAACCCTACACATTGGGGAAACTGGCATTGGACCCTCACCCCTACACACTGGGAAACTGGCATTGGAACCCCCACCCCTACACACTGGGAAACTGGCATTGGACCTTCACCCCTACACACTGGGAAACTGGCATTGGATCCCGCCCCTACACACTGGGAAACTGGCATTGGAACCGCATCACTATACACTGGGAAACTGGCATTGGACCCCCACCCCTACACACTGGGAAACTGTCATTGGAATCCCAGCCCTGCACACTGGGGTAACTGGCATTGGAGCCCCCCACCCCTACAAACTGGGGAAACTGGCATTGGATCCTCATTACTACAAACTGGGAAATTGGATTTGGAACCCCACCCCTACACACTGGGAAACTGGCATTGGACCCCCCCACCCCTACACACTGGGGAAACTGGCATTGGACCCCCACCCCTACACACTGGGGAAACTGGCATTGGACTCGCACCCCTACACTCTGGGGAAACTGGCATTTGACACCCCACCCCTACACACTGGGGAAACTGGCATTGGACCCCACACCCCTAAATACTGGGGAAACTGGAATTGGATCCCAACCCTACACACTGGGGAACTAGCAGTGGAACCGCCTCCCCTACACACTGGGGAACTGGCATTGGACCACCATCCCCTACACACTGGGGAACTGGCTGTGGAACCCCCACCCCTACACACTGGCGAATTGGCATTGGTCCCAAACCCCGACACACTGGGAAACTGGCATTGTCACCCCACCTTTACACACCGGGGAAACTGGCATTGGACCCCCCATCCCCGACACACTGGAAAACTGGCATAGGACCCCCACCCCTACACACTGGAAAACTGGCATTGGATCCCCACCCCGACACACTGGGAGACTGGCAGCTGACACCCACCCCTACACACTGGGAAAATGGCTTTGGACCCCACCACTACACACTGGGAAACTGGCATTGGACCCCAACCCCTGCAAATTGGGAAACTGTCATTGGATCCCCACCCTACACCCTGGGAAACTGGCATTGGACCCCCAGCCCTACACACAGGGAAACTGGCATTGGAACCCCACCCCTACACACTGGGGAAACTGGCATTGGACCCCTACCCCTACACACTGGGAAACTGGCATTGGAACCCCACCCCTACACACTGGAAAACTGGCATTGGGCCCCTACCCCTACACACTGGGAAACTGGCATTGGACCCCCACCCCTACACAATGTGAAACTGGCATTGGACCCACACCCCTACACACTGGGGAAACTGGCATTGGACACCTGCCCCTACACACTGGGGAAACTGGCGTTGGACCCCCACCGCTACTCATTGGGAAACTGGCAGTGGACCCCCACCCCTACACACTGGGATACTGGCATTTGAACCCCACCCCTACACATCGGGGAAACTGGCATTGGACCACCACCCCTACACACTGGGGAAACTGGCATTGCCCCCTCACCTCTACACACTGGGAAACTGGCATTGCACCCCCCACCCCTACACACTAGGGAAACAGGCATTGGACCCTCACCCCTACACACTGGGAAACTGGCATTGGACCCCCCACCCCTACACCCTGTGGAAACTGGCATTGGACCCACACCCTACACACTGGGAAACTGGCATTGGACCCCCCATCCCTACACACTGGGGAAACGGCCATTGAAACCCCACCCCTACACATGGAGAAACTGGCATTGGACCCCACACCGCTACACACTGGAAAACTGGCATTGGACCCACAACCCTACACACTGGGAAACTGGCATTGTATCCCCACCCCTACCAACTGGGAAACTGGCATTTCACCCCCACCCTTACACTCTGGGAAACTGGTATTCGACCCCCACACCTACACACTTGGAAACTGGCATTTGACCCCCACCCTTACACACTGGGAAACTGGCATTGGAACCCCACCCCTGCACACTGGGAAACTGGCATTGGACCCCCACCCCTACACAATGGGGAAACTTTGGACCCCCACCCCATCACACTGGAAATCTGGCATTGGACCCCCACCCCTTCATTGTAGCAGTAATGACACCTGCTTCATGTCCGTGTTCTTTAAATTGGCGTCCACAAAGACAGAACTGGCAGCATTTCTTTCAGAGGATATCATCCCACCAGTCCTGCCTCTGAATGATGTCACAGCTGAAATGAAAGGAGACATATCGGAAACAGGTTCCGACCCAAACTGCACTCTGATACCAGGCTCCCTACCCAGGAATTTAATTTAAAAGCCCAGGTAGCGAATTTGGGACTGACTTAATCTGTACGGCTCAGTAGCTCACCATGTAATTACTCATCAAGGCCGGGTACAGGGGGATTAACTTTTCTTGCAAAATGTTCGGAAGTTAAAGGGCTGGATACACGCATCTGGATGATGTGACATTAAATGTTGGTTCGCCAATTTCTTGACTTGAGTTTATATACCAGTGGGATTGATGATGTGTAAAAAAGACATGGGTGTGCAGTTTCTGTAGTGGTGGTCTCCATAATTGTATGGTGGACTACTGCTTTTCATTTTAGCATAACTTTATTACAATACATTTGTGCATTTATTTTAGATGGACCGGATCGCCCCAATATATCTATTAACCCTGATTTACCAGTTCACATTTCTGGAAGAACCGGTACTTTTTCATGTTCCGCGGACTCAAGCCCACCTGCTGAATTGGAATGGTATCTCAATGATACCGCGCTTGCACAAAAAGGGCAACAACTTATTATTGCTAACATTACTTTGAATGACACTGGAAAATATACCTGTCAGGCCTTTAACAATGTAACAAAAAGGTACAGTGCCTCAACTAAACAAATAGTTGTAATAGGTAGGTAACCCTTTTCTCAATTATATTTGTTTAATTTGTAGTCCATTCGTGGAATGATGAAGCTGTCTAGTAGTTCATTCTGTTAATAGGATGAATTTGTATTGTGCTTGATTAAGAAAATGCAGTTACTTGGATCTGTAAGTTTTGTTGATTTAACTTGTGGATAACATTGTATAAGTTACGTAAACTAACATTTTCAAATGATCTTCATGTTGATGCTATAAGTATGAAAATATTAAATAGTTTTAACCCTCTTGCATACACTTTTCCAAATGAAGACTTCAACACTGAATACCCGAGAGAGGAAGACCTAGCACGAGTGAAATCTATTTGGTATTTTGTATCTTATAGCATCACCGCATTTATTAATGACTTAGATGAGGGGATAGTAAGTCACATATCCAAGTTTGGTGATGACACAAAGAAAGACGGCATTGTAAGCAGTATAGTTTGAAGCATAACATTAAAAGATATTAATAGATTCAGTGAATGGGCAAAACTGTGGCAAACAGTTTTCAATGTAGGCAAATGTGAAGTCATCCACTTTGGACCTTACAAGGATAGAACAGAGTGCTTTCTAAATGGTGACAAGCTAGAAGCATTGGAGGTCCAAAGAGACTTGGGGGTTCATGTAAATAGATCAATAAAATGTCATGGACAAGGACAGAAAAATATCAAAAAGGTTAATGGAATGCTGGTCTTTATATCTGGGGGATTAGAATACAGGGAGGTAGTGGTTATGCGACAGCTGTACAAATCTCTGGTTAGACCACTCCTGGAGTACTGCGACACCACACCTCAGGAAGGATATATTGGCCTTGGAGGGAGTGTAGCGTAGATTTACCAGAATGATACTTGGATGCCAAGTGTTAAATTACAAGGAGAGATTACAAAAGCTAGGGTTGTATTCGCTGGTATTCAGAAGATAAAAGGGTGATTTGATCGACGTTTTCAATATATTAAGGAGAACTGATGGGGTAGATGGAGAGAAGCTATTTCTGCTGGTTTGGCAGTCTAGGAATGGGGGCATAGTCTAAAAATTAGAGCCAGGCCTTTCAGGAGTGAAGATAGGAAACACTTCTACACGCAAAGGGTGGGAGTAGTTTGGAACTCTCGTCTGTAAACGACAATTGATGCGAAGCCAATTGTTAATTTTAAATCTGAGATTGATAGATTTTTGTTTATCAAAGGTAGTAAGGGATATGGGCCAAAGGCGGGTATATGGAATTTGGTCACAGATCAGTCGTGATCTCACTGAATGGTGGAACAAGCTCGAGGGGTTAAATGGCCTACTCCTGTTCCTATGTGCTTGTCTTAAAGCACCTCACACTAGCTGTAAGCTTTCATTCTAGTTATATTACTGCACCCAAAATTTTAGTTTGGTAGTGCAGATTTTCTCCAAGCCAAAGGATACATTCAGCTCACTCTGGTTTGCTGCCTCTAACATTCCTGTCAACACCATTTAAGTGTACATTTACATGTTAACTTTTACATTGTTACAAAGTATTTTCTGCTTTGCAGTCATGCTACATTTGCAGTAAAAGTACAGAGATGGATCCCAAACTTGGCTGTAGGTCTTTTTTGGAAAGTAGTGTATGAATCAGGAGGAGAGCAGCGTCAGACCGCAGTAGGAGGTAGTTTCACACAGGCTGGGTTCGATGCTGTAAATAGTTTTACGCACATCTGTACACAGCGTTACCCAACTCTGGTATTGAAAAGTGCTCAACATTACAATGTTATCCTGATCAATACTAACCAATTCTCCCATAGCATGGTTTTTTTAAACAAGAAAAGCATTACATTACATTACATTATATAGGGCGAAGTTGTCTTGAATCAGGCCTGTGACTGTAAAGCTCAAAAATGTAATTGCTATTGGTAGGTGGTGCTGAAATTAATGAAATATTAATTGCAGTTGGTGAGGAAAAGAATTGTTCAGATTGGTGGATGGTTCAGCTCCAGGTCAGAAGAAACCAGTAATAAATAAATACCTGTTTTTATACTTTGGATACTTTGAAGTGAGTGCAACAAACTCAAATCATTTATTGATAATAATTACCATAATTACACTTTATCTATCTTCCTACCTATCCATCAAGAAAGCAATCTGACAGCTCACCAGCTCAACCAGTCGTGTGAGGCATACAATTTCACAACATTGCAAGATATTTATGAAGGTCTTGGTTCATCCATCCAGAAAAGACCTTCAAGTCCCCCACTGCAGCATCTATTTGGTTCTTTTTTTATCTTCTGCTACTCTATATGGGACTCCATTCACCAGCATGAGTAAATTCCTGATTTCAGCTCTCAATTTGCCTTCTACCAATTTGAACCTGTGTCCTCTTGGTCCCACTTGCAATTTAATTTGAAGTACTTTTTTGGAATTACCTTTTTCATTGTATTTACTTTTACTTGTATATAATAAGATCACCTCTTTGAATTATTCTTTCAAGGCTTACCAGCACAAATTTGTTCATTGTTTCTGAAGTCAGCACCACCAACCCTCATGGGTTATCTCTGCTCTGCTTCCACCACCTAAATGTCTCCCGTGTCTCAAGTCACCAGAACTGTGCACAGTACTCAAGGTGTGGTGTGATCAGAGCAGTATACCATTTGGGCATGTGCTTTTCTGACTTGTACTCAATTGTTTTGACTATACAGTTCAGCATTCTCTTAGCATTGTGATAGGGTCATTAATCGAAAGAAAGCAAACTACATAGTTATGAGGGGCGAGTTGGTAGATTGGGAAACTACATTAAAAGGTATGATGGTAGACAAGCAATGGCTAACATTTAAAGAATTAATACCTAATTTACAACAAATATACATTCCTTTAAGGCACAAAAACCCCACAGGAAAAGTGGTCCAACCGTGGCTAACAAGAGAAGTTAAAGATCGTATTAGATCAAAGGAAAAGGCTTATAATGTTGCCGAAAGGAATAGTAAGCCTGAGGATTTTAGAATTCAGCAAAGGAGGATCAAGAAATTGATAAGGAAAGAGAAAAAAGAATACGAGAGTAAATTACCAAGAGACATAAAAACAGATTGTAAACTATTCTATATGTATGTAAATAGGAAGAGATTAGTGAAAGTAAACGTGGGCCCATTAGAGGCAGAGACAGGAGAAATTATAATGGGCAATAAGGAAATGGAAGAGACATTAAACAAATACTTTGTATCTGGCTTCACGGTAGAAGACACAAAAAATCCAGAAATAATGGGGAACCAAGGGTCTAGAGAGAATGAGGAACTTAAATAAATCAGTATAAGTAAAAACATGGTACTGGAGAAATTAATGGGACTATATGGAGACAAATCCCCTGGACCTGACGACCTGCACCCTAGGGTTTTAAAAGAGGCAGCTGCAGAGATCGTGGATGCACTGGTGTTAATCTTCCAGAATTCCCTAGATTCTAAAACAGTCCCCAAGGATTGGGAGGTAGCAAACATAACCCCGCTATTTAGGAAAGGAGGAAGAGAACAAACGGGGCACAATAGGCCAGTTAGCCTGCCATCAGTAGTAGGCAAAATGCTAGAATCTATTATTAGGGATGTGCTAACCGGGCACTTCGAAAATCGTAATATGATTAGGCAGAGTCAACATGGTTTTATGAAAGGGAAATCGTGTTTGACAAATCAGTTAGAGCTTTTTGAAGATGTAACTAGTAGGATGGATAAGCGGGTACCAGTGGATGTAGTGTATTTGGATTTTCAAAAAGCATGTGATAAGGTGCCACACAAGAGGTTATTACACAAAATTAGGATTCATGGTATTGGGGTAATATATTGGCCCAGAAATTGATCTCGCTCTGTTCCCGCGGGGGTAAGCCTTTCCCGCGATGTCTCACCTCGCTTATGCTTTTTCTGATCCAGCTCGCACGAAATTGATGTTCTGGACAGCTGCTGTGCTGGGCTTGCGTATCCCAGCGGCGTAGTTAATTCGTGCGAGCTGTGGGATCACGTGACTCAGTTAGAGCCAATGGCAGCACACCATCTTCCATTCATAAGTCTCACAGCATGGCTGAGAGACTTATGAATCTTACACCCCCCCAAAATAACAGCTAAACCTCAATTAAATAAAAAAAAAAAACCATCACATTAATAAAATAAGTATAGTTAATTAAATTAACCATTTTAAATAAAAAATTAAATTTTTGAAAAAATTTAAAATCTTTTAAAAAGTTATAAAAATAAACTTACCTGTCTTTAAAGTCTATAAAAAAGATATACCTGTAAAAAAAAATTCAAAAAAATACTTAATTCACTACTTACCTTCTTAAAAGCGGGTCTTACTCCTCCTTTTTACATTTCCAAAATCTTCAGTACTTACCTGCGCGTCCAAAGCATGAAGTGCACAGCGTGCGCGCAGCCTGTAGCGCGCACGCGATGCACTCCGGCCCCGCCCCCTTTTCGGAAGAGCAATTGCCGGTTTTCAGCGCATGCGCAGGGCATGCAGAAAACCGGCAATTGGAGTGGGAATACGCGAGAGTATGCAGTGCGTACTCTCGCGTCCCGGGATCAATTTTCGGCCCATTAGCATTGATTGAGGATTGATTAATGGACAGAAAACATGGAGTAGGAATTAATGGGACTTCTTCAGGTCGGCAGGCTGTAACTAGCGGGGTACCGCAAGGATCACTGCTTGGGCCTCAGCTATTTACAATCTATATTAATGACTTAGATGAAGGGACTGAGTGTAATGAATCCAAGTTTGCTGATGTTACAAATTTAGGTGGGAAAGTAAGTTGTGAGGAGGATGCAAAGAGATGTAGACAGCTGGACTGAGTGGGCAAGAACATGGCAAATGGAATACAACGTGGGGAAGTGTGAATTTCGTCACTTTGGTAGGTAAAACAAAAAAACAGCATATGTTTTGAATGGTGAGAGATTGGGAAATGTTTGCACCCTGAGAGACCTGGGTGTCCTTGTACACGAATCACAGAAAGTTAATGTGCAGGTACAGCAAGCAATTAGGAAAGCAAATGGTATGTTAGCTTTTGTTACAAAGGGATTGGAGTATAAGAGTAAATAAGTCTTACTACAATTATACAGGGAATTGGTGAGGCCACACCTGGAGTATTGTGTACAGTTCTGGTCTCCTTACCTAAGGAAAAAAATGAGAAGTCGCACAACACCAGGTTATAGTCCAACAGATTTATTTAATTTTACAAGCTTTCGGAGCGGTTCGCTCCTTCCTCAGGTAGGGTAGCAGTGAGAGAATCTCCCAGAATTCACAATATAAACACAGACAAAATCTATTCAAATCTTTCCCTACATCAAAGACACACTAAGAGCACAGCCAAGACAATGAGATGTGTCCCAGGGGGTCCAACGTGTCAAAACACCTGCTGGCTGCATATCCTGTCAATTTGTGTTGTTTCTTGTGTTAGCCTTTTTAAAAAAAAACA
The DNA here is from genome assembly GCA_030390025.1 of Squalus acanthias. Taxonomy (NCBI): domain Eukaryota; kingdom Metazoa; phylum Chordata; class Chondrichthyes; order Squaliformes; family Squalidae; genus Squalus; species Squalus acanthias. The sequence goes on from CM059453.1 coordinate 4,340,783, forward strand.
CCTGGAAAGACCGGCCATGATGTCAAGTCACGTTCTGTATCGTGACATGAACCTGATATCGCGATTGAGGCCATCCTCATGAGTGCGGAACTTGGCTATCAGTTTCTGCTCTATGATTTTGCGCTGTCGTGTATCCCGAAGGCCGCCTTGGAGAACGCTTAGCCGCAGATCCGAGGCTGAATGCCCCTGGCTGCTGAAGTGTTCCCCGACTGGGAGGCAACCCTCCTGCCTGGCGATTGTTGCGCGGTGTCCGTGCATACGTTGTCTCAGTGTCTGCATGGTCTCGCCGATGTACCATGCTCTGGAGCATCCTTTACTGCAACGTATCAGGTAGACAACGTTGGCCGAGTCACATGAGTATGTACCGTGTACCTGGTGGGTAGTGTCCTCACGTGTGATGATGGTATCTGTGTCCATGATTTGGCATGTCTTGCAGAGGTTGCCGTGGCAGGGTTGTGTGGTGTCGTGGTTGCTGTTCTCCTGAAAGATGGGTAATCTGCTGCGAACGATGGTACTTTTGAGGTTAGGCAGCTGCTTGAAGGCGAGTAGTGGAGGCGTGGGGATGGCCTTAGCAAGGTGTTCGTCGTCATCGATGACATGTTGAAGGCTGCGAAGAACATGGCGTAGTTTTTCCGCTCCGGGGAAGTACTGGACGACGTAGGGTACTCTGTTGGTTGTGTCCCGTGTTCGTCTTCTGAGGAGGTCTATGCGGTTTTTCTCTGTGGCCCGTCGGAACTGTCGATCGACGAGTCAAGCGTCATATCCCGTTCTTACGAGGGCGTCTTTCAGTGTCCGTAGGTGTCCATCGCGTTCCTCCTCGTCTGAGCAGATCCTGTGTATTCGCAGGGCTTGTCCATAGGGGATAGCTTCTGTAACGTGGTTAGGGTGGAAGCTGGAGAAGTGGAGCATCGTGAGGTTGTCCGTGGGCTTGCGGTAGAGTGAAGTGCTGAGGCGTCCGTCTTTAATGGAGATTCGTGTGTCCAAGAATGAAACCGATTCTGGGGAGTAGTCCATGGTGAGTTTGATGGTGGGATGAAAAGACTAACACAAGAACCAACACAAATTGACAGGATATGCAGCCAGCAGGTGTTTTGACACGTTGGACCCCCTGGGACACATCTCATTGTCTTGGCTGTGCTCTTAGTGTGTCTTTGATGTAGGGAAAGATTTGAATAGATTTTGTCTGTGTTTATATTGTGAATTCTGGGAGATTCTCTCACTGCTACCCTACCTAAGGAAAGACATACTTGCTTTAGAGGGAGTTCAGCAAAGGTTCACTAAACATGTTCCTGGCATGAGGGGATTGCCCTATGAGGAGAGATTGAGTAGACTGGGCCTATATTCCTTCGAGTTTAGGCAGAATGAGAGGTGATCTAATTGAACCATATAAAATTCTTAAGGGGCTTGACGGGGTTAATGCTGGGAAAATGTTTCCCCTGGCTGGGGAATCTAGAACATAAGGTCACAGTCACCGAATAAGGGGTAGGCCATTTAGGACTGAGATGAGCAGAATTTTTTTCACTCAGAGGGTGGTGAATCTTTGGAATTCTCTACCCCAGAGGGCTGTGGATGGTCAGTCGTTGAGTATATTCAAAACAGGTCGATAATTTTTTGGAACGAAGGGAATCAAGGGATATGGTGATAGTGCAGGAAGGTGGAGTTGAGGTAGCAGGATCAGCCATGCTCCTGTTGAATGGCGGAGCAGGCTTGAAGGGCCAAATTGCCTACTGCAGCTCCTATTTATGTTCCTGATCTTCAGTGGTTGGAGCATCAAGTCTAATAGTAATCCTATATTTGTTTTAACTTTACCCCAGGCAATTTTCAGACACGTTCAAACAGTACACATGTCACCAATTTATGGGAACGGTAGCATAGTGGTTATGTTACTGGACTAGTAAACCACTAGGCCTATAGTAATTGATCTGGAGACGTGAGTTCAAATCCCACCATGGTAGCTGGGGAATTTAAATTCAGTTAATTAAATAAATCTGGAATATAAAAGCAAGTATCAGTAAAAACCCATCTGGTTCACTAATGTCCTTTACGGAAGGAAATCGACCATCCTTGTCTGGTCTACATGTAACTCCAGCAATGAGGTTTATTGTTAACTGTCCTCTGAAATGGCCTAGCATGCCACTCTGTTGAACCAAACCACTACAACAAAGTCACTGTGGGAGTGCCTTCACCACATGGACTGCAGCGATTCAAGAAGACGGCTCACCAACACCTTCTGAAGGGCATTTGGGATAGGCAATAAATGCCTTACCAGCGCCGCCCACATCCTGTGAATGAATACAAAACACCTTCCTACGTTCAGTACTTTACATTTTCCTTTTATATCCCCATTAAATGCACCACACTTTACGAAGGATTTCAAGGCCTTGGAGAGGGTGCTGAAGAGATTTACCAGAATGATACCAGCGATGAGGGTCTTCAGTTATGTGAAGAGACTGGAGATGTTTGGATTGTTCTCCTTTGGGCAGAGAAAGTTAAGGGGAGGTTTCAAAATTATGAGGGGCTTTGATAGTGCAGATAGGGAGAAACTGTTTCTACTGGCAGTAGGATTAGTTAGCAAAGGACACAGATTTAAGATAATTGGCAGAAGAACCAGTGGAGATGAGTTTTTTTATGCACTGTGTGTTATGATTTGGCCCATCGAGTCTGGGCCAACTCTTTCGAAGAGCAATCCAGTTAATCCCACTCACCTACTCTTTCCCCATATCCCTGCAACATATTCTGCTTCAAGTATTTATCCAATTACTTTTTGAAAGCTACTATTGAATCTGTATTCACCACCCTATCAGGCAGTGCATTCCAAATCCTAACCGTTCGTTGTGTAATAAAGTCCTCATGTCGCCTCTAGTTCTTTTGTCCATCACCTTAAATCTGTGCCCTCTGGTTAGTGACCCTTCAGCCACTGAACACAGTTTCTCTTTATATAATGTATCTAAACTTTTATGATTTTAAACACCTCTACCAAATCTCCCCTTAGGCTTCTCTGCTTTAAGGAGAACAACCCCAGCTCCTCCAGTCTATCCATGTAACTGTAACCCCTCATCCCTGGAACCAATCTAGTAAATCTCTTCTGTACCCTCTCAAGTCTTCACGACCATCCACATCCATTTAGATTTCAGAAATTTAACATTTAGACATCAAATCATCATGAAATATTAGTCTTCCAACATGTAGGATGTCTAATTCTACTTGGGTGGTGACGCAAAGCGGGTGCTATTCCATCTGGCGCCTGCATTACGTCCCATCCAATATTTAGTTGCATTGACTTGGTGACAGCCACTAATTGTTGTTGCTGTAAACAGACGAGAATCATTTTAGCTCATAACAACATTCAAAAAAAGGTGCCTCTAAAAAGTAAGTTTGTTCACATTTTTCGCCTTCTAAAGAACTCTTGCTATTCTTCAATAAACTATTATTTTACTGTGCATTATTCAACCGTACTAATTTATTACCATTGCACAAGTGTTATTTATGTCTTTTTTTTAAACCAAAGCATTATAATAGCATCAGTAGCACCCATAACTGCGGATTTTATAGTTTTCCATACGTCAGATTTTACCTTCACATTAAATCAGATCTAATTTGTCTGGTTTCTGATTGAATATCAGATCGAGGTGGAATTTAAAGTCATAAAAGAAGAAAGGTGATGAATTTAAGTTGGCGAGTTTACTACCCAAACGATCACTGAATGGGTTGTAGAAAATGATGTAACCCCGTTTCCTTTTTAATTGTATTTACAGAAACAGTTTCTAACGTCACTGTGTCGGCCAACAATTCAAAACCAGTAGAAAACATCGATACCATTTTACTGACTTGTCACGCCTCGGGCTTTGTACAGTCACGGATTTGGTTTAAGAATAACCGAGCTATCCAGGATAATGACAGAATAAGAACAGCTCCGGATAATGTTACACTGACTATAATCAGTGTTAACAGAAACGATTCAGGAACGTACAAATGTAATGCAAGCAGTGATTTTAACAGCGATTCTGGAGACACCATCCTGCAAATTAATTGTAAGTATGCAGCGAACTCAAAGCATTAATTTGTGTTTAATAGTTATTATTTTAGTTATACACAAATCAGATATTTTCTTGAATTTTTTGTAGATGGACCAGAGAACGTCATTATTACACCCCCGGGGCCAGTTTGGGTAGAACTGGGGAAAGCTCTTACATTTTATTGTTCTGCCCTATCAGTCCCAGCTGGTACATATGAATGGTACAATGGAACCAATCTGTTAAAGACAGGACAAACTTACAGGATTGATTCAATACGCTCGAATCATGGTGGGAACTATACTTGTCGGGTTAATAACAACATAACCAAAAAAGGCAGCACTGCTACCATACAGTTAACTGTAGAAGGTAAGTAAATGTTTCACTGCACATTTTATTGTTAAGAACTTTGGCCAGACGTGTAACGCTGATTGCATTTCCTTCATCTGACTAGTCTAATGTACTGTTCGAGCTGTCTTACAGATAAGGAAATTATTAATAAGGTTTGATTAAGGTATATTATCCAAGGCTATGTAAGCTGTCCGAAATGGAATAGTCTAAATGGTCTTGTACATAATGGCCCAGATTGTTTTCTCAGTGGTGAATTAACAGTGCTCCCTGTTAACCTCGCTGACAGTTGCCCACAGAGTTTTTGTGGGTTTGTTGGCAGAGATTGCCCCTAATCCGGCGTCTGTTTCAGTGCGGCGCTCTCTTCAGGGGATCTTTGGTTACTTGTCCTGCTCACAGACACCAATCAAATTGAAGTATCCTCACTGTGACACCGAGTCCAAATCAGGAAGTTTAAAGCAGGACGTTTAAAGCAGGAAATATAAGTTACATTTAAATGATGTACAGAAACTGTTTGGATTAAGGCTAAGAGATAAAAGAGACAGATAGAAAAACTAAAATTAAAAAAATAAATTTTGACATTTCTGCAATATTAATTTTCTTCTGAGGGAATGAGACTCCACATTTATAAAATTGTTTTTTCAGGACCAGAGGGGTTGTTCAGCAGTAATTAGAATTTATTAAGTGCTAAAAACTCACTTCCTGTATCGAACAGCCCTAACTAACTTTTTTCAGCTGTTTTTTGGTACGGAACTAGTGAGCAAGTACCCCATATTCATGCCGTTGCAGTCATTTCAAAGCCGAGTCCATTGCCAAGGACTGCAATAGCGCAACCTGTGGAGGAGCAAGGTATCTCTGACAGCAGCTTCTGGAGTTCCATGTTTAACTGCGCATGTGCGAACGTCAGAAGTTGCTGTCAGATTTACCCTGTAGGTGAGTGCTGATAGCCTCATCGTTATTATTACAGCAAAATCCGGGCTGATGTAATATGATGTACATAATTCTTAGATTGTGTAATCGGAATCATGCACATTCACAATGGCCCAGATATTCCGATCGCAGGCCTCCCGCAGGCGGAGGGCTGAGGTCTGGAAAAATCTGCGCCAAGACCAGAGGGCTCCCGGGAGGCGCAGAGTTCTGCTGGGCCTCGCCAAACTGCTGGTGCGCAGGGCCCACGTATCCCAGAGGCGCAGGCGGTTCGCAGCGTCCCTGGGATCACGTGTGCCACGGGGAGCCAATCAGAGAAGGGAATCTCCCTTCATATATTTGACAGCAAGACCTGTCAAATATATGAATGGAGATCACCCCCAAAACATAGTAAAACTTTAAATAAATTAAAAAAAAAATCATATTTTTAAAATGACTTTAAATTACAATAAATTAAGTATTTTAAACAAAAAATTTATTTTATGAAAAAACTAATTAAAGTGTTTAATGGGGCTAACAATAAACTTACCTTTCTTTAAAGTATTTTTAAATGATAAATCAGTGGAATATTTTTTTTAACTTTTTTCAACTCTTATCCTGGTAAAAGCAGGCCTTACGCCTGCTTTTCCCAGGCACAAGAATTGTAATTGTTTTCTGCGGGCGGAGGGTCTCCAAAAAGCGGCACTCTCCACCCGCAGAGGGCCTTCTCCTGGGTAGCTGGAGAATCTGTCAAGAGCATTCCTGACAGATCGGAAATGCCGGTTTCCAGTGCATGCGCAGTGCATGCCTGAAACCGGCATTTCCGATGCCCCTACGGGTGAGTGCACAGCGCGTACACACCCGTAGGGATCGTAATTTCTGCACCTATGTCTCTTCGTGCATGTATCACTGCTTGCTTTAGAATGCTGCTATCGACTCAATCCCTGGAAATTAATTGTACGACATTGGCCCAGAAATTTGCCTCTCCGGCTTGCCCCAAAAGAACAGCTAAACTTAAAATAAATTAAAAAGAACATCACATTTATAAAATAACTATAGTTAAATAAATTAACTACTTTAAAGAAAAATTTTTAATTTTGAAAAAATTAAAATACTTTTTAAAAGTGATAAAAATAAACTTACCTTTCTTTAAAGTATCTAAAAAAGATAAACCTGTTGAAATTTTTTTTCAATTATACTTAATTAACCACTTACCTTATGGAAAACGGGTCTTGCACCTCCTTTTCAAAAGCGTAGTTTCTTCAATACTTACCCTCGCGTAGAAACCTGAAAAAAAAATCTAAGTTTGCTGCGTGCGCGCTGCCTCTACCGCGCACGTGGTTCACCTTGGAACCGCCCCCTTCACCAGACCGGAAGTTCCGGTTTCCCGCGCATGTGCAGTGCCTGCAGGAAACCGGCACTTCGGAACGTCTTACAGGTGAGTACGCATTGTGTACTCACCCGGGAAGGGCCGAATTTTTGGCCCATTATCTTAAATCCGCAACCTGCCGCCTTTTGTGGGTCAGTGTCTCTGCTATTTCACCATACCTTTTCAACTGTTTCTTGAAATGCATATCTAGCTCCCTCTTTGGCATTATGATTGAATCGGGATCGGAATCCACTGATTTATATTCTAATAATCCTTTGAATGAACAATAGGTTATCACCTCCCCTTTTGTGTTTCTAGTATGAAGCTAAAATATATGTCCCTTTTCTGGTTTGCAGACAAGTGACAACAGTCTTTCCCGAGTTACACTCCTTTCACAATTTTGAGCACTTTCTTAATCTTCTATATTGCAGTGAAAACAATTTAGTTTTTGAGGGCATCATCTCATCTATATCCTCTCATCGCACACATCCTCGTAATACCCAAAACTGCAAACATTTTCTCTAACTATGGCCTGATGAATTTATTGTGCAGACTCATCATCACCTCCTTGATTTTTGTATTCAATGTACTTTTATATTGAACAAAAGCTCGGTCAAAGAGGTAGATTTTAAGGAGCGTCTTAAAGGAGGAAAGAGAGGCAGAGTGGTTTAGGGAAGGAATTCCAGAGCTTTGGGCCTTGGCAGCTGAAGGCACGGCCAGCCAATGATTGAGTGATTAAAATCACGATGTTCAAGAGGCCAGAATTAGAGGAGCGCAGATATCTCAGTGGGTTGTGGGGTCTGGAGGAGATTACAGAGACAGGGAGTAGCGAGGCCATGGAGGAATTTCAAAATCGAGGCGTTGCTTAACCCGGAGCCAATGTAGGTTAGTGAGCACAGGGGTGAGGGGTGAATGGGACTAGTTGCCAGTTCGGACATGGGGACATGGGCAGCAGAGTTTTGGATGACCTCAAGTTTACAGAGGGTAGAATGTGTGACGCCAGCCAGGAGTGCATTGGAATGGTCAAGTCTAGAGGTAACAAAGGCATGAATGAGGGTATCAGCAGCAGAAGAAGTGAGGCGGGGTGGAGTGGGGCGATGTTATGTAGGTGGAAATATGTGGTCTTAGTGATGAGGGGATATGTGAGCAGAAGCTCATTTCAAGGCCAAATATGACAATGGTGCGAACATTCTGGTTCAGCCTCAGACAGATGCTAAGGAGCGGGATGAAGTCGATGGCTAGGGAATGGAGTTTGTGGCAGGGACTGAAGATAATGGCTTCGGTCTTCCCAATATAAAGTTGGAGGAAATTTCTGCTCATCCAGTACTGGATGTCGGACAAGCAGTCTTCCAATTTAGAGACATTAGGGGATCGAGAGAAATGGTGGTGAGCTAGAATGGGTGTCGTCAGCGTAAATGTGGAAACTGATGCTGTATTTTCAGATGATGTCGCTGAGGGGCTGCATGTAGATAAGAAATAGGAGGGGGGCCAAGGATAGATCCTTGGCGGATACCAGAGGTAACAATGCGGGAGCGGGAAGAGAAGCCATTGTAGGTGATTCTCTAGCTACAATTAGATAGATAAGAATGGAAGCAGGCGAATGTGAGGACAAGGAGAAAGACTGCAGGGAGGACAGCTACAATGCAGACCAAGGAACCGTGGCTCAGAAGGCTGTCCAAGGTGGGGGAAGAGCAGAATAGAAATGATATCGGACTCTATAATAAGGGGGATAGATGGCGTCCTCTGCAGCCAAGAACGAGAATCCCGAAGGGTGTGTTGCCTACCTGGTGCCAGTGTAAGGGATATCTCACGGCGACTGAAGAGGAACTTGGAAAGGAAGGGGCTAAATCCAGTTGTCATGGTCCATGTTAGAACAAACAATATAGGTAGGAATAGGGAGGATGTCCTGCTGAAAGAGTATCAGGAGCTAGGCTCTAAATTAAAAAGCAGGACTTCAAGGGTAATAATCTCTGGATTATTGCCCGAAACACGTGCAAATTGGCATAGAAGTAGCCAGATCAGGAGAATTAACACATGGCTAAAGGGCTGGTGTGGGAAAGAGGGGTTCCTTTTCCTGGGACACTGGCACCAGTTCTGGGACAGGTAGGAGCTGAACCATTGGGACGCGCTCCTCCTGAACCAGGATGGGTCTCGTGTCCTAGTGGAAAGGATAAATAGGGACGTGGCAAAGATGGAATACAATACTGGAAAGTGTGAGGTTATGCACTTTGGCAGGAAAAATAGTAGAGCAAGTTATTATCTAAATGGCAAGAAACTGGAAAGTACTGAAGTACAAAGGGATCGGGGGTCCTGGTGCACGAAACTCAAAAGGTTAGTATGCAGGTGCAGCAAGTGATTAAGAAGGCCAATGGAATGTTGGCTTTCATTGCTAAGGGGATAGAATATAAAAATAGGGAGGTATTGCTTCAGTTGTACAAGGTATTGGTGAGACCGCACCTGGAATACTGCATACAATTTTGGTGTCCATACTTAAGAAAAGACATACTTGCTCTCGAGTCAGTACAAAGAAGGTTCACTCGATTAATCCCGGGGATGAGGGGATGGACATGTGAGGAGAGGTTGGGTAGATTGGGACTCTACTCATTGGAGTTCAGAAGAATGAGAGGCGATCTTATTGAAACATATAAGATTGTGAAGGGGTTGGATCGGGTGGATGCGGGGAGGATGTTCCCGATGATGGGTGAAACTAGAACTAGGGGGCATAGTCTTAGAATAAGGGGCTGCTCTTTCAAAACTGAGATGAGAAGGAACTATTTCACTCAGAGGGTGGTAGGTCCATGGAATATGCTGCCCCAAAAAGCTGTAGAAGCTACATCATTACATAAATTTAAAACAGAAATAGACAGTTTCCTAGAAGTAAAGGGAATTAAGGGTTACGGGGAGCGGGCAGTAATTTGGACATGAGTCTAGATTCGGATCGGTCATGGCCCTGTGGGTGGCGTAGCGGGCCCAGGGGCCGTGTAGCCTGATCCTGCTCCTACTTCGTGTGTCCAATTCTGTTAGGTTCAGGAGATGGTTCTGTGATAGTAGATTGGCGGTTAGGATCAGATCAGCCATGATCTTATTGAATGGCGGAGCAGGCTCGAGGGGCCAATTGGCCTACTCCTGCTCCTATTTCTTATGTTCTTATGTTCTTAAAGGCTTTAAACTAGTAAGATGGGGGGAGTGATCTACAGGAAACGTAACCAGCATAATTATAAACAAAACAGGAAAAGAGAGCATAGCAAAGAATAAAGTAAGGGTGGACATTGATGGCAAAGGAATAAATAGAATTATAGAACAGGAGTCTAAAAAAATGGCTAAACATAAAGTGAGAGGAAATCCTATTCAAAATGAGTTAAACTGTCTCTACAGCAATGCACACAGTGTCTGTAATAAAACAGGGGAGCTGGAGGCAATCATGAGTTGCGAGGAACCAGACATAGTAGGGATTACTGAAAGATGGCTACAGAAAAATCAGGACTGTGAATTAAATATTGCAGGGTATAACATATTTAGAAAACATAAAGAGGGAAAAAGGGGCGGTTGAATAGCTGTACTTATTGGGGATAACAATGGCAGTAGAAAAAAGTTACGCAGCTATCAGCAAGACAAAAATAGAATCCGTATGGACAAAGATAAAAGATAATGAAGGATCAAACACACTAATAGGCGTAGTCTACAGACCACCTAACAGTGGAAGGGAGGTGGAGGAAGAAATATGCAGACAAATTAGGGAACTGAGTAAAAAACATAGAATAATAATCATGGGGGATTTCAACTACCCCGATATTAATTGGACAGAAGAGGTAGGTAAAGGGGATAAGGGAATGGAGTTCCTACAATGTGTGCAGGACTCCTTTCTAACCCAATATGTAAAGAGCCCAACAAGGGAGGATTCACGAATGGATCTAATAGTGGGGAATGAACCAGAGTAGATAAGAGAAGTACAAGTAGGGGAACATCTAGGCAATCATGACCATAATATAACACGCTTTAAGATGAGAATTGAGAAGGACATAAGTATGACAAAAACCAGGTTAATAGATTGGAGAAAAGCTGATTTTAAGGGGCAGAGAATAGAACTTGGGAAAATAAAATGGGCAACAATATTGGCAAACAACGATATAGACCAGCAATGGGAAACATTTAAAATGGTGTTCAACAGAGTGCAGGAACAATATATTCCACTAAAAGGAAAGAACAAACTGAACACCAATGAGACTCCATGGATGAATAAAGCCATAAGGGAACAATTGAGGGAAAGGAAAGAGGCGTACATTAAGTACATAGACAGCAGGGGAGTGCATGATAAGGGAGAATATGAAGAGATTAGGAGAGAAGTCAAAAAACAATTAGGAAGGCAAAGAGGAACTATGAAATTAAATGATCAAGGAACATAAAACAAAATAGTAAAATAGTTTACAGGCACATCAATGAAAAGGAAGGTTGGGATGGGAATAGTGCCAGTAAGGGATAGATAGGATAATACCACAGGTAACGATAGAGAGATGGCAGAAATATTAAATTATTATTTTGCTTCAATATTTACCATGGAGATAGAACAGGTGGACATTACATTGGATGATGAGATTAGTAATGAGATAAGTGAATTTAAATAGAGGGGATATGTTAAATAAATTAATCAAATTCACAGAGGATAAAACCACTGGTCCAGATGGATTGCATCCACGAATTTTAAAATAATCTAGGGAAGAGATAGCAGAGGAATTACTACACATATTTAATAATTCTTTAGAAAAAGGTGTGGTGCCAGAGGACTGGCAGATAGCTAACGTAATACCTATATTTATGAAGTGGAATAGAACATCTCCAGGGAATTATAGACCAGTCAGCTTAACATCGGTAGTAGGAAAAATAATGGAATCCCTACTAAAGGAGAAAATAGAAGAACATCTAGAAACCAAAAACCTAGTAATGAATAGTCAGCATGGATTTCAAAAGGGAAGTCTTGTTTGATCAACCTCGTTGAACTTTTTGAAGAGGTAACAGAGAGAGTAGACAATGTTAATGCAGTAGATGTAATTTATCCAGCTTTTCAAAAGGCCTTCGATAAGGTACACCATAATAGACTGATGAACAAGATCAGAGAATGCGGTTTCAGGTGACAAGTAGCAGAATGGATAGCTAGCTGGCTTCAAGACAGAAAGCAGAATGGGGTAAAAGGTAGCTATTCACAATGGAAAAAGGTGGGTAGTGTTGTTCCACAAGGATCTGTGTTCAGAATTTATATTAAGGATTTAGACTTTGGAATCAAAAACACAATTTCTAATTTTGTGGATGACACCCAAATTGTGTGGGGCAGGGGGGTGAGATAGACAATACTGAGGAGGACTGCAACAAATTGCACGAGGACACTAAGAAACTTGCAGAATGGGCATATAATTGGCAAATGAAGTTCAACATAGATAAATGTGAGGTATTACATTTTGGTAGGAAGAATAGAGAAGTCACTTATAACTTGGAGGGTGCGATTCTAGGTGGTGTAGAGGAACAAAGGGATCTCTGAGTACACATACACAAATCACTAAAAGTTGAGCCGCAGGTCAGCAAAGCCATAAACAAGGAAACCAGGCACCGGGGTTTATTTCTAGAGGTATAGAATTGAAAAGTAGGGAAGTTATGCTAAATCTGTATTGAACCTTGGTTAGACCACACTTAGAGTACTGTGTACCGTTATGGTCGCCATATTATAAACAGGATAGAGAGGCACTGGAGAAGGTGCAGAGAAGATTTACAAGGATGATACCAGAAATGCGAGGGTATATATATCAGGAAAGGATGAACAGGCTGCGCCTCTTTTCTCTGGGGGGAAAAAAGGAGGCTGAGGGGTGACCTTATAGATGTCTTTAAAATTATGAAAGGTTTTGATAGAGTGGATACAGAGAGAATGTTTCCACTTGTGGGGAAGAGCATAACTAGAGGCCATCAATAGGGCAACACGGTGGCATAGTGGTTAGCACTGGTGACTCACAGCGCCAGGGACCCGGGTTCGAATCTGACCTCGGGTGACTGTCTGTGTGGAGCTTGCACATTGTCTGCGTGGGTTTCCTCCGGGTGATCCGGTTTCCTCCCACAGTCCAAAAATGTGCGGGTTAGGTTGATTTGGCTATGATAAATTGACCCTTAGTGTTAGGGGTGTATTAAAAATGTGGGGTTATGGGGATAGGATGGGATATGTTAGGGGGAATTAAATACGTGGGGTTACGGGGGTAGGGTGGGATATGTGTACTGTGGGGATTAAAGCAGGGACAGGGTACTGGATTTGGATGATCAGCCATGATCGTATTGAATGGTGGAGCAGGCTCGACGGGCCGAATGGCCTACTCCTGCTCCTAGATTCTATGTTTCTATGTTTCTATATAAGATAGTCACCAAGAAATCCAATAGGGAATTCAGGAGAATCTTCTTTACACAAAGAGTGGTGAGAATGTGGAACTCGCTATCACAGGGAGTGGTTGACGCGAAAAGTATAGATGCATTTAAGGGGAGGCTAGACAAGCATAGGAGGGAAAAGGGAATAGAGGGTTATACTGATAGATTTAAATGAGGAAAAACGGGAGGAGGCTCGAGTGGAACATAAACGCCGGCATGGACTGGTTGGGCCGAATGGCCTGTTTCTGTTCCATATAGCCCATGTAATCCTATGAATGCTGTCCCACCCAGATGGACAATGGTGGAGGATGGTGTGGTAAACCATGTCAAAGGCTTCAGACAGGTCGAGAAGGACGAGAAAGGATAGTTTACCTTTGTCACAGTCACATAGCATGTAATGTGTGACATTGATAAGAGCCATTTCGGTATTGTGGCAGAGGCGAAACCTGATTGAAGGGATTCAAACATGGAGTTCCGGGAATGATGGGCACGGATTTGGACTTTGGAGATGGGGCTGTCGTTTATCAGGACGGAGGGGTCTAGGGTTGTTTTTTTGCGGAGATGGGTGATGATGGCAGATTTGAAGGAGAGGGGGACAGTAACTGAGGAGAGAGAACTGTTAACAATATCAGCTAAAATGGGAGCCAGAAAAGGTAGTTGGGTGGTCAGCAGTTTAGTGGGAATAGGGTCGAGGGAGCAGGAAGTGGGTCTCATGGACAGGATGAGCTCGGAGAGGGCATGAAGGGAGATCAGAGAGAAACTGGAGAAAGCTGCAAGTTCAGGCCTAGGGCAGAGGTAACCTTAGAGGAAGTATGACCCGCTGGGCTCGGGGGCGGAAGGGAAGTGGCAGAGTCCGCTGAGTGGATGGTCTCAATCTTAGGTACAAAGAAGTCCATGAACTCCCTATACTTATTGTTGGAGGTGAGGGTGGAGGAGATAGGGGAGAGGCGTTTGAGAAGACAGTTTGCAGTAGAGAAAAGAAGCCGGGGGTTCTCTTTGCATTCCAGAATGATCCTGGAATAGTGAACAGTTTTGGCACACCAGAATAGGACCCGATAGTGCTTTATGTGATCCAGCCAGATCTGGTGGTGAATGGTTAAACCAATTGTTCACCATATCCATTCAAGTCTGCATCCCTTGGACCCCAGGGAGCAGAGATCATGGCCATACCAGGGGGTACGGCCAGGGTGAGAGAGAGTAATGGTTCTAATGGGGACTAGGACATCAAAAGTGGAGGTGAGGGTGTGGTTGAGTCGATTGGTAGCTGCAGAAATGTTGTGGTGAATGGAGAGCCAAAGGCTAGGCAGTTGGGCTTTTGAAAGTGCAGTTGAAAGTGATTTGGGAGAGTTTTGTCCAGGGTAGGATGCAGAAGGAAGTAGGGTTGGGAGGGGTAGGGGATTGTGGGATAAGAGCGATTCAAGGAATTGGTCAGAACTGGTCTTATCTGTGATTGACCTGATGGGAGTAGTGAGCCCATGTGAAATGCCAAGGTCAAGGGGGTGGCCGTGAATACTGTTTGGGGGAGTTTAGATTAAGGGAGTATAGGAGGAGGGCAGTGCACTCGGGAGAGAGAGCATGATGAATTGAGAGCACAGAGTCCTACTTGTCGCTTTTGTGGAGTTTCCAGTTAAAATCCTGCTTTTGAATATCTGCGTAGCTCCATCCCAACATCATTCAGTTGCTGCACCTCATTAAGAATGAACCATTTTAGTTCCAATTTATGCTTCAGTTATTGGGAAGGAAAATTGGATAAGTGTATAACAAGTCGTTGCTTCCCCTATCGCTTGTTTTTACCAAAAGTTAAAATTCCCCAATCTCATTGACTTCAATGAAAAAAGAAAATTGGTCAAAGAATAAAACGGGCATCTGATTTATCCAATAGTTCTTTATAACAGGAATTGCACCAAATTGCAAGGCTCAGAGAATGGATGTTGAAAAAGTATGAAATATATATTGCAGCTGAGGCAACGTATTCGTTTTGGAGATTGATGAGGAACCTAATGCCCTTTGGAGTTTGGAAGACAACGTGGACAACAATAGAGATTTCATTCTGTGCTGTATATTGGACATCGCGGAGAATTAAAGCATTAACAGTCGAACTTCTTCATATCATGGAGCAGTAGACTTTCCAATATGAACAGGATTGCTTTGAAGTCTTGAGAGGAAAGCATAGCTTGTCTTCAGATATGTAAAGTGTTTGTGCAAAGAAATACATGAGATTAACGAGGTCAGCCATGAGTGATTAAAGTGTAACTTTAGGGGCTAGCGTAATAAACATATTACCCATAGTATGGAAAGATAATGGTAGATGAAGCTAAATCTTCAAAGGGGACAGTTAAATCAGGAAGTCATATCTAAGGGGAGTAGCCTTGAAGTAAACAACTATAACTGTTTACATGAATAGACTGTCTTCAAAGGATTTGGGAATAGATATGTCATATGGTCTTATCTATGACATGTACCTTTTATGTAGACAAAGTATGGTGTATAAAGGAGCATGGTTTTCAACAGTAATTCAAAGGGCTCGAGAGATGCAAAAAAAAGATATGCTCTCTCTGATCCAGGTTAAGTTGATCCCTCATCTTAGGCATTAATAAAGTCTGTTCTGTATACTTCGCTATGAAGTGTCTTGTGCTTACTCCAAACGTGTTGTTGTGAACCATAGAAGGAAGGAATTTGACTGGCAACACTGCCCCAGCGCTGGGCTGGGCTAAGGAGCAGCAAGTTCTGGAAAGAGTAACTAGAAATGTATGGTGGGATCGACTGCAAAGGGACTGAACCAACTTGTCGCTCCTGGAGTTGCACAGAGCTGTGTTTAAATGAGGTGATCATTTAGTTGTGTAGGATTCATGGCAATTTTTATTCTTTTTATCCCTTTTGACTTGGAAACAGTCAAACGCAATGGGCTGTAATTTGCGGCCCCTACGGGTGCCTACTAGGTACGGACGCGCCCGTAATGGCCGCACAAGGTCCGGGTTTAGGCATGCAAAGCGCATGCGCGAAAACCTGGAACTTGCGATATGTCAAGAACAGATCGCACGCATCCCCGGGAGAAGGGCCTCCGCGAGCGGAGAGTTGTGCTATTTGCCCAACTTCTGCCCAGGGAATGCCCATGAAATTCTTACGCCTGGTAAAAGCAGGTGTAAGGCCTGCTTTTACCAGTGTACGAGTTTTAAAAAACATTAAAAAAATGTTCATTCATTTAAACATTAAAACACATGCACAATAGGGTAAGTTTATTTTTAGACAATTTAAAATATGTAAATTTATTTTAGCAAAAAAGTACATTTTTGTTTTAAAAATTAGTGCCGCTACGCACTAATTCTGTCTCCAATTGCCGGTTTTCTGCATGCACTGCGCATGCGCTGAAAACCGGCACTTGGTGAATGGAAAAGGGGGCGGGTCCTAGCTGAACCGCGTGCGCGCTACAGGCTGCGCGCACGCTGTGCACTTAGTGGTTTCAACGCGCAGGTAAGTACGGAAGATTCTACACATAAAAAAAGGAGTAAGACCCACTTTTAACAAGGTAAGCAGTGAATTAAGTATTATTTTGAATTTTTTTTAACAGGTATATCTTTTTTAGAGACTTTAAAGACAGGTAAGTTTATTTTTATAACTTTTTAAAAGATTTTAAATTTTTTCAAAAATTTAATTTTTTATTTAAAATGGTTAATTTATTTAACTATACTTATTTTATTAATGTGATTTTTTTTTTAAATTTAATTGAGGTTTAGCGGTTCTTTTGAGGGGCTATAGTATTCATAGCTTTCACAGCACTTATGTGAAAGTTATGAATGGAAGATGGTGTGCTGCCATTGGCTCTAACTGAGTCACGTGATCCCACAGCTCGCACAAATTAACTACGCCGGTGGGATACGCAAGCCCAGCACAGCAGCTGTCCAGAACATCAAGTTCGTGCGAGCTGGAACTGAAAAAGCCAACACGCAGTGAGAGATCGCGGGGAGGCCTTACCCTCGCACGAAGGCTTCCTCACGAATTTTTGGGCCATTGGGCCAAAAATTGATCCTGCTGCGCGAGAGTACGCAGTGCGTACTCTCGCGTATTCTCTCTCCAATTGCCGGTTTCCTGCATGCACTGCGCAGGCGCTGAAAACCGGCACTTGGTCTTTGGAAAAGGGGGCGGTTCCTCGGTGCACCGCGTGCGCGCTACAGGCTGCACGCACGCTGTGCACTTAGTGCTTTGGACGCGCAGGTAAGGATGGAAGATTTTAGAAACGAAAAAAGGAGGAGTAAAACCCACTTTTAAGAAGGTAAGTAGTGAATTAAGTATTATTTTGAATTTTTTTTAACAGGTATATCTTTTTTAGAGACTTTAAAGACAGGTAAGTTTATTTTTATAACTTTTTAAAAGATTTTAAATTTTTTCAAAAATTTAATTTTTTATTTAAAATGGTTAATTTATTTAACTATACTTATTTTATTAATGTGATGGTTATTTTAAATTTAATTGAGGTTTAGCTGTTATTTTGGGTGTGTGTAAGATTCATAGCTTTCACAGCACGTATGTGAAACTTATGAATGGAAGATGGTGTGCTGCCATTGGCTCTAACTGAGTCACGTGATCCCACAGCTCGCACGAATTCACTACGCCGGTGGGATACGCAAGCACTGCCCAGCTGATGTCTAGAACATCAAGTTCGTGCGAGCTGGATCTGAAAAAGCCAACGCGGAGTGAGAGATCGCGCCTGCTCCTTACCCCCACGGGAACAGAGCGAGATCAATTTCTGGGCCATTATGTTTTAATTAATTTTGAATATGTATTATTTTTTGTTATGTTAAATCTATTTTTAATGTCATCCCCATTCATGCTTATGAAGGTTCCGTACAAACGGAACCTCCATAAGTATGAATGCGATCCCCCTTCTTTGATTGGTTGGGCCGGCTCACGTGAACGCAGGCCTCCGCATCGAGACCCATGAGCGCAAGTGTCCGAACCTCCGGGACGATCAGGTAAATTTGTAGATTATTTTGCTGGTCGGAGGCATCCATCTGCGGGAAGCCTCCGACCGCAAATTCAGCCCTAATGACAAAATCTGAAATATATATTTCTCTTGCGATTACACACTGCTGCTGAAGAGCAATTGTTTCTGCAGTGTGTTAATTAAGTTCATTATTTTATCTGATTGCATTTTTCAGATCAATCCATTGATGACAACCTAAGCAGTGGCGCCATAGCAGGAATAGTGATTGCTGCTCTTGTTAGTGTGGGTTTGATCAGCGGGATTACTGCATGGTTGGTCAAAAGGGGGTAAATATAGTATTCAAACTTTACCTGCACATTTACTATTTTTGGCGAATCCCCGGTGGATAGGTTTATAAGAAGTTGTCTCCAAATATTTCTATATCACAGTTCAAATGCTTGTAGTTTTAAGGCATGTATCCACAGTTAATATTAATTGTTGTTTTCGGATTGACAGGAATCTGCCTGTGTAAACTCCTAATGTTGTAATTACACACTCCCTCCACTGTTGATGCTGCAGTGCCTCAGTTTTGCATCTCTCAAATCCTCAAGCTGCAGTGCAGAGAAACTTCTTAGCTTCCACCAACATTAATCTGCTTCCCAAATAGCCCCACGTATTGATATTTGACTATAAATAATATAACTGAGAAGTTTTTTTTTAAAGCACAATGCGTGGCTTTATACTGGGAACCTGAATTAAAACTCGTGTCCTGATCAAATTGTTGGGCCAGAAATTCAGTTTTCCAGCTTCCTCCGGGTGCAAGCATCGCGCGTGTACTTACCTACCGCGCCTGCCGTTGTGTTTTGGGCCCACGAGAACGTCGGGTCCTGGGCCTCCTGCAGCTGCTTGTGTATCCCAGGGGCGCAGTTAGTTTGAAGCGTCCCCTGGGATCACGTGGGCCATGGAGAGCCAATCCTAGCAGGGCATTTTCATTCATAGATTTGACAGGAAGACCATCACATTTTTAAAATAACTATAATTTAAATAAATTAAATACTTTAAACAAAAATTTAAATTTTTGAAAAAAATTAAATACTTTTTAACAGTGCTAAAAATAAACTTACCTTTCTTTAAAGTATCTAAAAAAGATCAACCTGTTGACATTTTTTTAAAATTGTAATTAATTAACCACTTACCTTGTGAAAAACGGGTCTTGTGCCTCCTTTTTAAAAGCACAGCTTCTTCCATACTTACCTTCCCGGAGAAACCTGAAAAAAAACGAAGTTCGCTGCGTGCGCGCAGCCTCTCCCACGCACGCGGTTCACCTCTGAACCCCTCCCTTCAGGGGAACGGAAGTTCCGGTTTCCCGGGCATGCACAGTGCATGCAGGAAACCGGCACTTCAGGTGGCCTTACGGGTGAGTACACAGTGCGTACTCACCCGGCAAGTGCTGAATTTCTGGCCCATTAGCCATGCCGTGCTTCACCTGACTCCCAATGTAGAGATCGACTAGCATGTATGAAACCTCTTGCTTCCAGTTAGCAATACAGTTGTCATTAATAATTAATCATTAATAAATAGAATTTCTGTTGTCGATCATATTTGATGAATTATTACTATAAAATGTCCTCCTGAAAAGTTCACATTTTGGTCTGTTGCACAACATTTATTCAGGATGAATGTTCAAATGCGGGGGCAAAATGATAAGAACATTAATTCAGCAGTAAACAGTAAGTGAAATACTTTAGAATTCCATACTGCTGTGCTGGTGCATGTTTTAACAGTTCTTGTTGATTTGAAATTACTTTAACTAATCATATATCATACAGCTTTTTATATTTTATGTTTGCACCTAAATGAATAGAATCTAATGCAACAAGTCTTGTTTTCGCCTGTGCAAATTAGGTAATTGAATAAGCA
Organism: Squalus acanthias; assembly: GCA_030390025.1. Lineage (NCBI taxonomy): Eukaryota > Metazoa > Chordata > Chondrichthyes > Squaliformes > Squalidae > Squalus > Squalus acanthias. Next base: position 4,360,656 of record CM059453.1, read on the forward strand.
TGCTTAATGCTAGTTTGTCAGTAATGGCATAAGCACGTGTTGAGTAAACGTACTGTTTAACATACCTTTTCAACACAAAACTAAGATGCGAATAGTGAAAGGAAAGGGACCGATATGCAAAGTACATCTGAACGAAAATCCCTTTGTTTTGCTAATATCCAATCTGTTTCTGTATCCATTTTCATGTGATGCTCACATCATGCACAGACTTGTGTGTTCCTTATACTAGCTCAGGAGCTCATCGATCTTTACAGAGATACTGAATGGAGATGGACATTTTGCTGAAGTGGAATTTGCAATTGGGATGATGGTGAACTGACAGCGTTCGCCATCATTCGCCTTTGAAACGACTGCAACTTCGCGATTTGGCACATGTGGAAATCTTGAAGTTGAGGCCTGTCACTGACAGCTCCGAAACTGGCTGTGCTGTGCCCAATACCCCCTCCACAGATCCGGCAATCTGTGTAATCAGCCAAATCATTGAAACGACAAAAAAGAGTTAGACCCAAAGGGATTAGGTGTAACTGGGGTTTTGACAGCGTTATTACTGCTAAACAAATGTTAAGGGTCTAGAAAACTAATTTTAATTTTGTGCAGTGTGAAATTTGTCCATTTTAATAAAAAATTAAATATAAGAACCTTTTCAAAAAAAGTTTTCAATTTTTTTTTAAGGTTGTCCATCTTTATTTCAGGTTTGCCTTTTCCCCATGTGAGAGCCCCAACATTTATTTTGCTCTCTCTAACATTTTTAAAGTGTTAGAATTTTAAGAGTTTACTCACTTCCTTGTTTGCAATCTGTGAGAATTCTGTGCTTTTTTTGGCTGCTTAGGCAGCCTGTTGACGTCACAGCAGTTCGCAAATCCCCACTAACTTCCATTGATTTGAATTGAATTGAAAGTCGGAAAAACCCGAAGTTCTCGACACAGGGAATCGCTCGATCCTTGTGCGAAGTGTAATTCGGGGCCAGCAGCGACTGCCTTCACTTCGCTGCTGACCACAAATTCAGGGCCAATATTCTTTACTAATTTGGTGCTCCATTTGTAATGCCAGTCATATCTACTGACATCCTAAGTATTGAGGGTATTTTGACTGGAGACATGTAAAATGGGCTTCCGACTCACTATCACCCTTTTTAAATTATCGCACAGAGTCAAAATTACCCCCATTGTTTGGTAGGTTAATGCATTTTTCATTCCTTGATTAAGTCTGGTCCAACTGTACCCATTGATCATAAAGTAGAAGTTATCATTAGAAGTTATGATCCCTGCAGCCTTTAATTTGATGAGCACAGAATCCACTGAAACACCAATAACAAAGAAAAACAAATAAAAGCTGCAATGTCTTATAATGTAAATCGATTATTCTTTCTATTTCTATTGGCATCTACAGTGGTTCCTTGGTTATATATTCATGGCTGATAAAATGTTTCATATTCCCACAGACACCTCTACTATAAACGGTGGGAACTCAGCAGCGACCTATGAAAATATTCCTGGACTGCAAATGGTTGGTACAGTTCTTTTACTATACTATTATATTGGTGAGCTCAGTAAAGAAAAGGGAAACTATGCTTGTTTACAAACGTCAAAGTCATGGTTCCTGTAGTAGCAGTAAACTGGAGTCACATATAACCAGACCAGGGTGGGGATGGCAGGCGATCCCGCCTCAGGACATTAGTGGACCAGTTGGGTTTTTACAGCAAACCAAAAATGTTTCTGGTGCTAGATAAAATATTGAAGTGAATTTTCACATTTACAACCGAAACGAATATCAGGTGGTGTGTAAAATGGGCGTTCTATGCATTATTGCCCTTGTCCCATTCGGTGGTAAAAGTGAACATTCACTTCCTGCAATTTAGTTTGGGGGATAGATAATTTAGGTCATTTATTCTAACTTTTATCGCGGGATATGATGTTAAGCTAACAATATTTAATTCTGAAGCAACTACATGGGATTCATTGTGTAACTGTTTACAAAATGTATATATTTAAATTTCTTTTGTACAGGAGAGAGTTACGAAACCACTTGATGAAAACTCCATTTACATGGTAAGGAAATGATTTTGCTTATTCTTTTAAAGTATTCACTTTCATAGAAACATAGAAGCATAGAAAAATAGGAGCAGGAGTTGGCCTTTTGAGCCTGCTTCACCATTCAACACGATCATGGCTGATCCTCTATCTCAATACCATATTCCCACTCTCCCCATACCCCATGACGCTTTTTGTATCTAGAAATCTATCCATCTCCTTCTTAAATATATTCAGTGACTTGGCCTCCACTGCCTTCTGTGGTAGAGATTTCCACAGGCTCATCACCCTCTGAGTGAAGAAATTTCTCCTCATCTCAGTCCTAAATGTCCTACACCGTATCCTGAGACTGTGACCCCTCGTTCTAGACCCCCCAGCCAGGGGAAACATCCTCCCTGCATCCAGTCTGTCTAGCTCTGTCAGAATTTTATACGTTTCAATGAGATCCCCTCTCATTCTTTTAAACTCTAGTGAATACAGTCCTAGTTGACCCAATCTCTCCTCATACGACATTCCTGCCATCCCAGGACACAGTCTGGTGAACCTTCGCTGCTTCTATGGCAAGTATATCCTTTCTTAGGTAAGGAGACCAAAACTGCAAACAGTACTCCAGGTGTGGTCTCACAAAGGTCCTGTATAACTGTAGTAAGATATCTTTGCTCCTCTACTCAAATCCTCTTGCAATGAAGGCCAACATACTATTTATCTTCCTAACTGCTTGCTGCACCTGCATGTTTGCTTTCAGTGACTGGTGTATAACGACACACAGGTCCCTTTGTACATCAACATTTCCCGATTCTATCACCATTTAAATAACACTCTACCTTTCTGTTTTTCCTACCGAAGTGGATAACTTCACATTTATCCACGCTATACTGCATCTGCCACATATTTGCCCACTCACTCAACTTGTCTAAATTGGCTTGAAGCCTCTTTGCATCCTCCTCACAACTCACAATCCCACCTAGTTTCATGTCATCAGCAAACTTGGAAATATTACATTTGATTCCCTCATCCAAATCATTGATATATATTGTGAATAGCTGTGGCCCAAGCACTGATCCCTGCGGTACTCCACTAGTCACCTCCTGCCACCCCAAAAAGACCCATTCATTCCTACTCTCTGTTTCCTGTCTGTTAACCAATTTTCAATCCATGCCTGTATATTACCCCCAATCCCATGTATGCACACTAACCTCTTATGCGGGACTTTATCAAAGGCCTTCTGAAAATCCAAATACACCACATCCACTGGTTCTCCCTTATCTATTCTACCCGTTACATCCTCAAAAATCTCCAGTAGTTTTGTCAAACACGGTTTCCCTTTCATAAATCCATGTTGACTTTGTCTAATCCCTTTGATATTTTCTAAGTGTCCTATTATCACATCCTTCATAATAGACTCAAGATTTAAGAAAATATTTCAGCTCTCTTTTGCTGCACTCTATTTCTTGTCCAATCTGTTAGCTAAAAAGAACCATTTCCTTACTTTTAACAGGAATTACAGCTGCAAGATCGGTCAATTTACAATGATCTGATGAGGTAAGTGGGTAGAACATTTTACAAGCCATCCACCATGCCGAGAAAAAAATGAAATATCGAAATTTTTATTTGATCTCAGGATTTGGGCATCACGTGTCAATGCAGTGTTTACGTCTGAACCCCAGTTGCCTTAAGAGCATTAAACGTCACCATGTAGTGTAGGACTGGAGATAGATGGAGACTGGATAGGGTGACACGATTCTTTCCCGGAAGGACATTACAGAATCACTTGGGTTTTACAACAAATGCAATTTTCTAACTTTTTTCTGGCGCAAGCTCACAAATTAACAGATATATTGAGTTCAATTTCAAAACTTGCCATGGTGAGCTTTGAACTCTAGACGTCTGGGTGACCAGTCCTCTTGGATACCGTGCCCTATTTGACAATAAAGTATGTACTTTGAGTATTTTAAATGTACTGGATATTGATCTTTAGCTTGTTTCTCTAAATGTTGTTGTGTGGGACCAAAGACTTCAAGCAAAATACCATTACAACTGAGAATGCTTTTTATTGTAAAGCTTCAGACTTGTGATATTCTGTTATACCAAAGACAACTTGTGCTGTACCGAGCACTAAAGATCCTGATCGAGCAAGATTCGTGTTTGTTCTGTGCTTTGTCAGATATCTCATGACATGGTGGGCGTGGTCTTGGGGGTGTGAAATGCTACTATTTTTGGACTGCTTTTTTGTTCTTCGTTTCGTTACTTTGAACACCAGTTACACACACACTCAGTTGTAGTAATGCAGGGTCAGGTCTTCATTGAAAACTCATACTATCCGCAACCAGTATCAGTGCGCAGGTGCTTTCATACTTCACAGCACCAGTATGAGTGCACAGGTCTTTTCATACGACACAAAACCAGTATGAGTGCACAGGCCTTTCCATAATACACCGTTCCATTATGAGAGCGCAGGTCTTTCCATCCGACACCATTCCAGTATGAGAGCACAGGTCTTTCCATCTGACACCATTCCAGTATGAGAGCACAGGTCTTTCCATCCGACACCATTCCAGTATGAGAGCACAGGTCGTTCCATCTGACACCATTCCAGTATGAGAGCACAGGTCTTTCCATCCGACACCATTCCAGTATGAGAGCGCAGGTCTTTCCATACGACACCATTCCAGTATGTGAACGAGCTGCTGAGACACCACACTATCACTCTTCCACTGTGAGCTGAAAAACAGCCATACCCTTACATTTCTTATACCAATATTCAGCTTTGATCACTACATTCCATGCATGCTACCAATAAATCATAGTATATCAAAGATACGTACAAATGTCAACAGAATAACAACATAAACTAAACAACCAGGCACTTAACATTGCCATCATTAAGCTCTTCCCATCCCCTAAACACAAGTGACCAAGCTGCCATAAACTTCCAGTTCCCCTATTTACTTTCCTGTACGGATATCCTTGCTTTAAAATCCCCTTACACAATTTACAACCCATGCTCAGCAGAAAGCTGTTTTAACTTTTAACTCATTGTGTGCTGGTCTCACAGACACCCCAGAGAAAATAGCGAGGTACGCAGGCAGTGTGAACCCTTGTCCCCTCACCATTCATCTAACGTTCCGGAAGTGGAGAGCAGGAAAGTCAGTGTTGCTGCTCTTGATCCACTGCAGATGAAATGGGCCTTTGTTTGGGCCTATCAGCTCCTGTTTCTCCACGTGCGGTCACGACTCTACTCTTCTACTCTAATCAATCCACTGCTGAACAACGCCACTGGGAGAGCCGCTATTTTCTACATATATTTTAAGAAGACGTTGAATCTATCCTGTATTGGCCATGCATTCCAAATGTGCATCACACAAAAACATCACTAATTATTTTAAATTTACACCAGTCAAACAAATTGTACTTTCTGAGCACATCTTCATTTGCAGTGCATTCAGCGGCTTTGTGCAATATCTCACACCCAATAACCCTCTGCATCCTTGAGGGACCATAGATAGCCGCTTCACATCAGTGATTAAATATGTTGCTATTTCCCAAAAGCAGCATATTTCACTGAATTTGTTCATACATACTTAGTGTCATTTTTTTCCATAATTTTGTTTCCACAGACATTAATTCTATTGGTGACTCGTAGGGCATTGTTGGTTTGTGACTGGCTACAACAGAAGAAAACTAATTCAAGAAGATGCTGCTGCAAGATACTTATCTCACCTTTCCTTTAAAATACCTGTTCTCTGCTACCCCTCAGCCCCATCTCGAGCTTCTCCTTGAGATATCCTCTCTCAACCTGTCTACTGAGTGATTCCTCATATTCATGATTTCAAATTCCATCTCAACTCACCTTGCCCTCTCGCCTCTAATTTCACTCTGCTTCTGTCCTCACGAAACCTCTCCCTCCGAATGAACTCTCCTATATTTCCACCATCAACATTGCCAGCTAACATGCCCTCTCTACTTCCATGGTCTCAATCGCAGGCGAGGCCATCTCTGACAGCTATCCCCTATCTCTCGCCAACAATGTCCCCTAACCGCCTAAACAATATTGTCTCTAATTCCTCCAATTTCAAGTTTTCATCTTGGTTTTAAAATCGCTTCATGTCCTCACCCCTCCCTATCTCTGAAACTTTGTCCAACTCTGCACCCATCCCCACCCCCATCAAGGGGTTTGCATTCTTCCAACTTTTGTGTCTCCTTCCCTCCCTTCACCCCACCATTGGTCATGATGCTTTCAGCCAACTAGTTCCCAGCTTCTCAAATTCCCTCCCTGTAACTCTCTTCCTCCATCGCCTATGGCTCCTCTTTATCACGGTCTCTTCTCTTTTCCATCCTGAACGATGCAAGAATTTTTTTAAAAATATAATTAATGCAATAAGGTTCACTTAGTTATGCAGATAATTCAATAATTAGAAATCAGCAGTTCCGTAAAGCAGTGTCTGCTCCTTCTCAGCTAAAAAGGGAGTGAGAGCTTTCATCCTGGGTCGTTGAATTTTATGGGCTTGTTGATGTTAGGAAATAACACCCGTTGGGTGGATTTGCAATTTTTCCCCCGGGCATTAAACTGGCACTGGGCATATACCACCCATGATCAAAACCGCCTGGCATTTATTTCCAAATCGACAAGGGTCGAAAATGGGTTGCCGATCCATAACAATAGTTTTATGCGCACATGCCAAGGTGGAAATCTACCACTAATGGTTAATTGGAGCTTAAGTTGTACATTGTATCTTATTCAGAATCAGACCTACCCAACTGAGTTAACTCCCAGTTCTGGGTTAAGTATGTCCAGTTGCAAAAAAGAATCGAAAGAATAAAAGCACCTGGACATGTGTGAACTGTTATAGCGCTGAGCAATGATAACAGACAGCGGGCCAGATTATCAACATGCCACTCGGCCCAAATCTAGTGACACAGATCGGCTGCCCAGTATAGAAACTGCCCGATTTTTATTTTCCTTGTTGCGATAGACATTCCAAAGTTTAAGCAGGGGTCAAATTGAAATCTTTCTCCATCATTTTCAACTACACCAAAGCAACTGAACTACATTTATAAAATATTAAACATTTTGTGTTCCCACATGCGCTTCTTGCCTATAGCAATTTATTTCATGTTGTCACGTTTTGCATCAACTTTTCAATTTAGTATTCCTAAGTCTTCATTTATAATCCAATCATCTGCATTAACATTCATGGTGCATTTACACCCTCCCACCAGCAGCAATCCAATGTTCTGAAAATCTCTGCTTCCCAAATTGCCTTGATGTTTGCGATTATAATATAAATATTATCAGTTCAATTCAAACAAGGACAGAATGGTGACTTTAATATTGGAACTGACTGAGAAACATAAGCCATTGAGTAAACCATTGAGCAACTGAGGCCCGCTCCACCATTGAATTACATCATAGCTGATCTGCATTTACCTGCCTTTGCTCATATCCCTTAATAACCTTACGTAACAAAAATCTATCTATCTTCGTCTTGAAAACTGAAATAGTCCCAGCACCAAAGCCTTTTGGGGGAGAGAGTTACAAATTTCTACTACCCTTTCTGTGAATACCATTTAGCCCTTAAATTGCCTTGCTCCACTGATATCAAGAAACGGCTAAGTGCACTGGACATAGCAAAGAGGTGTCTCGACAACATCCCGGCTGCAGCGATGAAGGCCTGTGCTCCAGAATTAGCCACGTCTCCAGCCAAGCTGTTTCAGTACAGCTACAACACTGACACCTCCCTGACCAATCTCGCATACATTGCCAAGGTATGTCCTGTCCACAAAAAATAGGACAAATCAAACTCTGCCAGTTACCATCCTATCAATGTATGCTTTATCATCAGTCCTATCAAGAAGGAATTACTCAGCAATAGCCTTCTCGCCGTTGCTTACTTTGGGTTGTGCTAAGACCACTTGGCTCCAGAACTCATTACGGTCTTGCTTCAAACATGGAGAAAAGAGCTTAATTCCAGAGCTGAGTTGTGAGTTACTGCCATTGTCATCAAGGCAGAAAGCGACTGAGTGCAGCACCAAGGAGTCCTTGTAAAACTGAAGTCAATGGGGATCAGGGGGGAAACTCTTCGGTGGCTGGAGTCATACCTAGCACAAATGAAAATGGTTGTGATTTGTGGCGGCCAATCATCTCAGCCGAAGGACACGCTACTGCTGTTCCTCAGGCATCGTCCTAGGTCCAACTATCTTCATCTGCCTCATTGGTATTCAGAGGGATTTCGGAGTCCTTGTACCCGAATCACAAAGTTGAGATGCAGGTACATAAAGCAATTAGGCAGACAAATATAATGTTCGCCTTTTTTGCAAGTGGGTTGGAGTATAATAGTAAGGGCGTCCTACTGCAATTATATAAGGCTTTGGCGAGACCACACCTGGAGTACTTTCTACAGTTTTGATCTCCTTACCAAAGGAAGGATATGCTTGCCATAGAGGGGGTGTAACGAAGGTTCACTAGATTGATCCCTGGGATCAGAGGGCTGTCCTATGAGGAGAGGTTGAGTAGGATGGGCCTATATTCTCTGGAGTTTAGAATGAGAGGTGATCTCATTGAAACGTATAAAGTTGTAGAGGGCTGTACAGAGTGGATGCTGAGAGGTTGCTTGCACTGACATAAGAGTCTATAACTAGGGGGTCATGGTCTCAGGATAAGGCGTCGACAAATTAGGAACCTCCAAGTCACACACCATCCTGACTTGGACAAATATCGCAATTCCTTCATGGTCACTGGGACAATTTTTTGGCATTCCATACCTAACAACCATAGGAGTATCTTCACCACATTGACTGCAGCTGTTCAAGAAGTCTCACCAACACTACCATTTCAAGGGCAACTATGGGTGAACAATAAATGCTGGTCTGTTTAGAAATTCTTGTACCCCCAGTATTAATTTTTAAAATTAAGATTATGTCCTCTTGTTTTGAGTCCCCCCACCAGAGGAAGTAGTTTCGCTGTATCTACCACATGGGATCTCTTTAACATTTTAAACACCTCGATAAGGTCAGCCTCGTTCTCCTATACTCAAGGGAATAGAAGCCAATGTTATTCAACTTGTCCTCATAATGTAACCCTCTAACCTTCGATATCATTCTGATGAATCTGCACTGCACCAATTCCAAGGCCAATATATTCTACCGGAGGTGTGGTGCCCAAAACTGAAGACAGTACTCCAAATGGTGTCTGCCCAAGGCGCCATACAAATGAAGCATGAATTTCTCTCCTTTATATTCTATTCCCCTTAAGAGAATGCGAACATTCTGTTAGACATTTTGTATGCTTTTTATACCGGGTTACTGACTTAATGTTTTGTGTAGTTGGACTCCCAAATCACTTTGTTCCTCTACAGTTCCTAGTTGAGACTACATTTGGAGCACCATGTACAGTTATGGGCACCGCACTATAGAACGGATATAAAGGCCTTGAATAGAATACAGTGCCAATTCACCAGAATGTTACCAGGGCTCAAAGGATTACATTTTGAGGAGAGATTACAAAACTAAATTTGTATTCCCTAGAAATTAGAAGGTTAAGGGGTGATTTGACTGACGTATTTATAATGTTGCAAAGAATTGATAGAGTAGATAGCAAAAACTTTTTTTTGCTTGTGAGGGAGTCTAGGACAAAGCGATATAATCTTAAAATCAGAGTCAAGCCATCAAGAGACAAATTAGGAAAAACTCCTTCAAACTAAGGGTGGTAGAAATGTGGAACTCTCAACAACAAAAAGCAGTAGATGCCAGCTGAATTAATAATAGTAAACCGATAGATTTTTGCTAACCAAGGGTGTTAAGGGATATGGAGTCAAGGCGGGTGGAAGAATTTAGGATACAGGTCAGCCATGATCTCATTGAATGGCAGATAAGGCTAGTTGGGCTGAATGGCCTAATCCTGTTCCTATGTTTCTCACCATTTCGAAAGTACACCTATTTATCCTTCTTAGGTCCAAAGCAGTTGACCTCAACTTTACTCATATTGAACTCCATCTGCCATATTTCTGCCCACTCACTTAATCTGCCTATGTCCCTTTTAAAATTCCTGTTCCTGTCGACACTACTTATTGCCCCGCCTATTCTAGCAGCATCTGCAAACTTGGATAATCACCTCTCTGTTCCTTCATCCAAGTCGTAAGTTAAAATTGTAAAATTTTGAGGCCCCAGAACATAACACTGGGGGAACATCCCTCGTCACTTCCTCCCAATTTGAGTACCTTTATCCCCAATCTCTGTCTCCTACTTCCCAACCAGGAGATTACACGACAAATGAAAAGTTGAAAATACAGTGGCGGCTTTTTTGTTTGTTGTGTGTACTAGTCATTTGACCATCATGTTATTTTGATATATTTGGAGAGAAAATGGAACATTGCTGAACTATCCATTCATTGGACTCAGTGGTAAAACTGGAGCATGACGAATTTGGAAACACAAGAACTATGTAGCGAATTAAAAACTATCAATATTTTGTTTCTATTTAACGTAGCTTGAACTTATGAACCTGTCAACTGCCCATAAGGGTTTAACAGTTTGTTTGGGTGTTAGTTGCAGAGGAAATTGAACAATTAGCATTTTAACACCTTCAGAAAAATGCAGAAGTCGTTTTATTTTGGGAAGTTAAAATTTCCGAATGATTGTAAGAAGGAACCAACAAATGAGCAAGCTATTTTGCAATAAAAAATCTAACTGATATATGTGTAAAAATTGAACGCTTTCATGAGGTCTTTCAAAAAAGCAGGTTTTCTTCAAAATGTAAATGATAATGGTGTAACGGTTTCAATTTTAACAAACCTTTAACCTTGCTATGCTTACCACCGTACGCTTCACTGCTCTCAGCCTGTGACGAGTGAGTGCATTTGCATTTTAACACCCTCAGATAAATACAGAAGTTCTTTCATTTTGGGAAGTTAAAATTTCCGAATGATTGTAAGAAGGAACCAACAAATGAGAAAGCTATTTTGCAATAAAAACAAATCTAATTGACGTATGTATAAAAACTGAAGGCTTTCATGAGTTCTTTTAAAAAATCAGTTGTGTTTTCAAAATGTAAATGTTAGTGGTGTACAGGATTGAATTTTAACAAATTAACTTTCCTGTGCTTATCACTGTACGCTTCACTGCTCTTTGCATCGAACTTTTATTCACGACTTCCTCTATCAGAGGCGAGGAACCGCAACCCAACCATGCAGAGCAGTGGGGGATGGGAATCGTTTCGAAAGAGACAGAGTAGCAATGAACAAACTTAAAACATTTCTTGCCTTTTACGTGAGCAATAAAGATCTGCAACTTAAAGTCAAAAGATCAGTGTGTCAATATTGCCCTGCTCATGTATAGAAAACACACAAAAAAAGAAGCAATACTATTTGGAGTGAACTGTGTTCATCAGATCAGTTCATCACTGTCATGGATAAAGTACTGGGGTAAAGTTAATTCTCCATCAAATGAAAATGGAAGTCATACATTTTACATTTGCAAGAGCTTTGACAACATGTGACGGTCAGATACAACTTTGTTATTCGTTCCTGGGATGTGGGCGTCACTGGCAAGGCCAGCATTTATTGTCCATCGCTAATTGCCCTTGGGAAGGTGGTGGTGAACTGTCTTCTTCAACAGCTGCAGTCCATGTGGTGAAGGTACTCCCACAGTGCTCTTAGGGAGGGAGTTCCTGGAATTTGATCAAGCGACGATGTCGGAACGTTGATAGATTTAGAAGTCAGGATGGTGTTTATCTTGGAGGGGAATTTGCAGGTGATGGAGTTCCCATATGCCTGCTGCCCTTGTCCTTCTATGTCGTAGAGTTCAGCAGTTTGGGAGGTGCTGTCGAAGAAGCCTTGGCGAGTTGCTGCAGAGCATCTTGTAGATGGTGCACACTGTAGCCACAGTGCGCTGGTGGTAGAGGGAGTGAATGTTTAAGGTGGTGGATGGGGTGTCAATTAAGTGGGCAGCTTTGTCCTGGATGGTTTCGAGCTTCATGAGTGCATGGTTGGAGCTGCACTCATCCAGGCAAGTGGAGAACATTCCATCACAGTCATGTCTTGCCTTGTAGATAGTGGAGAGACTTTGGGGAGTCAGGAGGTGAGACAGTCGCCACAGAATTGCCAGCCCTCTGACCTGCTCTTGTAGCCACAGTATTTATGCGGCTGGTGCAGTTATGTTTCTGGTCAATGGTAACCCCCCCCACCCCCCATGATGTTGATGGTGGGGGATTCTGCGATGGGAATCCCGTTGAATGTCAAGGGGCGGTGGTTAGATTCTCTCTTGGCACAGCAAGTAAATTAAGTGCAACGGGAACTTAGAATAGCAAAAAGGGAGGTTGTAAAAAAGGAGAGCAGAAAATCAAAAATCAAATGGTACGTGCTATTATAACACAGTATCACTGTAGCTAAGAAACGGAGCCTGATTGCAGAGAGGAGAGATTCGACCACAAATATTGGGAAGAGGTTCCTCTCGATTAAAACACAGGCCCTGAATTTGCGGTCAGCAGTGAAGTGAAGGCTTTCGCTGCTAGTCCCGAAGTATGCTCTGCACAAGGATCTCACAATCCTTGTGTCGGGAACTTCGGGTTTTCCGACATTTAATTCAATTGAACGGAACTTAATGGGAACCCTCTTGTTGGAACTGCTGTGACGTCAACAGGCTGTCGAAACAGCTAATCAAAAGGCAGAATTCTCACTGACAGCGAACAAGGAAGTGAGGAAGCTCTTATAAATCGAACTTTTTAAAATGATTGGAGGGAGGAAATGTAAAATTGGGGCTCTCACCTGGGGAAAAGGCAAACCTGAAATAAAGAAGCACAAACTTAATTTTTTTTTGGAAAGTTCATTAAAAATATTATTTTTTTACTAAAATGGCCGAATTTCACATTGAACAAGATTAAAATTAGTTGTCCATGCCCATAACATTTGTTGAGCGGTAATTACGCTGTTAAAACCCCAGTGGGGAAATTAACAGCGTATTTACTACTGAAGAGCCAAAGTTTTCATCAGTTTCAATGATGTATGAGATTTCACTGATTCTGTGGGTTTGAGGGCACAGCAAAGGCAATTTTGGAGCTGTCATCGACAGACCCTATGTGGCAAATCCTGAAGTTGCGATCTGTTTCAAAGGCGGTATGAAGGCGTACTCTCATATCAACCGCAAATTCAGGGCCATAGAAACTCTCCTGTACACTAAATATGTGATGAGTGAGTGCAATGCTGAAAGAGTTAACTTTCAAAGTGGTATTTCTGATCTCTGCAGACCGTGCCAGTTTAAGGCAATACTCCGACATATCAATATCATTATATCATCCAGGGAAGACTACCATGGTGAAAGAAGAAGGGGAGAAGGTTCAGTTTACGCAACCTCTTCCACAGCACCAGTGGCCACAACATCTGGTCTTCCTTCTGACTAACCACATTCCAACCGTTAAACTGTAGAAATGAAATGGCTGCTGTTCAGTCCTGCAGAGGCAGTTAGGGAAAGACTCTGTGCGACCCAGGTTTTGGGGCATTGACATAAGCTGTTCGTGGAAAAGAAAATGCAAATTAACTAAGGTGCGTTGTCTACAATCCAGACCATGTTTTGTGGAGAAAGACTATATTACATAGAATTATACTGACGCATGGGAACATACTTGAAGGGGGAGATTTGCAGGGCTCTAGGCAAAGTGCAGGGGAATAGGACTAATCGGATATTTCTTTCAAAGAGCAAGCACAGGAAAGTTGCACCGAATCGCCTCCTCTTGTGATGTATCGTTCTATGAATAACATGGAATTTACCGCATAGAAACAATTATTAGTTTTTCTGGAATGTCAGAAGAAAGATTTGCATTTATATAGGGCCTTGCACTGCCACAGGACGTCCCAAAAAGCTTTATAGCCAATTAAGTACTTTTGAAGTGTATTCTCTGCTGGAATGTAGGAAATGCGGCAGCCAATTTGCACACAGCAAGCTCCCACAACAGCGCTGTTATAATGGCCATATAATCTGGCCATTATAGGAAAAACGGCCCAACCATGGCTAACAAAAGAAATTAAGTATAGTATTAGATCCAAAGTGGAGTCATATAAAGTTGCCAGAATAAGTAGCAAGCCAGAGGAATGGGAGCAGTTTAGAATTCAGCAAAAAAGGACCAAGAGATTGATTAAGAGGGGAAAAATAGAGTATGAGAGTAAACTTGCAAGGAACATAAAAGCGCACTGTAAAAGCTTTTATAAGTATGGAAAAAGAGAAAAAAGATTAGTGAAAACAAATGTAGGTTCCTTACAGTCAGAAACGGGAGAAGTTATAATGGGGAACAAGGACATTGGTTGGTCATTAAACAAATACTTTGGTTCTGTCTTCACGGAAGAGGACACAAATAACTTCCCAGAAATGCTAGGGAACCAAGGGTCTAGTGAGAAGAAGGAATTAAAGTAATATAGTATTAGTAAAAAAAATAATGCTGGAGAAATTAATGGGACTGAAAGCCGATAAATCCCCAGGGCCTGATAATCTGCATCCCAGAGTACTAAAAGAGGTAGCCATGGAAATAATGGATGCATTGGTTGTCATCTTCCACAATTCTATAGACTATGGAACAGTTCCTGCAGATTGGAGGGTGGCAAATGTAACCCCACTATTTAAAAATGAGGGAGAGCGAAAACAGGGAACTACAGACCGGTTAGCCTAACATCAGTAGCAGGGAAAATGCTAGAGCCTATTGTAAAGGATGTGATAACAGGACACTGAGAAAACATCAACGGGATTAGACAAAGTCAATATGGATATATGAAAGGGAAATCATGTTTGACAAATCTACTGGAGTTTTTGAGGATATAATTGGTAAAATAGATAAGGGAGAACCAGTGGATGTGGTATGTTTGGATTTTCAGAAGGCCTTTGATAAAGTCCCACATAAGAGGTTAGTGTGCAAAATTAAAGTATACAAGATTGGGGGTAATATACTGGCATGATTGAAAATTGGTTAACAGACAGGAAACAGAGTAGGAATAAATGGGTCTATCTTGGGGTGGCTGGCGGTGACTAGTGGGGTACTGTAGGAACCTGTGCTTGGGCCCCAGCTATTCACAATATATGTCAATGATTTGGATGAGGGAACCAAATGTAATATATCCAAGTTTGCTGATAACACGAAACTAGGTGGGATTGTGAGTTGTGAGGAGGATGCAAAGAGGCTTCAAGGCGATGTGGACAAGTTGAGTGAGTGGGCAAATACATGGCAGATGCAGTATAACATGGATAAGTGTGAAGTTATCCACTTCGGTTGGAAAAACAGAAAGGTAGAGTATTATTTAAATGGTGATAGATTGGGAATTGTTGATGTACAAAAGGACCTGGGTGTCCTTGTACACTAGTCACTGAAAGCAAACATGCAGGTGCAGCAAGCAGTTAGGAAGGCAAATGGTATGTTGGCCTTCATTGCAAGAGGATTTGAGTACAGGAGCAAGGAGGTCTTACTACAGTTGTACAGGGCCTTGGTGAGACCACAACTGGAGTGCTGTGTGCAGTTTTGTGTCCTTACCTAAGAAAGGATATACTTGTCATAGAGGGAGTGCAGCGAAGTTTCACCAGCCTGATTCCTGGGATGGCAGGACTGTTCGTATGAGGAGAGATTGGGTCGACTAGGCCTGTATTTATTAGAGTTTAGAAGAATGAGAAGGGATTTCATTGAAACGTTTAAAATTCTGACAGGGCTAGACAGATTGGATGCAGGGAGGATGTTTCCCCTGGCTGGGGAGTCTAGAACGAGGGGTCACAGTCTCAGGATACGGGGTAGGACATTTAGGACTGAGATGAGGAGACATTTCTTCACTCAGAGGGTGGTGAACCTGTGGAATTCTCTACCACAGAAGGCTGTGGAGGCCAAGTCACTGAATATATTTAAGAAGGAGATGGATAGATTTCTATACACAAAAGGCATTAAGGGGTAAGGGGAGAGCGCGGGAATATGGTATTGAGATAGAGGATCAGCCATGATTGTGTTGAATGGCGAAGCAGGCTCGAAGGGCCGGTTGGCCTAATCCTGCTCTATTTTTCTATGTTTAGTGATGTGATTGAGGCATAAATATTGATCCGGATATCGGGGATAACTCCCCTGTTCTTCTTTGAAATAGTGTCATCGTTGCTGACAACCTGAGAGAGCAGTCGGGGCCTTGTTTAATGTCTCAACTGAAAGGCGGCATCTATGACAGTGCCTCACTCTCTCTCAGTACTGCACTGGAGTATCAGCATAACCTGTTGCTCTCAAGTCTCTGGAGTGGGACTTGAACCCACAATCTTCTCACTCAGAGGTAAGAATGCTACCAACTGAGCCACGGCTCAGACAAGTGCATTATCCGCTTCTTCTGGTGTGTAGGCTGACACAATCTAATTATTCAAGTCTGCTGTTTCCATTTTTTTTCATTTACAATGTTGCCCGAAACTCTTTTTAAAGGAATGTTACTTGCCACTTAACAGCACAAGCCTGGATGCTGTCCAGGTCTTGTTGCATGCGTGCACGGACTGCTTCATTATCTGTAAAATGGAAGTGAACAGGTCTTTGATAAATCAGCTGAAGATAGGCCTAGGACACTGCCCTGAAGAATTATTGACAGGCGACATGAGGCACGTCTAGAGGGGATACTCCTTGTCATCCAATAGGCAGCCAGTGACCTGATGGCCTGGTTGCAATAAAGGCCGAACCGAGGGATGTATAAAGAATAGATCATGAATGCTACCAGAAACAGGGCAGAGCCCTTCATGATGCGCTACCTGTGGTCATAAACAAGCTGCACATGCAGGGAGTGGAACCCCTTCCTTTTGAGAAAAATGGCAGGGTAATACATATAGAATGCAGTTGAGGGAAAATTTGACTTTCAGTGACATCATTCCCAATCATTTATGCTTCACTCATCCCTCACTGCCCTAGCATCGCTAACCTGTTCACCTTCTCGTTACTCCCCTTTCTACCATCTTCTCACTCCCATCACTCTCTCTACTTCCTTTTTGAATACTGTATCCTCCTCGCTGTTGTTCCACTTTCATTGACCTTACTTTTAAATCTCCATTCACTCCACAACTCCCAGTTGCTTCCACAAAGGTTGTTGGTGTGGGGCTAGAGCCCTTCACTTTCAAACCATTTTCCTCTTCTACTCACCCTACCGTCCCTTTCTACCTGTTTTCCTCACAAATTTGTTTATTTGCTTTTCAAACTGAACTTTAAAAAAATGTCAAATTAGAATCAGGAGATGCACTCTATCTGCTTCTCTCTCTATCTGTCTCTGCTCTCTGTATCACAGGTTAAAGCAATTCGCATCGGGCTTGTCAATCAACGAAACATAGATGAGATAACTTAGCTTTAAAATGAATTATTTTTTGAAACTTTATTATTAACTTTAGAAAAGATTCTCTCTCTCTAACACACACAACACTAATTCCCCATATAATATTTCTTGAAGTTGATAGAATACAATTCAAAAGCTACCAGTTTTATTGAATCAGTACTCATTTTTGTCACTCACACACATAGAAGCTGTTGTGTTTAAAAGGACTCAGTGGAGACTTCGGTACGGTACAACGATCGATTTACTCAAATGTACAGGGAGAAATCTCTATTCCACCAAAGGTCAAGAGGATTTCTAATTTTGCAGCAAGAAGCGAGCTTCTTTTATGCTCGAAAGCCACAAAAATCAACATGCCGTGTCGCACGTACACATCTTACTTTGAAAAACCGAAGGCATACGCTTTGACTGTAGTTTCTGCTTGTCACAGTCACTTGTCTAACACCTAGGCTGTCTGAACTATAGGGCAGACACTTATCTACCCACTTTGTGGTTTCTGTTGTCTGGGCCACAATTGTTCCACTTAGACATGTTATTATTTTGTTTTTCAGCATTTTAACAGCTTTTAAGTCAAGCTTCCCAGCACACTCTGCGTTTAATTATGTTGGCCTGTGATACCCTAACAGAAGCTATCGATTTTTCTAACTCCCTCAAAATAAGAATTTTCTTAATAAGCCTGTTTTAAATTTGTCCTCCAGTTTTTCTTCAAATAAGTTGACTACTAACTGCTAGAAACTGAAGGAAAGTATTCCATTAGTATAGCTGACTGAACAATGCTGATGCGTTCTTAGAAATTTGATACCAGAGAGTGTACAATTCAAATTCAGCTCACAAGATCACAGCGTTTGACAAAACTACAAGCCCAAGGCCACGATTTTGGGTGCTGCTGGGGAGTTTTGAGTAAAACCTAGAATGAAGATGCAAAAAACTCAATGGATAAATTCAATGATGTTATTTCAAAATGTGTGATTTAAAAAAAATGTTTCATCCTTTATCGTGGACATTCAAAATTTCACTTACTAAGATAAAATGCTGATTAAAATATTCAGGCCATTTTCCCAGAAAGCACCTTGAGCGATTTGTGGGCAAAAGCCACTGAGTGATCATATTGTACAGCAACAGGATGCCAGATTTACATTGGCAATTTCCATTGTGAATGTGGGCGTAGGAATTTATAATGTTAAAAGCACTGACACAAAAGTGTGACAAAAAGTGACAATAGTGACAATAGGAAGTAAAGTTTTGTTGACAGGGAGCACATGGCAATGTAAGATTTTTTTCTAAGATACCGATATCAAATTATTATATAAAATGAAGGACAAAATGCATAACGTCAAAACAGTAACTGAATTATGTATGCGTTCCCTTGTTCAATGTTACCTCACCCTCTAACCTTACTTCACCTGAACATTGCACTCGCGATGAGCAACGCCATGGGAGATCGGCTAGTTAAACGTTACATGGTGAAAATTTAGATCAAAGATTCGATTGTATTTTCCTGAGTTCCTCTGACTTCAGATTTTGCCAATCGACCAGGATTTACCCACTCTCCTAAATTTTGAGGGAATGTTTTATTCACTCTCTGATGAATGTTCACTGTTGGCAAGAATTTGAAAATTGAGCTGTGCTAGATACCTCTGAGGGGACAGGAAAACTGGATATCTGAAGTACAAACATCAAATGTTTATAAATACACTGCAGGCCTCTCAGTGTCTGAAAAACAAACAAAAAATCATATAGCACTGAATGAGGCCATTCGGCCGGGCTCCTTGAAAGAGCTATCCAATTAGTCTCGCCCCTGATCTTTCAACATAAAACTGTTTTTTTTTCCTTTCCAATTTCCTTTTGAAAGCTACGATTGAATCTGCTTCTACCTCCCATTCCAGATCATAACAGAGCGAATATATTTTTATTTCTGAGCAAAGATCTGTACAGTTGAAGTTTACCAGACTCTTCCGCCCATTTCCTATATATTACCAACAATTTCTATTATTAAGAACATAAGAACATAAGAAATAGGAGCAGGAGTAGGCCAATCGGCCTTTCGAGCCTGCTCCGCCATTCAATAAGATCATGGCTGATCTGATCCTCACCTCAAATCTAAATAACACAAGAAGTAGGAGCAGGACCCGGCCACTCAGCCCCTGGGCCCGCTACGCCACACACAGGGCCTCGACCGATCCGAACTCAGCCTCATGTCCAATTTCCTGCCCGCTCCCCATAACCCCTAATTCCCTTTACTTCCAGGAAACTGTCTATTTCTGTTTTAAATTTATTTAATGTTGTAGCTTCCACAGCTTCCTGGGGCAGCAAATTCCACAGACCTACTACCCTCTGAGTGAAGAAGTTTCTCCTCATCTCTGTTTTGAAAGAGCAGCCCCTTATTCTAAGATTATGCCCCCTAGTTCTAGTTTCACCCATCCTTGGGAACATCCTTACCGCATCCACCCGATCAAGCCCCTTCACAATCTTATATGTTTCAATAAGATCGCCTCTCACTCTTCTGAACTCCAATGAGTAGAGTCCCAATCTACTCAACCTCTCCTCATATGTCCACCCCCTCATCCCGGGGGTTAACCGAGTGAACTTTCTTTGTACTGCCTCGAGAGCAAGTATGTCTTTTCTTAAGTATGGACACCAAAACTGTATGCAGTATTCCAGGTGCGGTCTCACCAATACCTTATATAACTGCAGCAATACCTCCCTGTTTTTATAATCTATCCCCCTAGCAATAAAAGCCAACATTCCGTTGGCCTTCTTGATCACCTGCTGCACCTGCATACTAACTTTTTGATTTTCTTGCACTAGGACCCCCAGATCCCTTTGTACTGCAGTACTTTCCAGTTTCTCGCCATTAAGATAATAACTTGCTCTCTGATTTTTCCTGCCAAAGTGCATAACCTCACATTTTCCAATATTGTCTTGCATCTGCCAAAACTCCGCCCACTCACCCAGCTTGTCTATATCCCCTTGTAGGTTTTTTATGTCCTCCTCACTTTCTACTTTCCCTCCCATCTTTGTATCATCTGCAAACTTTGATATGTTACACTCGGTCCCCTCCTCCAAATCGTTAATATAGATTGTAAAGAGTTGGGGACCCAGCACCGACCCCTGCGGAACACCACTGGCTACTGGTTGCCAGTCCGAGAATGAACCATTTATCCCAACTCTCTGCTTCCTGTTAGATAACCAATCCTCCACCCATGCCAGAATATTCCCCCCAATCCAGTGATTTTTTATCTTGAGCAATAATCTTTTATGTGGCCCCTTGTCGAATGCCTTCTGGAAGTCTAAATACACTACGTCCATTGGTTCCCCTTTATCCACCCTGTACGTTATGTCCTCAAAGAACTCAAGCAAATTTGTCAGACATGACTTCCCCTTCATAAAGCCATGCTGACTTTGTCCTATTAAATTATGTTTATCTAAATGTTCCGTTACTGTCTCCTTAATAATAGACTCCAAAATTTTACCCACCACAGATGTTAGACTAACTGGTCTATAATTTCCAGCCTTCTGCCTACTACCCTTTTTAAATAAGGATGTTACATTAGCAGTTTTCCAATCTGCCGGGACCTTTGCTGAGTCCAGGGAATTTTCGAAAATTATTACCAAAGCATCCACAATCCCTACTGCCACTTCCCTCAAGACCCTAGGATGTAAGCCATCAGTTCCAGGGGATTTATCCGCCTTGAGTCCCATTATTTTACTGAGTACCAAATCCTTAGTGATTTTAATCGTATTTAGCTCCTCCCCCCCTAGAGCCCCCTGTTTGTCCAGTGTTGAGATATTCTTAGTGTCCTCTACCGTAAAGACTGAAACAAAATATTTGTTCAGCATTTTTGCCATCTCCATGTTCCCCACCATTAATTTCCCGGTCTCATCCTCTAAGGGACCTACGTTTGCCTTAGCCACCCTTTTCCTTTTTATATAACTATAGAAACTCTTGCTATCTGTTTTTATATGTTTTGCTAATTTATTTTCATAATCTATCTTCCCTTTCTTAATCAATCCTTTAGTTACTTTTTGCTGTCTTTTGAAGACTTCACAATCTTCTATCCTCCCACTAAGTTTGGCTACCTTATATGTCCTTGTTTTTAGTTGGATACTATCCTTAATTTCTTTACTTAGCCACGGATGGCTGTCATTTCTTTTACACCCTTTTTTCCTCAGTGGAATATATATTTTTTGAAAGTTGTAAAATAACTCCTTAAATGAACACCACTGCTCATGTACCGTCTTACCCTTTAATCTATTCTACCAGTCCACTTTAATCATTTCCGCTCTCATACCATCATAGTCTCCTTTATTCAAGCTCAGTACGCTTGTCTGAGAAGCAACCTTCTCACCCTCTAATTGGATATGGAATTTAACCATGTTATGGTCACTCATTCCAAGGGGATCCTTAACTAGGACATTATTAATTAATCCTGACTCATTACACAGGACCAGGTCTAAGGTTGCTTGCCCCCTTGTAGGATCAGTTACATACTGCTCAAGAAATCCATCCCTAATACACTCAATAAACTCTTCCTCAAGGCTGCCCTGCTCAATTTGATTTGTCCAGTTAATATGATAGTTAAAATCCCCCATAATTATAGCTGTTCCCTTATTACATGCCCCAACTATTTCCTGATTAATACTTCTTCCAGCAGAGTTGCAACTATTAGGAGGCCTATATACTACTCCCACTAGTGTTTTTTCCCCTTATTATTCCTTATCTCCACCCAAACTATTTCATTATCCTGATCCTTTGACCCAATATCATTTCTCTGTAATACAGTGATTCCTTCCTTTATTAACTTAGCCACCCCAACTCCTCTTCCTTCCTGCCTGTGACATATGTGACATTTCGATTCGACTGTCTGGAATGAGTTATCAGTCAGGTGAACAGCACTCTGTCCAATCAGCATTGCCGCTTTAGTAAATGACTCAACTGATCTGTTCTGTAGACCAGGAATTGCGGGTCAGTCACCGAGTGTAACAGGGACTGGCGCTGCTCTCTCAGGATGGTGACACTGCCACTTACCGCGGTAGCTGTTTGCTTATTTATATCTGCGGGTGAGGATCACTTTCTCGTATCATTTATTTTAGTGATTTGCAAAACATGACAGCGATTGTCATAGAAAATCAGCATAAGATACAAGAGATGACGTTATTATCACTTTAGAAAAGTGTATATGGTGTCGAGTTTGACTTTCTCTTTACTTCCTCCTCAATGTGATTTTCTTTCCGTAGTTGAGCCGTAGGCTTTGAATATATATACAGCAAAGAATCGGATAAGTGCGACCGTCGGAGGCAACGCATTTTTTTCAGTGCGGCCGTCAGCTGAGACGAGGAGAGGGAACTGGAACTTCGGGGCGACAAATATCGCTGTGTGGCTCGGTGCAGATGCTGATATAAGTAATGAATACAAAACACGGGCTGAGATATTCCTCCCGAACGGATCGCTCCTGCTGAAGTCAGTGACAGCTTCGGACAGTGGACAGTACACTGTTACCATGCATCCAATCATCGGCAATCAAGCAAAAGCAACCATCACTCTGCATGTGCTTGGTAAGTGACAGCTCTCTGTGGGGAAAGGGTTGTTCAAAAACTCTTTTAATTGTATTCATGTCACAAGTCACCAGGTATATCAGCAGCTTCGGAGTAAAATCAAAATACAGTAAACTCTACAACCAGTCTCACAGTCACCGTGCCGCACCCAATCTAGATAATAAGCTGTTTGCTATTGATTGTTTTGTTTCATATCGAAGAGCTGATTAGAATAGCCGAATCGCAAACATTCTTACAATGTTACTTTACCAGGAATGAGATGAGTTCGCTGTCAACCCACAGTGTTGCCCACCAAAATCTGTTCTTGCACGCAACAAGAAAGTGCTGTAAACGCACAGTGAATCAATCAGCACCTTGAATAAAACCAGTCGGTGACGTTTCACTTTGCATTGTTGCAAAGCTGTGGACATATTTTGCGAATAAACGGTTATTTGGCCTATTTGGAAATAAACAGATGCAAAATCAAATACGGATTGTGCAACATTTTGCTGCTGATGTTTTAATGCCGAATGGTGTTAAAAGCGGAACGGGGAATCACAGTGGAGCTTTCATAAAGCCAGTCAGCTGTAAGTCACTTCCAGTGTACAACTGGTGAAAATATCTGTAATTGTTCTGTGGATCATGCGACATTTGTGGGCAGCGAATCACAGAAATTCCCATGCAGCCACAATAATCTCGCTATCTCAACAAGGAAGCATATTAGTCATCCGATTTTCATCAATAAGCAGTTCATCCAATAACTTTATTACCCAGAGAGTCGTGAGAATGTGGGAGTCGCTACCACAAGGAATAGTTGAGACGAGTAGCGTAGTTACATTTAGGAGGAAGCTAGATAGCCACATGAGGGAGAAAGGGATAGAAGGATATGTTGAGGGGATGAGATGAAGAAGGGTGGGAGGAGCCTCGTGTGGAGCGTAAACAGCGGCATTGACCATTTGGGCCGAATGGTCTGTTTCTGTGCTGTACACTCGATGTAATTTACATATGTAAAATGTAACTTTCTCTTGTTTGCCTCCGATTGGCTGATTATACCGAATGATTGAGTTCCAGCCTGACTTTCTTTACACAGTTGCAGTGGAACAAACGGGGACAGGGAGCAGGGCCACTTGCCATTGGACAAATGCAAAACACTGTGGGCCGTATTTTCCGATCGGATGCTTCCCGCGTGCGGAGGCCTACGATCTGGAAAAAATCTACGGACTTACCTGAAGTCTCCCGAGGTCCGGACACTTCCGCTCCTGGGCCTCTCCAACTCGAAATGTGCAGGGCCCATGTATCCCAGAGGAGCATGTGGTTCGCAAGCGTCCCTGGGATCACGTGGGCCATGGGGAGCCAATCAAAGAAGGGAATCTCCCTTCACACACTTGACAAATAGACCTGTCAAACATATGAATGGTGATCACCCTAAAAACACTTTAAAATATTAGATAAAATAAAAAAAATCATATTTTTACAATTAGTTGAAATTACAATAAATTAAATATTTTAATCAAAAACATAATTTTCAGAAAAAAATGATTAAAGTTTTTAACGGGGCTCAAAATAAACTTACCTTTTTTAAGGTATTTTTTAATAATAACTGAGTGACAAAAACATTTTTTTTTACTTTTTTCAAATCTTATGCTGTTTAAAGCAGGACTTTCGCCTGCTTTTACCAGGCATAAGATTGCTAAGGGTTTTCTGCGGGCAGAGGTTCTCCAAAAAGGGGAACAATCCACCCGCAGAGGCCCTTCTCTGGGGCAGGCGTCCAATCTTTCAAGAGCATTCTTGCGCTTTGCATGCCTGAAACCGGCATTTCCGATGTCCCTATGGGTTTGTACACACCGCGTGCACACCCGGAGGCATTGGAATATGCGGCCCAATATATAACAATCGTGCTTTTAGCATTTGGACACCTGGTCCGACACGGATTATACGCCGTTCTTAAAATATGATCTACTGCTATTCTATTTTGGGCACCTGCTATATTGTAACCAATGCTCGATAAATACTTAGCACAAAGTCCAGGATGTTTGCAGGACATTTTCCTATTGTACAATGTTTGAATCTTGAGTTGACATGGCGCTGCATCTTCGTCTTTCTGCTTTGTTTGAAATATGCAATGGCACGTAATTAGCGGCCAGAGGCAATGCAAAGGCCATTGCAGCTGGGCCCGATGAAACTTCCCACAGAGATCTGAGATGTCTGTGGTGAGGTGTTTGCCTTTCTCGATGTGCAATTGTGTCCAGTTTTGGTATCCTTACCTAAGGAAGGATATACTTGCCATTGAGGGAGTGAAATGAAGGTTTACTAGAAATATTCCTAGGTTGGGGGGATTGTCCTATGAGGGGAGATTGAGTAGACTAGGCCTATATTCTCTAGAGTTTAGAAGAATGAGAGGTGAACTCATTGAAACATACAAAATTCTTAAAGGGCTTGACAGGGTAGATGCAGGGAGGATTTTCAGGGCCAGAACGGTTGTTTAGCAATCAATATGCTGTTAAAACCCCAATTGCACCTATTCCAACAAAGCTTAACATTTAATGGGGTGCTTAACAGCGATATTAGCGCAGAAAGTCGAAATTTTCGGCAGTTGCCCTGATTTCAATGATTACACTGATTGCTGGATGTGGGAGTGGGTGGTCCACAGCGCAGCCAGTGTCGGAAAGTGAATGACTGACCACAAACCCAGGATTTCTGCATTTAGATACGCATGTGCTAAATCCAGAATTTACAGTCAGATTCAGAGGGGTAATGATGGCGAACGATAACTGTTCACTGTCATAACCCAACAAAAATTCCAGGTCAATATCTTTCTTTTGAAGAACAGATGCATTACAACATATAATGCACAATGTATTTTACCTGTACTAGGGTGAAGCTATGTTGAACCAGGCCTGTGCCTGTAAGCCTACAAAGGTTAGTCGCTATTGATTGGCGATCCGCAGATTAATGTAAAATTAATTGTTGTTGGTGAGGGAAGCAAGTTTGCAGATGGGTGCGTGGCTGTGAATCTCCCAGTCCAGGTCACAAGAAACCAGTATTAAATGACTATCTGTCTTTCTCTATTTATATATACTTTGTATACTTTGAGACCAATGCAAAACTTTATTTATGGATGGTAAATTGCGTCGAGAATTTTGTCTCTGTCAGTAAGTCTGTCTGTCTGCCTATCTATCAATCTGCCTACCTGCCTACATGTCTAACTATCTAGCTAACTTTTTTCATTCACGGGATGTAGGCGTCGCTTGCAAGGCCAGCATTTATTGCCCATCCCTAATTGCTTTTGAGAAGGTGGTGATGGTCCATCTTCTTGAACAGCTGCAGTCCGTGTGTGGCAGGTACTCCCACAGTGCTGTTATGGAGGGAGTTCCAGCATTTTGACCCAGCGACGATGAAGGAACGACGATATATTTCCAAGTCAGGATGGTGTGGTGTTCCTATGCGCCTACTGTCCTTGTCCTTCTAGGTGGTAGCGATCGCGGCTTTGGGTTGTGCTGTCGTAGAAGCCTTGGCGAGTTGCTGCTGTGTATCTTTTAGATGGTACACACTGCAGGCACGCTGCGCCGGTGTTGGAAAGTGTGAATGTTTAAGGTGGTGGATCGGGTGCCAATCAAGCAGATGGTTCGTCCTGGATGGTGTCGAGCTTCTTGAATGTTGTTGGAGCTGTACTCATCCAGGCAAGTGGAGATTATTCCAACACACTCCTGACTTGTGCATTGATGACTGTGGCAAGGCTTTGGACAGGCAGCAGGTGAGTCCCTCGCTGCAGAATACCCAGGCTCTGAACTGCTCTTGTCGCCACAATATTTATGTGGCTCGTCCAGTTAAGCTTCTGGTCAATGGTGACCCTCAGGTTGTTGATGGTAGGGGATTGGGCGATGGTAATGCTGTTGAATGTTAAGGGGAGGTGGTTAGACTCTCTATTGTTGGAGATGGTCATTGCCTGGCACTTATGTGGCGTGTATATTACTTTCCATTTATCAGGCCAGGCCTGAATGTTGTCCAGATCTTGCAGCGGGCATGGACTGCTTCATTATCTGAGGAGTTGTGAATGGAACTGAGCACTGCACAATCATCAGCGAACATCCCCACTTCTGACCATGTGATTGAGAGAATGCCATTGATGAAGCAGCTCAAGATGGTTGGGCCTCGGACACTGCCCTGAGTAACTGCTGCAGCAATGTCCTGGGGCTAAGATTATTGGCCTCCAACAACCACAACCATCTTCCATCGTGCTAGGTATAACTCGAGCCAATCTAGATCCCCCCCCCCCCAACCCCACGATTACCATTGAATTCAATTTTACTTGGGCTCCTTGATGCCACACTCGGTCTAATCGTGCCTTGATATCAAGGGCAGTCACTCTCACCTCACCTCTGGAATTCAACTCTTTTGTCCGTGTTTAGACTAAGGCTGTACTGAGGTCTGGAGCCAAGTGGTACAGGCGGAATACAAACTGAGCATGGGTGAGCAGTAATTGTTGAATTAGTGTTGCATGAGAGCACTGTTGACGAACTCTTCCATCACTTTGCTGATTATTGACAGTAGACTGATGGGGCAGTAATTGGCTGGCTTGGATTTGTCCTGCTTTTTCTGGACAGGACATTCCTGATCAATTTTCCATTTTCTCAGATTGGTGCCCGTGTTGTAGCTGTACAAGAACAGTTGGGTCGAGGCATGGTTAGTTCTGGAGCACAGGTCTTCAGCACTGAAGCCGGGATGTTGTCGGTGCCCATAGCCTTTTATATATCCAGTGCGCTCAGCCGTTTCTTGATATCACCTATTGTCTATCTATCCTCGCTCTCTCTCTCTCTTTCGCTCTCTCCTTATCCATCAAGAACATGATCTGACAACCGATTAACTGTGTGAGATGCATAATTTCAGAATATCAGAAGATATTGACTGATATACCCCTACACAGTTAATGGAATTAAGAAATTCCTAATATTGGTTCTCAATTAGCCGTTAACCCTCCGAACCTGTGTCCTGTTTTCCTACTCTCAGTTTAATTTAAAGTACTTTCTGGATTTATCTTTTCCATTAAATTTGTTATTTTCTATACCCAATAAGATCACTTTTAAATCCCTTCTTTTAAGGCGGAAAGTATAAGTTTCGTCATTGTTTCGACCATGGCTCAGCCCCATAACATTCATTGCTTATCTCTGCTCTGCCTCTCATAGTTGAATGCGTCCCTTGTCTCAAGTTTCCAGAACTGCACACAGTACTCGAGGTGTGCTCTGACGATGTGGGCATGTCTTTTTCTGCCATGTACTGCATTGTTTTGACTATACAGGTCAGCATTCTGTTCGCATTGTGATTGCTGATCTTCAATGATTAGAGCTTCAAGTCTCCTAGGGTTCCTAGATCTCTTTTAAATACATCCTTATCAATTTTCAGCAGAATTCATGCAGTACATATCTCAAGCATTTGTTGCCTTCCTACGTTCAGTACTTCAAACTTGTATTTATATTCCTATTTAAGGCACCCCACTTTTATAAGGATGCCAAGGCCTTGCAGAAGTTGCAGAGGAGCTAACCAGAATGATACCAGGGACGAGAGACTTCACTTACGGGGAGAGACGAGAGAAGTTGGGATTGTTCTCCTTAGGACAGAGAAGGTTAAGGGGAAGTTTAACAGAGCTTTCAAAGTTATGATGGGCTTTGATAGAGTAGATGGGGAGAACTGCTTCCACTGGCAGGTGGGTCTGTAACCAGAGGACACAGATTAAGATAATTGGCGAATGAACCAGCGGAGATGAGAATTATTTTTACACAGAGAGTTTATATGATCTGGAATGCACTGCCTTAAAGGGCGGTGAAAGCAGATTCAGTCGAAATTTTCAAAAGTAATTGGAAAGGGACGCAAAATGGGCGGTATTGTATTTGGCGTCTGTTATTTGTCCCTTCCAATAATCATTTATATTTACTTCAATTTTGGACGGGTGTATAAGTGGCGACAGATGTGATACCGCCCGTTGTGCATCCCCACCCAATTTGAATTTTGCCCTCTTGATGTTTACTTGTGAAGTTACTTAATTAGCGTTTTGTTACAGTTTTTGTAGAAAATGATGTAACCGCGTTTCCCTTTTAATTGTATTTACAGAACCAGTTTCTAACGTCACTGTATCGGCCAACAATTCAAACCCAATAGAAAACATCGATACTATTTTACTGACTTGTCACGCCTCGGGCTTTGTACAGTCACGGATTTGGTTTAAGAATAACCGAGCTATCCAGGATAATGACAGAATAATAACATCTCCAAACAATGTTACACTGACTATAATCAGTGTTAACAGAAACGATTCAGGAACATACAAATGTAATGCAATCAGTGATTTTATCAGCGATTCTGGAGACACCATCCTGCAAATTAATTGTAAGTATGCAGGGTGCCAAAAGCATTATTTTGTATTAAATATTAATTTTTATTTTATTTAAAGAAAAATCACATTTTCAAGAATTTCTTGCAGATGTACCAGAAAACGTCACTATTACACGTTTAGAGCCAATTTGGGCAGAATTTGGGAAAGCTCTTACATGTCATTGTTCTGCCCGGACAATCCCAGCTGGTCTATATGACTGGTAGACTGTGACCAGTCTGTTAAAGATAGGACCGATTTACAACGTTGACTCAATAAGCTTGAATCATGGTGGGACATATATTGTCAGGTTAATCACATCATAAACAAATTGTGGCCAAATTTGCTGACGATACAAATATAGGTGGGAAAGCGAGTTGTGAGGAGGTCACAAAGAGTCTGCAAAGGGATATAGACACGTTAAGTCAGTCGGCAAAAATTAGGCAGATGGATTATAACGAGGGAAAATGTGAGGCTATCCACTCTGGTAGGAAGATTAAAAAATCAAATTATTATTTAAATGGAGAGAGATTGCAAAATGTTGCGGTACCAAGGGATCTGGGGGTTCTCGTACAGGAAACACATACAGGTACAGCAAGTAAGTGGAAGACAAATGGAATGTTGGCCCTTATTGCAAGGGGGATGGAATATAAAAGTAGGGATGTCTTGCTACAACTGTACAAGGCATTGGTGCGATTACAACTGGAGTACTGCGTACAGTTTTGCTCTCCTTATTTAAGGAAGGATATACTAGCATTGGAGGCAGTCCAGAGACGGTTCACTAGGTTGATTCCTGAGATGAAGTGCTGTCCTATGAGGAAAGGTTGAGCAGGTTGGGCCAATAATCACTGGAGTTTAGAAGAATGAGAGGTGAGCTTATTGAAACATACAAGATTCTGACGGGGCTTGAAAGGGTAAATGCAAGGAGGATGTTTCCCCTCATGGGGGAATCTAGAACTAGGGGGTATAGTTTCAGAATAAGGGGCTCGCCCATTTAAAACGGAGTTGAGGAGGAATTTCTTCTCTCAGAGGATCGTGAATCTTTGGAATTCTCTACCCCAGAGAGCTGTGGAGGCGGAGTCATTGAATATATTCAAGGCAGAGATAGACAGATATTTGAGCTACAGGGGAGTCAAGGGTTATGGGGAGCGGGCGGGAAAGTGGAGTTGAGGCCAAGATCAGATCAGCCATGATCTCATTCAATGGCGGAGCAGGCTCGAAGGGCCAAATGACCTACTCCTGCTCCTATTTCTTATGTTCTTTAAAAAGGCAGTAAGTCGTCCATGCAGCTAACTGTAAATGGTAAGTACATGTTTCAATGTGCGTTACATTACGAACTTTGGCCAGACTTGTAACCGTGAATGCATTTCCTTCATCTGTAGTAGTCCGATGTACTGTTCAAGCTGTCTTAGAGGTAAGGAGGCTATGAGTAAAATTTTGATTTGGGTGTATTATCCAAGGGTATGCAAACTGTCCCAGACAGAATACTCCAAATGGTCTCATACATAATGCAATATGACGAGTAATGCGCATAATTCTTAGATCGTGTAATCAGAATCATGAACATTCATTATGGCTGTTCGACCTGTATGACTGCTCGCTTCACAATGGCTATGAGGTCGATCCTCGGAAATAGCTTGTATATCATTATTTTAAATCCACAACCTGCCTCCTTTAGGGGCTTCAGTCTCTCTGCTATTTCCCCATACCTTTCAACTGTTTCTTGAACTGTTTATCTAGCTCCCTCTTCGGTATTATGATTGAATTGGAATCGTTAGCCACTTATCTTCTAGATTGTAACAATCCTTGGCATGAACAATAGGTTATCAACTCCGCTTTTGTGTTTCTAGCATGAAGCCAAGGTTTATGCATCTTGAACTGGTTTACAGACCAGTGACAACAGTCTTTCCCTAGTTACAGTGCGTTCACAATTTTAGGCACTTCTATTGTACCTTCTCCAAAACTTCGCTGTTGCAGTTAAAACTATTCACTTTTTGAGCCCTCGTCTCATTCATATCCGCTCATCACTGGCAAAACTACACACAATAATCTACCTATGGCCTGACGGATGTATTGTGCTGACTCATCATCGCCTCCTTGATTTTTGTATTCAATACACTTATATACACAAAAGCCAGAATTCTATTTGTCCTTTTTGCAGAGTTTCCAGTTGTAATCCTGCTTTTAAGAATCGCGCAGCTGCAGCCCAAATCATTCAGTTCCTGAATCCCATCAAGAATTTATCATTTTTCTCCGATTCTCCATTCAGTTATTGGAACGGATAATAGTGAATGTTGTGTAACAGGCGGTCGCTCCCCAATCGCCGGTTTGTACCATTAGCAAGAGCTGTACAGGGTAACTGGAAATGTATGGTGGGATCAACGGCATAGTACCTGAACCAACTTGTCGACATGGAGTTGCACAGAGTTGTATTTGAAAGGGAGAACATTAATTGTGTAGGGTTCAACCATTGGCCCTTTTTATTTTTTGCAGCAATTGAAACTTGAAACCAGTCAAACACTATGCCACTAAAATCTGAACTATGTATTTCTCTCCCAAATACGCATTGCTACCGAATTGCAATTGTCTCTGGCGTGTGATAATAGCGTTCATTATTCTGTCTGTTTGCATTTTTCAGATCAAACCAATGGTGAAAATAATACAAGCAGTGGCGCCATAGCAGGGATAGTGATTGCTGCTCTTTTTATTGTGTGTTTCATCAGCGGGATCACTGCATGGTTGGTCAAAAGGAAAGGAGTCGGGTAAATATAGTATTCAGCTTTTTCCTGCATCTTTAATAGTTTTGTCCAAAGCTCGTTGGATTCAATTTAAGTAGGTTTCGAAAAAGTTCCTTCCAAATATTTCTATATCACACTTCAAATGTATGTAGTGATAAGGCATGTTTCCACATTTAATATTAATTGATGTTGTTTTCGGATTGATTGGAATCTGCCTCTGCAAAATTCTCATGCTGTAATTACACCCTCCCTCCACTGTTGATGCTGCAGTGCTTCAGTTTTGCCATCCCAAATCCTCAAGCTGCAGGACAGAGAAACATCTAGGCTTCCACCAACTTCAATCTGCTTCTCAAATAGTCCCAAGTTTTAATATTTGACTATAAACAATAATATACATGATGGGTTAAAAATAAGGACACACTGTTAGACCTTATACTGGTAACCTGAATAATATCTCCATGTCCTGTTCAAATTATTTGCTCTACACCGCTTAACCTGAAGTCTTGACTCCTGACGTGGAGATCGACTTGTATGCATGAAATTTCTTGTTTCCGGTCAGAACAACAGTTTTCATTAATAATTGGTCTGGAATAATTAGAATTTCAGTTGCAGATCATATTTAATGAATCATTGCAATAAAATATCTTTCTGAAAGATCACATTTTGGTCAGTTGCACAACATTTATTTAGGATGAATGACCGAATGCAGGGGCAAAATACTGCGAACATTAATTCAACGGTAAACGGTAAGTGAAATACTTCAGCATTTCCACGCTGCTGTGCCAATGCAGGTTTTAACAGTTCTTCTTGATTTCAAAGTAATTTAACTAAACACATTTAAAATTTTTGAAGCGTTATGCTTGAACCTAAATGAAGAGAAGCTAATGCAACGACCCCTGTTGCGTGCTTTGCAAATGAAGTGATTGCATAACATGCTCAATGCTAGTTTGGAAAAAATGACATAGGATTACACAGAATATACAGGACAGAAACCGGCCATTCGGCCCAACCAGTCCGTGCTGGCGTTTATGCTCCACTCGAGCTTCCTCCCAGCTTTCCTCATCTAACTCTATCAGCATAACTCTCTATTCCCTTATCGCTCATATGCTTCTACAGCATCCCCTTAAAAGACATAAGCACGTATTTGGCACAACGTTCTGTTTAACATAGCTCTTTCAACGCAAGTCTAAGATGCGAATGGTGAAATGAAACAAACCTATATGCAAATTACATAATAATGAAAATCCTTTAAGATCCAATCTCTGTTTCTAGCTCCATTATCATGTGATGGTCTCAGCTTGCAGAGACTTGTATATTCCTTATACCAGCTCAGGAGCTCATAGAATTTTACAGAGATACACAATGAAAAAAGATAAGAACATTTTCGTGAAGCTCAAACATTTTTCTTTACAATTTGGTTGTTCCATTTGTAATGTCAGTCAGCTCGACTAACACTAAAATTACGAAGTTTTGGGGGTAGGTTTGTCCTTCTGCCTTAGCGTAAAATGGGTGATATCTGGATTTATATGGAGAAATGTAAAAAGAGCTTCCGACTTTCATTCACTCATTTAACTTCATCGCTCCAAGTCAAAATAACTCCCAATGTTTGGTGGGCTCCAACTGCACCCTTTAATCCTAAAATAGAGTTTATGTCCCAGCAGCCTTTAATTTGATTATCACAGAATCCACGCAAAAAACATTAATAGAAGAATATTAAATAACGATGCAATTTCTTACAATGTCTTATTCCATTTGCATCTAGAATTGTTCATTGATTTAGGAAGGATGTCAATTCCTTGAAGAGGTTGCTGAGGATGTTTGATAGAATGGTACCAAGGATGCGGGACTTCGGTTTCTTGGAGACGCTAGAGAAGCTGGATTGTTGTTCTGAGAGCTGAGAAGGCTAAGGGGAGATTTAATATGGGTGTTCAAAATCATCAAGAATTTTGCTAGAGTGAATATGGAGAAACAGTTCCAGTGGTAGAAGGGTCAATAACCAGAGGACACAGATTCAGGCTAATTGTCGAATGAGAAAGCTGCCAGATGAGATTTTTTACTGAAGTGAGTAGTTATGATCTGGAATGCACTGCCTGAAAGGACGGTGGAAGCAGATTCAATAGTAACTTTCGAAAGGGAATTGGATAAATACTTGACGGGGAAAAAATTACAGGGCTCTCGGGACAGGGCGGTGGAATGGGAATAATGAGATAACCCGTTTAAACAGCTGGTACAGGCACGATGGGCCGATTGGCTTCCTTCTGTGCTGTATCATTCTTTGATTCTATGAATGTATTTTCAAGGCTGATTAAATGTTTGATATTTCCACAGACATCTCCGCTACAGTCGGTGAGAACTCAGCAGGGACCTATGAAAATATTCCGAGAAAGCAAAAGGTTGGTACAGTTCTATTAATATTCTACTATATTGGTGAGCAGAGTAAACTAAAGGGAATCTATGCTTGTTTACAACCATCGAAGTCATGGTTCCTGTAGTAGCAGTAAACTGGAGTCACATATAACCAGAACAGGGAGGGGGTGGCTGGCGATCTCGCCTCAGTGCATTAGTGGACCAGTTGGAGTTTTACGACAATCCAAACATGTTTCTGGTGCTGGATAGAATATTGGGGTGGATTTTCACTTCTACAACCGAAATGAAAATCGGGCGGAGCGTAAAATGGGCGTTCGATGCAGTATTGCCATTGTTCCAACCGGCGGTAAAAGTGAAAATTCACATCCTGCAATTTCGTATGTGGGATGGATAATATAAGCAAGCTCTTCTAACTTTTATCTCGGTATATATGATGTTGCGCTAACCATTAATTCTGAAGCAACTACATAGGATTCTTCATGTAAATGTTTACAATTATTTTCATCCAATTGCTTTTGTACAGGAGAGAGCTCCGAAACCACTTGATGAAAACTCCACTTACATGGTAAGGACATTACTTTGTTCATTCCTTCAAAACATTCACTTTCAGTTTTAAAAAATGTAATTTCAGCTCTCTTTTGCTGCCCTCCATATCTCAGCCAATCTGTTAGCTAAAAAGAACGATTTCTTCATTTTAACAGGGATTACAGAAGCAAAATTAGTCAGTTTACAGTGATCTGATGAGGTAAATGGGTAGGAAAAATTACAACTGTTCCACCATGTTGCGAAAATAAAGAAATATGGACATTTAATTTGTTCCCACGATGGGGTTTTCACGTGTCAAGGCAATGTTTATGTCTGATCCCCAGGTGCCCTAACAGCATTAACTATCCACCAGGTAGTGCAGGACTGGTGAGAGATATAGGGTGACATGATTCTTTCCCGGAAGGACATTACTCAACCAATTGGGTTTAACAACAAATGCAACTTCACAACATTTTTCTTGTGCCTTCTCACAAATTCGCAGTTATATTGAGTACAATTCCAAAAGCTGCTATGGTGAACGTTGAAATCTAGTCTTCTGGGCGACCAGTCCTCTCGGGTAGTGTGCCGTATTTCAGAATATAGTACGTACTTTTAGTATATTTTGAGTGAACTGAATATTAATATTTGGCTTATTTCTCTAAATGTTGTGGTGTGGGACCAAAGACTTCATACAAAATACCATTACAACTGAGCATGCTGATTTTATTTTTTTATTGTACAGCTTCCGACTTGTGATATTCCCCTACACTAAAGGCAACTTGCTGTGCTGTAAGGAGCACAAAAGATCTTGATCGAGAAAGATTCCTGTTTGTTCTGTGCTTTTTCAGACATCTCCTGAGATGGTGGGTGGGGGTCTTGGGGGTGGGGTACGCTAACATTCATTTAAAATTCCGGAAGTGGAGATCTGGAAAATCAGTGTTTCTGCAACTAAAGAATCATATGTGCCAGTGTTTGGGCTGATCAGCTACTGTTTCTCCACGTGCTGTCACGACTCTACTCCTCTACTCTAATCAATCCACTGCTCAGCAACTGGAGAGCCGCTATTTTCGACATATATTTTAAGAGATTGAATCTATCCTGTAATAGCCATGCATTGCAAGTCTGCACCGCACAAAAAAAATCCATAATTACTTCAAATGTACAACAGTTAAGCACATTGTACTTTTTGAGCACATCTCACGTCTTCATTCCCAGTGAATTCAGCGACTTTGTGCAATATCTCACACCCAACATCCCACTGCACCCTTGAAGGAGCATAGATTGCCGCTTCAAATCAGCAATGAAATCTGTTCCTATTTCCCAAATGCAGCATATTTCACTGAATTTGTTGAAACATACCTGGAGTCATTTTTTCCCGTAATTTTGTTTCCACAGACATTAAATCTATTGGTGACTCGTAGGGCAATGTTGGTTTGTGACTGGCTACAACAGAAGGACAACTAATTCAAGAAATTGTTGCTGCAAGATACTTCTCTCACCTATCCTTTAAAATAATTATTCTCTGCTACTCCCAGCCCCATCTCGAGTTTCTCCCTGAGAAAATCCTCTCTCAACCTGTCTACTAAGCAATTCCTCATATTCATGATTTCAATATCCTTCTCAAGTCACCTTGCCCTCTCGCCACTGAGTTCACTCCACTTCTGTACTCACAAAACCTCTCCCTCCATATAAACTCACTTACTCATATACATTTGCACCCTCAAACTTGCCATCTTACGTGCCCTCTCTGCTTCCATGTTCTCAATCGTTGGCTCGGTGAGCTCTGACTTGTATCTATCACCAACAATGTCCCCTAACTACCTAATTGATATTGTCTCCAAGTCCTGCAATTTCAAATTTTCATCCTGGTATTTAAATCGATTCATGGCCTCACCCCTCCCTATCTCTGAAACTTTGTCCAACTCCTCACCCCCACCAAGGGGTTTGCATTCTTCCCAATTTTCTGTCTTCTTCCCTCCCTTCATCCCACCATTGGTAATGATGCCTTTAGTCATCTAGGTCACAGCGTCTCAAATTACCTCGCTGTAACTCTTTTCCTTCGTCTCCTATGGTTCCTCTATATCATGGACTCCACCCTTTTCCCTCCTGCACCATGCATTAAATCTTTTTTTATATAATTTAACGCAGTAAAGTTCAAATAGTTAAGCAGATAATTCAATAATAGAAATCAGCAGTTACGTAAAGAAGTGTCTGCTCCTTCTCAGCCAAGAGGGGAGTGAGAGCTTTCATCCTGGGTAGTTGAATTTTAGGGGCTTGTTGATGTTAGTAAAGAACACCTGTTGGGTAGAATGCAATTTTCCACCCGGGCATTAAACTGGCGCTGGGTATGGAACGCTCATTAGCAAAACTGCCTAGTATTTATTTACAAATAGAGCGGGGATATATAATGGGTTGCCGATCCACGACAATAGCTTTATGTGCACATGCCAAGGTGGAAATCTTCCACTAATGTTTAGAACAAAAGAAGTAAGAGCAGGAGTAGGCCATGCGGCCCCTCGAGCCTGCTCCGCCATTCAGTATGATCATGGCTGACCATCGACATCAACTATGCTTTCCCGCTCGAACTCCATATCCCTAGATTCCCCATGAGTTCAAAAATGTATCTATCTCAGCCTTGAATAAACTCAAAGACTCAGCATCCACAACCCTCTGGGAAAGAGAATTCCAAAGATTCACAACCCTCTGAGTGAATAAACTCTTCCTCATCTCAGTCTTAAATAGCCTACCCCTTATCATGAGACTGTGTCCTCTAATTCTAGACAATCCAGCCAGGGGAAACAACCTCTCAGCATCTACCATGTCCATCCCCTTCAGAATCTTGTATATTTCAATGAGATCACCTCTCATTCTTCTAAAATCCAGAGGGTGTAGGCCCATTCTACACAATCTCTCATCATAGGACAGCCCTTTCATCCCAGGAACCAATCTAGTGATCCTTCATTGCACCGCCTCGAAGGCAAGTATATCCTTCCTTAGATGAGACCAAAACTATGCACAGTACTCCAGGTGTGGTCTCACTAATAACCTGCTCGTCGATGCTTAGTTTGGGTTCTGCTAGGACCACTCGGCTCCAGAACTCATTACGGTCTTGAAATTACTCGTTGAAATGTATAACGTTCATAGAGGGCTTGACAGAGTAGATGCTGAGAGGCTGTTTCCACTGGCTGGAGATTCTAGAACCAGGGAACATAGTCTCAGGTTACGGTGTTGGCCATTTAGGAGTATCTTCACCACATTAACTGCAGCGGTTCAAAAAGAAGGCTCACCACCACCACCTTTCCAAGGGCAACTATGGATGAACAATAAATGGTGAGCTTTTTAGACACCATTGTGTCCCCAGAATTAATTTTTAAAATTAAGATTATGTCCTCTGGTTTTTGATTCCCCCCACCAGAGGAAGTGCTTTCTCTGTATCTACCATATCAGATCCCTTTAACATTTTAAACACATCGGTAAGGTCACCCTCCGTCTTCTATACTCAAGGGAATAGAACACAATCTTATTCAACTTGTCCTCATAATATAACCCTCTAACTCCCGGTATCATTCTAATGAATCTGCGCTGCACCAATTCCAGAGCCAATGGCCCGAAAATTAGATCTAATACGCGAGAGTACGCACTGTGTACTCTCGCCTATTAGGTCCCGAATTGCCGGTTTCCTGCATGCACTGCACATGCGCGGGAAACCGGCACTTCGTGTATTGCGAAGGGGGCGGTTCCTAAGTGAACTGCGTGCGTGCTACAGGCTGCGCACACGCAGTGCACTTAGTTTTTTTTTCAGGTTTGAACGCGCAGGTAAGTGGTGAAGATTTTACACATGGAGAAAGCAGGCGTAAGACCCCCTTTTAACAAGGTAAGTAGTTAATTAAGTGTTATTTTAAATTTTTAAAACAGGTTTATCTTTTTTAGAGACTTTAAAGAAAGGTAAATTTATTTTTATAACTTTTAAAAAGAATTAAATTTTTTAAAAAATGTAATTTTTTGTTTAAAGTGGTTAATTTATTTAACTATAGTTATTTTATTAATGTGATGGCTTTTTTAAATTTAATTGAGGTTTAGCTGTTCTTTTGGGGGCTTGTAGTATTCATAGCTTTGACAGTTCTCCTGTCAAAACTATGAATGAAAGATGGTGTGCTGCCATTGGCTCTAACTGGCCCACGTGATCCCAGAGGTCGCACGAACTAATTGCGCGTCTGGGACACGCACACACTGCGCGCCGGCAACAGGGAGAGGCCCTCGAACTGAAGTTCGTGTGGGCCCGAAACAAAAAGGTAGGCGCGGAGTGCGATATCGCGGGGGCTCCTTACCCCCGCGGCAACCATCGATGTTTAATTTCTGGGCCATTGTATCATTCCTGAGGTCTGGTGCCCAAAACTGAAGGCAGTACTCCAAATGGTGTCTGCCCAAGGCGCCATATAAATGAAGCATGACTTTCTCCCTTTTGTATTCCATCCCCTTTGAGATAATGCGCGAACATTCTCTTCAACATTTTGTTTGCTTTTTGTACCTGGATACTGGCTTTTAATGATTTGTGCACTTGGACTCCCAAGTCTCTTTGTTCCTCTACAGTTCCGGTTCAGACTACATTTGGAGTACTGTGTACAGTTATGGGCAGTACACTATAGAAACAATAGACTGGCCTGGGCTAGAGTACAGCGCCGATTCACCAGAATGTTACCAATGCACCAAGGATTAAATTATGAGGAGAGATTATATAAACTAAGTTTGTATTCCCTAAAATGTATAAGGTTAAGAGGTCATTTGACTGATTTATTTATAATTTTGAAAGGAATTGATAGGGTAGATAGCGAGAACATTTTTCTGCTGGTGGGGGAGTCTAGGAGAAAGGGACATAATGTTAAAATAAGATTCACGCCATCAGGAGACAAATTAGGAAACAGTTCTTCAAACATATCGTTGTAGAAATGTGGCACTCTCACCAACAAAAAGCAGTAGATGCCAGCTCAATTAATAATTGTAAATCTAGGGTCGATAGATCGTTGCTATCCAAGGGTTATAAGTGATACGGCGTAAAGGCGAGTGAATGGAGTTAGGATACAGGTCAGCCATGATCTCATCGACCCTCTAACTCCTGGTATCATTCTAATGAACAAGCTCGGTGGGCTGTATGGCCTAATCCTGTTCCTCTGTTTTTCACCATTTAGAAAATACACCTATTTATCTTCGGTCCAAAGTAGATGACCTCACCTTTGCTCAAGTTGAACTCCATTTACCATACTTTTGCCCACTCACTTAATCTGTCTATGCCCCTTTTAAAATTCCTGTTCCCAACTTCACTACTTATTGCCCTGCCTATCCGAGCAGCATCTGCAAACTTGGATATTCACCTCTCTGTTCCTTCATCCAAGTCGTGAGTAAACATTGTTAAACTTTGAGGCCCCAGAACCTATGCCTGGCGAACAGCCCCCGTCACTTCCCGCCAATTTGATTACCTTTATCCCCATTCTCTATCTCCGAGCTCCCAAGCAGGAGATTACAAAACAAAGGAGAAGTTGAAAATGTACAGGAGGCTTTTTTATTTGTTGTGTGTACTTGTCATTTAACAATAAATTTATTTTGACATATTTGGAGAGAAAATTGAACTTTGTTGAACTATCCATTCATTGGACTCGGGTAAAACTGGAGCATGAGGAAGTTGGAAACACAATGACGATGTAGTGCATTAAAAACTATTAATATTTAGTTTCTATTTAATGTAGCTTGAGATTAAATGAAACTGTTAGCTGCCAATAAGGGCTTTACAGTTTGTTTGAGTGTTAGTTCCTGAGGAAATTGCACAATTTGCATTTTAACACCCACAGAAAAATATAGAAGTCTTCTTATTTTGGGAAGTTAAAATTTCCGACTAATTGTAAGAAGGAACCAACAAATGAGCAAGCTATTTTGCAATTAAAAAATCTAATTTATATAGCTATACTAATTGAAAACTTTTATGAGGTCTTTTAAAAATGTTGTTCTGTTTTCAAAATGTATATGTTAATGGAGTACAGAATTGAATTTTAATAGAAATTTAGCTTTCCTATACTTCACTGCTCTCGGCATTGTGTTCTTATTCACGGCTTCCTCTATCAGAGGAGAGGAACCGCAAACCAACCATGCAGATGGCTGGGTGGTGGAAATCGTTTAGAAAGAGACAGAGTAGCAAAGAACAAACTTAAAAAATGTGCTTTCTTTTACTTCAATTAGAAATAACTGCAACTGTATGTCAAAAGAGCATTGCGTCATAATTGCCCTGCTCATGTATAGGAAACAAACACAACGAGGAGCAATATTTTTGGAGTGAAATGTGTGGAACAGATCAGTTCATCACTGTCATGCATGAAGTACTGGGTTGTAGTTAATTCTCCATCAAGCGAAAATGGACGTCACACATTTTACTGTTGCAACAGCTTTGACAACATTCGACGGCCAGATATAATGTTGCTATTCTTTCTTGGGATGTGGGCGTTGCTGGCAAGGCAATCGTTCATTGGCCATCCCTAATTATCCTTGGGAAGGTGGTGGTGAACCGCCTTCTTGAACCGCTGCAGTCCGTGTGGTGAAGG
The DNA here is from genome assembly GCA_030390025.1 of Squalus acanthias. Taxonomy (NCBI): domain Eukaryota; kingdom Metazoa; phylum Chordata; class Chondrichthyes; order Squaliformes; family Squalidae; genus Squalus; species Squalus acanthias. The sequence continues at coordinate 4,402,104 of CM059453.1, forward strand.
TGCTCCCACAGTGCTGTTGGGGACGGAGTTCCAGGATTTTGATCCAGCGACGATGAAGGAACAGCGATATACTTCCAAGTCAGGATGGTGTTTAACTTGGAGGGGAAGTTGGAGGTGGTGGTGCTCCCATGTGCCTGCTGCCCTTGTCCTTTTAGATGGTAGATGTCACGGGATTGGGAGGTGCTATCTAAGAAACCTTGGCGAGTTGCTGCTGTGACATCTTGCAGTTGGGACACATTGCAACAACAGTACGCCGGTGGTGGAGGGAGTGAATGTTTAAGGTGGTGCATGGGGTGTCAATCAAGTGGGCTGCTTTGTCCTGGATGGTTTCGAGCTTCTTGAGTGCTGTTGGAACTGCACTCATCCAGGCAAGTGAAGGCTATTCAAACACTCTCTTGACTTGTGCCCTGTAGATGGTGGAAAGAGTTTGGTGAGTCAGGAGGTGAGACAGTCGATGCAGAATATTCAGCTTTGGACCTGCTCTTGTCGTCCCAATATTTATGTGGCTACTCCAGTTATGTTTCTGGCCATAGTAACCCCCCAGGATGTTGATGGTCAGGGCTTCGGTGATAGTAATTCCGTTGAATGTCAAGGGGCAGGGGCTAGACTCTCTCTAGCCACAGCAAGTAAATTCGATGCAACAGGAAATTAGCAGGGCAAAAAGGGAGGCTTTAAAAAGGGCTAGCAGAAAACAAAGTAATCACATGGTACATGCTTTTATAGCACAGTATAACTGTAGCTATGGAACAGGGCCTGATAGCAGACAGCCTAGTCAAATAAAGGTCATCAGAGAGGAGAGACTCGACCACAAATATTGGAAATAAGTTCCTCTCGATTAAAACACAGGCCTTGAATTTGCAGTCAGCAGTGAAGTTAAGGCTTTCGCTGCTGGCCCCGAAGTATGCTCCGCACAACGATCTCACAATCCTTGTGTTGGGAACTTCGGGTTTTCCAACATTCAATTCAATTCTACGGAACGCAATTGGAATCCTCTTGTTGGAACTACTGTGACGTCAACAGGTTGTCGAAGCAGCCAATCAAAAGGCAGAATTCTCACTGACAGCGAAACAAGAAGTGAGGAAGCTCTTACAATTCTAACTTTTTAAAATGATTGGAGAGAGCAAAATTAAGATTGGGGGTCTCACCTGGGGAAAAGGCAAGCCTAAAATAAAGATGCACAAACTTAATTTTTTTTTGAAAGTTTATTACAATGTTAGTGTTTACTAAAATGGCCAAATTTGACACTGCACAAAATTAAAATTAATTGTCCATGCCCTTAACCTATGTTTAGCGGTCATTATGCTGTTAAAACCCCAGTTACACTTAATGCCTTTGTGTCTACCTTTTAGTGGGGAAATTAACAGCGTATTTACTACTGAAGAGCCAAAGTTTTCATCAGTTTCAATGATGTATGAGATTTCACTCATTCTGTGGGGGTGGGGGTGGGGGCCCAGCGCAGTCCGTTTCGGAGCTGTCATTGACAGACCCCATGTGACAAATCCTGAAGTTGCGGACTATTTCAAAGGCGGTATGACAGCGTACTCTCGTATCAACTGCAAATTCAGTGCCATAGAAACTCTCCTGTACAATAAATATGTAACGAGTGAGTGCAATGTTGAAAGAGTTAACTTTCAAAGTGATATTTCTGATCTCTGCAGACCATGCCAGTTTAACACAATACTCCGACAAATCAATATCATAATGTCATTCAGGGAAGACTACCATGGTGAGATAAGAAGGGGCGAAAGTCCAGTTGACACAACCTGTTCCACAGCACCAGAGGCCACAACGTCTGGACTTCCTTCTGACTAACCGCATTCCAACCGTTAAACTGTAGAAAGGAAATGTCAGCTGTTCAGTCCTGCAGAGGCAGTTAGGGAAAGTCTTTTGCGACCCCGAAATTTGATGGTATTGACAAAAGCTGTCCGTGGAAAAGAAAAGGCAAATTTACTAAGGCCCGTTGCCTAAAATCCAGACCATGTTTTGTGGAGAGGGACTTTATTACATAGAATTATATAGATGCATGGTACATACTTGACGGGGGTAATTTGCAGGGCTATGGGCAAAGTGCAGGGGAAAGGGACTAATCAGATAGCTCTTTTAAAGAAAGCGGCACAGGAACGTTGTGCCGAATGGCCTCCTCCTGTGATGTATCTTTCTATGATTCTAAGAATAACATGGAATTTACAGCATGGAAACAATTATTACTTTCTCTGGAATGTCAGAAGAAGGATTTGCATTTATATAGGGCCTTTCACTGCCTCAGGACGTTCTAACAGACATTACAGCCAATGAAGTTCTTTTGAAGTGTATTCACTGTTGGATTGTAGGAAAAGCAGCAACAAATTTGCACACAGCAAGGTCCCACAAACAGCAATGTTATAATGGCCATATAATCTGTTTTAGTGATGTGATTGAGGGATAAATATTGATCAGGATATCGGGGATAACTCCCGTGCCTTTCTTTGAAATAGTGTAATCCTTGCCGACAACCTCAGAGAGCAGATCGGGCCTTGGTTTAACGTCTCAACTGAAAGCCAGCACCTTTGACAGTGCCTCACTCCCTCAGTACTGCACCGGAGTGTCAGCCTGGATTTTTGCGCTCATGTCTTTGGAGTGGGACTTGAGCCGAGAATCTTCTCACTCTTAGATAAGAATGCTACCAACTGAACAACAGCTGAGAGAAGTGCATTATTGTTTCGTCTGCTTTGTAGACTGACACAATGTAATTATTCAACAAGTCTGCTGTTTCCATTTTTATTCATTTGCAATGATGCCGGAAATGCTTCCTTATCTTTAAAATGGAAGTGAACGGGTCTTTGATAAAGCAGCTGAAATAGGCCTAGGACACTGCCCTGAAGAATTATTGACAGGAGAGATGAGGCACGTCTCGAGGGGATATTCCTTGTCATCCAGTAGGCAGCCTGTGACCTGATAGCCTGGTTGCAATAAAGGCCGAACCGAGGACTGGATAAAGAATAGATCAGGAAAGCTACCAGAAACCGGGTAGAGACCTTCATGATGCGCTACCTGTGGTCACAAAGAAGCTACACATTCAGGGAGTCGAACTCTTTCCTTTTGAGAATGATGGCGGGGTGATGCGTTTAGAATGCAGTTGCAGGGAAAATGTGACTTTCAGTGCCAACATTCCCAATCATTTATGCTTCACTCATCCCCTCACTGCCCTAGCATCGCTAACCTATTCAGCTTCTCATTATTCCCTTTTCTACCACCCTCTCACTCCCATCACTCTCTCTACTTCTTCCATTTTGAATACTGTATCCTCCCCACTCTTGTTCCACTTTCATTTATCTTACTTTTAAATCTCCATTCACTCCCCAACTCCCACGTGCTTTCACAGAGGTGGATAGAGAGGGGCCAGAGCCCTTCACTCTCAAACCATTTTCATCTTCTACTCACCCTACCGTCGCTTTCTATCTGTTTTCGTCACAAAACATTTTATTTGTTTTCCAAACTGAACTTTAAAAAATGTAAAATTAGAATCAGGAGATGCACTCTATCTGCTTTTCTCTCTATCTGTCTCTGCTCTCTGTATGACAGGTTTAAGCAATTCACATCGGACTTTTCAGTCAACGTAATCTAGATGAGATAACTTGTTAGCTTGAAAATGAAATACTTTTTGTAACTTAATATTAACTTGTGGGAAGATTCTCACTCTCTAGCGCACAGACAAAACTAGTTCTCCGTATAATATTTTTTTAAATTGATAGAATTTAAATCAAAAGGTACCACAGTTATGGAATTAGTACTCATTTGTTGCCACTCACACACCGACAGACACACATAAAGCCTCTCTACGTTTAACTCCCTCAATATAAAAATTATCTTAAGCCTTTTTAAATTTGTCCTCCAGTTTTTCTTGAAATTAGTTGCGCAGTAACTGCTAGAAGATGAAGAAAAATATTCCTTTAGTACAGCTGACTGAACGATGCTGATGCATTCTGGAAGATTGGACTCCAGAGAGCGAACAATCCAGATTCTGCTCGCAAGATCACAGCGATTGACGAAAATATAAGCCCAATGTTACGCATTTTCGAGATGTGAAGAAATTTTGAGTAAAATCTTGAATGAAGGTACAAAAAAACTCATTGGATAAATTCAATCATGTTCTCTAAAAATGTTAGATTTTTAAAATGTTTAATCCTGTATCTTAGACATTCAAAATTTTAAGGAGCGTCTTAAAGAGAGGTAGCAAGGCAGACAGGTTTAGGCAGGGAATTCCAGAGCTTAGGGCCTAGGCAACAGAAGGCACAGCCACCAAAGGTTGAGCGATCATAATCAGGGATGCTCAAGAGGGCAGAATTAGAGCAGCGCAGATATCTCGGGGGTTGTGGGGCTGAAGCAGATTACAGAGATAGGAAGGGGCGAGGTCATGGAGAGATTTGAAAACAAGAATGAAAATTTTGAAATCCAGGCGCTGTTTAACCGGGAACCAATGTAGGTCAGCGAGCACAGAGGTGATGGGCGAACGGGACTTGATGCGAGTTAGGACACGGGCAGCTGAGTTTTGGAGACCTCAGGTTTACGTAGGGTGGAATGTGGGAGCCCAGCCAGGAGTGCGTTGGAAAAGCCAAGTCTAGTTACACGTTAAATGGTAAAAATTTAGATCTAAGATTCGATTGTATTTTCCCGATAACCTCTGACTTCAGATTCTGCCAACATACCAGGAGTTACCGACTCTCCTAAACTTTGGGGATTTTTTTATTCTCACTCTCTGCTAAATGTTCAGTGTTGTGATGAACTTGATAATATTGCACTGTGCTAGATACCTCTGAGGGAACAGGAAAAGTGCATATCTTAAGTATTAGCAGCAAATGTTTATAAATACACAGCATTCCTGTCATTGTCTGCAAAACAATCAAAGAATCATACAGCAGAGAAGGAGACGATTCGGCTGGACTCCTTGAAAGAGCTATCCAATTACTGTCACTCCCCTGATCTTTCAACAAATCCCTGGATCTTTTTTTCCTGTTCAAGTATTGATCCCCTCCCTTTTGAAGGTTACGATTGAATCTGCTTCCGCCACCCATTCCGGCAGTGCCTTCCAGATCATAAAAGAGCGAATATTTTTTAATTGATGAGCAATGGTCTGCGCACTTGAAGTGAACCCGACTCTTCCGCCCATTTCCTATATCTTGCTAACAATTTATATCAAAATGTAACATTTAGATGGGAGTCAGTGGAAAGAATTTCCAGTCACGTGAACCGCACTCGGTCCAATCAGTATTGCCGCTTCAGTAAATGACTCAACTGATCTGTTCTGTACACCAGGAAGGGCGGGTCAGTCACCGAGTGTAACAGGGACTGGCGCTGCTCTCTCAGGATGATGACACTGCCACTTACCGCGGTAGCTGTTTGCTTATTTATATCTGCGGGTGAGGATCACTTTCCCCTATCATTTATTTTAGTGATTAGCAAAATATGATAGCAAGTGATTGTCATATAAAATCAGGTTAAAATACAAGAGATGACGTTATTATCACTTTAGAAAAGTATATATTGTGTCGAGTGAAAGCGTTTCTCTTTACTTCTTTCCTCAATGTGATTTAATTTCCTCAGTTGAGCCCCAGTATTTCACTATACATACAGAAAACAGTCGGATAAATGTGACCGTCGGAGGCAACGCATTTTTTTCAGTGCGGTCGTCAACTGAGGCGAGGAGAGGGAACTGGGGCTTCGGGGCATCAAATATCGCTGCGTGGCTCGGTACAGAGGGTGATTTAAGTCGTGAATACCATACACGGGCTGAGTTATTCCTCCCGAACGGATCGCTCCTGCTGAAGTCAGTGACAGTTTCGGACAGTGGAGAGTACACTGTTAACATGATTCCAAACACCGGGACTCAAGCAACAGCAACCATCACTCTGCAAGTACTTGGTCAGTGAAAGCTTTTTCTGAGAAGAGATTTGTTTATAAAGTATTTTAATTGTTTTCATGTCACAAGTCATTCATCACCAGGTACATAAACAGTTTCGGAGCAAAACTAAAATAGAGTAAACTCTGCAACTAGTATCACTATCGCCGTGCCACAATCTAGCTAATAAGCTGTTTGCTGCCGATTTTTTAAATATCAAAACGTTGATTAATATAGCCGAGTCACGAGCATTCTTATCCTACAATGTTACTTAATCAGAAATGAAATGAGATCGCTGTCACTATTGTCACTATTTCCCACAAAAATCCCAAGAAATTGCTGCAAATGCAGAGTGGATCAATCAGCACCTTAAACAAAACCAGGCGTTAACGTTTCACGTGGCATTGTTGCAAAGCTGGGGACATATTTTGCGAATAAACGGTTAATTGATCTATTTCCCTGGAATTAAACATATGCAAATATGGATTGTGCAACATTTTGCTGCAGATGCTTCAATGCCGAATGAAGTTAAAAGCGGAACAGAGACTCACATTGACGCTTTCATGAAGCAACTCAGCTGAAAAGCCACTTCGCGTGTATAACGGATGAAAATAACTGTAATTCTTCTGTGAATCGTGCCACATTTGTGGGCAGCGAATCACAGAAATTCCCATGCAGCCACAATAATCTCGCTTTCTCAACAAGGAAGCATATTAGTCAGGCGATTTTCATCAATAATCAGTTTATCCAATAAATTCCTTACCCAGAGAGTCGTGAGAATGTGGGAGTCGCTACCAGAAGGAGTAGTTAAGGCGAATAGCGTCGTTACATTTCAGAGGAAGCTAGATAGCCAGATGAGGGAGAAAGGGACAGAAGGATATGTTGAGGGGGTGAGATGAAGAATGGTGGGAGGAGGCTAGTGTGATGCATAAACAGCGGCATTGACCAGTTGGGCCGAATGGCCTGTTTCTGTGCTGTACATTCGATGTTATTTACATATGTATAATGTATCTATCTTTTGTTTGCCTTCGATTGGCTGATTATACCGAATGATTGAGTTCCAACCTGACTTTATTTCTCACAGCTGCAGTGGAACTAACGGGGACAGGGAGCAGAGCCACCTGGCATTGAACAAATGCAGAACATAATATTTAAATATGGTGCTTTTAGCATTTGGACACCTGGTCCGACACAGATTATACGCCGTTCTTAAAATATGATCTATTGCTATTCTATTTTGAGCACCTGCTATATTGTAACAAGTGCTCGATAAATACTTAGCGCAAAGTTCATGATGTTTGCAGGTCATTTTCCTATTGTACAATATGTGAATCTTGAGTTGACATGGCGCCGCACCTTCGTCATTCTGCTTTGTTTGAAATATGCAATGGCACGCAATTTGCGGTCAGAGGCGATGCAAAGGCGATTGCAGCTGGGCCCGATGAAACTTCCCACAGAGATCTGAGATGTCTGTGGTGAGGTGTTTGCCATTCTCGACGTGCAACTGTGCACAGTTTTGGTCTCCTTACCTAAGGAAGGATATACTTGCCATTGAGGGTGTGCAACGAAAGTTCACTAGATTGATTCCTGGGTTGGGAGGATTTTCCTATGTGGGGTGATTGAATAGACTAGGCCTATCTTCTCCAGAGTTTAGAAGAATGAGAGGTGATCTCATTGAAACATACAAAATTCTTACAGGGCTTAACAGGGTAGATGCGGGGAGGCTGTTTCCCCTAGCTGGGGAGTCTAGAACCAGGGGTCACAGTCTCAGAATATGGGGTCGGCCATTTCGGACTGAGATGAGGAGAAATTTCTTCACTCAGAGGGTCGTGAATCTTTGGAATTATCTACCCCACAGGGCTATGGAGGTTCAGTGCTTGAGCATTATCAAGACAGAGATCGATAGATTTTTGAACATTAAGGGAATCAAGGGATATGGGGATAGTGCAAGAAAGTTGAGATGAGGTAGAAGAGCAGCCATGATCTTATTGAATGGCGGAGCAGGCTCGAAGGGCCAAATGGCCTACTCCTGCTCCTATTTCTTATGTTCTTAAGTTATCTCATTCATTGTAGCTCTGTGTAATGGGAATCCCCATCGCAGAGCTGCTGTGACTTCAACAAGCTGTCTCAGCTGACAATCGCATTGAAAAATACTCAGACAGGAAACCAGGAAATGAAAAGCAACTTTTATCCGCACTTTAAAAAAATGTTAAAGAGAGCGAAATAAAGAGTGGGACTTTCACATGGGTATAAGGTAGAAGCTGAAATATCATGAATTAACTTAAAAATATATATAGCTAGAAAAAAATGTCATTTTTATCCAAATGGAAAATTTTGAAAGTCTACAAATGCAAAACTTAGTTTTCAGGGTCAGAACGGTTGTTTAGCCATCAATATGCTGTTGAAACCAAAATTGCCCCTATTCCAACAGCGCAGAAGATTTAATGGGGTATTTAACAGCGATATTATCGTGGAAAAGCCTAATAAACTGACTGACAGATATGGGGGGTGGGCGGTCCACAGCGCAGCCACTGTCGGACATTGAATATCTGACCGCAACTTTAGGATTTCTACGTTTTGATGCGCATGTGCTAAATCCTGAACTTGCTGTCAGATTCAGAGGGGTAATGATGACGAATGATGAAAGTTCACCATCATAACCCACCAAAAAATCCAGGTCACTATCTTTCTTTTGAATAACAGATGCATTACAGCATATAATACACAATGTGTTTTACCTGTACTGGGGTGAAGCTATGTTGAACCAGGCCTTTGCCTTTAAGCCTACAAAGGTTAGTTGCTATGGATTGGCGATCCAGAGATTAATGTAAAATTAATTGTTGTTGGTGAGGGAAGCAAGTTTGCGGATGGGTGCGTGGTTGTGAATCTCCCAGTGCAGGTCACAAGAATCCGGTATTAAATGACTACCTGTCTTTCTCTCTTTATGTATACTTTGAGACTTTGAAACGTTTATTTATGGCTGATAAACATTCTGTCGAGAATTTTGTCAGTCTGTCGATCTGTCTGCCTAACTATCAATCTGCCCACCTGCCTACATGTCTAACTATCTACCTTATTTTTTTCATTGACGGGATGTGGACGTCGTTTGCAAGGCCAACATTTATTGCCCATCCCTAATTGCTCTTGACAAGGTGGTGATGGGCCATTTTCCTGAACAGCTGCAAACAGTGTGTTGAAGGTAATCCCACAGTGTGGTTAGGGAGGGAGATCCAACATTTTGACCCAGCGACGATGAAGGAACGACAATATAGTTCCAAGTCAGAATGGTGTGTAACTTCGAGGGGAATTTGGGCTTGGTGGTGTTCCTATGCGCCTGCTGCACTTGTTCTTCTCGATGGTAGAGGTTGCAGCTTTGGGAGGTGATGTCGAGGAAGCCTTGGCGAATTGCTGCAGTGAATCACTTAGATGGTACACACTGCAGCCACGGTGCACCGGTGATGGAAAGGGTGAAAATATAAGTTGGTCGATGTGGTGCCAATCAAGCAGCTGCTTTGTCCTGGATGGTGTCGAGGTTCTTGAATGTTATTGGAGCTGCACTCATCCAGGCAAGTGGATAGTAGTCCATCACACTCCTGAGTTGTGCCTTGATGATGGTGGGAAGTCTTTGGGCAGGCAGCAGGTGAGTCACTTGCTGCAGAATACCCAGGCTTTGAACTGCTCTTGTAGCCACAGTATTGATGATGCTGTTCCAGTTAAGTTTCTGGTCAATTGAGACCCTAGCATGTTGATGGTAGGGGATTGTGCGATGGTAGTGCTGTTGAATGTTAAGGGGAGGTGGTTAGATTCTCTATTCTTGGAGTTGGTCATTGTCTGGCACTTAGGTGGCGTGAATATTAATTGAGACTTATCAGGCCAGTCCTGGTGATGGACTGCTTCATTGTCTGAGGAGTTGGGGATGGAACTGAACACTGAAAAATCATCAGCGAACATCCCCACTTCTGACCTTATGATGGAAAGAAGGTAATTGATGAAGCAGCTGAAGATGCTTGGGCGCAGGAAACTGCCCTGTCTTTCTGCTGCAGCAATGTCCTGGGGCTAAGTTTATTGGCCTCCAACAACCACAAACTTCTTCTATCGTGCGAGGTATGACTCGAGCCAATGCATATATTCCCCCGATTACCATTGAATTCAATTTTACTTGGGCTCCTTGATGCCACACTCGGTCAAATAGAGTCCTTATGTCAAGGGCAGTCACTCTCACCTCACCTCTGGAAGTCAACTCCTTTGACCGTGTTTAGACCAAGACTGTGCAGAGGTCTGGAGCTAAGTTGTACTTGCGGAATACAAACTGAGCATGGGTGAGCAGGTAATTGGTGAATAAGTGCTGCTTGATAGCATTGTTGACTGGATTGGATTTGTCCTGCTTTTTGTGGACAGGACATACCTGGTCAATGTTCCATTTTGTCAGGTTGGTGCCAGTGTTGTAGCTGTACATGAACAGCATGGCTAGAGGCGCAGCTCGTTCTGGAGCATAAGTCTTCAGCACTGAAGCCGGGATGTTTTCGGTGCCCATAGCCTTAGCTGTATCAAATGCATTCAGCCGTATCTTGATATCACGAATTGTCTATCTATCCTCTCCTTCCCTCTCGCTCTTTTTCTCTCTCTCCTTATCCATCAAGAGCATGATCTGACAATTGATGAACAGTTGTGTGAGATATATTATTTCAGAATATCAGAAGTCATTGACTGATCCAGGTTTTGTTCTCTACTACTTTATGCGGGACTCCTTCACAGTTCATGGAATGAAGAAATTCCTGATATTGGTTCTTAATTTGCCTTTAACCCTTCGAACCTGTGTCCTGTTGTCCTACTCGCAATTCAATTTGAAGTACTACTGGATTTATCTTTTCCATACAAATTATTATTTTCTATACCCAATAAGATCACCTTTTAGATTCATTATTTTAAGGCGGAAAGTTTAAGTTTCTTCATTGTTTCTACCATGACTCAGCCCCATAACACTCATTGCTTATCTCTGCCCTGCCTCTCATAGTTGAATGCGTCCCTTGTCTCAAGTTTCTAGAAAAGCACACAGTAATCTAGGTGTGCTCTGACCAGAGCACTGTACCATGTGGGCATATCTTTTTCTGATTGTACTGCATTGTTTTGACTAAGAGTCAGCATTCCCTTCGCATTTTGATTGGTGATCTTCAATGATTAGAGCTTCAAGTCTACTAGGATCCCTAGATCTGTTTTAATTACATCCTTATCTATTTTCATCAGCATTCATGCAGTACATATATCAACCATTCGATGCCTACCTACGTTCAGTACTTTAAACTAGCATTTATACCGCTATTAAATGCAGCCCACTTTGAGAAGGATGTCAAGGCCTTGCAGAAGTTGCAGAGGAGATTAACCAGAATGATACCAGCGATGAGACATTACACTTATTCTGAGAAACTAGTGTAAGATCGTGAGATCTGTAAGATCCGTAATTTATATTTAACTTGTCCCTGAGTATAACAGATCACTCCTGGTACAGGTATATTGTGTATAAATATAACAGATGTATTAAGCACTTTACAGCCAGTACAAAGAAGTAATACTTAACAAGATGATAGTCGCAATCTGTTCCTTGGAACCCCAGTAGATAGCCCACCATGTGACTGCGGCATGCTCTCTTTTCTCAGGCTTGCTGTGATCTGTTGACTGAACTTTATCTTCCTCTGATTTTGAGCTGCCTCTAGTGTTCAATAACTGTTCATTTATACCTTTTTCTCCCCTCAAAATACTTAGCAACCTGCAGCTGCTTTGGCTATCTCAGCATTCTTGTTGCTAATACCTGAGCTTCTACTGTACAGACTATGATGCCCTTCCTTTTTCTGAATGAGCTTTTCTCTAAGAAGATTTACACAAACAAACTTCCCACGAATTACGACAGATGTCTTTTGCCTTTCTCAGACCCCATTATCTAGCATGCTCTGTATCTTCATCGATAAGAGATGTTAGGTGTTGCAACCCCTCCATCTTACTTTGAAACTTCATTAATGTTTGCCCTTCACTGGCTTCTTGCATTTAACGTAACAGAAAATCTATCTACTTTAACATTCTTCGCGCAGTTAACATAATGTTGGCTTAATTTTACCATCATGCTTTACTTCTCAGCCTTTTCTCTATTTAACGAAAGCTATACATATTGTAACAGAGGTTGCATGCTTCTAAAATGCAATATTATAAATCATAGTAATGTTAAGAAAAGCATTACATTTAAAACATTATCAAATCATACAGATAAGCTCTATTCGACCCTAGAGAATTGGGATTGTTCTCCTTAGGGCAGAGAAGGTTAAGGGGAAGTTTAACAGGTTTCAAAATTAATGGGGGGCTTTGCTAGAGTAGATGGGGAGAAACTCCTTCAAATGGCACGTGGGTCTGTAACTAGAGGACACAGATTAAGATAATTGGCGTGTGAACCGACGGAGATGAGAATTATTTTTACACAGAGAGTTTATATGATTTGGAATGCACTGCCTTAAAGGTTGGTGAAAGCAGATTCAGTAGGAACTTTCAAAAGTAAATGGACGGGGAAGCAAATAGGCGGTATTGCAACTAGCGTCTGTTATTTGTCCCTTCCAATAATCAGTTCTATTGACTTCAATGTCGGACGGGGAGCTGGCGACAGAGGTGACACCGCCCGTTGAGCATCCCCAAACAATTTGAATTTCACCCTCTTGATGTTTACATGTGAAATTACTTAATTAGCGTTTTGTTACAGCTTTTGTAGAAAATGATGTAACCGCATTTCCCTTTTAATTGTATTTACAGAACCAATTTCTAAAGTCACTGTGTCGGTCAACAATTCAAACCCAGTAGAAAACATCAATACCATTTTACTGACTTGTCACGCTTCGGGCTTTGTACAGTCACGGATTTGGTTTAAGACTAATCAAGCTGTCCAGGATAATGGCAGAATAATAATGTCTCCGGACAATGTTACTCTGACTATAATCAGTGTTAACAGAAACGATTCAGGAACATATAAATGTAATGCAAGTAATAATTACAGCAGCGATTCTGGATATACCATCCTGCAAATTAATTGCAAGTATGCTGGGTGCCAAAATGATTAGTTTGTATTCCATATTAGTCATTATTTTAGTTATCCAAAAGCCACATGCTCTTGAATTTCTTGCAGGTGGACCAGAAAAGGTCATTATTACCCAGTTTGGGTAGAAATTGGGAAAGCTCTTACATTTTATTGTTCTGCCCTATCAGTCCCAGCTGGTCTATATGAATGGTAGAATGGGACCAGTCTGTTAAAGATAGGACCAATTTACAACATTGACTGAATAAGATCGAATCATGGTGAGAAATATATTGTCAGGTTAATAACATCTTAAACAAATTGTGGGCAAATTTGCTGACGATACAAAGCAAGTTGTGAGGAGAACACAAAGAGCCCGCAAAGAGATAAAGATAGGTTAAGTGAGTGGGCAAAAATTTGGCAGATGGGGTATCATGTGGGAAATTGTGAGCTTATTCACTTTGGTAGGAAATATGAAAAAACAAATTATTATTTAAATGGAGGGTGACTACAAAATGCTGCGTTACAGAGGGATCTGGGTGTCCTCGTACATGAATCACAAAAAGTTACCATGCAGGTGGGAAGGCAAATGGAATGTTGTCCCTTATTGCGAGGGGGATGGAGTATAAAAGTAGAGAGTCTTGCTACAAATGTACAGGGCGTTGGTGAGACCACACCTGGAGTACTGCGCAGAGTTTTGGACTCCTTATTTAAGGAAGGATATACTTGCATTTGAGGCAGTAAAGAGAAGGTTCACTAGGTTGATTCCTGAGATGAAGGGGTAGTCATATGAGGAAAGTTTGAGCAGGTTGGGCCTATACTCATTGGAGTTTAGACGAATAGAGGGGATCTTTAAGCAGCCCGCTTGATTGGCACCCCATCCAACAACTTAAGTATTCACTCACTCCAACACCGGCACACCACGTACAACATGCCCTGCAGCAACTCGCCAAGCCTTCTTCGGTAGCAACTCCCAAACCCGCGACCTCTTCCACCTAGAAGGACAAGGGCATCAGGCGCATGGGAACACCACCACCTCCAAGTTCCCCTCTAAGTCACACACCATCCTGACTTAGAATTATATCGCTGATCCTTCATCGTCGCTGGGTCAAAATCCTGGGACTCCCTACCTAACAGCACTGTGGGAGTACCTTCACCGGACGGACTGCAGCGGTTCAAGAAGGCAGCTCACCACCACCTTTTCAAGGGCAATCAGGGATGGACAATAAATGGTCGCTTTTCCAGCGACGCCCACGTCCCATAAATGAATTAAAAAAACAATCTTATTGAAACATATCATATTCTGAGGGGGCTTGACAGGGTAGATGCAGGAATGATGTTTCCCCTCATGGGCGAATCTAGAACTAGGGAGCATAGTTTCAGAAGAGGGGGTCGCCCATTTAAAGCGGAGATGGGTAATTTCTTCTCTCAAAGGGTCGTGAAACTTTGGAATTCTCTACCCCAGAAAGCTGTGGAGACTGAGTAATTGAATATATTCAAGGCAGAGATAGACAGATATTTGAGCTACAGGGGAGTAAAGGGTTATGGGGAGCGGGCGGGAAAGTGGAGTTGAGGCCAAGATCAGATCAGCCATGATCTCATTCAATGGTGGAGCAGGCTCGAAGGGCCAAATGACCTACTCCTGCTCCTATTTCCTATGTTCTTTAAAAGGGCAGTAAGGCTTCCATACAGGTAACTGTAAATGGTAAGTACATATTTCACTGCGCGTTACATTACGAACTTTGGCCAGACTTGTAAACCTGAATGCATTTCCTTCATCAGAAGTAGTCCGATGTACTGTTCGAGCTGTCTTGGAGGTAAGGATGTTATTTAAAAAAAATGATTTGGGTGTATTATCCAAGGGTATGCAAACTGTCCCAGACGGAATAGTCGAAGTGGTCTCATACATAATGTAATATGACGTGTAATGTGCATAATTCTTAGATCGTGTAATCAGAATCATGCACATTCATTATGGATGTTCGACCTGTATGACTGCTCGCTTCACAATGGCGCTATCTAGTCTATCCCCGGAAATAGCTTGTATATCATTACCTTAAATCCACAACCTAACTCCTTTTGGGGCTTCAGTCTCTCTGCTATTTCCCCATACCTTTCAACTGTTTCTTGAACTGTTTATCTAGCTCCCTCTTCGGTGTTATGGTTGAATTGGAATCGTTAGTCACTTATCTTCTGGATTCTAATAATCCTTTGCATGAACCATAGGTTATCAACTCCCCTTTTGTGTTTCTAGCATGACGCCAAGGTTTATGCACCTTGAACTGGTTTACAGACCAGTGACAACAGTCTTTCCCTAGTTGCGCTCCTTTCACAATTTTGAGCACTTCTATGGTATCTTCTCCAAAACTTCGCTGTTGCAGTGAATACTATTTAGATTTTCAGCCCTCGTCTCATTCATATCCTCTCATCGCTGGCATCCTAAAGAAAGCCAAAACTACACACAATAATCTACCTATGGCCTGACGGATGTATTGTGCAGACTGATCATCACCTCCTTGATTTTTGTATTCAATACACTCATATACACAAAAGCCAGAATTCTATTTGTCCTTTTTGCAGAGTTTCCAGTTGTAATCCTGCTTTTAAGAATCGCGCAGCTGCAGCCCAAATCATTCAGTTCCTGAATCCCATCAAGAATTTATCATTTATCTCCGATTCTCCATTCAGTTATTGGAACGGATAACAGGGAATGTTGTGTAACAGGCGGTCGCTCCCCAATCGCCGGTTTTTACCATTAGCAAGAGCTGTACAGGGTAACTAGTTATGTATGGTGGGATCAAGGGCATAGTACCTGAACCAGCTTGTCGACATGGAGTTGCACAGAGTTGTATTTGAAAGGGAGAACTTTAATTGTGTAGGGTTCAACCATTGGCCCCTTTTTATTTTTTGCAGCAATTGAAACTTGAAACCAGTCAAACACTATGCCACTAAAATCTGAACTATGTACTTCTCTCCCAAATACACATTGCTACCGAATTGCAATTGTCTCTGGCGTGTGGTAATAGGGTTCATTATTTTGTCTGTTTGCATTTTTCAGATCAAACCAATCGGGACAATAATATAAGCAGTGGCGCCATAGCAGGGATAGTGATTGCTGCTCTTCTTATTTTGTGTTTCATCAGCGGGATCACTGCATGGTTTGTCAAAAGGAAAGGCGGCGGGTAAATATAGTTTTCAGTTTTTACCTGCATCTTTAATAGTTTTGTCCAAAGCCTGGTGGATTCAATTTAAGAAGGTTTCGAAAAAGTTCTTTCCAAATATTTCTATATCACACTTCAAATGTATGTAGTGATAAGGCATGTTTCCACATTTAATATTAATTGATGTTGTTTTCGGATTGATTGGCATCTGCCTCTGCAAACGTGTCATGCTGTAATTACACCCTCCCTCCACTGTTGATGCTGCAGTGCCTCAGTTTTGCCATCCCAAATCCTCAAGCTGCTGTACAAAGAAACATCTCGGCTTCCACCAACTTTAATCTGTTTCCCAAAGAGTCCCAAGTTTTAATATTTGACTATTAACAATAATATACATGATAGGTTAAAAATAAGGACACACTGTTAGACTTTATACTGCTAACCTGAATAATAACTCCATGTCTTGATCAAATTATTTGCTCTACCGGCCTGACATGAAGTCTTGACTCCTGACGTGGAGATCGACTTGTATGCATGACATTTCTTGTTTCCGGTCAGAACAACAGTTTGCATTAATAATTGGTCTTGAACAATTAGAATTTCTGTTGCAGATCATATTTAATGAATCATTGCAAGTAAAATATCCTTCTGAAAGATCACATTTTGGTCTGTTGCACTACATTTATTTAGGATGAATGGTCGAACGCAGGAGCAAAATGATGCGAACATTAATTCAACAGTAAACGGTAAGTGAAATACTTCAACTTTTCCACGCTGCTGTGCCAATGCGGGTTTTAACAGTGCTTCTTAATTTCAAAGAAATTTAACTAAACATATTTTGAAGCTTTATGTTTGCACCTAAATGAAGAGAAGCTAAGGCAACAACCCCTAAAGTGTGTTTTGCAAATGATATAATTGCATAGCATGCTCAATGCCAATTTGGAAAAAAATGACATAGAATTATAATATATTTAGACTAACACTAAAATATTATAGAATATACAGGACAGAAACCGGCCATTCGTCCCAACCAGTCCGTGCTGGCGTTTATTCTCCACTCCACCTTCCTCCCAGTCTTCCTCATCTAACTCTATCAGCATAACTCTCTATTTCCTTCTCGCTCATATGCTTCTTCAGCATCCCGTTAAAAGACATAAGCACGTGTTTAGCACAACGTTCTGTTTAACATATCTCTTTCAACGCAAGACGAAGATGCGAATAGTCATAGAGCCATAGAGTTATACAGCACAGAAAGAGGCCTATCGGCCCATCGTGTCTGCGCCGGCCAAAAAGCCCTGTCTATTCTAATCCTATTTTCCAGTACTTGGTCCGTTGCCTTGTATGCTACGGCGTTTCAAGTGTTCATCTAAATGCTTCTTGAATGTTGGGAGGGTTCCTGCCTCTACCACCCTTTCAGGCAGTGAGCTCCAGTTTCCAACCACACTCTGGGTGAAATAGTTTTTCCTCAAACTCCCACTAAACCTCCTACCCCTTACCTTGAAACTATGCCCCCTGGTTATTGACCCCTCTATTAAAGGGAAAAGTTCCTTTATTTCTATCCTATCTATGCCACTCTATCTTTTGTACACCTCAATCAGGTCCCCCCTCAGCCTTCTCTGCTCTAAGGAAAACAACCCCAGCCTGTCCAGTCTCTCTTCATAATTAAAACGCTCCAGCCCAGGTAACATCCTGGTGAATCTCCTCTGCACCCTCTCCAATGCAAATACATCCTTCCTATAGTGTGGCGAGCAGAACTGCACACAGTATTCCAGCTGTGGCCTAACTAGCGTTTTGTACAGCTCCATCATAACCTCCCTGCTCTTATATTCTATGCCTCGGCTAATGAAGGCAAGTATCCCATATGCCTTCTTAACCACATTATCTACCTGTCCTGCTGCCTTCAGGGATCTATGAACATGCACACCAAGTTCACTCTGATCCGCTGTACTTCCTAGGGTCCTACCATTCATTGTGTATTCCCTTGCCTTGTTAGTCTTCCCAAAATACATCACCTCACACTTTTCAGTGTTAAATTCCATTTGCCACTCTTCTGCCCATCTGAGCAACCCGTCTATATCGTCCTGCAGCCTGAGGGTTACCTCCTCGCTATTTACCACTCCACCAATTTTCGTGTCATCTGCGAACTTACTGATCATACCTCCTACATAGTGAAAGGAAACAAACCTATATACAAATTACAGCTGAATGAAAAACCTTTAATTCTGAAATAATCCAACCTCTGCTTCTGGCTGCATTTTCATATGATTGTCTCATAATGCAGAGACTTGTGTGTTCCTTATACAAGCTCAGGAGCTCATAGATATTTCCAGAGTTACACAATGGACAAGGAGATGAACATTTTCGTGCAGCTAAAACATTTCTTTTGTTGACAAATTGGGTGCTCCATTTGTAATGCCAGTCAGCTCGACTAACACTAAAAATATGAAATATTGGGGGTAAGTTTGTCCTTCTGCCATAGCGTAAAAGTGGTGATATCTGGATTTATATGGAGAAATGTAAAAGGAGCTTCCGGCTTGCATTCACTCATTTTACTTCATCGCTCCAAGTGAAAATTACTCGCAATATTTGGTGGACTCCAACTGCACCCTTTTATCGTAAAATAGAATTTATGATCCAATCAGCTTTTCATTTGATAAGCACAGAATCCACGCAAAAACATTAATAGAAGAATATTAAATAAAGATGCACTTTCTTACATTGTAAATCGATTGTGCTGTCTTATTCCATTTGCATCTAGAATTGTTCATTGATTTAGGAATTATGTCAATTCCTTGATGGGATTGCTGAGGAGGTTTACTAGAATGGTACCAGGGATGCGGGACTTCGGTTCCATGGAGACACTAGAGAAACTGGGATTGTTCTTCTTAGAGCTGAGAAGACGAAGGCGCAATTTATTAGGGATATTCAAAATCATCAAGAATTTTGATAGGGTGTATATGCAGAAACCTTTCCAAGTGGTAGAAGGTTCAATAACCGGAGGACAAAGATTCAGGCTTCTTGTCAAATGAGAAAGCTGCCCGATGAGATTTTTTTGATGCAGTGAGTAGTTATGATCTGCAATGCACTGCCTGAAGAGACGGTGGAAGCAGATTCAATAGTAACTTTCGAAAGGGAATTGGATAAATACTTGACAGGAAAAATATGACAGGGCTCTTGGAAAAGAGCGGTAGAATGGGAATACTTGGATAACACGTCCAAACAGCTGGTACAGACACGATGGGCCTAATGGCTTCCTTCTGTTCTGTATCATTCTGTGATTCTATGATGCTATGATTGTATTTTCAATGCTGATTAAATGTTTGATATTCCCCCAGACATCTCCGCTACAGTCGGTGAGAACTCAGCAGAGACCTATGAAAATATTCCAAGAAAGCAAAAGGCTGGTACATTTATATTAATATTCTACTATATTGGTGAGCTCAGTAAACTACAGGGCATCTATACGATAGCAAAATACTGCGGATGCTGGAAATCGGAAATAACGAAAGGTCATCGACCTGAAACGTTAACTCTTTCTCTCTCCACGGATGTTGTCTGGCCCGCTGAGTTTTTCCAGCGTTTTTGTTGTTATTACAGGGCATCTATGCTTGTTTACAACCATCGAAGTCATGGTTCCTGTAGTACCAGTAAACTGGAGTCACATATAACCAGACCAGGGAGGGGGATGGCAGGCAATCTCGCCTCAGTGCATTAGTGGACCAATTGGGGTTTCTGACAGTCTAAAAATGTATCTGCTGTTAGATAGAAAATTGGGGAGAATTTTCAATTTTACAACAGAAACGAAAATCGGGCTGAGCGTAAAATGGGCTTTCGATGAACTATTGTCCTTGCTCCAACTGGCGTTAAAATTGAAAAATCACATTCTGCAATTTCGTTTGTGGGATGGATAATGTAAGCAAGCTCTTCTAACTTTTATCTCGGTATATATGATGTTGCGCTAACCATTAATTCTGAAGCAACTACATGGGATTCTTTGTGTAACTGTTTACAATTTGTTTCATCCAATTGCTATTGTGCAGGAGAGAGCTCCGAAACCACTTGATGAAAACTCCACTTACATGGTAAGGACATTACTTTGTTCACTCCTTCAAAGCATTCACTTCCAGTTTTTAAAAATGTAATTTCAATTCTCTTTTGCTGCGCTCCATATCTCGGCCAATCTGTTAGCTAAAAAGAACGATTTCTTCACTTTTAACAGGGATTGCAGCTGCAAGATCAGTCAGTTTACAGTGATCTGATGAGGTAAGTGGGTAGAAAAAATTACAACTGTTCCACCATGTTGCGAAAAAAAAGAAATATGGACATTTTATTTGTTCCCAGGATAGGGGTTTCACGTGTCAAGGCAGTGTTTATGTCTGATCCTCAGGTGCACCAACAGCATTAACTGTCCACCAGGTAGTGCAGGACTGTTGAGAGATATAGTCTGTATTGGGTGACACAATTCTTTCCCGGAAGGACATTACTCAACCAGTTGGGTTGAACAACAAATGCAATTTCACAACATTTTTCTGCTGCTAGCTCACAAATTAGCAGTTATATTGAGTACAATTCCAGAGGCTGCTATGGTGAGCTTTGAACTCTAGACTTCCTGGAGACTAGCCCTCTCGGATAACGTGCCCTATTTGAGTTTAAAGTATTTTAAGAATTGAGTATTTTATTGTAAAGCTTCCGACTTGTAATATTCCCCTACACTAAAGGCAACTTGCTGTGCTGTAAGGAGCAGAAAAGATCTTGATCGAGCAAGCTTCCTGTTGGTTCTGGGCCTTTTCAGACATCTCATGAGATGGTGGGCTGGTTGCTTGGGGGTGGGGGACGCTACCATTCATCGAACGTTCCGGAAGTGGAGAGCGGGAAAATCAATGTTTCAAGTAAAGACCATATGTGCCAGTGTTTGGGCCTATCAGCTCCTGTTTCTCCAAATGCTGTTAAGAATTTACTCTTATAATCTCATCAATCCACTGCTGAGCAACGCCACTGGAGAGCCGCTTTATTCGACATATATTTAAAGAATACATTGAAGCTATCCTGTATTGGCCATGCATTCCAAGTGTGCATCACACAAACTAATCCTTAATTACTTCAAATTCACAGCAGTCAAGCACATTGTCCTTTTAGAGCACATCTCACATCTTCATTCCCAGTGAATTCAGCGGCCTTGTGCAACATCACACACCCAACATCCCACTGCACCCTTGAAGGAGCAGATATTGCCACTTCACATCAGCAATTGAATCAGTTATCATTTCCCTAAAGCAGCATATTACACTGAATTTGTTCATTTTTCCCGTAATTTTGTTTCCACAGACATTAACTCTAATAGCGACTCGTACGGCATTGCTGCTTTGTGCCTGGCTACAACAGAAGGACAACTAATTCAAGAAGATGTTGCTGCAAGATACTTCTCTCATCGTTCCTTTAAAACCCTTGTTCTCTGCTACCCGGCAGCCCAATCTCGAGTTTCTCCCTGAGATATCCTCTCTCAACCGTTCTACTAAGCAATTCCTCATATTCATGATTTCAATTTACTTCTCAACTCACCTTGCCCTCGCGCCTCTGATTTCACTCTGCTTCTGTCCTCACAAAACCTCTCCGTCCAAATAAACTCACTTACTCACGTACATTTCCACCCCCAACCTTGCCATCTAACGTGCCCTCTCTACTTCCATGTTCTCAATCGCAGGCTAGGCCATCTCTGCCCAGTATCTGTCATCAACAATGTCCCCTAACCATCTTTCGATATTGTCTCTAAGTCCTTCAATTTCAAGTTTTCATCCTGGTATTTAAATCGATTCATGGCCTCACCCCTCCCTATCTCTGAAACTTTATCCAACTCTGCACCCCTCCCCAAACCCACCAAGGGGTTTGCATTCTTCCGAATTTTGTGTCTCCTTCCCTCCCTTCATCGCACCATTTGTAATGACAACTTCAGTCATTTAGGTCCCAGCTTCTCGAATTCCCTCCCCGTAACTCTCTTCCTTCGTTTCCTATGGCTCCTCTATATCATGGACTCCTCCCTTTTCCATCCTGCACGATGCAAGAAATCATTTTTATATAATTAAATGCAGTAAAGTTCGCTTAGTTATGCAGATAATTCAATGATTGGAAATCAGCAGTTCCGTAAAGCAGTGTCTGGTCCTTCTCAGCCAAAAAGGGAGTGAGAGATTTCATCCTGGGTAGATGAATTTTATGGGCTTGTTGATGTTAAGAAAGAACACCTGTTGGGTAGATTTGCAATTTGCCACCCGGGCATTGAACTGGCGCTGGGCATGGACCGCTCATTATCAAAACCGCCTGCTATTTATTTCCAAATGGTCCGTGGGTCTATAATGGGTAGCTGATCCACATCAATAGCTTCATGTGCACATGCCAAGGGGGAAATCTTCCACTAATGTTTAATTGGAGCTTAAATTGTACATTGCATCTTATTCAGAATCAGACCTACCCAACTGAGTTAACTCCCAGTTCTGAGTTAAGTATGTCCAGTTGCAAAAATGAATCGGAATAATATCAGCACCTGAACATGTGTGAACTGTTACATGTTGAGTATGTAACTGGGAAAATAGATAAGGGAGAACCAGTAGATGTGGTGTATTTGGACTTTCAAAAGGCTTTGATAAGGTCCCGCAAAAGAGATTAGCGTGTAAAGTTAAGGCACATGGGATTGAGGGCAAGGTACTGACTTGAATAGAGAACTGATTGGCGGAAAGAAAGCAGAGAGTAGGAATTAATGGGTCTTTTTCCGAGTGGCAGGCAGTGACTAGTGGGGTACCACAGTGATCGGTCCTTGGACCCCAGCTATTCACAATATACATTAATGATCTAGATAAGGAACTAAATGTAATATCTCCAAGTTTGCAGATGACACAAAGCTGGGTGGGCGTGTGTTCTGCGAGGATGATAGCGAGAAACTCCAGGATTATTTGGACAGGTTGGGTGAGTGGGCAGAGGCGTGGCAGATGCAATATAACGTGGATAAATGCGAGGTTATCCACTTTGGTGTCAAAAACAGAAAAGCAGACTATTATCTGAATGGCAATAGATTGGGAGAAGGGGAAGTGCAACGAGACCTGGGTGTCCTTGTGCACCAGTCGCTGAAGGTAAGCATGCAGGTGCAGCAGGCGGCGAAGAAGGCAAATGGTATGTTGGTCTTCATAGCGAAAGGGTTTGAGTATAGGAACAGGGATGTCCTGCTGCAGTTGTACAGGGCCTTGGTGAGACCACACCTTGAGTACTGTGTACAGTTTTGGTCGCCTTATCTGAGGAAGGATGTTCTTCCCATGGAAGGAGTTCAGCGAAGATTCACAAGGCTGATACCTGGGATGGCAGGAATGACATATGAGAAGAGATTGGGTCGATTGGGCATATACTCGCTGGAGTATAGAAGAATGAGAGGGGATCTCATCGAAACATATAAAATTCTGACAGGTCTGGACAAACTAGATGCAGGAAGAATGTTCCCGATGGTCGGAGAGTCCAGAACGAGGGGTCATAATTTAAGGATAAGGGGTAAGCCATTTGGGACAGAAATGACGAAGAATTTCTTTACCCAGAGAGTGGTGAACCTGTGGAATTCTCTACCACAGAAGGTAGTTGAGGCCAAGTCATTAAATATATTCAAGAATGAGTTAGATATATTTCTTAAACCTAAAGCTATCAAGAATATGGGAAGAAGGCAGGTACAGGGTACTGAGTTTGGATGATCAGCCATGCTCTCATCAAATGCCGGAGCAGGCTCGAGGGGCCGAATGACCTACTCCTGCTCCTATCTTCTATGTTTCTATGTTTCTATCACTGAGCAGTGACAAAAGACAACTGGCCAGATTTTCAACATGCCACTCGGCCAAATTCTAGTGAGACGGATCGGCTGCCCTATATAGAAACTGCCAGATTTTTATTTCCCTTATTGCGATATACATTCCAAAGTTCAAGCTGTGGGCAAATTGAAATCTTTCTCCATCATTTTGAGCTTCACCAAAGCAAATAAACTATGTTTATCAAATATTAAACATTTTGTGCAAGCACATGCGCTTCTTGCCTGTTTCAATTTATTTCATGTTGTCACGTTTTGCATCATCTTTTCAATTCAGCATTCCTAAGTCTTCATTTATAATCGAATCGTCTGCATTAACATTCACGGTGCATTTACTCCCTCCCGCCCATAGTTATCCAGTGTCTCCTTAGTTTGGCATCTCCCAGCTCCTCAGCCTGGACTGCCAAGAAACTCCAATGTTCCGAAAATCTCTGCTTCACTGCTTCCCAAATTGCATTGATGTTTGCGATTTGAATATAAATAATATCAGTTCAATTCAATACAATACGGACAGAATGGTGACTTTAATATCGGAACTGACTGTGGAACATTAGGACCAGGAGTAAGCCATTGAGCCACTGGGGCCCGCTCCACCATTCAATTGCATCATAGCTGATCTGCATTTACCTGCCTTTGCGCCATATCCCTTAATAACCTTATGTAACAAAAATCTATCGAACTAAGTCTTGAAAACTCCAGTTTCCCCAGTATCCACAGCCGTTTGGGGGAGAGAGATACAATTTTCTACTATCCTTTCTGTGAATACGATTTAGCTCTTAAATGGCCTCGCTCCACTGATATCAAGAAACGGCTGATTGCGCTGGACAGAGCAAAGGGATGTCTCGACCACATCCCGGCTGTAATGATGAAGGCCTGTGCTCCAGAATCTGCCACCTCTCTAGCCAAGCTGTTTCAGTACAGTTACAAAAGTGACACATTCCTGACAATGTGGAATATTGCCAATGTATTTCCTGTCCAAAGTAGGAGAAATCAAACCTCACCTATTAATGTCCTCATCATCATCACCAGTGCTACCAAGCAGGAATTACTCACCAATAACCTGCTCGCCTATGCTTTGTTTGAGTTTTGGTAGGACCACTCGGCTCCAGTACTCATTACGGCCTTGGTTCAAAGATGGAGAAAATAACTTAATTCCATAGGTGAGTATGAGTTCCTGCGATTGTCATCAAGGCAGCATGCGTCTGAGCGTGGCACCAAGGAACCATATTATTACCGAAGTCTGTGGGGATCAGGTTTAAAACTACTCGTGGCTGGAGTCATAACTAGCACAAATGAAGATGTTGGTGATTGGTGGAGGCCAATTTTCTCAGACAAACTACACGCAGCAGGTGATCCTCAGGGCATCGTCCTAGGCAGAACTATATCCATCTGCTTCACTGATATTCAGAGGGATTTTGAGGGAATCACAGAAAGTGGTGATGCAGGTACATTAAGCAATTATGAAGGCAAATGTTATGTTAGCCTTTATTGGAATTGGGTTGAAGTATAACAGTAAGGAAGTCTTACTGCAATTATATAAGGCTTTGGTGAGACCATACCTGGAGTACTGTGTATAGTTTTCATCTACTTACCTAAGGAAGGCTATACTTTCCTTAGAGGGCTTGCAACAAAAATTCACTAGATTAATTCCTGGTAGAACTGGGCTGTCCTATGAGGAGAGATTGAGCAGAATGGGCCTCTCTCCTCTGGAGTTTAGACAAATGAGAGATGATCTCGTTGAAATGTATAACGTTCGTAGACGGCTTGACAGAGTAAATGTTGAGAGGCTGTTTCCACTGGCTGGAGATTCTAGAACCAGAGATCATGGTCTCAGGATAAGCTGCCGGCCATTTAGGAGTATCTTCAACACGTTGTCTGCGGCGGTTCAAAAAGAAGGCTCACCAACTCCACCACCTGTTCAAGGGCAACTATGGATGAACAATAAATGGTGGTATTTTTAGACACCCTTGTATCCCCAGAATTAATTTTTAAAATTAAGATTATGTCCTCTTTTTTGATTCCCCCATCAGAGGAAGTAGTTTCTCTGTATCTACCATATCGGATCCTTTTAACATTTTAAACACCTGGATAAGGTCACCCCTTTGTCTTCCATACTCAAGGGAATAGAAGACAATGTTATTCAACTTGTCCTCATAATATAACCTTCTAACTCCCGATATCATTCTAATGAATCTGCGCTGCACCAATTCCAAGGTCAATATATTCTTCCTGAGGTGTGGTGCCTAAAACTGAAGGCAGTGCTCCAAATGATATCTGCCCAAGCCTCAATACAAAAGAAGCATGAATTTCTCCCCTTTGTATTCCATCCCCCTTGAGATATCGCGAACATTCTATTCAACATTTCCTTTGCTTTGTGTACTTGGTTACTGGCTTTTAATAATTTTTGTACTTGGTTTCCCAAATCTCTTTGTCCCTCTACAGTTCCTGGTTCAGACTACATTTGGAGCACTGTGTACAGTTATGGGCACCGAAATATTGAAATGATATACTGGCCTTGGATAGAGTACAGCACCGATTCACCAGAATGTTACCAATGCACCAAGTATTAAATTATGAGGAGAGATTACATAAACTAAGCAAGTAAATTAATTGCAAGGGGAAATTAGAAGCTCGAAATGGGAGACTGTAAAAAGGGCAAGCAGATAATAAAAAAAATAAATATTATGTGTTTTTATAGCAGAGTATAAATGTAGTTAAGAAACAGAGACTGATAGTAGACAGCCTAGGCAAATAAATGACATGAGAGAGGATTGACTGGGCCACAAATATTGAGAAGAGGTAACTCTCACTTCAAACAGAGGCACTGAATTTGCTGTCAGCAGTGAAGTGAAGGTTTTCGCTGATGACGCCGAAGTATGCTCCACACAAGGATCTCACAATCCTTGTGTCGGGAATTTCCGGTTTTCCGAACTTGAACTTAATTCAACAGAACTGAACAGTAATCCCCTTGATGGAACTGCTGCGACGTAAAGCAACCAATCAAAAGGCAGAATCCTCACTGACAGCGAACAAGGAAGTGAGTATGCTCTTAAAATTCTAACTTTTTAAAATGGTTGGAGCGAGGAAAAGAAAGATTGAGGCTCTCACGTGGGGAAAAGGCAAACCTAAATTAAAGATGCAGCAACTTAATCAAAATAAAATTGTTGAAAAGTTTCTTAAAAATGTCATATTTTATTAAAATAGCCAAATTCCACACTGCACACAATTAAAATTAGTTGTCCAGGCACTTAACCTCTGTTTAGCAGCCAATACGCAGTTAAAACTCCAGTTACACTTAAACCCTTTGCGTCTAACTTTTAGAGGGAAAATTAACAACATATTTACGACGGAAGAACCAAAGTTTTCATTAGTATCAATGATGTACGAGATTTCACTGATTGCCGGCTCTTTGGGTGTAGGGGTGGGGGCACAGCGTAGCCAGTCTCGGAGCTGTCATTGAAAGACCGCAGGCGGCAATTCCTGAAGTTGCGGTCAATTTCAAAGACAGTATGAAAGCGTACTCTCTTATTAACAGCAAATTCAGGGCCATAGAAACTCTGCTGTACAATAAATATGTGACGATTGCGTGTACATTTGAAAGAGTTAACTTTCAAAGTGTTTTTGTGTGACCTCTGCAGACCGTGCAAGCTTAACGGAAGGCTCCGATAGATCAAGATCATAATGTCATTCAGGGAAGCCTGCCATGGTGAGATAAGAAGTTGAGAAAGTCCAGTTTACACAACCTCTTCCACAGCACCAGTGGCCACGACGACAGGACTGCCTTCTGACTAACCGCCTTCCAACCGTTAAACTGTAGAAAGGAAATGGCAGCTGTTTTGTTCTGCAGAGGCATTTACAGAAAGATTCTGTGCGACCCAGGATTTGGGGACATTGACATAAGCTTTTCGTGGAAAAAAAACGCAAATTAACTCAGGCCCATTGTCTCAAATCCAGACCATGTTTTGCGGAGAGGAATATTTTACATAGAATTATACTGATGCATGGGTACATACTTGAAGGGGGAAATTTGCAGGGCTATGTACAAATTGCAGGGGAAAGGGTGTAATCGGATTGATCCTTCAAAGAGCCGGCACAGGCTTTTCGTGGAAAAAAAACCGCAAATTAACTCAGGCCCATTGTCTATAATCCAGACCATGTTTTGCGGAGAGGAATATTTTACATAGAATTATACTAATGCATGGGTACATACTTGAAGGGGAAAATTTGCAGGGCTATGTGCAAATTGCAGGGGAAAGGGTGTAATCGGATTGATCCTTCAAAGAGCCGGCACAGGAATAGAGTGTCGAGTGGCATAATTTTGTGCTGCATCGTTCTTTGATTCCTTGAGTAAAATGGAATTTACAGCATGGAAAGAATTATTAGTTTCTCTGGAATGTCAGAAGAAAGACTTGCATTTTTACAGGGCCTTTCAATACCTCTCGACTTCCAAAAAGGCTTTACAGCTAATGATGTACTTTTGAAGTGCATTCACTGTTGGAATATAGGAAACGCAGCAGCAATATTGAACACAGAAAGCTCCCAGTGACATCAATGTTATAAAGGCCATATAATCTGTTTTAATAATGTGATTGAGGGATAAATATTGTTCAGGACATCAGCGACAACCTACCTACTCTTCTTTGAAATAGTGCCATCCTTGCTGACAAGCAGAGAGAGCAGATGGTGCCTTGGTTTAACATCTCAACTGAAAGACGGCACCTATGACAGTGTCTCAGTTACTCAGTACTGCACTGGACTGTCAGCCTAGATGCTTGTTCTCAAGTCTCTGGAGTGCGACTTGGACCCACAATCTTCTCAATCAGAGGTAAGAATGCTACCAACTGAGCCACGGCTGAGACAAGTGCATTATCCGCTTCTTCTACTGTGTAGACTCACACAATGTAATGAGTCAACAAGCCTGCTGTTTCCATTTTTTTCTCAAATGCAATGTTGCTCGAAACTCTTTTTAAAGGACTGTTACTTGCCACTTCTCAGCACAAGCCTGGATGTTGTCCAGGACTTGCTGTATGCGGGTACGGACTGCTTCATTATCTGTAACAAGGAAGTGAACAGGTCTTTGTTAAAGCAGCTGAAATAGGCCTAGCACACTGCCCTGAAGAATTATTGCCAGGAGTCCTGAGGCACGTTTAGAGAGATACACCTCGTCAAGCAGTAACTAGCCTGTGACCTGATGGCCTGGTTGCAATAAAGGCCGAACCGAGGGCAGGATAAAGAATAGATCATGAATGCTACGAGAAACAGGGCAGAGCCCTTCATGATCCATTGCCTGTGATCATAAGCAAGCGGCACATTCAGGGAGTGGAACCCTTTCCTTTTGAGAATGATGGCAGGGTGATGCATTTAGAATGCAGTTGCAGGGAAAATGTGACGTTCAGTGACAACATTCCCAATCATTAAAGGTTCACTCATCCCCTCACTGCCCTAGCATCGCTAACCTTTTCACCTTCTCATTACTCCACTTTCTACCACCCTCTCACTCCCATCATTATCTCTTCTTCTTCCTTTTTGAATACTGTATCCTCCCAAAACTTGTTTCACTCTGATTTACCTTACTTTTAAATTTCCATTCACTCCACAACTCCCACTTGCTTTCACAAAGGTGGACAGTGTGGGGCCAGAGCCCTTCACTCTCAAACCATTTTCCTCTTCTCCTCACCCTACTGTCCCTTTCTATCCGTTTTTCTCACAAAAAATGTTATTTGCTTTCCAAGCTGAACTTTTAAAAAGGTCAAATTGAATCAGGAGATGCACTCTATCTGCCTTTCTCTCGATTTGTCTCTGCTCTCTGTAACACAGGTTTAAGCATTTCGCATCACGCTTTTCAGTCAACGAAACATAGATGAGATAACTTGCTAGCTTCAATATGAAATATTTTTGAAACTTTAATATTAAGTTGAGGGAAGATTCTCTCTCTCTCTCTAACACACACAAAACACTAATTCTCCGTATAATGTTTTTTGAATTTGATAGAATACAAATCAAAAGCTACCACAGTTATGGAATTCGTAATCATTTTTTGTCACTCAGACACAGGCAGGCCCACAGATAACCTATGTTTAACTCCCTCAATATAAAAATTACGTTAATAAGCCTTTTCAAATTTGTCCTCCAGTTTTTCGTCAAATTAGTTGAGCAGTAACTCCTAGAAGCTAAAGAAAAATATTCCTTTAGTACAGCTGACTGAACGATGCTGATGCATCCTGGGAGTTTGACAAAAATATAAGCCCAAGGATACGCTTTTAGGAGATGTTAAGGAATGTTGAGTAAAATCTTGAATGAAGGATAAATTTAATCATGTTATCTCAAAATGTGTGATTTTTAAATGATTAATCCTTTATCTTAGACATTCAACATTTCACTTACTGAGAAAAATGCTGATTAAAATGTTCAGGCCATTTAATGAACAAACTCTTTGAGCTGAATGGCCTAATCCAGTTCCTATGTTTATCACCATTTAGAAAATACCCTGATTTATCATTCTTGGGTACAAAGCAGACGACCTCACCTTTGCTCAGATTGGTCTCCATGTGCCATTTTTTAGCCCACTCACTTAATCTGTCTGTGTCCCATTTAAAATTCCTGCACCCATCGACAATACTTATTGCCACGCCTATCCTAGCAGCATCTGAAAACTTGGATATTCACATCGAAGTCATCAGTAAATATTGTTAAATGTTGAGGCCCCAGAACATATGCCTGGGGAACAGTCCTCGTCTCTTCCTCCCAATTTGAGTACCTTTATCCCCACTCTCTGTCTCCTACCTCCCAAGCAGGAGATTACAAAACAAAGGAGAATTTGAAAATATAGTGGCGCCTTTTTTGTTCGTTGTGTGTCCTCGTCATTTGACCATCATGTTATTTTGACATAATTAGGGAGAAAATTGAACTTTGTTGAACTATCCATTCATTGGACTCGGGGAAATACTGGAGCAGGAGGAAGTTGGAAATACAATGACGATGTAGTGCATTAGAAACTGTTAATATTTTGTTTCTATTTAATATAGCTTGAGATTGAATGTAATTGTCTGCTGCCAATAAGGTTTTAACAGTTTGTTTGCATGTTAGTTCCTGAGGAAATTGAACAAATTGAATTTTAGCACCCTCAGAAATATACAGAAGTCGTTTTATTTTGGGAAGTTAAAATTTCCGACTGATTGTAAGATGGAACCAACAAATGAGCAAGCTATTTTGCAATAAAAAAAATTAATTGATATATGTGTACAAATTGAACGCTTTCATGAATTCTTTTAAAAGAATAGTTCCGTTTTCAAAATGTAAATGTTAGTGGTGTACAGGATTGAATTTTAACAGAACTTTAGTCCTTCTATGCTTATCACCGTACGCTTCACTGCTCTCTGCATCGAGTTCTTACTCACGGCCTCCTCTATCAGAGGAGAGGCACCGCAACCCAACCATGCAGAGCAGTCGGTGATGGGAATCGTTTCGAAAGAGACAGACTAGCAAAGAACAAACTTAAAAAATGTGTTTACCTTTACATGAGTAATAAAAATTTGCAACTGTACGTCAAAGGTGAGTGTGTCAAAATTGCCTGTTCATGTATAGAAACCAGACACAGCAAGAAGCAATACTATTTGCAGTGAAATGTGCGGGACAGATCAGTTCATCACAGTCATAAATGAAGTATTGTGGTGTAGTTCATTCTCCATCAAGCGAAAATGGACGACATACATTTTAATTTTGCAACAGCTTTGACAACATGCGACCATAGATATAACTTTGTTATTCGGTCCTGGTATGTGGGCGGCGCTGGCAAGGCCAGCATTTATTGCCCATCCCAATTTCCCTTAGGGTGCTGGCGAACCGCCTCCTTCAACCGCTGCAGTCCGTGTGGTGAAGGGGCTCCCACAGTGGTCTTCGAGAAGGAGTTCATACATTTTGACCCAGTGAAGATGAAAGAACAGCGATATGCTTCCAAGTCACGATGGTGTTTATCTTGGATGGGAACTTGGACTTGGTGGTGTTCCCATGTGCCTGCTGCCCTTTACCTTTTAGATGTTAGAGGTCGTGGGTTTGGGAGGTGCTATCAAAGAAACCTTGGCGAGTTGCTGCTGTGACACCTTGTAGTTGGGACACATTGCAGCAACAGTACGCCGGTGGTGGAGGGAGTGAATGTTTAAGGTGGTGCATGGGGTGTCAATCAAGTGGGCTGCTTTGTCCTGGATGGTGTCGAGCTTCTTGAGTGCTGTTGGAGCTGCACTCATCCAGGCAAGTGAAGGGTATTCAAACATACTCTTGACTTGTGCCTTGTAGATGGTGGAAAGAGTTTGGTGAGTCAGGAGGTGAGACAGTCGATGCAGAATACTCAGCTTTGGACCTGCTCTTGTCGTCCCAATATTTATGTGGCTACTCCAGTTATTTTTCTGGCCATTGTGACCCCCCAGGATGTTGATGGTCGGGGCTTCGGTGATAGTAATTCCGTTGAATGTCAAGGGGCAGGGGCTAGACTCTCTCTAGCCGCAGCAAGTAAATTCGATGCAACGGGAAATTAGCAGGGCAAAAAGGGAGGCTTTAAAAGGGGCTAGCAGAAAACAAAGTAATCACAATGTACATGCTTTTATAACACAGTATCACTGTAGCTTTGGAACAGGGCCTGATAGCAGACAGCCTAGTCAAATAAAGGTCATCAGAGAGGGGAGACTCGACCACAACTATTGGGAAGAGGTTCCTCTCGATTAAAATACAGGCCCTGAATTTGCGGTCAGCAGTGAAGTGAAGGCTTTCGCTGCTAGCCCCGAAGTACGCTCCGCACAACGATCTCACAATCCATGTGTCGGGAACTTCGGGTTTTCCAACATTGAATTCAATTCAACGGAACTCAATTGGAATCCTCTTGTTGGAACTGCTGTAACGTCAACAGGTTGTCGAAGCAGCCAATCAAAAGGCAGAATTCTCACTGACAGCGAAAAAGGAAGTGAGGAAGCTCTTACAATTCTAACTTTTTAAAATGGTTGGAGAGAGCAAAAGTAAGATTGGGGCTCTCACCTGGGGAAAAGGCAAGCCTAAAATAAAGATGCGCAAACTTAATTTTTTTTTGGAAAGTATATTAAAATGTTAGTTTTTACTAAAATGGCCAAATTTGACACTGCACAAAATTAAAATTAATTGTCCATGCCCTTAACCTATGTTTAGCGGTCATTATGCTGTTAAAACCCCAGTTACACTTAATGCCTTTGTGTCTACCTTTTAGTGGGGAAATTAACAGCGTATTTACTACTGAAGAGCCAAAGTTTTCATCAGTTTCAAATATGTATGAGATTTCACTGATTCTGTGGGGGTGGGGGTGGGGGCACAGCGCAGCCCGTTCCGGAGCTGTCATTGACAGACCCCATGTGACAAATCCTGAAGTTGCGGTCTATTTCAAAGGCGGTATGATAGCGTACTCTCGTATCAACTGCAATTTCATAGAAACTCTCCTGTACAAGAAACATATGACGAGTGAGTGCAATGTTGAAAGAGTTAATTTTCAAAGTGGTATTTCTGATCTCTGGAGATGGTGCCAGTTTAACACAATACTCCGACAAATCAATTTCATGATGTCATTCAGGGAAGACTGCCATGGTGAGATAAGAAGGGCAGAAAGTCCAGTTTACACAACCTCTTCCACAGCACGAGAGGCCACAACGTCTGGACTTCCTTCTGACTAACCTCATTCCAACCGTTAAACTGTAGAAAGGAAATGGCTGCTGTTCAGTCCTGCAGAGGCAGTTAGGGAAAGTCTTTTGCGACACAGGATTTGGTGGTATTGACAAAAGCTGTTCGTGGAAAAGAAAAGGCAAATTTACTGAGGCCCGTTGTCTAAAATCCAGACCATGTTTTGTGGAGAGGGACTTTATTACATAGAATTATATAGATGCATGGTACATACTTGAAGGGGGTAATTTGCAGGGCTATGGGCAAAGTGCAGGGGAATGGGACTAATCAGATATCTCTTTCAAAGAGGCGGCGCAGGAACGTTGGGCCGAATGGCCTCCTCCTGTGATGTATCGTTCTATGATTCTAAGAATAACATGGAATTTACAGCATGGAAACAATTATTAGTTTCTCTGGAATGTCAGAAGAAGGATTTGCATTTATATAGGGCCTTTCACTGCCTCAGGACGTCCCAACAGACATTACAGCCAATGAAGTACTTTTGAAGTATATTCACTGTTGGAATGTAGGAAAAGCGGCAGCCAATTTGCACACAAGCAAGGTCCCACAAACAGCAATGTTATAATGGACATATAATCTGTTTTAGTGATGTGACTGAGGGATAAATATTGATCAGGCCATCGGGGATAACTCCCCTGCACTCTTTTGAAATAGTGTCATCCTTGCCGACAACCTGAGAGAGCAGATCGGGCCTTGGTTTAACGTCTCAACTGAAAACCAGCACCTATGACAGTGCCTCACTCCCTCAGTACTGCACCGGAGTGTCAGCCTAGATTTTTGCACTCATGTCTTTGAAGTGGGACTTGAGCCCAGAATCTTCTCACTCTGAGATAAGAATGCTACCAACTGAACCACAGCTGAGAGAAGTGCATTATTGTTTCGTCTGCTTTGTAGACTGACACAATGTAATTATTCAACAAGTCTGCTGTTTCCATTTTGTTTCATTTGCAATGATGCCGGAAATGCTTTTTAAAGGAATGTTAGAACATAGAACATAGAACAGTACAGCACAGTACAGGCCCTTCGGCCCTCGATGTTGTGCCGTGCATTGTCCGAAACCAAGATCAAGTAATCCCACTCCCAATCATTCTGGTGTGCTCCATGTGCTTATCCAATAACCGCTTGAAAGTTCCTAAAGTGGCCGACTCCACTATCACAGCAGGCAGTCCATTCCACACCCCAACCACTCACTGAGTAAAGAATCTACCTCGGACATCCCTTCTATATCTCCCCCCATTCACCTTATAGCTATGCCCCCTTGTAACAGCTACCTCCAACCGAGGAAATAGTCTCTGAACATCCAC
The DNA here is from genome assembly GCA_030390025.1 of Squalus acanthias. Classification (NCBI taxonomy): domain Eukaryota; kingdom Metazoa; phylum Chordata; class Chondrichthyes; order Squaliformes; family Squalidae; genus Squalus; species Squalus acanthias. Next base: position 4,437,013 of record CM059453.1, read on the forward strand.
TCTATCTATCCCCCTCATCATCTTATAAACCTCTATTATGTCGCCTCTCATCCTCCTCCGCTCTAAAGAGAAAAGCCCTAACTCCCTCAATCTTTCCTCATAAGACCGCCCCCCCAAACAAGGCAGCATCCTGGTAAATCTCCTTTGCACTCTTTCCAATGCTTCCACGTCCTTCCTATAGTGAGGTGACCAGAACTGCACACAATATTCCAAATGTGGTCTCACTAAGGTCCTGTACAGTTGCAGCATAACCTCACGGTTCTTAAACTCAAACCCCTTGTTAATAAACGCTAACACACTATAGGCCTTCTTCATTGCTCTATCCACTTGAGTGGCAACCTTCAGAGATCTGTGGATATGAACCCCCAGATCCCTCTGTTCCTCCACGTTCCTCAGAACCCTGCCGTTGACCCTGTAATCCTTATTCAAATTTGCCCTACCAAAATGAATCACCTCGCACTTATCAGTGTTAAATTCCATCTGCCATTTTTCGGCCCAGCTCTGCATCCTATCAATGTCTCTTTGCAGCCTACAACAGCCCTCCACCTCATCCACTACTCCACCAATCTTGGTGTCATCAGCAAATTTACTGATCCACCCTTCAGTCCCCTCCTCCAAGTCATTGATAAAAATCACAAACAGCAGAGGACTCAGCACCGACCCCTGTGGCACACCGCTGGTAACTGGTCTCCAGTCCGAAAATTTTCCATCCACCACCACCCTCTTGCCCCTTATCAGCACAGGCCTGGATGTTGTCCAGGTCTTGCTGCATGCGGGTACGGACTGCTTCATTATCTTTAAAATGGAATTAAACTGGTCTTTGATAAAGCAGCTTAAATAGGCCTAGGACACTGCCCTGAAGAATTATTGACAGGAGAGATGAGGCACGTCTCGAGGGGATATTCCTTGTCATCCAGTAGGCAGCCTGTGACCTGATAGCCTGGTTGCATAAAGTCCGAACCGAGGACTGGATAAAGAATAGATCAGGAAAGCTACCAGAAACAGGGTAGAGACCTTCATGATGCGCTACCTGTGGTCACAAAGAAGCTACACATTCAGGGAGTCGAACCCTTTCCTTTTGAGAATGATGGCGGGGTGATGCGTTTAGAATGCAGTTGCAGGGAAAATGTGACTTTCAGTGACAACATTCCCAATCATTTATGCTTCACTCATCCCCTCACTGCCCTAGCATCGCTAACCTATTCACCTTCTCATTATTCCCTTTTCTACCACCCTCTCACTCCCATCACTCTCTCTACTTCTTCCTTTTTGAATACTGTATCCTCCCCACTCTTGTTCCACTTTCATTTACCTTACTTTTAAATCTCCATTCACTCCCCAACTCCCACGTGCTTTCACAAAGGTGGATAGTGTGGGGCCAGAGCCCTTCACTCTCAAACCATTTTTCTTTTCTACTCACCCTACCGTCGCTTTCTATCTGTTTTCATCACAAAACGTTTTATTTGTTTTCCAAACTGAACTTTAAAAAAATGTAAAATTAGAATCAGGAGATGCACTCTATCTGCTTTTCTCTCTATCTGTCTCTGCTCTCTGTATGAGAGGTTTAAGCAATTCGCATCGGACTTTTCAGTCAAAGAAACCTAGATGAGATAACTTGTTAGCTTGAAAATGAAATACTTTTTGAAGCTTAATATTAACTTGAGGGAAGATTCTCCCTCTCTAGCGCACAGACAAAACTAGTTCTCCGTGTAATATTTTTTAAATTGATAGAATATAATTCAAAAGCTACCACAGTTATGAAATTAGTACTCATTTTTTGCCACTCACACACAGACAGGCACAGAGAAAGTCTCTCTATGTTTAACTCCCTCAATATAAAAATTATCTTAATAAGTCTTTTTAAATTTGTCCGCCAGTTTTTCTTGAAATTATATGAGCAGTAACTGCTAGAAGGTGAAGAAAAATATTCCTTTAGTACAGCTGACTGAACGATGCTGATGCATTCTGGAAGATTGGACACCAGAGAGCGAACAATCCAGATTCTGCTCGCAAGATCACAGCGATTGACAAAAGTATAAGCCCAAGGTTACGCTTTTTCGAGATGTGTTAGGAATTTTGAGTAAAATCCTGAATGAAGGTGTAAAAAAATTCATTGGATAAATTCAATCATGTTCTCTAAAACTGTTAGATTTAAAAAAATGTTTAATCCTGTATCTTAGACATTCAAAATTTCACTGAATGAGAAAAATGCTGATTTAAATTTTCAGGCCATGTTTTTTCCAGAAATGATCTTGAGCGATTTGTGGGCAAAAGCCACTGACTGATCAGATAGTTCTGTAATACGGTGCCAAATTTACATAGGATGTTTCCATTATGATGTAAGCGTGGGAATTTATAATGGTAAAAATATTGACACAAAAGTGTGAAGGGGCGATTGCCAATAGGAAGTAAAGTTTTATAGACAGGGAGCACGTGGGAAAGTAAGATTTTTTTCTAATAAGGTGCCGATATCAAATTATTATATAAAATGAAAGACAAAATCTGTAACATTAAAATAGAAACTGAATTGTGCTTATGATCTTGTCCAATTCTACCCCACCCTCTAACCTTGCTTCACCTGAACACTGGAGTCTTGATTAGCAACGCCGTGGGAGATCGGCTAGTTAGAACAGCAACAACAACAACTTTTATTTATATAGCGAGTTTAACGTAGTAAGACGTCCCAAGGCGCTTCACCGAAGTAGTTAAAGACAAAACATTTGACACCGCTCCACATAAGGATAAATTAGAGCAGGTGACCTAAAGCTTGGTCAAAGAGGTAGGTTTTAAGGAGCGTCTTAAAGGAGGAGAGAGTGGTAGAGAGGCGGACAGGTTTAGGCAGGGAATTCCAGAGCTTAGGGCCTGGGCAACAGAAGGCACGGTCCCCAAAAGTTGAGCGACTTAAATCAGGGATGCTCAAGAGGGCAGAATTAGAGGAGCGCAGATATCTCGGAGGGTTGTGGGGCTGAAGGAGATTACAGAGATAGGAAGGGGCGTGGTCATGGAGAGATTTGAAAACAAGAATGAGAATTTTGAAATCCAGGCGCTGCTTAACCGGGAGCCAATGTAGGTCAGCGAGCACAGGGGTGATGGGCGAACGGGACTTGATGCGAGTTAGGACACGGGCAGCCGAGTTTTGGATGACATCAGGTTTACGTAGGGTGGAATGTTGGAGCCCAGCCAGGAGTGCGTTGGAAAAGCCAAGTCTAGTTACACGTTAAATGGTATAAATTTAGATCTAAGATTCGATTGTATTTTCCCGATAACCTCTGACTTCAGATTCTGCCAACATACCAGGAGTTACCGACTCTCATAAACTTTGGGGATTTTTTTATTCTCACTCTCTGCTAAATGTTCAGTGTTGTGATGAACTTGATAATATTGCACTGTGCTAGATTCCTCTGAGGGAACAGGAAAAGTGCATATCTTAAGTATTAGCAGCAAATGTTTATAAATACACAGCAGGCCTGTCATTGTCTGCAAAACAATCAAAAGAATCATACAGCACAGAAGGAGACCATTCGGCCGGACTCCTTGAAAGAGCTATTAAATTAGTCCCACTGTCCTGATCTTTCAACAAATCCCTGGATCTTTTTTTCCTGTTCAAGTATTGATCCCCTCCCTTTTGAAGGTTACGATTGAATCTGCTTCCGCCACCCATTCCGGCAGTGCATTCCAGATCATAAAAGAGCGAATAATTTTTAATTGATGAGCAAAAGTCTGCGCACTTGAAATGAACCCGACTGTTCCGCCCATTTCCTATATCTTGCCAACAATTTATATCAACATGTAACATTTAGACTGGAGTCAGTGGAAAGAGTTTTCAGTCATGTGAACAACACTCGGTCCAATCAGCATTGCCGCTTCAGTAAATGTCTCAACTGATCTGTTCTGTACACCAGGAAGAGCGGGTCAGTCAGCGAGTGTAACAGGGACTGGCGCTGCTCTCTCAGGATGGTGACACTGCCACTTACCGCGGTAGCTGTTTGCTTATTTATATCTGCGGGTGAGGATCACTTTCTCGTATCATTTCTTTTCAGTGATTACAGAAACAAGACAGCAAGCGATTGTCATAGAAAATCAAGTTTAAATACAAACGATGATGTTAGTATCACTTCAGAAAAGTATATATTGTGTCGAGTTTGAGTGTTTCTCTTTACTTCCTCCTCAATGTGATTTTCTTTCCTCAGTTGAGCCCCAGGCTTTGACTATACATACAGAAAATAGCCGGATAAATGTGACCGTCGGAAGCGACGCATTTTTTTCAGTGCGGACGTCAGCTGAGGCGAGGAGAGGGGGCTGGGACTTCGGGGCGACAAATATCGCGTGGCTCGGTACAGAGAGTGATATAAATAATGAATACAGAACACGGGCTGAGTTATTCCTCCCGAACGGATCGCTCCTGCTGAAGTCAGTGACCAGGAAGAGCGGGTCAGTCACCGAGTGTAACAGGGACTGGTTCCATTCTCTCAGGATGGTGACACTGCCACTTACCATGGTAGCTGTTTGCTTATTTATATCTGCTGGTGAGAACCACTTTCTCCCACCATCTCTTCTATTGATTAGCACACATGGTAGCAAGCGATTGTCATACAAAATCAGCTTAAAATACAAGAGATTACGTTATTTTCTGTATTGTGTTGAGTTTGAGTGTTTTGCTTTTCTTCCTCCTCAATGTGATTTTCTTTCCTCAGTTGAGCCCCAGGATTTTACTATACATACAGAAAACAGTCGGATAAATGTGACCGTCGGAGGCAACGCATTTTTGTCAGTGCGCCCGTCAGCTGAGACGATTAATGGGAGCTGGAACTTCGAGGGGACAGATATCGCTGTGTGGGTCGGTGCAAATGGAGGTCCAAGTAATAATTACAAATCATGGGCTGAGTTATTTCTCCCGAACGGATCGCTCCTGCTGAAGTCAGTGACAGCTTCGGACAGTGGAGCGTACACTGTTACCATGCGTCGAAAAACCGGGACTCAAGCATCAGCAACCATCAATCTACATGTACATGGTAAGTGAAAGTGTTTTTTTTGAGAAGAGATTTGTTTCTAAACTATTTAAATGTTTTTCTTGTCACAAGTCATTCATCAGCAGGTGCATAAACAGTTTCGGAGCAAAACTAAAATAGAATAAACTGTACAACCAGTATCACAGTCGCCGTGCCACAATCTAGCTGATAAGATGCTTGCTGTCGATTTTTGGGAAACTGAGCAGGGCGACAGAGGAAAGGGAAACAAGGATAAAAGCAAAAGATAGGAAGGAGAAAAACAAAAGTGGCAGTCAGAGAAAACAACGGTTTACATCAACCATGGCCACAGTAAATACTGATTCTAATATGTCTAAGAGCGTTAAAAAAAAATAAACCTGAAGGCTTTGTGTCTTAATGCAATGAGCATTCAGAACAAGGTGGATGAATTAGCTGCGCAAATAGAGGTAAATGGATATGATTTGATTGGGATTACAGAAACATGGCTCCAGGTTGTCCAAGGCTGGGAGCTCAACATCCAGGGGTACTCAATATTCAGGAAAGATAGGCAGAAAGGAAAGGGAGTTGGGGTAGCATTGTTGGTTAAAGAGGGGATTAACACAATTGAAAGGAAGGATATTAGCTCTGATGATGTGGAATCTGTATAGGTTGAACTGAGAAATAACAAGGGGCAGAAAACTTTAGTGGGAGTGATATATAGACTTCCAAACAGTAATGCGGAGCTTGGGGATGGCATTAAAAGGGAAATTAGAGAAGCGTGCAATAAGGGCACAGCAGTCATCATGGGTGACATTAATCTACATATAGATTGTGCTAACCAAATTAGTAACAACACTATGGAAGAGGAATTCCTGGACTGTTTATGGGATGGTTTCCTGTACCAATATGTCGTGGAACCAACCAGAGATCAGGCCATCTTAGACTGGGCATTATGCAATGAGAAAGGAATAATTAGCAATTATGTTGTACGAGGCCCCTTGGGTCGGAGCGATCATAATATGATAGAAATCTTCATTAGGATGGAGAGTGAAGTAGTTGACTCAGAGAGACTAGGGTCCTGAATTTAAATAAAGGAAACTACGATGGTATGAGGTGCGAGTTGGGTAAGATTGATTGGGGAATGCCACTCAAATGGTTGATGGTGGATAGGCAATGGCAAACATTCAAAGTACCGCATGGACGAACTACAGAATATGTTCATCCCAGTTTGGCATAAGAATAAAACAAAAAGGGTGACTCAATCGTGGCTAACACGGGAAATTAGGGATAGCATAAGATCCAAGGAGAGGGCATATAAATTGGCCAGAAAAAGCAGTAACCCTGAGGATTGGGAGCAGTTTCAGATTCAACAAAGGAGGACAAAGGGATTAATTAAGAAGGGGAAAATAGAATACTTGAGTAAGCTTGCAGGGAACATAAAAAACTGACTGTAAAAGCTTTTATAGATATGTGAAGAGTAAAAGATTAGTGAAATCAAGCATAAGTCCCTTGCAGTCAGAATCAGGGGAACTTATAATGGGAAACAAACAAATGTTAGACCAATTAAATACATATTTTAGTTCTGTCTTCAGAAAGGAGGACACACATAACCTCCCAGAGATATTGGGGAACATAGGGTCTGATGAAAGGGAGGAACTGAAAGAAATCAGTATTTGTAGGGAAATGGTGTTAGGGAAATTGAAGGGATTGAAGGCTGATAAATACCCAGGGCCTGATAATCTACATCCTAGGGTACTTAAGGAAGTGGACCTAGAAATAGTAGATGCATTGCTGATCATCTTCCAACATTCGATGGAATCTGGAACAGTACCCATGGATTGGAGGGTAGCTAATTTTACCCCACTATTCAAGAAGGGTGGTAGAGAGAAAACGGGGAATTACACACATCGGTAGTGGGGAAAATGCTAGAGTCCATTGTAAAAGATTTAATAGCTGAGCACTTGGAAAACAGTGACAGGATCGGAGAAAGTCAACATGGATTTACAAAACGTAAATCATGCTTGACTAATCTGTTGGAATTTTTTGAGGATGTAACTGGTAAAATAGATAAGGGAGAACCAGTGAATGTGGTGTATTTGGACTTCCAAAAGGCTTTTGATAAGGTCCCGCATAAGAGATTAGCGTGTAAAGTTAAGGCAAAGGGATTGGGGGCAAGGTATTGACTTGGGATAGAGAACAGGTTGGCAGACAGAAAGCAAAGAGTTGCAATAAACGTGTCTTTTTCCGAGTGGCAGGCAGTGACTAGTGGGGTACCGCAGGGATCGGTCCTTGGACCCGAGCTATTCACAATATATATTAATGATCTAGACAAGGGAACTAGATGTAATATCTCCAAGTTTGCAGAGGACACAAAACTGGGTGGGCGTGTGTGCTGCGAGGAGAATGCCGAGAACCTCCAGGATGATTTGGACAGGTTGGGTTATTGGGCAGAAGCGTAGCAGATGCAATATAACGTGGATCAATGCGAGGTTATCCACTTTGGTGACAAAAACAGAAAGGCAGATTATTATCTGAATGGCAATAGATTGGGAGAATGGGAAGTGCAACGAGACCTGTGTGTCCTTGTGCACCAGTCGCTGAAGGTAAGCATGCAGGTACAGCAGGCGGTTAAGAAGGCAAATGGTATGTAGTCCTTCATAGCGAAAGGGTTTGAGTACAGGAAAAAGGATGTCTTTCTGCAGTTGTACAGGGCCTTGGTGAGACCACACCTTGAGTACTGTGTGCAGTTTTGGTCGTCTTATCTGAGGAAGGATGTTCTTGCCATGGAAGGAGTTCAGCTAAGATTCACAAGGGTGATACCTGGGATGGCAGGAATGGCGTATGAAGAGAGATTGGATCGATTGGGCTTATACTCGCTGGAGTTTAGAAGAATGAGAGGGGATCTCATTGAAACTTATAAAATTCTGACAGGACAGGACAAACCAGATGCAGGAAGGATGTTCCCGTTGGTCGAGGAGTCCAGAACCAGGGGTTACAGTCTAAGCATAATGGGTAAGCCATTTAGGACAGAAATGTGCAGGAATTTATTCACCCAGAGAGTGGTGAACCTGTGGAATTCTCTACCCCAGAAGGCAGTAGAGGCCAATTCATTAAATAGATTCAAGAAGGAGTTGGATATATTTCTTAAGGCTAAAGGGATCAAGGGATATGGGGAGAAAGCAGGGACAGGGTACTGAATTTGTAAGCTCAGCCATGATCGCATTGAATGGCAGAACAGGCTCGAGGGGACGAATGGCCTACTCCTACTCCTATCTTCTATGATTCTATGATTCTAAATGCTAATTAATATAGACGAGTCATGAGGATTCTTATCCTGCAATGTTTCTTTACCAAGAATGAAATGAAATCTCTGTCATCCCACAGTATTGCCAAACAAAATCTGTTCTTGCACGCAACAGGATAGTGCTTAGTGATATTTAACTTTCTTTTGTTTGCCTCCGATTTGTTGAACATTTTCCTATTGTACAACGTGTGAATCTTGAGTTGACATGGCGCTGCACCTTCGTCTTTCTTCTTTGTTTGAAATATGCAATGACACGCAATTTGCGGTCAGAGGCGAAGCAAAGGCGATTGCAGCTGGGCCCGATGACAGTTCCCACAGAGATCTAGAGATGTCTGTGTGGAGGTGTTTGCCATTCTCGACGTGCAATTGTGTACAGCTTTGGTCTCCTTACTTAAGGAAGGATATACTTGCAATACAGGGTGTGCAACGAAGGTTCACCAGACTGGTTCCTGGGATGGGGGGCTGTCCTATGTGGAGAGATTGACTAGACTAGGCCTACATTCTCTCGAGTTTAGAGGAATGAGAGGTGATCTCATTGAAACATACAGAATTCTTATAGGGCAAGACAGGGTAGAATAAGGAAGGATGTGTCCCCTGGCTGGGGAGTCTAATACCAAGGGTCACAGTCTCAGAATAAGGGGTCGGCCATTTAGGACTGAGATGAGGAGACATTTCTTCACTCAGAGAGTATTGAATCTTTGGAATTGTCTACCTGAGAGGGCTGTGGATGCTTGAGTATAGTTAAGACAGAGATCGATAGATTTTTGAATATTAAGGGAATCAAGGGATATGGGGATAGTGCAAGAAAGTGAAGATGAGGTAGAAGTGCAGCCATGATCTTATTGAATGGCGGAGTAGGCTCGACGGGCCAAATGGCCTACTCCGGCACCTATTTCTTTTGTTCTTATGTTATGTAATTCATTGTAGCGCTCTGTAATGGGAATCCCTATCGCAGAGCTGCTGTGACTTCAACAAGCTTTCTAAACCGTCAATCGCATTGAAGAATACTCACAGACAGCAAACCAGCAAATGAAAAGCAACTTTTATCTGCACATTTAAAACAGTTTACAGAGAGCGACATAAAAGGTGGGACTTTCACATGGGGATAAGGTAGCAGCTGAAATATCATGAATTAACTTAAAAAAATATATAGTTTGAAAAAAATGTAATTTTTATCCTAATGGACAATTTTGCAAGTATACAAATGCAAAACTTAGTTTTCAGGGACAGAACGGCTGTTTAGCCAGCAATATGCTGTTAAAACCACAATTGCATCTATTCCAACAACGCTGTAGATTTAATGGGGTCCTTAACAGCGATATTAGCGTGGAAAAGCATAATACACTGATTGATGGATATGGGGGGTGGGCTTGCCAAAGTGTAGCCAGTGTCCGACAGTGGATGACCGACCGCAACTTCAGGATTTCTGCGTTTAGATGCGCATGTGCTATATCCTGAACTTGCAGTCAGATTCAGAGGGGTAATGATGACGAAAGATGAAAGTTCACTATCATAACCCAACAAAAATTCCAGGTCAATATCTTTCTTTTGAATAACAGATGCATTACAACATAAAATAGACAATGTATTTTACCTGTACTAGGGTGAAGCTATGTTGAACCAAGCCTGTGCCTTTAAGCCTAGAAAGGATAGTTGCTATGGATTGGCGATCCAAAGATTAAAGTAAAATTAATTGTTGTTGGTGAGGGAAGCAAGTTTGCAGATCGGTGCGTGGTTGTGAATCTCCGAGTCCAGGTCACAAGAATCCGGTATTAAATGACTACCTGTCTTTCTCTCTTTATGTATACTTTGAGACTTTGAAAAGTTTATTTATGGCTGATAAACATTATGTCGAGCATGTTGTCTGTCTATCTGTCTGCCTAACTATCAATTTGCCTATCTGCCTACATGTCTAACTATCTACCTTATTTTTTTCCTTGATGGGAATTGGGCTTCATTTGCAAGGCCAGCATTTATTGCCCATCCCTAATTGCTCTTGAGAAGGTGGCGATGGGCCATCTTCCTGAACAGCTGCAATCCGTGTGCTGAAGGTAATCCCACAGTTCTGTTAGGGAGGGAGTTCCAGCATTTTGACCAAGCGACGATGAAGGAACGACGACATATTTCCAAGTCAGAATGGTGTGTAACTTCGAGGGAAATTTGTGGTTGGTGGTGTTCATATGCGCCTGCTGCCCTTGTTCCTCTGGGTGGTAGAGGTCGCGGCTTTTGGAGGTGAAGTCGAGGAAGCCTTGGCGAGTTGCTTCAGTGCATCTTTTAAATGTTACACACTGCAGCTACTTTGCGCCAGTGATGGAAAGAGTGAATATTTAAGGTGGTGGATGGGGTGCCAATCAAGCAGCTGCATTGTCCTGGATGATGTCGAGCTTCTTGAATGTTGTTGGAGCTGCACTCATCCAGGCAAGTGGAGAGTAGTCCATCACACTCCTGAGTTGTGCCTTGATGATGGTCGTAAGGATTTGGGCAGGCAGCAGGTGAGTCACTTGCTGCAGAATACCCAGGCTCTGAACTGCTCTTGTAGCCAAAGTATTTATGTGGCTGTTCCAGTTTAGATTCTGGTAAATTGTGACCCAAGCATGTTGATGGTTGGTGATTGTGCGATGGTAGTAAGTTTGAATGTTAAGGGGAGGTGGTTAGATTCTTTATTGTTGGAGTTGGTCATTGTCTGGCACTTAGGTGGCGTGAATATTAATTGAGACTTATCAGGCCAGGCCTGGTGACGGACTGCTTCATTATCTGAGGAGTTGGGGATGGAACTGAAAACTGCAAAATCATCAGCGGACATCCCCACTTCTGACCTTATGAAGGAGAGAAGTTCATTGATGAAGCAGCTGAAGATGCTTGGGCGTCGGACACTGCCCTGAGTAACTCCTGCAGCAATTTCCTGGGGCTAAGATTATTGGCCTCCAACAACCACAAACTTCTTCCATCGTGCGAGGTATGACTCGAGCCAATGCAGATATTCCCCCGATTACTATTGAATTCAATTTTACTTGGGTTCCTTGATGTCACACTTGGTCAAATAGTGCCTTTATGTCAAGGGCAGACACTCTCACCTCACCTCTGGAAGTCAACTCCTTTGACCGTGTTTAGACCAAGACTTTGCAGAGGTCTGAAGCTAAGTGGTACTTGCGGAATACAAACTGAGCATGGGTGAGCAGGTAATTGGTTAACAAATGCCGCTTGATAGCATTGTTGACTGGATTGGATTTGTCCTGCTTTTTGTGGACAGCACATAGCTGGTTAATGTTCCATTTTGTCAGATTGGTGCCAGTGTTGTAGCTGTAAAGGTATCGCTTGGCTAGAGGCGCAGCTACTTCTGGAGCACAAGTCTTCAGCACTGAAGCCGGGATGTTTTCGGTGCCCATAGCCTTAGCTGTATCCAGTGCATTCAGACGTTTCTTGGTATCACTAATTGTCTATCTATCCTCTCTCTTTCTCTTGCTCTCTTTCTCTCTTTCCTTAACCATCACGAACATGATCTGACAACTAATAAACAGTTGTGTGAGAGATATTATTTCAGAATATCAGAAGTCATTGACTGATCCAGGTTTGGTCCCCTACGACTTTATGCGGGACTCCTTCACAGTTCATGGAATGAAGAAATTCCTGAATTTGGTTCTTAATTTGCCTTTAACCCTTCGAACCTGTGACCTGTTGTCCTACTCTCAATTTACTTTGAAGTACTTTCTAGGTTTCTCTTTTCCATACAATTTATTATTTTCTATACCCAATAAGATCACCTTTTAGATTCATTCTTTTAAGGCGGCAAGTTTAAGTTTCTTCATTGTTTCTACCATGACTCAGCCACATAACACTCATTGCTTATCTCTGCCCTGCCTCTCATAGTTGAATGCGTCCCTTGTCTCAAGTTTCCAGAACTGCACACAATAATCTAGGTGTGCTCTTACCAGAGCAATGTACCATGTGGGCATATCTTTTTCTGATTGTACTGCATTGTTTTGACTAAGAGTCAGCATTCCCTTCGATTGTGTTTGGTGATCTTCAATGATTAGAGCTACAAGTCTACTAGGATCCCTAGATCTGTTTTAAATATATACTTATCCATTTCCATCAGCATTCATGCAGTACATATATCAACCATTCGATGCCTACCTACGTTCAGCACTTTAAACTAGCATTTATATCGCTATTAAATGCACCCCACTTTGAGAAGGATGTCAAGGCCTTGCAGAAGTTGCAGAGGAGATTAACCAGAATGATACCAGTGATGAGAGACTTCACTTATGGGGAGAAACTAGTGTAAGATCGTGAGATCTGTAAGATCCGTAATTTATATTTAACTTGTCCCTGTTATAACAGACCACTCCCGGTACAGGTATATTGCATATAAATATAACAGATGTATTAAGCACTTTACAGCTAGTACAAAGAAGTAATACTTAACAAGATGATAGTCGTAATCCGTTTCTTGGAACCCCAGTAGATAGCCCACCGGGTGACTGCGGCACGCTCTCTTTTCTCAGGCTTGCTGTGTTCTGTTGACTGAAGTTTCTCTTCCTCTGATTTCGCGAGGCCTCCAGCGGTTAATAACTGTTCCTTTATACCTTTTTCTCCCCTCAAAATACTTAGCAATCTGCTGCTGCTTTGGCTATCTCACCATTCTTGTTGCTAATACCTTACCCTCACTTGTACGTTCTCTGATTCCCTTCCTTTTTCTGAATGAGCTTTCCTCTGAGAACTTTTGCACAAACAAACTTCCCACGAATTACGACAGATGTCTTTTGCCTTTCTCATACCCCATTATCTAGCCTGGTCTGTATCTTCAGAGATAAGGGATGTTAGGTGCTGAAAACCCACTATCTTTCTTTGAAACTTAATTAATGTTTGACCTTCACTGGCTTCTTGCTTTTAACTTAACAGAAATCTATCTGCTTTAACATTCTTCTCTCAGTTAACATAATGTTGGCTTAATTTTACCATCATGCATTTCTTCTCAGCCTTTTCTCTTTTTAACTAAGGTTATACATATTGTAACAGAGGTTTTCTGCTTCTCAAATACGTTATTATATATCATAGTAATTTTAAGAAAAGCATTACATTTGAAACATTATCAAATCATACAGATAAGCTCTATTCTACACTAGAGAAGTTGGGATTGTTCTCCTTAGGGCAGAGCAGGTTAAGGGGAAGTATAACAGAGGTTTCAAAATTATGAGGGGCTTTGATAGAGTAGATGTGGAGAAACTGCTTCAAATGGCAGGTGAGTCTGTAACCAAAGTGCACAGAATAAGATAATTGGCGAATGAACCGACGGAGATGAGAATTAATTTTAAACAGAGAGTTTATATGATCTGGAATGCATTACCTTAAAGATTGGTGAAAGCAGGTTCAGTAGGAATTTTCAAAAGTAATTGGACGGGGAAGCAAAATAGGCGGTATTGCAACTCGCGTCTGTTATATGTCCCTTCCAATGATCAGATCTATTGGCTTCAATGTTGGACGGGGAGCTGGCGACAGATGTGACACCGCCCGTTGGGCATCCCCAAACAATTTGAATTTCACCCTCTTGATGTTTACATGTGAAATTACTTAATTAGCGTTTTGTTACAGCTTTTGTAGAAAATGATGTAACCGCATTTCCCTTTTAATTGTATTTACAGAACCAATTTCTAAAGTTACTGTGTCGGTCAACAATTGAAATCCAGTAGAAAACATCGATACCATTTTACTGACTTTTCACGCTTCGGGCTTTGTACAGTCACGGATTTGGTTTAAGACTAATCAAGCTGTCCAGGATAATGGCAGAATAATAATGTCTCCGGACAATTTTACTCTGACTATAATCAGAGTTAACAGAAACGATTCAGGAACATATAAATGCAATGCAAGCAATAGTTATAGCAGCGAATCTGGATATACCATCCTGCTTTTTAATTGCAAGTATGCTGGGTGCCAAAAAGATTAGTTTGTATTGCATATTAGTAATTATTTTAGTTGTCCAAAAGCCACATGCTCTTGAATTTCTTGCAGGTGGACCAGAAAAGGTCATTATTACCCAGTTTGGATAGAAATAGGGAAATCTCTTACATTTTATTGTTCTGCCCTATCAGTCCCAGCTGGCCTATATGAAGGATAGAATGGGACCAGTCTGTTAAATATAGGACCAATTTACAACATTGACTGAATAAGATCGAATCATGGTGAGAAAGATATTGAGAGGTCGCACAACACCAGGTTATAGTCCAACAGTTTTATTTGAAATCACAAGCTTTCGGAGCTATCGATTGCTCCTTCCTCAGGTGAAGTAAATTTACTTCACCTGAGGAAGGAGCAATCGATAGCTCCGAAAGCTTGTGATTTCAAATAAAACTGTTGGACTATAACCTGGTGTTGTGCGACCTCTCAATTTTGTCCACCCCAGTCCAACACCGGCATCTCCGCGAGAAAGATATTGTCAGGTTAATAACATCTTCAAAAAAATTTAGGCAAATTTGCTGACGATACAAAGCAAGTTGTGAGGAGAACATAAATAGTCTGCAAAGAGATAAAGATAGGTTAAGTGAGTGGGCAAAAATTTGGCAGCTGGAATATAACGTGGGAAATTGTGAGGTTATAAACTTTGGTAGGAAATATTAAAAAGCAAATTATTATTTAAATGGAGGGTGACTACAAAATGCTGCGGTGCAGAGGGATCTGGGGATCCTCGTACATGAAACACAAAAAGATACCATGCAGGAACAGCAATTAATTAGGAAGGAAAATGGTATTTTGGCCCTTATTGCGAGGGGGGTGGAGTATAAAAGTGGGGAAGTCTTGCTACAAATGTACAGGGCGTTGGTGAGAGCACACCTGGAGTACTGCGTAGAGTTTTGGACTCCTTATTTAAGGAAGGATATACTTGCATTTGAGGCAGTCCAGAGAAGGTTCACTAGGTTGATTCCTGAGATGAAGGGGTAGTCATATGAGGAAAGTTTGAGCAGCTTGGGCCTATACTCATTGGAGTTTAGACGAATGAGAGGGGATCTTTAAGCAGACCGCTTGATTGGCACCCCATCCAACAACTTAAGCATTCATCACTCCAACACCGGCACACCATGGCTGCAGTGTCTACCACCTACAACATGCCCTGCAGCAACTCGCCAAGCCTTCTTCGGTAGTAACACCCAAACCCGCGACATCTTCCACCTAGAAGGACAAGGGCATCAGATGCATTGGAACACCACCACCTCCAAGTTCCCCTCTAAGTCATACACCATCCTGACTTAGAATTATATCGCTGATCCTTCATCGTCGCTGGGCCAAAATCCTGGGACTCCCTACCTAACAGCACTGTGGGAGTACCTTCACCGGACGGAGTGCAGCGGTTCAAGAAGGCAGCTCACCACCAACTTCTCAAGGGCAATTAGGGATGCGCAATAAATGGTGGCTTTGTCAGCGACGCCCACGTAGAATAAATGAATTAAAAAAACAATCTTATTGAAACATGTAATATTCTGAGTGGGCTTGACAGGGTAGATGCAGGAATGATGTTTCCCCTCGTGGGGGAATCTAGAACTAGGGGGCATAGTTTCAGAATAGGGGGGCTTCCATTTAAAGCGGAGATGAGCAATTTCTTCTCTCAAAGGTTCGTGAAACTGTGGAATTCTCTGCCGCAGACAGCTGTGGAGACTGAGTAATTGAATATATTCAAGGCAGAGATAGACAGATATTTGAGCTAGAGGGGAGTCAAGGGTTATGGGGAGCAGGCGGGAAAGTGGAGTTGAGGCCAAGATCAGATCAGCCATGATCTTATTCAATGGTGGAGCAGGCTCGAAGGGCCAAATGGCCTACTCCTGCTCCTATTTCTTATGTTCTTAAAAAGGGCTGTAAGGCTTCCATACAGGTACCTGTAAACGGTAAGTACATGTTTCCCTGTGCGTTAATTACGAACTTTGGCCAGACTTGTAAACCTGAATGCATTTACTTCATCACGAGTATTCCTATGTTCTGTTCGAGCTGTGTTGGAGGTAAGGATGTTATTTTAAAAAATTGTGATTTGGGTGTATGATCCAAGGGTATGCATACTGTCCCAGACGGAATAGTCCAAATGGTCTCATACATAATGTAACGTGACGTCTAATGTGCATAATTCTTAGATCGTGTAATCAGAATCATGCACATTCAGTATGGCTGTTCGACCTGTATGACTGCTCGCTTCACAATGGCGCTATCTTCTCTATCCCCGGAAATAGCTTGTATATCGTTACCTTAAATGCACAACCTACCTGCTTTTGGTGCTTCAGTGTCTTTGCTATTTCCCCATACCTTTCAACTGTTTCTTGAACTGTTTATGTTGCTCCCTCTTCGATGTTATGATTGAATTGGAATCGTAAGCCACTTATCTTCTATATTGTAACAATCCTTGGCATGAACAATAGGTTATCAACTCCCCTTTTGTGTTTCTAGCATGAAGCCAAGGTTTATGCACCTTGAACTGGTTTACAGACCAGTGACAACAGTCATTCCCTAGTTACACTCCTTTCACAATTTTGAGCACTTCTATTGTACCTTCTCCAAAACTTCGCTGTTGCAGTGTAAACTATTTAGATTTTGAGCACTCATCTCATTCATATCCTCTCATCGCTGGCATCCGAGTGAAATCGAAAACTACACACAATACTCTAAATATAGCCTGACGGGTGTATTGTGCAGACTCATCTTCACCTCCTTGATTTTTGTATTCAATACACTAGTTTACACAAAAGCCAGAATCCTATTTGTCCTTTTTGCGGAATTTCCAGTTGTAATCCTGTTTTTAAGAATCGCGCAGCTGCAGCCCAAATCATTCAGTTCCTGAATCCCATCAAGAATCTACCATTTATCTCCGATTTTCCATTCAATTATTGGAACGAATAATCGGGAGTGGTGTGTAACAGGCGGTCGCTCCCCAATCGCCGGTTTTTAGCATTAGCAAGAGCTGTACAGGGTAACTAGAAATGTATGGTGGGATCAAGGGCATAGTACCTGAACCAGCTGGTCGACCATGGAGTTGCACAGAGTTGTATTTGAAAGGGAGAACATTAATTGTGTTGGGTTCAACCTTTTATTTTTTGCAGCAATTGAAACTTGATACCAGTTAAACACTATGCCACTAAAATCTGAACTATGTATTTCTCTCCCAAATACACATTGCTGCCGAATTGCAATTGTCTCTGGCGTGTGATAATCGCGTTCATTATTCTGTCTGTTTGCATTTTTCAGATCAAACCAATGGTGAAAATAATACAAGCAGTGGCGCCATAGCAGGGATAGTGATTGCTGCTCTTCTTATTGTGTGTTTCATCAGCGGGATCACTGCATGGTTGGTCAAAAGGAAAGGAGGCGGGTAAATATAGTATACAGCTTTTACCTGCATCTTTAATAGTTTTCTCCAAAGCCTGGTGGATTCAATTTAAGTAGGTTTCTAAAAAGTTCTTTCCAAATATTTCTATATCACAATTCAAATGTATGTTGTTATAAGGCATGTTTCCACATTTAATATTAATTGATGTTGTTTTCGGATTGATTGGCATCTGCCTCTGCAAACGTGTCATGCTGTAATTACACCCTCCCTCCACTGTTGATGCTGCAGTGCCTCAGTTTTGCGTCACCCAAATCCTCAAGCTGCAGGACAGAGAAACATCTCGGCTTCCACAAACTTTAATCTGCTTCCCAAATAGCCCCAAGTTTTAATATTTGACTATAAACAATAATATACATGATAGGTTAAAAATAAGGTCACACTGTTAGACATTATACTGGTAACCTAAATAATATCTCCATATCCTGATCAAATTATTTGCTCTACCCCGCTTCACCTGACGTCCTGACTGCTGACGTGGAGATTAACTTGTAGTATAAAATTTCTTAATTCCGGTCAGAAAAACAGTTTTCATTAATAATTGGTCATGAATAATTAGAATTTCTGTTGCAGATCATATTTAATGAATCATTGCAATAAAAGTTCACTTTTTGGTCTGTTGCAAAACATTTATTTAGGACGAATGTTCGAACGCAGGGGGAAAATACTGCGAACATTAATTCAACGGTAAACGGTAAGTGAAATATTTCAGCTATTCACGCTGCTGTGCCAATGCAGGTTTTAACAGTTCCTCTTGATTTCAAATAATTTAACTAAACACATATAAAGATTTTGAAGCGTTATGCTTGAATCCAAATGAAGAGAAGCTAATGCAGTGAACCCTGTTACGTGCTTTACAAATGAAGCGATTGCATAGCATGCTCAATGCTAGTTTTGAAAAAAATACATAGGATTACATAGAATATACAGGACAGAAAACGGCCATTCGGTTCAACCAGTCCGTTCTAGCGTTTATGCTCCTCTCGAGCTTCCTCCCAGCCTTCCTCATCAAACTCTATCTGCCGAACTCTCTATTCCCTTCTCGCTCATATGCTTCTACAGCATCCCCTTAAAGACATAAGCACGTGTTTAGCAAAACGTTCTGTATAACATTGGTCTTTCAACGCAAGACTTGGATGCGAATGGTGAAAGGAAACAAACCTATATGCAAATTGCATCTTCATGAAAATCCTTTAAGATCCAATCACTGTTTCTGGCTCCATTTTCATGTATGTTCCTTATACCAGCTCAGGAGCTCATAGAATTTTACAGAGATACACAATGGACAAAGAGTTGAAAATTTTCGTGAAGCTAAAACATTTATTTTGTTTTCAAATTGGGTGCTCCATTTGTAATGTCAATCAGCTCGACTAACACTAAAATTACGAAGTTTTGGGGGTAAGTTTGTCCTTCTGCCTTAGCGGAAAAGGGGTGATATATGGATTTATATGGAGAAATGTAAAAAGAGCTTCCGACTTTCATTCACTCATTTTAATTCATCGCTCCACGTCAAAATAACTCCCAATGTTTGGTGGGCTCCAACTGTACCCTTTTATCCTAAAATAGAGTTTATGTCCCAGCAGCCTTTAATTAGATTATCACAGAATCCACGCAATAAACAGTAATAGAAGAATATTAGATAACGATGCAATGTCTTACAATGTCTTATTCCATTTGCATCTAGAATTGTTCATTGCTTTAGGAAGGATGTCAATTCCTTGAAGAGGTTGCTGAGGAGGTTTACTAGAATGGTACTATGGATTCGGGACTTCGGTTCCATGGAGACGCTAGAGAAGCTGGGATTGTTGTTCTGAGAGCTGAAAAGGCTAAGGGGAGATTTAATCTGGGTGTTCAAAATCATCAATAATTTTGATAGAGTGAATATGGAGAAACTGTTCCAGTGGTAGAAGGGTCAATAACCAGAGGACACAGATTCAGGCAAATTATCGGATGAGAAAGCTGGCAGATGAGATTTATTTATGCAGTGAGTAGTTATGATTTGCAATGCACTGCCTGAAAGGACGGTGGAAGCAGATATAACAGTAACTTTAGGAAGGGAATTGGATAAATGCTTGACGAGAAAAAAATTAAAGGGCTCTAAGGAAAGGGTGGTGGAATGGGAATAATGAGATAACACGTTCAAACAGCTGGTACATGCAGAATGGGCCGATTGGCTTCCTTCTGTGCTGATTCATTCTATGATTCTATGAATGTATTTTCAAGGCTGATTCTATGTTTGATATTGCCCCAGACATCTCCGCTACAGTCGGTGAGAACTCAGCAGGGACCTATGAAAATATTCCGAGAAAGCAAAAGGTTGGTACAGTTCTATTAATATTCTACTATATTGGTGAGCTCAGTAAACTAAAGGGAATCTATTCTTGTTCACATCCATCAAAGTCATGGTTCCTGCAGTAGCAGTAAACTGGTGTCACATATAACCAGACCAGGGAGGGAGTGGCAGGCGATCTCGACTCAGTGCATTAGAGGACCAGTTGGGGTTTTACGACAATCCAAACATGTTTCTGGTGCTGGATAGAATATTGGGATGAATTTTCACTTTTACATGCGGAACGAAAATCGGGCGGAGCGTAAAATGTGCTTTCGATGCACTATTGTCCTTGTTCAAACCGGCGGAAGAAGTGAAAATTCACATCCTGCAATTTCGTTTGTGGGATGGATAATATATGCAAACTCTTGTAACTTTTATGTCGGTATATATGATGTTGGGCTTACCATTAATTCTGAAGCAACTAGATGGGATTCTTTGTGTAACTGTTTACAATTTGGTTCATCCAATTGCTTTTGCACAGGAGGGAGCTCCGAAGCCACTTGATGAAAACTCCACTTACATGGTAAGGACATTATTTTGTTTATTTCTTCAAACTATTCATTGTCAGTTTTTAAAAATGTAATTTTAGATTTCTTTTGCTGCGCTCCATATCTCGGCCAATCTGTCAGCTAAACAGAATGATTTCTTCACTTTTCACAGGGATTACAGCTGCAAGATCAAGCAGTTTACAATGATCTGATGAGGTAAGTGGGTAAAAAAAATTACAACAGTTCCACCATGTTGCGAAAATAAAGAAAAATTGACATTTTATTTGTTCCCAGGATAGGGGTTTCACGTCTCAAGGCAATGTTTATATCTGATCCCCAGGTGCCCGAACAGCATTAACTGTCCACCAGGTAGTGCAGGACTGTTGAGAGACAAAGACTGTATCACTGACACGATTCTTTCCCGGAAGGACATTACTCAACCAGTTGGGTTGAACAACAAATGCAATTACACAACATTTCTCTGGTGCTAGCTCACAAATTAGCAGTTATATTGTGTACAATTGCAGAGACAGCTATGGTGAGCTTTGAAATCTAATCTTCTGGGAGAACAGTCCTCTCGGATAACGTGCCCTATTTGAGAGTAAAGTATGAAATAATTGAGTATATTTTGAGTGTACTGAATATCGATATTTGGCTTATTTGTATAAATGTTGCTGCGTGGCACCGAAGACTTCAAACCAAATACCATTAAAACTGAGAATGCTGATTTCATTTTTTTATAGCAAAGCTTCCGACTTGTGATATTCCCCGATACTAAAGGCAACTTACTGTGCTGTAAGGAGCAGTAAAGATCTTGATCGAGCAATATTCCAGTTTGTTCTGTGCTTATTCAGACATCTCATGAGATGGTGGGCGGGGGACTTGGGGGTTGGGGACGCTACCATCCATCTAACCTACCGAAAGTGGAGAGCGGGAAAATCAGGGTTTCTGCTATTGATCAAATACAGACCATATGTGGCAGTGTTTGGGCCTATCAGCTCCTGTTTCTCCACGTGCTGTCACGACTCTGTCTTCTACTCTAATCAATCCATTGCTGAGCAAAGCCACTGGAGAGCCGCTTTTTTCTACATATATTTTAAGAAGACGTTGAATCTATCCTGTAATAGCCATGCATTCAAAGTGTGTATCACACTAAAAAAATCCTTAGTTACTTGTAACTTACAACAGTCAAGCACATTGTACTTTTTGAGCACATCTCACATCTACATTCCCAGTGAATTCAGCGGTTTTGTGCCATATTACACACCCAACATACCCACTACACTCGTGAAGGAGCACAGATTGCCATTTCACATGAGCAATGAAATCTGTTGCTATTTCCCAAATGCAGCATATTTCACTGAATTTGTACATACATACTTAGAGTCATTTTTTGCCATAATTGTGTTTCCACAGACGTTAACTCTATTGGTGACTCGTAGGGCAATGTTGGTTTGTGACTGGATTCAACAGAAGGAAAACTAATTCAAGAAGATGTTGCTGCAAGATACTTCTCTCACCTTTGCTTTAAACTAATTATTCTCTGCCTCTCCCAGCCCCATCTCCAATTTCTCCCGGAGAAAATCCTCTCTCAATCTGTCTACTAAGCAATTCCTCATATTTAAGATTTCAAATTCTATCTTAAGTCACCTTGCCCACTCGCCTCTGATACACTCGCCTTCTGTCCTCACAAAATCTCTCCCGCCATATAAACCCACTCACTTATATACATTTCCACCCTCCACCTTGCCATCTAACCTGTCCTCTCTACTTCCATGTTCACAACCGAAGGCTAGGCCATCTCTGACCTGTATCTATCACCAACAATGTCCCCTAACCTCCTAATCGATATTGTCTCTAAGTCCTCCAATTTGAAATTTTCATCCTCGTATTTAGATCGATTCATTGCCTCACCCCTCCCTATTTCTGAAACTTTGTCTAACTCTGCACCCCTCCTCACCCCCACCAAGTGGTTTGCATTCGTCCTACTTTTGTGCCTTCTTCCCTCCCTTCATCCCACCATTGGTAATAATGCCTTCAGTCATCTAGGTCCCAGCGCCTCAAATTACCTCCCTGTAATGCTCTTCATTCGTCTCCTATGGCTCCTCTATATCATGGATTCCTCCCTTTTCACCCCTGCAGGTTGCAAGATATAAGTTCTTATATATTTTAACGCATTAATGTTCAATTAGTTAAGTAGATAATTCAATAATTAGAAATCAGCAGTTGCGTAAAGAAGAGTCTGCTCTTTCTCAGCCAAAAGTGGAGTGACAGCTTTCATCCTGGGTAGTTGAATTTTATGGGCTTGTTGATGTTAGGAAAGAACACCTGTTGGGTAGATATGCAATTTTCCACCCGATCATTAAACTGGCGCTGGGCATGGACCGCTCATTATCAAAACCGCCTAGTAATTATTTCCAAATGGACCGGGAGTATATAATAGGTTGCCGATCCACAACAATAGCTTTATGTGCACATGCAAAGATGGAAATCTTCCACTAATGTTTAGAACATAAGAATTCAGAGCAGGAGTAGGCCATGCGGCCCCTATAGCCTGCTCGAGCATTCAATTAGATCATGGCTGATCACGGACCTCAACTCCACTTGCCCGCCCGATCTCCATCTCCCTTGATGCCCCTAAGTCCAAAAATCTATCTATCTCTGCCTTGAATATACTCAAAGATTCAGCATTCACAGCAGAGAATTCCAAAGATTCACAACCAATGAGTGAAGAAATTCTTCCTCATCTCAGTCTTAAATGGCCTATCCCTTATCCTGAGACAATGCCCCGTAGTTCTAGACATTCCAGCCAGGCGAAACAACCTCTCAGCATTTACCCTGTCAATCCCCTTCAGAACCTTGTATGTTTCAATGTGATCACCTCTCATTCTTCTAAACTCCAGAGAGTGTAGGCCCATTCTACACAATCTTTCATCATAGGACAGCACTCTCATCCCAGGAATCAATCTAGTTAAACTTCGTTGCACCGCCTCCAAGGCAAGTATAACCTTCCTTGGATAAGGAGACCAAAACTGTGCACAGTACTCCAGGTGTGGTCTCAGCAATAACCTGCTCGTCCATGCTTAGCTTGGGTTCTGCTAGGACAATCTCGGCTCCAGAACCCATTACGGTCTTGAAATTACCCATTGAAATGTATAACGTTTGTGGAGGGTTTGACAGAGTAGATGCTGAGAGGTTGTATCCACTGGCTGGAGATTGTAGAACCAGGGATCATGGTCTCAGGTTATGACATTGGCCATTTAGGAGTATCTTCACCCCATTGAACGCAGCGGTTCAAAAAGAAGGGTCACCACCACCATCTTTTCAAGCGCAAATATGGATGAACATTAAATAGTGGTCTTTTGAGACACCATTGTATCCCCAGAATTATTTTTTTAACTTAAGTTTATGTCCTTTTGTTTTTGATATCCCCCACCGGAGGATGTAGTTTCTCTCTATCTACCACATCGGAACCTTTTAACATTTTAAACACCTCGATAAGGTCACCCTCTAACTTCTATTCTAAAGGGAAAAGAAGATAATGTTATTCAACTTGTCGTCATAATATAACCCTCAAAAGCCAGTATCATTCTGATGAATCTGCGCTGCACCAACTCCAAAGCCAATATATCGTTCCTGAGGTGCGGTGCCCAAAAGCGAAGGCAATACTCTAAATGGTGTCTGCCCAAGGCTCCACGCAAATGAAGCATGACTTTCCCCTTTTTTTATCTCATCCCACTTGCGATAACGTGAGCATTCTATTCAACATTTTGTTTACATTTTGTAACTGGTTCCTGGCTTTTAATGATTTGTGTACTTGGACTCCCAAATCTCTTTGTTCCTCTACCGTTCCTGGTTCAGACTACATTTGGAGTACTGTGTACAGATATGGGCACCGAACTATTTAAAGGATATACTGGCCTTGGATAGAGTACAGCACCGATTCACCAGAATGTTACCAATGCGCCAAGGATTACATTATGAGGAGAGATTACATAAACTAAGTTTGTATTCCCTAAAAATTGTAAGGTTAAGAGGTCATTTGACTGACATATTTATAATTTTGAAAGGAATTGATAGGGTAGATAGCGAGAAAATGTTTCCGCTGGTGGGGGAGTCTAGGACCTAGGGATATAATCTTACAATGAGAGTCACGCCATCAGGAGACAAATTAGGAAACAGTTCGTCAAACAAACAGTGGTAGAAATGTGGAACTCTCACCAAGAAAATGCAGTAGCTGCCAGCTCAATGAATAATTGTAAACCTAAGATCTTTAATTTTTGCTAGCCAAGAGTGTTCAGGGATATGGAGTAAAAGCGTGTGGATGGAGTTAGGATACAGGTCAGCCATGATCCCATCGATCCTTTAACTCTCGGTATCATTCTAATGAGCAAGCTCGGTGGGCTGAATGGCCTAATCCATGTCCTTTGTTTTTGACCATTTAGATAATACACCTGTTTATCCTTCTTGGGTACAAAGTTGATGACCTCACCTTTGCTGAGATTGAACTCAATTTGCCATACTTTTGCCCACTCACTTAATCTGTCTATTCCCCTTTTAAAATTCCTGTTCCCATCGACACCACATATTGCCCCGCCTATCCTAGCAGCATCTGCAAACTTGGATATTCTTCTCTCTGTTCCTTCATCCAATTCGGTAGTAAATATTTTTAAACGTTGAGGCCTAGGAACCTATGCCTGGCGAACAGCCCTCGTCACTTCTTCCCAATTTGAGGACCTTTATCACCAGTCTCAAGCTCCCAGCTCCCAAGCAGGAGATTACAAAACAAAGGAAAGGTTGAAAGTGTACAGGAGGCTTTTTTGTTTGTTGTGTGTACTTGTCATTTAGCAATAGATTTATTTTGACATATTTCGAGTGAAAATCGACCTTTGCTGAACTATCCATTCATTGGAGTCAGTGGTAAAACTGGACCATGACGAATTTGGAAATACAATTACTATGTAGTGCATTAGACACTATTAATACTCAGTTTCTATTAACGCAGCTTGAGATTAAATGAAACTCTGAGCTGCCAATAAGGGTTTAGCAGTTTGTTTGGGTGTTAGTTGCTGAGGAAATTGAACAATTTGCATTTTAACACGCTCAGATAAAGACAGAACTTCGTTCATTTTGGGAAGTTAACCTTTCCGACTGAGTGTCAGAAGGAACCAACAAATGAGCAAGCTATTTCGCAATGAAAAATATATAATTGATATGTTGTAAAATCTGAACGCTTTCATGAGGTCTTAAAAAATCAGTTGTGTTTTCAATATGTAAATGTTAATTGTGTACAGGATTAAATTGCAACGAAACTTTAACCTTCCTGTGCTGATCACCGTTTTCTTCACTGCTCTTAGATTCGAGTTGTTATTCACGGCCTCCTCTATCAAATTAAAACTGCAGCCCAAACATGCAGAGCAGTGTGTGATAAGAATCGTTTCGAAAGAGGCAGAATAGCAAAGAACAAACTTAAAAAATGTGTTGTCTTTTACTTGAGTAATAAAAATCTGCAACTGTGTGGCAAAAGGTCAGTGCGTCAAAATTGCCCTGACCATGTATAGAAAACATACACAACCAGAAGCAATAATATTTGGAGTGAAATGTGCGGATTACATCAGTTAATTGCTCATTAAGAGGACATGGGGACAACTTACCTGCTCTTCTTTGAAATAGTGCCATCATGGCTGACAAGCTGAGAGAGCAGATGGGGCCTGGGTTTAATATCTCAACTGAAAGACGGCACCTATGTCAGTGCCGCACTCTTTCAGTACTGCACTGGACTGCCAGCCTAGATGTTTGTACTCAAGTCTCTGGAGTGGGACTTGGACCCACAATCTTCTCACTCAGAGGTAAGAATGCTACCAACTGAGACACGGCTCAGACAAGTGCATTATCCGCTTATTCTACTGTGTAGACTGACACACTGAAATTATTCAACAAGCCTGCTGTTTCCATTTTTTTTCATTTGCAATGTTGCCCGAAACTCTTTTTAAAGGAATGTTACTGACCACTTATCAACACAAGCCTGGATTTTGTTCGGGTCTTGCTGCATGCGGGCACGGACTGCATCATTATAAGAACATAAGAAATAGGAGCAGGAATAGGCCACTGGGCCCTCGAGCCTGCGCCGCCATCCAATAAGATCATGGCGGATCTTGGGCTCAAACCCACTTCCACGCCCACTCCCCATAACCCATCACTCCCTTATCTTGCAAAAATCTGTCTTTCTCCACCGTTAACGTATTTAATAAACCCAGCCTACACAGCTCTCTGGGGCAGAGAATTCAACAGACTTACGACCCTCTGAGAGAAGAAATTCCTCCTCATCTTAGCTCTAAAAGGGCGACCCTTTATTCTAAAACTGTGCTACCGCGTTCTCAATTTCCCCATTGTAAAATGAAAGTGAACAGGTCTTTACTAAAGCAGCTAAAGATAGGCCTAGGACACTGCACTGAAGAATTATTGACAGGAGTCATAAGGCACGTCTAGAGGGTATACTCCTAGTCACCCAGTAACTTGCCTGTTACCTGATAGCCTGGTTACTAATAAGGCCGAACCGAGGAATGGATAAATAATCGATCATGAAAGCTACCAGAAACAGGGCAGAGCCTTTCATGATGCGCTGCCTGTGGTCATAAAGAAGCTGCACATTCAGGGAGTCGAACCCTTTCCTTTTGTGAAAGATGGCAGGGTGATGCATGTAGAATGGAGTTGCAGGGAAACTGTGACGTCCAGTGACAACATGCCCAAACATTAATGCTTCACATATCCCCTCACTGCCCCGAGCATCGCTAACCTATTCACCTTCTCATTACTCCACTTTCTACCACCCTCTCACTCCCATCACTTTCTCTACTTCTTCCTTTTTGAATACTGTATCCTTCACGCTGTTGTTCCACTTTAATTTACCTTACTTTTAAATCTCCATTGACTCCGCAACTCCTACTTGCGTCCACAAATATTTTTGAAACTTTAATATTAACTTCAGGGAAGCTTCTCACTCTCTCTAACACACACACAAAACTAATGCTCCGTCAAATATTTTTTGATGTTGATAGAATACAATTCAAAAGCTACCACAGTTATGAAATTAGTATCATTTTTTGCCACTCATACACAGGCAGGCACACAAGGAGCCTATCTATGTTTAACTCCCTCAATATAAAATTATCTTAAGAAGCATTTTTTAATTTGTCCTCCAGTTTTTCTTCAAATTAGTTGAGCAGTAGCTGCTAGAAGCAAAAGAAAAATATTCCTTTAGTACAGCTGACTGAACGATGCTGATGCACCCTAGGAGATTCGAGACCAGAGAGCAAACAATCCAGATTCCGCTCACAAGATCACAGCGTTTGACACAAATATAAGCCAAAGGATACGCTTTTGGGAGATTTTAAAGAATTTTGAGTAAATTCTTGAATGAAGGTGCAAAAAAACTCACTGGATAAATTCAATCAGGTTATCTCAAAATGTGTGGTTTTTAAAAAAAATGTTTATCCTTTATCTTAGACATTCAAAATTCCACTTAATGAGAAAAATGCTGATTACAGTTTTCAGGTCTTTTTTTTTCCAGAAGCCATCTTGAAAGATTTGCAAAAGCCACTGACTTCTCATATAGTTCAGTAATAGGGTGCCAAACTTAAATAGTTCGTTATGGATGTGTAAGTAGGAATTTATAATGAGCAAAACACTGAAAGAAAGAAATACTAGCATTTGTATAGCACGTTTCACGACCACCGGGCTTCTCAAAGCGCTTACAGCCAATGAAGTAGTTTTGAATTGTTGTTATGTGGGAAACGCGGCAGCCAATTTGCGAACAGCAAGGTCCCACAAACAGCAAGGTTAAAATGACCAGATAATCTGTTTTTGTTATGTTGTTTCAGGGAGAAATATTGGCCAGGACACCGGGGATAACTCCTTTACTCTTCTTTAAAATAACGCCATGGGATCTTTAACGTCCACCTGATAAAGCAGAGTGGGCCTCGATTTAACGTCTCATTCGCAAGACGGCACCTCCGACAGTGCAGCAGTCTCTCAGCACTGCACAGGAGTGTCAGCGTAGCTTTATGTGCTCAAGTCCCTGGAGCGGGACTTGAACCCACTGACACAAAAGTGTGAGAGGACGAGTGACAATAGAAATTAAGGTTTTGTAGAAAGGGAGCATATGGGAAAGTAATATTTTTTTCGAAGATACCGAAAACAAATTATTATATAAAATGAAGCACAAAATCTATAACATTAAACAAACTTAATTGTGCTTATGCCCTTGTCCAATTCTACCCCACCCTCTAACCTTGCTTCACCTGAACACTGCAGTCTTAATCAGCAACGCTGTGGGAGATCGGCTAGTTACAACAACAACAACGTGTATTTATATAGCGCCTTTAGTGTAATAAAACGTCCCAAGGCACTTCACAGGTGTGTTTTAAGATTAAAAAAATTGACTCCGATCCTCATAAGGATAAATTAGGGCAGAAGACCAAAAACTTGGCCAAAGAGGCAGGTTTCAAGGAGCGTCTTAAAGGAGGAAAGAGGGTGGCGAGGGGGACAGGTTTAGGCAGGGAATTTCAGAGCTTAGGGCCTAGGCAACAGAAGGCACGGACACCAAATGTTGAGCGATTATAATCAGGGATCCTCAAGAGAGCAGAATTAGAGGAGCGCAGATATCTCGGGGGGTTTGTGGGGCTGAAGGAGATTACAGAGTCAGGAAGGGGCGAATCCATGGACGGATTTGAAAACAAGGATGAGATTTTTGAAATTGAGGCGCTGCTTAACCGGGAGCCAGTGTAGGTCAGCGAGCACAGGGGTGATGGGTGAACAGGACTTGGTGCGAGTTCGGACTCGGGCAGCCGAGTTTTGGATGACCTCAAGTTTACGTAGGGTGGTTTGTGGGAGGCCAGCCCGGAGTGCGTTGGAATAGTCAAGTCTGGTTACACATTAAATGGTGAAAATTTAGATTAAAGATTCTAT
Organism: Squalus acanthias; assembly: GCA_030390025.1. NCBI lineage: Eukaryota > Metazoa > Chordata > Chondrichthyes > Squaliformes > Squalidae > Squalus > Squalus acanthias. The sequence goes on from CM059453.1 coordinate 4,466,432, forward strand.
TGTATTTTCCCGAAAAGCTCTGACTTCAGATCCTGCCAACATACCAGGAGTTACCCACTCTTCTAGACTTTGGGGATTTTTTTATTCTCTCTCTCTGCTAAATGTTCACTGTTGGAATGAACTTGGTAATATTGAGCTATTCTAGATAACTCTGAGCGGCAGGAAAACTGGATATCAGAAATAAAAACAACAAATGCTGTAAATACACAGCAGGCCTGTCAGTGTCTGAAAAATAATCATAGAATCATACAGTATAGAAGCAGCTAATTCGGCCAGGCTCCTTGAAATAGTTATCCAATTAGTCCCACTCCCCTGATCTTTCAACATAGCCACCGACTTTTCTCCTTTTCAAGTGTTGATCCAATTCCCTTTTGAAAGTTACTATTGAATCTGCTTCCACCACCCAGTGCATTCCAGATCATAAGAGAGCGAATCATGTTTAATTTCTGAGCAAAGATCTGCGCACTTGAAGTTAACCCGACTCTTCCACCCATTTCCTGTATATTGCAAACATTTTCTAACACTATGTAACTTTTAGATTGGAGTCAGTGGGAAGAGTTTCCAGTCAGGTGAACTTCACTCAGTCCAATCAGCATTGCCGCTTTAGTTAATGTCTCTACTGATCTGTTCTGTAGACCGGGAAGAGCGGGTCAGTCACCGAGTGTAACAGGGACTGGCGCTGCACTCTCAGGATGGTGACACTGCCACTTAGCGCTGTAACTGTTTGCTTATTTATATCTGCGGGTGAGGATCACTTTCTCGTATCATTTCTTTTAGTGATTAGAATAACATGACAGCAAGCGATTGTCATATAAAATCAGATTAAGGCAACGAGAGGGAGCTGGGACTTCGGGGAGACAAATATCGCTGCCTGGCTCGTTACAACTGATGATATAAGTAATTAATACAGAACACGGGCTGAGTTATTCCTAACGAACGGATCGCTCCTGCTGAAGTCAGTGGCAGCATCGGGCAGTGGAGAGTACACTGTTGCCATGATTCCAAACATCGGCACTCAAGCAACAGCTCTGTATGTACTTGGTAAGTGAAAGCTTTTTTTGAGAAGAAATTCTTTTCTAAATTATTTTAGTTGTTTTCATGTCACAAGTCCTTCATCACCAGGTATATAAACAATTGCGCAGCAAAACTAAAATGCAATAAACTCTACAAACAGTATCACTATCGCCATGCCACAATCTAGCTAATAAGCTTTTCGCTGTGGATTTTTTGATATCTTAATGTTGATTAATATAGACGAGTCACGAATAGTCTTGTCCTACAATATTACTTTACCAGGAATGAAATGAGATCGCTGTAACCCCACAGTATTACCCACCAAAATCTTTTCCTGCACACAACAAGAAAGTGCAGCAAATGCACAATGGATCAATCAGCACCTTAAACAAAACCAGGCGGTAATGTTGCACGTGGCATTCTTGTGAAGCTGGGAAACTATTTTGTGAATAAAGTGTTAATTGGCCTATTTCCCTCAAATTCTACGTATGCAAATTCAAATATGGATTGTGCAAAATCTTGCTGCAGAATTTTCAATGCCGAATGAAGTTAAAAGGGGAACGGAGAATCACATTGGAGTTTTCATGAAGCAACTCAGCTGAAAAGTCACGGCGTGTATAACTGATGAAAATGTCTGTAATTCTTCTGTGGATCGTGCGTCACTGGTGGGCAACGAATTACAGGAATGCTCATGCAGCCCCAAGAATCTCCTCAGGGCTCAGTACTATGTCCCCTGATTTTTGTGGTACATGTTCAATGATTTAAACTTCAATGTAGGAGTCATGATTAAGATGTTTGCAGATGATACACAAATTGGCCGTTCGGTTGATAGTGAGGAAGAAAACTGTAGACTGCAGGAAAATATCAATGGACTGGTCAGGTGGGCAGAAAAGTGGCATATGGCATTCAATTCGGAGAAGTGTGAGGTAATGCATATGGGGAGGGCTAACAAGGCAAGGGAATACACAAGAAATGGTGAGATACTTGGAAATGTAAAGGAACAGAGGGACCTTGCAGTGCCTGCCCACAAATCCCTGAAGGTAGCAGGAGAGCTGGATAAGGTGGTTGAGAAGGCATACGGGATACTTGCCTTTATTAGCCAAGGCATTGAACATAAGAGCAGGGAGGTTATGCTTGAACTGTATAAATCACTGGTTAGGCCACGGCTAGAGTACTGTGTACAGTTCAGGTCACCACGTTATATAAAATATGCAATTGTGCTAGAGAGGGTACAGTGGAGATTTACGAAGATGTTGCCGGGACTGGATAATTTTAGCTATGAGGAAAGATTGGATAGGCTGGGGTTGCTTTCTTTGGAACATAGCAGAGTGAGGCGAGATTAATTAAGGTGTATAAAATTATGAGGGGCCTAGAGAGAGTGAATAGGAAGCACCTATTTCCCTTAGCAGAGAGATCAATAACGCGGAGGAATAGATTTAAAATAAATGGTAGAAAGATTAGAGGGGAGCTGAGGAGAATTATTTCATCCAGAGAATGGTGGGGGTCGGGAACCTTAAAGGGTGGTAGATGAAGAAACCCTCATCACATTTAAAAAATGCATGGACATGCACTTGAAGTTCCGTAACCTACAAGGCTACGGACCAAGAGCTGGAAAATGGGGATAGGGTGGATAGCTCTTTCTCGGCCGGCACGGACACGATGGGCCGAATGGCCTCCTGCTTTCCCTTAAATTTACATGATTCTATGATTCTAATCTCGTTACCTCAACAAGGAAACATTAACGTCAACTGATTTTCATCCAATAACTTATTTACCCAGAGAGTGGTGAGAATGTCGATCTCGCTAGCTCAAGGCGTAGTTAAGGCGAATAGCTTAGTTAAATTTAAGAGGAAGCTAGATAGACACATGAGTGAGAACGGGATAGAAGGATATGTTGATAGGGTGAGACGAAGCAGCGTGGGGGGAGGCTCGTGTGGAGCATAAACAGCGTCATGTACCAGTGGGGCCGAATGGTCTGTTTGTGTGCTGTACATTCTATGCAATTTACATATTTAATATGATTCTACAGCATTATTGAGTCCCAGCCTGACTTTCTTTCTCACAGCTGCAGTGGAACAGACGGATTATTTATGGCACCTGCTACATTGCAACTAATGAATATAGGAACAGGAGTGGGCCATTCATCCCCTCGATACACCTCTTCCATTCAATACGCTCTCTCCCCTTGATATAGCATCACCTTTTTTTCTTTTTAGAGTTACCCTTTTACATACGCTAGGTAGCAATTTCTAAAAGCATAGAAGGAACATGAAGAAGCAAAGGAAACCAAGGCGAGTATGAAAAGTCTGACGATGTGTCCAAATACCCCAGCATCACAGAATGATACAGCACAGAAGGAGGTCATTTGGCCCATCCTGCCTGTGCCAGATGGGCACTCTTATGAATCCTTTATTTTCCAAAGATACCAGCTGCAGTCCATTGATCAAATACACTGAAATATTCGTCAGAAGAATTCACCTCTTTTTCATATCAGTAATCTCAGACATTTATGTTAGTCCCACTAGTAACCTCAGCTTGCACATAACTGCAAAATCCAAACATGTTAGGTGGTAATTCAATTCCTCAAACCCTCGGTCGCTCAGTCCAAAGAACTGATGCTATCTTTTCAGCTAGGGAGACACAGCTTATAACTGCTGTATGCAATGCCACGGGAAATTTTCCAGAACTCTTGGAAAATCCTCTAACGTCGTTTGCATTTAAAATTCAACTGTGCAATTGTTGCTAAGTATTTGCTCCTTTAGAGTGGCATTATATTTGACTGAGTGTGGCATCAAGGAGACCGAGTAACGTTGAAATTATTGGGGATCAGCGGAAAATCTCTCGACTGGCTGGAGTCATACCTAGCACAAAGGAAGGTGGTTGTGATTGTTGGAGGCCAATCATCTCAGCCCCAGGACATCGCTGCAGGAGTTCCTCAGGGCAGTGTCCTAGGCCCAAACATCTTCAGTTGCTTCATCAATGACCTTCCCACCATCATAAGGTCAGAAGAGGGGGTATTCGCTGATGATTGCACAGTGTTCAGTGCCATTCGCAACTCCTCAGATAATGAAGCAGTCTGCAAGTTCTGGAAAACATTCAGGCTTGGGCTGATAAGTGGCAAGCAACATTGACCTCAAACAAGTGCCTGGCAATTACTATCTCCAACAAGAGAGACACTAACCACCACCTCTTGAAATTCAACGGCATTACCACAGCAGAATCCGCCACCATCACTATCCTAATGGTCAAAAACAAAACTGGGCCAGCCACATAAAAACTGTTTTTACAAGAGCATGTCGGAGGTTGGTTATTCTGGGGCAAGTGACTCAACTCCTGACTCCCCAAAGCGTTTCCACCATCCAGAAGGCAAAAGTCAGGAGTCTAATGGAATACTATACACTTGCCTGGATGAGTGCAGTTCCATTAACACTCAATTTGCTCGACACCATCCAGAACAAAGCAGCGCACTTGTTTGGCACACCATCCAACAACTTAAACATTCAGTCCTAGATCAGTTGTAACTTCATCCCCAGCAATTTCACAAGCATTCATGCAGTACATATATCACCCATTTCATTCTTTCCTGCCTTCAGAATTGCACTTTACTTTATATACCCATTAAATGCCATCTACCATTGTTCAATGTTTCAGCTATTTTCTTAGTCTTTCCAAAGGTTTAACCTGAATTCTCATATTATCCTGAATTCTCTTGAGCTTAGCCAGTTGTCTTTTTCGTGGACGTTTGTCTGACGTCTTTTGGAAGCCGAGGTACACCACATACTTTACCTTTTCACAGTTTACGTCACCTGCCACTTCCTCAATAAGGTTAAGGAGATTGGCCTGGCAATTCCTTCTGAATCCATGTTGACTGTTGTTGTTTGGTAGGTTATTATTTACATATATTTAAATGTATTCCTGATAATACAATGGCCCAGAAATTAAACATCGATGGTTCCCGTGGGGGTAAGGATTCCCCGCGATATCGCACTCCGCGCCTACCTCTTTGTTTGGGGCCCACACGAACTTTATTTTCAGAGCCGCTTCTTGTTGCAACCACACAGTGTGTGTGTATCCCAGAGGCGCAATTAGTTCGAGCGAGCTCTGGGAACACGTGATTACGTTAGAGCCAGTGGCAGCACACCATCTTTCATTCATAGTTTTGACAGCAAGAGCTGTCAAAGCTATGAATACTACAAACCCCCAAAAGAACAGCTAAACCTCAATTAAATTTAAAAAAGCCATCACATTAATAAAATAAGTATAGTTAAATAAATTAACCACATTAAACAAAAAATTAAATTTTTGAAAAATATTAAAATCTTTTTAAAAGTTATAAAAATAAACTTACCTTTCTTTAAAGTCTCTAAAAAAGATAAACCTGTTGAAAAACATTTAAAATAACACTTAATTAATTACTTACCTTGTTAATAGGTCCTAGGCCTCCTTTCTTTATGTGTAAAATCTTCAACACTTACCTGCGCGTTCAAAGCTGAAAAAAAATGAAAGTGCACTGGTGCGCACAACCTGTAGCACGCACGCGGTTCACTTAGGAACCGCCCCCTTTGCAATTCACGAAGTGCCGGTTTCCTACGCATACGCAGTGCATGCAGGAAACCGGCAATTGGGGATCTAATATGCGAGAGTACACAGTGCGTACTCTCGCATATTAGGTTTAATTTTCGGGCCAATGTTTTGCATATGGAGCTGATGGGAGACTGTTGATTAGCTGTGAGCTGCCTCGTACACCCACTGAGTTGAGAATAGATACCCCTCCGACAGAACTTTGAAACGTCTCCTGCCTAAAATGTGTTCTCTAAATCGTCTGGCGTCATTAATATTATCGTGGATATTGATTTTCTAACAGAGAAAGCTGTAAACCATTTCAGAATGAGCAAGGTCTCGGTAATCAGGCTGCATGTTCATACAGAGGTTTTGTGATTATCAATATGTTACTGTAGTTAGCAGAATGCATAATTTGTTAATATTTACCCAGTGACTGACTCGTTTTAATTCCAAATGCATGAATGGAAAAAAAAGCGTCCACTACTCTGTTTCCATGAATTTGCATGTCTTTTATGGAATAGTGCCATTATTTTAACTTTATGTTTGGACAAATATTCGTCTCTGAATTCTCAAATAATTTAAAAAAGTAATAATTTTGATGTTTTATTGATGTTTTAATTAATACAGTATATGGCCAAGAAATTATTATCTGTGATAAAAGGAGACCAATGCTTATTGTTGAAGTCTTTTGTTGGCTACTTTAACATAGGCCTTGGCTTGCTTATTTTCATTGGAATAGCATCTCCTCAAATTAGCAAAGACAAGGTTATAGCAATGCCTTAGAGTCAACTGGCGTAAATCATGTCCTCAATCCGTACTTCTGCGATTCTATAGAATGGATGATATGTTTCCCACTATTGTGTGATCTGTACTTCCAATGATCAGCGCATACATGTGATCAATAAAAATGCACTGCAATGAGACACAAAAATCACAGTGAATATATCACTTCCGACATTTTGCAGATCACCATAATTAGTTTGAGCAAAAACAGAATATTGTGTGGATGCTGTTAATCTTAACTAAAATCAGAAAATACTGGAAATACTCAGCAACTCAGGCAACATCTGTGGAGAGAGAAACAGAGATAACGTTTCAGGTGGTTGACCTTTCGACAGGTCGCCGACCTATTGCTCTGACGAAAGATCATGGACCTGAAACTTTAACTTTGTTTCTCGCTCCAGGCAGGAGTGTTACCTCCCAGTCGGGGAACACTTCAGCAGTCAAGAACATTCAGCCTCCGATTTTCGGGTGAGCGTTCTCCAAGGCAGCCTTTGAGACACACGACAACGCAAATCATCGAGCAGAAACTGATAGCCAAGTTCCGCTCCCCTGAGGACGGCCTCAACCGGGATCTTGGGTTAATGTCACGCTACATATAACCCCACCTGACGTACAGTCATCCAGACTCGAGTCGTCGTTGGCTTGTTCTCTCTGCACAGATGCGGCCGGACATGCTGTGATTTCCAGCAAAAAAAGTAAAAAGTTTAAAGGTTTTTTGTTTTCCATACAGACTCCAGCATCTGCCACAGTTGACCCCTTGTGACCCCTCCTCATTGTCTTTGTTGTATTTTGCTATCGTCTTTGATGTAATGTCTGCCTGACTGACCTGGTTGGACACCATCCACACCTTTGATTGCCGTGATTGTCTCTCTGCCGAAGTGTGTAAAAGGGCAGTTAGAAAGATTAACTGAAGTCGTCTGGCATTGTTCTCTGACTATATATGCTGTGCCCATATGTATTTCTTCACTTCACCTGACGAAGGAGCAGCGCTCCGAAAGCTTGTGATTTCAAATAAAGCTGTTGGACTATAACCTGGTGTTGTGCGACTTCTCACTTTTGGCTATTCAATAAGATCATGACTGATCTTTTACCTCATCTCTACTTTCCTGAACTATCCCCATATCCCTTGATTCCATTAATATTCAAAAATCTATCGATCTCTGCCTTCAATATAATCAACGACTGAGCCTCCACAGCCGTCTGGGATAGAGAATTCCAAAGATTCACCATCCTCTGTGTGAAGAAATTTCTCCTCATCTCAGTCCTAAACGGTCGACCCCTTATTCTGAGAGTGTGATCCCTCCTTTTAGACTCCCCAGACAGGGGAAACATCCTCCCTGCATCTACCCTGTCAAGTATTGTAAGAATGTTGTATGTTTCAATTAGATCACCTCACATTCTTCTAAATTTTAGAGAATATAGGCCTAGTCTGCTCAATCTGTCCTCATAGGACAATCCCCCCATACCAGGAAACAGTCTGGTGAAACTTCGTTGCATTCCACCTGTGGCAAGTATATCCTTCCTTAGGTAAGGCGACCAAAACTGTACGCAATACTTCAGGTGTGGTCTCACCACGGCCCTATGCAATTGCAGTAAGACATATTTACTCTTGTACTCAAATCCTCTTGTAATAAAGGCCAATATGCCATTTGCTTTCCTGATTACTTCCTATAACTGCATTTTAACTTTCAGTGATTCTTGTACAAGGAAACAGAGGTTCCTCTAAACATTAACATTTCCCAATCTCTCACAATTTAAAAATGCTCTGATTTTCTGTTTTTTCTACCAAAGTGATTAACTTCACATTTCTCCACATTATATTCCATTCGCCATGTTCTTGCCACTCACTTAGCCTTTCTATATGCCCTTGAAGCCTCTTTGCATCCTCCTGACAACTTACACTCCCACCCAGCTTTGTATCATCAGCAAACTTGGATATATTACATTTGGTCCTCTCATCCAAATCACTGATGTAGATTGTGAATAGCTGAGGCTCAAGCACTGATCCTTGCGATACCCCACTAGTTGCAGCCTGCCAACCCGAAAATGACCCGTTTATTCCTACTCTCTGTTTTCTGTCCGTTAACCAATCTTCAATCCATGCTGGTATATTACCCCCAATCCCATGAGCCCTAATTTTATTTAATAACCTCTTGTGTGCCACCTTATCGAATACGTTCTGAAAACACCACATCCATTGTTTCCCCCTTATCTAATTAGTTACCATCTTAAAAATCTCGAATAGATTTGTCAAACAAAATTTCCCTTTCATAAATCCGTGTTGACTTTGCCCAATCCTATTATTATTTTCTAAATGCCCTGTTACCACGTCCCTAATTATAGATTCTAGCATTTTCCCTGCTACTATTGTTAGGCTAAGTGATCTGTAGTTCCCCGTTTTCTCTCTCCCTCCTTTCTTAAATAGTGGGGTTACATTTTGTATTCGATACATTTACATGCATAAAGCCCAGAAACCCATGTGTCCATTTGTTGGAGTTTCCGGTTGAAATCTTCCGACTAATTATCCCTGCTGCCCCATCCCGACATCATTCAGTGCCTGTACCATATTAACAATATTCGTATAGCTCGGATTTTCCTCTCAGTTATTGGTAGTGGTAATGGTGTATAACAGGTCCTCCCCAATCGCCTGTTTTTTTTATCCTATTGACAAAATTTAAAGTCCTCCATCCGCATTGACTTTAATGAAAAAGGGAACTGGGCAAAGAGGAAAATTGGCTGCTGAATCGCTAGCGCTTGGTTTACATCCCGCCCAATAGAAATTTCCCCCAATAGCTCGTTCGTACAGGAAAATGCACTAGTTACAGCCTGCAAGGCTCAGAGAATGGAAGTTGAAAAAGTATGAAACCTACGTTGCAGCTGAGTCAATATATTAGATTTGGAGATTGCCAAGAAACCTAATCCCTTTTGCAAGACAATGTGGAAATCATATGGGATTTCATTCAGTGCTGCCCCAGCGCTGGGCTGGGCTGAGGAGCAGCAAGAGCTCTACAGACTAACTCGAAATGTATGTCGGTATCAGCGGCAGAGTGACTGAACCAGCTTGTCGCTCATGCAGTTGCACAGAGATGTGTTTAAATGAGGTGATCATTGGTTGTGTAGGATTCAATCATGGCCAACGTTATTCCCTGTATCCCTTAATCTCGGCAACTGTCAAACACGGTGACAATAAAATCTGTAATAAATATTTCTCTTGCAGTTGCGCATTGCTACTGAAGTGGAATTGTTTCTGGTGTGTGAAAATTCCTTTTATTATTTTGTCTTATTCCAGTTTTCAGATCAATCCAATGGTGACAATAACATAAGCAGCGGCGGCATAGCAGGGATAGTGATTGCTGTTCTTCTTATTGTGGGTTTGATCAGCGGGATCAGTGCATGGTTGGTGAAAAGTAAAGCAGTCGGGTAAATACAGTATTCAAATCTTAACTGCACATTTACTTTTTTGGGCGAACGCCCATTGGATTGAATTTAATAGTTGTGTAAGAAGTTGTTCCCAAGTATTTATCTTTCACACTTCAAATGTGTTTTAGGTTTGACGCAAGAATCCACAGTTAAAATTAATTGAACTTGTTTCCGGATTGATAGGAATCTGCTCTGTAAACACCTCAGGAAGTAATTACACTCTCCCTCCACTGGTGATGCTGCAGCGCCGCAGTTTTGCATCTCCCAACAGCTCAACCTGTATACCGAGAAATTATCTAGCCTTTCATCTTGACTGAAAATAACAATAAAACTGATAGGTTAAAAATATAAGAGCACAATATACAAGTTTATAATGGGAACCTGAATTATATCTCCGTGCCCTGATCAATTTATTTGCCATGCCGTGCAACACATGAACATATTTGTTCTTGAGTCCTGATGCAGAGATCGACTAGCATGCAGAACAGTTTGCATTAATAATTCGTCATTTGTAGAATTTCTTTTGCAAATCATTTTGAATTAATTATTCCAATAAAATATCCTGAAAAGTTAATATTTTGGTCTGTTGTACAACATTTATTTAGGATGGAATTTCAAAAGCGAGGGCAAAATGATAGGAACATTAATTCAACAGTAACCAGTAAGTGAAATACTTTGTCACTTTAACATTGCTCTGCCAGTGCATGTTTTAACCTTCCTTGTTGATTTGTAATTACATTAAAAGTAAAAAAAAGAAAGACTTGTATTAATATAGCGCCTTTCACGATTACCAGACATCTCAAACCACTTTACACAAAATGAAGTACTTTTTGGAGTGTAGTCGCTGTTGCAATGTGGGAAACGCGGCAGCCAATTTGCGCACAGCAAGCTCCCACCAACAGCAATAGGATAATGACCAGATATTCTGTTTTGGTTATGTTGATTGAGGGATAAATATTGGCCAGGACACGGGGTATCTCCCCTACTCCTCTTCGACATAATGCCATGGGATCTTTTACATCCACCTAAGAGAGCAGACGGGGCTTCGGTTTAACGTCTCATCCGAAAGACGGCACCTCCGACAGTGCAGCACTCCCTCAGCATTACAGTGGCGTGTCAGCCTAGATTTAGGTGCTCAAGTCTCTGGAACGGGATTATGAACCCACAACTTCTGACTCAGAGGCGAGTGTGCTACTGAGCCACAGCTGACACTAACCATATATCATGCAACTTTTGAAGTGCTATGTTGCACCTAAATTAACAGAATCTATTGGAACATCCCTTGTTTTGTGCTTTGCAAATGAGGTAATTGCAGAGCATGCTTAATGTTGCTTGGGAAAAAGATGATATAAGCACGTGTTTACTCAACGTTCTGCTTGACATAGCTCATTGAAGTTCGGACCATGATGCGAATGGTGGAAGGAAGGATCCTATACGTAAAGTGCATCTCATTGAAAATCCCTTTGTTTCGATAGCAACAATCTCTCTTGCTGGTTCCATTTTCATATGATGGTTTCAGCTTGCAGAGACTTGTGTATTCCTTGTACCAGCTCAAGAGCTCATAGACTTTTGACAGAACTACAGAATGCAGAAGGAGTTATAAATTATGCAGAAGCTGCCATACTTTTATGCTTTGCTAATTGGGTGCTATATTTTTAATGCCAGTCAGCTGTACTAACACCCAAATTATGAAGTATTGGGTGCAAATTTGCCGTGGTATCATGGTGCAAAACGGACGCTAGCGAATCGGTGGCCCATTTTGCAACTCTCTCCAATTTAAATCGACTTCAATGGAAATAGAAACCTGGACAAAATTAAAACGGACTTCCGATTCGCCATCAGCCACTTTACTTTCTCACTCAAAGTCATAATTATCCCCATTGCTTGGTCGGTTTTCGGATTTTTCATTCCTTGATTAAGTCTGTTCGCACTATGCCCTTTGGTCACACAATAGAAGTTATGAAACCAGCAGCCTTTAAGTTGATCAGCACAGAATCCACTCCACAACAATAAATGGAAGAAAATCAAATAAAAGCTGCAATTTCTTATAATGTATATCAATTATACAGTCTATTTTTATTGGCATGTAGAGTGGTTCCTTCATTGTATTTTCAAGGCTGATAAAATGTTGATATTCCCAAAGACATCTCTGCTACAATCGGTGAGAACTCAGCAGGAAACTATGAAAATATTCCAGAACTGCAAACGGTTGGTACAGTTGTATTAATTTTCCACTATATTGGTGATCTCTGTAAACAAAAGGGAATCTATGCTTGTTTACCACAGTCTAAGTTACGGTTCCTGTAGTAGCAGTAAACTGGAGTCACATATAACCCGACCAGTTTGTGGGTGGCAGGCGATGTCGCCTGAGTGCATTCGTGGACCAGTTGGGTTTTTACGACAATCCAAAAATGCTCCTGCTGCTAGACAGAATATTGGGCTGAATTTTCACTTTTGCAACCGAATCCAAAATCGAGCGGAGCGTAAAATGGGCGTTCGATGCACTATTGCCCTTGTTCCAACCGGCGGTAAAAGTGAAAATTCACCTCCTGCAATTTCGTTTATGGGATGGGTCATTTAAGTAAGTGCATTTAATTTTTATCTCGGGATGTATGATGTTATGCTAACCACTAATTCTGAAGCAAATACATTCTTTGTGTAACTGTTTACAATTAAGAACATAAGAATATACGAACATAAGAAATAGTTGCAGGAGTAGGCCATTTGGCACTTCGAGCCTGCTCCGCTATTCAATAAGACCATGGCTGATTTGATCTTGGCCTCAACTCCACTGTCCCGCCCACTCCCAGAACGCTTGACTCCCCTGTAGCTCAAATAGCTGTCTATCTCCGCCTTGAATATATTCAATGACTCCGCCTCCACAGCTCTATGGGGTATAGAATTCCAAAGATTCAGAACCCTCTGAGAGAAGAAATTCTTCCTCATCTCCGTTTTAAATGGGCGACACCTTATTCTGAAACTATGCCCCTTGTTCTAGTTTCCCCCACGAGGGTAAACATCCGACCCTGCATCTACCCTGTCAATCCCCCTGAGAAACTTATAAGTTTCAATAAGATCACCTCTCATTCTTCTAAACTCGAATGAGTGTAGGCCCAACCTACTCAACCTTTCCTCATATGACAACCTTTTCATCTGAGGAATCAACCTAGTGAACCTTCTCTGAACTGTCTCCAATGCAAGTACACCCCTCCTTAAATAAGGGGACCAAAACTGCACGCAGTTCTCCAGTTGTGATCTCACCAGCGCCCTCTGCAGTTGTAGCAAGACATTCCTGCTTTTACACTCCAAACCCCTTGCAATGAGGGCCAACATTCCATTTTCCTTCCTAATTACTTGCTGTACCTGCATGCTTGCTTTTTGTATTTCATGTACGAGGATCCCTAGATGTCTCTGTACCGTAGCATGTTGCAGTCTGTCTCCATTTAAATAATGATTTGCTTTTTCATTCTTCCTAACAAAGTGGATAACCTCACATTTTCCCACATTATACTCCATCTGCCAAATATTTGCCCAATCACTGAACCTATCTATATCCCTTTGCAGACTCTTTGCGTCCTCTTCACTACTTGCTTTCCCACCTATCTTTGTATCATCAGCAAATTTGGCTACAGTACACTCGGTCCATTCATCCAAGTAATTGGTATACATTGTAAATAGTTGAAACCCCAGCACTGATCCCTTTGGCACCCCACTAGTTACAGTTTGCTAACCTAAAAATTACCCATTTATCCCGACTCTCTCTTTTCTGTTAGTTAGCTAATCCTCTATCCATGCAACTATATTACCTCCAAATCTGTGAAGTCTTATCTTGTGCAGTAACCTTTTATATGGCACCTTATCGAATGCCTGCCGGAAATCCAAACACACTACATCTACTGGTTCCCCTTTATCCACCCTGCTCGATACATCCTCAAAGAACTCTAGTAAATTTGTCAAATACGATTTTCCTTTCATAAAACCATGCTGACTCAGCTTGATTGTATTATGACTTTCTAAATGTCCTGCTATTACTTCCTTAATAATGGATTCCAGCATTTTCCCAATGCCAGATGTTAGGCTAACTGGCCTATAGTTGCCTGCTTTCTTTCTCCCTCCTCTCTTGAATAAGGGAGTTCCATTTGCGGTTTTCCAATTCGCTGGGACCTCTCCAGAATCCAGGGAATTTTGGTACATTACAACCAACGCATCCACAATCTCTGCAGCCATTTATTTTAAGCCCCTAGGATGCACGCCATCAGGTCCAGAGCACTTGTGAGCCTTTAGTTTCCCCAGTACTTTTCCTCTAGTGATAGTGATTGTTGTAAGTTCCTCCCTCCCTATTGCCTCTTGATTTTCAATTATTATTGGGATGCTTTTAGTGTCTTCTACCGCGAAGACCGATACAAAATATTTGTTCAAAGTCTCTGCCATTTCCCTGTTTCCCATTATTAATTCCCCAGTCTCATCCTCTAAGGGGCCAGCGTTTACTTTAGCTACTCTCTTCCATCTTATATAGCCGTAGAAGCTGTTACTGTCTGTTTTTATTTTTTATCCAAGTTTACTCTCGTAATCTATCTTCTCCCTCTTTATTTGTTTTAGTCATCCTTCGCTGATTTTTAAAAAAAATCCCAATCCTCTGGCCTACCAATAATCATCGCAACATTGTATGCCTTTTCTTTCAATTTGATACCATCCTTAACTTCTTTAGTTAGACACGGATGGTTCATCCTTCTCGTAGAGTACTTCTTTCTCACTGGAATACACCTTTCCTGAGAGTTATGAATGTCTCCTTAAATATCTGCAACTGCTTATCTACCGTCTTAACTTTTAATCTATTTTCCCAGTCTACTTTAGCCAACTCTGGCTCATACATTTTTAATTCCCTTTATTTAAGTTTAGGACACTAGTTTCAGACCCAAGGTTCTCACCCTCAAACTGAATTTCAAATTCTTTCATGCTATGATCACTCTTCCCTAGAGGATCATTTACAATGAGATCATTAATTAACCCTGTCTCATTACACATTACCAGATCTAAAATAGCCTGCTCCCTGTTTGCTTCCACAACGTACTGTTCTAACAAACCATCCTGAATACAATTTATGAACTTGTCCACAAGGCTACACTTGCCAATTTGATTAGTCCAATCTATATGAGGATAAAAATCGCTCATGATTATTGCATTACCTTTCTTACAAGCAAACATTATTTCTTAATTTATACTCTGTGCTACAGTGTAGCTACTGTCAGGGGGCCTATAGACTACTCCCACCAGTGACTTATCTCCCTTACTATTTCTTAGCTCCTCGCAATTTGATTATACATCTTGATCTTCTGAGCCAATATCATTTCTCACCAAGGCACTGATCTCATCCTTTATTAACAGAACTACCCCACCTCCTTTTCCTTTCTGCCTATCCTTCCTAAATGTCAAATACCCCTGAATTTTCAGTTCCCAGGTCACCTTGCAAAAACTAATGTCTCGCTAATGGATCTCAGATCAAAACCATTTATTTATATTTGTGCCGTCAACTCATCTATCTTGTTCTAAATGCTGGGTGCATTCAGAAAAAAAGCCTTTAATTTTGTCAATTTTACCATTTTTCTCTACTCTGATTCTATTTGCTGGTGTACTATTAATTTTCTATGCTCTGTCTCTTCATGACACACTCTGGTTATCATCACTCCTATCACTACCCTGCACTATTGCCTTCTCCTTTCTCTTTGACATTCTAAATACCCCCACCCACACTATTTAGTTTAACGCCCTATACACAGCACTAGTTATTCGATTCGCCAGGCCATTGGTCCAAGCCTGGTTCAAGTGAAGTCCGTCCCAACAGAACAGCTCCCTCTTTTCCCAGTACTGGTGCCAGTGCCCCATGAATCGAAATCCATTCCTCCGTCACCTATCTTTGAGCCACGCATTCATCGCTCTGTTGTTATTTACCCTGTGCCAATTTGCTCATGGCTCAGCTAGTAATCCAGTGATTAATAGCTTTCTAGTTCTACTTTTTC
Organism: Squalus acanthias; assembly: GCA_030390025.1. NCBI lineage: Eukaryota > Metazoa > Chordata > Chondrichthyes > Squaliformes > Squalidae > Squalus > Squalus acanthias. The sequence goes on from CM059453.1 coordinate 4,482,229, forward strand.
ATTTGTATCCTAGCTCCTCAAACTCCCTCAGCAGAACCTCTTTCTTAGTCCTCCCTATGTCGTTGTTTCCTACATTGACCACGACAACTGGATACTCGCCCTCCCAATCCAAGTTCCGCTCCGGCCCCGAGTAGCTGTCCTTCTCCCTGGCATCGCGCAGGCAAGACAGCCTTCGGTACTCACGCTCTTGGCTGCAGAGAACAGTATCGATCCCCTAACTATACTGCCCCCTACCACTACTACATTTATTTTTACTCCCCCCACTTGAATGGCTCCATGAACCACGGTGCTGTGGTCGGTTTGCTCATTCTCCCTTCAGTCCCTGCTCTCGTCCAGCCAAGATGCAAGAGCCTTGTACCTATTGGACAAGTGCAAGGGCTGAGGCTCCTCCAATGCTACGTTCTGGAATCCCATTCCTGCCTCCTTTCACTGACCACGGAACAAATTTAAAGTATTTATCTTCAGGGGTGTGACTGCCTCCTGGTTCAAAGTGCCCAGGTAACTCTCCCCCTCCCCGATGCATCAGAGTGTCCAAAGCACGGACTCCAGCTCATCAACTCTGAGTAACTTCTGTTTATCGAATTGCTTTTGTACAGGAGGGAGCTCCGAAACCAATTGATGAAGATTCCATTTACATTGTAAGGGAATTTTCCTGTTTATTCCTTTAAAGTATTCACCTTCATTAAAAAATAATTTCAGTTTTCTTTTGCTGCTTTCTATTTCTTGGCCAATCTGTTAGCTAAAAATAACCATTTATTTACCTTTAACAGGAATTACAACTGCAAGATCAGTCAGTTTACGGAGATCTGATAAGGTATGCGGGTATAACATGGTGCAACTGATTCACTATGCCGGTAGAAAGATATAGACATTTTATTTGTTCTCTTGGTATGGACATCACGTGCCAAGACAGTGTTTATGTCTGATCCCTAGTTGCCCTAAGGGCATTAAATGCCATCCATGGAGAGTTAGACTGGAGAAAGGTGTAGACTGGGTAGGGTGACATTAGAGAACCAGTTGGGATTTACAACAAATGCACATCTCACATCTTCATTCCAGTAAATTCAGCGGCGTTGGGCATTTTCTCACACCCAACACCCCGCTCCACCCTTGAAAGAGCATAGACTGCCTCTTCACGCAAGCAATGAAACCTGTTGCAATTTCCCCAAAGCAATATGTTTCACTGAAATTCTTCACACATACTTAGAGTCAACTTCATCTGTATTTTTGTTTCCACAGACATTAACTCTATTGGTGGCTCGTAGGGTATTGTTCGTTTGTGATTGGCTACAACAGAAGCTCAACGAATTTAAGAAGATGTGGCTGCAAGATACTTCGCTCAGCTGTCTCTTAAAATTGATGTTCCCTGCCACACCAGCCCATCTTGAGATTCTCGCTGAGATATCCTCTCTCAACCTCTACTGAGCGATTCCTCATATTCATGATTTCAAATTCCATCTCAACTCGCCTTGCCTTCTCTACTTTCATTTCAGTCCCCTTCTGCCCTCACCAAGCCTCTCCCTAGATATAAACTCTCTTGTTGATATTCATTCCGACTCTTCTCTTCCCTTCCTTGACTTCTCTGTCTCCATTTCTGGCAATAGGCTATCGACAAACATCCACTACAAGCCCACTGACTCCCACAGCTACCTGGACTACACTTCCTCCCACCCCGCTTCCTGTAAGGATTGTATTCCATTCTCCGAGTTTCTCCGTCACAGCCGCATCTGTTCAGAAGATTGTCTCCTTTCATAACAGTGCTTCCGATATGTCTTCCTTTTTCCTCAACCGAGGATCTCCCTCTACCGTGGGTGGCATGGACCTCGACCGTGTCCGTTCCATTTCCTGCACTTCTGCTCTCAACCCTTCTCCCTCCCAGAATAACGACAGGGTTCTCCTTGTCCTCAACTTTCACTCCAGCAGCCTCTACTTTCAATGGATCATCCTCCGCCATTTCCACCACCTCCAATGTGATCCCACCACCAAACGCATCTTCCACTCACCTCCACTTTCAGCATTCCAAAAGGGACCGTTCCCTCCGCAACACCCTGGTCCACTCCTCAATCTCCCCAACAGCCCCTCCCCACGGAACCTTCCCTTGCAAGCGCAAGAGATGCAACACCTGTCCTTTTACCTCCTCCTTTCTCACTGTCCAGGGCCCCAAACACCCCTTGCAGGTGAAACAGCGATTTACTTGTATTCTTGCAATTTAGTATACTGTATTCGCTGCTCACGATGCGGTCTCCTCTACATTGGGGAGACCAAACGCAGATTGGGTGACTGCTTTGCGGAACACCTCCGTTCAGTCCGTAAGGGTGACCCCGAGCTTCCGGTCGCTTGTCACTTTAATTCTCCCCTCCACTCCCACTCTAACCTCTCTGTGCTCGGCAGCTTACACTGTTCCAATGAATCTCAACGTAAACTCGAGTAACAGCACCTCATCTTTCGATTCGGCACTTTACAGCCTTCTGGACTTAACATTGAGTGAAACAATTGCAGACTATAACCACCCCCCACCCCCATTTTTTCAGGTGGCTGCTGGTCATGATTCTGCGATCCCCATTTGCAACATCTTATGTCTCCTGAGTTCAAACCTGGCACAGACTGTGCCTTGAGTCCCTTCCTCACGTCCCTCACATTCCCTGCCTCTGCACCTGCTTAAAACCTGTTACATCTCCAGCTATTTCCAGTTCTGACGAAAGGTCATTGACCTGAAACATTAACTCTGTTTCTCTCTCCGCGTATGCTGCCTGGCCTGCTGAGTGTTTCCAGCATTGTCTGTTGTTATGACTGAAACTGCGCATCTGCAACTGCTTCAAGTTCGTTAGCAGCAGTCGCGTCCTTTAATTATGAAGGGGTTTGATAGGGAACACCAAATAAGGCCATAAAAAAGCAAACCAAGCACTGGCGTTTATTTCTAGTGGGATAGAATTGACAAGTAGAGAAGTTATGCTAAACCTGTATCGAACCTTAGTTAGACCACACTTGTGGAATTCTGGTCGCCACATTATGAAAAGGATATGGAGGTACTGGAGAGGAGGCAAAAAAGATTAACAAGGATGATATAAGAAATGCGAGGGTATAACTTTCAGGAAATGATGAACAGACTTGTTCTCTTTTCTCTTGAAAAGAGAAGGATGAGGGGTGACCTATTACAGGTTTTTAAATTATGAAATGTCTTGATAGAGTAGACACAGAGAGTGTGTTTACACTTGTGGAGAAGAGCATAAATAGAGGCCATCAATATAAGATAGTCACCAAGAATTCAACTAGGGAAATCAGAAGAAGCTTCTTTACCCAGAGAGTGGTGAAAATGTGGACCTCGCCACCACAGGGAGTGGTTGAAGCGAATGGTATAGATGCATCTGAGGGGAGGCTGGATAAGCATATGAAGGAGAATGGAATAGAGGGTTATGCTGATAGAGTTATATGAGGAAAGATGAGGCTCCTGTGGAGCATAAACGCCAGCAAGGACTAGTTGGACCGAATGACCTGTTTCTGCGCTGCATATCCTATGTAATCCTATGTTTCCACTTAAGAGGGAATCCAAATCTGTGGGCTATCAATGTAAGACAGTCACGAATGAATCCAATAAGGAATTCAGGAGAAAACTCTTTACCCAGAGACTGGTTAGAATGTGGAACTTGCTACAACATGGAGCAGTTGAGGTGAGTAGCAAAAATCTATTTAAGGGAAAGCTTGATAAGCGATGAGGGAGATAGGAACAGAAGGTTGTGCTGATGCGGTTAGATGAAAATGGGTGAAAGGAGCCTTGTGCGGAGCATAAATACCAGCATGGACCATTTGGGCTGAAATTCCTGTTTCTATAGTGTAAATTCGATGTAACTCATAGAGTCGTAGAATCAAACAGAATAGAAGGAGGTCATTCAGCCTATCGTGCTTCTGCCGGCTTTTTGAAAGAGCTATCCAATTAGTCCCATGCCCCTGTACTTTCCCCCTAGATCTGCAATTTTTACCCTTCAAGTATTTATCCATGTATAATATAATTCTATGCAGTAATGTCCCTCCCCACCAAACATGGTCTTGATTATAGAAAACGGGCCTTAGTTAACTTGCGTTTCCATTTCCACGAACAGCTTATGCCAATGCTCCCAAATCCTGGGTCGCACAGAGTCTTTCTGTAAATGCCTCTGCAGGACTGAACATGCGACATTTCCTTTCTACAGTTTAACGGTTGGAATGCGGTTAGTCAGAAGGAAGTCCAGACGTTGTGACTACTGGTGCTGTGGAAGAGGTTGTGTAAACTGGACTTTCTCCTCTTCTTATCTCACCATCGCAGTCTTCCCTGGATGACATTATGATATTGATTTGTCGGAGCATTCCGTTAAACTGGCACAGTCTGCAGAGATCAAAAGCACTACTTTGAAATTTAACTTTTTCAAAATTGCACTCAATCATCACAGCGTTATTGCACCAGGGAGTTTCTATATATTTTTATGTAATAACTACGAGGCGTAAAAAATGAAATAAAAAGGCACCCCACGTTATTCTGTTTGAAATACTTAAGTTTATTCGATGCAGATCAGCAAGTTTGCGAGAAGCTCAAAATAACACTACCGCGGTTTTAGAACCATGGATTTTAACGCCAATAAAATAAATGAGGTGGGTCATTGCTTTGAGGTTGGGTAGCGAGAAAAAGGACCGTTTGCCAGAGGGGACAGTATTTGCTTGCTGACACTTTGCTGTTATTCAAAATACACAAAATAAAACATACCATAACCTTTTCTCTCCAGAAGTATAATTTCCTGGAAATATATTTGCTATTGTTCTGAAATGTTTAATTATCAGTTGCCCAAGATATAAGAACGAATAACTTGAACTAATGGACACAATTGTGTTTAATGCATTTGTTTATCTGTGTATCTAACTATCTCTATCTCTCTATCTATCTATCTATCTATCTATCTATCTCTCTATCTATCTATCTATCTATCTATCTATCTATCTATCTATCTATCTATCTATCTATCTATCTATCTATCTATCTATCTATCTATCTATCTATCTATCTATCTATCTATCCTCCCGCCTGGAGGAGTGCTAGGCCCATGCCTTTAACTAACAGTCATTTCAACTAACAGTTATAGAATGATCATAGAATGCCCCAGCCCAGAAAAAGGCCATTCGCCTCATCCTGCCCTGGCTCATTGAATGAACTATCCAATAAGTCCCACTCTCAGATTCTTGCTGCAAAGCCGTGAAACGGTGTCCTCTTCAAGCATTTAAGTTACGGTTATTTAAATACTTTTCTGTCACTCTCTATAATATATATATCCGAGAGAGTTGGTGTTCTTCTTATTTTCTTTATTTATATAGCGCCGTTAAGGTAGTAAAACGTCCCAAGGCGCTGCACAGGTGTAACATAAATAATTGCTAACTCTAAGAAACAAAGAGTTGAGTTTATATAGCGCCTTTCAATACCTCACACCTCCCCAAAGCGTTTTACAGCTAATGACGTATTTTGAAATGTACTCACTGTTGTAATGTAGGAAATGCAGAAGCCAAATTGCAAACAGCTATTTTGAAATGTACTCACTGTTGTAATGTAGGAACTGCAGAAGCCAAATTGCACACAGCAAGGTCCTACAAACAGTATTGTGACAATGACCAGATAATCTGTGTTTAGTGATGTTGGTTGAGGGATAAATATTGGCCAGGACCTGAGGCAATTTCACGTACAAACAAAGGCTTAGGGGGAAAAATTCGTTCGGTCGCTAATATCGCCCGGGTGCTAACTTTTGCTACAGGTGAAAAATAGCACCGGCGATTGCTATCTGCAATTTTAGCACCCCAAGTGGGAGGTGGAGCGCTAATTCAAGCGCTTCAATTCCTTCTTAGAAAGCTAACCCCGATTATCAGAGCGATGCATTCTGCAGCGCAAAGCACTTGTCCACATAGCGCTGCTGCTTAGAAGGGCACTTCCCCTCACTAAAGGGGAGGGCCCAAGCCCACAACTCTGCGGGTCCCTATCTGGACCCTCGGGAAGTGGGGTGCCGTGCCTGCAGCCCATCACTCAAGAGGATTGCCAGGCTGCCAGACCGCGGCACAGGCCCCACGTTTAAAGATGCAATAGGCCTCAACAAGTATGTGGGCCGATTTTTCCTGCCCCGCCTTCCAACTCCGCTGTAGTTAGCGCCCCGCGAGCCTCCTGCCACTCCATTCCCATCCCTGAATCGGTCGCTGACATCGCCCGGCGCAGATTCAACGGGCGCGGGCCAATTTTGCAGGCAGGGCGAAAACAGACGATGCGCATGGTGATGACGTCATCATCGCCTGTGCAGCGGAGTGGGGCCTACCGGTTACTACCACCACTTAAATCCTGCTGAATTTATCAGGATTTGTTAACATTGCTGCGCCCGGGCACAAATTCGTTTGCACCCCATTAGCACCCCCGGGGCCGCGAACAAGAGGCACACATGCACCAAATTTCTAACCCTTTGAATATCTGTCGGGCGGTGCCGCAAAACGGGCGGCATCAGATCGGCCGCCCGTTAGACGCAGCCCCTGATATTGAGTTCTATTGACAGCATCTGGTGGCCACCACAAAGTAACACGATTGAGAAATAAAAACTATAATTCGTAAAAACAGAAATACACAACAGCCCTGAAATTGCAGTCTCCCTGATGACCTAGTCTCACAGTACGCCGTCGTAATCCATTTGAAAGGCCCCGCAACATCTGGGTTTCCACCAAATCTGGAACTTGCGATCTGTCAAGGTATGCCTTGACAGATCACCTGAACAGCATGAAAAATCAGTATTGCTGTTGCAGAGTTGGGCTATTTGCCCAACAGCTACCCAGTAATTGACCAGGGAACTCTTAAAACTGGTGAAAGCTGGCGTAGGGCCTGCATTCATCAGTGTAAGGGTATATTTTATCCTTAATTTAACATTTAAATTCAAAAATGATGCAAATATACTTTAAATTAGCTTAGGCAAAAATTGGCAGATTAAGATGTTTAAAATTTTTTATCAAAAAACAAAATGTTTATTGAGGTTGGTGCAATGAAGGGACTTATGAATAAAATTGAAATTTATTACATTAATATTTATTATAATTGTGTAAATTGTGTAATTATTTGGGGATTACGTTGCATATCATTAGGGGATTTCCTTAGTAAATGATTGCAATGAAATCCTCCTTTGTGATTGGAGGACCGGGCCCACTTGATCCTCGGGGCGCTTCTAAAACGCCTGCGTCCCTGGGATCCGCGGGCCTTTCCGCTGACATTCGGCTGGAGGCCCGTGACCGGACCTCTCTACAGCCTAGACGCCTGGAGGTGGGTTCAGCTTTGCTTCGCGGGCCGGAGGCATAATCTGGAGATTCGCCTCTGACTGCAAGTTCTGGCCTTTGAAATTAAACCTGAGATATGCTACGCACTGACCGGAAGAATCTGGAAAATAACTTCGTGCATCAACCTCAACAATACGAACTTGTATAGAAAATATCTGAGAATTTCCAGAACAGATAACACGCGGCTGTCTCGGAGCACCACTTTGCCTCAATGATTGTCCTTGTTTGCCCCAGTAACAAGCCAACCATTTCGATTATTCCCCGACAGGTTTACTGTCTATGGAAACAAAACAAAACAATCATGAACCACTTTCCAGTGACACCAATGTTGCATGCTTTAATTTCTGAATACTAACAGTTTAAAAAGACAACAGCAGATATTATTGATATTTAAAATAAATTGAAGCTCCCTTGAGGGATGAAATTCGACTTGGACAGGAACGCAAAACGTGCGGTATCGGATTGGTCACCCGTTACATGCAGTGCCTGATATTCCGTTCCAAAGACTGCAATTGCCTGCTTTGTGCCACTGGCTGATATGAATTTACAACCCATCGACGACAATATAATTTAATATCTGGTGGGGGCTATAACGGCCGACAGATGTGCTAACGCTCGTTTTGCGTCGCCACCCGAGTCGAATTCCTACCCTAATGACCGGATTGTTGGAAATGTTCATAAGGTGCTCAGTATGTAGCTTCGCAATCAGAACGCATTGTTACTTGACGCATATCTCCTATTCCATACCTGACATACTTTTCTCTCAATATTTGATCAATTGTAGTTTTTTATACCAACCTACCTGTTCAGATCGTGATAAATCGATTGTTCTCGCAGATTTAATTCCTGTGAAAAGGACATAAACAAGTATGTAATCTGTAAATTCTATTTAGTGAGATTGAATAGAATGGCTCTGTACTCTCTGGCATTTAGAAGAATGAGAGGTGATCTCAATGAAACATACAAATTCTGAGAGGGATTGACAGTGTAGGTGCTGAGAGGTTGTTTCCCCTTGGCTGGATAATCTAGAACTAGGAGGCATAATCTCAGGATAAGGGACGGCCATTTAGGACTGAGGTGAGGAAGATTTTCTTCGCTCAGAGGGCTGTGAATCTTTGGAATGTTCTGCCCCAAAGGGCTGTGAATGCTGAATCGTTATGAATATTCAAGGCTGAGATAGATAGATTTTTGGACTCTTAGAGAATCAAAGGATATGGGGAGCGGGTGGGAAAGTGGAGTTGAGGTCGACGATCAACCATGATCTTATTGAATGGCGGAGCAGGCTCGAGGGACCGTGCGGCCTACTCCTGTTCCTTATTCTTATATCTTTGTGTTCTTGTCTCATTTAACATTAGATTAAACTGGAGTGGCTCCAGGTTACTTCACAGCACTGTTGGAACATAAAGGCAATTTTTTTAAACTTTCTGCGATACTGTAAACTGGATGGTTTCGAATCGGCCTCCCCTTACACACCTTGCCCTCCCGCCGGGTGTAAAGTGCACAGCTAATTTGATATCTCCCTTTGTAACCTAGCCCCCACAGTTAACATCACCCAGGAGTCCTATTTGTCTTATTGGCAGAAAAATAGGTGTGCGGCTGGAAAGTTCTCAAAGCTATTGTAGTGTTGTGGTTATGTCGCAGCACTGGTGACCCAGAGTTTGGGAGTTCACATCAGAAGATAACGGCTTAGAATACTGAATTCAAGACGTTGGTCATTTGCAGGCTACCAGCCCTAATAAAGTTTCTATAAATGCTAAGGAAGAGTTAATAAAGCCCAAGTGATTCATTAATGTCCTTCAGAGGTGGGACCCTGGATTATTACTACTGAATGTGAGGCTATACGTAGGAACATCATGAACAGGAGTCGGCCGTTCAACCCCTCGGTCCTCCTCCCCCATTCAAGTACATCTTGCCTATACTGCACATCAACTCCATTTTCCCGCTTTTGCTCCATATCCCCTTGTAGCCTTTCTAGCAAACTTCCATCAAACTCAGTCTTGAAAGCTCCAATTGTCTCAGCATCCACAGCCGATTGGGGAAGAGAGTTCCAAATTTCTAGGAACATTTGTGTGAAAAAGTGCTTCCTGATTTCACTCCCTAATTGCCCGGATTATGTCCCATTGTTTTTGATTGCCCCAGCAGAGAAAATAGTTTCTCCTCATCTACCCTAGCCAATCCTTTGAACGTTTCAAACCCCTTGATCAGATTAGCCCTCAATCTCAGGTTCTCAATGGAATACAAGCCAAATTAATGCAACCTGTTCTCATAAACTGGCCCATTAAATCACGGTATCATTCTGGTGAAACTGAACCGCAACCCCTTCTACGGCAATCTATCCTTCCTGAGAAACAGTGCCCCTAATTAAATGCAATAGTCCAGATGAGGTCTGACCAAAGCTCTCTAGAATGGAGCATGACTTCCTCCCCAATGTATTCCAACCTACTTGTGATAAATTAAATTAAGCTTTCTGATTGCTTTTTGTTCCTGTCTACTTGGCTTTGATCATTTATGTACGTAATCGCTGAAATGTCCTTGCTCATCCACGTTACCCAGTTTCACACCATTTAAAAAAATATTATTATTTATCTTTCTTGGATCGAAAGTGAATGATCTCACAATTGCCCACGTTGAACTCCATTCGCCGTAGTTTTGTCTGCTCAGTCAATCACTCTGTGCTTCTTTGCAAGCTTCTACTCCCATCTGATCTACTTACTGACCCTCCTAATTTAGCGTCATATAATCTTGGAGTGGTAGAATAGGAAAGCACAGAAGGAGGGCAGTACGCCCATCGAGACTGCACTGCCTCGTTCGAATAGCATTCTAGTTAATCCCACTCCCCTGCTCTTTCCCCACAGCCATGCATCTTGTTCTCTTTCAAGTATGTATTCAATTCTACTTCAATGTTTCCAGAGTATTATTTAAATGTTGATAGATTGGTAAATGTTGATGTACAAAGGGAAATGGTTGTCCTTGTACACCAATCACTGAAAGCAAACATGCAGGTGCTGTATGCATTTAGGAAGGCAAATGCTATGTTGGCCTTCATTGCAAGAGGATTTGAGTGCAGCAGCAAGGATGTCTTACTACAGTTATACACGGCCTTGGTGAGACCACACTTGGAGAACTGGCTGCAGCTTTGGTCTGACAGGACTATTGTATGAGGAGAGATTGGATCGAATAGGCCTGTATCCATTAGAGTTTAGAAGAATGAGCGGGGATCTAATTGAAACGTATAAAATTCTGGCAGGGCAAGACAGCCTGGATGCAGGGAGGATGTTTCCCCTGTCTGGGGGGTCTAGATCGAGGATTCACAGTCTCAAGTTACGGGGTAGGACATTTAGGACTGAGATGACGAGAAATATCGTCTCTCAAAGGGTGGTGAACCTCTAGAATTCTCTACCGTAGAAGGCAGTGGAGACCAAGTCACTGAATATATTTTAAGGATAGAGATAGATTTCTAGACCGAAAAGGCATCAAGGGGTATGGGGAGAGAGCGGGAATATGGTATGGAGATAGAGGATGAGCCATGATCAATTTGAATGGCGCAACAGGCTCAAATGTCCGAATGGCCTACACCTGCTCTTATTTTTCGAAGTTCTATGTCTCTAATTCCACTTTGAAAGTTACTATTGCATCTATATCCACCACCCTCTCAGGCAGTGCATTCCAATTCCTTACACTCCTTGCATAACAAAGCTTTTCCTCATGTCGCCTCTGGTTCTTTTGCCAATCACCTTAAATCTGTGCCCTCTGATTATCGAATATTGTGCCATTGAAATAGCTTCTGTTTATTTCCTCTTTTGTAAGCCCAGAATGATTTGAACACCTCCATTAAATCACCTCTTAGCCTTCTCTGCTCTGCGGAGAACAACTCCAGTTTCTCCAGTCTATGCAGGTAACTTTAATCCCTTATTCATGGAACAGTCTAGTACATCTGTCTGTACCCTCTCCAAAGCCTTCAGGACCTTGCTAGAGTGTGGTGCCCAGAATTGGACACAATACTTCAACTGAGGCCGATCGCGTGTTTTATAGAGGTTTAGCATAACCTTCTGGCTCTGGAACTATTTGCCTCTGTTTATAAAGCTCAGGATCGCATATGCTTTATTAACTGCTTTGTTAACCTATCCTATCAACTTGGAATAATTGTGCACAAGCACCCCCATGTTTCTCTGTTCTTCAACCCCCTTTAAAATTTAACAATTTATGGTCTCACCTCATTCGACCTACCAAAATATATCACCTCCCACATCTCTGCATTGAATTTGATCTGCCATGTATCCACCCATTCCACCAGCCTGTCTCTCTCTTCTTTAAATGTCTTACTATATTCCTCACTGTTTACTACATTTCCAAGTTTAGTATCACCTGCAAATATTGACTTTGTGCCCTTTACCCCTCATGTCATTAAGTATATCAAAAACAGCAGTGTTCCTGTTACTGAAGTTTGGGGAACGCCACTGTATACCGACCTCTACACCGAAAAGAGCCAGTCACCACAATCCTCTGTTTTCTATTCCTTAGCCAATTTTGTATCCATGCTGCTGCCCTTTTTATCCCATGGGCTTTAATTTTCCTAATAGGCCGAATATGTGGTATTTTATGAAACGCCTTTTGAAATTTCATACACACAACACCAACTGCATTGCCCTCATCAACCCTCACAGTTATCTGATCAAAAAACTCAATCAATTTATTCAGACCGATTTGCCCTTAAAAAATCCATGGTGGCTCGCCTTTATCAGTTCATGCTTGTCCAAGTGGCTGTTAATTTTCACTCGAATTATTGTTTCTAAAGCTTCCCCACCACCGACGTTAGGCTGACTGGCCTGTAATTGCCAGGATAATCCTACCTCCTTTTTTGAACGAGGCTGTTACATTTGCAATCCTCCAGTCCTCGGGCCCCACTCCTGTATCTAAGGAGGATTGGAAGATTGCGGCCAGCACTTCCACAATTTCTACCTTACTTCCCTCAGCAGCCTAGGATGCATCCCAACCGGACCGGGTGACTTATCCACTTTAATTATTGCCAGCCTTTCTAGTACATCTCTTTATGTATTTTTTTCATCCTGTATCCAGGCAATGTCCTCGTTTGCCGTAGCTTTGGGCTGGTCCTGTTCCTTGCGATCTTGTTTGTACAATATCCTATTCCTTCAGCCAAGTCATTAATAAATATGGTGAAAAGTTGAGGCCCCTGAACAGATCACTGGGAACCCCACTTGTCACATCCCATCATTCGGAGTACCTATCCTATATCCCACTCTCTGCCTCCTAAGCTCACAAACAATTTGCAACTCGAAGCCAAAGGCAACAGCCTATTCCATGCACTGTAATTATTGCTGACACTTATCCCAATTACACACTATGTAGCTGACCATCAGCTTCTCGGAGGACCTGAGGATTGGCAATAACTGCAGGTTTGAGCAAATCCTGAGAACAAAACAAGAAAAGGGGAAATGGTTTACAGGAATGAAGAAATTCGCACTCTTACCGTATATGTTGCATCTGCATCTGGTGACTTCCCATCTCTATTCTGTAACTGAATCAATTATAGGAGAAATGCATTAAGATAGAAATGGGTTTCACGCACAGCGAAATTATATAGAATTTCAAGAATTTGCTTTACATGAAATGTTGGTGTAAATTTGGGACCAAAAATCAACTAAAGTTGGATTTTAATTGTATGCCTACATTGTCGTAATATTTCTGTATATTGTTGCATCATGTGGTGAACTTTGCACAATTTTCTTCATTTTTTTGTCTTCTTTGGTCTTACATTCCATGCAAAACAGGAAACTGCAAATGTCGTTTTTCAAGACATAGGGGTAGGATTTCGACTTGAGAGATACCCAAAACAAGCAACATCACATCGGCTGCCTGTTATACGTCTGGACTGATATTCAGTTCCATAGACTTTCACGTTACCGCTCAAGACAGGTTTCTGTCCCAGAGATAGTAAACAGCCTCAAATGTAACTATTGGCACTTACAATAACCAACACGTATTCGTTCTGTTTGCTTAGCTCAAGATTGCATTATACTGTTGCCCATGTTTTATTCTTCCAGTATAAATAAAACTATATGGCATAGAAATTTCTCTCGGGCGGTGGCCCGAAACGGGCGGTATACGATTGGCCGCCTGTATTGCGCCATGACTGATATTCAGTTCCATTGCAGTCAATGCACCTGAATACCAGACGCTGGGTATAACGTGTGTTCGATTCTATACCTCCGTTTTGCGCCATGGCCCGAATTAAATTTCCGGCCCTAATTTATTCAGTTCCTCTTCAAGCTCTTTGCTTTGTCTGCTACCCACGACACCAATACAATGACACACTTTACAGGAAAGGCAGCAACCTCGACATTCTCTGGGTTTCTAAACTGTTCGAATACCGCCACTGTTGAGGTGGCCTCATGGGCAGTGGAAGAGGTTCATGTGAGGATATTAAAATAGGCAGTTACTTACCCACTGGGACAGTTAGGCTTTCAGGTTCTTTTATTTTAAATTCATTTTCGGGATGTGGGCGTTGTTGGCTCGGCCGGAATTTATTACAAGTCCCTAGTTGCCCTTGAGCAGATGGTGGAGGGCTTGCTTTTTTGAACTGTTTTGGATAACGGTTTGATACGACTGACTGGCTTGCTGGGCCATTTCAGAAGGCAGTTAAGAGTCAACCGAATTGGAGTCACATATAGACCAGAACGGGAAAAGGCCAGCAGGTTGCATCCCCTAATTGACAATAGTGAACCAGTTGGGATTTTACAACAATCCAATGGCTTCATGGGCACTTTTACTGATACCAGCATTTTCTTTCCAGATCTAAAAAAATACTTCAAATGGATAGATCGTCACTTGATATAATATTAAAGTCAAAGTACATAAAAATGGGTAGTGGTGCAGAATAGACTGCCGACTCACTATCACCCATTTTGCATTATTGCACAAACTCAAGATCTGCTCCAATCTCTCGAATTGCCATGGTGGGATTTGAACTTTCGTCCCCTGCAGTATTAGTCCACTATTTGTTGTAATTCTGGTTGTGGCGTAGTGATAATAAAAATGAAAGGGGGGCCAGCGTGACTTTTCCCAATAGTGGGAAACGGATGATCCCTCAGCAGCCTAGGATGTATCTAACCCGGACCGGCTGACTTATCTACTTTAAGTATCGCCAGCCATTCCAGTACCACCTCTTTATGTATCTTTTATGTCATCCGGTATCCAGGGCAATGATTTTGTTTACCATAGCTTTGGGCTAGTTCTGTTCCTTGCGATCTTGGATGTACAATTCCCTATTACTTTAGCCAAGTCATTAAGAAATAAGGTGAAAAGTTGAGGCCCGTGAACAGATCACTGGGAACCCCACTTGTGACATCCCATAATTCGGAGTACCTACACTATATCCCGACTCTCTGCCTCCTTAGCTCCCAAACATATTGCAACTCGAAGCCAAAGGCAATAGCCAATTCCATGCACTGTAATTATTTCTGACACTTATCCCCAATTTCACACTATGTAGCTGACCATCAGCTTCTCGGAGGACTTGAGAATTGGCAATAACTGCAGGTTTGACCACATCCTGAGAACAAAACAAGAAAAGGGGAAATGGTTTACAGGAATGAAGTAAATCGCACTCTTACCGTATATGTTGCATTTCCATCTGCTGAATTCCCATCTCTAAACTGTAACTGAATCAATTATAGGAGAAATGCATTAAGATAGAAATGGGTTTCTTGCACAGCGACAATATATAGAAAAACAAGAACTTGCTTTACGTGAAATATTGATATAAGATCGTGACCAAAATTGAAGAAAAATTGGATATAATGTGTCTGTCTACATTGTCGTAATATTTCTGTATATTGTTGCATCATGAGGTAAACTTTACACAATTTTCTTCACTTTTTTGTCTTTTTTTTCATATACTGCATGCAAAACATGAAACTGCAAATGTCGTGTGTCAAGACATAAGGGCAGGAATTCTACTTGAGAGATACACTAAACAAGCAACATCACATTGGCTGCCTGTTATACGCCCGGACTGATATTCAGTTCCATAGACTTCCACCGCCAATTTTGCGGTACTACTCAAGACGCGTTTCTATCCCAGAGACACTAAACATGCTAATGTGCAACTATTGCCACTTACAATGGGCAACACGGATTCGTTCTGTTTGCTTAGCACAAGATTTGTTTATACTATTAACCATGTTTTATTCTTCCAGAACAAATAAAACTATATGGCCTAGAAATTCGTCTCAGGCGGTGGACCAAAATGGGCGGTATACGATTGGCCGCCTGTATTGCACCATGCCTGATATTCAGTTCCATTGCAGTCAATGCACCTGAATACCAGACGCTGTGTATAACGGGTGTTCGATTCGATACCGCCCGTTTTGCGCCATCGCCCGAATTAAATTTCCGGCCCTAATTCATTCAGTCCCTCTGCAAGCTCTTTGCTTTGTCTGCTACCCACGACACCAATACAATGACACACTTTACAGGAAAGGCACCAACCTCGACATTCTCTCGGTTTCTAAACTGTTCGAATGCCGCCACTGTTGAGGTGGCCTCATGGGCAGTGGAAGAGCTTCCTGTAAGAATATTAAAATAGACAGTTAATTACCCACTGGGACAGTTAGGCTTTCAGGTTCTTTTATTTTAAATTCATTTTCGGGATGTGGGCGTTTTTGGCTAGGCCGGAATTTATTACCAGTCCCTAGTTGTCCTTGAGCAGATGGTTGAGGGCTTGCTTTTTTGAACTGTTTTGGATAACGGTTTGATACGACTGACTGGCTTGCTGGGCCATTTCAGAAGGCAGTTAAGAGTCAACCAAATTGGAGTCACATATAGGCCAGAACGGGAAAAGGACAGCAGGTTGCCTCCCCTAATAGATATTAGTGAACCAGTTGGGTTTTTACAACAATCCAATGGCTTCATGTGCACTTTTACTGATGCCAGCATTGGATTTCCAGATTTTATAAAAAAATGAGTTCAAAGGGGTAGATCGTGACTTTATATAATATTAAAGTCAAAGTACATAAAAAATAGGGAGAGTTGTAAAATGGGCTGCCGACTCACTATCACTCAATTTTCCATTAACGCACAAAGTCAAGATCTGCCCCAATCTCTCGAATTGCCATGGTGGGATTTGAATTTACGTTCCCTGGAGTATTAGTAAACCATTTGGTATAATTCTGGTTGTGGCTGTAGTGATTACAAAAGTGAAAGGGGGCCATCATAACTTTTCCCAAGAGTTTCAAACGGATGACCACCAATTGTTGGTCCATTATACATGAACTGAAAATCGGATGAGGCATATAATGGGCGGCAGATCGGATAATTGTGTTTTACACTATTGGCAGCAGCAAAAATTACCCACAGAGACCCCTTTTCTGTTCAATGTAACTTCCGCTTTTCCTTTGGTAAGCATCAGCACTTTGCCTTCTGTGGCCAACAGTTCCACACAATGATGCAATGAGCAAGCTCTCTAATTTCTGCCAAACACAAACATCGGAAGGGAAGCTCATACTCCAAAAAAGTGATAGCTTTCATTTCCCATGCAAGTTATTCCTAGCCTCTTTATAAATAACATAGCCGATTAATTTCTGTCCAAATTCACGTCAAATGAAACCTTTAGCAAACAATCGTTAGAGAAGGTTTCTGCTGCATCGGTTTGGAGACCAATCCGGGTGACCGAGGAAAACCTCCCTGGGGGTAAATTTTAGCTTTTAGTAATCGTGGCAAACGGGCGATATTGGATCGGCCTCTTCTAATACAGCCTGCCGAATTTACTTTTCCAATAATGTCTGAAGTTAAACTTGCCCGCTTCTCCCGAACCACTGCCTGTTCTAAACAGACCCTACTGCATTCATGCAGTTTTCTAATAGAACAAAATTGAAAGACTGTTGGGCTTTTCATTGCAAAATTGTGATTGTCCGAAGATATTACGGGAGATGAAATTGCCAGTAATGCAAAACTGGATCATCGCCAATTGCGTAGGTCAATTTCAACCCCTTGCTCTAATCAGTTAGAAATATTAAGGGGCGATACTCGGCTTGTGTGGTAGTCTAAAAGGGGCAGCAGTGGATCGGCCGCGAATTATACATTCCACCTGATATTCAATTCCATTGAATCCAATGCAGCTGAATATCGGGCAGGGTGAATAGCAGGCGACCAATGCCATACCAGCGGTAAGATTTATTTCTACCCCTAATCTTCGAGGCTTTATGCAATGATGTTATGCCCCTTTTGCTCAGCTGTAATCGATTAGCTCGTTTCTCTGGATACCTCTCGCCATGCACAGAATTAAGAACATAGAACATAACAAATAGGAGCAGGAGTCGGCCATTTGGCCCTTCGAGCCTGCTCCGCCTTTCAATCAGATCATGGCTGCTCTTCTACCTCATCTGCACTTTCCTGCACTATCCCCATATCGCTTGATGCCCTTAATATTCAAAAATGTATCGATCTCTGTCTTGAATATACTCAACGACTGAGCCTCCACAGCCCTCTGGGGAATTACAAAGATTCTCCAGCCTCTGAGTGATGAAATTTCACCTCATCACATTCCTACATGGCCGACACCTTATTCTGAGACTGTGACCCCTGGTTCTAGACTCCCCAGCCAGGGGAAGCATACTCCTTGCATCTACCCTGTCAAGCCCTGTTAAAGTTTGTATGTTTCAATGAGATCACCGTTCATTCTTCTAAACTCTAGAGAATATCGGCCTAGTCTGCTCAATCTCTTTATAGGACAATCCCCCATCCCAGGAACCAGTCAGGTGAACCTCCGTTGCATTCCCTCTATGGCAATTGTATCCTTCCTTAGGTAGAGAAGCCAAAACAGTACAGAATACTCCAGGTACGGTCTCACCAGGGCACTATTCAATTGCATGTAATACATCTTTACTCTTATACACAAATCCTCTTGTTGTAAAGGCCAACATACCATTTGCTTTCCTAATTGCTTGTTGCACCTGCATGTTAGCTTTCAGTGATTCGTGTACAAAGACACCCAGGTCCCTCTGAACACCAACATTTCCCAATCTTTTGCCATTTAAAAAATACTCTGCTTTTCTATTTTTCCTTCCAAAGTGGATAACTTCACATTTCTCCACATTATATTCCATTTGCCATGTTCTTTCCCACTCACTTAACCTGTCTATATCCGCTTGAAGCCTCCTTGCATCCTCCTCACAACTTACATTCCCATCCAGCTTTGTATCATCAGCAAACTTGGGTATTGCAGATGTCGCGTGTCAAAATGTTGCTACTCTTTAGAGTTCGACTTTTTCAGTTTTTGTTAACTTGTCTGGGCATATCGAGGCACATTTCACTTGTTTAATACATAAAAATGCAACTGATATAATCCCAGTCGTAAATAAGACCATAGGAACAGGTTTGGCCCTTCAGCCCCATTGAGCCCATTCTGTCATTCAGTGGATCATGGCTGATCTGCACCTCAACTCCATTTACTTGCCTTGGTTCCATATCCATTGATAGCATTACCTAACAGGCATCCATCGCTCTCAGTCCTGAAAATTTCAATTGACCCCCCATCATTAACTGCCTTTTAGGAGAGAGAGTTGCACATTTCTACTACGCTTTGCGTGAAAATGTGCTTCCTGATTTCACGTATGAACGACCAAGCTCTAATTATAAGCCGATTCCCCTTGTTCTGAATCCCCACAACACGGGAAATAATTTATCTTTATTTACCCCATCCAAACATTTGTCATTTTAAATTCCTCGATTAGATCACCTTTCAACATTCTATACTCAATGTATTTGCTGTTGCCTACACTCGATTCAACTGGCAGAGGAGTAGCTGAGTGCCACTGTAACTCACTCATGTCCACATCTCACGACTACTTTCCAGGTTGCATGTTGAAATGGCGCATAAGAGATGTGAAACAGACATAAACAGAGAGACAGAGAGAGGGAGAGGGAGAGCGAGAGAGAAAGCGAGATAGAGGGACTGAGTCAGCAACAGAAAGATAGTGATAGAGCGAGAGGGACAGAGAGTATAAAACGGGGAGAGGGGGACACGATAGAAATAGATAAAGATAAAGGAAGAGAGATAGTCAGATAGATAGATAGATAGATAGATAGATAGATAGATAGATAGATAGATAGATAGATAGATAGATAGATAGATAGATAGATAGATAGATAGATAGATAGATAGATAGACAGAGATAGAGAGAGAGATAGAGCGAGAGGGACAGAGCGAATGAGAGAGGTAAATCTACAGAGAGCTGTGCGCAAAGGGTTTGGCCTCAAACGAAAAGCACGATATGGCACAACTCAGTAACCATCTCCCTGGTAACTGCGATATAACATACGCTGCTTTTTAAGTCCTATCCAGGAAATAGGTTATGTGCCAATAGATCTGTCCCTGTGATCATTGGTGGAAGGGACTGTGAGGGTTCTGTGTGATCTGTCCTCGCTTTCAATCTGTTATTTAATGTGTCCAAATCAATAATTATGAACAGTGCTAAAAATAGTGCTCATTCTCTGAACGGCGTCATACTTCACACCTCTAGTGCCATGTGAGGACAAACAATGATCGGGACATTTAAATTGAAATCAGCAGACGTCAATGTCAATGGGAACAGTATTGTTACAAACAGACATATCAAGATTGATATCGGTAACAAGCGTGTTTACATCCAGTTTGGCGCCGATAAGGAAATGCAATCGCACATTTTGGGGGTAAAGATTGTCGGGGCGGTGGCACTAAACGGGCGCTATTACATCGGCTGTCATATGCCCCGCTTGATGGTTAATTCTGTTGAAGTCAATGGAGCTGAGTACACTGCACTATCTTAAACGAGGTTGTAACCCTAATGTTTTTCACTGGGTTTAGAACAAATGGTAATGGGTTCTCAATCATTACTTGGTGACATTGTTGTGGATTTTGAGACAGGTAATGACAGCAAACTGTCAGCGTTCGCCATCATTATCCCTCTGAAACTGACCGTAACTTCAGAATTTAGTGCATGCGCATCTAAAAGTGGAAATCCCCACGTTGTGGTCAGTCATTTACTGCTCCGACACAGGCTGCGCTGTGGAACCCCTCACCACATAGTCGATAATCAATGAAATCAGTGGAACTGACAAAACATGAGCGTTTCAGCGGTAATATCGCTTTTAAATACCCCATAAAATGTTAAGCCTTGCTGGAATAGATGGAACTGGGGCTTTAACAGCATAATGAATGCTAAACAAATGTTATGGCGCTGAAAATCTAATTTGTATGTTTGTGGAATGTCAAATTTCTCCATTGTAATAAAAATTACAATTGAAAAAAATATAAGTTTTTTCATGATATTTCAGGTTCTACCTTATCGCCATGTGAATGTCCCAATCTTTATTTCGCATTCTGTAACACTTTTCAAAAGTGAGATCAAAAGCTGCTTTTTATTTCCTGGTTTGCTCTCTGTGAGAATTCTTCAATGCGATTGGCTGCTGCCATGCCTCTGTCCATTGATAACATATTGTGGTAGATATTCACCTTGGGCGGCAGAACAAAATGGGTGGTATTGCATCGGTTGTTCATTATATAAATTCAATAAAAATAAAAATTGGGGAGATTGCCAGTTTGCTATTACCCATTTTATACTATCGGGTCGGGGGGGGGGGAGGTTATATAAAATAAAGCATAACAGGAAACCCACCTCTTTTGTCACATTTGTGACAATTGGAAAAAGGTAAGAGAACCAGTTGCATTCTGGTTCCTGGGCAGAGATATCTATATTAATGCAACATTATAGGTTTGTAAAATTTACAAGCTTTCCTCTTCCAATAATTCAGTTATTTCACGTTTGGGTTTTAAAAGATTACAAACTATAGGAGTAGAAATTCTTCTAAGGCAGTATCGTATTGATCACCTGTTATAGGCTCCGTCCAATATTCAATTCTATTACAGCCAATGGAAATTAAAATCAGCCTGGGTATTTAACGGGCGCTCGATCCGACACCACCCATTTTGTGCTAACACTTGCGAATCATTTTTTCTATACCTTTTGAAAAGTATTCTCTCACTTTTCCCACATTTTTATTTACAAATCTGCACAGATAGTGCAACACAGGCAAAGGAGAGAATCGTAGAAACAAACCGGAGTTTTCTGCTGTGAAACATCCGAGCCTTTTATAGGTGAACACGACGACCAGTATAATTAAAGTCACGCCAATTAAAACACAAGTAATGATCACGACGGTGAAAACTGACGTACTTAGCATTGAAGTGCCACCTGGAAACAAAAATATTAACAATTATTCGGATAGCAGCACATGGCCGTTCAATAATTTAACAAGGTGATAGCCGTTCACTGCTGAAACATACAAACAAATCTTTACTTTATTCATTTCAGTATACTGCGATATAATATGTTAAAGTAAAAAGAAAGACTTGCATTAATATTTTTGCGACCTTTTGCGACTACCGGACGTCCCAAAGCGGTTTATAATCAATGTAGTAATTATTGAAATGTCGTCACTGTTGTAATGTAGGCAACGCGGCAGCCAATTTGCGCACAGCAAGCTCCCACAAACAGCAATGAGATAATAACCAGATAATGGGCCAAAAATTCGTCTTTCCGGCTTCCTGCGGGTGCAAGCATCACACGCTTACTTACCTACCGCGCCTGCCATTGTGCTTCGGGCCCACAAGGAATTCCGGTCCTGGGCCTCCTGCAGCTGCCGGTGTGCAGTGCTTACGTATCCCAGGGGCGCAGTTATTTCGAAGCGTCCCCTGGGATCACATGGGCCATGGAGAGCCAATCCTAGCAGGAAATTTTCATTCATAGATTTGACAGGAAGACCTGTCAAATCTATAAATAGAGATCGGCCCCAAAACCACACTTAAATATCAAATATTTTTTTAAAAAATCATCACATTTTTAAAATAACTATAAATTACATAAATTAACTACTTTAAACAAAAATGTAAATTTTTGAAAAAATTAATTAAACTTTTTAGTGGTGCTAAAAATAAACTTACCTTTCTTTAAAGTATGTAAAAAAGATAAACCTGTTGTAAAACTGTTTAAATTGTAATGAATTAACCACTTACCTTGTTAAAACAGGCCCTGCGCCTCCTTTTTAAGTGTGCAGATTTTCCATACTTATCCTCATGGATAAAACTGAAAAAAAAAACAAAGTTCGCTGCGTGTGCGCAGCGTCTTCTGCGCACGCGTTCGACTTATGAACCCCTTCCTTCAGGGGAACGGAAGTTCCGGTTTCCCGCGCATGCGCAGTGCATGCGTGAAACCGGTACTTCAGGTGTCCTTCCGGGTGAGTGCACAACGCGTACTCACCCGACAAGTGCCGAATTTCTGGCCCAATCTGTTCTGAGTGCTATTGATTCAGGGGCAAATATTGGCCAGGATACCGGGAGAACTCCCCTGCTCTTTGAAAATAGTGCCATGGGATATGTTATGTATGTCTCAGAGAGCAGACGGTGGCTCGGTTTAACGTCTCTTCCAAAAGACGGCACCTCAGACAAGACAGCGCTCCCTCAGCACTGCACTGGAGTGTCAGCCTACATGTTTGTGCATTCCAAGTGGTTAAATTTGATGTTAACGGTACAGCTCAGGTTTTGGGGTCTTTTGGGGCACGGTAAGTCCAGCTGCGATTACTACACGAATGTAATTATCTTTTATTTACAGGAAGCAGCGGACAAATCTGCTTTATACATTTTTTTAAATTAAAGCAAAGTACTCAAAGTTCAGTTTCCTGTACATGCATTATGATACAATCTTTTTTTAATTTATTCGCCGGCGGTATCGGATCGGCCGCCCGTTATATGCAGCGCCGAATATCTCGGCCTCTGTAAGATAATTAGCTGCATTGAACAGAACTGATTATCAGGCAGAACATATAACACGCGGTTGATATGATACCGCCAATTTTGAACTACGGACCATGATGAATTTCTAGGCCCCTTTTACCCTTGAACATTTATCAAAGTTGTATAATAAGAAGATAAATGTGTCTAAAATGAGACAGTATGTTCGTTGTTGCTCCTGTCCTTAGACATCAATTCGTATTGATCACCAAACACAAGAACATAACAATATAAGAAATAGGTGCAGCAGTAGGCCATTCAGCCCTTCGAGCCTGCGGCGCCATTCACTAAGATCATGGCTGATTTTCTACATCAACTCTACTTCCTGCGCTTTTCCCATATCCCTTGATTCCAGTAGTATCCAAAAATCTATCGATCTCTGTCTTGAATAAGCTCATTGACTGAGCATCTATAGCTTTCTGGGGTAGAGAATTCCAAAGATTCACAACCCTTTGAGTGAAGAAATTTCTCCTCATCTCAGTCCGAAATGGCTGCCCCCTTATTCTGAGACTGTGGCCCCTAGTTCTAGACTCTCCAGCCAGGGAACACATCCTCACAGCATCTACCCTGCCAAGCCACTTAAGAATGTTATACGTTTCAAAGAGATCACCTCGCATTCTTCTAAACGCTAGGGAACATAGGCTTAGTCTACTCAATCTCTCCTCATAGGACAATCCTCCCATTTGAAACCAGGTTAGTGAATCTTCGTTGCACTCCCTCCAAGGCAAGTATATCATTCCTTAGGTAAGGTGACAAGAACTGCACAAAGTACTCCAAGTGTGGTCTTACCAAGGCCTTATATAATTGCAGTAAGACTTCTTTACTCTTATACTCCAATTCTGTGGTAATAAAGGCTAACTTATCATATGTTTTCGTAATTGCTTGTTGTACCTGCCTGTTAACTTTCGTGTACAAGGACACCCAGGTCCCTCTGGTTACCAACATTTCCTAATCTCTCACCGTTAAAAAATATTCTGCTTTTCTAGTTTTCCTATAAAAGTGGGTAACTTCGCATTTCTCCATGTTATATTTCATGTGCCATTTTCTTGCCCACTCACTTACCCTGTCTACATCCCATTGCAGCCTCTCTGCGTCCTCCTCACAAAACATTTAATATGATTTATTGTGAACAGGTTCTACATAATAATACTTAAATTGCAGCACCAGTATTGCTACTTTGAACAATGATTCTATTATATTTAACATTTTGAGATTAAACGCCCAATGTCAACAGGCCGATGGGGAACACTTAGAACAACAAGGCCGGCTGTAATTCATTGCATACATTTGTCCCCGTCCTTCAAAGAATTGAAAGTTTCAAGGTAATGGAATAAAATGCGGCGCTTCCAATGTCACCCCTTTGGGGAAGAAATTCATCATGTGCTGCAGTGCAAATGCGGGATACCACATCTGCCGCCCATTATGTGTCCCATCCGATATTCATTTCCTATGTGGTTAATGGAACTAGAATGACATAAAATTTGCATCTCTGAAACAGGCTAACTCGTACATGTCGGTGTTTATGATACACAAGCGCCTCCCCCCACCCTTCTTCATCTAACCTTATCAGCATAATTTTCTTCCTTTCTCCCTCACGTGTTTATCCAGCTTCTGCTTAATTCATCTATGCTTTTCGCCTCAATTACTCCTTGAGGCAGCGAGATCCACATTCTACCCACTCTAAAGAAGATCCTCCTGAAATGCCTGTTGGATTCATTGGTGAATATCTTATATTTATGGCCCCTAGTGTTGGACTGCCTCACAAGTGGAAACATTTTCTCTACATTAAGCCCTTTCATATTCTTAAAGGCCTCTATCACGTCACCCTTCAGTCTTCACTTTTCTATAGAAAAGAGCCCCAGCCTGTTCCGTCTTTCCTGATAGATATAACCTCTCAGTTCTGGTGTCATAGTTGTATATCTTTTTCGCACCTTCACTGGTGGCCTCCATGTCCTTTTGTAATATGGAGGCCAGAAATGTGCGCAGTACTCTAAGTATCGTCTCACCAAGGTTCTATATAAGTTTAAGTTAACTTATATGCTTTTCAATTCTATCCCTGTAGAAATGAACCCCAGTGCTGTTTGCTTTTCTATGGACTTATTAACCTGTGTTGTTACTTTTAGCTATTTGTGTATCTGAACCCCTCGATCCCTTGGCGCATCAACCTATGTAGACCCTTATTTTCGAAGAAATATGTGGCCTCCTTATTCTTCCTATAAAATGTACTGCGTCACATAAATTCATTTGCCAATTCCACGCCCATTTTGCAAGTTTATTAATGTCTTCTTGTAATTTGACAAAGTCTCCCTCAGTATTGACTATGCCTCCCAATTTGGTGCTGTCTGCAAATTTGAAATTGCACTTCTGATTCCCGAGTCCAAATCGTTTCGTAAATGTGAAAACAGTGGTCATAGCAACGACCGCTGTGGAACACAACTTCCCAGAATTTGCTGGTCTGTGTAAATACCTTTAACCTCCTACTCTTTTTTTTATCAGACTCATTTAATAAGAGGTTATATCTATTTGTTTTTGCGCATCTTAATCTCTCACTTACTCGCATGTTAAATTTCTGTGATTCGTGGACAAAGACACCCAGTTCCCTTCCGATTCCAAACTTTCCCAAACTCTCAACATTTAATAAATATTCTGCTTTTCTGTTTTTCCTACCAAAGTGGTCCCAGCAACGATCCCCGTGGAACACGATTTCCCACCTTTTGCTCGTCTGTGTAAATACCTTTAACCCCTTATTCTCTGTTCATCAGACTCATAGGGGTCTCAGTGACGGGACGTACAGTAGATAGCCAGCGTCATAATGCCCATTTTGTGCTATGTCCAAGATGGATTTCTATCGCTTTGTGTCTCCCAAATGTGAGGCAGAAGTTGAGACATTTTCCCTTCTAGAAAGACAGCTAAAAGTGTTAAACTTTGCTGTAAAACGGTTACATTGGTGCATCAATGTTAAATAGTGTAGCTTTAAAAGTAAGAGATTAATATGCGTAAAACCAAATGGTATAACCTGTTATTAAATGCGTGTGCACTACAATATTGTGAATTAACTTTCTGTTGCTTTCATTATCACTATACAAAAAAACTAAATACTACAGAGCCCTTATAAAACAAATTACACCATTGTCGCCTTCGCATCCTCCGGGATGTTCGCTCCTCCTCATTTTCAGAGTTGGATTTTAATTGCTGACTTAAAAGAAGAATTGCTTGTAAATCACCTATCTCTTATTGAGATAGAACGATGCAGAAGGGTACTTCAGAGGGAGTGAAATGCATACCGGGAGCAAATCTAGTTAAAGTTCTTAACAGTGAAGCATGCAGTGATATGTTGTCTCAGCTTTTACATTTACCTATCAGCAATGCTATTTATTTTAGTTATGTTGTTATTAACATAACATTATAATTCCCACCATGATTAGATGTCATCGTTTCAATGATGTAAGTTTGTCGCTGAAGGGAAGTATGCAGGTGAAGCAGGCTGTTAAGAAGGCAAATGGTATGTAGGCCATCATAGCGAGAGGATTCGAGTACAGGAACAAGGATGTCTTGCTGCAGTTGTACAGGGCCTTGGTGAGACCACACCTTGAGTATTGTGTGCAGTTTTGGTCGCCTTATCTGAGAAAGGATGTTCTTGCCATGGAGGGAGTGCAGCGAAGATTCACCAGACTGATACCTGGGATGGCAGGAATGACGTATGAGGAGAGATTGGGTCGATTAGGTTTATATTCGCCAGAGTTTACAAGAATGAGAGGGGATCTCATTGAAACTTATAAAATTCTAACAGGACTAGACAGACTGGATGCAGGAAGGATGTTCCCGATGGCGGGGGAGTCCAGAACCAGAGGTCACAGTCTAAGGATAGGGGGAAGGCCATTTAGGACTGAGAATAGGAGGAATTTCTTCACCCAGAGAGTGGTGAACCTGTGGAATTCTCTACCACAGAAGGCAGTTGAGGCCAATTCATTAAATATATTCAAGAAGGGGTTAGATATATTACTTAAGGCTAAAGGGACCAAGGGATATGGGGAGAAAGCATGGACAGGGTACTGAATTTGGATGATCAGCCATGATGGCATTGAATGGCGGAGCAGGCTCGAGGGGCCGAATGGAATACTCCTGCTCCTTTCTTCTATGTTTCTATGTCCTGCCTTTAATAGACTGGCCCCACTGTGCCCTTCATATACAACAGGTGAGATGGGTAGGTCATGTAATAATGTAATGGTTTGTGGTCATTTTAACTTTAGGCCATAGTGTAAAATGGGTTGTATTGGATCAGCTCAAATTGTGGAAATGAAATTTGTACTGAAATGTTGAATGGACGACTGGTTCAATACCGCCCGATTTACACTATCTTAAAAGTTAAAATTACCCCTATCATGTTTCCTTGGTGGCTTAAAATGGGCGCTATCAGATCGCTATCCTTTATTTCAGCCGTGGCTCAGTGGGTAGCACTCTCTCTCCTTCTGAGTCAGAAGGTTGTGGGCTCAAGTCCCAATCCAGAGACGTGAGCACAAAAATCGAGGCTGACATGCCACTGCAGTACTTAGGGAGCGCTGCACTGTCGAAGGTGCTGTCTTTCAGATGCAACGTTAATCAAAGGAACTGTCTGCCTTCTCAGCTGGACGTAAAAGATTTCACAGCACTATTTCAAAGTAAGAGCAGGGGAACTATACCCGCTGTCCTGGCCAATATTTATTCCTCAATCAACATCAGCAAAACAGCAGATTATCTGGCCATTATCATATTGCTGTTTGTGGGAGCTTGCTGTGCGCAAACAGACAGCCGCATTTCCTACATTACAACAATGACTACACTTCAAAAGTACTTCATTTGCTATAAAGTACTTTGAGACGTCCTGAGGTCGTGAAAGTCGCTATATAAATGCAAGTCTTTCTTTTATTTATGGAGAGTGCACTAATTTCTAGAAGTAAAGGGCATTAAGGGTTACGGGGAGCGGGCAGGAATTTGGACATGAGACTAGGTTCGGATCGGTCATGGCCCTGTGGGTAGTGGAGCGGGCCCAGGGACCGTGTAGCCTGATTCTGCTCCTATTTCGTGTGTGCAATTCTGTTAGATGCAGGAGATGGTTCTGTGATAGATAATAGATTGGCGGTTAGGATCAGATCAGCCATGATCTTATTGAATGGCGGAGCAGGCTCGAGGGGCCGATTGGCCTACTCCTGCTCCTATTTCTTATGTTCTTATGTTCTTATTTCCTTTCCATTACCTTTACTGCAAAATCCTTTGATGAGCGCAAACTCAGAGTTGGACTTACAAAATTTCGCATGCGGACTTCCCACACCAGAATTCCGCACAATAAGTGACTGCCGCCATGTTGATAAAAACAAACACGAGGCGCCCATGACGGCCGCCTGAAATGAATGATGTCATCATTAAAATACGTCCATGTGGGTTCTGCACTGGAATTTGGACACTTTTACCAAATTGGTGCCTGGGAATCTTTCATTCAGGCTTTCTTTTGCCAGGCCAGCAAAAAACGGAGCCAACACTGGCTGAAGTAGCTCTATGTAAAGGGAACCTCCATCTCTATTAAGGTAAAAAGTTGGAGAGTAGGTTTTGTCCACTGTGGCTGCTTTGTTTGAGCTTTGTCAGTAGCTCTGAGTACGGGGTAGCTGGCCTGCGAACGTTTGTCTGCGGCCGCAGTGTTTGACTTAATTGGCTGCAGGAGGACAAGGCAAGGTGGGCGATGTTGCTGAGATTATCACCGAGACGTTCGCGGTGCTTTCAACAGCAACAAACGGGGTAGCAAAGCCAGGTGTAGCGTTAAAGAAGACGACAAAGGAGGGAAGTAGGGAGGAGAGCATTACAGCTTGCGGGCCTTCTGGAGCACGATGCTGTGCCACAGCGTGATATTGCGACGTACGGCACCATCTGTGGCTGTGCAGGTAACGGTGGCGCGCAACATCTGTGGCACAGCCTCACTCCAGGCTGCAACAGGTGACATCAGCAACATCGGCCAGTTTGATGTCCATACGACCATCAAGCAGGTGACGGATGCCCTCTTGGCAAATAAATAGCAACACATCAACCTCCACATCGAGGATGCTGATCAGGAGGACAGAACTCAGGGATTTTCCCGCATTGCTGTTTTATTTTAAATTCTTTCATGGGATGTAGACATCGCTGGCAAGGCCAGCATTTATTGCCCATCCCTAATTGCCCTTGAGAAGGTGATGGTGAGCCGCTTTCTTGAACCGCTGCAGTCCGCGTGGTGAAGGTAATCCCACAATGCTGTTAGGGAGGGAGTTCCGGGATTTTGACCCCGCGACGATGAAGGAACGGCGATATACTTCCAAGTCAGGATGGTGTGTGACTTGGAGGGGAACTTGCAGGTGGTGGTGTTCCCATGCTCCTGCTGCCCTTGCCCTTCTAGGTGGAAGAGGTCGCGGGTTTGGGAGGTGCTGCCGAAAAAGCCTTGGCGAGTAGCTGCAGTGCATTTAGGGATTAGAGCTGGGCGATTAGGGATGGACAGTAAATGTTGGGTTTCCCCAGGTGCAATGACTAATTGACTGCCCACATGTTGACATGATTTCTGCCTGTCACCAACCAGCCATGTTTTAAAAATAACAGAACCGTTCCCCTCCTTTCATGTTAAGGTGGACTGTGACCACAAGCAGACAATCATGCAGGTCAGTGCCGGGTATCCTGGAAGTAGTAAGGATGCCTTCATAGTGCGCAACCCCCACCACCCCCTCTCTCTGATCAACTTGGACAGGGGACTGCCAGGCTGGCGTTTTGGCGACAGGGCCTTTCCCCACTATAAGGGACTCATAGAATCATGAATCATACAGAACATAAGGAGCGCATTCTGTCCGTTGTGCCTTTGCCGGGTCTTTGAAAGAGCTGTCCAATTAGACCCACGCCCCAGCTGTTCCCCCATAACCCAGCGAATCAGTCCTCTTCAAGTACATGTCCATTTGCCTTTTCAAAGTTCGTATGGCATATGCTACATGCACCCTTTCACGTAATACATTTCAGATCTTAGCAACCATCTATTTGTAAAAGTTTCTCCTCATTTCCCCTCTAGTTCTCCTCTGGTCCCCTAAGAAGAGAGTGAGGGCGTGTGCTGAGGCTTTGGAAGCCTGCATCCATGCTTTCCACACTCCTATCCATACTCACCTTCATGCATTGAAAGGCTGACGTCTGCTAGATCCTAGGGCCACGATGACAGCAACCTGAGCTCCCAGTGAAGCTGGCAGAACTGTCAATTATTTTGGGCCCTATTGCAGTGTTCATATTGCTAACCACTCACTCCATGGTTGACTGCATGGTCTCCATGTCGTGTTGGACGACCCGATACCAGCTGGAGCTGGATACTGACATGCTGTGTGCGACTATGCAATGGCAGGCTGCGGAGTGCGCTTAAATGGTCCCGTTGTGTAGGGATCAGTCTTTGAATGTAGACACTGACCTCGATATCTTTATCTGTGCTCTCTGCAGTTGGGCTAGGGCGCGAGCTCTACCTCCAGCTAGCTGCTTCCAGGACCGTCCTGTCTTTTCCCTCTGCCCATGCTGCTATGCCCTAGTGCTCGGCGACTCTCCCAGTGCTGCCCCCGCTAGCCCATTCTGTACAGTACGCATAGTGCCAGTTTCAGAGATGGCGCTTGCTAAGGCAATGCAGTGCCATCTTCGGTAAGGCTTTTTGTCTGCACCTCATACTCTGGGCGCTCAACATTTTGTTGGCTTGAAAGGGAAGAGAGGGACAAGGATTAGGTTTATGTGTGAAGTATTAGCAGGGACCATTGAGTTGTTGCATAAACCAGCTGCACTTTTTCATGTTTAATGTGTGAGGGTGGGATTTCCAAGCGAAGTGACAGAGTGTAAGATCGCCAGAAAATTTGCAAGACATCACCTTCAACCTGGCCAATTGTGACACCCCTGAAGCAACCAAACCCCCAGATCTCCATGACTGACTCCTTGACTAGGGAGAGGGTCTGAATGGAGGCCTCCTTTCCTCGCCTCCTCTATTATTGTGAGCCAAATTTGACTGCAGGAAAGAAGGCAGAGCGCCCCTAGTGAGATGGCTTGAGGATGTGATTGTTAAGGTTGAATAGGGGTGCTGCTCTGTGAAGGGTGGCAGAGGTGTGAGGAGACCAAGGCACTACCAATGAGGAGCGTAGGAGCAGAGTGTGGCATTAAGAGCAGAGGAAGGTAGAGAGAAATGTGCGACAGTGAATGGAGGAGAGTGCTGGTAATCGGGGGGATGAAAGGGTGGTGAACGCTGAGGCTTCAGGTAGCGCAGAATTATGCAAAGAATGATGCGCGATAGGAGTACCAATTCCTACCTTAGTATCCTAGTCTAGTCATGAAATTCTTCCTACATTGGAGCCAGGTCCATCGGGCGATGGTCCTGCCGATGATACCCTCCGCCACCTCTACCCACAGTTGCCGAGCCACTTGCTGGAATGTCCTCCTGCCAGTTCGTTGGGACGAGATTGTCCCACAACACCAGGTCCGCAATTTCCGTGTCAGAAAAGCAAGGGGCCCTTCAATCCTCTACATCACTAGCCAATTCCTGAACTGCCTCAATGTTGCCTGCAGACAAAGTGCACCTCCCCTTTAAGAGATGCAGGCCACCTTTACGTATCGACACAAACGGGGGAAACTTTCCCCGTGAGGAATGAATTGTGACACGAGCAGAAGTGAAAAAAAAAAGTTTATGAAAAGCTGGCTACCACGAAGAAGCTTTCACTTACCAAGTACATGCAGAGTGATGGTTGCTGTTGCTGGACTGCCGGTGTTTGGAACCATGATAACAGTGTAGTCTCCACTGTCCGAAACTGTCACTGACTTCAGCAGGAGCGACCCGTTCGGGAGGAATAACTCAGCCCGTGTTGTGTATTCATTACTCAGAACCTGAAAGGTACCGACCCACTGACCGATATTTGTCGCCTCGAATGCCCAGTGCCCACTCTGCACCTCAGCGGACGGCCACACCGAAAACAATGCGTTGCCTCCCACTCTCACGCTCATCTGACGGCTTTCTGTGCTGAGAGTAAAAACCTTGTTTTCGGCTGTAGAAAGAAAATCACATTAAGGAAGAAGTAAATGGAAGTAGTCCGAAACCAGCTCGGTTTTATAAAGTGATAATAACCTCTCTTGTGTTGTCTTAGCAGCTTAATCCGATATTGCACCAGAATTTGCCAGGCGTTTCTCTAATAACTAAAATATTCTGCTGTAGATTTTCAATGTCAAATTGGTGTTGCTGAACATATGCACGTTATAGCAACCACCCGATTTCCATTTACAATCCCCTAAATGGCCTGCACCCATCACCTTTACGTTAATGACCTCGGGGTAGTAATTCCTCTGACGGGTGGCGTAAAACGGGCGCTATCACATCAGCTGCCTGTCTAAGATGCTCTGTCTGGTACTCAGTTTCATTGAAGAACGGAGCTGAATTTCTGACGAGGTGCACAACAGGCGTCCAAGCCGAAGCTCCCCTTTTTGCACTGCAGCCCAAGACAAATTTCTACCCCGTTATCTCCAGGATTTGGGTGGGAGTCAATACAAGGGCCCAGTGAAATTCCGACTGATC
This sequence comes from Squalus acanthias, assembly GCA_030390025.1. Classification (NCBI taxonomy): domain Eukaryota; kingdom Metazoa; phylum Chordata; class Chondrichthyes; order Squaliformes; family Squalidae; genus Squalus; species Squalus acanthias. Next base: position 4,514,952 of record CM059453.1, read on the forward strand.
CGACTTCTGCCAGAGAAATTGGGTATTAGAACGATCAGCCCCGCCATCTTCAAGGACAGCTTGCAAACCACTCTCCTGAGAGGAAATCTCTGCCTAAGAAAGCAATGATCAAAGCTTTGAGAGTGAACAATGCTCTAAAATAGTCAAAGTCATAACACTCCATTACTTTTTTATCTACAGATATTCAAACAGAGGCCACGGTCGTAGAAGAGGGAGCAAAGAAACCCGTACTAGAGTTTAAGTTGGCTTCAGTATTCTTGAGGGTGGAAGTACTGGTTCTGGTGGAAGGAGGAACTAGTGGTACAAGGCAATGGGTGCGTGGGGGGCGGGGTGCTGTGGAGTGTGGGTGGGGATGGTGATTCAACCAAAGTGTTCCTTCATGGTTTCCTGGCGTACAGCTGACAGGATTGAAGGACCTTTCTCCTCCTTAACAACCTTGGTATCGAACCTGTTTCTGCATCTCGACATCTTACACCACAGGTGATTCTAATGGATGGCACCTTTGCAGGGCGAAGTCATGGAGCATGCAATAGACTAGAATGAATCTGGCGACTCTCTCAGGGTATTATTGCAGGATAACTGCGGGCTTATTCAAGCAGCAGACCCTCTGGTCATGAAGCTGCCGGTTTGCTCAATACGAGCTCAGCTTCAGTAATGGATCATGATTGCATCGCTCCCCTGCCTCGGATTGTGGGCATGTGATTGGTGCCATGAGACCTGTGTTCAGAGATACTCCTTGTCTCGAAGCACCCAGCCCGAGTCCCAATGGTCTGAATGGTTCTTTACTTAGCCACGGATGGCTGTCATTTCTTTTACACCCTTTTTTCCTCAGTGGAATATATATTTTTTGAAAGTTGTAAAATAACTCCTTAAATGAACACCACTGCTCTTGTACCGTCTTAACCTTTAATCTATTTTCCCAGTCCACTTGAATCAATTCCGCTTTCATACCATCATAGTCTCCTTTATTCAAGCTCAATACGCTTGTTTGAGAACCAACCTTCTCACCCTCTAATTGGATATGAAATTCAACCATGTTATGGTCACTTATTCCAAGGGGATCTTTAACTAGGACATTATTAATTAATCCTGACTCATTACACAGGACCAGGTCCAAGGTTGCTTGCCCCTTTGTAGGATCTGTTACATACTGCTCAAGAAATCCATCCCTAATACACTCAATAAACTCTTCCTCAAGGCTGCCCTGCCCAATTTGATTTGTCCAGTTAATATGATAGTTAAAATCCCCCATAATTATAGCTGTTCCCTTATTACATGCCCCAACTATTTCCTGATTAATACTTCTTCCAGCAGAGTTGCAACTATTAGGAGGCCTATATACTACTCCCACTAGTGTTTTGTTCCCCTTATTATTCCTTATTTCCACCCAAACTGTTTCATTATCCTGATCCTTTGACCCAATATCATTTCTCTGTATTACACTGATTCCTTCCTTTATTAACATAGCCACCCCACCTCCCCTTCCTTCCTGCCTGTCCTACCTGATTGATAAATACCCTGGCATATTTAATTCCCAGTCGTTGTCACCCTGCAGCCATGTTTGTGTAATGGCCACAAGATCATACCCATACGTAGTTATTTGTGCCATTAACTCGTCCATTTTGTTACGAATGCTATGTGCATTCAGATAAAGAACTTTCAAATATGTTTTGTGACACTTAGTTCCTGCTTTTTCCTTTTTTAACACTTTACCTTTTACTCCATACCTTCTGTCCCTTCCTGACACGCTTTCCTCTGTCTCCCTGCTCAGTTGCCCTCTCGCTTCTGAGTCAGAAGGTTGTGGGTTCAAGTCCCACTCCAGAGACTTGAGCACAAAAATCTAGACTGACACGCCACTGCATACTGAGGGAGCGTTGCACTGTCGAAGGTGCTGTCTTTCAGATGCAACGTTAATCAAAGGCCCTTTCTGCCTTCTCAGCTGGACGTAAAGTATTTCACAGCACTATTTCAAAGTAAGAGCCGGGGAATTATCCCCGCTGTCCTGGCCAATATGTATTCCTCAATCAACATCACCAAAACAGCAGATTATCTGGCCATTATCACATTCCTGTTTGTGGGAGCTGGCTGTGTGCAAATTGGCAGCCGCATTTCCTACATTACAACAATGACTACACTTCAAAAGTACTTCATTGGCGGTAAAGCACTTTGGGACGTCCTGAGGCCGTGAAAGTCGCTATATAAATGCAAGTTTTTCTTTTATTTATGGAGAGTGCACTAATTTCCTTTCCATTACCTTCACTGTAAAATGCTTTGTTGAGCGCAAACTCAGCATTGGATTTACAAATTTCGCAGGCAGCCTTCCCACACCAGAATTCCGCACAATAAGTGTTTGCCGCCATGTTGATAAAAACAAACACGAGGCGCCCATGACGGCCGCCTGAAATGAATCATGTCATCATTAAAATACGTCCATGTGAGTCCTGCACTGGAATTTATTTATCCTTTTACCAAATTGGGAATCTTTCATTCAGGCTTTCTTTTGCCAGGCCAGCAAAAAACGGCGCCAACACTGGCTGAAGTAGCTCTATGTAAAGGGAACCTCCATCTCTATTAAGGTAAATAGTGGAAGAGTAGGTTTTGGCCACTGTGGCTGCTTTGTTTGAGTTTAGTCAGTAGCTCTGAGTACGGGGTAGCTGGCCTGCGAACGTTTGTCTGCGGCCGCAGTGTTTGACTTAATTGGCTGCAGGATGACGTGGCAAGGTGGGGGATGTTGCTGAGATTATCACCGAGACTTTCACGGTGCTTTCAACAGCAACAAACGTGGTAGCAAAGCCAGGTGCAGCGTTAAAGAAGACGACAAAAGAGGGAACTGGGGAGGAGAGCATTACAGCTTGCGGGCCTTCTGGAGCACGATGCTGTACCACAGCGTGATATTGAGACATACGGCACCATCTGTGGCTGTGAAGGTAACGGTGGCGCGCAACATCTGTGGCACAGCCTCATTCCAGGCTGCAACAGGTGACATCAGCCAAATCGAAAAGTTTGATGTCTATACTATCATCAAGCAGGTGACGGGTGCCCTCTTGGCAAGTAAGAAGCAACACATCAAACTCCCCATCGAGGATACTGATCAGGAGGACAGAACTCAGGGATTTTCCCGCATTGTTGTTTTTTTAAAAATCATTCCATGGGATGTAGACATCGCTGGCAAGGCCAGCATTTATTGCCCATCACTAATTGCCCTTGAGAAGGTGGTGGTGAGCCGCGTCCTTGAACCGCTGCAATCCGTGTGGTGAAGATAATCCCACAATGCTGTTAGGGAGGGAGTTCCGGGATTTTGACCCCGCGAAGATGAAGGAACGGCGATATACTTCCAAGTTAGGATGGTGTGTGACTTGGAGGGGAACTTGCAGGTGGTGGTGTTCCCATGCGCCTGCTGCCCTTGCCCTTCTAGGTGGAAGAGGTCGCGGGTTTGGGAGGTGCTGCCGAAAAAGCCTTGGCGAGTAGCTGCAGTGCATTTAGGGATTAGGGATGTGCGATTAGGGATGGACAGTAAATGTTGGGTTTCCCCAGGTGCAAGGACTCATTGACTGCCCACATGTTGACATGCTTTCCGCCCATCACCAACCAGACATTTTTTAAAAATAACAGAACGGTTCCCCTCCTTTCATGTTAAGGTGGACTGTGACCACAAGCAGACAATCATGCAGGTCAGTGCCGGGTATCCTGGAAGTAGTAAGGATGCCTTCATAGTGCGCAACCCCCACCACCCCCTCTCTCTCTGATCAACTTGGACAGGCGACTGCCAGGCTGGCGTTTTGGAGAGAGGGCCTTTCCCCACTATAAGGGACTCATAGAATCATGAATCATACAGAACATAAGGAGACCATTCAGTCTTTTGTGCCTTTGCCGGGTCTTTGACAGAGCTGTCCAATTAGACCCACGCCCCAGCTGTTCCCCCATAACCCAGCGAATCAGTCCTCTTCAAGTACATGTCCATTTGCCTTTTCAAAGTTCGTATGGCATATGCTACATGCACCCTTTCACGTAATACATTCCAGATCTTAGCAACCATCTATCTGTAAAAGTTTCTCCTCATTTCCCCTCTAGTTCTCCTCTAGTCCCCTAAGAAGAGAGTGAGGGCGTGTGCTGAGGCTTTGGAAGCCTGCACCCATGCTCTCCACGCTCCTATCCATACTCACCTTCATGCATTGAAAGGCTGACGTCTGCTCGATCCTAGGGCCACGATGACAGCAACCTGAGCTCCCAGTGAAGCTGGCAGAACTGTCAATTATTCTAGACCCCATTGCAGTGTTCATATTGCGAAACACTCACTCCATGGTTGACTGCATGGTCTCCATGTCGTGTTGGACGACCCGATACCAGCTGGAGCTGGATACTGACATGCTAAGTGCGACTGTGCACTGGCAGGCTACCCAGTACGCTTAAATTGTCCCGGTGTATAGGGATCAGTCTTTGAATGTAGACTCTGCCCTCGAACTCTTTATCTGTGCTCTCTGCAGTAGGGCTAGGGCGCGAGCTCTACCTCCAGCTAGCTGCTTCCTGGACAGTCCCATCTTTTCCCTCTGCCCATGTTGCTATGCCCTAGTGCTCGGCGACTCTCCCAGTGCAGCCCCCGCTAGCCCATTCTGTACAGTACGCATAGTGCCAGATTCTGAGATAGCGCTTGCTAAGGCGATGCAGTGCCTTCTTCTGTAAGGCTTTTTGTCTGCTCCTCATACTCAGGGCGCTCAACATTTTGTTGGCTTGAAAGGGAAGTGAGGGACAAGGATTAGATTTTTGTGTGAAGAATTAGCAGGGACCAATGAGTGGTTGCTTAAAGCAGCTGCACTTTTTCATGCTTAATGTGTGAGGGTGGGATTTCCATGCGAAGTGACAGAGTGTAAGATTGCCAGAAAATTTGCAAGACATCACCTTCAACCTGGCCAATAGTGACACCCCTGAAGCAACCAAACCCCCTTATCTCAATGACTGGCTCCTTGACTAGGGAGAGGTTCTAAATCGAGGACTCCTGTCCTCGCCTCCTCGATTATTGTGAGCCAAATTTGACTGCAGGAAAGAAGGCAGAGCGCCCCTAGTGAGATGGCTTGAGGATGTGATTTATTAGGGTTGAATAGGGGTGCTGCTGTGTGAAGGGTGGCAGAGGTGTGAGGAGACCAAGGCACTACCAATGAGGAGCGTAGGAGCAGAGTGTGGCATTAAGAGCAGAGGGAGGTAGAGAGAAACGTGCGACAGTGAATGGAGGAGAGTGCTGGTAATCGGGGGGAGGAAAGGGTGGTGAGCGCTGAAGCTTCAGTTAGTGCACAATTATGCAAAGAATGATGCGCGATAGAGGTATCAATTCCTACGTTAGCATCCTAGTCAAGTCATGAAATTCTTCCTACATTGGAGCCAGGTCCATTGGGCGATGGTCCTGCCGGTGACACCCTCCGCCACCTTTACCCACAGTTGCCGAGCCACTTGCTGGGATGTCCTCCTGTTAGTTCGTTGGGAAGAGATTGTCCCACACCACCAGGTCCGCCATTTCCATGTCAGAAAAGCAAGGGGCCCTTCAATCCTCTGCATCACTAGCCAATTCCTGAGCTGCCTCAATGTTGCCTGCAGACAAAGTGCACCTCCCCTTTAAGAGATGCAGGCCACCTTTACGTATCGACACAAACGGGGGAAACATTCCCCGTGAGGAATGAATTGTGACACGAGCAGCAGTAAAAAAAAAAAGTTTATGAACAGCTGGCTACCACGAAGAAGCTTTCACTTACCAAGTACATGCAGAGTGATGGTTGCTGTTGCTGGACTGCCGGTGTTTGGAACCATGGTAACATTGTAGTCTCCACTGTCCGAAACTGTCACTGACTTCAGCAGGAGCGACCCGTTCGGGAGGAATAACTCAGCCCGTATTGTGTATTCATTTCTCAGAACCTGAAAGGTACCGACCCACTGACCGATACTTGTCGCCTCGAATGCCCAGTGCCCACTCTGCACCTCAGCGGACGGCCACACCGAAAACAATGCGTTGCCTCCGACTCTCACGCTCATCTGACGGTTTTCTGTGCTGAGAGTAAAAAGCTGAGGTTTGGCTGAAGAAAGAAAATCACATTAAGGAATAAGTAAATGGAAGTAGTCCGAAACCAGCTCGGTTTTATAAAGTGAGAATAACCTCTCTTGTATTGTCTTAGCAGCTTAATCCGATATTGTACCAGAATTTGCGCGGCGTTTCTCTAATAACTAAAGTATTCTGCTGTAGATTTTCAATGTCAAGTTGGTGTTGCTGAACAGCCGCACGTTATAGCAACCACCCGATTTCCATTTACAATCCCCTAAATGGCCTGCACCCATCACCTTTACGTTAATGACCTCGGGGTAGTAATTCCTCTGACGGGTGGCGTAAAACGGGCGCTATCACCTCAGCTGCCTGTCTAAGATGCTCTGTCTGGTACTCAGTTTCATTGAAAAATGGAGCTGAATTTCTGACGAGGTGCATAACAGGCGTCCAAGCCGAAGCCCCCCTTTTTGCACTGCAGCCCAAGACAAATTTCTACCCCGTTATCTCCAGGATTTGGGTGGGAGTCAATACAAGGGCCCAATGAAATTCCGACTGATCCGACTTCTGCCAGAGAAATTGGGTATTAGAACGATCAGACCCGCCATCTTCAAGGACAGCTTGCAAACCACTCTCCTGAGAGGCAATCTCTGCCTAAGAAAGCAATGATCAAAGCTTTGAGAGTGAACAATGCTTTAAAATTGGCAAAGTCATAACACTCCATTACTTTTTTATCTACAGATATTCAAACAGAGGCCACGGTCGCAGAAGAGGGAGCAAAGAAACCCGTACTAGAGTTTAAGTTGGCTTCAGTATTCTTTAGGCTGGAAGTACTGGTTCTGATGTAAGGAGGAACTAGTGGTACAAGGCAATGGGTGCGTGGGGGGTGGGATGCTGTGGAGGGTGGGTGGGGATGGTGATTCAACCAAAGTGTTCCTTCATTGTTTCCTGGCGTACAGCTGACAGGATTGAAGGACCTTTCTCCTCCTTAACAACCTCGGTATCGAACCTGTTTCTGCATCTCGACATCTTACACCACAGGTGATTCTAATGGATGGCACCTTTGCAGGGCGAAGTTATGGAGCATGCAATAGACTAGAGTGAATCTGGCGACTCTCTCAGGGTATTATTGCAGGATAACTGCGGGCTTATTCAAGCAGCAGACCCTCTGGTCATGAAGCTGCCGGTTTGCTCAATACGAGCTCAGGTTCAGGCATGGATCATGATTGCATCGTTCCCCTGCCTCGGATTGTTGGCATGTGTTTGGTGCCATGAGACCTGTGTTCAGCGATACTCCATGTCTCGAAGCGCCAGCCCGAGTCCCAATGGTCTGAATGGACGACGGGGTGGAGTGGAGGCCTGACGCTGGTAAAAATGCATCATATCAGCTACCAGGGAATAGAAGGCAGACCTACATGATGTGCTGCCTGCAGTTGCAACGTAGAATCGCATTCAGCAACTGGAAACCCTTCTTGTCCATGTATAGTCGGGGTATTGATACGGAGCACACAAGGCTATGTGAATGTACCCAATTGAGCCCTTTAGCTGTAAGAGGCCTGCTACCTTAATGATGCCCAGCTCCCTGTCTTCCTGCTTTGCTGCCGCCATGTGGAAGGGAGTGAAATGTTATTTCCTTGGCAAAGAGCGTGACTGTGCCTCCTGCCATCGAGCAGTTTAGCGGGATATCTTCCTGGCATCTGGTTAGGAATAGGTTGTTCCCCCTCATGCCCACCTCATCCCTTCCAATATAGGAAAGCAACGAGGCCATGGAATCCTCAGTATGTCCTACCATCTCCTCAAATGCCTTCATGCTACCTGCAACCAATGTGCACCTCCGCTTTAGTATGTGCAGGCCTTTAAGGGTGGAATTTTCCGGGGTGGGGGTCAGTGTTTTTTTTTAAAGTAGGTTGGGACCCCGCTGTCAACCCGCCACCGTGCGCCATTACAAAATGTCAGGACTGCCAGTGCTGAGCAGACCTGACACGCGGCTGCGGCGGAGGCAATTAAAATCATTAGTGGCTTCTTCCCACATCATTATCTCTGGTGTCCCCCAAGGATCTACCCTTGGCCTCCTCCTATTTCTCATGTACATGTTGCCCTTTGGCGACATCATCCGAAAGCACAGCGTCAGTTTCCACATGTACGCTGATGACACCCAGCTCTACCTCACTACCTCTTATCTCGGCCCCTCCACGGCCTCTAAATTGTTAGACTGGTTGTCCGACATGCAGTCCCCGCCACAAACTCCGTTCCCTAGCCATTGACTCCACCCTCTCCCTAACATCTGTCTGAGGCTTAACCACACTTTTCGCAAAATTGGTGTCATGTTTGACCCTGAAATGTGCTTCAGACCACATATCTGCAGCATAACAAAGACCGCCTATTTCCACCTCCATTACATCACCCGTCTCCACCCTTGCCTCAGCTAATCCGCTGCTGAAACCCTCATTCATGCCTTTGTTTCCTCTAGATTTGACTCTTCCAACGCACGCCTGGCTGGCCTCCCACATTCCACCCTACGTAAACTTGAGGTCATCCAAAACTCGGCTGTCTGTGCCGCAACTCGCACCAAGCCCCGAACGCCCATCTCCCCTGTGCTCGCTGACCTACATTGGCTCCCGGTTAAGCAGCGCCTCGATTTCAAAATTATCATCCTTGCTTTCAAATCCCTCCATAGCCTCGCCCCTCCCTATCTCTGTCATCTCCTTCAGCCCCACAACCCCCCGAGATATCTGCGCTACTCTAATGTTGGCTTCTTGAGCATCCCTGATTATAATCAACTTCTGTTGCCTAGGCCCTAAGCTCTGGAATTCCCTGCCTAAACCTCTCCACCTCACTACCTCTCTGTCCTCCTTTAAGATGTTCCTTGAAACCCACCTCTTTGACCAAGCTTTAGGTCACCTGCACTAATTTATCCTTATGTGGCTCGGTGTAAAATTTTATGTATTATAATACTCCTGTGCAGCGCCTTGGGACGTTTTATGACGTTAAAGGCGCTATATAAATACATGTTTTTGTTGTTGTAGTTTTTTACAACTACTTACCATTGATTTTTTTCTCTGCATTTCAAATTTGTCTGGTCACCCACCGGTTTCCTGATGTGCCTGTGAAGCTGAGGCGGGAGGTCATTTGCCATTGTTTCAGCTGATGAGTTGTCAGCTTCTCCAAACTGCATTTCCGCTACAGACTTAGACTGCTGCAACACTTTACACAAGTCTCCATCCAGTATGACCTCTTTATCTCTCCCAACATTGAAGAGATAACTTCTGTCATCTCTAATCCACCTGCCATCTATTCCATCAGCATCAGTGCACTTTATACTTACTCACCTTGGTCCTCAGTATCGCACCACGATCATCCCGAACAGCGGCATCGTCAGGCACACCTGCAGCACCAGCAACAACATCAACCTTCTCCACAATCAACTGATGCTGCACAGGACATAGGGCATCAGTACCCAACCACAGTGCTGCTCGCGAGCACATCAACAGCCTCACCCTGACCAGATTTACTTCACTTGACGCTGTACACCCTGGCTGCCACATGATGCGCCAGGTTGGCACCACACCAACCCAATACGGCATCCCTACAATGCCAAGGCCATTACTTTCACACTCATCACCATTGCGGGGGGGTGGGGGGGGGGGGTACCGTTATGTCTCACCATTAACTGCTACTCACTAAGCCACTTCCAAAGGTGCCCACAAATCTGTCCAAGAACGCAAAGTGTTGAAATAAAGGTTTCACTGTTTGAGACCACATTAACAGAAACTATACATAAACATTGGATAAAAAACCCATGTGCCTACCATTGTGTGCTGTTAGTTGGTATGATTGCACTAGGATGAGGGTGAGTGTGAAGGGTGGTTAGTGAGATGTGATAATGCAGCCGGAGAGGGACTGGTGGTGATGCAAGTTAAGTTGGTGTGAGTAAAGCTGTGCAGGAGTAGGGTAGTGATGGCAGAGTGATGGGTTCTGATGAGAGGCACAGCAGGATGAGGTTGCGATTAGCAATCCACTAACATTGTGTGATCTACTGAGATCATTAAAATGTTTGTGGCACTCCACCCAGGTCCTCCTGACCACATCCCTGCTGTGCCCTCCTCTGCAATGTGCAACCAGTCTGTGTTGATCTCCGAGGGAGGTCTCTTCCGCACATGGGAAGGAAAGAGGAGCTCCTTGTGTGCTGTGACGCCAACCATAATTATATGGAGGGAGTCATGGGAGAGCCTGGGTGCAGCTCTGCGCAGTGCTTGTCAGTGTTTGTAGCACCTCAATGCTGTCGAACACTGTCAGCAGAAATGTCAAAACAAATGTGGCCATGGTCCCTTTGAGGAAGCCGACTGATGGCGCGTCATCAAATGAGGTCACCAGACCAGCTATCTCTAATTGGCCGGGAAACGCGCTGGGCCGGCTTCACAAGCCCAATCGCAGAAAATTCATTCCACACAGCGGACTGGAGCCAGCAGCGGGGGCCGGGACCCGCCATCGGCGTCGTCACGGACCCGCCCTGGTTCGTAAAATGCAACCCTAAATAGCGACAGGAACGCGGGAAGCTATCCCAATGCGGAATGCGTTGTGACACGAACAGAAGAAGCATTGTTTCCGAACAGCTTGCTCTCCCGAAAACGGTAATGACTTACCAAGTACATGCATAGTGATGGTTGCTGTTGCTGGAATGCCGATCTCTGAATACATGGTAACAGTGTACTCTCCACTGTCCCAAACTGTCACTGACTTCAGCAGGAGCGATCCGTTCGGGAGGAAGAACTCAGCCCGTGTTGTGTATTGATGAGACATAACCTGAAGTGTATCGACCCACTGACCGATCGGTGTCTCCCCGAATACCCAGTGCCCCAACAACAGCGCTTCAGCTGACGGCCGCACGGAAAAAAATGCGTCGCCTCCGACTCTCACGCTCATCCGACTGTTTTCTGTTAGGATAATAAATCCCTGCGACTTAGCTGTGGAAAGAAAGTCACATTAAGGAAGAAGGAAATGGAAGCACTCAGAAAGCAGCTGAGTTTTATAAAGTGATAGTAACCTGTCTTGTATGGTCTTAGAAGCTTAATCCGAATCCGCTTAGCCAGAATTTGCACAGCGCTTCTCTAATAAACAAAATATTCAACTGTCGACTTTTAACCTAATCTTCAGTGTAAACCCGGTGTGGCTGAATGGCCGTGTTATAGAGAGCACGCGATTTACATTTCCAATGCCCTAACTGATCTGCAGCCATCAGCATTAACATAGGAATACAGAGGATATACAACACAGAAACAGGCCATTCGGCCCAACCAGGCCATGCCGGCGTTTATGCTCCGCTCGAGCCAACTCCGGTCTTTCCTCATCTAAGCGACTCAGGAAGGTATGGGGACCCAGGATGACGTGACGGAGGAGCCTCAGCCCTGGGCCTTGTCCAACAGGTACGAGGTACTGGCTACCTGTATGGATGAGGTAAAGGACTGCAAGGAGGATGGGCAAACTGACCACGGCACTGTGTTACAGGAGGCCATCGAAGTGGGGGGAGAAGGAAGGAATGTGGTAGTAATAGGGGACAGTATAGTCAGGGGAATAAATACTGTTATCTGCAGCCACGAAAGAGAGTCCGGAAGTCTGTGTTCCCTGCCAGATGCCAGGGTTAAGGATATTTCCTCGTGGCTGGAGAAGAACTTGGAGTGGGAGGGGGAGGATCCAGTTGTCGTGGCCCATGTAGGAACCAACGACATAGGTAGAACTAAGAATGAGGTTCTGCTGAGGTAGTTTGAGGAGCTAGGGTCTAAATTAATAAGCAGAACCTCAAGGGTAATAATCTCTGGATTACTACCTGAGCCAGTCCCAAATTGGCATAGGGTGAAGCAGATCAGAGAGTTAAATGTGTGGCGCAAAGAGTGGTGTGGGAAGAAGGGATTTCAATTCATGGGGCACTGGCACCAGTACTGGGGAAAGAGGGAGCTGTTCCATCGGGATGGGCTCCACTTAAACCGGGCTGGGACCAGCGTCCTGGCGAATCGAACAACGAGGGCTTTAGATCGGGCATTCCATTTAAAAAGGTGGGTGGGGGGTCAGGTGATGGGAAATTTAGAAATCTAAAGAGAAAGGTCAAGGCAATAAAGTAGTGCAGCGATTTGGGTAAAAATAAGCAGAGTGCAACAGGAAGGGACAGAGAGTTTAACGGTAGCAGTGCAGAAGAGCATAAGGTCAAAGCAGGGAATAATGGTAAAAAATTAAATTAAAGCCTCTTTATCTGAAAGCACGAAGCATTCGTAACAAGATAGACGAGCTACTGGCACAAATAGAGATAAATGTCTTTGATTTAATAGCTATTACAGAGACGTGGTTGCAAGTTGGCCAAGGTTGGGAACTAAATATTCCAGGGTACTTGACGTTTCGAATAGACAGGCAGAATGGAAAAGGAGGAAGAGTAGCCCTGATAATAAAGGATAACATATGGACAGTGGAGAGAAATAATCTTGGCTCGGAAGATCAGGAAGTAGGATCAGTATGGGTGGATATAAGGAATAACAAGGGACAGAAAACACTGGTAGGAGTAGTATATAGTCCCCCAAACAGTAACTATACAGTTGGACAGAATATTAATCAAGAAATACAAAGGTAATGCAATGATCGTGGGGGACTTTAATCTTCATATAGACTGGACATATCAAATTGGCAAAGGTAGTCTGGAGGATGAGTTCATGGAATGCATTCGGGACAATTTCCAAGAACGATACGTCATGCAACCAACCAGGGAACAGGTTATTTTAGATCTTGTATTGTATAATGAGACTGGGTAAATTAGCAATCTCATAGTAAAGGATCCTCTGGGGCAGAGTGATCATAATATGATAGAATTTCACGATAGGTTTGAAAGTGACATGCCTCAGTCCAAATCTAGCGACTTAAACTTAAATCAAGCCAATTACATAGGTATAAGGTATGAGTTGGCTAAGGTAGATTGGAAAAATAGGTTAAAAGGCATGGCGGTAGATAAGCAGTGGCTAGCATTAAATAAATATTTCATAATTCTCAACAAAAATACATTCCATTGAGAAACAAAAACTCCACGGGAAAAGTGATCCAACCGTGGCTAACTGAAGAAGCTAAGGATAGCATTAGATTGAAAGAAGAAGCTTATAATGTTGCAAAGAATAATAGCAAGTCTGAGGGTTGGGAGATTTTCAGAAATCAGCAAAGGATAACCAAAAAATTGATAAAAAACGGAAAAAATAGAATAAGAGAGCAATCTAGCAAGAAATATAAAAGCTTATTGTAAAAACTTCTACAAGAATGTAAAAAGGAAAGGAGTAGCAAAAGTAAACTTTGGTCCCTTAGAGGCTGAGACAGGAGAAATTATTATGGGGAATAAGGAAATGGCAGAAGCGTTAAACAAATATTTTGTATCTGTCTTCACAGTAGAAGACACAAAAAGCGGACCAACAATGGTGGGGAACCAAGTGTGTAATGCAGGTGAGGAACTTAACGTAATTAATATAAGTAGAGAAAAAGTACTAGAGAAACTAATGGGACTAAAAGCTGACAAATTCCCTGGACTTGACGGCTTACATCCTAGGGTACGAAAAGAGGTGGTTGAAGAGATAGTGGATGCATTGATTTTGATCTTCCAAAATTTCCTAGATTGTAGAACGGTTCCAGCGGATTGGAAGGTCACAAATGTAACATCGCTATTCAAGAAACGAGGGAGAGGAAAAATAGGGAACTACAGGCCAGTTAGCCTGACATCAGTCGTCGGGAAAATGCTGGAATCCATTGCTAAGGAAGATGTTTCAGGGCACTTAGAAAATCATAGCATGATTAGGCAGATTCAACATGGTTTTATGAAAGGGAAACCGTGTTTGACAAATTTATTAGAGTTTTTGAGGATGTAACTAGCAGGGTAGATTAAGGGGAACCAGTTGATGTTGTATATTTGGTTTTCTAAAAGGCATTCGATAAGGTGCCACATAAAAGGTTACTACACAAGATTAGGGCTCATGGGATTGGGGAAATATAGTGGCATGGATTGGTTAACGAACAGAAAACAGAGAGTAGGGATAAACGGATCTTTATCAGGTTGGCAGGCTGTAACTAGTGGGCTGCCACAAGGATCAGTGTTGGGGCCTCAGCTATTTACAATCTATATTAATGACCTGCATGAAGGGACCGAGGGTATTGTATCCAAGTTTGCTGATGATACAAAGCTTGGTGGGACAGTAAACTGTGAGCAGAACAAAAAGAGTCTGCAAAGGGATATAGATAGACTAAGTGAGTGGGCAGTAAGGTGGTAGATAGAGAATAATGTAGGGAATGTTAGGTTATTCACTTTGCTCTGAAGAATAGAAAAACAGAATATTTTTCAAATGGTGAGAAACTTTCAAATCTTGTTATTCAGAGAGATTTGAGTGTCCTTGTGCAAGCAACACAGAAAGCTAGCATGCAGGTACAACAAACAAGAAGGAATGGAGATGGCATATTGGCCTTTATTGCAAGGGGGTTGGCGTATAAGAGTAAGGAACTCTTGCTACAATTGTATATGGCCTTGGTAATATTACACCTGGAGTACTGTGCACAGTTTTCGTCTCCTTATCTAAGGAATATATACTTGCCTTGGAGGCGGTGCAACAAAGGTTCACTAGATTGATTCCTGAGATGTGAGAGATTGTGTAGAATGGGCCAATACTCTCTGGAGTTTAGAAGAATGAGAGGTGATATCATTGAAACATACAAGATTCTGACGGGGAATGACCGGGTAGATGCTGAGAAGTTCTTTCCCTGGCTGGAGTGTCTAGAACTAAGGGACATAGTCTCAGTATAAATGCTCGGCCATTTAAGAGAGAGATGAGAAGGATTTTTTTCACTCAGACGGTTGTGAATCTTTGGAATTCTCTACCTTAGAGGGCTGTGGATGCTGAGTCTTTGAGTATGTTCAAGGCTGAGATAGGTAGATTTTTAGACTCTAGAGGAATCAAGGTATATGGAGATCTGGCGGGAAAGTGGAGTTGAGTTCGATGATCAGCCATGATTTTATTGAATGGCGGAGCAGGCTCGAGGGGCCATATGGCCTACTCCTGCTCCTAGTTCTTATGTTCTTAACTATATCAGCATAACCCTCTATTCCCTTCTCCCTCATATGCTTATCTAGCCTTTCCTTAAATGCATCTATACTATTCGCTTCAACCATTCCCTGTGGTAGCGAGTTCCACATTCTCACCACTCTCTGAGTAAAGAGGTTTCTTCAGAATTCCCTGTTTGATTTCTTGGTGACTATCTTATATTGATGGCTTCTAGTTATGCTCTTCCCAACAAATGGAAACACTCTCTCAGTATCCACTCTATCAAGAACTTTCAAAATTTTAAAGTTCTCTATTAGGTCACCACTCAGCCTTCTCCTTTCAAGTGAAAAGAGACCCAGCCTGTTCATCCTTTCCTGGTAGCTATACCCTCGCATTTCTGTTATCATCCTTGTAAAACTTCGCTGCACCCTCTCCAGTGCCTCTATATCCTATTTATAATAAGGCGACCAGATTTGTACGCAGTACTCCAAGTGTGGGCTAATCAAGGTTGGATACAAGTTTAGCAAAACTTCACTATTTATCAATTTCATCTCTCTTGAAATAAACCCCAGTGCTTGGTTTGCGTTTTTATGCGTTTTGATTGGCTGCTTAGACAGCTTGTTGACGTCACAGCAGCTCGCCCACTAATACGATAGCAAAATACTGCGGATGCGGGAAATCCGAAATAACAACAGAAAATGCTTGGAAAACTCAGCGGGCCAGGCAGCATCCGTGGAGAGAGAAACAGAGTTAACGTTTCAGGTCGAAGACCTTTCGTCAGAACTGGAAACAAGCAGGAAATGGAATAGATTTTACCTGCTTGGGAAGCACTGCCTGAAATGGTGGTGGAAACAGATTCAATAGTAGCCTTCAAAAGGGAATTGCATAAATATTTGAAGGTGAAAAAAATGCAGGGTGGTGGAGAAAGAGCGGGGGACTGGGACTAACTGGATTGCTCTTCGAAAGAATCGGCGCAGATTCAATGGGATGAATGGCCTCCTTTTCTGCTGTGTTACAAGAACATAATGGCCCAGAAATTGATCTCGCTCTGTTCCCGCGGGGGTAAGCCTTCCCCGCGATCTCTCACTCCGCTTGTGCTTTTTCAGATCCAGCTAGCACGAACTTGATGTTCCAGACATCAGCTGGGCAGTGCTTGTGTATCCCACCGGCGTAGTGAATTCGTGCGAGTTGTGGGATCACGTGACTCAGTTAGAGCCAATGGCAGCACACCATCTTCCATTCATAAGTTTCACTTACGTGCAGTGAAATCTATGAATCTTACACCCCCCAACATAACAGCTAAACCTCAATCAAATTTAAAAAAAAACCATCACATTAATAAAATAAGTATAGTTAAATAAATTAACCATTTTAAATAAAAAATTAAATTTTTGAAAAAATTTAAAATCTTTTAAAAAGTTATAAAAATAAACTTACCTGTCTTTAAAGTCTCTAAAAAAGATATACCTGTTAAAAAAAATTCAAAAAAATACTTAATTCACTACTTACCTTGTTAAAAGTGGGTCTTACTCCTCCTTTTTCCATTTCTAAAATCTTCCGTACTTACCTCCGCGTCCAAAGCATGAAGTGCACAGCGTGCGCGCAGCCTGTAGCGCGCACGCAATGCACCGAGGAACCGCCCCCTTTTCAAAAGACCAATTGCCGGTTTTCAGCGCATGCGCAGGGCATGCAGAAAACCGGCAATTGCAGAGGGAATACGCGAGAGTACGCAGTGCGTACTCTCGCGTCGCGGGACGAATTTTTGGCCCTATATAATAAGAACATAAGATATAGGAGCAGGAGCCGGTCATTCGGCCCCTCGAGCCTACTCCGCCATTCAATAAGATCATGGCTCATCTGATCTTGGCCTCAACTCCACTTGCCTGCCCGCTCCCCATAACCCTCGACTCCCTTACCATTCAAAAATCTGTCTATCTCCAACTTAAATATATTCAATGACCCAGCCTCCACAGCTCTCTGGGAAAGATAATTCCAAAGATTCTCGATCCTCTGAGAGAAGAAATTCCTCTTATCTTATCTATAATGGAGTTGAACATCTGTCCGAACATATAACGTGGGACCGATGCGACGCCGCCTGTCTTGCAATACCGGAAAATGTGAGCCCGTTAATAGAGAATAGGCTTAACATTTGATGACATCTTCCCCTCCCCGGAATGACAGCGACTTTTCACGCGGTATCATTTTCTGAATTCTGAGGTGTCAGCCGTGGCTCACTGGTAAGCACCCTCGCTCCTAAGTTAGAAAGTCGTGGATTTGGGACCCTCTCTGGATACCTGAGCCGGTCATCTATGCTGACACATCAGTGCAGAATTAGGGGAGTGCTACCCAACCGGCGGCGACTAGTTAAGGATAAGATAAACAGAGTTCCCTCTCAAAGTAGAGGTAAAAGATCCCAGGGGAGTACGCCAGGTTTAACGTTCATCCCTCAAAAAACTCCCATAAATCGCAGTGATGTTTGTGGAATCTTGCTGTGCGCATGTTTACGCACTTGCCTACATTACAACCGAGACTGCACTTCAAAGTGCTTCATTGTCTGTGACGTTTAAGACGCTATCTAAATGCATGTTCTTTCTTTGTTAACTATCGTTTCCGAACTGCAAAATCTTATGCTATGAAATCATCGAATGGTTACAGCACAGAAGGAGGCCTTTCGGCTCGTCGAGCCCCGTGCCGGCTCTCTGCAAGAGCACTTCAGCTAGTCCCACTCCCCCGCCCTTTACCCGTAGCTCTGCATTGTTTTTCCTTCAGGTACTAATCCAACTCCCTTTTGAAAGCCACGACTGAAACTGCCTCGACCACCCTTTCAGACAATGCATTCCAGATTCTAACCACTCGCTGCGTAAAACAATTTTTTCTCATGTCGCCTTTGGATCTTCTGCCAATCACCTTAAATCTGCGTCGTCTGGTTCTCGACCCTTCCGTCAATGGGAACAGTTTCTCTCTATCTACTCTGTCTAGAACACTCATGATTTTGAACACCTCTATCAAATCTACTATGAGCGGGATTTTACTTCCAGTCGTCTTGTTTAGTGCGGGCTCAAAGCAACTCCCCCTTTTTCACATTAAAACTGAGGTGGAACTTACTGTTCAATCAATAGCTGCTGGTGAGCAAAGCGGATTGGTTCGCATTTATAGAACCGCTGACATGCTCTCCTATATCAGGCTGAACTGCATGAAACGTCAGCTCTGTATTAAAGTGGCGACTCGCAACTTTAGGGGAAGTGATCGGATCTGATCGTGGATGGTCGGGCGTGCTTGCAAGAAAGTCAAATGTTTACAGAATATTTTAGGGATATTTCAGCTCAAAAAAATAACTTGTCATGACTTGAATGAGAATGGGGTGAACTTCAGCATTTGCAGTACACCTTGAGCGCCAAACGTGAAATTCCCTCCGCCCTTCTTACCTTGAATAATACACAGTAGGAGAAGGCCAGTACAGCGACTCCGCTTCCACGGTGCGCTGGGATCCAACGTGCTCATTCTGCACCTGACGTTCACGCCGCTTCAGCAGAAGAAGTTGTAAAAGTCAAGTTGATCTGTATGTTTGCGGCAGCGAAGGGCTTTCCCTTGACTGCGTGTGTTTGGTAGCAACGGCGCTCCGTGGAAATGCGCTGGCAAGGGAGGCGAGCAATGTCCTCGGTTCCGGGTTTCTTTAGCTTTTGTCTGGATGAGCGAGCTGCAAACGTCACTCACGTGACCGAAACAGCCACCGCCCACTGGAAGTTGACTGGACAAAGGGCTGCAACCGCGCTGGTCATGTGACTCAAACAGCCCCAGAGAATCGGAACAGTGATAAGTTCTGCGCAGGTCCAATGCTGATTGACTGTACCTTAGGCGAAACCAGTGGAAAAGTTAGCTTATTTATCTCATCTAGGCCCATCCGTCAGCGGAACTTGCACTGGCGAATGCCAATTACAAAAGAATAATTGTAGGCAATAGCGGGGAGGGAAGAAAACGCCACTTTTTGGAAGCAAGCAACGTTTACTTTTAATGCAATTTCTCAACAATAATCGCCTGCATATAAGGGAGTATATGATGCGAAAGAATTAAGCTGTCGGCGGTCGCAGGTTTTATCTGCTCACATTTAAATGGGAATCCGCGATGCAGAGACTGCGATGTTAAACAGCAGCACACACCATAGTGGTTTTCAAACTTTATCGTGTGTGGAACCCCATGAAATCTTGGAACACTCGCAAGTCCAGCTCTCCCTATCCCCACTTGCAAAATACAGTATCCTCTGTACAATGGATAGCAAGGGGAAGGGTATTTGATTTTATGGCGCCGGGTTTATTTTATTGCAATAAGACGCTAGGTTTTATATATTATATATTGGACTTAAGCGAGTTATTCATCTAAATCTACCCTCTAATCTTTAAAATGCAGGAACCACCTAATCCAGTGAAGAGATAAAAGTGGATGAGGAGAGAAGGTTATACTATCCCCGATCATTCCCGAATGTGCCTTCTGCAGTACAAACCGGAATAAATAATGGCCCGTATTTTCCGACCCTCATGGGTGTGTACGAGGTGTGTACGCACCCGTAGCAGCCTCGCAAGTGCCGGTTCCAGGCATGCGAAGCGCATGCGCTGAAAACCGGCACTTGCGATCTGTCAAGAATCCTCTTGACAGATCCTCCACCTGCCCGGAGATGGGCCACCGCGGGCAAGGAGTTGCGCTTTCTGCACAATTTCCGCAAGCTGAAAACATTTTAAAAATCTTACGTCTGGTAAAAGCAGGCATAAGGCCTGCTCTTAACAGCATAAGAGTTTAAAAAAATAAAAAATATTTTTTTCAATTATTTATAATGTAAAAATACATTTAAAAAAGGTAAGTTTATTTTTAGCCCAGTAAAAAACTTTAATTATTTTTTCAGAAAATTAAATGTTTGTTTAAAATATTTAATGTAATGCAATTTTAACTCATTTTAAATGCGTGATGGTTTTAAAAAATGTAGTTAATGTTTTAGCGTATTTCTTGAGTGATCTCCATTCGTACGTTTGACAGGTCGATGCGGAGAGACCCGTCAAAAGTTTGAAGGGGGTTCACTTCTTTG
Organism: Squalus acanthias; assembly: GCA_030390025.1. Taxonomy (NCBI): domain Eukaryota; kingdom Metazoa; phylum Chordata; class Chondrichthyes; order Squaliformes; family Squalidae; genus Squalus; species Squalus acanthias. The sequence continues at coordinate 4,535,098 of CM059453.1, forward strand.
ATTGGTTCCCCAAGTCCCACGTCATCCCCGGTACTCTTGTGAACTGCCTTCGCCCCTGGGATACCTGGGCCTCTGTGCGCGCGCATCAGGAGAAGCCCAGGTCTCCCAGGGGCGCAGGCAGTTCACAAGCGTCCCTGGCATCACGTGGGCCATGGAGAAGCAATCAAAGAAGGGAATCTCCCTTACAGGCATGCAGGAAGCCTCCGATCTGAAAATCCGGGCGTATTGGACCGGATTTTCCGTCCCCTCGGGTGCGTATGACGAATCCTCTTGACAGATCCTCCGCCTGCCCGGAGATGAGCCACCACGGGCAGGGAGTTGCGCTTTCTGCACAACTTTCGACAGCTGAAAAGCTTTAAATATCTTGCGCCTGGTAAAAGCAGCCATAAGGCCTGCTTTTACCAGAATAAGAGATAGAAAAAATTAAAAAGTAATTTTTTTCACTCATTTGCAATTTAAAATACTTTAAAAAGGTAAGTTTAGTTTTAGCCCCGTAAAAAGCTTTAAGCTTTTTTTCAAAATTAATTTTTTAGTGTAAAATTTTTAATGTAATGTAATTTTAAATAATTTTAAATACGTGATGTTTTTAATTTTTTTAAAATATTTAACTGTTTTTAAATGTGATCCCCAGTCCTTTGAGCGGAGAGACCTGTCAAAAGTGTGAAGGGGGATTCCCTTCTTTAATTGGTTCCCCATGGTACTCGTGATCCTAGTGGCGCTTGCGAACCGCATGTGCCCCTGGGATAGCTGATCCTCTGCGCATTTCGGAGAGCAGAGGCCCAGGATCGCAAGTCTCGGACCTAAGGAACCAGCAGGTAAGTGCGTAGATTTTTTCCGATCGGAGGCATCCGCACGCAGGAAGCCTCCGATCGTAAATTCAGGGCCAATCATTATCGTATAGTCACAATTAAATATCTGGAGAGTGAATAGTGTCATACAATATTAATATATGTGCATAATGTATGATTTTACAATGGAGACCTGATTTATATCGGCACACCCCAGTCCAATTATCGCTTGTCCTCCACCGTCACTTCACTTGCACATAGTGCTCGAAGTTGTCTCCCCCGTGCATCGCCACGCGAGATGAATTGGCCAACGTAAGAAAAGTACAGAAAAGGCTAGAAATTCGGCTCCTTTGCGCGTGCCATTAGCGCCTCCGGGGGGGGGGCTCTAACGGAGCGCAAGGGATTTCAACCCGGGGCGGGGATGCGAAAGAAGCGGCTCCCGAGAAATTCGGCGTGGCATTCCTGAGGCGCTACCTGATAGCGCCGTGCCCGCGCTGGTAGCGCCCGGCGCCGCCGGCGATGACTTCTTCACTGTGTGCTGCGACCTCTTTGCGCCCCGCCGCAGCCCTTACCACCCCGCGCCAGAAATTCAGCTGCGCCCCGCGAGGCTGCCACGGGCGATGTCAGCGCCAGCCTCGCAGGTCGCGAACCCGGCCGATGTCCGCTTGTGGGGCGGTATTTGAAGGAGACCCGCGCCGCCATTTTCTTATATTGACCGAATTCCAGGTCGGCGCTCCGTGGTGGGCGGTGGCGTGTTCCTTGCCTCCATTGCGCAGCCCGGCACTACGTCTCGGCACCATGCTGCCCCGGTGGCCTAGTGTGGGCCATCGGAAGCACTGCAGAGTGCGCAACGGCCCTCCCCTTTAGCCGACTGCGCCCGACATCGACTCGGTTACCGCCCTACTAGGAAGGGGAGCTCGAGATTGCGTTCCACTTCCTGTGTGGGGCGGTAAGCCGAATTTAGCGGCCAGGCAGAAACAGGAAAAGTCATTAGTAACTAACCAGCAGAGAGATGAGGGATGCTACAGTTACAAATCACTTACAGGAACAAGCTCAAAGATACAAGTGGCTAACTTTATTTTCAAAATTGCCAAATAGGCACCGAGAACTCCAGCAAAAAGTACCAATCAAATCGTAAAAGCATTTTCGCTGGATATCTTTCCCTATCACCTTGTTTCCTTAAGAGTCCATGTAGACGCAACTAAAACAAAAATGCAATTATCTATATATAAAAAAAGTGAATAAAAACATACTTCATTATCGAAAATATTTAAACTTACAACTGAAACTGTGCAAGTACTTTTGGAAAACAATTGTTCACCCTGAAGACACATCACCTCCCTCCGCCAAGTAGGGTTTCAGTTTTATTATTTTCCTGATCTTCTTTTCTTCTGCCAGATGGTCCAGAAATTTTAGGCCAAATTTAATGTCATCTAATAAAAATGCAGCACTATGGGGAATATTGAAATATATTGCATTCTTACACATTATCAGGAATAATAGAGAAGTTATTAGTTCTGGATCTCCTTCCTCTCCTAGTTCATTCAACATATTGTCGCCTCCCAAATATGAACATAAGAAACAGGAGCAGGAGTAGGCCATTTGGTCCTTCGAGCCTGCTCCGTCATTCTTCTGACCTTCTTCTACCTCATCTCCATTTTCCTGCACTACCTCCATATCCCTTGATTCCCTTAATATTCAAAAATCTATCGACGTCTGTCCTGAATATACTCAACGACTGAGCCTCCACAGCCCTCTGGCGAAGAGGATTCAAAAGAGTCATCACTCCCTGAGTGAAGAACTTTCTCCTCATCTCAGTCCTAAGTGGCCGACCCCTTATTCTGAGACTGGTTCTAGACACTCCAGCCAGGGGAAACATCCTCCCTGCATGTCTTTGTGTCTTTGTTGCCCACAGCTCCACGTTTGAATCTCTCCTTTCAGATAATTGTCCCTTACACTGCACCGAAAAGGGCCTGTGTCACAAATTGCATCCTCTGTGACCGAGACCATAGTGTATTATGCCTTTTCTTCCTCCTCTACCTCTCTGCAGCCTTTGACACAGCCGACCACGCTTTTCTTTCGCAATGAATCTGCTCCATTGCCCACCTCATTGGGTTGCCCTCGCTTCATTCCACTCTTACCAATCTGATCTTCGCCCGATAATCTCCAGCAATGGCTTTTCTTCCCACGCCCACACTGTTACCTCCAGAGTTCAAGGACCTGTTGGTCCCGGCCTCTTCCTCTTCTCTAAGCGTCCCCTTGGCAACATCATGCACAGAAATGGGATCAGCTTCCACATATACGTCTATGACACCCAGCTCTACCTTGACCCTTCCACTGCCTCTGCTTTGTCACCTTGTTTCTATGATAATAATTTGATCCAATTAAACATTAGGAAGACCAAAGCCATCGTTTTCCTTCCCTGCAACAAATTCTGCGCCCTATTCATTCTTTCTGTCCCTCCCGCGGCCACCTTCTGAGGCTTGACCACACTGTTTGCAGTCGAAGAATCCTATTGAAGGCCCATCTGAGCTTTTGACTCCATGTCTTCTCCATCACAAAGACTGCTTTCTTCTTATTCCATGGAATGCCACGCCTCTGCCCCCGGCGCTGCTCATCAGCCGCTGAATCCCTCATCCATGCCTTTCTCACCACCATACGGGACTGTTGCATAATCTCCTGGCCAACATCCCTTCCTTAACTCTTTAAAAATTAACTCAACTAAACTTCTGCTGCCGACATCCTGTCTCACACCCTGTCCCAATAACCTATCACCCTTATCCTACCTGACCTTACAACGCCCTCGAAAATTCTCCATTCCTCTGAATCTGGTCTTTAATGCCCCTCGACTCCCTTGGCCCATCATTGTGGACGGAGCCTTCAGCCATTCAGTACCATGCTCTGTAATTCACTTCCTTGACTCCAACACCTCTCCATCTCCCCCATCTCCTCCAGCTCCTTTATATCTAACTGATCAAGCCTTCGCTCACCCTCACATTAGCACTCACATTGACTCATCACTGATTTGGATGAGGGGACCAAATGTAATATATCCAAGTTTGCTGATGATGCAAAGTGAGTTGTGCATGTAAATTGTGAGGAGGATGCAAAATGTCTTCAACGGTATACAGACAGGCTAAGTGAGCGGGCAAGAACATGGCAAATGGAATATAATGTGGGGAAATGTGAAGTTATCCACTTTGGTAGGAAACATGGAAAAGCAGATTATTTTTTAAATGGTGAGAGATTGGGAAATGTTGGTGTTTAGAGGGACCTGGGTGCCCTTGTACACGAATCACTGAAAGTTAACATGTAGGTACAGCTAGCAAATAAGAAAGCGAATGGTATGTTGGCCTTTATTACAAGAGGATTTGAGTATAAGTGTAAAGACATCTTACTGCAATTATATAGGGCCCTGGTGAGACCACACCTGGAGTATTGTGTACAGTTTTATTCTCCTTACCGAAGGAAGGTATACTTGCCATAGAGTGAGTGAAAAGAAGGTTCTGCAGACTGGTTCCTGGGATGGGGGATTGTCCTGTGAGGAGAGATTGAGTGGACTAGGCCTATATTCTCTAGAGTTTAGAAGATTGAGAGGTGATCTCATTGAAACGTACACAATTCTTGCAGGGCTTGACAGGGTAGATGCAGGGAGGGTGTTTCCCCTGGCTGGGGAGTCTATTACCAGGGATCACAGTCTCAGAATAAGGGGTAGGCCATTTAGGACTGAAATGAGGAGAAATTTCTTCACTGAGAGGGTGGTGAATCGTTGGAGGGCTGTGGACGGTCAGTCATTGAGTTTATTCAAGACAGAGCTCGATTGATTTTTGAATATTAAAGGAATCAATGGATATGGGGATAGTCCAGGAAAGTGGAGGTGAGGTAGAAGACTTGCCATGATCTTATTGAATGGCGGAGTAGGCTCAAAGAGCCAAATGGCCTAAGCCTGTTCCTATTTCGTATGTTCTTATGTTCTTATTGGCTGAAAGCCTTTGTTTCTGTTTCATTGCATCTCTGTGAATCTGCTTGTGACCGTTTCTGCTTTAAGGGTGCTATACAAATGTAAACTGCTGTTGTTCTTGGCCTCAGCCTTTTTTCAGAATCCTGGCGTCGCATTGGCTGCATGGAACTCTGCAGCCCCTGCTTATACGCTTATCACAGCAGCTGCAGAATGTTCACAAGAGCATTCCTCCTTTTCAAAAAAAAAATAAGTATAAGCTAGGAAGCTTCTTGAAGCATAAAATCTCCCAAGTGAAATGCGGCTTGACTCACCTACACTGCCGGCCACTAAAAGAAGAGGCAGGGATGGAGGAAGACAAACAGGGCAACGGTGAACTAAATGAGACCGAAAACAGCGAGGGAGAGGCAAAAGCTACAGCGAAACAGGGTGATGGAAGAGCCTGGCAAAGTGCAAGTTCTTTAACAAAATAAAACTGCAGTAAAATCAGCAAATCATTGCAGTAGCAAAAGCAGGAGCAGCCAGTACTCCTGAGATGGGAACGTCTGTACCGTAAAAAAAGAAAGGACAAAATAAGGAAGTGACGCAGAGACGAGTAACATTAATTAAAGAAGCAGAACGCCTTACCATGACTCGGCCAACAGGGGTCGCCAGATGCCAGTGTCGTTTTCCTCCAAATCGCTCCCACCCGCTTACTACAATAACTGCAAGGCAACATGCCAGGGTTGCTCTCTGTACAATGCATCTAGATAGCCACACAACAACAACATCAACAATAACTTGTATTTATATAGCGCCTTTAACGTCGTAAAACCTCCCAAGGCGCTTCAGAGGATTATTATAAGACAAAAAAATTGACACCGAGCCATATAAGGAAAAAGTAGGTCAGAAGCCCAAACGCTTGGTCAAAGAGGTAGGTTTCAAGAAGCATCTTAAAGGAGGAAAGAGAGGTAGCGAGGCGGAGAGGTTTAAACAGGGCATTCCAGAGCTTAGGGCCGAGTCAGCAGAAGGCATAGCCACCAATTGTTGAGCGATTATAATCAGGGATGCTCAAGAGGGCAGAATTAGATGAGCGCAGATATCTCGGAGGGCTGTGGGGCTGGAGGAAGTTAGAGAGATAGGGAGGGGCGAGGCCATGGAGGGATTTCAAAACAAGGATGAGAATTTTGAAATTGAGGCATTGCTGAACCGGGAGCCAATGTAGGCCAGCGAGCACAGGGGTGATGGGTGAACGGGACTTGGTGCGAGTTAGGGCACGGGCAGCCGTGTTTTGGATGACGTCACGTTTACGTAGGGTAGAATGTGGGAGGCCAGCCAGCAGTGCATTGGAATAGTCAAATCTGTAGTTAACAAAGACCTGGATGAGGGTTTCAGCAGCGGATGAACTCAGGCAAGGGCAGAGATGGGTGATGTTATGGAGGTGGAAATAAGCGGTCTTAGTTATGCCGCGGATATGTGATCGGAAGCTCATTTCAGGGTCAAATATGACACTAACGTTGTGAACAGTGTGGTTCAGGCTCAGAAAGATGTTAGGGGAGTGGGGTGGATTCGATAGCTAGGGAACGGAGTTTGTGGCGCAGACCGAAAACAATGGCTTCTGTCTTCCCAATATTTAATTGGAGAAAATTTCTGCTCATCCAGAACTGGATGTCGGACAAGCAGCACGAACAGAAATGCAGCAAACGCAACAAGATAGAAAATCTCAGCTCAAAAGGCACCACTTGAACCAGGCCTGCAGAATAATCCCGGGTGACTCTCCAGATTTGTAGTCGTTTGCTGCATGCTACACATCTATGCCATTGAGATGGGCGGAGAGTTGAACCTTCCACAGGAGGACGGAGTGCAGGTGCAGAATGGAGAAGGAGATGAGGGTGATGAAGATTACCAAGGCCAAGCAGTGCCGAGTAAGGTAACAAATTACTGAGCAGAGATACCGCTAAGCAAACCCTCCTCCTAGTTTAAAAACTGTCCCACAATTTGAACCACGCCGTCCACCATGTTGTGAATGCCCGGCACAATTAAGACCTCATGGGTCTTGCTTTTGCATCACGAAGAATATGAAGTTCAAAATCAATGCAAAAAACGTCCTTAGTTCTTATCGTGCACATTGTGGATAAACAAATGTTTCTAACATTAAAACGAAATCACCCTGTTGCAATCCTTGAATGCCTGGCCTCTGGTCTCGTTGACCTATTATACTGCTGTTATGAGATGGATCCCCTTTTGCAGTAGCCTGGGACTAGGCAGGCTGCAGGTCATCCACTGAGAGCAGGAGATGGCCATCCTCGGCGACCTCGAGCAGCTTTTGCTGAGGGTCCAGCTGCTAAGCGCTGTGCATCGTCATCACCCGGAGCAGTCAGGGCCTCCTGGCTGTGCAGAACCAACAAAGGCACTGGGCCAGAAGCTGAGGAGCAGGTCTTCTGTCCTCCCGAGACAGGACATCACGAGCCTTTCCCATGGGTCCAATGCCAATACTATGGGGCTGCAGCTCTACACTCCCACTGCTTTATGCGAGATCAGATTGAAGGAATGTGTTGATGCTTCAGAAGTCCGTATCCCCGCCCTCCACATTCTTATCCTTGCTCATCCTCATGTTTACGAAAGTCTGAGGAGGTGCTAGTCCCGAGGGCCACGATGACAGCAATCTGAGCTTCCAGTGACGCTAAAAAGATCTGTCCACAGAGGCTCCATCGGTGTGGGGCCCACTGAAGTGTTCATAGAGCTGACTACACGCTATATGGTTGACTACATGGCCTGAATGCCTTGCTGGACAACGTTACGCTAGCTGGAGCTGGACTCTTACTTGCTATGCACGATTGTGTGCAAGCTAGCTGGGAGGCTGCAATAGCTGCAATTAAATGGACCGTGAGTAGCAGAGTCAAGGACGCTTTACTTTACATCTAGCTGTGCTAACCTGATGTGCCATTGTCCAATGCTGCCAACGAACGCCAAAATAGTAACTGACATGACCGTGAAAATGTTAAACTGTCTGCATTTTATAATACTATGAAGTCCCATGATTACTGTGGTGCATTGTTGCTGTACATTGGATCTCGGATGTGCTGTGCAAAACAATACGAACGTTCACATATGCGATAGCCTACTGAGGGATATCCTGTTCTCTGTGCCACAGCGATAATGCGAGAAAGCGAAGCAGTTGATTATCAGATGGAGGGACGGAAGGATGGAGGAAGCTTAGACCTAAGGCAAAACGTTGATATATCTTCGAGTGAATAGAATAGCTCAACATTGTCAGATATTTGAAAACATATCGGCCCAGATGTTCCGATCGGAGTCCTCCCGCGGGCGGAGGGCTGCGATCTGGAAAAATCTGCGCCCTTACCTGAGGGCTCCCGGGAGGCGCACAGTTCCGCTGCTGGGCCTCTCCAAACTGCCGGTGTGCAGGGCCCAGGTATCCCAGAGGCACAGGTAGTTCGCAGCGTCCCTGGGATCACGTGGGACATGGGGAGCCAATCAGAGAAGGGAATCTCCCTTCATACATTTGACAGGAAGACCTGTCAAATATATGAATGGAGATCACCCCCAAAACATAGTAAAACTTAAAAATGTTTTTTTTTAAAAATCACATTTTTTAAATGACTTGAAATTACATAAATTAACAATTTTTAAAAAAAATTTAAATTATGTGAAAAGAGGGGTGTTATGATGTTTTTTTTATAAAATGACAACATTTCAGATGAACACATGTTGGGACCTGCTCGATGGGAAATTAATTCACAAACCACGATGCCCTGATCCAGCAAAATCAGACCCTAAGCATTTAGGAAACATATATATCATGTTTTCTCCAATTAAATAGTGGGAAGACCGAAACCATTGTTTCCGGTCGCCACCGCCAACTCCGTTCCCTAGCCACTGACTTCATTCCTCTCCCTAACATCTGTCTGATGCTGAACCACACTGTTTGCAACCTCGGTGTTATATTTGACCCTGAAAATAGCTTCCGACCACATATCCGCGGCATAACTAAGACCGCCTACTTCCACCTCGTAGCATCGTCCGTCTCCGTCCTTGCCTCAGCTCATCCGCTGCTGAAACCCTCATACATGCCTTTTTTACCTCTGAAAGAGACTCTTCCAACGGACTCCCGGCTGGCCTCCCACGTTCTACCCTACGTAAACTTGAGGTCATCCAAAACTCGGCTGCCCGTGTCCCGTTCACCCAGCAGCTATGTGCTCGCTGACCTACATTAGCTCATGGTTAAGCAATGCCTTGATTTCTAAATTCGCATTCTTGTTGTTGAATCCCTCCATGGCCTCGCCCCTCCCTATCTCTGTAATCTCCTCCAGCCCCACAACCCTCCGAGATATCTGCACTCCTCTAATTCTGGCCTCTTGAGCATCCCTGATTATAATCGCTCAACCATTGGTGGCCGTGCCTTCTGTTGCCTAGGCCCTAAGCTCTGGAATTCCCTCCCTAAACCTCTCCGCCTCTCTTCCTCTCTTTCCTCCTTTAACACGCTCCTTAAAACCTACCTCTTTGATAAAGCTTTTGTTCACCTGCCCTAATCTCTCCTTATGTGGCTCAGTGTCAAACTTGTTCTCTTATAATGCTCCAGTGAAGTGCCTTGGGACGTTTTACTATGTTAAAGGCGTTATATAAATACAAGTTGTTGTTGTTTATATTTTTATGGAATTGACTGATCATGAATAGTTTTCCTGAGTAAATTTGAAACATTTTGTTCACCAATGTTCATTTACAAAATGTATTTAAGTACATTTGTCACACAGCGCTGGACTAATATCACGTTAAAATGAGAATATAAACTTAGTGCAGTCGTCCTGCACCGACGTTGCAACGAACAGGGTCGTTAGTAACGAAGATGAGCGGTGTATCGAAGGAAATTGATAAAAAGGACAAGAATGATCGAGATTATTTCACAAGTACAGTGGACGTTATGTGGTGTAAGAATGATGAACAAGAGATCATTTAGAAAATCAGGGACCAATCGAAGCCAGCCAGCACACTTTGGCCGGTAAAGTAAATAAGTCGTTTATGACTAAACTAATGCGCCAAAAATTCGGCCCTTGCCGGGTGAGTACGCACTGTGTACTCACCCGTAAGGCGTCCTGAAGTGCGGTTTCCTGCATGCACTGCGCATGCGCGCGAAACCGGAACTTCCGGTCTGGTGAAGGGAGCGGTTCATAGGTGAACCGCGTGCGCGGTAGTGGCTGCGCGCATGCAGCAAACTTAGGTTTTTTTCAGGTTTCTACGGGAGGGTAAGCATTGAAGAAACAAAAAGGAGGCGCAGGACCCGTTTTCAACAAGGTAAGTGTTTAATTAATTATAATTTAAAAATGTTTTCAAAAGCTTTATCTTATTTAGATACTTTAAAGAAAGTTAAGTTTATTTTTAGCACTGTTAAAAAGTATTTGAATTTTTTCAAAAATTAAAATTTTTGTTTAAATTAGTTAATTTATTTAACTTACAGTTATTGTATAAATGTGATGTATTTTTTTAAATTTATTTTAAGTTTAGCTGTTCTTTTGGGGCCGATTTCAATTCATAGATTTGACAGATCTTCCTGTCAAATCCATGAATGGAAGATGGTCTGCTGCCATTGGCTCTCCATGGCCCACGTGATCCCAGGGGACGCATCGCACTAACTACGCCCCTGGGACACTCAAGCACTGCGCGCCGGCACTTGGAGCAGGCCCAGGAGCTAAGTTCCCATGGGCCCAGAGGTCAACGGCAGGCGCGGTAGGTAAGTGCGCGCGTGATCCTTACCCCCACGGCAAGCCGGAGAGGCGAATTTCAGGGCCATTATAGTTTTTAAGGCTTCATCCAATTGGGTAGTTAAAGAGAATGCGGTAGATGTATTGTATATGGACTTTCAAAAACTGATCTACTGTCTCACCAGAAGATTGTTACAAAAATTTAATCAAATGGTTTAAGAGGAAATGTAGCGACACTAATAGATATTATGGGCCAGAAATGCGGCTTTCCGGCTGCCTGCGGGTGCAAGCATTGCACGCGTACTTGCCTACCACGCCTACCGTTGTGATTTGGGCCCAAGAGGACTTCGGCTCATGTGCCTCCTCCAGCTGCCGGCGCGCAGTGCTTGCGTATTCCAGGTGCGCAGTTAGTTCGAAGTGTCCCCTGGGAACACGTGGGCCATGGAGAGCCAATCCTAACAGGGCATTTTCATTCATAGATTTGACAGCAAGACCTGTCAAATGTATGAAGAGATCGGCCCCAAAACCACACTTAAACGTCAAATAAATTTTTAAAAAAATCACGTTTCTAAAATAACTGTAAGTTACATAAATTACCTTAAACAAAAATTAAAATTTTTGAAAATATTAATTATACTTTTTAACGGTGCTAAAAATAAACTTACCTTTCTTTAAAGTGTCTAAAAAAAATAAACCTGTTGAAAAAATGTTTACATTGTAATTAATTAACCACTTACCTTGTTAAAAACAGGCCTTGCGCCTCCTTTTTAAAAGTGCAGCTTCTCCATACTTGCACTCCTGGAGAAACCTGAAAAAAACCCGAAGTTCGCTGCGTACGCGCAGCTCTCCTGTGCACGCATTCGCCTTCTGAACCCGTTCCTTCAGGGGAACAGAAGTTCCGGTTTCCCGCGCATGCGCAGTGCATGCAGGAAACCGCCACTTCAGGTGGCCTTACAGGTGAGTACACAACGCGTACTCACCTGACAAGAGCCGAATTTCTGGCCCGATGAATCAGTATCCCTCCATGTTGAACACCATTTGGAAAAAGCAATGAGAGTTGCAAGGGCACAGAATATACTCTGGGTGTGGGCCTTCAATATTCATCAACAAGAGTGGCTCGGTAGCACCACTACTAACCGAGCTGGCCGAGGCCTGAATGACATAGCTGCCAGTCTGGGCCTGCGACAGGTGATGAGTAAACCAACACGTGGGAAAAACCTACTTAATCTCGTGCTCACCAATCTACCTGTCGCAGATACATCTGTCCATTACAATATTGGTAGCAGTGATCACCACACAGTCATCGTGGAGACGAGGTCCTGTCTTCACATTGAAGACACCCTCCATCGTGCTGTGTGGCACTACCACCGTGTTAAATGGGATAGATTCAGAACGGATCTAGCAGCTCGAAACTGGGCATCCATGAAGCTCTGTGGGCCATCAGCAGCAGCTGAATTGTATTGCACCACAATCTGTAACCTCATGGTCCGGCATATCCCTCACTCTAACATTACCATCAAGCCAGGAGACCAACCCAGGTTCAATAAGGTGTGTAGAAGAGAATGCCAGGAGCAGCACCAGCCGTACCTAAAAATGAGTTGCCAACCTGGGAAAGCTGCAACACAGGACTACATGCATGCTAAAAAGCGGAAGCAGCATGCTATAGACAGGCTAAGAGATCCCACAATCAACGGATCAGATCAAAGCTCTGCAGTCCTGCCGCATCCAGTCGTGAATGGTGGCGGACCATTAAACCACGAACGAGAAAAGGAGGCTCCATGAAAATCCCCATCCTCAATGATGGTGGAGCCCAGCACGTGAGTGCAAAAGACAAGGCTGAAGCGTTTGCAACCATATTCAGCCAGAGGCGGCGAGTGGATGATCCTTATCGGTCTCCTCCTGAGGTCCCCACCATCACAGAAGCCAGTCTTCAGCCAATTCGATTCACTAACACGTGATATCAAGAAACGACTGAGCGCACCAGATAAAGCAAATGCTATGGGCCACGACAACATCCCGGCTGTCCTGGCATCTACCCGACAATGTGGAAAACTGCCGAGGTATGTGTTTTCCACAAAAAGCAGGACAAATCCAACTCGGCGAATTAACGCCCCCTCAGTCTACTCTCAATCATCAGCACAATAATGGAAGGTGGCATCAACAGTGCTATCAAGCAGCAATTACCCGCCAATAACCTGATCACTGATGCACAGTTTGGGTTCCGCAAACACGACTCCGCTACTCAACTCATTACAGCTTTGGACCAAACATGGACCAAGGAGCTGCATTCCAGAGGTGAGATGAGAATGAATGCCCTTGACATCAAGGCAGCATTTGACCGAGTGTGGCATTAAGGAGCCCCAGTAAAACTGAAGTAAATGTGAATCGGGGGGAAAACTCTTCACTGGCTGAAGTCATACCTAGCACAAAGGAAGATGGTTGTGATGGTACGAGGTCAATCATCACATACCCAGGACAGCGCTGCAGGATTTCCTATGGGCAGTGTCCTAAACCCAACCATCTTCAGCTGCTTCATCAATGACCATCCATCCAACATAAGTTTAGAAATGGGGATGTTCACTGATGACTGCACAGTGTTCAGTGCCATTCGCAACTCCTCAGATAATGAAGCAGTCCATGCCCGCATGCATTAAGACCTGGAGGACGTTTAGACTTGAGCTAATAAGTGGCAGGGCATATTCGCACCACGCAAGTGCCAGGCAATGACTATCTCCAACAAGCGAGAGTGTAACCACCGCCCCTTAACTTTCAACTGCATTAACATCGCCGAATCCCCCACCATCAACATTCCCCAGGTCAGGATTGACAAGAAGCTTAACTGGACCATCCACATAACTAATTTGGCAACAAGAACAGGACAGAGGCTGGGTATTCTGCGGCGAGTCTCTCACCTCCTGACTCCTCAAAGCCTTCCCACCATCTACAAGGCACAAGTAAGGAGTGTGATGGAATACTCTCCACATGCCTCGATGAGTGCAGCTGTTAACAACCCTCAAGAAGCTCGACAACATACAGAGCAAAGTAGCCCGCTTGATTGACAGCCCATCCACCACTATAAAAATAATTTACTTCCTCCACCACCGGCGTACCTGGACTGCAGTGTGTACCATTGACATGATGCACTGCAGCAAAATGCCAAGGCTTCTTCAGCAGCACCTCCCAAACCCGCGACCTCTTCCACCTAGAAGGACAAGGGCAGGAGGCGCATGGAAAAACCATCACTTCCAAGTTCCCCTCCAAGGCACACACCATCCTGACTTGAAAGTATATCGCCGTTCCTTCATCATCGCTGGGTCAAAATCCAGGTTATCCCTCCCTAACTCCCTCCCTCCCTAACACCCCAGGACATCGTTGAAGGATTTCTTCATGGCAGAGTCCTAGGCCCAACCATCTTCAGCTGCTTCATCTTTGACATTCCTTCCAACATAATGTCAGAAATGGGGATGATCACTGATGATTACACAGTGTTCAGTTCCATTCGCAAATCCTCAGATAATGAAGCGGTCCGTGCCCACATGCAGCAAGACTTGGACAACATTCGGGATTGGGCTGATAAGTGGCTGTTTGCACCAGACAAGTGACAGACAATGAACTTCTCCAACAAGAGAGAGTCGAACCACGTCCCCTTGAAATTCAATATCATTACCATCGTTGAATCTCCCACCATCAACATCCTGATGGTCACTATTGACAAGAAACGTAACTGGACCAGCCGCATAAAAATTTTGGCTGCAAGTTCCTTCATTGTACCTGGGTGAAAATCCTGGAACTCGCTGCATAACAGCACTATGGGAGTCCTTTCACCACACGGACTGCAGCGGTTCAAGAAGGCGGTTCATCACCACCTTCTCAAGGGCAATTAGGGATGGGCAATAAATGCTGGCCTTGCCAGCGATGCGCACACCCGGTGAATGAATAAATCAATTAGAAAGGACCGAGGAAGAGGGTGAGAGACAGACAAACAGACAGCCAGATTGACAGAGAGGGGCAAAGAGAGAGAGAGAGAGAGAGAGAGAGCGAGAGAGACGGAGACAGAGAAAGGAAGGACGTGAATGGGGTTCAGTAAATTCAGAGATGGAGTTTACAGCTCTCGAACACACTAATTATTTGTCAATGTGAATCAGTTTGTAGAGCACCGTTTGGCTCCTGTTATATGGTCCGTCCGTTCTATATTAGTGATCTTCTACTGGGAGGAGCGGGGCCTTTGTAAATGTTCTCCCCAATGTCATCCTATGCGCCGGAGAAAACGGGACCTGTTGCCGCCTGAAATTCCTTTTTCGACCCAATCGGATTAATGCTGCGGCTGGAGAGAGCTGACTTTAAGGGATTTGTTGTGCCTTGTTGAGAGCTGCCAACAAAGGAAACATCTACCCATGCAGACTTCCGAAAGTCTTTTTTCTACCGCAGACTTACTGTGAATCTCGTTTTAAAAATTATATTTCTCAAACTCATCTATCCATGGAATGCCAGTCCTTGAAATGCGCCAAATCCCCCGGTCGGAATTTATGTAACCTGACCCTTTTCATCACGGGTTTAAATCTTTCCCACGGCTGTTTGATGCAACGTTTTCACAACTTATTCATCTCAAGCAGGTCCCGTTCCATCCCAGTAAAATGAGATCTTTGCTACGTCACTAGCTGTACATTTGGCTCCTAATATTCTTTATAGATTCTCAATGTAAAAAAGAAGTAAGTATCTAAAATCAAGATTAATAACAAGACATTTACATGTTCTGGATCGAATTTCATCTAACACAAACATTATCTCCGTCCTTCTGTAATTTCCTGTCGGACTCGACTTCCCCACACTCCCATCAGTTTCGCAAAATCTTCCAATTTGTTCAACTTAAATTATACTTTTGAATTCCGGTCACTTCTGCAGGGCTGAGAACCAGACGCATTCTCTGTGGCCTTTCACCGAGCACGTAAACCATTGAAGACCACAGCACAGAAGAAGGCCCTTCAGTCCATAGTCTCCGTGCTGTCCCTTTGCAACAGCAATCATTTATCAATGATAACTTTAAAGTGATGATGCTTCCTTACTAAATCCGCAAACAGCACACAAACCCTTTCCATATTTGGTCCATAAAACCCTTCATCGTTTTTAAAATCTCTATTGAATAACGGCTGCAACCTGTGCACCAACGCACATCACAGTCGTACAATTGATAAATGGACATCATTAAAGCCTTGGTCAACGAGGTAGGTTTTTAGGATGATCTTAAAAGAGCAACGGGATGTGGTGAGGCGGGGGTTTTGGGTTAGGGAGAGAATTCCTGAGTGTGTGGCCTAGGTGACTGAAGGCAGAGCCGACAATGTGGCAATAGGGAGGGGAGATGCACAAGAGGCCCGAGTGAGAGGAGCGGAGAGTTCTGGGATATTGAAGGGACGTCATGAGGTTACAGAGATAGGGAGGCGAAAGGGCATGAAGAGATTTAAACATGAGGAGAAGAATTTTGAAATGTAGAAGTTGGAACAGCGCACTCATGTAGGTCAGCCAGCAGAGGGGCAATGGGTGAGCAGTACTTGGCGCAGGATAGGATATGGGCAATAGACTTACGGTTGAGCTGAAGCTACACATGGTGGGGAACATGAGGCCGCCAAGGAGAGCATTGTAAAAGTCAAATCCAAAGGTCCACTGAGGAAGGATGAAGGCTTCAGTCGCGGATGGACTGATTGAAAGACAGACTGTGTAATGGAGAGTATATGCGGTTTGACGTGGATCTTGAATTGGACGTCCAGTTACAAACAAACTTGAGACAATGGCTAGGAAAGAGGATGGAAAGGGTACGGCGAATGTAACGGGAGCTAAAGACAATGGCTTTTATCTTCCTAGTGCTTCACTTATCGAGTCTGCAACTCATCCAAAATTCAGTGTGCGAGAAGCATGAAAACGCAAATCCAGTGTTGGGTTGATACGGGTGGTGGAGAGATAGAGATGGGTGTTGCCAGTGTGGAAGGTGACCCCATGTCCACAGATGATGTCGCTAGGGGGCAGCATACAGATGAGTAAGAAGCGACCAAGAATACATCCTTGGAGTAATCAAGATACTCAGTGGGGTCCAGGATGGAGGATTGGGGACGGAAGGGAAGCCGTTGCTACAAGTGAACTACCTACAATTGGATAAGTAAGAGTGGCACCAAGGAAGAGCAGTCCCACCGAGCTGGACAGCGGAGCAGGATGGTTTTGCTGACCGTTTCGAAGAGTGCAGAGTGGCCGAAAGAAGGAGTAAGGATAATGCACTGTGATCACAGTCAAAGACAATGTGGTCTGTGTTTGTTTAGGGCCGCTTCTGTCAGGAGTGGAAGCCTAACTGTAGAGACATAAGCAGGGAGTTGGGGGGGAAATTACAATGATATGGGAGACGAAAATATGTTCACGGTCTTTGGAGAGCAAATGGAAATTTATTAGGTAGTGAGGGATGTACAGCGGAAGTGAGATTTCTTTTGCAGGAAGAGGGCGTTAGCATCAGTTTTGAAAAAGAGATTACCAGAGGAGAGGAACCATTAAACTGACAACCAGACTGGAGTGAAGGGGCAGGAAGGGAATTTCAGTGGTCCTCAGTTTAGTGGGAATGGTATTAATTGAACTGTAGGTAGATCTCATGGGTACAATGAGGAGATATGGAAAAGCAACATCAGGGCAAGGGCAAGGGCATGGCCAAACCTGAGGGATGTTTGGCTTGGTGGGCAAGGAGAAGGGGGTGGAAACAGCAGAGGTATTGGAACCGATGGTCTTAACTCGGTGACCATGAAGTCCATAAGCTCCTCGCACTTGTGAATAGCAAAAAAGTTGAAACAAACAATTTCATTACGTAAATCAAAAGGTCAGCGTTGCCCTGCTTGTGCATAAAAAGACACAGGATACTAAGCCATGCTAATTAAAGAAATGTGTTAATCAGATTATATCAATATCCCACTCTCAAGCGTGATCTAGTTGGTATACTTAATTCTTCACAAAACAATAATGGATGTGATCCATTACATTGCATTGGCCTATGGGGATTCTTCCTTCAACAACTTTGATAAGATGCAATGTTCAGGTGTAACTACAGTTTCTGAGACTTAGTACCATCCTTGGGAATCTACACTGTTTACTCTCTAATGCTATAATCTCCTTTGTAATGGGATGGTCAAAATCGCATGCAGTAGTCAAACTGTGGTCTAACCATTGACCTGTGTACATTTCTCATTGTCTTCTTGCTTTCTTACTCTATGTCTGTATTTGTAAAACCCTAAATGCTATTGATCGTTATATGACTTTATCTGCCTGCATTTTACATTCAAGAATATATGCAGTTAACCCCTTAGATCTCCCTCTTCCTCTGCGCCTTTCTCTACATTCATTGCATTCATTTTATCTTGATGCGGAGATGCCGGTGTTGGACTGGGGTGGACAAAAGTGAGAAGTCGCACAACACCAGGTTATAGTCCAACAGTTTTATTTGAAATCACAATCTTTCGGAGCGGCTGACGAAGGAGCAGCCGCTCCGAAAGCTTGCGATTTCAAATAAAACTGTTGGACTATAACCTGGTGTTGTGCGACTTCTCACTTTCATTTTATCTATTCAGGCATTTCTTTAAAAATATATATCTTTCTCGAACATGACTTGCCTTTAATAAATCCATTCTGGCTGTCATTGCTTATCACAAGGCTTTTTCTAAACCTCTCTAATTCGAACCCAATTCATGGAATCCAATAATTTGCTGAACTCTGATGTTCGTCAAAATGGTCCATATTTATACATCTCTTCTTTTTATCAAAGATTTTACATTGTCCACCCTCCAGTGCCCTGGTACACTTTGTATATTGAAAGGGTCAATTCTATTCTTGACATAATCAAAAGTGCTATGCGTTAATCGAGTGCACCTCCTCTCAGTATTTGTGGTCGAGTCTCTCCTCTCTGATGTTCTCTATTAAACTAGGCTGCCTGCTATCAGAGCCCTGTTCCTCAGCTACAATTATACTGTGATATAAAGTAATTACCATTTAATTTTCTATTATTTGCTAGCCCTTCTTTCTGTGTGTGTTTTCCATACATGACCAGGACAATTGTGACATACTGATCATAGAATCATAGAATGGTTACAGCACAGAAGGAGGCCGTTCGGCCCGTCGAGCCCGGGCCAGCTCTCTGCAAGAGAACTTCAGCTAGTCTCACTCCCCCGCCCTTTCCAAGCAATTGTTTTGCTTCAGGTACTAAAACAATTCCCTTTGCAAAGCCACGATTGAGCCTGCTACCACTATCCTTTCAGGCAGTGCATTACAGATCCTAACCAACACTGCATCAAAAAAGCTGTTCCTGATGTCGCCTTTTGGTTCTTTTGCCAATCATCTTAAACATGTGTCCTCTAGTTCTCGACCCTTCTGCCAATGGGAGCAGTTTCTCTCTATCTACACTGTCTACACACATCATGATTTTGAACTCCTCTAGCAATGCTCCTCTCAACCTTCTCTGCTCAGAAGAGAACAACCCCAGCTTCTCTATTCTATCCACGTAACTGAAGTTTCTCGTCCATGGAACAAATCTTTTCTGCACCCTCTCTGAGGCATTCACATTCTTCCTAAAGTGCGGTGCCCAGAATCGGAGATAATACTCCAGTTAAAGCCCAAGCAGTGATTTATAAAATTAAAACAGAAAATGCTGGAGATACTCAGCAGGTCAGGCAGCATCTGTGAAGAGAGAAACAGAGATAACGTTTCAGGTCGATGACCTATCGTCGGAACTGCTTAAAAACCAGGAAATGGAGCATATTTTTAAGCAAGATTCGGGGCTGGGAAATGGGGTAGGGGATGAAAGAACAAAAGGGAAGGTCTGTGATAGGATTGAAGGCAGGAGAACTTAAGAGAGATTAAGAGATATTCAAGGCAAAAGGAGATGGTAATGGGACAGGTTAAGAAACAAAGGATGGCTCTAGATAAAGTGTAAATTGCGCTGGCAGAATGACAGACAGCTGCCATGTGGGAGAGAAGAACAGAAGGCAAAACATTAAGTGCGGATAAAAAAATATATATGCCACCTCTTTTCCAGGAATGCCCACCTTGAAGAAGTTCTGCTCTTCTCTCCGATGGGACTTCCATTTGTCTCTTTTAACTTGTTCATCTTCATTGCTTTCTGTCTCCCACCTCGTGTTTGCTCAGGTATAGAAAAATAGAAACATAGAAGATAGGAGCAGGAGTAGGCCATTCGGCTCCTCGAGCCTGCTCCGCCATTCGATGAGATCATGGCTGATTATTCAAACTCAGTACCTGCCTTCTCCCCATATCCCTTGATACCTTTAGCTTTAAGAAATATATCTAACTCATTCTTGAATATATTTAATGATTGGCCTCAACTACCTTCTGTGGTAGAGAATTCCACAGGTTCACCACTCTCTGGGTGAAGAAATTCTTCCTCATTTCTTTCCTAAATTGCTTACCCGTTATCCTTAGATTATGACTCCTGGTTCTGGACTCTCCGACCATTGGGAACATACTTCCTGCATCAAGTTTGTCCAGACCTGTCAGAATGTTATATGTTTCGATGAGATCCCCTCTCATTCTTCTATACTCCAGCGAGTATTAGCCCAATCGACCCATTCTCTCCTCATATGTCATACCTGCCATCCCACGTATCAGCTTTGTGAATCTTCGCTGAACTCCTTCCATGGCAAGAACATCCTTCCTCAGATAAGGCGACCAAAACTGCACACAGTATCTACCAAAACTCGCTTCACAGCCACATATCTTTTCTCAGCATCTGTCTCCGGCTCCGACTTAGTCCACGTGGATTCCAACTGAAATTCCACCCTTCGTGTTTTGGATCCACCCAGGACTACAGATATCTCCAAGATATTCAGCATTCCTTGAACCACTGCTCTCACCGTATTCTGAGATTCACACTGAATGACATGCGACGCCACATGAACACTCTCGACCTCTCTCTTCAGCAGCACCAACTCAATCTATCTCAAAGCTGTCCTGGTCTGCAATTCCATTTCATCTTTCGCCTCATCTGGCGCTTTAACAAAAAACTTTTTTTCTTCCTTGCAGGTGTCAAGGATCGCAAGCTTCAACAACTCTTGGACACCAAAGCCCGTCCGGAACTTCCTTCCACTTCACTTTCCTCTGACCCCATCCCTTCTCCCAATCTCACCCCCTGCCGCGTTTTCACTATCTCCTCTGACCTTCCCATCTCTGACCCCGAACGATCAGTCCTTAGCGAAGGCATGAGCTTCATTCCCTTACGCCCCCACCTCAATGAATTTCGAGCTCGGCACGATGCTGAGCTCTTTTTCCGCCGCCTTCATCTCCGTGCCCACTTCTTTGGCCAGGAGTCTTCCCCCTGCACGGCTGACCCTTTCTCCCGCTTTCAGAATTCTCGTTCTAGCTGGACCCCTCCCTCTGGCCTCTTACACTCTCTCAATCTTTTCATTTCAAACTGTCGGCGTGACATCGGCCGTCTCCTTTTCTCTGCTCCCTTCACTCTCTCCAAACTACCTCCCTCTGAACTTCCAGCACTCCATTCTCTCAAATCCAACCCCGACATTGTCATTAAACCTGCTGACAAGGGTGGTGCTGTTGTTGTTTGGCGCGCCGACCTCTACCTAGCGGAAGCTGAACATCAACTCTCCAACACCTCCTCCTACCTCCGCCTGGACCATGACCCCACTGCCGACCATCAAGCCACCATTCCCAAGACAGTCACTGACCTCATCTCCTCTGGAGATCTTCCCCCCAAGGCCGCCAAACTCATATTTCCCAACCCCACACAGCCCGCTTCTAGCTCCTTCCCAAGATCCACAGACAGGACTGCCCTGGTTGACCCATCATTTCAGCGTGTTCTTGCCCCACGGAACGTATCACTTCTTATCGCAACTCGATTTTTTCTCCCCTTGTCCAGTCTCTTCCTACCTACATTTGCGACTCTTCTGACGCCCTCCGTCATTTAACAGTTTCCTGACCGCAACCGCCTCCTTTTCACTATGGACGTAGAATCCCTCTACACCTCCATCCCCCACCAGGATGGCCTGAGGGCGCTCCGCTTCTTCCTTGAACAGAGGCCCAACCAGTCCCCATCCACCATCACCCTCCTCCGCCTGGTTGAACTTGTTTTAACATTAAACAACTTCTCATTTGAATCCACTCACTTCCTCCAAATCAAAGGTGTTGCTATGGGAACCCGCATGGATCCTAGTTATGCCTGCCTTTTCTTGGGATATGTGGAATACTCTTTGTTCCAGTCCTACTCGGAACCCCTCCCTCACCTCTTTTTCCGGTACATTGATGACTGTATCGGTGCCGTATCCTGCTCTCGCCCTGAACTGGATAATTTCATTCACTTTGCTTCCAATTTCCACCCTTCGCTCACCTTCACATGGTCCATCTCCAACGCTTCCCTTCACTTCCTCGATTTCTCCGTCGCCATTTCTGGGGATAGGTTATTGACAAACATTCACTCCAAGCCCACTGACTCCCACAGCTACCTGGACTACACTTCCTCCCACCCCGCCTCCTGTAAGGACTCTATTCCATTCTCCCAGTTTCTCCGTCTCCGCCAGATCTGCTCTGACGATGCCAACTTCCATACCAGTGCTTCCGACATGTCTTCTTTTTTCCTCAACCGAGGATTCCCCTCTACAGTGGTTGACACGGTCCTTGACCATGTCCGTTCTATCTCCCGCACTTCTGCCCTCACCCCTGCCCCTCCCTCCCGGAACCACGATAGAGTTCCTCTTGTCCTCACTTTTCACACCACCAGCCTCCACATTCAACGGATCATCCTCCACCATTTCCCCCACCTCCAGCGTGATCCCACCACCAAACCCATCTACCCCTCACCTCCCCTTTCATCATTCGGTAGGGACTGCTCTCTCCGTGACACCCTAGTCCACACCTCTATCACCCCAACACCACGTCCCCTCGCCCGGCACCTTCTCGTGCAAGTGCAGGAGATGCAACAAAAGTCCTTATTCATCCCCCCTTCCCATTGTCCAAGGACCTAAACTCCCCTTCCAGGTGCAACAGCGATTTACTGGTACTTCTTGCAATTTAGTATACTGTATTCGCTGCTCACGATGTGGTCTCCTCAACATTGGGGAGACCAAACGCTGATTGGGTGACTCCTGTGCGGGACAACTCCATTCAGACCGTAACAGGGACCACGAGCTTCCGGTCGCCTGTCACTTTAATTCACAGCTCCACTCCCACTCAGACATCACCGTCCTCAGCCTCTTGCATCGTTCCACGGAAGCTCAGCGTAAGGTCGAGGAACAGCACCTTATCTTTCGATTAGGCACTGTACAACCTTCTGGACTCAACATAGAGTTCAACAATTTCAGATCATAACCTGGCCCCTATCATATATATATTTTTTATCCACACTTTTTGCTTGTGCCTTCTGTTCTTCTCTCCCACATGGCAGCTGTCTTTCATTCTGCTAGCGCAATTTACACTTCATCTAGAGCCATCCTTTGTTTCTTAACCTGTTCCATTACCATCTCCTTTTGCCTTGAATATCTCTTTATGTCTCTTAACTTCTCCTGCCTTCTATCCTCTCACAGACCTTCCCTTTTGTTCTTTCATCCCCTCCCCCATTTCCCACCCCTACCCTTGCTTAAAAATCTGTTACATTGCCTGCTATTTTTCAGTTCTGACGAAAGGTCATCGACCTGAAACGTTAACTCTGTTTCTCTCTTCACCGATGCTCCCTGACCTGCTGAGTATCTCCAGCATTTTCGTTTTTATTTCAGATTTCCAGCATCTGCAGTATTTTCTTTTTGCATCAGTGTTTTATAAAGTTACCCATAACGTCATTGCTGTTGTGACTATGCTTCTTTTTACAAAGCCCAGGGTACCGTATGCTTTTTCAACCACTTTCTGAACCTGCTGTGCCATCTTCAAGGATTTGTGCACATATACCCCCAGGTCTCTCTGTTCATGCAACCACTTTATAATTGAACCCTTTAGTTTATATTGCATCTCATCGTTCTTCCTTGATCTGTTTATGTACAGTTGCAAATTTTTAGTGTGCAAGTAATAGAGCAAACATTTTTTCGTTTTCTTCTATGCTACAGTGTCTCGTTCGAAATTTTCCTGTCTCCCAATTTGCTGCTTCGCTGTGTTGCGGTTCCTCACTTTGGATAGAGGAAGCCGGGTGCAGTGAAGCATATGGTGATTGGCACAGGAAGTTTAAAGCTTCGTTAAAATTCAATCCTGTACGCCACTAACATTTGTATTTTTAAAAGATAGCTTTTTTAAAAAAAAGAACCTCCTGAATGCATTAAGGTTTTTCACATCAATCAATTAATTTTTTTCGCTTTGATTGCAAAATTGTTTCCTAATTTTTTGGTTCCTTCTTGCAATCAGTCAAATATTCTACAGTCCTAAAGAAAAACAACTCCTTTGTTTTTCTTTGGGGGTTAACAATAGATTTTGGTCATCTTCCTCAGCAACAAACACCCAAAAAGTCTTGGCAGCTGACAGTTTCATTTAATCTCACGCTACATTAAATAAAAACAAGATATTTAAAGTTTCTGATTCACTACATATTTATTATACTTTCAAATTTATCATGCTTTATGAAATATATCACAATATTGTGTAAAATCAATGACTAGTACACACAACAAACAAAAAAGCCTCCAGGATATGTTCAACTTCTCCTTTGTTTTGTAATCTCCTGTTTGGGCGATAGGAGACAGAGGGTGGGGATAAAGGTACAGAGATTGAGAAGATGTGACAGGGGGTGCTCCCCAGGGATATACTCTGGAACCTCAACTTTTAACCATATTTACTAATGATTTGTCTGAATGAATAGAGATATGTATATCAAGTTTGCAGGTGATACTGGCTTAGGAGGAGCAGTAAGTAGCATCAGTGCGAAAAGGAGCTTTGACAGCACCATAGATTTAGTGATTGGGCAAAGCTATGGCAAATGCAGTTCAATGTGGGAAAATGTGAGGTCATTTAAATAGTATTTACAGCACCGAAACAGGCCATTTCGGCACAACAGATGCATGCCGGTGTCTATGCTCCACCTAATCTACTTTGTCACCCAAGAATGATGAGCAGGAGTATTTTCTAAATAGTGTGAATCATTGGAACATGCGAAGGCCATTCAGCCCAACTATCCTGTTCTGTCATTCAGTGAGATAATGGCTGATTTGTGGCCAAACTACATCCACCCACCTTGACGACCTATCCCTTCATACCTTTGGTTAGCAAAAATAAATCCAGCTCAGATTTAAAATTATTAATTGAGCTAGCATCTACTTCTTTTTGTGAGAAACGTTTCCATTCTTCTACCATCCTTCGCTTGAAGGAAAGCCCCAAAATTTGCGTTTAGCCGCGAAGAAAATGCATTTGCCACTGGCACCCAAGAAAGTTGCCCACAAAGAACTTGCAAGAAGTTTGGCATTTTCGACGTGCAATTGAGATCAGTGTAGTTGATTGGGAATTCCATCAGAATTCCTTAGAGGGAGTTACATCGATCTGTTGTGACGTCAGCCATCTATCATAGCAGCCAATCACAAAGCAGAATTCTCACAGCAATGCAACCAGGAAGTAAAGAAGCTGCTTTTATTCTGCCTTTTAAAAAAAAAATGTTATAGCGAGCAAAATAAAGATTGGGGCGCTAACATGGGGAAAAGTTAAAGCTGAAATAATTAAGAACAAACGTCAAAAAAATATAATTTTATTTAATGTTTTTAAAAAATTGTAATTTTCGTCATTATGGAAAAATTTGACCCAACACAAAATAAAATTTCATTTTTCAGGGCCATAAAGTTTGATTAGCAGTCAATACGCTGTTAAAACCCCAGTTGCACCTAATCCAAAGAGGTATAACTTTTAATGCGTTATTTAACAGCGATATGACCGCAGGAAAGACCAAGTTTTCATCAGTTTCCCTGATGAAACTGATTGTCGGTTATGGGGGGAGGGGGAAGGGGAGGCTCCACAGCACAGCTTATGTCGGAGCAGTAAATGACTGACTGCAACTTCAGGATTCCTGCGTTAGGATGCGCATGCGCCACATCCTGAACTTGTGGTCAGTTTTAAAGGGGTAAGAACAGCGAATGCTGTTCGTTCACTTTTACTACCCACCGCAAATTCCGGGCAATCGTTTCCTAACTTCTCTCCTGAAGAGCTTGCCTCTTGTTTTAAGGTTATATCCCGTCGTCCTAGACGTCCCCACAAGCAGAAAAAGTTTGTCTCTATCTACCCTATGAATTCCTTTCAAAGTCCTAAAACATCAATCAAATCAACGCTTAATTTTCTAATTTCTAGAGAATACAAGCCTAGTTTATGCAATTCTCTTAATAATTTAACATGTCCTGGTAACATTCTGGTGAATATGTATTGCACCTCTTCCAAGGCCAATATATTGGCCCTGAAGTTACGGTCGGCATCATAGCTAAGGAGTACGCTGCTTAACTCAAAGGGGAATCCGCACTTACCTGGTGTGAAGCCTCAAGTGGAAATTTGCTTTGAAGCGCTGGGGAGTTGTGCACTGCATAGTGGCCCATGGAACAAAGGGTGCACATTGTGTGTATGCCTACCTGGGATCACGTAGGGCGGTGCTTCTTTCACTAGCCAATCAGGAAACATAGACATCCCCATGTATTACAACTTATAATACCAGATATTTATTTCTATTTCTAAAATTTTATTTCTACAGTTATTGTCTTGAAATAGCACAGGGAATACTTGAGATAAGTACAGTTATTTACTGGATGAATCTGCGAGATTTAAAAATAATTAAAATTATCTCATCCCTCAAACCAAACATTTACAGCTGCCTGGTAGGTTCTTAAACATGTTCCTTTTTAATTGTTGTACAATTTTCTCATCCCCCCTCCCATTACGGTTTGCAAACAGGCTCCTGTGCCTGTTTGCACCAGCCGTACAATTTTCCAGCATAACTGATGCACAGTAGGTGGGCAATTAGACAAACTTTTCAATTTGAGGATCTGAAAGTCGCAGCGGACCACCTGTATATTCAGAATTGACAGATCGCAAGTTCAGGATTGAGAGCATGTGCAAATGCAGGCACATTTCACGAAATTGTGGCCAATTTAAATGGAGGTATTCTGAGTATACACCGTCATACCGACAGAAAATTCAGGGCCATCGTTTCTAGGTTGTGGTGCCCAGAACTATGCACAGTATTCCAGATGTGGTCTAAACTAGACACAGTACAGGGACAAAGATGTTTAAACGACAGGGAAAAAAAATCAATCTTTATATCTAATGGAATATTGGCATTTAACGCAACGGGGATTGAGTACAAAGGATATAAAATCATGCTTCATTGGTGTAGTACCTTAGGCAGACTCCATTTGGGCTACTGTATTCTGTTTTGGGCACCAAACCTCAGAAAGAATATATTGAATTTGGTGGGGGTGCTGTCCAGATTCACCAGAATGATCAGAATGATACTGGGGCATAAAGGTTTCAATTATAAAGACAAGCTGCATTAAGTTGGCTTGTAGTCCCCCTGAGTATAGGAAACTGAGGGTGATCCGATCGAGATGCTAAAATGTTAGAAGGATTTATAGGGTAGAGACAGAGAAACTACTTCCCCTGGTGGAGGAATCAAGAACAAGGAGAATGCATCTTAATTTTAAAAATAATTCTGGGGAAATTGACGTCACTAGCAAGACCAGAGTTTATTGCTCATCCCTATTTGCCCTTGAAAAGGTGGTGGTGAGCCTTCTTCTTGAACCGCTGGAGTGCATGGGGTAAAAATACCCCCACAGTTATGGTACGTCGAGACTTTGATAAGAGGCGTTTCGGTACAGTCAAAGTAACAGAGGATGTCATTTGTGACTGTTTATGGTGGTTACGGTGGCATAGTGGAAACATGACTTTAGAGTTTCAAACATGGTTTTGCAGGAAAGATGGGCAAGGATCAGAGAGGCGAAAGCAGGCTCAAGAACTTTGGAACTAAAAAGTTAGAGAGGCATCAGCAGTTTGCATCACAAGGCGAGAGAGAGATTGTTTTTTGAGGATGGTAAGTTTTAAAAGTGACGGGAACCGTGCTTGAGCAGAGGGCCCCATTTACAATGTCAGTCAGCATAGAGAGCATCAAGGGACGTTTGATAGGAATGTATTCAATGGAGCAGGAGGTGGGTCTGATGGTCCTAAGCTTGGAGATCGCTTGTGGGGAGATATGAGAGACTCTGGAGAGGAAGGAGGACCAGGACTAGGGCAGGAGGGGAGCATGGAGGGAGGTTTTCCTTGGTGGACAAAGAGAAGTGGGGCGAATCAACAGTGACAGCTGAATGGAGTTTCTCAATCTTAGCAAGCAAGAAGTCCATAAGCTCCTTGCACTTAACGCTGGAGGTGAGGGTGGAAGGATTAAGGGAAACAGGTTTAAGGAAACCAGTGGTAGTGGAGGAAAGAAGCGGAAGCATATCATTGTTCTCCAGAATGATCCAAGATTAATGGGCGGTTTTCGCACAGAAAGTGTGGCTTGATGTGACTGAACCAGTTATGTGACAGAAACACGCACGACTGCATCCCTGACAAAACAAAGATTGGTGTCATATCAAGGGGAATAACCAGGCTGGGAATGCGTAACGTTCTTTCTGCGAACAAGGGCATAATACATGGAGCTGAGGTATTGGTTGAGCAAATCGATAGCTCCAGATGCATCATGGCGAGTGGAAGCCCAACAGCGACTCAGTCAGCAGTTTGAAAGTGATGTTGTCAATTATTTGGGGACAGCTTATTTTCCAGAGGAAATCACAGAGGGAAATGAATTTGAAAGGCGGTTAAGGGACTTCGTTGGTGAGAAATACAGGGAAGTGTTCAGAAATGGGCTAAACTTTGACCGAGAGCATGGAGATAGAGAGCACATGTTCGATGGCAAGGTTGAGCGGTGGCCAGGGCCAGCCAAACGGGTGGGAGACGTGCGCGACAGCCCAGGGAGCTGTGGTCCAGGTTGGCGGGGGGTGGGGGGGGGGGGGGGGGGGGCGCCGTGGTAAAGAGAGAGTTAAATGAAAAAAAAAAATAATTTGATGTAAAGAATTCAGGTGCAAATGTATTTGCAAGCTAGAAATTTGGGCGTTAAATGTTAAAAATACATGTTAATCTGGAATAACGTGGTCATATATATAAAAGGAAAGGGCTGATTAAGGGGAGTGCAAAAATGTATTTCATGAAACTTGGAAGAAAACAAAATGTTGCAATAAACTAAAAATATGATGCCAGTTACACAAAACAGGAAACGGAAAGCTCAGTCTAATCCTGCAATGCAGAAAGATGCAGAAACGATGGAAAAAAGGCTTGAAATCTGTTAATGTCAACCAGCGCTAATACAATTACATTCTTCAGCTCAAAGAAAGGGCCCCAAAATATTCTGATGAAGGGTCACAGAACTGAAACGTTAACTTTGTTCTCTCTCCACGGTTGCTGCCTGACCTTCTGAGTGTTTCCAGAATTTTCTGCTGTTATGCCCCAAAATACTAATTCGCCCACTGGGGGGGGGGGCGCCATTTTGCCCAAGGCCGAGCCTGTGCGTGGCAATGAATATCAATAAGAGAGTTTATATCTAGGGAGAGGTTTAGTGAGGACAGAAAGGGACTGAAATGAAAGGAGAGAAGGCAAGGCGAGTTGAGATGGAATTTGAAATCATGAATATGAGGAATCGCTCAGTAGAGGTTGAGAGAGGATATCGCAGGGAGAATCTCAACATTGGCTGGCGTGGCAGAGAACATCCATTTTAGGAGACAGCTGAGAGAAGTATCTTGCAGCCACATCTTCTTGAATTCGTTGAGCTTCTGTTGTAGCCAATCACAAACCAACAATGCCCTACGAGCCACCAATAGAGTTAATGTCTGTGGGAACAAAAATACAGATGAAGTTGACTCTAAGTATGTGTGAAGAATTTCAGTGAAACATATTGCTTTGGGTAAATTGCAACAGGTTTCATTGCTTGTGTGAAGAGGCAGTCTAAACTCTTTCAAGGGTGGAGCGGGGTGTTGGGTGTCAGATAATGCCCAACGCCGCTGAATTTACTGGGAATGAAGATGTGAGATGTGTATTTGTTGTAAAACCCAACTGGTTCTCTAATATCACCCTACCCAGTCTACACCTGTCTCCAGTCTTAATCTCCATGGATGGCATTTAATGCCCTTAGGGCAACTGGGGATCAGACATAAACACTGTCTTGGCACGTGATGTCCATGTCCTGAGAACAAATAAAATGTCTATATCTTTCTTCCGGCATGGTGGATTAGTTGCACCATGTTATACCCACATACCTTATCAGATCTCCGTAAAATGACTGATCTTGCTGTTGTAAATCCTGTTAAAGGTAAAGAAATGATTATTTTTAGCTAACAGGTTGGCCAAGAAATAGAAAGCAGCAAAAGAAAACTGAAATTATTTTTTTAATGAGGGTGAATAATTTAAAGGAATAAACAGGATAATTTCCTTACCATGTAAATGGAATCTTCAGCAATTGGTTTCGGAGCTCCCTCCTGTACAAAAGCAATTCGATATACATTAGTTACTCAGATTTGATCAGCTGAAGTCCGAGCTTTGGACACTGTGATGCATCGGGGAGGGGGAGAGTTACCTGGGCACTTTGAACCAGGAGGCAGTCAGACCCCTTAAGATAAATAATTTAAATTTGTTCCGTGGTCAGTGACAGGAGGGTGTGACTACGAATGAGGCAGGTATGCGATTCTAGATGGTAGCAGTGGAGGAGTCTCAGCCCTTGCACTTGTCCAATAGGGACGAGGCTCTTGCAGCTTGTGTGCCCGAGAGCAGGGACTGCAGGGAGAATGAGCAAACCAACCACAGCACCGTGGTTCATGGAGCCATTCAAGTGGGGGAGTAAAATAAATTTAGTTGTGGTGGGGGGCAGTATAGTTAGGGGGCTCGATACTGTTCTCTGCAGCCAAGAGCATGAGTCCCGAAGGCTGTGTTGCCTGCGCGGTGCCAGGGATAAGGACATCTCCTCGGGGCCGGAGCGGAACTTGAAGTGGGAGGGGGAAATCCAGTTGGCGTGGTCCATGTAGGAACCAACGACATAGGGAGGACTAAGAAAGAGGTTCTGCTGAGGGAGTTTGAGGAGCTAGGATCCAAATGTAAAAGCAGAATCAGAAAGGTACTAATCTCTGGATTACTAGCTGAGCCACGAGCAAATTGGCACAGGGTAAATGAGAACAGAGAGATGAATGCGTGGCTCAAAGATAGGTGTGGGAGGAATGGATTTCGATTCATGGGGCACTGGCAGCAGTACTGGGGAAAGAGGGAGCTGTTCCGTTTGGACGGACTTCACTTAAACCAGGCTGGGACAAATGTCCTGGCGAATCGAATAGCTAGAGCTGCAGATAGGGCTTTAAAGCAAATAGTGTGGGTGAGGGTATTTACAAAGTTAAAGAGAAAGGAGAAGGTAAAAGTGCAGGGTAGTGATAGGCGTGATGATAACCAGAGTGTGTCAGGAAGAGACAGAGCATAGAAACGTAATAGTACACCAGCAAATAGAATCAGAGTAGAGAAAAATGGTAAAATTGACAAAATTAAATGCTTTTTATCTGAATGCACCCAGCATTTAGAACAAGATAGATGAGTTGACGGCACAAATAGAAATAAATGGTTATGATCTGATAGCCATTAGAGATACATTCGTGGTTGCAAGGTGACTTGGGAACTGAAAATGCAGGGGTATTTGACATTTGGGGATTAAATGCAGTAATGACAAGGAGGTGGGGTAGCTCTGTTAATAAAGGATGAGATCAGTGCCTTGTTGAGAAATGATATTGGCTCAGAAGATCAAGATGTAGAATCAATTTGCGAGGAGATAAGAAATAGTAAAGGAAATAAGTCACTGGTGGGAGTAGTCTATAGGCCTCGTGACAGTAGCTGCACTGTAGCACAGAGTATAAATCAAGAAATAATGTTTGTTTGTAAGAAAGGTATTGCAATAATCATGGGCGATTGTTATCCTCATATAGATTGGACTAATCAAATTGGCAAGGGTAGCCTTGAGGACAAGTTCATAAAGTGTATCCAGGATGGTTTCTTAGAACAATACTTTGTGGAACCAACCAGGGAGCAGGCTATTTTAAATCTGGTAATGTGTAATGAGACAGGAGTAATCAATGATCTCATTGTAAAGGGTCCTCTAGGGAAGAGTGATCATAGCTTGAAAAAATTGAAGTTCAATTTGAGGGTGAGAAACTTTGGTCTCAAACTAGTGTCCTAGCTTAAATAAAGGCAATTACAAAGGTATGAGACAGAGTTGGCTAAAGTAGACTGGGAAAATAGATTAAAAGTTAAGACAGTAGATAAGCAGTTGCAGACATTTATGGATACATTTCATAACTCTCAGCAAAGGTGTATTCCAGTGAGAAAGAAAGACTCTACGAGAAGGATGATACATCCGTGGCTAACTAAAAAATTTAAGGATGGTATCAAATTGAAAGAAAAGGCATACAATGTTGCGATGATTAGTGGTAGACCAGAGGACTGGGATTTTTTTAAATCGTGGGTGTAGATAGATTACGAGAGTAAACTTGTTAAAATAAATAAAACAGATAGTAAGAGCTTCTACAGCTATATAAGAAGGAAGACAGTAGCTAAAGTAAACGTTACCCCTAAGAGGATGAGACTGGGATATAATAATGGGAAACAGGGAAATGGCACAGACTTTGAACAAATATTTTGTATCAGTCTTCATGGTAGAAGACACTAAGAGCATCCCAAAAATAATTGATAATCAAGAGGCTATACGTAGGGAGGAACTTACAACAATCACTCTCACTAGAGAAAAAGTACTAGGGAAACTAATGGCACTAAAGGCTGACAAGTACCTTGGACATGATGGCCTGCATCCTAGGGTCTTAAAAGTAATGGCTGCAGAGCTTGTGGATGCGTTGGTTGTAATCTACCAAAATTCCCTGGATTCTGGAGAGGTCCCAGCGAATTGGAAAACCGCAAATGTAGCTCACTTATTCAAGAGAGGACGGAGACAGAAAGCAGGAAACTATAGGCCAGTTAGCCTAACATCTGTCATGGGAAAATGCTGGAATCCATTATTAAGGAAGTAATAGCAGGACATTTAGAAAATCATAGTACTATCAAGCAGAGTCAACATGGTTTTATGAAAGGAAAATCGTGTTTGACAAATTTACTAGAGTTCTTTGAGGATGTAACGAGCAGGGTGAATAAAGAGGAACCAGTAGATGTAGTGTATTTGGATTTCCGGAAGGCATTCGATAAGGTGCCACATAAAAGGTTACTGCACAAGATAAGAGATCACAGATTTGGAGGTAATATAGTAGCATGGATAGAGGATTAGCTAACTAACAGAAAAGAGAGAGTCAGGATAAATGGGTAATTTTTAGGTTAGCAAACTGTAACTAGTGGGGTGCCAAATGGATCAGTGCTGGGGCCTCTACTATTTACAATGTATACCAATCACGTGGATGAAGGGACCGAGTGTACTGTAGCCACATTTGCTGATGATACAACGCTAGGTAGGAAAGCAAGTTGTGAGGAGGACGCAAAGAGTCTACAAAGGAATATAGTAAGGTTAAGTGATTGGACAAAAAATTGGCAAATGGAGTATAATGTGGGAAAATGTGAGGTTATCCAGTTTGGTAGGAAGAATAAAAAAGCAAATTATTATTTAAATGGAACAGACTACAAAATGCTATGGTACAGAGACATCTGGGGATCCTCGTACATGAAATACAAAACGTTAGCATGCTGGTACAGCACTAATTAGGAAGGAAAATGGAATATTGGCCCTTATTGCAAGGGGTTTGGAGTATAAATGTAGGAAAGTCTTGCTACAATTGTAGAGGACGGTGGTGAAACCACATCTGGAGAACTGCGTGCAGTTTTGGTCCACTTATTTAAGGTGAAAATGTACTTGCATTGGAGACAGTTCAGAGAAAGTTCACTAGGTTGATTCCTGAGATGAAAAGGTTGTCATATGAGGAAAGGTTGAGTAGGTTGGGCCTACACTCATTCGAGTTTAGAAGAATGAGAGGTGATCTTATTGAAACATATAACATTCTGAGCGGGTTTGACAGGATAAATGCAGGGTCGGATGTTTACACTCGTGGGGGAATCTAGAACTAGGGGGCATAGTTTCAGAATAAGGTGTCGCCCATTTAAAACGGAGATGAGGAGAAATTTCTTCTCTGAGACGGTTGTGAATCTTTGGAATTCTCTACCCAAGAGAGCTGTGGAGGCGGAGTCATTGAAAATGTTCAAGGCAGAGATAGACAGATAAATCAGCTACAGGGGAGTCAAGGGTTATGGGGAGCGTGCGGGAAAGTGGAGTTGAGGCCGAGATCAGATCAGGCATGATCTTATTGAATGGCGGAGCAGGCTCGAAGGGCCGTTTGGCCTACTCCTGCACCTATTCCTTATCTTCGTATATTCTTATGTTCTTAATTTTAAACAGTTACACAAAGAATCCCATGTATTTGCTTCAGAAATAATGGTTAGCATCACATCATACATCCCGAGTTAAAAGTTAGATGAGCTTGCTTACAGTACCAATCCCACAGACGAAATTGCAGGATGTGAATTTTCACTTTTACCGCCGGTTGGAACAAGGGCAACAGTGCATCGAACGCCCATTTTACGCACCGCTGGATTTTGGATTCGGTTGTAAAAGTGAAAATTCATCCCAATATTCTGTCTAGCACCAGGAGCACCTTAAGATTGTTGTAAAAACCCAACTGGTCCACTAATGCTCTGAGGCGAGATCGACTGCCACCCACAACCTGGTCTGGTTATATGTGACTCCAGTTTACTGCTAATACAGGAACCATGTCTTAGACTGTGGTAAACAAGCATAGATTCCATTTTTTTACTGAGCTTACCAAAATAGTGGAATATTAATAGAACTGTACCAACCGTTTGCAGTCCTGGAATATTTTCATAGTTTCCTGCTGAGTTCTCAACGATTGTAGCAGAGATGTCTGTGGGAATATCAACATTTTATCAGCCTTGAAAGTACAATCAAGGAACCACTCCAGATGCGAATAAAAATAGACTGTATAATTGATATACATTATAAGAAATTGCAGCTTTTATTTGATTTTTTTTCTGTTATTGTTTGTGGAGTGGATTCTGTGCTGATCAACTTAAAGGCTTCTGGCTTCATAACTTCTATTGTGTGACCAAAGGACATAGTGCGAACAGACTTAATCAAGGAATGAAAAATCCGGAAACCGACCAAGCAATGGGGATAATTATGACTTTGAGGGAGAAAGTAAAGTGACAGATGGCGAATCGGAAGTCCGTTTTAATTTTGTACAGGTGTTTATTTCCATTGAATCAATGGAAATTGGGGGGAGCTGCAAAATGTGCCACCGATTCGCTATCACCCGTGTTACACCATGATACCAGGGCAAACTTGCACCGAATACTTCGTTATTTAGGTGTTAGTACAGCTGACTTGCATTATAAATATAGCACCCAATTAGCAATCCATAAAATTTCTAACTCCTTATGCATTCAGTAGCTCTGTCAAAAGTCTATGAGCTCTTGAGCTGATACAAGGAATACACAAGTCTCTGCAAGCTGAGACCATCTCATGGAAATGGAGCCAGCAAGAGAGATTGTTACTATCGAAACAAAGGGATTTTCAAGAAGATGCACTTTACGTATAGGATCCTTCCTTCCACCATTCGCATCATGGTCCTAACTTCAAAGAGCTATGTCAAGCAGAACGTTGAGTGAACACGTGCTTATGTCATCTTTTTCCCAAGCAACATTAAGCATGCTCTGCAATTACCTCATTTGCAAAGCACAAAACAGGCGTTGTTCCAATAGATTCTGTTAATTTAGCTGCAACATAGCACTTCAAAAGTTGCATGATATATGGCTCGTTTCAACTGTGGCTCAGTAGCACACTCGCCTCTGAGTCAGAAGTTGTGGGTTCACAATCTCGTTCCATGGACTTGAGCACCTAAATCTAGGCTGACACGCCAGTGTAGTGCTGAGGGAGTGCTGCACTGTCGGAGGTGCCGTCTTTCGGATCAGACGTTAAACCGAGGCCCCGTCTGCTCTCTCAGGTGGATGTTAAAGATCCCATGGCACTATTTCGAAGAAGATTAGGGGAGTTATCCCGTGTCCTGGCCAATATTTATCCCTCAATGAACATAACCAAAACAGAATATCTGGTCATTATCATATTGCTGTTGGTGGGAGCTTGCTGTGCTCAAATTGGCTGCCGCGTTTCCCATATTGCAACAGCGACTACACTCCAAAAAGTACTTCATTGTCTGTAAAGCGGTTTGAGATGTCTGGTGGTCGTGAAAGGCGCTATATTAATACAAGTCTCTTTTTTAACTTTTAATGTAATTACAAATCAACAAGGACGGTTAAAGCATGCACTGGCAGAGCAATGTTGAAGTGACAAATTATTTCACTTACTGTTTACTGTTGTATTAATGTTCGTATCATTTTGCCCCCGCTTTTGAAATTTCATCCTAAATAACTGTCTAACAACAGACCAAAATATTAACTTTTCAGGATATTTTATTGGAATAATTCATTCAAAATGATTTGCAAAATAAATTCTACAAATGACGAATTATTAATGCAAACTCTCATGCATGCTCGTCGATCTCTACATCAGGACTCAAGAACAAATATCTTCATGTGAAGCACGGCATGGCAAATAAATTGATCAGGGCGCGGAGATATAATTCAGGTTCCCAGTATAAACTCGTATATTGTGCTCTTATTTTTTTAACCTATCAGTTATATTGTTATTTTCAGTCAAGATGAAAGGCTAGGTAATTTCTCGGAATACAGGTCGAGCAGTTGGGAATTGCTTAACTGAGGCACTGCAGCATCACCAGTGGAGGCAGAGTGTAATTACAGCGTGAGTAGTTTACAGAGCAGATTCCTATCAATCCGGAAACAAGATCAATTCATTTTAACTGTGGAAACATGCGTCAAACCTAAAACACATTTGAAGTGTAAAAGATAAATACTTGGGAACAACTTCTTACACAACTATTAAATTCAATCCAATGGGCGTTCGCCCCAAAAATTAAATGTGCAGTTAAAATTTGAATACTATATTTACCCGACTGCTTTTCTTTTGACCAACCATGCAGTGATCCCGCTGATCAAACCCACAATAAGAAGAACAGCAATCACTATCCCGGCTATGCCGCCGCTGCTTATGTTATTGTTACCATTGGATTGATCTGAAAAATGGAATAAGACAAAATAATAAACGTAATTATCACACACCAGAAACAATTTCACTTCAGTAGCAATGCGCAACTGCAAGAGAAGTATTCATTACAGCTTTTATTGTCACCATGTTTGACAGTTGCTGAGTTTAAGGGATACAGGCAATAACGTTGGCCATGATTGAATCCTACACAACCAATGATCACCTCATTTAAACACAACTCTGTGCAACAGCATGAGCGACAAGCTGGTTCAGTCCGTCTGCCGCTGATACCGCTATACATTTCGAGGTAGTCTGTACAGCTCTTGCTGCTCCTCAGACCAGCCCAGCGCTGGGGCAGCACTGAATGAAATCCCTGAAGTGTCCACGTTGTCTTCCAAAAGGGATTAGGTTCCTTGGCAATCTGGAAATCTAATATGTTGACTCAGCTGCAACGTAGATTTCATACTTTTTCAACTTAAGTTCTCTGAGCCTTGCAGGCTGTAACTAGTGCATCTTCCTGTACGAACGAGCTATTGGGGGGAATTTCTGTTGGGCGGTAGGTAAACTAAGCGCTAGCGATTCAGCAGCCCATTTTCCTCTTTGCCCAGTTCCCTTTTTCATTAAAGTCAATGCGGATGGAGGACTTTAAATTTTGTCAATAGGAATAAAAAAAACAGGCGATTGGGGAGGACCTGTTATACACCATTACCACTTCCAATAACTGAATGGAAAATCCGAGCAAAACGGAATATTGTTAATATGGTACAGGCACTGAGTGATGTCGAGATGGAGCTGCAGGGATACTTAGTAGAAGGATTTCAACCGGAAACTCCACAAAAGGGTCACATGGGTTTCTGGGCTTTATCCATGTAAGTGTATCGAATACAAAATGTAACCCCACTATTTAAGAAAGGAGGGAGCGAGAAAACGGGGAACGACAGACCAGTTAGCCTGACATCAGTAGTAGGGAAAATGCTAGAATCTATAATTAAGGACGTGGTAACAGGGCACTTAGAAAATAATAATAGGATTGGGCAGAGTCAACACGGATTTATGAAAGGGAAATTGTGTTTGACAAATCTATTCGAGATTTTTCAGGTGGTAACTAATAGAATAGATAAGGGGGAACCGGTGGATGTGGTGTTTCCAGAACGCATTTGATAAGGTGCCACACAAGAGGTTATTAAACAAAATTAGGGCTCATGGGATTGGGGGCAATATACTAGCATGGATTGAGGATTGGTTAACGGACAGAAAACAGAGAGTAGGAATAAACAGGTCATTTTCGGGTTGACAGGCTGTAACTAGTGGGGTATCGCAAGGATCAGTGCTTGGGCCTCAGCTATTCACAATCTACATCAGTGATTTGGATGAGGGGACCAAATGTAATATATCCAAGTTTGCTGATGATACAAAGCTGGGTGGGAGTGTAAGTTTTCAGGAGGATGGAAGAAGGCTTCAAGGGGATATAGACAGGCAAAGTGAGTGGCAAGAACATGGCGAATGCAATATAATGTGGAGAAATGTGAAGTTATCCACTTTGGTAGAAAAAAACAGAAAATCAGAGTATTTTTAAAGGTTGTGAGATTGGGAAATGTTGGTGTTCAGAGGGACCTGGGTGTCCTTGTACACGAATCACTGAAAGTTAACATGCAGGTACAGGAAGCAATTAGGAAAGCAAATGGCATGTAGGCCTTTATTGCAAGAGGATTGAGTACAAGAGTAAATATGCCTTACTGCAATTGCATAGGGCCGTGGTGAGACTACACCTGGAGTATTGGGTACAGTTTTGGTCGTCTTAACGAAGGAAGGATATACTTCCCATAGGGTGAGTGCAGCGAAGTTTCACCAGACTGTTTCCTGGTATGGGGGGTTTCTCCTATAAGGACAGATTGAGTAGACTAGGCCTATATTCTCTAAAATTTAGAAGAATATGAGGTGATCTAATGAAACATACAAAATTCTTACAGTACTTGACAGGGTAGATGCAGGGAGGATACTTCCCCTATCTGGGGATTGTGAAGCAGGGATCACACTCTCAGAATAAGGGGTCGGCCATATACGACTGAGATGAGGAGAAATTTCTTCACTCAGAGGGTGGTGAATCTTTGGAATTCTCCCACAGACGGCTGTGGAGGCTCAGTCGTTGAGTATATTGAAGGCAGAGATCGATAGATTTTTGAATATTAAGGGAATCAAGGGATATGGGGATTGTTCAGGAAAGTGGAGGTGAGATAGAACATCAGCCATGATCTTATTCAATGGCGGAGAAGCTTCGAAGTGCCAAATGGCCTAATCCTACTCCTATTTCTTATGTTCTCATGTAAGTGTCAAGAAGGTGAGGATGAGTCTGCACAAGAAGTTCATCAGGACGTAGTTAGAATGCTGTTTGCTCTTTTGGGTATCCCTGGAATGCGAGCGATCAGAGGATATAGATGAAATGAGGGACTCAAAGCGGGACTGTTTTCACTGCAACTGAGAAGATTAAGAGTAGATAATCACTGGTCTGTAAAGCAGTAATAGTTGTATAAACCTTAGCTTCATACTAGAAATCCAAAAGTGGAGGTAATAAGATATTGTCCATGATCCTGATTCAATCATATCACAGAAGACGGAGCAAGATAAGCATTTCAAGCATTTGACAATGTAAGGAGAAATAGCAGGGACACTGAAACTGCAAATTGAGGCATATTGTGGATTTAAAATGATAACGTACAAGTTATTTCCGGGGATCGAGCAGAGCGAGCCATTGTGAAGCGTGCATTTCCACAGGCAAGAAAAGCCATGAAGTATCTGTACGAATCTGATTGCGCAGTTTAAGAATTAGGTACATGACACATCATACTGCATTATGTATGAGATCATATGGACTATTCCATCTGGGAGAAGTTACACACCCTAGTATTATATAATCCAATCAAAATCTTACTTATAATTTCTTTATCTCTAAATCAGCTAGAATAGCATATCCGACTCCTAAAAGGGTAGTCAAAGAAAGGGTTGCTCCGATTAGGGTCCTAAGGGGAGATATTGTTCTGGAGGCAGATGGCATGGCTGGGGTATAAATTACTAAATGAGTGCTTTGCATCTGTCTTCACTGGAGAAGAGGATGTCGCCAATGTAGCAGTGAAGGAGGAGGTATTAACGATATTGCTTAGGATAAAAATAGATAAAGAAGAGGTAATTAAAAGTTTGGCACACCTAGGAGCAGAAAAGCCACCCAGTCCTGATGGGATGCAGTCTACGTTGCTGAGGGATGTAAGCGTTGAAATTGTGGAGGCTCTCGCCACAATCTTCCAATCCTCCTTAGATATGGGGTGGGTGTGGTGAGGAGTGGAGAAAAGAAAAGCAAGTGTACACTGCCATGATTAGTGAGAAAAGGCCTTTTCCGCCATACCTTTGATTCAGTTGTCTATTACTTTAATAAGTCTGGTGTGTTTTCAGCAGCTACAGTTAATGATAGCCAATGCTTCCTCTCCCAACACTCAAACTAATTATATAAAATGCTGGAAATACTCAGCAGGTCAGGCGGCATCTGTGGAGAGAGGAACAAAGTTAAAGTTTCAGGTCCACGATCTTTCGTCAGAGCGACCTTTCGAAAGGTCAACCACTTGAAACGTTATCTCTGTTTCTCTCTCCACAGATGCAGCCTGAGTTGCTGAGTATTACCAGTACTTTCTGATTTTAGTTAAGAGTAACATCATCCGCAATATTCTGTTTTTGTTCAAACTAATTATTTTGATCTGCAAAATATCGGTGGTGATATATTAACTGTGCTTTTTGTGTCTCATTGCAGTGCATTTTTATTGATCACATGCATGCGCTGATCATTGGAAGTACGGATCACACAATAGTGGGAAACATGTCATCCATGCTATAGAATCGCAGAAGTACGGATTGAGGACATGATTTACGTCAGTTGACTCTAAGGCATTGCTATAACCTTGTCTTTGCTAATTTAAGGAGATGCTATTCCATTGACAATAAGCAAGCCAAGGCCTATGTTAAAGTAGCCAACAAAGGACTACCACAATAAGCATTGGTCTCATTT
Organism: Squalus acanthias; assembly: GCA_030390025.1. Classification (NCBI taxonomy): domain Eukaryota; kingdom Metazoa; phylum Chordata; class Chondrichthyes; order Squaliformes; family Squalidae; genus Squalus; species Squalus acanthias. The sequence goes on from CM059453.1 coordinate 4,575,761, forward strand.
ATCACAGATAATAATTTCTTGGCCATATACTGTATTAATTAAAACATCAATAAAATACCAAAATTATTACTTTTTAAAAATTATTTGGGAATTCAGAGATGATTATTTGTCCAAACATAAAGTTAAAATAATGGCACTATTCCATAAAAGATATGCAAATTCACGGAAACAGAGTATGAACGCTTTATTTGCATTCATGCATTTGGAATTAAAATGAGTCAGTCACTGGGTAACTATTAACAAATTATGCATTCTGCTAACTACAGTAACACATTGATAATCACAAAACCTGTGCATGAACATGCAGTCTGATTACCGAGCCCTTGCTCATTCTGACATGGTTTACAGCTTTCTCTGTTAGAAAATGAATATCCAAGATAATATTAATGACGCCACACGATTTAGAGAACACATTTTAGGCAGTAGCCGTTTCAAAGTTCTGTCGGTGGGGCTATCTATTCTCAACTCAGTGGGTGTACGAGGCAGCTCACAGCTAATCAACAGTCTACCATCAGCACCATATGCAAAACATTGTATTATCAGGAATATTTAATTATATGTAAATAATAACCTACCAAACAACAGTCAACATGGATTCAGAAGGAACAAAGTCCTGCCAGGCCAATCTCCTTAACCTTATTGAGGAAGTGGCAGGTGACGTAAACTGTGAAAAGGTAAAGTATGTGGTGTACCTCGGCTTCCAAAAGACGTCAGACAAACGTCCACGAAAAAGACAACTGGCTAAGCCAAAGAGAATTCAGGAGAATATGAAAATTCTGGTTAAACCTTTGGAAAGACTAAGAAAATGGCTGAAACATTGAACAATGGTAGATGGCATTCAATGGGTATATAAAGTAAAGTGCAATTCTGAAAGCCGAAATGACTGAAATGGGTGATATATGTACTGCTTGAATGCTGGTGAAATTGCTAAGGATGAAGTTAAAACTGATCTAGGAGTCGTAGTAGACTTGAAGCTCCGACCATTGAAGATCAGCAATCACAATGCTAAGAGAATGCTGAACCGTATAGTCAAAACAATGGAGAACACGTCAAAGAGGCGGATATTGTAGCATGATGATTATGTTACTGGGCTTGTAATACCAGTAGCCTGGGGTAATGATCTGAGAGACATTGAGTTCAAATCTTTGCCTCTCTGCTTTATTCTGCAAATGTATTTTCTGTCATTCCTGGGGTGTGGCTGACGCTGGCAAGGCCAGCATTTATTGCCCATCCCTAATTGCCCTTGAGTTGGTAATGGTGAGCCACCTGCTTAAACCGCTGCAGTCCGTGTGGTGAAGGTACTTCCAAAGAGCTGTTGCAAAATCCAGGATTTTGACACAGTGACAATCAAGGAAAGGGGATATATTTCCAAGTCAGGATGGTGTCTGACTTGGAGGGATACTTGGAGGTGATGGTGTTGCCAAGCACCTGCTGCCCTTGTCCTTCGTGTTCGGGGGTTTGGGACGTGCTGCCCAAGTACCCTTGGCGAGTTGCTGCAGTGCATCTTGTAGATGGTAAACACTGCAGTCACGGTGCGCCAGTGGTGGAGGGATTGAATGTTTAAGGTGTTGGCTGGTGTGCCAATCAAGTGCGCTATTGTGTTCTGGATGGTGTCGAGCAAATTGAGTGTTAATGGAACTGCACTCATCCAGGCAAGTGTATAGTATTTCATTACACTCCTGACTTTTGCCTTGTAGATGATGGAAAGGCTTTGGGGAGTCAGGAGTTGAGTCACTTGCCCCAGAATAACCAAACTTCGACATGCTCTTGTAGCAACAGTTTTTATGTGGCTGGCCCAGTTTTGTTTTTGACCCTTAGGATATTGATGGTGGCGGATTCAGCTGTGGTAATGCCGTTGAATTTCTTGAAATTTCTTGAAAGGTGGTGGTTAGTGTCTCTCTTGTTGGAGATAGTAATTGCCAAGCATTTGTTTGGCGTCAATGTTGCTTGTCACTTATCAGCCCAAGCCTGAATGTTGTCCAGAACTTGCAGACTGCTTCATTATCTGAGGAGTTGCGAATGGCACTGAGCCCTGTGCAATCATCAGCGAACATCCTCACTTCTGACCTTATGATCGTGAGAAGGTCATTGATGAAGCAACTGAAGATGTTTGGGCCTAGGACACTGCCCTGAGGAACTCCTGCAGCGATGTCCTGGGGCTGAGATGATTGTCCTCCAACAATCACAACCACCTTCCTTTGTGCTCGGTATGATTCCAGCCAATGATCCTCAATGATTTCAACTTTACTCGGGCTCCTTGATGCCACACTGGGTGAAATGTAATGCCACTCTAAAGTAGCAAATACATAGCAACAATTCCACAGTTGAATTTTAAATGCAATCGACGTTAGAGGATTTTCCAAGAGTTATAGAAAATTTCCCGTGGCATTGCATATAGCAGTCATAAGCTGTGTCTCCCTAGCCGAAAAGACAAAATCAGTTCTTTTGACCGAGCGACCGAGGGGTTGTGTAAGTGAATTACCACCTAACATGTTTGGATTTTGCAGTTATGTGCAAGTTGAGGTTACTAGTGGGATTACATGAATGTCTGAGATTACTGATATCAAAAAGAGGTGAACGCTTCTGACAAATATTACAGTGTGTTTGATCAATGGACTGCAGCGGGTATCTTTGGAAAATAAAGGATTCATAAGAGTGCCCATCTGGCACAGGCAGGATGGGCCAAATGACCTCCTTCTGTGCTGTATCATACTGTGATTCTGGGGTATTTGGACACATCGTCAGGCTTTTCATACTTGCCTTGGTTTCCTTTGCTTCTTCATGTTCCTTCTTTGCTTTTAGAAATTGTTACCTAGCGTATGTAAAAGGGTAACTCTAAAAACAAAAAAAAGTGAAGCTATAACAAGGGGAGAGAGAGTATTGAATGGAACAGGAGTATCGAGGGGCTGAATGGCCCACTCCTGTTCCTATATTCATTAGTTGCAAAGTAGCAGGTGCCATAAATAATCCGCCTGTTCCACTGCAGCTGTGAGAAAGAAAGTCAGGCTGGGACTCAATAATGCTGCATAATCATATTCAGTATGTAAATTGCATAGAATGTACAGCACACAAAAAGACCATTCGGCCCCACTGGTCCATGCTGCTGTTTATGCTCCACACGAGCCTCCCCCCACCCTACTTTGTCTCACCCTATCAACATATCCTTCTATCCCGTTCTCCCTCATGTTTCTATCTAGCTTCCTCTTAAATGTAACTATGCTATTCGCCTCAACTACGCCCTGTGCTAGCGAGTTCCACATTCTCACCACTCTCTGGGTAAATAAGTTATTGGATGAGCTTTTTATTGATGAAAATCAGGTGACGAGTAAGTTTCCTTGTTGAGGTAGCAAGATTAGAATCATAGAATCATGTAAATTTACGGGACAGCAGGAGGCCTTTCGGCCCTTCGTGTCCGTGCCGGCCAAGAAAGAGCTATCCACCCTATTCCTACTTTCCAGCTCTTGGTACGTATCCTTGTAGGGTACGGCACTTCAAGTGCATGTTCATGCATTTTTTAAATGTGATGAGGATTTCTGCCTCTACCACCCTTTAAAGCTCCCGACCCCTACCACCCCCTGGGTGAAATAATTCTGCTCAACTCCCCTGTAATCTTTCTACCATTTAATTATAAATCTATTCCCGCTGGTTATTGACCTCTCTGCTAAGGTAAATAGATGCTTCCCATTCACTCTATCTAGGCCCCTCATAATTTTATACACCTTAATTAATCTCGCCTCACTCTGCTATGTTCCAAATAAAGCAACCCCAGCCTATCCAATCTTTCCTCATAGCTAAAATTCTCCAGTCCTGGCAACATCTTCGTAAATCTCTACTGTACCCTCTCTAGTACAATCACATATTTTATGTAATGTGGTGACCTGAACTGTACACAGTACTCTAGCCGTGGCCTAACCAGTGGTCTATACAGTTCAAACATAACATCCCTGTTCTTATGTTCAATGCCTTGGATAATAAAGGCAAGTATCCCGTATGCCTTCTCAACCACCTTATCCAGATCTCTGCTAACTTCAGGGATTTGTGGGCAGGCACTGCAAGGTCCCTCTGTTCCTCTACATTTCCCAAAATCTCACCATTTATTGTGTATTCCCTTGCGTTGTTAGCCCTCCCCTTATGCATTACCTCACACTTCTCCGCATTGAATGCCATCTGCCACTTTTCTGCCCACCTGACCAGTCCATTGATATTTTCCTGCAGTCTACAGCTTTCTTCCTCACTATCAACCGAACGGCCAATTTGTGTATCATCTGCAAACAACTTAATCATGTCCCCTACATTGAAGTCTAAATCATTGCATATGTACCACAACAATCAGCGGACATAGTACTGAGCCCTGAGGAGATTCTTGGGGCTGCATGAGCATTCCTGTAATTCGTTGCCCACCAGTGACGCACGAGCCAGCGAAGAATCACAGATATTTTCATCAGTTATACACGCGGTGACTTTTCAGCTGAGTTGCTTCATGAAAAGTCCAATGTGATTCTCCGTTCCCCTTTTAACTTTATTCGGCATTGAAAATTCTGCAGCAAGATGTTGCACAATCCATATTTGAATTTGTATTCGTAGAATTTTAGGGAAATAGGCCAATTAACACTTAATTCACGAAATATGTTCCCAGCTTCGCAAGAATGCCACGTGCAACATTACCGCCTGGTTTTGTTTAAGGTGCTGATTGATCCATTGCGCATTTGCTGCACTTTCATGTTGTGTGCAGGAAAAGATTTTGGTGGGTAATACTGTGGGATGACAGCGATCTTATTTCATTCCTGGTAAAGTAATATTGCAGAACAACACTATTCGTGACTCGTCTATATTAATCAACGTTAAGATATCAAAAAATCGACAGCGAAAAGCGTATTAGCTAGATTGTGGCATGACGATTGTGATACTGTTTGTAGAGTTTATTGTATTTTAGTTTTGCTCCGAAACTGTTTATATTCCTGGTTATGAAGGACTTGTGACATGAAAACAACTAAAATAGTTTAGAAACGAATCTCTTCTCAAAAAAAGCTTTCACTTACCAAGTACATACGGAGCGATGTTTGCTGTTGCTGGAGTGCTGATGTTTGGAATCACCATCGTGAGGGAGCAGAACCAGTCCCTGTTACACTCGGTGACTGACCCGCTCTTCCTGGTCTGCAGAACAGATCAGTTGAGACATTAACTAAAGCTGCAATGCTGATTGGACCGAGTGCTGTTCACCTGACTGGAAACTCTTCCCACTGACTCCAATCTAAAAGTTACGTAGTATTAGAAAATGTTGGCAATAAACAGGAAATGGGTGGAAGAGTTGGGTTAACTTCGAGTGCGCAGATCTTTGCTCAGCAATTAAACATTATTCGCTCTGTTATGATCTGGAATGCACTGGGTGGTGGAAGCAGATTCAATCGTAACTTTGAAAAGGGAATTGGATCAACACTTGAAAAGGAGAAAATTCGTGGGCTATGTTGAAAGATCAGGGGAGTGGGACTAATTGGATAGCTCTTTCAAGGAGCCTGGCCGAATTATCTGCTTCTGTACTGTATGATTCTATGATTATTTTTCAGACACTGACAGGCCTGCTGTGTATTTATAAACATTTGCTGCTAATATTTCAGATATACAGTCTTCCTGCCGCTAAGAGGTATCTGGAACAGCTCAATATTATCAAGTTCATCCCAACAGTGAACATTAAGCAGCGAGAGAGAATAAAAAGATCCCCAAAGTTTAGGAGAGTGTGTAACTCCTGGTATGTTGGCAGAATCTGAAGTCAGAGGTTATCGGGAAATACAATAGAATCTTTCATCTAAATTTTCACCATATAACGTGTAACCAGACTTAACTATTCCAACGCACTCCGGGCTGGCCTCCCACATTCCACCCTACATAAACTTGAGGTCATCCAAAACACGGCAGCCTGAGTCCGAACTCGCACCAAGTCCTGTTCACCCATCACCCCTGTGCTCGCTGACCGACACTGGCTCCCGGTTAAGCAGCGCCTCGATTTCAAAATTCTCATCCTTGTTTTCAAATTCCTCCATGGCCTCCCTATCTCTGTAATCACCTTCAGCCCCACAAACCCCCCGAGATATCTGCGCTCCTCTAATTCTGCTCTCTTGAGGATCCCGGATTATAATCGCTCAACATTTGGTGGCCGTGCCTTCTGTTGCCTAGGCCCTAAACTCTGGAATTTCCTGCCTAAACCTGTCCCCCTCGCTACCTCTCATTCATCCTTTAAGACGCTCCTTGAAGCCTACCTCTTTGGCCAAGTTTTTGGTCTCCTGCCCTAATTTATCTTTATGTGGATCGGTGTCAATTTTTTTTATCTTAAAATACTCCTGTGAAGTGCCTTGGGACGTTTTTCTACACTAAAGGCGCTAAATAAATACACGTTGTTGTTGTTTTTGTAACTAGTCGATCTCCCACAGCGTTGCTGATCAAGACTGCAGTGTTCAGGTGAAGCAAGGTTAGAGGGCGGGGTAGAATTGGACAAGGGCACAAGCACAATTCAGTTTGTTTTAATGTTCTAGATTTAGTGCTTCATTTTATATAATAATTTGTTATCGGTATCTTTGAATAAAATCTTACTTTCCCATATGCTCCCTGTCCACAAAACCTTAATTTCTATTATCACTCGTCCTGTCACACGTTTGTGTCAGTGGGTTGAGCACATAAAGCTACGCTGACACTCCAGTGCAGTGCTGAGGGAGTGCTGCACTGTCGGAGGTGCCGTCTTGCGAATGAGACGTTCAACCAAGGCTCAGTCTGTTTTATCAGGTGGACGTTAAAAATCCCATGGCGTTATTTTAAAGAAGAGTAAGGGAGTTATCCCCGGTCTCCTGGCCAATATTTCTCCCTGAACCAACATAACAAAAACAGAATATCTGGTCATTATAACCTTGCTGTTTGTGGGACCTTGCTGTTCGCAAATTAGCGGCCGCGTTTCCCACATAACAATTAAAAAGTACTTAATTGGCTGTAAGCGCTTTGAGAAGCCCGGTGGTCGTCATACGCGCTATCTAAATGCAAATATTTCTTTCTTTCGGTGTTTTGCTCATTATACATTTCTACTTACACATTCATAACGGACCATTTAAGTTTCGCACCTTATTACAGAACTATATGATTAGTCAGTCGCTTTTGCAAATCTTTCAAGATGGTTTCTGGAAAAAAATAGACCTGAAAACTGTAATCAGCATTTTTCTCATTAAGTAGAATTTTGAATGTCTAAGATAAAGGATTAAACATTTTTTTTAAAAACCACACAGTTTGATGTAACCTGATTGAATTTATCCAGTGAGTTTTTTTGCACCTTCATTCAAGAATTTACTCAAAATTCCTTAACATCACCCAAAAGCGTATCCTTTGGCTTATATTTGTGTCAAACGCTGTGATCTTGTGAGCGGAATCTGGATTGTTCGCTCTCTGGTCTCGAATCTCCACGGATGGGCAACACGGTGGCGTAGTGGTTAGCACTGTTTGCCTCACAGCGCCAGGGACCCGGGTTCGAATCCGGCTTCGGGTGACTGTCTGTGTGGAGTTTGCACATTCTCCCCGTGTCTGCGTGGGTTTCCTCCGGGTGCTCCGGTTTCCTCCCACAGTCCAAAGATGTGCGGGTTAGGGTGATTTGGCTATGATAAATTGACCCTGAGTGTTAGGGGGATTAAATACGTGGGGTTACGGGGATAGGGTGGGATATGTGTCGGTGCAGGCTCGATGGGCCGAAATGGCCTCTATCTGCACTGTGGGGATTCTGTGAAAGATGCAGCAGCATCGTTCAGTCAGCTGTACTAAAGGAATATTTTTCTTTAGCTTCTAGCAGCTACTGCTCAACTAATTTGAAGAAAAACTGGAGGACAAATTAAAAAATGCTTATTAGGATATTTTTTATATTGAGGGAGTTAAACATAGAGAGGCTCTCTGTGTGTCTGCCTGTGTGTGAGTGGCAAAAAAATTATACTAATTTCATAACTGTCGTAGCTTTTGAATTGTATTCTATCAACATCAAAAAATATTAGACGGAGAATTAGTTTTGTGGGTGTGTTAGAGAGAGTGAGAATCTTCCCTCAAGTTAATATTAAAGTTTCAAAACATATTTGTGGAAGCATGTGGGAGTTGCAGAGTGAATGGAGATTAAAAAGTAAGGTAAATGAAAGTGGAACAACAGCAGGGAGGATACAGTATTCAAAAAGGAGGAAGTAGAGAAAGTGATGGGAGTGAGAGGGTGGTAGAAAGGGGAGTAATGAGAAGGTGAATAGGTTAGCGATGCTAGGCCAGTGAGGGGATGAGTGAAGCATTAATGATTGGGCATGTTGTCACTGAATGTCACATTTTCCCTGCAACTCCATTCTAAATGCATCACCCTGCCATTATTCTCAAAAGGAAAGGGTTCGACTCCCTGAATGTGCAGCTTCTTTATGACCACAGGCAGCGCATCATGAAAGGCTCTGCCCTGTTTCTGGTAGCTTTCATGATCGATTCTTTATCCATTTCTCGGTTCGGCCTTCACAGTAACCAGGCCATCAGGTAACAGGCTAGTTACTGGGTGACCAGGAGTATCCCCTCCAGACGTGCATTATGACTCCTGTCAATAATTCTTCAGGGCAGTGTCCTAGGCCTATCTTCAGCTGCTTTATTAAAAACCTGTTCACTTTCATTTTACAATGGGGAAATTGAGAATGCGGGAACACAGTTTTAGAATAAAGGGTCGCCCTTTTAGAGCTGAGATGAGGAGGAATGTCTTCTCTCAGAGGGCCGTAAGTCTGTGGAATTCTCTGCCCCAGAGAGCTGTGGAGGCTGGGTCATTAAATACGTTAACGGTGGAGAAAAACAGATTTTTGCAAGATAAGGGAGTGAAGGGTTATGGGGAGTGGACGTGGAAGTGGCTTTGGGCCCAAGATCAGCCATGATCTTATTGAATGGCGGTGCAGGCTCGAGGGCCCAGTGGCCTATTCCTGCTCCTATTTCTTATGTTCTTATAATGATGCAGTCTGTGCCCGCATGCAGCAATACCTGGACAACATCCAGGCTTGTGTTGATAAATGGTCAAAAACATTCCTTTAAAAAGAGATTCGGGCAACATTGCAAATGAAAAAAAATGGAAACAGCAGTCTTGTTGAATAATTTCATTTTGTCAGTCTACACAGTAGAAGAAGCGGATAATATACTTGTCTCAGCCATGTCTGAGTGAGAAGATTGAGGGTCCAAGTCTCGCTCCAGAGACTTGAGCACAAACATCAAGGCTGGCAGTCCAGTGCAGTACTGAGAGAGTGCGGCACTGTCATAGGTGCCGTCTTTCAGTTGAGATGTTAAAGCAAGGCCCCATCTGCTCTCTCAGCTTTTCAGCCAGGATGGCACAATTTCAAAGAAGAGCAGGTAAGTTGTCCCCGATGTCCTCTTAATGTGCAATGAACTGATCTGATCCGTACATTTAACTCCAAATATTGTTGCGTCTTGTTGTGTGTGTTTTGTATATATGAACAGGGCAATTTTGACGCACTGACCTTTTGCCATACAGTTGCAGATTTTTATTACTCAAGTAAAAGACAACACATTTTTTAAGTTTGTTCTTTGCTGCTCTGTCTCTTTCGAAACGATTCTTATCACCCACTGCTCTGCATGGTTGGGCTGCATTTCTTCTAACTTGATAGAGGAGGCCGTGAATAAAAACTCGACTCCAAGAGCAGTAAAGAAAACGGTGATCAGCACAGAAAGTATAAGTTTCCTTAAAATTTAATCCTGTGCACCATTAACTTTTACATATTGAAAGCACAACTGATGTTTTAAGACCTCATGAAAGCGTTCAGATTTTACAACATATCAATTATATATTTTTTATTGCGAAATAGCTTGTTCATTTGTCGGTTCCTTCTTACACTCAGTCGGAATGGTTAACTTCCCAAAATGAAAGAAGTTCTGTATCTATCTGAGCGTGTTAAAATGCAAATTCATCAATTTCCTAAGCAACTAACACACAAAAAAACTGTTAAACCCTCATTGGCAGCGGGCAGTTTCATTTAATCTCAAGCTACGTTAACTAGAAACTAATTATTAATAGTTTCTAATGCACTACATAGTTATTGTATTTCCAACTTCGTCATGGTTCAGTTTTACCCCTGAGTCCAATGAATGTATAGTTCAGCAAATGTCGATTTTCTCTCCAAATATGTCAAAATAAATCAATTGCTGAATGACGAGTACACACAACAAACAAAAAGCCTCCTGTACATTTTCAACCCCTCCTTTGTTTTTTAATCACCTGCTTGGGAGCTCGGAGAATGAGACTGGTGATAAAGGTACTCAAATTGAGAGGAAGTGACGAGGTCTGTTCGCCAGGCATAGGTTCTGGGGTCTCAACGTTGAACAATATTTACCAACGACTTGGATGAAGGAACAGTGCAGTGAATATCCAAGTTTGCAGATGCTGCTAGGATAGGCGGGGCAATAAGTGGTGTCGATGGGAACAGGAATTTTAAAAGGGGAATAGACAGATTAAGTGAGTGGGCAAAAGTATGGCAAATGGAGTTCAATCTCAGCAAAGGTGAGGTCATCTACTTTGGACCCAAGAGGGATAAACAGGTGTATTGTCTAAATGGTGAAAAACATAGGAAGTGGAATAGGCCATTCAGCCCACCGAGCTTGTTCATTAGAATGATGCCGGGTGTTAGAGGATCGATGGGATCATGGCTGACCTGTATCCTAACTCTATCCACTCGCTTTTACTTCATATCCCTTAACACCCTTGGCTAGCAAAAATCTAACGATCTCAGGTTTACAATTATTAATTGAGCTGTCAGCTGCTGCATTTTTTTGGTGAGAGTTCCACATTTCTACCACTGTTTGTTTGACGAACTGTTTCCTAATTTGTCTCCTGCTGGTGCGACTCTCATTGTAAGATTATATACCTACGTCCTATACTCCCCCACCAGCGGAAAAATGTTCTCGCTATCTACCCTATCAATTCCTATCAAAATTATAAATAAGTCAGTCAAATGACCTCTTAACCTTATAATTTTTAGTGAATACAAACTTAGTTTATGTAATCGCTCCTCATAATTTAATCATTGGCGCATTGGTAACATTCTGGAGAATCGGCACTGTACTCTATCCAAGGCCAGTATATCCTTTAAATAGTCCGGTGCCCATAATGTACACAGTACTCCAAATGTCGTCTGAACCAGGAACAGTAGAGGAACAAACAGATTTGGGAGTCCAAGTACACGAATCATTAAAAGCCAGCAACCAGGTACGAAAAGCAAACAAAATGTTGAACAGAATGTTCACGTTATCGCAAGGGAGAAAGTCATGCTTCATTTGTATGGCGCCTTGGGCAGACACCATTTGGAGTACTGCCTTCAGTTTTGGGCGCCGCATCTCAGGAATGATATATTGGCCCAGAAATTGGCCTCTCCGGATTGCCGCGGTGGTAAGGATCGCACGCGATCTTACCTAACGCGCCTGCCGTTCTGTTTTGGGCCCACACGAACTTCGGGTCCCGGGTCTCTCCCTGGTGCCGGCGCGCAGTGTGTGCGTGTCGCAGAGGCGCAGTTAGTTCGATGCGACCTCTTGGGATCACGTGGGCCAGTTAGAGCCAATGGCAGCACACCATCTTTCATTCATAGTTTTGACAGGAGAACTGTCAAAACTATGAATAAAAATTGCCCCTAAAAGAACAGCTAAACCTCAATTATTTTTTTTAAGAACCCATCACATTAATAAAATAACTATAGTTAAATAAATTAACTACGTTAAACAAAAATTTAAACTTTTCAAAAAAATTAAATTCTTTTTAAAAGTTATAAAAATAAACTTACCTTTCTTTAAAGTCTCTAAAAAAGATAAAGCTGTTGAAAAATTTTAAAATAATACTTAATTAACTACTTACCTTATTAAAAGAGGGTCTTACGCCTCCTTTTTTCATGTGTAAAATCTTCCATACTTACCCTCGCGTTCAAACCTGAAAAAAAACCTAAGTGTGCTGCGTGCGCACAGCCTGTAGTGCGCACGCGGTTCACTTAGGAACCGCCCCCTTCGCAATATCGGAAGTGCCAGTTTGCCGCGCATGCGCAGTGCATGCAGGAAACCGGCACTCTTGGACCGAATACGGGTGAGTATACAATGCGCACTCTCCCGTATTCGGCCGAATTGCTGGGCCATTGGCTTTGGAGTTGGTGCAGCGCAGATTCATCAGAATGATACCGGGGGTTAGAGGGTTATATTATAACGACAAGTTGAATAACATTATCATCTATTCCGTTTAGAATAGAAGTTAGATGGTGACCTTATCGAGGTGTTTAAAATGTTAAAATGTTCCGATATGGTAGATAGAGAGAAACTACATCCTCCGGTGCGGGCATCAAAACAAGAGGAAATAAACTTAATGTATTTAAATAATTCTGGGGATACAATGGTGTCTAAAAAGACCACCATTTATTGTTCATCCATATTTGCGCTTGAAAAGATGGTGGTGGTGAGCCTTCTTTTTGAACCGCAGCGTTCAATGTGGTGAAGATACTCCTAAATGGCCAACATCGTAACATGAGACCATGATCCCTGGTTCTAAAATCTCCAGCCAGTGAAAACAACCTCTCAGCATCTACTCTTCAAACCCTCTACAAACGTGATACATTTCAATGGGTAATTTCAAGACCGTAATGAGTTCTGGAGCTGAGTGGTCCTAGCAGAACCCAAACTAAGCATGGACGAGCAGGTTATTGCTGAGACCACACCTGGAGTACTGTGCACAGTTTTGGTCTCCTTATCTAAGGAAGGATATTCTTGCCTTGGAGGCGGTGCAACGAAGTTTCACTAGATTGATTCCTGGGATGAGAGGGCTGTCCTATGATGAGAGATTGTGTAGAATGGGCCTACACTCTCTGGAGTTTAGATGAATGAGAGGTGATCTCATTGAAACATACAATATTCTGAAGGGGTTGGACAGGGTAAATGCTGAGAGGTTGCTTCGCCTGGCTGGAGTGTCTAGAACTATGGGGCATTGTCTCAGGATAAGGGATAGACATTTAAGACTGAGATGAGGAAGAATTTCTTCACTCAGAGAGTTGTGAATCTTTGGAATTCTCTGCTGTGAATGCTGAGTCTTTCAGTATATTCAAGGCAGAGATAGATAGATTTTTGGACTCTAGGAGAATCAAGGGAGATGCAGATCGGACGGGAAAGTGGAGTTGATGTCGCATCAGCCATGAACTAATTGAATGGGCGTGCAGGCTATAGGGACCGCATGGCCAACTCCTGCTCTGAATTCTAATGCTCTAAACATTAGTGGAAGATTTCCACCTTGGCATGTGCACATAAAGCTATTGTTGTGGATCGGCAACCGATTATATACTCCCGGTATATTTGGAAATAAAAAGTAGGCGGTTTTGTTCATGAGCGGTACATGCCCAGCGCCAGTTCAATGCCCGGGTAGAAAATTGCAATTCTACCCAACAGGTGATCTTTCCTAACATCAACAAGCTCATAAAATTCAACTACCCAGGAATAAAGCTCTCACTCCCTTTTTGGCAGAGAAAGAGCAGACTCTTCTTTACGTAACTGCTGATTTCTAATTATTGAATTATCTACATAACTAATTGAACATTAATGCGTTAAAATATGTAACAAATGATTTCTTGCAACCTGCAGAGGGGAAAAGGGAGGAGTCCATGATATAGAGGAGCCATAGGAGACAAATGAAGAACATTACAGGGAGGTAATTTGAGACACTGGGACCTAGATTACTGAAGGCATTATTACCAATGGTGCGATGAAGGGAGGGAAGAAGGCACAAAAGTCGGAAGAATGCAAACCCCTTGGTGGGGGTGAGGAGGGATGCAGAGTTAGACAAAGTTTCAGAAATATGGAGGTGTGTGACCATGAATCGATATAAATACCAGGAGGATAATTTCAAATTGGAGGACTTAGAGACAATATCGATTAGGTGGTTAGGGGACATTGTTGGTGATAGATACAGGTCCAGAGATAGCCTAGCCTGCGATTGTGAACATGGAAGTAGAGAGGACAGGTTAGATGGCAAGGTGGAGGGTGGAATTGTATATAAATGAGTGGGTTTATATGGAGGGAGAGGTTTTGTGAGGACAGAATGTATCAGAGGCGAGAGGGCAAGGTGATTTAAGATAGAATTTGTAATCTTGAATATGAGGAATTGCTTAGTAGACAGATTGAGAGAGGATTTTCTCAGGGATAAATTCGAAATGGGGCTGGGAGTGGCAGAGAATAATTAATTTAAAGGAAAGGTGAGAGAAGTATCTTGCAGCAACATCTTCTTGAATTAGTTTTCCTTCTGTTGAAGCCAGTCACAAACCAACATTGCCCTACGAGTCACCAATAGAGTTAACGTCTGTGGAAACAAAATTGTGGGAAAAGATGACTCTAGGTATGTGTGTACAAATTCAGTGAAATATGCTGCATTTGGGAAATAGCAACAGATTTCATTACTGATGTGAAACGGCAATCTATGCTCCTTTAAGAGTGCAGTGGATGTTGGGTGTGAAATATTGCACAAAAGCGCTGAATTCCCTGGGAATGAAGATGTGAGATGTGCTCAAAAAGTACAATGTGCTTGACTGTTGCAAATTTGAAGTAACTAAGGATTTTTTTGGTGTGATGCACACTTGGAATGCATGGCTATTACAGGATAGATTCAACGTCTTCTTAAAATATATGTAGAAAAAAGCAGCTCTCCAGTGGCGTTGCTCAGCAGTGGATTAATTAGAGTAGAAGAAAGAGTCGTGACAGCACGTGGAGAAACAGGATCTCGTCGGCACAAACAGTGCTACATTTGATCAACAGCAGAAACCCTGATTTTCCCGCTCTCCACTTTCGGAAGGTTAGATGGATGTTCGGGTCCCCATACCCTAAGTCCCCCGCCCACCATCTCATGAGATGTCTGAAAAAGCACAGAACAAGCTGGAATATTGCTCGATCAAGATCTTTACTGCTCCTTACAGCACAGCAATTTGCCTTTAGTATCGGGGAATATCACAAGTCGGAAGCTTTGCAATGAAAAATGAAATCAGCATTCTCAGTTTTAATGGTATTTTGTTTCAAGTCTTTGGTGCCACGCAGCAACATTTATATAAATATCGATATTCAGTGCACTCAAAATATACTCAATTATTATATACTTTACTCTCAAATAGGGCACGTTATCCGAGAGGACTGGTCTCCCAGAAGACTAGATTTCAAAGCTCACCATAGCAGTCTCTGGATTGGTACTGAATATAACTGCTAATTTGTGACCTAGCACCAGAAAAATATTGTGAAATTGCGTTTGTTGTTCAACCAACTGGTTGAGTAATGTCCTTCCGGGAAAGAATTCGTGTCACCCGAAACAGTTTATAACTCTCACCAGTCCTGCACTATATGGTGGACATTTAATGCTGTTAGGGCACCTGGGGATCAGACATAAACATTGCCTTGACACGTGAAACCCCTATCCTGGGAACAAATAAAATGTCCATCTTAATTTATTTTCGCAACATGGTGGAACAGTTGTAATTTTTTCTACCCACTTACCTCATCAGATGCACTGTAAACTGCCTGATCTTGCAGCTGTAATCCCTGTTAAAAGTGAAGAAATCGTTCTGTTTAGCTAAGAGATTGGCCGCGATATGGAGCGCAGCAAAAGGGAACTGAAATTACATTTTTAAAAACTGAAAATGAATAGTTTGAAGAAATAAACAAAATAATGTTCTTACCATGTAAGTGGAGTTTTCATCAAGTGGCTTCGGAGCTCTCTCCTGTACAAAAGCAATTGGATGAAACAAATTAAAAACATTTACACTAAGAATCCCATGTAGTTGCTTCAGAATTAATGGTTAGCCCAACATCATATATACCGACATAAAAGCTGGAAGAGGTTGCTTACATTATCCATCCGACAAGCGAAATTGCAGGAGTGAATTTTCACTTCTTCCGCCGGTTTGAACAAGGACAATAGTGCATCGAATGCACAGCTTACGCTCCGCCCGATTTTCGTTCCGCATGTAAAAGTGAAAATTCACCCCAATATTCTATCCAGCACCAGAAACATGTTTGGATTGTCGTAAAACCCCAACTAGTCCACCAATGCACTGAGGCGAGATCGCCAGCCATCCCCTCCCTGGTCTGGTTATATGTGACACCAGTTTACTGCTACTACAGGAACCATGACTTCGATGGTTGTAAACAAACATCACGTTAGTTTACTGAGCTCACCAATATAGTAAAATATTAATATAACTGTACCAACCTTTTGCTTTCTCGGAATATTTTCATAGGTCCCTGCTGAATTCTCACCGAATGTAGCGGAGATGTCTGTGGGAATATCAAACATTTAATCATGAAAATACATTCACAGAATCATAGAATGATACAGCAAAGAAGGAATCCATTCGACCAATGGTGCCTGTACCAGCTGTTTGAACGTGTTATCTCATTATTCCCATTCCACCACCCTTTCCCTGGAGCCCTGTAATTTTTTCCCCGTCAAGCATTTATCCAACTCCATTTCGAAAGTTACTATTGAATCTGCTTCCACCGTCCTATCATGCAGTGCATTCCAGATCACAACTACTCACTGCATAACTAAATCTCATCTGGCAGCTTTCTTATTCGACAATTAGCCTGAATCTGTGTCCTCTGGTTAGTGACCCTTCTACCACTGGAACTGTTTCTCCATATTCACTCTAGCAAAGTTCTTGATGATTTAGAACACCCATATTTAATCTCCCATTAGCCTTTTCAGCTCTCAAATCAATAATCCCAGTTTCTCTAGCGTCTCCAAGAAACCGAAGTCCCGCATCCTTGGTACCATTCTATCAAACCTCCTCAACAACCTCTTCAAGGAATTGACATCCTTCCTAAATCAATGAACAATTCTAGATGCAAATGGAATAAGACAGTGTAAGAAATTACATCGTTATTTAATATTCTTCTATTACTGTTTTTTGCGTGGATTCTGTGATAATCAAATTAAAGGCTGCTGGGACATAAACTCTATTTTAGGATAAAAGGGTGCAGTTGTAGCCCACCAAACATTGGGAGTTATTTTGTCTTGGAGCGATGAAGTTAAATGAGTGAATGAAAGTCGGAAGCTCTTTTTACATTTCTCCATATAAATCCAGATATCACCCATTTTACACGAAGGCAGAAGGACAAGCCTACCCCCAAAACCTCGTACTTTTAGTGTTAGTCGAGCTGATTGACATTACAAATGGAGCAACCAATGAGTAAAAAAAAAAAATGTTTTAGCTTCACGAAAATTTTCATCTCTTTGTCCATTGTGTATCTCTGTAAAATTCTATGAGCTCCTGAGCTGGTATAAGGAACATACAAGTCTCTGCAAGCTGAGACCATCACATGAAAATGGAGCTTAATACAGAGATTGGATCTTAAAGGATTTTCATTATGATGTAATTTGCATATATGTATGTTTCCTTTCACCATTCGCATCTTAGTCTTGCGTTGAAAGAGCTATGTTAAACAGAACGTTGTGCTGAACACGTGCTTATGTCTTTTAAGGGGATGCTGTAGAAGCATATGTGCGATAAGGGAATAGAGAGTTATGCTGATAGAGTTAGATGAGGAAAGCTGGGAGGAAGCTCGAGTGGAGCATAAACGCCAGCACGGACTGGTTGGGCCGAATGGCCGGTTTCTGTCCTGTATATTCTATGTAATCCTATATCATTTTTTTCCAAACTAGCATTGAGCATGTTATGCAATTACTTTATTTGCAAAGCACGCAACAGGGATCGTTGCATTAGCTTCTCTTCATTTAGGTTCAAGCATAACGCTTCAAAATATTTACATGTGTTTAGTTAAATTACTTTGAAATCAAGAAGAACTGTTAAAACCTGCATTGGCACAGCAGCGTGGAAATGCTGAAGTATTTCACTTACCGTTTACCGTTGAATTAATGTTCACAGCATTTTGCCCCTGCATTCGGTCATTCATCCTAAATAAATGTTGTGCAACAGACCAAAATATGAACTTTCAGGATGATATTTTATTGCAATCATTCATTAAATATGATCTGCAACAGAAATTCTAATTATTCAGAACCAATTATTAATTAAAGCTGTTTTTCTGACCGGAAACAAGAAATTTCATGCATACAAGTCAATCTCCACTTCAGGAGTCAAGACTTCACGTCAAGCCCGGTCGAGCAAATAATTTGATCAGGACATGGAGTAATTATTCAGGTTACCAGTATAAAGTCTAACAGTGCGTCTTTATTTTTAACCTTTCATGTATATTACTGTTTATAGTCAAATATTAAAACTTGGGGCTATATGGGAAGCAGATTAAAGTTGGTGGAAGCCTAAATGTTTCTCTGTACTGCAGCTTGAGGACTTGGGAGAAGCAAAACTGAGCCACTGCAGCATCAATAGTGGAGGGAGGGTGTAATTACAGCATGAGACGTTTGCAGAGGCAGATTCCAATCAATCCGAAAACAACATAAATTAATACTAAACGTGGAAACATGCCTTATCACTACATAGATTTGAAGTGTGATATAGAAATATTTGGAAACAACTTTTTTCAAACCTAATTAAATTCATTGGCTTTGGACAAAACTATTAAAGATGCAGTTAAAAGCTGAATACTATATTTACCAGGCTGCTTTACTTTTGATCAACCATGCAGTGATCCCGCTGATCAAACACACAATAAGAAGAGCAGCAATCACTATCCCTGCTGTGGCGCCACTGTTTTGCTTATTGTACTCATTTGTTTGATCTGAAAAATGCAAACAGACAAAATAATGAACGCTATTATCACACGCCAGAGACAATTGCAAATCGGTAGCAATATGTAATCGCAAGAGAAAGACAAAGTTCAGATTTTATTTGCATAGTGTTTGACTGGTTTCAAGTTCAATTGCTGCAAAAAATAAAAGCGGCCAATGGTTGAACCCAACACAATTAATGTTCTCCCTTTCAAATACAACTCTGTGCAACTCCATGGTCGACCAGCTGTTTCAGGTACTATGCCGTTGATCCCACCGTACATTTCTAGTTACCCTATACAGCTCTTGCTCATGGTAAAAACCGGCGATTCGGGAGTGACCGCCTGTTACACACCACTACCGATTATTCGTCCCAATAATTCAATGGAAAATCGGCGCTAAATGCTAGATACTTGATGGTATTCAGGAACTGAGTGATTTGGGTTGCAGCTGCGCGATTCTTAAAAGCAGGATTACAACTGGAAACTCCGCATAAAGGACAAATAGAATTCTGGCTTTTGTGTATATGAGTGTGTTGAATACAAAAATCAAGGAGGCGATGATGAGTCTGCACAATACATCCGTCAGGCCATAGGTAGAGTATTGTGTGTAGTTTTGGCTTTCACTCGGATGCGAACGATGAGCGGATATGAATGAGACGAGGGGTCAAAAACTAAATAGTTTCACTGCAGCAGCGAAGTTTTGGAGAAGATACAATAGAAGTGCTCAAAATTGTGAAAGGAGTGTAACTAGGGAAAGACTGTTGTCACTGGTCTGTAAACCAGTTCAAGATGCATAAACCTTGGCTTCATGCTAGAAACACAAAAGCGGAGTTGATAACCTATTGTTCATGCCAAGGATTGTTACAATATCGAAGATAAGTGGCTAACGATTCCAATTCAATCATAACACCGAAGTGGGAGCTAGATAAACAGTTCAAGAAACAGTTGAAAATGTATGGGGAAAGTGCAGAGACACTGAAGCTACAAAAGGAGGCAGGTTGTGGATTTAAGGTAATGATATACAAGCTATTTCCGGGGATAGACTAGATAGCGCCATTGTGAAGCGAGCAGCCATACAGGCCGAACAGCCACAATGAATGTGCATGATTCTGATTTCACTATCTAAGAATTATGCACATTACACGTCATATTACATTATGTATGAGACATTTGGACTATTCCGTCTGGGACTGTTTGCAGACCCTTGGATAATACACCCAGATCAAAATTTAAAAAAATAACATCCTTTCCTCCAGCACAGCTCGAACAGTACATCGGACTACTACTGATGAAGGAAATGCATTCGGGGTTACAAGTCTGGCCAAAGTTCGTAATGTAACGCGTGGTGAAACATGTACTTATCATTCACAGTTACCTGTATGGAAGCCTTATTCCCCTTTTTAAGAACCTAAGAAATAGGAGCAGGAGTAGGCCATTTGGCCATTTGAGCCTGCTCCACCATTGAATGAGATCATGGCTGATCTGATCTTGGCCTCAACTGCACCTTCCCGCCCACTCCCCATAACCCTTGACTCCCCTGTAGCTCAAATATCTGTCTATCTCGGCCATGAATATATTCAATTACTCAGTCTCCACAGCTCTCTGGGGCAGAGAATTCCAAAGATTCACGACCCTTTGAGAGAAGAAATTACTCATCTCCGCTTTAAATGGGCGACCACCTATCCTGAAACTCTGCCCCCTAGTTCTAGATTCCCCCACGAGGGGAAACATGATCCCTGCATTTCCCCTGTCAACCCCCCTCAGAATATATATGTTTCAATAAGATTGTTTTTTTAATTCATTTATGGGAAGTGGGCGTCGCTGGCAAAGCCAACATTTATTGCCCATCCCTAATTGCCCTTGATAAGGTGGTGGTAAGCTGCCTTCTTGAGCCGCTGCAGTCCGTCCGGTGAAGGTACTCCCACAGTGCTGTTAGGTAGGGAGTCCCAGGATTTTGACCGAGCGACGATGAAGGATCGGCGATATAATTCTAAGTCAGTATGGTGTGTGACTTAGAGGGGAACTTGGAGGTGGTGGTGTTCCCATGCGCCTGATGCCCTTGTCCTTCTAGGTGGAAGAGGTCGCGGGTTTAGGAGTTACTACCGAAGAAGGCTTGCCGAGTTGCTGCAGGACATGTTGTAGATGTTAGACACTGCAGCCAAGGTGTGCCGGTGGTGGAGCGAGTGAATGTTTAAGTTGTTGGATGGGGTGCCAATCAAGCGGGCTGCTTAAAGATCCCCTCTCATTCGTCTAAACTCCAATGAGTATAGCCCAACCTGCTCAAACTTTCCTCATATGACTACCCCTTCATCTCAGGAATCAACCTAGTGAACCTTCTCTGGACTGCCTCAAATGCAAGTATATCCTTCCTTAAATAAGGAGTCCAAAACTCTACGCAGTACTCCAGGTGTGGACTCACCAACGCCCTGTACATTTGTAGCAAGACTTCCCTACTTTTATACTCCATCCCCCTCGCAATAAGGGACAACATTACGTTTGCCTTCCTAATTACTTGCTGTACCTGCATGGTAACTTTTTCTGTTTCATGTACGAGGACCCCCAGATCCCTCTGTATCGCAGCATGTTGTAGTCTCCCTCCATTTAAATAATAATTTGCTTTTTCATATTTCCTACCAAAGTGGATAACCTCACAATTTCCCACATTATACTCCATCTGCAAATTTTTTGCCCACTCACTTAACCTATCTTTATCTCTTTGCAGGCTCTTTGTGTTCTCCTCACAACTTGCTTTGTATCGTCAGCAAATTTGCCCACAATTTGTTTAAGATGTTATTAACCTGACAATATATTTCTCACCATGATGCGATCTTATTCAGTCAATGTTGTAAATTGGTCCTATCTTTAACAGACTGGTCACATTCTACCCTTCATATAGACCAGCTGGGTCTGATAGGGCCGAATAATAAAATGTAAGAGCTTTCCCAATTTCTACCCAAACTAGGTTATAATGACCTCTTCTCGTCCACCTGCAAGAAATTCAAGAGCATGTGGATTTTCGATAACTAAAATAATCACTAATATGTTATACAAACTAATCCTTTTAGCACCCAGCATACTTACAGTTAATTTGCAGGATGGTATATCCAGAATTGCTGCTAAAGTTATTGCTTGCACTACATTTGTATATTCCTGAATAGTTTCTGTTAACTCTGATTATAGTCAGAGAAACATTGTCCGGAGAAGTTATTATTCTGCCATTACCCTGTACAACTTGGTTAGTCTTAAACCAAATCCGTGACTGTACAAAGCCCGAAGCGTGAGAAGTCAGTAAAATGGTATCGATGTTTTCTACTGGGTTTGAATTGTTGACCGACACAGTTACTTTAGAAATTGGTTCTGTAAATACAATTAAAAGTGAAACGCGGTTACATCATTTTCTACAAAAGCTGTAACAAAACGGTAATTATGTAATTTCGCATGTAAACATCAAGAGGGTGAAATTCAAATTGGGTGGGGATGCCCAACGGGCGGTGTCACATCTGTCGCCAGGTCCCCGTCCGACATTGAAGTAAATAGAACTGATTATTGGAAGGGACAAATAACAGACGCCAGTTGCAATACCGCCCATTTTGCTTCCCCGTCCAATTACTTTTGAAAATTCCTACTGAATCTGCTTTCACCATCCTTTAAGGCAGTGCATTCCAGATCATATAAACTCTCTGTAAAAATAATTCTCGTCTCCGCCGGTTCATTTGCCAATTATCTTAATCCGTGCCCTTTGTTTAGAGACTCACCTGCCATTTGATGCAGTTTCTCCACATCTAATCTATCAAAGCCCCTCATAATGTTGAAACTTCTGTTAAACTTCCCTTGAACCTTCTCTGCCCTAAGGAGAACAAACTCAACTTCTCTAGTGTAGAATAGAGCTTATCTGTATGATTTGATAATGTTTTATATGTAATTCTTTTCTTAACATTACTATGATATATAATAATGCATTTTAGAAGCAGAAAACCTCTGTTACAATAGTTATAAACTTAGTTGAAAAGAGAAAAAGCTGAGAAGTAAAGCATGATGGTAAAATTAAGCAAACATTATGTTAACTGCGCGAATAATGTTAAAGTAGATAGATTTTCTGTTACGTTAAAAGCAAGAAGCCAGTGAATGGCAAACATTAATTAAGTTTAAAAGTAAGATGGAGGGGTTGCAACACCTAACATCCTTATCGCTGAAGATACAGACGAGGCTAGATAATGGGGTATGTGAAAGGCAAACGACATCTGTCGTAATTCGTGGAAAGTTTGTTTGTGTAAATCATCTCAGAGAAAAGCTCATTCAGAAAAAGAAAGGGAATCATAGACCGTACAAGTGATGGTCAGGTATTAGCAACAAGAATGGTGAGATAGCCAAAGCAACAGCAGGTTGCCAAGTATTCTGAGGGGAGAAAAAGGTATAAATGAACAGTTATTAAACACTGGAGGCAGCGCGAAATCAGTGGAAGAGGAACTTCAGTCAACAGAACACAGCAAGCCTGAGAAAAGAGAGCGTTCCGCAGTCACCCGGTGGGCTATCTACTGGGGTTCCAAGGAACGGATTGCAAATATCATCTTGTTAAGTATTGCTTCTTTGTCCTGGATGTAAACTGCTTAATACATCTGTTATACTTATACACAATATACCTGTACCAGGAGTGGTCTGTTATAGTCAGGGACAAGTTAAATATAAATTACGGATCTTACAGATCTCACGATCTTACACTAGTTTCTCCCCATAAGTGAACTCTCATCACTGGTATCATTCTGCTTAATCTCCTCTGCAACTTCTGCAAGGCCTTGACATCCCTCTCAAAGTGGCGTGCATTTAATAGCGATATAAATGCTAGTTTAAAGTACTGAATGGATAAGGATATATTTAAAACGGGGATCCTAGTCTACTTGAAGCTCTAATCATTGAAGATCACCAACCACAATGCGAAGGGAATGCTGACTCTTAGTCAAAACAATGCAGTACAATCAGAAAAAGATATGCCCACATGGTACAGTGCTCTGGTCAGAGAACACCTAGATTACTGTGTGCAGTTCTGGAAACTTGAGACAAGGGACGCATTCAACTATGAGAGGCAGGGCAGAGATAAGCAATGAGAGTTATGGGGCTGAGTCATGGTAGAATCAATGAAGAAACTTAAACTTGCCGCCTTAAAAGAATGAATCTAAAAGGTGATCTTATTGGGTATAGAAAATTATAAATTGTATGGAAAAGATAAACCCAGAAAGTACTTCAAAGTAAATTGAGAGTAGGACAAGAGGACACAGCTTCGAAGGGTTAAAGGCAAATTAAGAACCAAATTCAGGAATTTCTTCATTCCATGATTTGTGAAGGAGTCCCGCATAAAGTGGTAGAGGACAAAACCTGGATCAGTCAATGACTTCTGATATTCTGAAATAATATCTCTCACACAACTGTTCATTAGTTGTCAGATCATGTTCTTGATGGATAAGGAGAGAGTGAAAGGGAGCAAGAGAGAGAGAGAGGATAGATAGACAATTAGTGATACCAAGAAACGGCTGATGCATTGGATACAGCTAAGGCTATGAGCACCGAAAACATCCCGGCTTCAGTTCTGAAGACCTGTGCTCCAGAACTAGCTGCGCATCTAGCCATGCTGTTCCTGTACAGCTACAACACTGGCACCAACCTGACAACATGGAGCATTCACCAGGTATGTCTTGTCCACAAAAAGCAGGACAAATCCAATCCAGTCAACAATGCTATCAAGCGGCACTTTTTCACCAATTACCTGCTCACCCATGCTCAGCTTGTATTCCGCAAGTACCACTTAGCTCAAGACCTCTGCATATTCTTGGTCTAAACACGGTCAAAGGAGTTGACTTCCAGAGCTGAGGTGAGAGTAATTGCCCTTGACATAAAGGCACTATTTTACCGAGTGTGGCATCAAGGAGCCCAAGTAAAATTAAATTAGATGTAATGTCTCCAAGTTTGCAGACGACACAAAGCTGGGTGGGCGTGTGTGCTGCGAGGAGGATGTTGAGAAACTCCAGGATGATTTGGACAGATTGGGTGATTGGGCAGAAGCGTGGCAGATGCAATATAACGTGGATAAATGCGAGGTTATCCACTTTGCTGTCAAAAACATAGGCAGATTATTACCTGAATGGCAATAGATTGGGAAAAGGGGAAGTGCAACGGGTCCTGGGTGTCCTTGTGCACCAGTCGCTGAAGGTAAGCATGCAGGTGCAGCAGGCGGTTAAGAAGGCAAATGGTATGTTGGCCTTCATAGCGAGAGGATTTGAGTACAGGAACAATGATGTCATGCTGCAGTTGTACAGGGCCTTGGTGAGACCACACCTTGAGTATTGTGTGCAGTTTTGGTCGCCTTATCTGAGGAAGGATGTTCTTGCCATGGAAGGAGTTCAGCGAAGATTCACAAGGCTGATACCTGGGATGGCAGGAATGGCGTATGAAGAGAGATTGGGTCGATTGGGCTTATACTCGCTGGAGTTTAGAAGAATGAGAGGGGATCTCATTGAAATATATAAAATTCTGACAGGACAGGACAAACTAGATGCAGGAAGGATGTTCCCGATGGTCGGGGAGTCCAGAACCAGGGGTCACAGTCTAAGGATAAGGGGTAAGCCATTTAGGACAGAAATGAGGAGGAATTTCTTCACCCAGAGAGTGGTGAAACTGTGGAATTCTCTGCCACAGAAGGCAGTAGAGGACAATTCATTAAATAGATTCAAGAAGGAGTTAGATATATTTCTTAAGGCTAAAGGGATCAAGGGATACGGGGAGAAAGCAGGGACATGGTACTGAATTTGGATGATCAGCCATGATCGCATTGAATGGCGGAGCAGGCTAGAGGGGCCGAATGGCCTATTCCTGCTCGTATCTTCTATGATTCTATGATTCTATGATTCTATGATTCAATGGTAATCGGGGGAATATCTGCATTGGCTCGAGTCAACTTCGAACGATGGAAGAAGTTTGTGGTTTTTGGAGGCCAATAATCCTAGCCCCAGGACATTGATGCAGCAGTTACTCAGGGCAGTGTCCTACGCCCAAGCATCTTCAGCTGCTTCATCAATGACCTTCTCTCCATCATAAGGTCAGAAATGGGGATGTTCGCTGATGATTTTGCAGTATTCAGATCCATCCCCAACTCCTCAGATAATGAAGCAGTCCGTCAGGAGGCCTGGCCTGGTAAGTCTCAAATAATATTCACGCCACCTAAGTGCCAGACAATGACCAACACCAACAATAAAGAATGTAACCACCTCCCCTTAACATTCACCCTCACTACCATCGCACAATCGCCCACCATCAACATGCTTGGTTCACAATTTACCAGAATTTTAACTGGAACAGAAACATAAATACTGTGGCTATAAGAGCAGTTCAGAGTCTGGGAATTCTGCTGCAAGTGACTCAACTGCTGCCTGCCCAAATCCTTCGCACCATCATCGAGGCACAACTCAGGAGTGTGATGGAATACTCTCCACTTGACTAGATGATTGCAGCTCCAACAACATTGAAGAAGCTCGACACCATCCAGGACAATGAAGCTGCTTGATTGGCACCCCATCCACCACCTTAAATATTAATTCTTTCCATCACTGGCGCAACGTAGCTGCAGTGTGTACCATCTAAAAGATGCAATGCAGCAACTCGCCAAGGCTTCCTCGACATCACCTCCCAAAGCCGCGACCTCTACCACCCAGAGGAACAAGGGCAGCAGGCGCATATGAACACCACCAACCACAAATTTCCCTCGAAGTTACACACCATCCTGACTTGGAAATATATCGTCGTTCCTTCATCGTCGCTGGGTCAAAATGCTGAAACTCCTTCCCTCACAACACTGTGGGATTACCTTCAACACACGGATTGCAGCTGTTCAGGAAGATGGCCCAACACCACCTTGTCAAGAGCAATTAGGGATGAGCAATAAATTCTGGCATTGCAAACGACGCCCACATCCCGTCAATGAAAAAAATAAGGCAGATAGTTAGACATGTGGGCACGTAGGCAGATTGATAGTTAGGCAGACAGACAGACAGACAGACAAAATTCTTGACATAAAGTTTATCAGCCATAAATAAACGTCTCAAAGTCTCAAAATTTGCATAAAGAGAGAAAGACAATTAGTCATTTAATACCGGATTCTTGTGACCTGGACTGGGAGATTCACAACCACGCACCCATCTACAAACTTGCTTCCCTCACCAACAACAATTAATTTTACATTAATCTCTGGATCGTCAATCCATAGCTACTAACCTTTGTAGGCTTAAAGGCACAGGCCTGATTCAACATAGCTTCACCCTAGTACAGGTAAAATACATTATCTATTTTATGTTGTAATGCATCTGTTATTCAAAAGAACGATATTGACCAGAATTTTTGCTGGGTTATGATGGTGCACTTTCATCTTTCGTCATCATTACCCCTCTGAATCTGACTGCAAGTTCAGGATTTAGAACATGCGCATCTAAACGCAGAAATCCTGAAGTTGCGCTCAGTCATTCACTGTCCGACACTGGCTACGCTGTGGACAGCCCAACCACCATATCCATCAATCAGTTTATTAGGCTTTTCCACGCTCATATCGCTGTTAAGTACCCCATTAAATCTACAGCGTTGTTGGAATAGATGCAATTGTGGTTTTAACAGCATATTGATGGCTAAACAACCGTTCTGGCCCTGAAAACTAATTTTTCAAATTTGTAGACTTTCAAAATTGTACATTAGGATAAAAATTACATTTTTTTCAAACTATGTATTTTTTTAAGTTAATTCATGATATTTCAGCTTCTACCTTATCCCCATGTGAAAGTCCCAACCTTTATGTCGCTCTCTGTAACATGTTTTAAAAGCGGATAAAATGTGCTTTTCATTTCCTGATTTGCTCTCTGTGAGTATTCTACAATGCGATTGACGGTTTAGAAAGCTTGTTGAAGTCACAGCAGCTCTGCGATAGGGATTCCCATTACACAGCGCTACAATGAATTACATAACATAAGAACATAAGAAATAGGTGCAGGAGTCGGCCATTTGACCCGTCGAGCCTGCTCCTCCGTTCATAAAGGTGCTGAAGGAGGTGGCCCTAGAGATAGCGGATGCACTAAGTATGATTTTTCAGAATTCATTAGACTCGGGAACAGTGCCCATGGATTGGAGGGTAGCTAACGTTACCCCACTATTCAAAAAGGGGGGTAGGCAAAAAGCAGGTAATTACAGACCTGTAAGCCTTACATCAGTTGTGGGCAAAATGCTGGAGTCCATCATTAAGGATGAAATAGCGGAGCACTTAGCAAATGGGGACAGGATAGGACAGAGTCAACATGGATTTACAAAGGGTAAATCGTGCTTGACTAATCTATTGGAATTTTTTGAGGGAGTAACTGGTAAAATAGATGGGGGAGAGCCAGTAGATGTGGTGTACCTGGACTTCCAAAAGGCCTTCGATAAGGTCCCACATAAAAGATTAGCAGGGAAAATTGAAGCTCATGGGATAAAGGGGAAAGTATTGACGTGGATAGAGAACTGGCTGTCAGATAGAAAACAGAGAGTTGGAATAAACGGCTCATTTTCTGAATGGCAGGCAGTAACAAGTGGGGTACCACAGGGATCTGTCCTGGGTCCCCAGCTGTTCACAATTTACATTAATGACCTGGATCAGGGAGTCGGATGCAGCATTTCCAAATTTGCAGACGACACTAAACTAGGAGGGGGGGTGGACTCAGAGGAGGAGACCAGGAAGCTCCAGAGCGATTTGGACAGACTGGGTGATTGGGCGGATAAATGGCAGATGCACTATAATGTGGACAAGTGCGAAGTTATCCACCTTGGGTGCAGGAACGGGAGGGCAAATTATTATTTAAATGGCAATAAATTGGGAGAGGGGGAAGTACAGAGAGACCTGGGTGTTCTTGTACACCAGTCACTGAAGGCGAGCATGCAGGTGCAACAGGCGATCAAGAAGGCAAACGGTATGCTGGCCTTCATAGCAAAAGGGTTGGAATACAGGAACAGGGATACCTTGCTGCAGCTGTACAGGGCACTGGTGAGACCACACCTCGAGTACTGTGTACAGTTTTGGTCGCCTCATCTGAGGAAAGATGTTCTTGCCATGGAGGGGGTGCAGCGGCGATTCACCAGGCTGATACCAGGAATGGCGGGATTGACCTATGAGGAGAGACTATGTAGTTTAGGGATGTACACACTGGAGTTTAGAAGATTGAGAGGGGACCTCATAGATAAAGATCATGGCTGCTCTTCTACCTCATCTCCACTTTCTTGTACAATCCCCATATCCCTTGAATCCCTTAATATTCAAAAATCTATCGATCTCTGTCTTGAATATACTCAACGACTGAGCTTCCACAGCCCACTGGGGTAGAGAATTCCAAAGATTCACCATTCTCTGAGTGAAGAAATTTCTCCTCATCTCAGTCCTAAATGGCCAAACCCTTATTCTGAGACTGTGACCCCTGGTTCTAGACTCCCCAGCCAGGGGACACATCCTCCCTTATTCTACCCTGTCTTGCCCTATAAGTATTTTGTATGTTTCAATGAGATTACCTCTCATTCCTCTAAACTCTAGAGAATATAGGCCTAGTCTAGTCAATCTCTCCTCATAGGACAGTCCCCCCATCCCAGGAACCAGTCTGGTGAACCTTCGTTGCACACCCTGTATTGCAAGTATATCCTTCCTTAGGTAAGGAGACCAAAACTGTACACAGTTGCACGTCGCGAATGGCAGACGCCTCACCATGGCCAGCTCAGATGTCTGTGGGAAGTTTCATCGGGCCCAGCTGCAATCGCCTTTGCTTCGCCTCTGACCGCAAATTGCGTGCCATTGCATATTTCAAACAAAGCAGAAAGACGAAGGTGCACCGCCATGTCAACTCAAGATTCACACTTGTACAATAGGAAAATTGCCTTGGAAACATCCTGAACTTTGCGCAAAGTATTTATCGAGCATTGGTTACAATATAGCAGGTGCCCAAAATAGAATAGCAATAGATCATATTTTAAGAACGGCGTATAATCCGAGTCGGACTAGTGTCCAAATGATAAAAGCACAATATTTATATATTGTGTTTTGCGTTTGTCCAATTCCAAGTGGCCCTGCTCCCTGTCCCCGTTTGTTCCACTGCAGCTGTGAGAAAGAAAGTCAGGCTAGAACTCATTCCTTCGGTGCATTCAGCAAATCGGAGGCAAACAAAAGAAATTTAAATATCACTAAGCACTATCCTGTTGCGTGCAAGAACAGATTTGTTGGGCAATACTGTGGGGTGACAGAGATTTAATTTCATTCCTGGTAAAGAAACATTGCAGGATAAGAATCCTCGCGACTTTTCTAAATTAATCAGCATTTCGATATAAAAAATCGACAGCAAACATCTTATTAGCTAGATTGTGGCACGGCGACTGTGATACTGGTTGTAGAGTTTATTCTATTTTAGTTTTGCTCCGAAACTGTTTATGCACCTGCTGATGAATGACATGTGACATGAAAACAATTCAAATAGTTTAGAAACAAATCCCTTCTCCAAAAAAACTTTCACTTACCAAGTACATGTAGATTGATGGTTGCTGTTGCTTGAATCCCGATTTTTCGAAGCATGGTAACAGTGTACTCTCCACTGTCCGAAGCTGACACTGACTTCAGCAGGAGCGATCCGTTCGGGAGGATTAACTCAGCCCATGATTTGTAATCATTAATTGAACCTCCAGTTGCACCGACCCACACAGCGATATCTGTCCCCTCGAAGATCCAGCTCCCACTACTCGTCTCAGCTGACGGGCGCACTGACAAAAATGCGTTGCCTCCGACGATCACATGTATCCAACGGTGATCTGTATGTATAGTAAAATCCTGGGGCTCAACTGAGGAAAGAAAATCACATTGAGGAGGAAGAAAAGCAAAACACTCAACCTCAACACAATACAGAAAATAACGTCATCTCTTGTATTTTAAGCTGATTTTGTATGACAATCGCTTGCTATCATGTGTGCTAATCACTAGAAGAGATGGTGGGAGAAAGTGGTTCTCACCCGCAGATATAAATAAGCAAACAGCTACCGCGGTAAGTGGCAGTGTCACCATCCTGAGAGACCAGCGCCAGTCCCTGTTACACTCGGTGACTGACCCGCTCTTCCTGATGTACAGAACAGATCAGTTGAGACATTTACTGAAGCGGCAATACTGATTGGAAAGAGTGCTGTTCACATGACTGCAAACTCTTTCCACTGACTCCAATCTAAATGTTACATGTTAATAGAGATTCTTGGCAAGATATAGGAAAGGGGCGGAATAGTCTGGTTAACTTCAAGTGCACAGATCTTTACTCAGAAATTAAACATTATTCGCTATTTTAAGATCTGGAATGCACTGCCGCAATGGGTGGCGGAAGCAGATTCAATCGTAACCTTCAAAATTGAATTGGATCAAGACTGGGAAATGAACAAAAACCAGGGCTATGTTGAAAGATCAGAGGAGTGAGACCAATTAGATAGCTCTTTACAGGAGCCAGGGCGAGTGGCCTCCTTCTGTGCTGTATGATTCTTTGATTGTTTTTCAGACACTGACAGGCCTGCTGTGTATTTATAAACATTTGCTATATATTTCAGATATCCAGTTTTCCTGTCCCCTCAGTGGGATCTAGCACAGCGCAATATTATCAATTTCATCACAACAGTGAACATTCAGCAGCGAGAGAATAAAAAAATCCCCCAAAGTTTAGGAGAGCCGGTAACTCCTGGTCGATTGGCAAAATCTGAAGTCAGAGGTTATCGACAAAATAAAATAGAATCCTTGATCTAAGTTTTCACCATTTAACGTGGAACTGGTCGATCGCCCACGGCGTTGCTGATCAAGACTGCAGTGTTCAGGTGAAGCAAGGTTAGAGGGTGGGGTAGAATTAGACAAGGGCACAAGCACAATTCAGTTTCGATTTTAATGTTATAGATTTTGTCCTTCATTTTATATAATAATTTGATACAGGTATCTTAGAAAAAAATCTTACTTTCCTATGTGCTCCCTGTCTACAAAACTTTACTTCCTATCGGGACTCGTCCTGTCTGACTTTTGTGTCGGTGTTTTGACAATTTTAAATTCCCACGGTCACATTCATAAGGAAAATTGCCTATGTAAATTTGGCTATGTATTACTGAACTATCTGACGAGTCAGTGGCTTCTGCCCTCAAATCGCTGAAGATGACTTCTGGAGAAAAAGAAAGGCCAGAAAATTTTAATTAGCATTTTTCTCAGTGAGTGAAATTTTGAATGTCTAAGATAAAGGAATACATTTTTTTTTTAAATCACACATTTTGAGATAACAAGGTTGAATTTATCCGATGAGTTTTTTTGCACCTTCTTTCAAGATTTTACTCAAAATTCCTGACTAACTCCTTAAAGCGTAGCCTTGGGCTTATATTTTTGTCAAACTCTGGTATCGAATCTCCCAGGATGCATCAGCATTGTTCAGTCAGCTGTCCTAAAGGAATATTTTTCTCTAGCTTCTAACAGTTACTGCTGAACAAACTTGAAGAAAAGCTGGAGGACAAATTTTAAAAGGCTTATAGAACATAGAACAGTACAGCACAGTACAGGCCCTTCGGCCCTCGATGTTGTGCCGAGCATTGTCCGAAACCACGATCAAGCTATCCCACTCCCTATCATTCTGGTGTGCTCCACGTGCTTATCCAATAACCGCTTGAAAGTTCCTAAAG
This sequence comes from Squalus acanthias, assembly GCA_030390025.1. Classification (NCBI taxonomy): domain Eukaryota; kingdom Metazoa; phylum Chordata; class Chondrichthyes; order Squaliformes; family Squalidae; genus Squalus; species Squalus acanthias. Next base: position 4,608,206 of record CM059453.1, read on the forward strand.
TATCCGACTCCACTATCACAGCAGGCAGTCCATTCCACACCCCAACCACTCTCTGAGTAAAGAATCTACCTCGGACATCCCTTCTATATCTCCCCCCATGCACCTTATAGTTATGCCCCCTTGTAGCAGCTACATCCACCCGAGGAATTAGTCTCTGAACATCCACTCTATCTATCCCCCTCATCATCTTATAAACCTCTATCAAGTCGCCTCTCATCCTCCTCCGCTCTAAAGAGAAAAGCCCTAGCTCCATCAACCTTTCCTCATAAGACCTCCCCCCCAAACCAGGCAGCATCCTGGTAAATCTCCTTTGCACTCTTTCCAATGCTTCCACGTCCTTCCTATAGTGTGGTGACCAGAACTGCACAAAATATTCCAAATGTGGTCTCACCACTTATCTAAAAATTTAGATAATTTTTATATTAAGGGAGTTAAACATACAGAGGGTCTCTTTATGTCTGCCTGTGTGTGAATGGCAATAATTGAATATTAATTCCATAACTGTGGTAGCATATGAATTATATTCTATCAACTTCAAAAATATTATACGGAGAACTAGTTTTATGTGTGTCTTAAAGAGAGTGAGAATCTTCCCTCAAGTTAATATTAAAGTTTAAAGTAATATTTGATTTTCAATCTAGCAAGTTATCTCATCTATGTTTCGTTGACTGAAAAGCCCAATGCGAATTGCTTAAAACTGTGATACAAAGAGCAGAGACAGATAGAGAGAAAAGCAGAGGGAGAGTGCATCTCCTGATTCTAATTTGACCTTTATTAAAAGTTCAGTTTGAAAGCAAATGAAACATTTTGTGATGAAGACAGATAGAAAGGGACAGCAGGGTGAGTAGAAGAGGAAAATGGTTTGAGAGTGAAGGGCTCTGGCCCCACACCATCCACCTTGTGGAAGCAAGTGGGTGTTGGGAATTGAATGGAGTTTTAAAAGTAAGGTAAATGAAAGTGGAACAAGCAGTGTGTACCATCTAAAAGATACACCGCAGCAACTCGCCAAGGCTTCTACGACAGCACAAACCAAAGCCGCGACCTCTACCATCTAGAAGGGCAAGGGCAGCAGAAGCATGGGAACAGCATCACCCCAAGCTCCCCTCGAAGTCGCACACCATCCTGACTTGGAAATATATCACCTCTCCTTCATTGTGGCTTTGTCAAAATGCTGGAACTCCCTCCATAACAGCACTGTGGGAGTACCTTCAACACACGGACTGCAGCTGTTCAAGAAGATGGCCCACCACCACCTTCTCAGGAGCAATTAGGGATGGGCAATAAATGCTGGCCTTTCAAGCGATGCCCAAATCCCGTGAATTAAAAAAATGAGGTAGATAGTTAGACATGTAGGCAGGTAGCCAGATTGATAGATAGGCAGACAAATTTCGATTTTCTGCGCTAATATCGCTGTTAAGCACCCCAGTAAAAGTTAAGCTCTGTTGGAGTAGGGGCAATTGGGATTTTAACAGGATATTCATTGCTCAACAACCATTCTGGCCCTGAAAACTAGGTTTTGCATTTGTACACTTTCAAAATTCTCCATTAGGATAAAAATGACATTTTAATTTAAACTATATATATTTTTTTAATTCGTTCATGATCTTTCAGCTTCTACATTATCCCCATGTTAAAGTCCCACTCTTTATTTCGCTCTCTGTAACATTTTTTAAAAGTGCGAATAAACGTTGCTTTTCATTTCCTGGTTTGCTGTCTGTGATTATTCTTCAAAGCGATTGCCTGTTTAGACAGCTTGTTGAAGTCACAGCAGCTCTGCGATGGGGATTCCCATTACACAGCACTACAATGAATTACATAACATAAGAACATAAGAAATAGGAGCAGGAATAGGCCATTTGGCCCTTCGAGCCTGCTCCGCCATTCAATAAGATCACGGCTGCTCTTCTACCATATCTTCACTTTCTTGCACTATCCCCATATCCCTTGATACAATTAATATTCAAAAATCTATCGATCTCTCTCTTAAATATACTCAACGACTGAGCTTCCACAGCCCTCTGGGGTAGAGAATTCCAAAGATTCACTACCCTCTGAGTGAAGAAATTTCTCCTCATCTCAGTCCTAAATGGCCAACCCCTTATTCTGATACGGTGATCCCTGGTTCCTGACTCCTCAGCCAGGGGAAACATCCTCCCTGCATCTACCCTCTCATTCTTCTAAACTCTAGAGGTCAATACCCCCAACCCAGAATTCATTCTAGTGAACCCTCGTTGCACTCCCTCAATGGCATGTATATCCTTCCTAATGTAAGGAGACCAAAACTGTACACAATACCACGTCGAGAAAGGCAAACACCTCACCACAGACATCTCAGATCTCTGTGGGAAGTTTCATCGGGCCCAGCTGCAATCGCCTATGCATCGCCTCTGACCGCAAATTACGTGCCATTGCATATTTGAAACAAAGCAGAAAGACGAAGATGCAGTACCATGTCAATTCAAGATTCACATATTGTACAATAGGAAAATGTCCTGCAAACATCCTGAAATTTGCGCTAAGTATTTATGGAGCATTGGTTACAATATAGCAGTTGCCCAAAATAGAATAGCAATAGATCATATTTTAAGAACGGCGTATAATCCGTGACGGACCAGGTGCCCAAATGCTAAAAGCACGATTGTTATATATTGGGCCGTATATTCCGAGTCCTACGGGTGTGCACGCGGTGTGTACAAACCCGCAGGGACATCGGAAATGCCGGTTTCAGGCATGCTAAGCGCATGCGCTGAAAACGGCATTTCCGATCTGTCAAGAATGCTCTTGACAGATTGGACGCCTGCCCAAGAGAAGGGCCTCTGTGGGCGGATTGTTCCGCTTTCTGGAGAACCGCCGCCTGCAGAAAATCCTTAGAAATCTTATGCCTGGTAAAAGCAGGCGAAAGTCCTGCTTTAACCAGCATAAGATTTGAAAAAAATAAAAAATAAATGTTTTTGTCACTCAGTTATTACTTAAAAATACCTTAAAAAGGTAAGTTTATTTTTAGCCCCGTTAAAAACTTGAATCATTTTTTTCTGAAAATTTTGTTTTTGATTAAAATATTTAATTTATTCTAATTTCAACTAATTTTAAAAATATGATGTTTTTTTTATTCTATCTAATATTTTAAAGGGTTTTTGGGGTGATCACCATTCATATATTTGACAGGTCTATCTGTCACGTGTACGAAGGGAGATTCCCTTCTTTGATTGGCTCCCCATGGCCCACGTGATCCCAGGGACGCTTGCGAACCGCATGGTCCTCTAGGATACGTGTGCCCTGCACATTTCGAGTTGCAGAGGCCCAGGAGCGGAAGTGCCTGGACCTCGGGAGCTTTCAGGTAAGTGCGTAGATTTTTTACAGATCGGAGGCCTCCGCACGCGGGAAGTTTCCGATCGCAAAATACTGCCCACAGTGTTTTGCATGTGTCCAATGGCAAGTGGCCCAGCTCCGTGACCCGGTTTGTTCCACTGCAGCTGTGAGAAAGAAAGTCAGGCTAGAACTCAATCATTCGGTACAATCAGCCAATCGGAGGCAAACAAAAGAAAGTTACATATTACATATGTAAATTACATCGAGTGTACAGCTTGGAAACAGGCCATTCGGCCCAACTGGTCAATGCCGCTGTTGGCGCTCCACACGAGGCTCCTCCCACCCTTCTTCATCTCAACCCCTCAACATATCCTTCTGTCCCTTTCTCCCTCATCTGGCTATCTAGCTTCATCTTAAATGTAACTACGCTATTCACCTCAACTACTCCTTGTGGTAGCGACTCCCACATTCTCACGACTCTCTGGTAAGTAAGTTATTGGATCAACAGCTTATTGATGAAAATCGGGTGACTAATATGCTTCCTTGTTGAGATAGCGAGATTATTGTGGCTGCATGGGAATTTCTGTGATTCGCTGCCCACACATGTCGCACGATCTACAGAACAATTACAAATATTTTCATCAGTTATACACAGTTACTTAAAGCTGAGTTGCTTTATGAAAGCTCCAATGTGATTCCCCGTTCCGCTTTTTACATCACTCGGCATTAATATATCTGCAGCAAAATTTTGCACAATCCGTATTTTAATCTGCATCTGTTTATTTCCAAATAGGCAAAATGACAGTTTATTCGCAAAATCTGTCCACAGCTTTGCAACAATGCCAAGTGAAACGTCACCGCCTGGTTTTATTCAAGGTGCTGATTGATCCGCTGTGCGTTTACAGCACTTTCTTGTTGCGTGCAAGAACAGATTTTGGTGGGCAATACTGTGGGTTCACAGAGATGTCATTTCATTCCTGGTAAAGTAATATTGCGGAATAAGAATTCTTGCGATTCGGCTATTTTATTCAGCGCTTCCATATCAAACAAAACAATCAATAGCAAACAGGTTATTATCTAGATTGGGTGCGGCACGGTGACTGTGGTCTGGTTGTAGAGTTTACTGTATTTTAGTTTTACTCCGAAGCTGCTGATATACCTGGTGACTTGTGACATGAATACAATTAAAATAGTTTCTGAACAACCCTTTCCCCACAGCAAGCTTTCACTTACCAGGTACAATCAGAGTGATGGTTGCTTTTGCTGAAGTGCCGGTGTTTGGAATCATGGTAACAGTGTACTCTCCACTGTCCGAAGCTGTCACTGACTTCAGCAGGAGCGATCCGTTCGGGAGGAATAACTCAGCCCGTGTTCTGAAGTCACTAGATATAGCCTCAGTTGCACCAATCCACTGACCTAAAGGTGTCTCCCCGAATTCCCAGCTCCCACTCTGCAACTCAGCTGTCGGTCGCACCGAAAAAAATGCGTTGCCTCCGACGGCCACATTTATCCGACTGTTTTCTGCATGTATAGTCAAAGCCTGGGGCTCAACTGAGGAAAGAAAATCACATTCAGGAGGAATGAAAGAGAAACACTCAAATTCGACACAATATATACATTTCTAAAGTTATAATAACGTCATCTCTTGCATCTTATGCTGATTCTCTATGACAATCGCTTGCTATCACGTTTTGCTAATCACTAACAGAAATGATACGAGAAAGTGATCCTCACCCGCAGATATAAATAAGCATACAGCTACCGCGGTAAGTGGCAGTGTCACCATCCTGAGAGAGCAGCGCCAGTCCCTGTTACACTTGCTGACTGACCCGCTCTTCCTGGTGTACAGGACAGATCAACTATCAATCTTAGATTTACAATTATTAATTGAGCTAGCATCTACTGAGCTTTGTTGGTGAGAGTTCCACATTTCTACCAACGTTTATTTGAAGCACTCTTTCCAAATTTGTCTCCTGATGGCGTGACTCTCATTTTAAGATTATATCCGTTTGTCCTAGACACCCCCACCAGTGCAAAAATGTTCTTGCTATCTACCCTATCAATTCCTTTCAAAAGTATAAATAAGTCAGTCAAGTCACCTCTTAACCTTATAATTTTTAGGGAATACAAACTTAGTTTATGTAATCTCTCCTCATAATTTAGTCCTTGGTGCATTGGTAACATTCTGGTGTATCGGCGCTGTAGTCTATCCAAGGCCAGCATACCCTTTCAATAGTTCGGTGCCCATAACTGTACACAGTACTCCAAATGCAGTCTGAACCAGGAACTGTAGAGGGACAAAGATATTTGGGACTCCAAGTACACAAATCATTAAAAGCCAGTAACCAGTTACAAATAGCGAAGGAAATGTTGAATAGAAATTTCGTGATATATCAAGAGGGATGGAATACAAAGGGGAGAAAGTCATGCTTCATTTGTATTGAGCCTTGGACAGACAACACTTGGAGTACTGCCTTCAGTTTTAGGCACCACACCTCAGGAAGAATATATTGGCCTCGGAAATGGTGCAGCGTGGATTCATTAGAATGATATCGGGAGTGAGAAGGTTATATTAGGAGGACAATTTGAATAACATTGTCTTCTATTCCCTTGAGTATAGAAGACAGAGGGGTGACCTTATCCAGGTGTTTAAAATGTTAAAAGGATCCGATAAGGTAGATAAAGAGAAACTTCTTCCTCTGATGGGGGGACATTATCTTAATTTAAAAAATTAATTCCGGGGATACAAGGGTGTCTGAAAATACCACCATTTATTGTTCATCCATAGTTGCCCTTGAACAGGTTGTGGAGTTGGTGAGCCTTCTTTTTGTACCGCCGCAGTCAATGTGTTGAAGATACTCCAAAATGGCCGACAGCTTATCCTGAGACCTTGATCTCTGGTTCTAGAATCTCCAGCCAGTGGAAACAGCCTCTCAGCATCTACTCTGTCAAGCCCTCTACGGACGTTATACATTTCAATGAGATCATCTCTCATTCTACAAAACTCCAGAGGATAGAGGCCCATTCTGCTCAATCTCTCCTCAAAGGACAGCCCTCTTATACCAGGAATTAATCTAGTGAACCTTTGTTGCATGCTCTCTAAGGAAAGTATACCCTTCCTTAGGCAAGTAGATGAAAACTATACACATTACTCCAGGTATGGTCTCACCAAAGCCTTATATAATTGCAGTAAGACTTCCTTACTGTTATACTCCAACCCAATTCCAATAAAGGCTAACATAACATTTGCCTTCATAATTGCTTGATGTAACTGCATCTCCACTTTCTGTGATTCCCTCAAAATTCCTCTGAATTTCAGTGAAGCAGATGAATATAGTTCTGCCTAGGAAGATGCCCTGAGGATCACCTGCCGCGTGTACTTTGTCTCATAAAATTGGCCTCCACCAATCACCACCATCTTCATTTGTGCGAGGTATGACTCCAGCCACGTGGAGTTTTAAACCTGATCCTCACTGACTTCGGTAATACTACGGTTCCTTGGTGCCACGCTCAGACGCATGCTGCCTTGATGACAAGTGCAGGAACTCATAACTCACCTATGGAATTAAGTTATTTTCTCCATCTTTGAACCAAGGCCGTAATGAGTTCTGGAGCCGAGTGGTCCTAGCACAACTCAAACAAAGCATCGGCAAGCAGGTTATTGGTGAGTAATTCCTGCTTGGTAGCACTGGTGATGATGATGATGACAGTAATAGGCGGGGTTTGGTTTGTCCTACTTTGGACAGGAAATACATTGGCAATATTCCACATTGTCAGGAATGTGTCAGTTTTGCAACTGTACTGAATCAGCTTGGGTAGAGAGGTGGCTGATTCTGGAGCACAGGCCTTCATCATTACAGCCGGGATGTGGTCGAGACATCCCTTTGCTATGTCCAGTGCAATCAGCCGTTTCTTGATATCAGTGGAGCGAGGCCATTTAAGAGCTAAATCGTATTCACAGAAAGGATAGTAGAAAATTGTATCTCTCTCCCCCAAACGGCTGTGGATACTGGGGAAACTGGAGTTTTCAAGACTTAGTTCGATAGATTTTTGTTACATAAGGTTATTAAGGGATATGGCGCAAAGGCAGGTAAATGCAGATCAGCTATGATGTAATTGAATGGTGGAGCGGGCCCCAGTGGCTCAATGGCTTACTCCTGGTCCTAATGTTCCACAGTCAGTTCCGATATTAAAGTCACCATTCTGTCCGTATTGTATTGAATTGAACTGATATTATTTATATTCAAATCGCAAACATCAATGCAATTTGGGAAGCAGTGAAGCAGAGATTTTCGGAACATTGGAATTTCTTGGCAGTCCAGGCTGAGGAGCTGGGAGATGCCAAACTAAGGCGCCACTGGTTAGATATGGGCGGGACGCAGTAAATGCACCATGAAAGTTAATGCAGACGATTCGATTATAAATGAAGACTTAGGAATGCTGAATTGAGAAGTTGATGCAAAACGTGACAGCATGAAATAAATTGCTACAGGCAGGAAGCGCATGTGCTTGCACAAAATGTTTAATATGTTATACACATAGATTATTTGCTTTGGTGTCGTTGAAAATGATGGAGAAAGATTTCAATTTGCCCACAGCTTGAACTATGGAATGTCTATCGCAATAAGGGAAATAAAAATCTGGCAGTTTTTATACATGGCAGCCGATCCGTCTCACTAGAATTGGGCCGAGTGGCATGTTGAAAATCTGGCCGATTGTCTGTTGTCACTGTTCAGTGATGTAACAGTTCACACATGTTCAGGTGCTTATAATATTCCGAATCATTTTTGCAACTCGACATACTTAACTCAAAACTGGGAGTTAACTCAGTTGGGTAGGTCTGATTCTGAATAAGATGCAATGTACAATTGAAGCTCCAATTAAACATTAGTGGAAGATATCCACCTTGGCATGTGCACATGAAGCTATTGATGTGGATCAGCTACCCATTATAGACCCACGGTCCATTTGGAAATACATAGCAGGCGGTTTTGATAATGAGCGGCCCATGCCCAGCGCCAGTTTAATGCCCGGATGCAAATTGCAAATCTACCCAACAGGTGTTCTTTCCTAACATCGACAAGCCCCTAAAATTCATCTACCCAGGATGAAAGCTCTCACTCCCTTTTTGGCTGAGAAGGACCAGACACTGCTTTACGTAACTGCTGATTTCTAATTATTGAATTATCTGCATAACTAAGCGAACTTTACCGCATTTAATTATATAAAAAATGATTTCTTGCATCGTGCAGGAGGGAAAAGGGAGGAGTCCATGATATAGAGGAGCCATAGCAGACGAAAGAAGAGAGTTACGGGGAGGGAATTTGAGACGCTGGGACCTAAATGACTGAAGGCATCATTGCCAATGGTGCGATGAAGGGAGGGAAGAAGACACAAAAGTCGGAAGAATGCAAACCCCTTGGTGGGGGTGGGGAGCGGTGCAGAGTTGGACAAAGTTTCAGAGATAGGGAGGGGTGAGGCCATGAATCGATTTAAATACCAGGATGAAAACTTGAAATTGAAGGACTTAGAGACAATATCGATTAGATGGTTAGGGGACATTGTTGATGACAGATACAGGGCAGAGATGGCGTAGCCTGCGATTGAGAACATGGAAGTAGAGAGGGCACCTTAGATGGCAAGGTTGAGGTGGAAATGTACATGAGTAAGTGAGTTTATTTGGACGGACAAGATTTGTGAGGACAGAAGCGGAGTGAAATCAGAGGCGAGAAGGCAAGGTGAGTTAAGAAGGAAATTGAAATCATGAATATGAGGAATTGCTTAGTAGACCGGTTGAGAGAGGATATCTCAGGGAGAAACTCGAGATAGGGCTGCGGGGTGGCAGAGAACAAGTATTTTAAAGGAACGATGAAAGAAGTATCTTGCAGCAACATCTTCTTGAATTAGCTGTCCTTCTGTTGTAGCCAGGTGCAAAGCAGCAATGCCGTACGAATCACCAATAAAGTTAATGTCTGTGGAAACAAAATTATGGGAAAAAATAAACAAATTCAGTGTAATATGCTGCTTTAGGGAAATGATAACAGATTTAGTAGAGTCATTTACTAAAGCGGCAATGCTCATTGGACCGAGTGCTGTTCACATGACTGGTAACTCTTTCCACAGAGTCCAATCGAAATGTCACATTTTAGCAGATTTTTGGTAATATATAGGAAATGGGCGGAAGATTCTGGATAACTTCAAGCGTGCAGATCTTTGCTCAAAAATCAAAAATTATTCGCTCTGTTATGATCTGGAATGGGTGCTGGAAGCAGATTCAATCATAGCTTGCACAAGGAAATTGGAAAGGAAAAAAATCCACTTTTATGTTGAAAGATCAGGGGCGCGGGACTAATTGGCTAGCTCTTTCATGGAGCCCGACCGAATGGCTTCCTTCTGTGCTGTATGATTCTATGATTGTTTTTCAGACACTGACAGGCCTGCTGTGTATTTATAAACATTTGATGTTTATATTTCAGATATCCAGTTTTCCTGTCCCCTCAGAGGTTTCTAGCATAGCTCAATATTTTCAAGTTCTTTCCAACAGTGAACATTCCTGAGAGAGTGAATAAAACATTCCCCCAAAATTTAGGAGAGTGGGTAAGTCTTGGTCGAATGGCATAATCTGAAGTCAGAGTATCTCAGGAAAATACAATAGAATCTTTGATCTAAATTTTCACCATGCTGCATTTAAATAGCCGATCAAGTTTGCGGATGATACAAAGATGGGTGGGAAAGCAAGTTGTGCAGAGGACTAAAATAATCTGCAAAGGGATATAGACAGACTAATGGAGTGGGCAAACATTTGGCAGATGCTGTATAATGTGGGAAAGTGCGAGGTTATACACTTTGGCAGGAAAAAAAAAGCAAATTATTATTTAAATGGAGAGAAATTACCAAATGCTGCAGTTCAGGGGGACCTGGGGTTCCTTGTGCATGAAACACAAAAAGTTAGCATGCAGATACAGCAAGTAATTAGGAACGCAAATGGAATGTTGGCCGTTATTTCAAGGGGGTTGTGATATAAAAGCTGGGCAGTCCTGCCACAACTGTACAGCATATTGCTGAGCCCACACCTGGAGTACTGCGTCCAGTTTTGGTCTCCTTATTTAAGAAAGGATATACTTGCATTGGAGGCTGTTCCGAGACGATTCACTAGGTTAATTCAGAAATGAGGGGGTTGAATTATGAGGAAAGGTTGAACAGGTGGGGACTATACTCATTGAAATATAGAAGAATGAGAGATGATCTTATTGAAACATATCTAATACTGAGGGGGCTGGACAATGTAGATGAAGAGAAGATGTTTCCCCTCGTGGGGAAATCTAGAAATCGGGGCATAATTTAAGAATAAAGGGTCGCCCTTTTAGCACTGGCATGAGGAGGAATTTCTTCTCTCAGAGGGCCGTAAATTTGTGGAATTCTCTGCCGCAGAGAGCTGTGGAGGCTGGGTCATTAAATATATTTAAGGTGGAGATAGACAGATTTTTGCAAGATAAGGGATAGAAGGGTTATGGGGAGCGGGCATGGAAGTGGCTTTGAGCCCAAGTTCAGCCATGATCTTATTGAATAGCGGAGCAGGCTCAAGGGGTCAAGTGGCCTACTCCTGCTCCTATTTATTATGTTCATATGTTCTTATGATCTCCCATGGCGTTGATCATCACGAGTGCAATGTTCAGGTGAAGTAAGATTAGAGGGTGGTGTAAAATTGAAGAAGGGAACGCATACATATTTCAGTTACTGTTTTAATGTTATACATGTTTTCCTTCATTATATATACTAATTTGATATCGGTATCTTATTAGAAAAAAATCTTACTTTGCCAAGTGCTCCCTTACTACAAAACTTTACTTCCTATTATCACTTTCTGTCACACTCTTGTGTCAGTGCTTTAAACATTATAAATTCCTACGACCATATTCACAATGTAAATTGCAAATGTAAACCTGGCATCCTGTTACTGAACAATATGATCACTCAGTGGCATTTGCCCACAAATCGCTCAAGATGAGTTCCGGAAAAATGGTCTGAAAATTTTAATCAGCATTTTTTCTCAGTAAGTGAAATTTTGAATATCCAAGAAAAAGGATGAAACATTTTATAAAAACCACACATTTTGAAATAACATCATTGAATTATCCATTGAGTTTTTTGCGTCTTCATTCAAGATTTTACTCAAAATTCCTCAGCAGCACCCGGAATCGTAGCCTTGGGCTTATAGTTTTGTCAAACGCTGTGATCTTGTGAGCTGAATTTGGATTCGACACTCTCTGGTATCAAATTTCCGAGCACGCATCAGCATTGTTTAGTCAGGTAAGCTAATGGAATATTTTTCTTTCGTTTTTAGTTGTTGGTAGTCAACTTATTTGAAGAAAAACTGGAGTACAAATTTCAAAGAGACTTAAAGAAAATTCTTAATTTGATGGAGTTAAAAAAATAGATAGCTTCGATGTGTGTGAGTGACAAAAAATGAGTACCGATTCCATTAAACTGGTAGCTTTTGAATTGTATTCTATCAAATTCAAGAAATATTATATGGAGAATTAGTGTTGTGTGTGTGTTTGAGAGACAGAATCTTTTCTAAGGTTTCAAAAAATAATTCATTTTGAAGCCAGCAAGTTATCTCTTCTATGTTTCATAGATTGACAAGCACAATGCGAATTGCATTAACCTGTGATACAGAGAGCAGAGACAAATAGAGAGGGAAGCAGTTAGAGTGCATCTCCTGATTCTAATTTGACATTTTTTTAAAGTTCAGTTTGAAAAGCAAATAAAAAAATGTGCGAGGAAAAAAGATAGAAAGGGACGGTAGGGTGAGTAGAAGAGGAAAATGGTTTGATATTAAAGGGCTCTGGACCCACACCATTCACCTTTGTGAAAGCAAGTGGGAGCTGGGTTGTAAATGGAGATTTTAAAATAAGGCAAATGAAAGTAGAACAACAGTGGGGAAGATACAGTATTCAAAAAGGAAGAAGTAGAGAAAGTGATGGGAGTGAGAGGATGGTAGAAAGGGGAGTAATGAGAAGGTGAATATGTTAGCGATGCTAGGGCAGTGAGTGGATGAGTGAAGCATAAATGATTGGGAAGGCTGTCACTGAGGGCCACATTTTCCCTGCAATTGCATTCTAAATGCATCACCCTGCCATCTTTCTCAAAAGGATGGCGTTCTACTCCCTGCTTGTGCAGCTTGTTTTTGACCACAGGAAGGGCATCATGAAGGGCTCTGCCCTGTTTCTGGTAGCATTCATGTTCTATTCGTTATCCAGTCCTCGGTTCGGCTTTTATTGCAACCAGGCCATCAGGTCACAGGCTGCCTACTGGATGACAAGGAATATCCCCATTAGACGTGCCTCATGACACCTGTCAATAATTATTCAGGGCAGTGTCCTATGCCTATCTTCAGCTGCTTTATTAAAGACCTGTTCACTTCCATTTTACAGATAATCAAGCAGTCCGTGCCCGCAAGCAGCAAGACCTGGCCAACATCCATGCTTGTGCTGATAAGTGGTAAGTAGCATTACTTAAAAAGGTGTTTCGGGCAACATTGCAAATGAAAAAAATGGAAACAGCAGGCGTATTGAATAATTACATTGTGTCAGTCTCCACAGTAGAAGAAGCGGATAATGCACTTGTCTCAGCCGTGGCTCAGTTGATAGCATTCTTACCTCTGAGTGAGAAGATTGTGGGTCCAAGTCCCACTCCAGAGACTTGAGCACAAACATCTAGGCTGACGCTCCAGTGCAGTACTGAGAGAGTGCGGCACTCTCATAGGTGCCGTCTTTCGGTTGAGTTGTTTAACCAAGGCCCCATCTGCTCTCTCAGCTTGTCAGCAAGGATGGCACTATTTCATAGAAGAGCACGGGAGTTATCCCCATGTCCTGATCAAGATTTATGCCTCAATCATATCACTAAAACAGATTATATGGCCATCATAACATTGCTGTCTGTGGGAGCTTGTTGTGTGCAAATTTGCTGCTGCGATTCCAATATTACAGCAGTGAATACACTTCAAAAGTACTTCATGGGCTGTAAAGCATTGTTGGACTTCCAGAGGAAGTTAGAGTCCCTTTTAAATGCAATTATTTCTTCTGACTTTCCAGAAAAACTAATAATTGATTCCAATCTGTAAATTCCATTTTACTCATGGAATCATAGAACGATGCAGCACAAAAGGATGCCACTGGAACCTACTTTCCTGTGTTGGCACTTTGAAGGATCAATCCGATTAGTCGGTTTCCCCTGCACTTTGCGCATAGCCCTGCAAATTTTCCCCTTCAAGTAAGGACCCATGCATCAGTATAATTCTATGTAAAATGTCCGTCTCCGCAAAACATGGTCTGGATTGTAGCCAATAGGCCTCAGTTTATTTGCGCTTTCTTTTCCACGCACAGCTTACATCAAAGTCCCCAAATCCTGGGTCGCACAGAGTCTTTCTCTAAATGCCTCTGCAGAACAAAACAGCTGCCATTTCCTTTCTACAGTTTAACGGTTGGAAGGCGGTTAGTCAGAAGGCAGTCCAGTCGTCGTGGCCACTGGTGCTATGGAAGAGGTTGTGTAAACTGGACTTTCTCAACTTCTTATCTCACCATGGCAGGCTTCCCTGAATGACATTATGATCTTGATATATCGGAGCCTTCCGTTAAGCTTGCACGGTCTGCAGAGGTCACACAAAAACAATTTGAAAGTTAACTCTTTCAAATGTACACACAATCGTCACATATTTATTGTACAGCAGAGTTGCAGTTAATAAGAGAATACGCTTTCATACTGCCTTTGAAATTGACCGCAACTTCAGGAATTGCCGCCTGCGGTCTTTCAATGACAGCTCCGAGACTGGCTGCGCTCTGCCCCCACCCCCACACCCAAAGAGCCGGCAATCAGTGAAATTTCGTACATCATTGCAACTAATGTAAACTTTAGTTCTTCCGTAATAAATATGTTGTTAATTTTCCCTCTAAAAGTTAGACGGAAAGGATTTAAGTGTAACTGGAGTTTTAACTGCGTATTGGCTGCTAAACAGAGGTAAAGTGCCTGGACAACTAATTTTAATTGTGTACAGTGTGGAATTTGGCCATTTTAATAAAATATAACATTTTTAAGAAACTTTTCAACAATTTTATTTTATTAAGTTGCAGCATCTTTAATTTAGATTTGCCTTTTCCCCACGTGAGAGCCTCAATCTTTCTTTTCCTCGCTCCAACCATTTTAAAAAGTGAGAATTTTAAGAGGTTACTCACTTCCTTGTTCGCTGTCAGTGAGAATTCTGCCTTTTGATTGGCTGCATAACGTCGCAGCAGTTCCATCAAGGGGATTACTATTCAGTTCCGTTGAATTAAGTTCAAGTTCGGAAAACCGGAAATTCCCGACACAAGGATTGTGAGATCCTTGTGTGGAGCATACTTCGGAGACATCAGCGAAAACCTTCACTTCACTGCTGGCAGCAAATTCAGTGCCTCTGTTTTAAGCGAGAGGTACCTTCAACCAATATTTGTGGCCCAGTCACTCCTCTCTCATGTCATTTATTTGCCTAGGCTGTCTGCTCTCAGGCTGTGTTTCTTAACTACATTTATACTCTGCTATAAAAACACTTACCACTTGATTTTTTAATTTTCTGCAATCCCTTTTTATAGTCTCCCATTTCGACCTTCTAATTTCCCCTTGCAATTAATTTACTTGCTGTGCTAAGAGAGAGGCTAACCACCGCCCCTTGAAATTCAATGGGATAAGCTCGCCGAATCCACCATCATCAACATCCTGGGGGAGTCACCATTGACCAGAAACATAACTGAAGCAGGCACATAAATATTGTGGCTAAACGAGCAGGTCAGAGGCTGGGTATTCTGCGGCGTCTGTCTCAGTTCCTGACTCCCAAAACCCTTTCCACCATCGACAAGGCACAAATCAGGTGTGCGATGGAATACCCTTCACTTGCCTGGATGAGTGCAGCTCCAACAACACTGAAGAAGCTCGAAACCATTGACTCCCCATCCACCACCTTAAACATTCATTCCCTCCACCACTGGTGCACCGTGGCTGCAGTGTATACCATCTACAAGGTTTGTCTGCATCAACTTCCCAAGGTTTCCTCGGCAGCACCTCCCAAACACGCGACCTCTACCATCTAAAAGGACAAGCGCAGCAGGCACATGGGAACAACACCACCTCTCAGTTCCCCTCCAAGTTACACACCATCCTGACTTGGAAGTATATCGTTGTTCCTTCATCGGCACTGGGTCAAAATTCTGGAACTCCCTCCCTAAAGCACTATGGGAGACCCTTCACCACACGGACTGCAGCCCTTCAAGAAGGCGGTTCACCACTACGGTCTCAAGGGCAATTAGGGATAGCCAGCGCCGCCTACATCCCAGGAACGAATAATTAAGTTATACCTGGCCGTCGCATGTTGTCCAAGCTGTTGCAACAGTAAAATATATGCCGTCCATTTTCGCTTGATGTAGAATTAACTACACCCCAGTACTTCATCCATGACAGTAATGAACTGATCTGATCGGCACATTTTACTCCAAATATTATTGCTTCTAGTTGTGTGTGCTTTCTATACATGAGCAGGGCAATTTTGACGCACTAAACTTTTGCCGTACGGTTGCAGAATTTAGTTAGTCATGTAATAGACAACACATTTTTTAAGTTTGTTCTTTGCTACTCTGTCTCTTTCGAAACGATTCTTATCATCCATTGCTCTGCATGGTTGAGCTGCAGCTCTTCTAATCTGATAGAGGAGGCCGTGAATAAAAACTCGATGCTAAGAGCAGTGAACCGACGGTGATCAGCACAGGAACTTTACATTTTTTTAAAATTTAATCCTGTACACCATTATCATTTAAATATTGAAAACAGAACTGATATTTTAAGACCTCATGAAAGAGTTCAGATTTTACAATATATCATTGTTTTATTGCAATGTAGCTTGCTCATTTGTTGGTTCCTTCTTACACTCAGACGGAAATGTTAACTTCCCAAAATGAAAGAACTTCTGTATTTATCTGAGCGTGTTAAAATGCAAATTGTTCAATTTCCTCAGCAACTAACACCCAAACAAACTGTTAAACCCTTATTGGCAGCGGACAGTTTCATTTAATCTCAGGCTACGTTAAATAGAAACTAAGTATTAATAGTTTCTAATGCACTACATAGATATTGTATTTCCAATTTCATCATGGTCCAGTTTTACCCCTGAGTCCAATGAATGGATAGTTCAGCAAAGTTCCATTTTCTCTCCAAATAGGTCAAAATAAATGTATTGTTAAATGACGAGTACACACAACAAACAAAAAAGCCTCCTGTACATTTGCAACTTCCCTTTTGTTTTGTAATCTCCTGCTTGGGAGCTCGGAGATAGAGAATGGGGATAAAGATACGCAAATTGGGAGGAAGTGAAGAGGGCTGTTGGCCAGGAATAGGTTCTGGGGCCTCAACGTTTAACAATATTTACTAACGACTTGGATGAAGGAACAGATAGGTGAATATCCAAGTTTGCAGATGCTGTTCGGATAGGCGGGGCAATAAAGAGTGTCGATGGGAACAGGAATTTTAAAAGGGGCATAGGCAGACTAAGTGAGTGGGCAAAAATATGGCAAGTGGAGTTCAACCTGAGCAAAGGTGAGGTCATCTACTTTGGACCCAAGAATGATAAATCAGTGTATTTTCTAAATGGTGAAAAATATAGGAACAGAATTAGGCCATTCAGCCCACCGAGCTTGTTCATTAGAATGATACCGGGTGTTAAAGGGTAGATGAGATCGCTGCTGACCTGTATCCTAACTCGATTCACCCGCCTTTACTCCATATACCTCAACACCCTTAGCTAGCAAAATACTATCAATCTTAGATTTACAATTATTAATTGAGCTAGCATCTACTGAGCTTTGTTGGTGAGAGTTCCACATTTCTACCAACGTTTATTTGAAGCACTGTTTCCAAATTTGTCTCCTGATGGCGTGACTCTCATTTTAAGATTATATCCGTTTGTCCTAGACACCCCCACCAGTGCAAAAATGTTCTTGCTATCTACCCTATCAATTCCTTTCAAAAGTATAAATAAGTCAGTCAAGTCACCTCTTAACCTTATAATATTTAGGGAATACAAACTTAGTTTATGTAATCTCTCCTCATAATTTAGTCCTTGGTGCATTGGTAACATTCTGGTGTATCGGCGCTGTAGTCTATCCAAGGCCAGCATACCCTTTCAATAGTTCGGTGCCCATAACTGTACACAGTACTCCAAATGCAGTCTGAACCAGGAACTGTAGAGGGACAAAGATATTTGGGACTCCAAGTACACAAATCATTAAAAGCCAGTAACCAGTTACAAATAGCGAAGGAAATGTTGAATAGAAATTTCGTGATATATCAAGAGGGATGGAATACAAAGGGGAGAAAGTCATGCTTCATTTGTATTGAGCCTTGGACAGACAACACTTGGAGTACTGCCTTCAGTTTTAGGCACCACACCTCAGGAAGAATATATTGGCCTCGGAAATGGTGCAGCGTGGATTCATTAGAATGATATCGGGAGTGAGAAGGTTATATTAGGAGGACAATTTGAATAACATTGTCTTCTATTCCCTTGAGTATAGAAGACAGAGGGGTGACCTTATCCAGGTGTTTAAAATGTTAAAAGGATCCGATAAGGTAGATAAAGAGAAACTTCTTCCTCTGATGGGGGGACATTATCTTAATTTAAAAAATTAATTCCGGGGATACAAGGGTGTCTGAAAATACCACCATTTATTGTTCATCCATAGTTGCCCTTGAACAGGTTGTGGAGTTGGTGAGCCTTCTTTTTGAACCGCCGCAGTCAATGTGTTGAAGATACTCCAAAATGGCCGACAGCTTATCCTGAGAGCTTGATCTCTGGTTCTAGAATCTCCAGCCAGTGGAAACAGCCTCTCAGCATCTACTCTGTCAAGCCCTCTACGAACGTTATACATTTCAATGAGATCATCTCTCATTCTACAAAACTCCAGAGGATAGAGGCCCATTCTGCTCAATCTCTCCTCAAAGGACAGCCCTCTTATACCAGGAATTAATCTAGTGAACCTTTGTTGCATGCTCTCTAAGGAAAGTATACCCTTCCTTAGGCACGTAGATGAAAACTATACACATTACTCCAGGTATGGTCTCACCAAAGCCTTATATAATTGCAGTAAGACTTCCTTACTGTTATACTCCAACCCAATTCCAATATAGGCTAACATAACATTTGCCTTCATAATTGCTTGATGTAACTGCATCTCCACTTTCTGTGATTCCCTCAAAATTCCTCTGAATTTCAGTGAAGCAGATGAATATAGTTCTGCCTAGGAAGATGCCCTGAGGATCACCTGCCGCGTGTACTTTGTCTCATAAAATTGGCCTCCACCAATCACCACCATCTTCATTTGTGCGAGGTATGACTCCAGCCACGTGGAGTTTTAAACCTGATCCTCACTGACTTCGGTAATACTACGGTTCCTTGGTGCCACGCTCAGACGCATGCTGCCTTGATGACAAGTGCAGGAACTCATAACTCACCTATGGAATTAAGTTATTTTCTCCATCTTTGAACCAGGGCCGTAATGAGTTCTGGAGCCGAGTGGTCCTAGCACAACTCAAACAAAGCATCGGCAAGCAGGTTATTGGTGAGTAATTCCTGCTTGGTAGCAATGGTGATGATGATGATGACAGTAATAGGCGGGGTTTGGTTTGTCCTACTTTGGACAGGAAATACATTGGCAATATTCCACATTGTCAGGAATGTGTCAGTTTTGCAACTGTACTGAATCAGCTTGGGTAGAGAGGTGGCTGATTCTGGAGCACAGGCCTTCATCATTACAGCCGGGATGTGGTCGAGACATCCCTTTGCTATGTCCAGTGCAATCAGCCGTTTCTTGATATCAGTGGAGCGAGGCCATTTAAGAGCTAAATCGTATTCACAGAAAGGATAGTAGAAAATTGTATCTCTCTCCCCCAAACGGCTGTGGATACTGGGGAAACTGGAGTTTTCAAGACTTAGTTCGATAGATTTTTGTTACATAAGGTTATTAAGGGATATGGCGCAAAGGCAGGTAAATGCAGATCAGCTATGATGTAATTGAATGGTGGAGCGGGCCCCAGTGGCTCAATGGCTTACTCCTGGTCCTAATGTTCCACAGTCAGTTCCGATATTAAAGTCACCATTCTGTCCGTATTGTATTGAATTGAACTGATATTATTTATATTCAAATCGCAAACATCAATGCAATTTGGGAAGCAGTGAAGCAGAGATTTTCGGAACATTGGAATTTCTTGGCAGTCCAGGCTGAGGAGCTGGGAGATGCCAAACTAAGGCGCCACTGGTTAGATATGGGCGGGACGGAGTAAATGCACCATGAAAGTTAATGCAGACGATTCGATTATAAATGAAGACTTAGGAATGCTGAATTGAGAAGTTGATGCAAAACGTGACAGCATGAAATAAATTGCTACAGGCAGGAAGCGCATGTGCTTGCACAAAATGTTTAATATGTTATACACATAGATTATTTGCTTTGGTGTCGTTGAAAATGATGGAGAAAGATTTCAATTTGCCCACAGCTTGAACTATGGAATGTCTATCGCAATAAGGGAAATAAAAATCTGGCAGTTTTTATACATGGCAGCCGATCCGTCTCACTAGAATTGGGCCGAGTGGCATGTTGAAAATCTGGCCGATTGTCTGTTGTCACTGTTCAGTGATGTAACAGTTCACACATGTTCAGGTGCTTCTAATATTCCGAATCATTTTTGCAACTCGACATACTTAACTCAAAACTGGGAGTTAACTCAGTTGGGTAGGTCTGATTCTGAATAAGATGCAATGTACAATTGAAGCTCCAATTAAACATTAGTGGAAGATATCCACCTTGGCATGTGCACATGAAGCTATTGATGTGGATCAGCTACCCATTATAGACCCACGGTCCATTTGGAAATACATAGCAGGCGGTTTTGATAATGAGCGGCCCATGCCCAGCGCCAGTTTAATGCCCGGATACAAATTGCAAATCTACCCAACAGGTGTTCTTTCCTAACATCGACAAGCCCCTAAAATTCATCTACCCAGGATGAAAGCTCTCACTCCCTTTTTGGCTGAGAAGGACCAGACACTGCTTTACGTAACTGCTGATTTCTAATTATTGAATTATCTGCATAACTAAGCGAACTTTACCGCATTTAATTATATAAAAAATGATTTCTTGCATCGTGCAGGAGGGAAAAGGGAGGAGTCCATGATATAGAGGAGCCATAGCAGACGAAAGAAGAGAGTTACGGGGAGGGAATTTGAGACGCTGGGACCTAAATGACTGAAGGCATCATTGCCAATGGTGCGATGAAGGGAGGGAAGAAGACACAAAAGTCGGAAGAATGCAAACCCCTTGGTGGGGGTGGGGAGCGGTGCAGAGTTGGACAAAGTTTCAGAGATAGGGAGGGGTGAGGCCATGAATCGATTTAAATACCAGGATGAAAACTTGAAATTGAAGGACTTAGAGACAATATCGATTAGATGGTTAGGGGACATTGTTGATGACAGATACAGGGCAGAGATGGCCTAGCCTGCGATTGAGAACATGGAAGTAGAGAGGGCACCTTAGATGGCAAGGTTGAGGTGGAAATGTACATGAGTAAGTGAGTTTATTTGGACGGACAAGATTTGTGAGGACAAAAGCGGAGTGAAATCAGAGGCGAGAAGGCAAGGTGAGTTAAGAAGGAAATTGAAATCATGAATATGAGGAATTGCTTAGTAGACCGGTTGAGAGAGGATATCTCAGGGAGAAACTCGAGATTGGGCTGCGGGGTGGCAGAGAACAAGTATTTTAAAGGAACGATGAAAGAAGTATCTTGCAGCAGCATCTTCTTGAATTAGCTGTCCTTCTGTTGTAACCAGGTGCAAAGCAGCAATGCCGTACGAATCACCAATAAAGTTAATGTCTGTGGAAACAAAATTATGGGAAAAAATAAACAAATTCAGTGTAATATGCTGCTTTAGGGAAATGATAACAGATTTAGTAGAGTCATTTACTAAAGCGGCAATGCTCATTGGACCGAGTGCTGTTCACATGACTGGTAACTCTTTCCACAGAGTCCAATCGAAATGTCACATTTTAGCAGATTTTTGGTAATATATAGGAAATGGGCGGAAGATTCTGGATAACTTCAAGCGTGCAGATCTTTGCTCAAAAATCAAAAATTATTCGCTCTGTTATGATCTGGAATGGGTGCTGGAAGCAGATTCAATCATAGCTTGCACAAGGAAATTGGAAAGGAAAAAAATCCACTTTTATGTTGAAAGATCAGGGGCGCGGGACTAATTGGCTAGCTCTTTCATGGAGCCCGACCGAATGGCTTCCTTCTGTGCTGTATGATTCTATGATTGTTTTTCAGACACTGACAGGCCTGCTGTGTATTTATAAACATTTGATGTTTATATTTCAGATATCCAGTTTTCCTGTCCCCTCAGAGGTTTCTAGCATAGCTCAATATTTTCAAGTTCTTTCCAACAGTGAACATTCCTGAGAGAGTGAATAAAACATTCCCCCAAAATTTAGGAGAGTGGGTAAGTCTTGGTCGAATGGCATAATCTGAAGTCAGAGTATCTCAGGAAAATACAATAGAATCTTTGATCTAAATTTTCACCATGCTGCATTTAAATAGCCGATCAAGTTTGCGGATGATACAAAGATGGGTGGGAAAGCAAGTTGTGCAGAGGACTAAAATAATCTGCAAAGGGATATAGACAGACTAATGGAGTGGGCAAACATTTGGCAGATGCTGTATAATGTGGGAAAGTGCGAGGTTATACACTTTGGCAGGAAAAAAAAAACAAATTATTATTTAAATGGAGAGAAATTACCAAATGCTGCAGTTCAGGGGGACCTGGGGTTCCTTGTACATGAAACACAAAAAGTTAGCATGCAGATACAGCAAGTAATTAGGAACGCAAATGGAATGTTGACCGTTATTTCAACGGCGTTGTGATATAAAAGCTGGGCAGTCCTGCCACAACTGTACAGTATATTGCTGAGCCCACACCTGGAGTACTGCGTCCAGTTTTGGTCTCCTTATTTAAGAAAGGATATACTTGCATTGGAGGCTGTTCCTAGACGATTCACTAGGTTAATTCAAGAAATGAGGGGGTTGAATTATGAGGAAAGGTTGAACAGGTGGGGACTATACTCATTGGAATATAGAAGAATGAGAGATGATCTTATTGAAACATATCTAATACTGAGGGGGCTGGACAATGTAGATGAAGAGAAGATGTTTCCCCTCGTGGGGAAATCTAGAAATCGGGGCATAATTTAAGAATAAAGGGTCGCCCTTTTAGCACTGGCATGAGGAGGAATTTCTTCTCTCAGAGGGCCGTAAATTTGTGGAATTCTCTGCCGCAGAGAGCTGTGGAGGCTGGGTCATTAAATATATTTAAGGTGGAGATAGACAGATTTTTGCAAGATAAGGGATAGAAGGGTTATGGGGAGCGCGCATGGAAGTGGCTTTGAGCCCAAGTTCAGCCATGATCTTATTGAATAGCGGAGCAGGCTCAAGGTGTCAAGTGGCCTACTCCTGCTCCTACTTATTATGTTCATATGTTCTTATGATCTCCCATGGCGTTGATCATCACGAGTGCAATGTTCAGGTGAAGTAAGATTAGAGGGTGGTGTAAAATTGAAGAAGGGAACGCATACATATGTCAGTTACTGTTTTAATGTTATACATGTTTTCCTTCATTTTATATACTAATTTGATATCGGTATCTTATTAGAAAAAAATCTTACTTTGCCAAGTGCTCCCTTACTACAAAACTTTACTTCCTATTATCACTTTTCGTCACACTCTTGTGTCAGTGCTTTAAACATTATAAATTCCTACGTCCATATTCACTATGTAAATTGCAAATGTAAACCTGGCATCCTGTTACTGAACAATATGATCACTCAGTGGCATTTGCCCACAAATCGCTCAAGATGA
The DNA here is from genome assembly GCA_030390025.1 of Squalus acanthias. NCBI lineage: Eukaryota > Metazoa > Chordata > Chondrichthyes > Squaliformes > Squalidae > Squalus > Squalus acanthias. The sequence goes on from CM059453.1 coordinate 4,631,498, forward strand.
GTTCTGGAAAAATGGTCTGAAAATTTTAATCAGCATTTTTTCTCAGTAAGTGAAATTTTGAATGTCCAAGAAAAAGGATGAAACATTTTATAAAAACCACACATTTTGAAATAACATCATTGAATTATCCATTGAGTTTTTTGCGTCTTCGTTCAAGATTTTACTCAAAATTCCTCAGCAGCACCCGGAATCGTAGCCTTGGGCTTATAGTTTTGTCAAACGCTGTGATCTTGTGAGCTGAATTTGGATTCGACACTCTCTGGTATCAAATTTCCGAGCACGCATCAGCATTGTTTAGTCAGGTAAGCTAATGGAATATTTTTCTTCCGTTTTTAGTTGTTGGTAGTCAACTTATTTGAAGAAAAACTGGAGTACAAATTTCAAAGAGACTTGAAGAAAATTCTTAATTTGATGGAGTTAAAAAATAGATAGCTTCGATGTGTGTGAGTGACAAAAAATGAGTACCGATTCCATTAAACTGGTAGCTTTTGAATTGTATTCTATCAAATTCAAGAAATATTATATGGAGAATTAGTGTTGTGTGTGTGTTTGAGAGACAGATTCTTTTCTAAGGTTTCAAAAAATAATTCATTTTGAAGCCAGCAAGTTATCTCTTCTATGTTTCATAGATTGACAAGCACAATGCGAATTGCATTAACCTGTGATACAGAGAGCAGAGACAAATAGAGAGGGAAGCAGTTAGAGTGCATCTCCTGATTCTAATTTTACATTTTTTTAAAGTTCAGTTTGAAAAGCAAATAAAAAAATGTGCGAGGAAAACAGATAGAAAGGGACGGTAGGGTGAGTAGAAGAGGAAAATGGTTTGATATTAAAATGCTCTGGCCCCACACCATCCACCTTTGTGAAAGCAAGTGGGAGCTGGGTTGTAAATGGAGATTTTAAAATAAGGTAAATGAAAGTGGAACAACAGTGGGGAAGATACAGTATTCAAAAAGGAAGAAGTAGAGAAAGTGATGGGAGTGAGAGGATGGTAGAAAGGGGAGTAATGAGAAGGTGAATATGTTAGCGATGCTAGGGCAGTGAGTGGATGAGTGAAGCATAAATGATTGGGAAGGCTGTCACTGAGGGCCACATTTTCCCAGCAATTGCATTCTAAATGCATCACCCTGCCTTCTTTCTCAAAAGGATGGCGTTCCACTCCCTGCTTGTGCAGCTTGTTTTTGACCACAGGAAGGGCATCATGAAGGGCTCTGCCCTGTTTCTGGTAGCATTCATGATCTATTCGTTATCCAGTCCTCGGTTCGGCTTTTATTGCAACCAGGCCATCAGGTCACAGGCTGCCTACTGGATGACAAGGAATATCCCCATTAGACGTGCCTCGTGACTCCTGTCAATAATTATTCAGGGCAGTGTCCTATGCCTATCTTCAGCTGCTTTATTAAAGACCTGTTCACTTCCATTTTACAGATAATCAAGCAGTCTGTGCCCGCAAGCAGCAAGACCTGGCCAACATCCATGCTTGTGCTGATAAGTGGTAAGTAGCATTACTTAAAAAGGTGTTTCGGGCAACATTGCAAATGAAAAAAATGGAAACAGCAGGCGTATTGAATAATTACATTGTGTCAGTCTCCACAGTAGAAGAAGCGGATAATGAACTTGTCTCAGCCGTGGCTCAGTTGATAGCATTCTTACCTCTGAGTGAGAAGATTGTGGGTCCAAGTCCCACTCCAGAGACTTGAGCACAAACATCTAGGCTGACGCTCCGGTGCAGTACTGAGAGAGTGCGGCACTGTCATAGGTGCCGTCTTTCAGTTGAGTTGTTTAACCAAGGCCCCATCTGCTCTCTCAGCTTGTCAGCAAGGATGGCACTATTTCATAGAAGAGCACGGGAATTATCCCCATGTCCTGATCAAGATTTATCCCTCAATCATATCACTAAAACAGATTATATGGCCATCATAACATTGCTGTCTGTGGGAGCTTGTTGTGTGCAAATTTGCTGCTGCGATTCCAATATTACAACAGTGAATACACTTCAAAAGTACTTCATGGGCTGTAAAGCATTGTTGGACTTCCAGAGGAAGTTAGAGTCCCTTTTAAATGCAATTATTTCTTCTGACTTTCCAGAAAAACGAATAATTGATTCCAATCTGTAAATTCCATTTTACTCATGGAATCATAGAACGATGCAGCACAAAAGGATGCCACTGGAACCTACTTTCCTGTGTTGGCACTTTGAAGGATCAATCCGATTAGTCGTTTTCCCCTGCACTTTGCGCATAGCCCTGCAAATTTTCCCCTTCAAGTAAGGACCCATGCATCAGTATAATTCTATGTAAAATGTCCGTCTCCGCAAAACATGGTCTGGATTGTAGCCAATAGGCCTCAGTTTATTTGCGCTTTCTTTTCCACGCACAGCTTACATCAAAGTCCCCAAATCCTGGGTCGCACAGAGTCTTTCTCTAAATGCCTCTGCAGAACAAAACAGCTGCCATTTCCTTTCTACAGTTTAACGGTTGGAAGGCGGTTAGTCAGAAGGCAGTCCAGTCGTCGTGGCCACTGGTGATATGGAAGAGGTTGTGTAAACTGGACTTTCTCAACTTCTTATCTCACCATGGCAGGCTTCCCTGAATGACATTATGATCTTGATATATCGGAGCCTTCCGTTAAGCTTGCACGGTCTGCAGAGGTCACACAAAAACAATTTGAAAGTTAACTCTTTCAAATGTACACACAATCGTCACATATTTATTGTACAGCAGAGTTGCAGTTAATAAGAGAATACGCTTTCATACTGCCTTTGAAATTGACCGCAACTTCAGGAATTGCCGCCTGCGGTCTTTCAATGACAGCTCCGAGACTGGCTGCGCTCTGCCCCCACCCCCACACCCAAAGAGCCGGCAATCAGTGAAATTTCGTACATCATTGAAACTAATGTAAACTTTAGTTCTTCCGTAATAAATATGTTGTTAATTTTCCCTCTAAAAGTTAGACGGAAAGGATTTAAGTGTAACTGGAGTTTTAACTGCGTATTGGCTGCTAAACAGAGGTAAAGTGCCTGGACAACTAATTTTAATTGTGTACAGTGTGGAATTTGGCCATTTTAATAAAATATAACATTTTTAAGAAACTTTTCAACAATTTTATTTTATTAAGTTGCAGCATCTTTAATTTAGATTTGCCTTTTCCCCACGTGAGAGCCTCAATCTTTCTTTTCCTCGCTCCAACCATTTTAAAAAGTGAGAATTTTAAGAGGTTACTCACTTCCTTGTTCGCTGTCAGTGAGAATTCTGCCTTTTGATTGGCTGCATAACGTCGTAGCAGTTCCATCAAGGGGATTACTATTCAGTTCCGTTGAATTAAGTTCAAGTTCGGAAAACCGGAAATTCCCGACACAAGGATTGTGAGATCCTTGTGTGGAGCATACTTCGGAGACATCAGCGAAAACCTTCACTTCACTGCTGGCAGCAAATTCAGTGCCTCTGTTTTAAGCGAGAGGTACCTTCACCCAATATTTGTGGCCCAGTCACTCCTCTCTCATGTCATTTATTTGCCTAGGCTGTCTGCTCTCAGGCTCTGTTTCTTAACTACATTTATACTCTGCTATAAAAACACTTACCACTTGATTTTTTTATTTTCTGCAATCCCTTTTTATAGTCTCCCATTTCGACCTTCTAATTTCCCCTTGCAATTAATTTACTTGCTGTGCTAAGAGAGAGGCTAACCACCGCCCCTTGAAATTCAATGGGATAAGCTCGCCGAATCCACCATCATCAACATCCTGGGGGAGTCACCATTGACCAGAAACATAACTGAAGCAGGCACATAAATATTGTGGCTAAACGAGCAGGTCAGAGGCTGGGTATTCTGCGGCGTCTGTCTCAGTTCCTGACTCCCAAAACCCTTTCCACCATCGACAAGGCACAAATCAGGTGTGCGATGGAATACCCTTCACTTGCCTGGATGAGTGCAGCTCCAACAACACTGAAGAAGCTCGAAACCATTGACTCCCCATCCACCACCTTAAACATTCATTCCCTCCACCACTGGTGCACCGTGGCTGCAGTGTATACCATCTACAAGGTTTGTCTGCATCAACTTGCCAAGGTTTCTTCGACAGCACCTCCCAAACACGCGACCTCTACCATCTAAAAGGACAAGCGCAGCAGGCACATGGGAACAACACCACCTCTCAGTTCCCCTCCAAGTTACACACCATCCTGACTTGGAAGTATATCGTTGTTCCTTCATCGGCACTGGGTCAAAATTCTGGAACTCCCTCCCTAAAGCACTATGGGAGACCCTTCACCACATGGACTGCAGCCCTTCAAGAAGGCGGTTCACCACTACGGTCTCAAGGGCAATTAGGGATAGCCAGCGCCGCCTACATCCCAGGAACGAATAATTAAGTTATACCTGGCCGTCGCATGTTGTCCAAGCTGTTGCAACAGTAAAATATATGCCGTCCATTTTCGCTTGATGTAGAATTAACTACACCCCAGTACTTCATCCATGACAGTAATGAACTGATCTGATCGGCACATTTTACTCCAAATATTATTGCTTCTATGTGTGTGCTTTCTATACATGAGCAGGGCAATTTTGACGCACTAAACTTTTGCCGTTCAGTTGCAGAATTTAGTTAGTCATGTAATAGACAACACATTTTTTAAGTTTGTTCTTTGCTACTCTGTCTCTTTCGAATCGATTCTTATCATCCATTGCTCTGCATGGTTGAGCTGCAGCTCTTCTAATCTGATAGAGGAGGCCGTGAATAAAAACTCGATGCTAAGAGCAGTGAACCGACGGTGATCAGCACAGGAACTTTACATTTTTTTTAAATTTAATCCTGTACACCATTATCATTTAAATATTGAAAACAGAACTGATATTTTAAGACCTCATGAAAGAGTTCAGATTTTACAATATATCATTTTTTTATTGCAATGTAGCTTGCTCATTTGTTGGTTCCTTCTTACACTCAGACGGAAATGTTAACTTCCCAAAATGAAAGAACTTCTGTATTTATCTGAGCGTGTTAAAATGCAAATTGTTCAATTTCCTCAGCAACTAACACCCAAACAAACTGTTAAACCCTTATTGGCAGCGGACAGTTTCATTTAATCTCAGGCTACGTTAAATAGAAACTAAGTATTAATAGTTTCTAATGCACTACATAGATATTGTATTTCCAATTTCATCATGGTCCAGTTTTACCCCTGAGTCCAATGAATGGATAGTTCAGCAAAGTTCCATTTTCTCTCCAAATAGGTCAAAATAAATGTATTGTTAAATGACGAGTACACACAACAAACAAAAAAGCCTCCTGTACATTTGCAACTTCCCCTTTGTTTTGTAATCTCCTGCTTGGGAGCTCGGAGATAGAGAATGGGGATAAAGATACGCAAATTGGGAGGAAGTGAAGAGGGCTGTTGGCCAGGAATAGGTTCTGGGGCCTCAACGTTTAACAATATTTACTAACGACTTGGATGAAGGAACAGATAGGTGAATATCCAAGTTTGCAGATGCTGTTCGGATAGGCGGGGCAATAAAGAGTGTCGATGGGAACAGGAATTTTAAAAGGGGCATAGGCAGATTAAGTGAGTGGGCAAAAATATGGCAAGTGGAGTTCAACCTGAGCAAAGGTGAGGTCATCTACTTTGGACCCAAGAATGATAAATCAGTGTATTTTCTAAATGGTGAAAAATATAGGAACAGAATTAGGCCATTCAGCCCACCGAGCTTGTTCATTAGAATGATACCGGGTGTTAAAGGGTAGATGAGATCGTTGCTGACCTGTATCCTAACTCGATTCACCCGCCTTTACTCCATATACCTCAACACCCTTAGCTAGCAAAATACTATCAATCTTAGATTTACAATTATTAATTGAGCTAGCATCTACTGAGCTTTGTTGGTGAGAGTTCCACATTTCTACCAACGTTTATTTGAAGCACTGTTTCCAAATTTGTCTCCTGATGGCGTGACTCTCATTTTAAGATTATATCCGTTTGTCCTAGACACCCCCACCAGTGCAAAAATGTTCTTGCTATCTACCCTATCAATTCCTTTCAAAAGTATAAATAAGTCAGTCAAGTCACCTCTTAACCTTATAATTTTTAGGGAATACAAACTTAGTTTATGTAATCTCTCCTCATAATTTAGTCCTTGGTGCATTGGTAATATTCTGGTGTATCGGCGCTGTAGTCTATCCAAGGCCAGCATACCCTTTCAATAGTTCGGTGCCCATAACTGTACACAGTACTCCAAATGCAGTCTGAACCAGGAACTGTAGAGGGACAAAGATATTTGGGACTCCAAGTACACAAATCATTAAAAGCCAGTAACCAGTTACAAATCGCGAAGGAAATGTTGAATAGAAATTTCGTGATATATCAAGAGGGATGGAATACAAAGGGGAGAAAGTCATGCTTCATTTGTATTGAGCCTTGGACAGACAACACTTGGAGTACTGCCTTCAGTTTTAGGCACCACACCTCAGGAAGAATATATTGGCCTCGGAAATGGTGCAGCGTGGATTCATTAGAATGATATCGGGAGTGAGAAGGTTATATTAGGAGGACAATTTGAATAACATTGTCTTCTATTCCTTTGAGTATAGAAGACAGAGGGGTGACCTTATCCAGGTGTTTAAAATGTTAAAAGGATCCGATAAGGTAGATAAAGAGAAACTTCTTCCTCTGATGGGGGGACATTATCTTAATTTAAAAAAATAATTCCGGGGATACAAGGGTGTCTGAAAATACCACCATTTATTGTTCATCCATAGTTGCCCTTGAACAGGTTGTGGAGTTGGTGAGCCTTCTTTTTGAACCGCCGCAGTCAATGTGTTGAAGATACTCCAAAATGGCCGACAGCTTATCCTGAGACCTTGATCTCTGGTTCTAGAATCTCCAGCCAGTGGAAACAGCCTCTCAGCATCTACTCTGTCAAGCCCTCTACGAACGTTATACATTTCAATGAGATCATCTCTCATTCTACAAAACTCCAGAGGATAGAGGCCCATTCTGCTCAATCTCTCCTCAAAGGACAGCCCTCTTATACCAGGAATTAATCTAGTGAACCTTTGTTGCATGCTCTCTAAGGAAAGTATACCCTTCCTTAGGCAAGTAGATGAAAACTATACACATTACTCCAGGTATGGTCTCACCAAAGCCTTATATAATTGCAGTAAGACTTCCTTACTGTTATACTCCAACCCAATTCCAATAAAGGCTAACATAACATTTGCCTTCATAATTGCTTGATGTAACTGCATCTCCACTTTCTGTGATTCCCTCAAAATTCCTCTGAATTTCAGTGAAGCAGATGAATATAGTTCTGCCTAGGAAGATGCCCTGAGGATCACCTGCCCCGTGTACTTTGTCTCATAACATTGGCCTCCACCAATCACCACCATCTTCATTTGTGCGAGGTATGACTCCAGCCACGTGGAGTTTTAAACCTGATCCTCACTGACTTCGGTAATACTACGGTTCCTTGGTGCCACGCTCAGACGCATGCTGCCTTGATGACAAGTGCAGGAACTCATAACTCACCTATGGAATTAAGTTATTTTCTCCATCTTTGAACCAAGGCCGTAATGAGTTCTGGAGCCGAGTGGTCCTAGCACAACTCAAACAAAGCATCGGCAAGCAGGTTATTGGTGAGTAATTCCTGCTTGGTAGCACTGGTGATGATGATGATGACAGTAATAGGCGGGGTTTGGTTTGTCCTACTTTGGACAGGAAATACATTGGCAATATTCCACATTGTCAGGAATGTGTCAGTTTTGCAACTGTACTGAATCAGCTTGGGTGGAGAGGTGGCTGATTCTGGAGCACAGGCCTTCATCATTACAGCCGGGATGTGGTCGAGACATCCCTTTGCTATGTCCAGTGCAATCAGCCGTTTCTTGATATCAGTGGAGCGAGGCCATTTAAGAGCTAAATCGTATTCACAGAAAGGATAGTAGAAAATTGTATCTCTCTCCCCCAAACGGCTGTGGATACTGGGGAAACTGGAGTTTTCAAGACTTAGTTCGATAGATTTTTGTTACATAAGGTTATTAAGGGATATGGCGCAAAGGCAGGTAAATGCAGATCAGCTATGATGTAATTGAATGGTGGAGCGGGCCCCAGTGGCTCAATGGCTTACTCCTGGTCCTAATGTTCCACAGTCAGTTCCGATATTAAAGTCACCATTCTGTCCGTATTGTATTGAATTGAACTGATATTATTTATATTCAAATCGCAAACATCAATGCAATTTGGGAAGCAGTGAAGCAGAGATTTTCGGAACATTGGAATTTCTTGGCAGTCCAGGCTGAGGAGCTGGGAGATGCCAAACTAAGGCGCCACTGGTTAGATATGGGCGGGACGGAGTAAATGCACCATGAAAGTTAATGCAGACGATTCGATTATAAATGAAGACTTAGGAATGCTGAATTGAGAAGTTGATGCAAAACGTGACAGCATGAAATAAATTGCTACAGGCAGGAAGCGCATGTGCTTGCACAAAATGTTTAATATGTTATACACATAGATTATTTGCTTTGGTGTCGTTGAAAATGATGGAGAAAGATTTCAATTTGCCCACAGCTTGAACTATGGAATGTCTATCGCAATAAGGGAAATAAAAATCTGGCAGTTTTTATACATGGCAGCCGATCCGTCTCACTAGAATTGGGCCGAGTGGCATGTTGAAAATCTGGCCGATTGTCTGTTGTCACTGTTCAGTGATGTAACAGTTCACACATGTTCAGGTGCTTATAATATTCCGAATCATTTTTGCAACTCGACATACTTAACTCAAAACTGGGAGTTAACTCAGTTGGGTAGGTCTGATTCTGAATAAGATGCAATGTACAATTGAAGCTCCAATTAAACATTAGTGGAAGATATCCACCTTGGCATGTGCACATGAAGCTATTGATGTGGATCAGCTACCCATTATAGACCCACGGTCCATTTGGAAATACATAGCAGGCGGTTTTGATAATGAGCGGCCCATGCCCAGCGCCAGTTTAATGCCCGGATGCAAATTGCAAATCTACCCAACAGGTGTTCTTTCCTAACATCGACAAGCCCCTAAAATTCATCTACCCAGGATGAAAGCTCTCACTCCCTTTTTGGCTGAGAAGGACCAGACACTGCTTTACGTAACTGCTGATTTCTAATTATTGAATTATCTGCATAACTAAGCGAACTTTACCGCATTTAATTATATAAAAAATGATTTCTTGCATCGTGCAGGAGGGAAAAGGGAGGAGTCCATGATATAGAGGAGCCATAGCAGACGAAAGAAGAGAGTTACGGGGAGGGAATTTGAGACGCTGGGACCTAAATGACTGAAGGCATCATTGCCAATGGTGCGATGAAGGGAGGGAAGAAGACACAAAAGTCGGAAGAATGCAAACCCCTTGGTGGGGGTGGGGAGCGGTGCAGAGTTGGACAAAGTTTCAGAGATAGGGAGGGGTGAGGCCATGAATCGATTTAAATACCAGGATGAAAACTTGAAATTGAAGGACTTAGAGACAATATCGATTAGATGGTTAGGGGACATTGTTGATGACAGATACAGGGCAGAGATGGCGTAGCCTGCGATTGAGAACATGGAAGTAGAGAGGGCACCTTAGATGGCAAGGTTGAGGTGGAAATGTACATGAGTAAGTGAGTTTATTTGGACGGACAAGATTTGTGAGGACAGAAGCGGAGTGAAATCAGAGGCGAGAAGGCAAGGTGAGTTAAGAAGGAAATTGAAATCATGAATATGAGGAATTGCTTAGTAGACCGGTTGAGAGAGGATATCTCAGGGAGAAACTCGAGATAGGGCTGCGGGGTGGCAGAGAACAAGTATTTTAAAGGAACGATGAAAGAAGTATCTTGCAGCAACATCTTCTTGAATTAGCTGTCCTTCTGTTGTAGCCAGGTGCAAAGCAGCAATGCCGTACGAATCACCAATAAAGTTAATGTCTGTGGAAACAAAATTATGGGAAAAAATAAACAAATTCAGTGTAATATGCTGCTTTAGGGAAATGATAACAGATTTAGTAGAGTCATTTACTAAAGCGGCAATGCTCATTGGACCGAGTGCTGTTCACATGACTGGTAACTCTTTCCACAGAGTCCAATCGAAATGTCACATTTTAGCAGATTTTTGGTAATATATAGGAAATGGGCGGAAGATTCTGGATAACTTCAAGCGTGCAGATCTTTGCTCAAAAATCAAAAATTATTCGCTCTGTTATGATCTGGAATGGGTGCTGGAAGCAGATTCAATCATAGCTTGCACAAGGAAATTGGAAAGGAAAAAAATCCACTTTTATGTTGAAAGATCAGGGGCGCGGGACTAATTGGCTAGCTCTTTCATGGAGCCCGACCGAATGGCTTCCTTCTGTGCTGTATGATTCTATGATTGTTTTTCAGACACTGACAGGCCTGCTGTGTATTTATAAACATTTGATGTTTATATTTCAGATATCCAGTTTTCCTGTCCCCTCAGAGGTTTCTAGCATAGCTCAATATTTTCAAGTTCTTTCCAACAGTGAACATTCCTGAGAGAGTGAATAAAACATTCCCCCAAAATTTAGGAGAGTGGGTAAGTCTTGGTCGAATGGCATAATCTGAAGTCAGAGTATCTCAGGAAAATACAATAGAATCTTTGATCTAAATTTTCACCATGCTGCATTTAAATAGCCGAATCAAGTTTGCGGATGATACAAAGATGGGTGGGAAAGCAAGTTGTGCAGAGGACTAAAATAATCTGCAAAGGGATATAGACAGACTAATGGAGTGGGCAAACATTTGGCAGATGCTGTATAATGTGGGAAAGTGCGAGGTTATACACTTTGGCAGGAAAAAAAAAAGCACTTTATTATTTAAATGGAGAGAAATTACCAAATGCTGCAGTTCAGGGGGACCTGGGGTTCCTTGTGCATGAAACACAAAAAGTTAGCATGCAGATACAGCAAGTAATTAGGAACGCAAATGGAATGTTGGCCGTTATTTCAAGGGGGTTGTGATATAAAAGCTGGGCAGTCCTGCCACAACTGTACAGGATATTGCTGAGCCCACACCTGGAGTACTGCGTCCAGTTTTGGTCTCCTTATTTAAGAAAGGATATACTTGCATTGGAGGCTGTTCCGAGACGATTCACTAGGTTAATTTCAGAAATATGGGGGTTGAATTATGAGGAAAGGTTGAACAGGTGGGGACTATACTCATTGGAATATAGAAGAATGAGAGATGATCTTATTGAAACATATCTAATACTGAGGGGGCTGGACAATGTAGATGAAGAGAAGATGTTTCCCCTCGTGGGGAAATCTAGAAATCGGGGCATAATTTACGAATAAAGGGTCGCCCTTTTAGCACTGGCATGAGGAGGAATTTCTTCTCTCAGAGGGCCGTAAATTTGTGGAATTCTCTGCCGCAGAGAGCTGTGGAGGCTGGGTCATTAAATATATTTAAGGTGGAGATAGACAGATTTTTGCAAGATAAGGGATAGAAGGGTTATGGGGAGCGGGCATGGAAGTGGCTTTGAGCCCAAGTTCAGCCATGATCTTATTGAATAGCGGAGCAGGCTCAAGGGGTCAAGTGGCCTACTCCTGCTCCTATTTATTATGTTCATATGTTCTTATGATCTCCCATGGCGTTGATCATCACGAGTGCAATGTTCAGGTGAAGTAAGATTAGAGGGTGGTGTAAAATTGAAGAAGGGAACGCATACATATTTCAGTTACTGTTTTAATGTTATACATGTTTTCCTTCATTATATATACTAATTTGATATCGGTATCTTATTAGAAAAAAATCTTACTTTGCCAAGTGCTCCCTTACTACAAAACTTTACTTCCTATTATCACTTTCTGTCACACTCTTGTGTCAGTGCTTTAAACATTATAAATTCCTACGACCATATTCACAATGTAAATTGCAAATGTAAACCTGGCATCCTGTTACTGAACAATATGATCACTCAGTGGCATTTGCCCACAAATCGCTCAAGATGAGTTCTGGAAAAATGGTCTGAAAATTTTAATCAGCATTTTTTCTCAGTAAGTGAAATTTTGAATGTCCAAGAAAAAGGATGAAACATTTTATAAAAACCACACATTTTGAAATAACATCATTGAATTATCCATTGAGTTTTTTGCGTCTTCATTCAAGATTTTACTCAAAATTCCTCAGCAGCACCCGGAATCGTAGCCTTGGGCTTATAGTTTTGTCAAACGCTGTGATCTTGTGAGCTGAATTTGGATTCGACACTCTCTGGTATCAAATTTCCGAGCACGCATCAGCATTGTTTAGTCAGGTAAGCTAATGGAATATTTTTCTTCCGTTTTTAGTTGTTGGTAGTCAACTTATTTGAAGAAAAACTGGAGTACAAATTTCAAAGAGACTTAAAGAAAATTCTTAATTTGATGGAGTTAAAAAAATAGATAGCTTCGATGTGTGTGAGTGACAAAAAATGAGTACCGATTCCATTAAACTGGTAGCTTTTGAATTGTATTCTATCAAATTGAAGAAATATTATATGGAGAATTAGTGGTGTGTGTGTGTTTGAGAGACAGAATCTTTTCTAAGGTTTCAAAAAATAATTCATTTTGAAGCCAGCAAGTTATCTCTTCTATGTTTCATAGATTGACAAGCACAATGCGAATTGCATTAACCTGTGATACAGAGAGCAGAGACAAATAGAGAGAGAAGCAGTTAGAGTGCATCTCCTGATTCTAATTTGACATTTTTTTAAAGTTCAGTTTGAAAAGCAAATAAAAAAATGTGCGAGGAAAACAGATAGAAAGGGACGGTAGGGTGAGTAGAAGAGGAAAATGGTTTGATATTAAAGGGCTCTGGCCCCACACCATCCACCTTTGTGAAAGCAAGTGGGAGCTGGGTTGTAAATGGAGATTTTAAAATAAGGTAAATGGAAGTGGAACAACAGTGGGGAAGATACAGTATTCAAAAAGGAAGAAGTAGAGAAAGTGATGGGAGTGAGAGGATTGTAGAAAGGGGAGTAATGAGAAATTGAATATGTTAGCGATGCTAGGGCAGTGAGTGGATGAGTGAAGCATAAATGATTGGGAAGGCTGTCACTGAGGGCCACATTTTCCCTGCAATTGCATTCTAAATGCATCACCCTGCCATCTTTCTCAAAAGGATGGCGTTCCACTCCCTGCTTGTGCAGCTTGTTTTTGACCACAGGAAGGGCATCATGAAGGGCTCTGTCCTGTTTCTGGTAGCATTCATGATCTATTCGTTATCCAGTCCTCGGTTCGGCTTTTATTGCAACCAGGCCATCAGGTCACAGGCTGCCTACTGGATGACAAGGAATATCCCCATTAGACGTGCCTCATGACTCCTGTCAATAATTATTCAGGGCAGTGTCCTATGCCTATCTTCAGCTGCTTTATTAAAGACCTGTTCACTTCCATTTTACAGATAATCAAGCAGTCTGTGCCCGCAAGCAGCAAGACCTGGCCAACATCCATGCTTGTGCTGATAAGTGGTAAGTAGCATTACTTAAAAAGGTGTTTCGGGCAACATTGCAAATGAAAAAAATGGAAACAGCAGGCGTATTGACTAATTACATTGTGTCAGTCTCCACAGTAGAAGAAGCGGATAATGCACTTGTCTCAGCCGTGGCTCAGTTGATAGCATTCTTACCTCTGAGTGAGAAGATTGTGGGTCCAAGTCCCACTCCAGAGACTTGAGCACAAACATCTAGGCTGACGCTCCGGTGCAGTACTGAGAGAGTGCGGCACTCTCATAGGTGCCGTCTTTCGGTTGAGTTTTTTAACCAAGGCCCCATCTGCTCTCTCAGCTTGTCAGCAAGGATGGCAATATTTCATAGAAGAGCACGGGAGTTATCCCCATGTCCTGATCAAGATTTATCCCACAATCATATCACTAAAACAGATGATATGGCCATCATAACATTGCTGTCTGTGGGAGCTTGTTGTGTGCAAATTTGCTGCTGCGATTCCAATATTACAACAGTGAATACACTTCAAAAGTACGTCATGGGCTGTAAAGCATTGTTGGACTTCCAGAGGAAGTTAGAGTCCCTTTTAAATGCAATTATTTCTTCTGACTTTCCAGAAAAACTAATAATTGATTCCAATCTGTAAATTCCATTTTACTCATGGAATCATAGAACGATGCAGCACAAAAGGATGCCACTGGAACCTACTTTCCTGTGTTGGCACTTTGAAGGATCAATCCGATTAGTCGTTTTCCCCTGCACTTTGCGCATAGCCCTGCAAATTTTCCCCTTCAAGTAAGGACCCATGCATCAGTATAATTCTATGTAAAATGTCCGTCTCCGCAAAACATGTTCTGGATTGTAGCCAATAGGCCTCAGTTTATTTGCGCTTTCTTTTCCACGCACAGCTTACATCAAAGTCCCCAAATCCTGGGTCGCACAGAGTCTTTCTCTAAATGCCTCTGCAGAACAAAACAGCTGCCATTTCCTTTCTACAGTTTAACGGTTGGAAGGCGGTTAGTCAGAAGGCAGTCCAGTCGTCGTGGCCACTGGTGATATGGAAGAGGTTGTGTAAACTGGACTTTCTCAACTTCTTATCTCACCATGGCAGGCTTCCCTGAATGACATTATGATCTTGATATATCGGAGCCTTCCGTTAAGCTTGCATGGTCTGCAGAGGTCACACAAAAACAATTTGAAAGTTAACTCTTTCAAATGTACACACAATCGTCACATATTTATTGTACAGCAGAGTTGCAGTTAATAAGAGAATACGCTTTCATACTGCCTTTGAAATTGACCGCAACTTCAGGAATTGCCGCCTGCGGTCTTTCAATGACAGCTCCGAGACTGGCTGCGCTCTGCCCCCACCCCCACACCCAAAGAGCCGGCAATCAGTGAAATTTCGTACATCATTGAAACTAATGTAAACTTTAGTTCTTCCGTAATAAATATGTTGTTAATTTTCCCTCTAAAAGTTAGACAGAAAGGATTTAAGTGTAACTGGAGTTTTAACTGCGTATTGGCTGCTAAACAGAGGTAAAGTGCCTGGACAACTAATTGTAATTGTGTACAGTGTGGAATTTGGCCATTTTAATAAAATATAACATTTTTAAGAAACTTTTCAACAATTTTACTTTATTAAGTTGCAGCATCTTTAATTTAGATTTGCCTTTTCCCCACGTGAGAGCCTCAATCTTTCTTTTCCTCGCTCCAACCATTTTAAAAAGTGAGAATTTTAAGAGGTTACTCACTTCCTTGTTCGCTGTCAGTGAGAATTCTGCCTTTTGATTGGCTGCATAACGTCGTAGCAGTTCCATCAAGGGGATTACTATTCAGTTCCGTTGAATTAAGTTCAAGTTCGGAAAACCGGAAATTCCCGACACAAGGATTGTGAGATCCTTGTGTGGAGCATACTTCGGAGACATCAGCGAAAACCTTCACTTCACTGCTGGCAGCAAATTCAGTGCCTCTGTTTTAAGCGAGAGGTACCTTCACCCAATATTTGTGGCCCAGTCACTCCTCTCTCATGTCATTTATTTGCCTAGGCTGTCTGCTCTCAGGCTCTGTTTCTTAACTACATTTATACTCTGCTATAAAAACACTTACCACTTGATTTTTTAATTTTCTGCAATCCCTTTTTATAGTCTCCCATTTCGACCTTCTAATTTCCCCTTGCAATTAATTTACTTGCTGTGCTAAGAGAGAGGCTAACCACCGCCCCTTGAAATTCAATGGGATAAGCTCGCCGAATCCACCATCATCAACATCCTGGGGGAGTCACCATTGACCAGAAACATAACTGAAGCAGGCACATAAATATTGTGGCTAAACGAGCAGGTCAGAGGCTGGGTATTCTGCGGCGTCTGTCTCAGTTCCTGACTCCCAAAACCCTTTCCACCATCGACAAGGCACAAATCAGGTGTGCGATGGAATACCCTTCACTTGCCTGGATGAGTGCAGCTCCAACAACACTGAAGAAGCTCGAAACCATTGACTCCCCATCCACCACCTTAAACATTCATTCCCTCCACCACTGGTGCACCGTGGCTGCAGTGTATACCATCTACAAGGTTTGTCTGCATCAACTTGCCAAGGTTTCTTCGACAGCACCTCCCAAACACGCGACCTCTACCATTTAAAAGGACAAGCGCAGCAGGCACATGGGAACAACACCACCTCTCAGTTCCCCTCCAAGTTACACACCATCCTGATTTGGAAGTATATCGTTGTTCGTTCATCGGCACTGGGTCAAAATTCTGGAACTCCCTCCCTAAAGCACTATGGGAGACCCTTCACCACACGGACTGCAGCCCTTCAAGAAGGCGGTTCACCACTACGGTCTCAAGGGCAATTAGGGATAGCCAGCGCCGCCTACATCCCAGGAACGAATAATTAATTATACCTGGCCGTCGCATGTTGTCCAAGCTGTTGCAACAGTAAAATATATGCCGTCCATTTTCGCTTGATGTAGAATTAACTACACCCCAGTACTTCATCCATGACAGTAATGAACTGATCTGATCGGCACATTTTACTCCAAATATTATTGCTTCTAGTTGTGTGTGCTTTCTATACATGAGCAGGGCAATTTTGACGCACTAAACTTTTGCCGTACGGTTGCAGAATTTAGTTAGTCATGTAATAGACAACACATTTTTTAAGTTTGTTCTTTGCTACTCTGTCTCTTTCGAAACGATTCTTACCATCCATTGCTCTGCATGGTTGAGCTGCAGCTCTTCTAATCTGATAGAGGAGGCCGTGAATAAAAACTCGATGCTAAGAGCAGTGAACCGACGGTGATCAGCACAGGAACTTTACATTTTTTTTAAATTTAATCCTGTACACCATTATCATTTAAATATTGAAAACAGAACTGATATTTTAAGACCTCATGAAAGAGTTCAGATTTTACAATATATCATTTTTTTATTGCAATGTAGCTTGCTCATTTGTTGGTTCCTTCTTACACTCAGACGGAAATGTTAACTTCCCAAAATGAAAGAACTTCTGTATTTATCTGAGCGTGTTAAAATGCAAATTGTTCAATTTCCTCAGCAACTAACACCCAAACAAACTGTTAAACCCTTATTGGCAGCGGACAGTTTCATTTAATCTCAGGCTACGTTAAATAGAAACTAGGTATTAATAGTTTCTAATGCACTACATAGATATTGTATTTCCAATTTCATCATGGTCCAGTTTTACCCCTGAGTCCAATGAATGGATAGTTCAGCAAAGTTCCATTTTCTCTCCAAATAGGTCACAATAAATGTATTGTTAAATGACGAGTACACACAACAAACAAAAAAGCCTCCTGTACATTTGCAACTTCCCCTTTGTTTTGTAACCTCCTGCTTGGGAGCTCGGAGATAGAGAATGGGGATAAAGATACGCAAATTGGGAGGAAGTGAAGAGGGCTGTTGGCCAGGAATAGGTTCTGGGGCCTCAACGTTTAACAATATTTACTAACGACTTGGATGAAGGAACAGATAGGTGAATATCCAAGTTTGCAGATGCTGTTCGGATAGGCGGGGCAATAAAGAGTGTCGATGGGAACAGGAATTTTAAAAGGGGCATAGGCAGATTAAGTGAGTGGGCAAAAATATGGCAAGTGGAGTTCAACCTGAGCAAAGGTGAGGTCATCTACTTTGGACCCAAGAATGATAAATCAGTGTATTTTCTAAATGGTGAAAAATATAGGAACAGAATTAGGCCATTCAGCCCACCGAGCTTGTTCATTAGAATGATACCGGGTGTTAAAGGGTAGATGAGATCGTTGCTGACCTGTATCCTAACTCGATTCACCCGCCTTTACTCCATATACCTCAACACCCTTAGCTAGCAAAATACTATCAATCTTAGATTTACAATTATTAATTGAGCTAGCATCTACTGAGCTTTGTTGGTGAGAGTTCCACATTTCTACCAACGTTTATTTGAAGCACTGTTTCCAAATTTGTCTCCTGATGGCGTGACTCTCATTTTAAGATTATATCCGTTTGTCCTAGACACCCCCACCAGTGCAAAAATGTTCTTGCTATCTACCCTATCAATTCCTTTCAAAAGTATAAATAAGTCAGTCAAGTCACCTCTTAACCTTATAATTTTTAGGGAATACAAACTTAGTTTATGTAATCTCTCCTCATAATTTAGTCCTTGGTGCATTGGTAATATTCTGGTGTATCGGCGCTGTAGTCTATCCAAGGCCAGCATACCCTTTCAATAGTTCGGTGCCCATAACTGTACACAGTACTCCAAATGCAGTCTGAACCAGGAACTGTAGAGGGACAAAGATATTTGGGACTCCAAGTACACAAATCATTAAAAGCCAGTAACCAGTTACAAATAGCGAAGGAAATGTTGAATAGAAATTTCGTGATATATCAAGAGGGATGGAATACAAAGGGGAGAAAGTCATGCTTCATTTGTATTGAGCCTTGGACAGACAACACTTGGAGTACTGCCTTCAGTTTTAGGCACCACACCTCAGGAAGAATATATTGGCCTCGGAAATGGTGCAGCGTGGATTCATTAGAATGATATCGGGAGTGAGAAGGTTATATTAGGAGGACAATTTGAATAACATTGTCTTCTATTGAGTATAGAAGACAGAGGGGTGACCTTATCCAGGTGTTTAAAATGTTAAAAGGATCCGATAAGGTAGATAAAGAGAAACTTCTTCCTCTGATGGGGGGACATTATCTTAATTTAAAAAAATAATTCCGGGGATACAAGGGTGTCTGAAAATACCACCATTTATTGTTCATCCATAGTTGCCCTTGAACAGGTTGTGGAGTTGGTGAGCCTTCTTTTTGAACCGCCGCAGTCAATGTGTTGAAGATACTCCAAAATGGCCGACAGCTTATCCTGAGACCTTGATCTCTGGTTCTAGAATCTCCAGCCAGTGGAAACAGCCTCTCAGCATCTACTCTGTCAAGCCCTCTACGAACGTTATACATTTCAATGAGATCATCTCTCATTCTAAAAAACTCCAGAGGATAGAGGCCCATTCTGCTCAATCTCTCCTCAAAGGACAGCCCTCTTATACCAGGAATTAATCTAGTGAACCTTTGTTGCATGCTCTCTAAGGAAAGTATACCCTTCCTTAGGCAAGTAGATGAAAACTATACACATTACTCCAGGTATGGTCTCACCAAAGCCTTATATAATTGCAGTAAGACTTCCTTACTGTTATACTCCAACCCAATTCCAATAAAGGCTAACATAACATTTGCCTTCATAATTGCTTGATGTAACTGCATCTCCACTTTCTGTGATTCCCTCAAAATTCCTCTGAATTTCAGTGAAGCAGATGAATATAGTTCTGCCTAGGAAGATGCCCTGAGGATCACCTGCCGCGTGTACTTTGTCTCATAACATTGGCCTCCACCAATCACCACCATCTTCATTTGTGCGAGGTATGACTCCAGCCACGTGGAGTTTTAAACCTGATCCTCACTGACTTCGGTAATACTACGGTTCCTTGGTGCCACGCTCAGACGCATGCTGCCTTGATGACAAGTGCAGGAACTCATAACTCACCTATGGAATTAAGTTATTTTCTCCATCTTTGAACCAAGGCCGTAATGAGTTCTGGAGCCGAGTGGTCCTAGCACAACTCAAACAAAGCATCGGCAAGCAGGTTATTGGTGAGTAATTCCTGCTTGGTAGCACTGGTGATGATGATGATGACAGTAATAGGCGGGGTTTGGTTTGTCCTACTTTGGACAGGAAATACATTGGCAATATTCCACATTGTCAGGAATGTGTCAGTTTTGCAACTGTACTGAATCAGCTTGGGTAGAGAGGTGGCTGATTCTGGAGCACAGGCCTTCATCATTACAGCCGGGATGTGGTCGAGACATCCCTTTGCTATGTCCAGTGCAATCAGCCGTTTCTTGATATCAGTGGAGCGAGGCCATTTAAGAGCTAAATCGTATTCACAGAAAGGATAGTAGAAAATTGTATCTCTCTCCCCCAAACGGCTGTGGATACTGGGGAAACTGGAGTTTTCAAGACTTAGTTCGATAGATTTTTGTTACATAAGGTTTTTAAGGGATATGGCGCAAAGGCAGGTAAATGCAGATCAGCTATGATGTAATTGAATGGTGGAGCGGGCCCCAGTGGCTCAATGGCTTACTCCTGGTCCTAATGTTCCACAGTCAGTTCCGATATTAAAGTCACCATTCTGTCCGTATTGTATTGAATTGAACTGATATTATTTATATTCAAATCGCAAACATCAATGCAATTTGGGAAGCAGTGAAGCAGAGATTTTCGGAACATTGGAATTTCTTGGCAGTCCAGGCTGAGGAGCTGGCAGATGCCAAACTAAGGCGCCACTGGTTACATATGGGCGGGACGGAGTAAATGCACCATGAAAGTTAATGCAGACGATTCGATTATAAATGAAGACTTAGGAATGCTGAATTGAGAAGTTGATGCAAAACGTGACAGCATGAAATAAATTGCTACAGGCAGGAAGCGCATGTGCTTGCACAAAATGTTTAATATGTTATACACATAGATTATTTGCTTTGGTGTCGTTGAAAATGATGGAGAAAGATTTCAATTTGCCCACAGCTTGAACTATGGAATGTCTATCGCAATAAGGGAAATAAAAATCTGGCAGTTTTTATACATGGCAGCCGATCCGTCTCACTAGAATTGGGCCGAGTGGCATGTTGAAAATCTGGCCGATTGTCTGTTGTCACTGTTCAGTGATGTAACAGTTCACACATGTTCAGGTGCTTATAATATTCCGAATCATTTTTGCAACTCGACATACTTAACTCAAAACTGGGAGTTAACTCAGTTGGGTAGGTCTGATTCTGAATAAGATGCAATGTACAATTGAAGCTCCAATTAAACATTAGTGGAAGATATCCACCTTGGCATGTGCACATGAAGCTATTGATGTGGATCAGCTACCCATTATAGACCCACGGTCCATTTGGAAATACATAGCAGGCGGTTTTGATAATGAGCGGCCCATGCCCAGCGCCAGTTTAATGCCCGGATGCAAATTGCAAATCTACCCAACAGGTGTTCTTTCCTAACATCGACAAGCCCCTAAAATTCATCTACCCAGGATGAAAGCTCTCACTCCCTTTTTGGCTGAGAAGGACCAGACACTGCTTTACGTAACTGCTGATTTCTAATTATTGAATTATCTGCATAACTAAGCGAACTTTACCGCATTTAATTATATAAAAAATGATTTCTTGCATCGTGCAGGAGGGAAAAGGGAGGAGTCCATGATATAGAGGAGCCATAGCAGACGAAAGAAGAGAGTTACGGGGAGGGAATTTGAGACGCTGGGACCTAAATGACTGAAGGCATCATTGCCAATGGTGCGATGAAGGGAGGGAAGAAGACACAAAAGTCGGAAGAATGCAAACCCCTTGGTGGGGGTGGGGAGCGGTGCAGAGTTGGACAAAGTTTCAGAGATAGGGAGGGGTGAGGCCATGAATCGATTTAAATACCAGGATGAAAACTTGAAATTGAAGGACTTAGAGACAATATCGATTAGATGGTTAGGGGACATTGTTGATGACAGATACAGGGCAGAGATGGCGTAGCCTGCGATTGAGAACATGGAAGTAGAGAGGGCACCTTAGATGGCAAGGTTGAGGTGGAAATGTACATGAGTAAGTGAGTTTATTTGGACGGACAAGATTTGTGAGGACAGAAGCGGAGTGAAATCAGAGGCGAGAAGGCAAGGTGAGTTAAGAAGGAAATTGAAATCATGAATATGAGGAATTGCTTAGTAGACCGGTTGAGAGAGGATATCTCAGGGAGAAACTCGAGATAGGGCTGCGGGGTGGCAGAGAACAAGTATTTTAAAGGAACGATGAAAGAAGTATCTTGCAGCAACATCTTCTTGAATTAGCTGTCCTTCTGTTGTAGCCAGGTGCAAAGCAGCAATGCCGTACGAATCACCAATAAAGTTAATGTCTGTGGAAACAAAATTATGGGAAAAAATAAACAAATTCAGTGTAATATGCTGCTTTAGGGAAATGATAACAGATTTAATTGCTGATGTGAAGTGGCAATATATGCTCCTTCAAGGGTGCAGTGGGATGTTGGGTGTGTGATATTGCACAAAGCCGCTGAATTCACTGGGAATCAAGATGTGAGATGTGCTCTATAAGTTCAATTTGCTTGACTGCTGTGAATTTGAAGTAATTAAGGATTAGTTTGTGTGATGCACACTTGGAATGCATGGCTAATACAGGATAGCTTCAATGTCTTCTTTAAATATAAGTAGAAAATAGCGGCTCTCCAGTGGCGTTGCTCAGCAGTGGATTGATTAGATGAGAAGAGTAAATTCTTAACAGCCCCTGGAGAAACAGGAGCTGATAGGCCCAAACATTGCTACATATGGTCTTTACTTGAAACACTGATTTTCCCATCTCCACTTCCGGAAGTTTAGATGAATGGTAGAGTCCCCCACCACCAAGCAACCAGCCCACTATCTCATGAGATGTCTGAAAAAGCACAGAACCAACAGGAAGCTTGCTCGATCAAGATCTTTTCTGCTCCTTACAGCACAGCAAGTTGCCTTTAGTGTAGGGGAATATTACAAGCCGGAAGCTTTAAAATAAAATACTCAATTAGTACATAATTTATTTTCAAATAGGGCAAGTTATCCGAGAGGGCTAGTCTCCAGGAAGTCTAGAGTTCAAAGCTCACCATAGCAGCCTCTGGAATTGTACTCAATATAACTGCTAATTTGTGAGCGAGCAGCAGAAAAACGTTGTGAAATTGCATTTGTTGTTCAACCCAACTGTTTGAGCAATGTCCTTCCGGGAAAGAATTGTGTCACCCAATACAGACTATATCTCTCAACAGTCCTGCACTAAATGGTGGATAGTTCATGCTGTTGGTGCACCTGAGTATCAGACATAAACACTGCCTTGACACGTGAAACCCCTATCCTGGGAACAAATAAAATGTCCATATTTCTTTTTTTTCGCAACATGGTGGAACAGTTGTAATTTTTTCTACCCACTTACCTCATCAGATCACTGTAAACTGACTGATATTGCAGCTGTAATCCCTGTTAAAAGTGAAGAAATCGTTCTTTTTAGCTAAAAGATTGGCCGAGATATGGAGCGCAGCAAAAGAGAATTGAAATTACATTTTTAAAAACTGAAAGTGAATGTTTTGAAGGAATAAACAAAGTAATTGCCTTACCATGTAAGTGGAGTTTTCATCAAGTGGTTTCGGAGCTCTCTCCTGTACAAAAGCAATTGGATAAATAATAATTGTAAACAGTTACACAAAGAATCCCATGTAGTCGCTTCAGAATTAATGGTTAGCCCAACATCATATATACCGAGATAAAAGTTAGCAGAGCTTGCTTATATTATCCATCCCACAAACGAAATTGCAGGATGTGATTTTTCAATTTTAACGCCAGTTGCAACAAGGACAATAGTTCATCGAAAGCCCATTTTACGCTCAGCCGATTTTCGTCTCTGTTGTAAAATTGAAAATTCAGCCCAATTTTCTATCTAGCACCAGATACATTTTTGGACTGTCGTAAACCCCAACTGGTCCACTAATGCACTGAGGCGAGATCGCCTGCCATCCCCCACCCTGTTCTGGTCATATGTGACTCCAGTTTACTGCTACTTCAGGAACCATGACTTCGATGGCTGTAAACAAGCATAGATTCCCTGTAGTTTACTGAGCTCACCAATATAGTAGAATATTAATAGAAATGTACCAGCCTTTTGCTTTCTTGGAATATTTTCATAGGTCCCTGCTGAGTTCTCACCGACTGTAGCGGAGATGTCTGTGGCAATATCAAACATTTAATCAGCCTTGAAAATACAATCATAGCATCATAGAATCATAGAATGATACAGAACAGAAGGAAGCCATTAGGCCCATCATGTCTGTACCAGCTGTTTGGACGTGTTGTCCAATTATTCCCACTCTACCGCTCTTTTCCAAGAGCACTGTCATATTTTTCCCCATCAAGTATTTATCCAATTCCCTTTCGAAAGTTACCATTGAATCTGCTTCCACCCTCCCTTCAGGCAGTGCATTCCACATCATAACTACTAACTGCATAAAAAAATCTCATCAGACAGCTTTCTCATTCGACAATTAGCCTGAATCTGTGTCCTCTGGTTATTGAACCTTCTATCACTTGGAAAGGTTTCTGCATATACACTCTATCAAAATTATTGATGATTTTGAGCACCCCTATTAAATTGCGCCTTATTCTTCTCAGCTCTAAGAAGAACAATCCCAGCGTCTCTAGTATCTCCATGGAACCGAACTCCCGCATCCCTGGTAACATTCCAGTAAACCTCCTCAGCACTCCCATCAAGGAATTGACATCATTCCTAAATCAATGAACAATTCTAGATACAAATGGAATAAGACAGAACAATCGATTTCCATTGTAAGAAATTGCATCTTTATTTAATATTCTTCTATTAATGTTTTTGCGTGGATTCTGTGCTTATCAAATTAAAAGCTGCTTTGATCATAAATTTTATTTTACGATAAAAGGGTGCAGTTGGAGTCCACCAAACATTGCGAGTAATTTTCACTTGGAGCGATGAAGTAAAATGAGTGAATGCAAGTCAGAAGCTCCTTTTACATTTCTCCATATAAATCTAGATATCACCACTTTTACGCTATGGCAAAAGGACAAACTTACCCCCAATACTTCATAATTTTAGTGTTAGTCGAGCTGACTGGCATTACAAATGGAGCTCCCAATTTGTCAACAAAATAAATGTTTTAGCTTCACTAAACTGTTCATCTCCTTGTCCAGTGTGTAACTCTGGAAATATCTGTGAGCTCCTGAGCTTGTATACGGAACACACAAGTCTCTGCATTTTGAGACCATCATATGAAAATGGAGCCAGAAACAGAGATTGGATAATTTCAGATTTAAAGGTTTTTCATTCAGCCAGAATTTGCATATAGGTTTGTTTCCTTTCACTATGTAGGAGGTATGATCAGTAAGTTCGCAGATGACACGAAAATTGGTGGAGTGGTAAATAGCGAGGAGGTAAGCCTCAGTCTACAGGACGATATAGACGGGTTGGACAGATGGGCAGAACAGTGGCAAATGGAATTTAACCCTGAAAAGTGTGAGGTGATGCATTTTGGGAGTACCAACAAGGGAATACACAATGAATGGTAGGATCCTAGGAAGGACAGAGGATCAGGGGGGACCTTGGTGTGCATGTTCATAGATCCCTGAAGGCAGCAGGACATGTAGAAAATGTGGTTAAGAAGGCATATGGGATACTTGCCTTCATTAGCCGAGGCATAGAATATAAGAGCAGGGAGGTTATGATGGAGCTGTACAAAACGCTAGTTAGGCCACAGCTGGAATACTGTGTGCAGTTCTGGTCGCCGCACTATAGGAAGGATGCGATTGCATTGGAGAGGGCGCAGAGGAGATTCACCAGGATGTTTCCTGGGCTGGAGCGTTTTAGCTATGAAGAGAGACTGGACAGGCTGGGGTTGTTTTCCATAGAGCAGAGAAGGCTGAGGCGGGACCTGATTGAGGTGTACAAAGGTACGAGGGGCATAGATAGGATAGATAGAAAGGAACTTTTCCCCTTAATAGAGGGGTCAATAACCAGGGGGCATAGTTTCAAAGTAAGGGGTAGGAGGTTTAGTGGGGTTTGAGGAAATACTTTTTCACCCAGAGGGTGGTTGGAATCTGGAGCTCACTGCCTGAAAGAGTGGTAGAGGCAGGAACCCTCACAACATTCAAGAAGCATTTAGATGAACACTTGAAACGCCGTAGCATACAAGGCGACGGACCAAGTACTGGAAAATGGGATTAGAATAGACAGGGCTTTTTGGCCGGCGCAGATAGGATGGGCCGATGGGCCTCTTTCTGTGCTGTAGAACTCTATGACTCTATGACTATTCGCATCTTAGTCTTGCGTTGAAAGAGATATGTTAAACAGAACGTTGTGCTAAACACGTGCTTATGTCTTTTAAGGGGATGCTGAAGAAGCATATGAGCAAGAAGGAAATAGAGAGTTATGCTGATAGAGTTAGATGAGGAAGACTGGGAGGAAGGTGGAGTGGAGAATAAACGCGAGCACGGACTGGTTGGGACGAATGGCCGGTTTCTGTCCTGTATATTCTATGTAATCCTATGTCATTTTTTTCCAAATTGGCATTGAGCATGCTATGCAATTACATCATTTGCAAAACATACTTTAGGGGTTGATGCCTTAGCTTCACTTCATTTAGGTGCAAACATAAAGCTTCAAAATATGTTTAGTTAAATTAATTTGAAATTAAAAAGCACTGTTAAAACCCGCATTGGCACAGATGCGTGGAAAAGTTGAAGTATTTCACTTACCGTTTACTGTTGAATTAATGTTCGCATCATTTTGCCCCTGCGTTCGACCATTCATTCTAAATAAATGTTGTGCAACAGACCAAAATGTGATCTTTCAGAAGGATATTTTAGTTGCAATGATTTATTAAATATGATCTGCAACAGAAATTCTAATTGTTCAAGACCAATTGTTAATGAAAACTGTTGTTCTGAACGGAAACAAGAAATTTCATGCCTGCAAGTCGATCTCCACGTCAGGAGTCAAGACTTCAGTTTAAGCGGGGTAGTGCAAAAACTTTGATCAGGACATGGAGATATGATTCAGGTTACCAGTATAAGATCTAACATTGTGTCCTTATTTTTAACCTATCATGTATATTATTGTTTACAGTCAAATATTAAAACTTGGGGCTATTTGGGAAGCAGATTCACGTTGGTGGAAGCCTCGATGTTTCTCTGTCCGGCAGCTTGAGGATATGGGAGACGCAAAACTGAGCCACTGCAGCATCAACAGTGGAGGGAGGGTGTAATTACAGCATGAGGCGTTTGCAGAGGCAGATTCCAATCAATACGAAAACAACATCAATTAATATTAAATGTGGAAAAATGCCTTATCACTACATACATTTGAAGTGTGATATAGAAATATTTGGAAACAACTTTTTACAAAGCTACATAAATTGAATCCAAAGGGCTTTGGACAAAACTATTAAAGATGCAGGTAAAAGCTGAATACTATATTTACCCTCCTGCTTTCCTTTTGACCAACCATGCAGTGATCCCGCTGATGAAACACACAATAAGCACGCAAGGAGCATCCGGAATAAGGTAGGAGAACTTGGAGCGTGGATTGGTACTTGGGACTACGATGTGGTGGCCATTACGGAGACATGGTTAGAACAGGGACAGGAATGGTTGTTGGAAGTTCCGGGGTATAGATGTTTCAGTAAGAGTAGGGAAGTTGGTAAGAAAGGTGGAGGAGTAGCATTGTTAATCAAGGATAGTTTAACAGCGGCAGAAAGGCAGTTCGAGGGGGATCTGCCGTCTGAGGTAATATGAGCTGAAGTTAGAAATAGGAAAGGAGCGGTCACGTTGTTAGGAGTTTTCTACAGGCCCCCAAATAGTAATAAAGATGTGGAGGAAGAAATTGCAAAGCAGATTATGAATAGGTGTGGAGGTCACAGAATAGTTGTCATGGGTGACTTCAACTTTCCAAATATTGATTGGAACCTTTATAGGTCAAACAGTTCGGATGGGATAGTTTTTGCACAGTGTGTGCAGGAGGGTTTCCTGACACAATATGTGGATAGGCCGACAAGAGGTGGGGCCACGTTGGATTTGGTACTGGGTAATGAACCGGGCCAAGTGTTTGATTTGTATGTGGGAGAGCACTTTGGAGATAGTGACCACAATTCGGTAACTTTCACTATTGCAATGGAGAGGGATAGGGCCATACGGCAGGGCAGGGTTTATAATTGGGGGAGGGGTAATTATGATGCGATTAGGCAAGAATTAGGGAGCATAAGATGGGAACAGAAACTATCAGGGAAAGGCACAAACGAAAAGTGGAGCTTTTTCATGGAGCAATTACTGCGTGTCCTTGATAGGTATGTCCCTGTCAGGCAGGGAGGAAATGGCCAAGTGAGAGAACCATGGTTCACAAAAGAGGTTGAATGTCTAGTCAAGAGGAAAAAGGAAGCGTATGTAAGGATGAGAAAACAAGGTTCAGTTGGGTCGATTGAGGGGTACAAGGTAGCAGGGAATGAGCTAAAAAAAGAGCTTAGGAAAGCTAGGAGGGGACATGAGAAGTCCTTGGCGGGTCGGATCAAGAAAAACCCCAAGGCTTTTTACTCTTATGTGAGAAATAAAAGAATGACCAGGGTGAGGGTAGGGCCAGTCAAGGACAGTAGTGGGAACTTGTGCATGGAGTCAGAATGAGACAGGAGAGGTGATGAATGAATACTTTTCGTCAGTGTTCACCGAGGAGAGGGGCCATGTTCTTGAGGATGAGAGTGTGATAAAGGTGGATAGGCTGGAGGTGGTAGATGTTCTGAGGGAAGATGATTTAGTATATTTGAAGAACCTGAGGGTCGATAAGTCCCCTGGGCCAGATGGGATATATCCTAGGATTCTTTGGGAGGCAAGGGAGGAGATTGCAGAGCCTCTGGCTTTGATCTTTGGGTCCTCACTGTCCACGGGGATGGTGCCAGAGGACTGGAGAGTGGCGAATGTTGTTCCTCTCTTCAAGAAAGGAAATAGGAATGACCCTGGTAATTATAGGCCGGTTAGTCTTACTTCGGTGGTTGGTAAGATAATGGAAAAGGTCCTGAGGGATAGGATTTATGACCATTTGGAAAGGGGCAACTTAATCAGGGATAGTCAACACGGATTCGTGAAGGGTAAGTCTTGCCTAACAAATTTGATTGAATTCTTTGAGGAGGTAACTAAGTGTGTAGATGAAGGTAGAGCAGTTGATGTCGTATACATGGATTTTAGTAAGGCGTTTGATAAGGTTCCCCATGGTCGTCTCATGAAGAAAGTAAGGAGTTGTGGGATAGAGGGAAATTTGGCCGATTGGATAAGTAACTGGCTATCTTATATAAGGCAGAGGGTGGTAGTGGATGGAACATTTTCGGACTGGAGACCAGTTACCAGCGGTGTGCCACAGGGGTCGGTGCTGGGTCCTCTGCTGTTTGTGATTTTTATCAATGACTTGGAGGAGGGGACTGAAGGGTGGATCAGTAAATTTGCTGATGACACCAAGATTGGTGGAGTAGTGGATGAGGTGGAGGGCAGTTGTAGGCTGCAAAGAGACATTGATAGGATGCAGAGCTGGGCCGAAAAATGGCAGATGGAATTTAACCCTGATAAGTGCGAGGTGATTCATTTTGGTAGGGCAAATTTGAATAAGGATTACAGGGTCAACGGCAGGGTTCTGAGGAACGTGGAGGAGCAGAGGGATCTGGGGGTTCATATCCACAGATCTCTGAAGGTTGCCACTCAAGTGGATAGAGCAGTAAAGAAGGCCTATGGTGTGTTGGCGTTTATTAACAGAGGGTTTGAGTTTAAGAACCGTGAGGTTATGCTGCAACTGTACAGGACCTTGGTGAGACCACATTTGGAATATTGTGTGTAGTTCTGGTCACCTCACTATAGGAAGGACGTGGAAGCATTGGAAAGAGTGCAAAGGAGATTTACCAGGATGCTGCCTGGTTTGGGGGGGAGGTCTTATGAGGAAAGATTGAGGGAGTTGGGGCTTTTCTCTTTAGAGCGGAGGAGGATGAGAGGCGACTTAATAGAGGTTTATAAGATGATGAGGGGGATAGATAGAGTGGATGTTCAGAGACTATTTCCTCGGGTAGAGGCAGCTGTTACAAGGGGGCATAACTATAAGGTGCATGGGGGGAGATATAGAAGGGATGTCCGAGGTAGATTCTTTACTCAGAGAGTGGTTGGGGTGTGGAATGGACTGCCTGCTGTGATAGTGGAGTCGGACACTTTAGGAACTTTCAAGCGGTTATTGGATAAGCACATGGAGCACACCAGAGTGATAGGGAGTGTGATAGCTTGATCTTGGTCTCGGACAATGCTCGGCACAACATCGAGGGCCGAAGGGCCTGTACTGTGCTGTACTCTTCTATGTTCTATGTTCTAATAAGAAGAACAGCAATCACTATCCCTGCTATGGCGCCACTGCTTATATTATTGTACCCATTGGTTTGATCTGAAAATTGCAAACAGACAAAATAATGAACGCTATTATCACACGCCAGAGACAATTGCAATTCGGTAGCAATGTGCATTTGGGAGAGATATATATAGTTCAGATTTTATTGGCATAGTATTTCACTGGTTTCAAGTTTCAATTGCTGCAAAAAATAAAAAGGGCCAATGGTTGAACCCAACACAATTAATTTTCTTCCTTTCAAAAACAACTCTGTGCAACTCCATGGTCGACAAGCTGGTTCAGGTACTATGCCGTTGATCCCACCATACATTTCTAGTTACCCTGTACAGCTCTTGCTAATGGTAAAAACCGGCGATTGGGGAGCGACCGCCTGTTACACACCATTCCCTATTATCCGTTCCAATAACTGAATGGAAAATCGGAGACAAATGGTAGATTCTTGATGGGATTCAGGAACTGAGTGATTTGGGTTGCAGCTGCGCGATAGTTAAAAGCAGGATAACAACTAGAAACTCCGCAAAAAGTGCAAATAGAATTCTGGCTTTTGTGTATATGAGTGTATTGAATACAATAATCAAGGAGGGGATGATGAGTCTGCACAATACATCCGTCAGGCCATAGGTAGAGTATTGGATGTAGCTTTGGCTTTCACTGTGATGCGAATGATGAGCGGATATGAATGAGACGAGGGTTCAAAAACTAAATAGTTTTCATTGCAGCAGCGAAGTTTTGGAGAAGGTACAATAGAAGTGCTCAAAATTGTGAAACAGTGTAACTAGGGAAAGACTGATGTCACTGGTCTGTAAACCAGTAAAAGGTGCATAAACTTTGGCTTCATGCTAGAAACACAAAAGGGGAGTTGATAACCTATTGTTCATGCCAAGGATTGTTACAATACAGAAGATAATTGACTAACGATTCCAATTCAATCATAACACCGAAGAGGGAGCTTGATAAACAGTTCAAGAAACAGTTGAAAATGTATGGGGAAATAGAAGAGACACTGAAGCCCCAAAAGGAGGCAGGTTGTGGATTTAAGATAATGACATACAAGCTATTTCCGGGGTCGAGTCGATAGCGCCATTGTGAAGCGAGCCGTCATACAGGCCGAACAGCCATAATGAATGTTCATGATTCTGATTACACTATCTAAGAATTACGTACATTAGACGTCATATTGCATTATGTATGTACTTACCATATACAGTTACCTGTATGGAAGCATTGCTGCCTTTTTTGGTTATGATGTTATTAACCTGACAAGTATAATTCCCATCATAATTCGAGCTTATTGAGTCAATCCTGTAAATTTGTCCTGTCTTTAACAGATTGGTTCCATTATACCATTCATATGCTCCAACTGGGACTGATAGGGCAGAACAATGAAATGTAAGAGCTTTCCCCAGTTCTCCCCAAACTGGCCCTGGGGGTGCAATAATGACGTTCTCTGGCCCATCTGCAAGATATTCAAGAAAATGGGTTTTTCTATAACTAAAATAAAACACGAATATTTAATACAAACTAATGCTGTTGGCACCCTGAATACTTACAATTAATTTGCAGGATGCTGTATCCAAAATCTCTGCTAAAATCATTACTTGCAAAACATTTATATGTTCCTGAATCGTTTCTGTTTACACTGATTATAGTCAGTGTAAAATTGTCCGGAGATGTAATTATTCTGTCATTATCCTGTACAGCTTGGTTGTTCTTCAACCAAATCCGTGAAAGTACAAAGCCAGAAGCGTGACAAGTCAATAAAATGGTATCGATGTTTTCTACTGGTTTTGAATTGTTGGCCGATACAGTGACGTTAGAAATTGGTTCTGTAAATAAAATTAAAAGGGAAATGCGGTTACATCAATTTCTACAAAAGCTGGAACAAAATGCTAATTAAGTAATTTCTCATGTAAACATCAAGAGGGTAATATTCAAATTGGGTGGGGATGCACAACGGGCGGTGTCACATCTGGCGCCACCTTCCCGTCCGAAATTGAAGTCAATAAAACTGATTATTCGAGGGGACAAATAACAGACGCTAGTTGCAAAACCTCCGATTTTGCTTCCCCGTCCAATAACTTTTGAAAATTCCTACTGAAACTGGTTTCAACAACCTTTAAGGCAGTGCATTCCAGATCAGATAAACTCTCTGTGTAAAAATAATTCTCATCTCCGTCGGTGCATTCGCCAATTATCTTAATCTTTGTCCTCTAGTTACAGACCCACATGGCAGTCGAAGCAGTTTCTCCCCATCTACTCTATCAAAGCCCCTCATAACTTTGAAACCTCTGTTAAACTTCCCCTTAACCTTCTCTGCCCGAAGGAGAACAATCCCAACTTCTCTAGTGTAGAATAGAGCTTATCTGTATGAGTTGATAATGTTTTAAATGGAATGATTTTCTTAAAATTACTATGATAAAAATAAGGTATTTTAGAAGCATAAACCCTCGGTTACAATATATATAACCTTAGTTAAAAAGACACAAGGTTAAGAAGTA
This sequence comes from Squalus acanthias, assembly GCA_030390025.1. Classification (NCBI taxonomy): domain Eukaryota; kingdom Metazoa; phylum Chordata; class Chondrichthyes; order Squaliformes; family Squalidae; genus Squalus; species Squalus acanthias. The sequence continues at coordinate 4,663,971 of CM059453.1, forward strand.
AAGCATGATGGTAAAATTAAGCCAACATTATGTTAACTGCAAGAATAGTTCTAAAGTAGATAGACTTTTTGTTATGTTAAAAGCAAGAAGCCAGTGAAGGGCAAACATTAATTAAGTTTCAAAGTAAGATAGAGGGGTTTCAACACCTAACACCTAACATCCCTTATCGCTGAAGATACAGACCAGGCTAGATAATGGGTAAAAGGTAATAGACATCTGTTGTAATTCGTGGGAAGTTTGTTTGTGTAAATGTTCTCAGAGAAAAGCTCATTCAGAAAATGGGAGGGAATCATAGACCGTACAAGTGATGTCAGGTATTAGCAACAAGAATGGTGAGATAGCCAAAGCAGCAGCAGGTTGCCAAGTATTTTGAGCGGAGAAAAAGTTATAAATGAACAGTTATTGAACACTGGAGGCAGCGTGAAATCAGAGGAAGAGAAACTTCAGTCAACAGAACACAGCAAGCCTGAGAAAAGAGAGCGTGCTGCAGTCACCCGGTGGGCTATCTACTGGGGTGCCAATGAACGGATTACGACTATCATCTTGTTAAGTATTACTTCTTTGTACTGGATGTAAAGTGCTTAATACATCTGTTATACTTATACACAATATACCTGTACCAGGAGTGGTCTGTTATAGTCAGGGGCAAGTTAAATATAAATTACAGATCTTACAGATCTCACGATCTTTCACTAGTCTCTCCCCATAAGTGAAATCTCTCATCCCTGTTATCATACTGCATAATCTCCTCTGCAACTTCTTGACACCCTTCTAAAAGTGGGATGTATTTAATACCAATGTAAATGCAAGTTTAATATACTGACCGTAGGTTGGCCACAAATGGTTGATATATGTACAGCATGAATGCTTCTGAAAATGGATACGTTTCACAAAGTCACAGAATCCCCACAGTGCATATAGAGGCCATTTCGGCCCATCGAGCCTGCACCGACACATATCCCACCCTATCCCCGGTCACCCCACGTATTTAATCCCACTAACATTAAGGGTCAATTTATCATAACCAAATCAACCTAACCCGCACATCTTTGGACCATGGGAGGAAACCCACGCAGAGAATGTGCAAACTCCACACAGACAGTCATCCGAGAGCCGGATTCGAACCCGGGTCCCTGGCGCTGTGAGGCAACAGTGCTAACCACTATGCCACCGTGTTGCCCTGCATTTAAATCAAATCTAGCAATCCTAGTAGACTTGCAGCTCTAATCATTGAACATCAGCAACCACAATGCGAAGATAATGCTGACTCTTATACTCATAACAATGCAGTACAGGTCTGAAAAATACCTGCTGACATGGTACTGTTCTCTGGTCAGAGCACACCTCGACTACTGTGTGCAGTTCTGGAGATTGAGACAAGGGACGCATTCAACTATGAGAGGCAGAGTAGCGAAAAGCAATGAGTGTTATGGATCTGAGTCATGGTAGAAACAATTAAGAAACTTTTACTTTCCGTCTTAAAAGAAGGAATCTAAAAGGTAATGTTATTGGGTAGTGAAAATAATAAATTGTATGGGCAAGCTAAATCCAGAAAGTACTTCGAATTAAATTGAGAGCAGTACAACAGGACACAGGTTCAAAAGGTTAAAGGCAAATTAAGAACCAATAGTAGGAATTTCTTCATTCCATGAAATGTGAAGGCGTCCCGCATAAAGTAGTAGAGGACAAAACCTGGATCAGTCAATACCTTCTGAAATAATATCTCTCACACAACTGTTCATCAATTGTCAGATCATGTTCTTGTTGGATAAGGAGAGAGAGAAAGAGATAAAGAGATAGGAAAGATAGACAATTCATGATATCAAGAAACGGCTGAATGCATTGGATACAGCAAAGGCTATGCACACCGACAACATCCCGGCTTCAGTGCTGAGGACTTGTGCTCCAGAACTAGCTGCGCCTCTAGCCAAGCTGTAACTGTACAGCTACAACACTGGAATCAAACTGACAAAATAGAAAATTGACCAGGTAAGACCTGTCCAGAAAAAGCAGGCCAAATCCAATCCAGTCAACAGCGCTATCAGGCGGCACTTATTCACCAATTACCTGCTCACCAGAGATCAGTTTGTATTCCACAAGTACCCCTTAGCTACAGACCTCTGCACAGTCTTGGTCTAAACACCGCCAAAAGAGTTGACTTCCAGAGGTGAGGTGAGAGTGACTGCTCTTGACATTTGACCGATAGTGGCTTCAAGGAGCCCAAGTAAAACTTTATTCAATGGTAATCGGGGGAAAATCTGCATTTGCTCGAGTCATACCTCGCACGATGGAAGAAGGTTGTGGTTGTTGGAGACCAATAATCTTAGCCCCAGGACATTGCTGCAGAAGTTACTCAGGGCTGTGTCCTAGGCCCAAGCATCTACAGCTGCTTCATCAATGGTAGAAGTTCAGAAGTGGGGATGCTCCCTGATGATTGTACAGTGTTCAGTTCCATTCCCAACTCCTCACATAATGAAGCAGTCCGTGCCTGCATGCAGCAAGCCTTGGACAAGCCAGGCTTGGCCTGATAAGTCTCAATTAATATTCACGCCAAATAAGTGCGAGACAATGACCAACTTCAACAATAGAGAGTCTAACCACCTCTCCTTAACAACCAACAGCATTACCATCGCCCAATCCCCCACCATCAACATGCTGTGGTCACCGTTGACCAGAAACTTAACTGGAACAGCCACATAAATACTTTGGCTACAAGAGCCGTTCAGAGCCTGGGTATTCTGCAGCAAATGACTCACCTGCTGCCTGCCCAAAGCCTTCCCACCATCATCAATGCATAACTCAGGAGTGTGATGGAATACTCTCCACTTGCCTGGAAGAGTGCAGCTCCAACAACATTCAAGAAGCTCGACACCATCCAGGACAAAGCAGCTGCTTGATTGGCACCACATCGACCACCTTAAATATTCACCATTTCCACCACCGGCGGAACGTAGCTCCAGTGTGTACCATCTAAATGATACACTGCAGCTACTCTCCAAGGCTTCTTCGATAGCACCTCCCAAAGCTGCGACCTCTACCACCTAGAAGGACAGGCAGCAGGCGCATAGGAACACCACCAACCCTAAGCTCCTCTCGACGTTATACACCATCCTGATTTGGAAATATATCGCCGTTCCTTCATTGTCTCTGGGTCAAAATGCTGGAACTCCCTCCCTAACAGCACTGTAGGGTTACCTTCAACACACGCACTGCAGCTGATCAAGAAGATGGCCCATCACCACATTTTCAAGAGCAATTAGGGATGGGCAATAAATTCTGGCATTGCAAACGACGCCCACATCCCGTCAATGAAAAAAATAAGGTAGATAGTTAGACATGTAGGCAGATAGGCAGATTGATAGTTAGGCAGACAGATAGACAGACAGACAAAATTCCCGACATAATTTTTTCAGCCGTAAGTAAACTTTTCAAAGTCTCAAAGTATATATAAAGAGAGAAAGACAGGTAGTCATTTAATATTGGTTTCTTGTGACCATTGACAGGGAGATTCACAACCACGTATCCATCTGCAAACTTGCTTCCCTCATCAACAACAATTAATTTTATATTAATCTCTGGATTCCCAATCAATAGCAACTAACCTTTGTAGGCTTAAAGGCACAGGCCTGGTTCAACATAGCTTCACCCTAGTACAGGTAAAATACATTGTGTATTATATGTTGTAATGCAACTGCTATTCAAAACAAAGATATTGACCTGGAATTTTTCGTGGGTTATGACAGTGAACAGTCATCTTTCGCCATCATTACCCCTCTGAATCTGACTGCAAATTCTGGATTTATCACATGCGCATCTAAACGCAGAAATCCTGAAGCGGCAGACAGTCATTCAGTGTCCGACACTGGCTGCTCTGTGGATCGCCCACCACCCATATCCGTCAATCAATGTATTAGGTTTGTCAGTTTTTTATGCTTTTCCACGCTAATAACGCTGTTAAGTACCCCATTAAATCGTCACTGTTGTTGGAATAGGTGCAATGGTGGTTTTAACAGCATATTGATTGCTAAACAACCGCTCCGGCCCTGAAAACAAAGTTTTGCATTTGTAGACTTTCAAAATTTTCCATTATGATAAAAATTAAATTTATTTCAAACTATATGTTTTTTTTTAAGTTTGTTCCTGATATTTCAGCTTCTAACTTACCCCCATGTGAAATTCCCACTCTTTAATTCGCTCTCTGTAACATTTTTTAAAAGTGCGGATAAAATTTGCTTTTCATTTCCTTGTTTGCTGTCTGTGAGAATTCTTCAATCTGATTGCCTCTTTAGACATCTAGTTGAAGTCACAGCAGCTCTGCGATGGGGATTCCCATTACACAGAGCTACAATGAATTATTAACATAAGAACATAACAAATAGGAGCAGGAATAGGCCATTTAGCTTTTCGAGCCTGCTACGTTATTCAATAAGATCATGGCTGCTCTTCTACCTCATCTCCACTTTGCTGCACTATCCCCATATCCCTTGATTCCGTTAATATACAAAAATCTAGCGATTTTGTCTTGAATGAACTCAACGACTGAGCTACCACTGCCCTCTGAGGTAGAGAATTCCAAAGAGTCACCACCCTCTGAGTAAAGCAATTTCTCCTCATCTCAGTCCTAAATGGCCAACACCTTATTCTCAGACTGTGACCCCTGGTTCTAGACTCCCCAGCCAGGAGAAACATCCTCCCTGTAAGAAAGTTGTATGTTTGAATGAGATTATCTCTCATTTTTCTAAACTCTAGAGAATATAAGCCTAGTCTACTCAATCTCTTCTCATAGGACAATGCCCCTAACCCAGGAATCAGTCTAGTCTTCGTTGCATCCTTCAATGGCAAGTTTATACTTCCTTAGGTTAGGAGACCAAAACTGTACACAATTGCTAGTCGAGAATGGCAGACACCTCACCACAGACATCTCAGATTTCTGTGGTAAGTTTCATCGGAGCCAGCTGCAATCGCCTTTGCTTCGCCTCTGACCGCAAATTGCGGGCTATTGCATATTTCAAACACAGCAGAAAGACGAAGGTGCAACGCCATGTCAACTGAAGGTTCACACATTGTACAATAGGAAAATGTCCTGCAAACATCCTGAACTTTGCGCTAAGTATTCATCGAGCATTAATTACAATATAGCAGGCGCCCAAAATAGAATAGCAATAATTCATAATTTATGAACGGTTTATAATCCGAGTCGGACCAAGTGTCCAAATGCTAAAAGCACCATATTTATATGTTGTATTTTGCATTTATGCAATGCTAAGTGGCCCTGCTTCCTGTCCCCGTGTGTTCCATTACAGCTGTGAGAAAGAAAGTCAGGCTGGAACTCAATAATGCGGTACAATCAGGCAATCGGAGGCAAACAAGAGAAAGTAACATATTGCATATGTAAATTACATCGAGTGTACAGCACAGAAACAGACCATTCTGCCCAACTGGTCAAAGCTGCTGTTTCCGCTCCACGCGAGCCTCATCCCACCCTTCTTCATCTCACCCCCTCAACATATCCTTCTATCCCTTTATCCCTCATGTGGCTATCTCGTTTCCTCTTAAATGTAATTACGCTGTTCACCTCAACTATTCCTTGTGGTAGCGACTCCCACATTCTCACGATTCTCTGGATAATTAAGTTATTGCTTAAACTGCTTATTGTTGAAAATCGTCTAACTAATATGCTTCCTTGTTGAGACAGCGAGATTATTGTGGATGCATGGGAATTTCCGTGATTCGCTGCCCACAAATGTCGCACGATTCACAGAAGTTTTACAGATATTTTTTATCAGTTATATGCGCGAAGTGGCTTTTCAGCTTAGTTGCTTTATGAAAGCTTCAATGTGATTCTCTGTTCCGATTTTAACTTAATTCGGCATTGAAACATCTGCAGCAAAATGTTGCATAATCCATATTTGCATATGTTTAATTCCAGGGAAATATGTCAATTAACCGTTTATTCGCAAAATATGTCCCCAGCTTTGCAACAATGCCACGTGAAAGGTTAACGCCTGGTTTTGTTTAAGGTGCTGATTGATCCACTCTGCATTTGCAGCAATTTCTTGTTCCGTGTAAGAACAGACATTTGTGGGTAATACTGTGGGGTGACAGCGATCTCATTTTATGCCAGTAAAGTAAAATTGCAGGATAATCAGAGAGCAAGTTATTAACTTAATGGCGAGAAACTGGAAAGTACTGCAGTACAAAGGGATCTGTGGGTCCTAGTGCAAGAAAATCAAAAAGTTAGTATGCAGGTGCAGCAGGTGATCAAGAAGGCCAACGGAATGTTGGCTTTTATTGCTAGGGGGATAGATTATAAAAACAGGGAGATATTGCTGCAGTTATATAAGGTATTGGTGAGACCGCACCTGGAATACTGCATTCAGTTTTAGTGTCCATACTTAAGAAAATACGTATTTGCTCTCGAGGCAGTACAAAGAAGGTTCACTCGGTTAATCCCAGGGATGAGGGGGTGGACATATGAGGAGAGGTTGAGTACATTGGGACTCCACTCATTGGAGGTCAGAATAATGAGAGGCGATCTTATTGAAACATATAAGATTGTGAAGGGGCTTGATCGTGTGGATGCGGTAAGGATGTTCCCAAGGATGGGTGAAACTAGAACTAGGGGGCATAATCTTAGAATAAGGGGCTGCTCTTTCAAAACTGAGATGAGGAGAAACTTCTTCACTCAGAGGGTAGTAGGTCTGTGGAATTTGCTGCCCCAGGAAGCTGTGGAAGCTACATCATTAAATAAATTTAAAACATAAATAGACAGTTTCCTAGAAGTAAAGGGAATTAGGGGTTACGGGGTGCGGGCAGGAAGTTGGACATGAGGCTGAGTTCGGATCGGTCAAGGCCCTGTGGGTGGCGGAGCGGGCCCAGGGGCTGAGTGGCCGGGTCCTGCTCCTACTTCTTGTGTTCTTTAGATTTGAGGTTAGGATCAGATCAGCCATGATCTTATTGAAAGGCGGAGCAGTCTCGAGGGGCCGATTGGCCTACTCCTGCTCCTATTTCTTATATTCTTATGTTCTTATGATAACAATGCTCGTGACTCGGCTATACTCATCAGCACTTCGATGTAAAAAAATCGACAGCAAACAGCTTATTATCTAGATTGTGGCACGGTGAATGTGATACTGGTTGTAGAGTTTGTTGCATTTTAGTTTTGCCCCGAAGCTGTTTATATACCTGGTGATGAAGGACTTGTGACATGAAAACAATTAAAAAAGTTTAGAAAAAAATCACTTCTCAAAATAAACTTTCACTTACCTCGTACATGCAGAGTGATGGCTGCTGTTGATTGAGGCCCGGTATTTGAAAGCATGGTAACAGTGTACTCTCCACTGTCCGAAGCTGTCACTGACTTCAGCAGGAGCGATCCGTTCGGGAGGAGTAACTCAGCCCGTGTTCTGTATTCATTACTTATATCAACCTCTGTACCGAGCCACGCAACGATATTTGATGCCCCGGAGTCCCAGTTCCCTCTCCTCGGCTCAGCTGACGGCCGTACTGAAAAAAATGCGTCGCTTCCGACGGCCACATTTATCCGACTGTTTTCCGTATGTATAGTCAAAGCCTGGGGCTCAACTGAGGAAATAAAATCACATTGAGGAGGAAGTAAAGAGAAACACTCAAACTCGACACAATATACACTTTTCTGAAGTGATACTAACATCATCGTTTGTATTTAAACTTGATTTTCTAAAGCAATCGCTTGCTGTCTTATTTCTGTAATCACTAAAAAGAAATGATACGAGAAAGTGATCCTTACCCGCAGATATAAATAAGCAAACAGCTACCGCGGTAAGTGGCAGTGTCACCATCCTGAGAGAGCAGCGCCAGTCCCTGTTACACTCGGTGACTGAACCGCTCTTCCTGGTGTACAGAACAGATCAGTTGAGACATTTACTGAAGCGGCAACGCTAATTGGACCGAGTGCTGTTCACATGACTGGAAACTCTTTCCACTGATTCCAATCTAAATGTTACATGTTAATAGAAATGTTTGACAAGATATAGGAAATGTGCGGAAGAGTCTGGTTAACTTCAAGTGCGCCGACCTTTGCTCATCAATTAAAAATTATTCGCTCTTTTATGATCTGGAATGCACTGCCGGAATGGTAAGTTGAAGCAGATTCAATCATAACATTCAAAAGGGATTGGATCAATACTTGAACAAGATAAAAAATCCAGGGCTATGTTGAAAGATCAGGACAGTGGGACTAATTGGATAGATCTTTCAAGGAGTACGGCCGAATGGTCTCCTTCTGTGCTGTATGATTCTATGATTATTTTTCAGACACTGACAGGCCTGCTGTGTATTTATAAATATTAATGCTAATATTTCCGATATGCAGTTTTTACTGTCCCTTCAGAGGTATCTAGCACAGTGCAATATTATCAAGTTCATCCCAACAGTGATCATTTAGCAGAGAGAGAGAATAAAAAGATCCCCCAAGTTTAGGAGAGTGTGTAACTCCTGGTATGTTGGCAGAATCTGAAGTCAGAGGTTATCGGGAAAATACAATAGAATCTTTGATCTAAATTTTCACCAGTTAACGTGTAACTAGACTTGACTAATTCAATGCACTCCTGGCTGGCCTCCCACATTCCACCCTAAGTAAACTTGAGGTCATCCAAAACTCGGCTGCCCGAGTCCTAATTCGCACCAAATCCCGTTCGCCCATCACCCCTGTGCTCACTGACCTAAGTTGGCTCCCGGTTAAGCAGCGCCTCGATTTCAAAATTCTCATTCTTGTTTTCAAATCCCTCCATGGCCTCGCCCATTCCTATCTCTGTAATCTGCTTCAGCTTCACCATCCCCCGAGATATCTGCACTCCTCCAATTCTGCTGTCTTGAGAATCCCTGATTATAATAGCTCAACCGTTGGTGGCTATGCCTTCTGTTGCCTCGGCCCTAAGCTCTGGAATTCCCTGCCTAAACTCTGCGCCTCGCTACCTTTCTTTCCTTCTTTAAGACGCTCCTTAAAACCTACCTCTTTGACCAAGCTTTTGGTCACCTGCCGTAACTTATCCTTATGTGGATCTGTGTCAATGTTTTTTGACTTAAAATACTCCTGTGAAGCACTTTGGGACGTTTCGCTACGTTAAAGGCGCTATATAAATACAAGTTGTTGTTGTAACTAGCCGATCTCCCACGGCGTTGTTGATCAAGACTGTAGTGTTCAGGGAAGCAAGGTTAGAGGGTGGAGTAGAATTGGACAAGTGCATAAGCACAACTCCGTTTCTGTTTAAATGTTGTAGATTTTGTCATTTTTGTATAATAATTTGATATCGGCGCATTATTACAAAAAAAAATCTTACTTTCCCATTTGCTCCCTTTCTACAAAACCTTACTTCCTATTGGCACTCGTCCTGTCACACTTTTGTGTAAATATTTTTACCATTATAAATTCCCACGCTCAAATTCATTATGGAAAAAGCCTATGTAAATTTGGCACCGTATTACTGAACTATCTGATCAGTCAGTGGCTTTTGCCCACAAATCGCTCAAGATGACTTCTGGGGAAAAAAATTGCCTAAAAATTTTAATTAGCATTTTTCTCACTCAGTGAAATTTTGAATGTCTAAGATACAGGATTAAACATTTTTAAAAATCACACATTTTGAGATAACATGATTGAATTTGTCCAATGAGTTTCTTTGCACCTTCATTCAAGATTTTACTCAAAATTCCTTAACATCTCGAAAAAGCGTAGCCTTGGGCTTATATTTTTGTCAAACGGAGTGATCTTGCGAGCTGTATATGGAATGTTTGCTCTCTGGTATCGAATCTCCCAGGATGCATCAGCTTTGTTCAGTCAGCTATACTAAAGGAATATATTTCTTTCGCTTCTAGCAGTTAATGCTCAACTAATTTGAAGAAAAACTGGAGGACAAACTTAAAAAAAATAAGATAATTTTTATATTGAGGGAGTTAAACATAAAGAGGCTCTCTGTGTGCCTGCCTGTGTGTGAGTGGCAAAAAATGAGTACTAATTCCATAACTGTCGTAGCTTTTGAATTGCATTCTATCAACTTCAAAAAATATTATACGGAGAACTAGTTCTGTGTGTGTGTTAGAGAGAGTGAGAATCTTCCCTCAAGTTAACATTAAAGTTTCAATAAATATTTCATTTTGAAGCTAGCAAGTTATCTCATCTATGTTTCGTTGACTGAAAAGCCCGATGCAAATTGTTTAAACCTGTGATACAAAGAGCAGAGACAGATAGAGAGAAAAGCAGATAGAGTGCATCTCCTGATTCTAATTTGACCTTTTTTAAAAGTACTGTTTGGAAAGCAAATACATTTTTTGTGATGAAAACAGATAGAAAAGGACATTAGTGTGAGTAGAAGAGGAAAATGGTTTGAAAGTGAAGGCTCTGGCCTCACACCATCCACCTTTGTGAAAGCAAGTGGGAGTTGCGGAGTGAATGGAGATTTAAAAGGAAGGTAAATGAAAGTGGAACAACAGCGGGGAGGATACAGTATTCAAAAAGGAAGAAGTAGAGAAAGTAATGGGAGTGAGAGGCTGGTAGAAAGGGGAGTAATGAGAAGGTGAATAGGTAAGCGATGCTAGGGCAGTGAGGGGATGAGTGAAGCATTAATTATTGGGCATGTTGTCACTGAACGTCACATTTTCCCTGCAACTGCATTCTAAATGTATCACCCTGCCATTATTCTCAAGAGGAAGGGGTTCCACTCCCTGCATGTGCAGCTTCTTTATGACCACAGGAAGCGCATCATGAAGGGCTCTGCCCTGTTGCTGGTAGCTTTCCTGATTTAATCTTTATCCAGTCCTCGGTTCGGCCTTTATTGTAACCAGGCCATCAGGTCACAGGCTAGTTACTGGGTGACCAGGAGTATCCCCGCTAGACGTGCCTTATGACTCCTGTCAATAATTCTTCAGGGCAGTGTCCTAGGCCTATCTTTAGCTGCTTTACCAAAGGCCTATTCACTTCCATGTTACTTATAATGAAGCAGTCCGTGCCCGCATGCAGCAAGACCTGGACAACATCCAGGCTTGTGCTGATAAGGGCCAAGTAACATTGCTTTAAGAAGAGTTTCAGGCAACATTCCAAATGAAAAAAATGGAAACAGCAGACTTGTTAACTAATTACATTGGCCCGAAAATTAAACCTAATACGCGAGAGTACGCACTGTGTACTCTCGCGTATAGATCCCGAATTGCCGGTTTCCTGCATGCACTGCGCATGCGCGGGAAACCGGCACTTCATGAATTGAAAAGGGGGCGGTTCCTAAGTGAACCGCGTGTGCACCACAGGCTGTGCGCACGCAGTGCACTTAGTTTTTTTTTCAGCTTTGAACGCGCAGGTAAGTGGTGAAGATTTTACACACAAAGAAAGCAGGCGTAGGACCCCCTTTTAACAAGGTAAGTAGTTAATTAAGTGTTACTTTAATTTTTTTTCAACAGGTTTATCTTTTTTAGAGACTTTAAAGAATGGTAAGTTTATTTTTATAACTTTTAAAAAGATTTTAATTTTTTCAAAAATTTAATTTTTTGTTTAAAGTGGTTAATTTATTTAACTATACATATTTTATTAATGTGATGGCTTTTTTAATTTAATTGAGGTTTAGCTGTTCTTTTGGGGGGTTGTAGTATTCATAGCTTTGACAGCTCTTGCCGTCAAAACTATGAATGAAAGATGTTGTGCTCCATTGGCTCTAACTGAATCACGTGATCCCAGAGCTCGCACGAACTAATTGCGCCTCTGGAACACTCAAGCACTGCACGGTTGCAACAGAGAGAGGCTTTGAAACTAAAGTTCGTGTGGGCCCAGAGCAAAAAGGTAGGCGCGGAGTGCGATATCGCGGGGAATCCTTACCCCCGCGGGAACCATCCATGTTTAATTTCTGGGCCATCGTGTCAGTCTACACAATTGAAGAAGCGGATAATGCACTTGTCTCAGCCGTGGTTCAGTTGGTAGCATTCTTAACTCTGAATTTGAAGATTGTAGGTTCAAGTCCCACTCCAGAGAATGGAGCGCAAATATCTAGGCTTACACTCCAGTGCAGTACTGAGGGACCGAGGCACTGTCTTTCTGTTGAGACGTTAAACCAAGGCCCATCTTCTCTCTCAGGTTGTCGGCAAGGATGACACTATTTCAAAGATGAGCAGGGGAGTTATCCCCGATGTCCTGATCAATATTTATCCCTCAATCACATCACTAAAACAGAATATATGGCCATTATAACATTGCTGTTTGTGGGAGCATGCTGTGCGCAATATTGGCTGCCGCATTTCCGACGTTCCAACAGTGAATACACTTCAAAAGTACTTCATTGGCTGTAATGCCTGTTGGGAGGTCCTGAGGCAGTGAAAGGCCCTATATAAATGCAAATCCTTCTTCTGACATTCCAGAGAATCTAATAATTGTTTCCATGCTGTAAGTTCCATGTTATTCATAGAATCATAGAACGATACATCACAGGAGGAGGCCATTCGGCCCAACGTTCCTGCGCCGCCTCTTTGAAAGAGCTATCTGATTAGTCCCTTTCCCCTGCACTTTGCCCATAGCCCTGCAAATTAACCCTTCAAGTATGTACCATGCATCAGTATAATTCTATGTAATAAAGCCCTTCTCCACAAAACATGGTCAGGATTTTAGGCAACGGGACTTAGTAAATTTGCCTTTTCTTTTCCACGAACAGCTTTTGTCAATACCACCAAATCCTGGTTCGCAAAAGACTTTCCCTAACTGCCTCTGCAGGACTGAACAGCAGCCATTTCATTTCTACAGTTTAACGGTTGGAATGCGTTTAGTCAGAAGGAAGTCCAGACGTTGTGGCCACTGGTGCTTTGGAAGAGGTTGTGTAAACTGGACTTTCTCCCCTTCTTAACTCACCATGGCAGTCTTCCCTGGATGACATAATGATATTGATTTGTCGGAGTATTATGTTAAACTGGCACAGTCTGCAGAGATCAGAAATACCACTTTGAAAGTTAACTCTTTCAACATTGCACTCATTCGTCACATATGTATTGCACAGGAGCGTTTCTATGGCCCTGAATTGGCTGTTGATACGAGAGTACGCTGTCATACCGCTTTTGAAACAGACCGCTACTTCAGGATTTGCCGCTTGTGATATGTCAATGATAGCTCCGAAACTGGCTGTGCTGTGCCCCCACTCCCACCCCCACAGAATCAGTGAAATCTCATACATCATTGAAACTGATTAAAACTTTGGCTCTTCAGTAGTAAATACGCTGTTAATTTACCCACTAAAAGGTAGACACAAAGGCATTAAGTGTAACTGGGGTTTTAACAGCATAATGACCGCTAAACATAGGTTAAGGGCATGGACAATTAATTTTAATCTTGTGCAGTGTCAAATTTGACCATTTTAGTAAAAACTAACATTTTAATAAACTTTCCAAAAAAAAATTACGTTTGTACATCTTTATTTTAGGTTTGACTTTTCCCCAGGTGAGAGCCCCAATCTTACATTTGCTCTCTCCAACCATTATAAAAAGTTAGAATTGTAAGAGCTTCCTGACTTCCTTGTTCGCTGTCAGTGAGAATTCTGCCTTTTGATTGGCTGCTTCGACAACCTGTGACGTCACAGAAGTTCCAACAAGCGGATTCCAATTGAGTTCAGTTGAATTGAATTCAATGTCGGAAAACCCGAAGTTCGCGATACAAGGATTGTGAGATCGTTGTGCGGAGCATACTTCGTGGCCAGCAGCGAAAGCCTTCACTTCACTGCTGACCGCAAATTCAGGGCCCGTGTTTTAATCGAGAGGAACCTCTTCTCAATATTTGTGGTCGAGCCTCTCCTCTCTGATGTCCTTTATTTGACTAGGCTGTCTGCTATCAGGCCCTGTTCCATAGATAGTTATACTGTGCTTTATAAAAGCATGTACCTTGTGATTACCTTGTTTTCTGCTAGCCCTTTTTAAAGCCTCCCTTTTTGCCCTGCGAATTTCCCGTTGCATCGAATTTACTTACTGTGGCTAGAGAGAGTCTAGCCCCTGCCCCTTGACATTCAACGGTATTTAATCACCTAATTCCCGACCATCATCATCCTGGGGGGTCACAATGGCCAGAAACATAACTGAAGTAGCCACATAAATATTGGGACGACAAGAGCAGGTCCAAAGCTGAGTATTCTGAATCGACTGTCTCACCTCCTGACTCTGCAAACTCTTTCCACCATCTACAAGGCACAAGTCAAGAGTGTGATGAAATGCCCTTGATTGTCCTGGAGGAGTCCAGCTCCAACAGCACTCAAACGCTCGAAAACATCCAGAACAAAGCAGCCCACTTGATGGACACCCCATGCACCACCATAAACATTCACTCCTTCCATCACCTGCGTAACGTTGCTGCAATGTGTACCATCTAAAAGTTGTCACAGCAGCAACTCGCCAAGGTTTCTTCCACAGCACCTCCCAAACCCGCGACCTCTACCATCTAAAAGGACAAGTGCAGCAGACATATGGCACACCACCACCTCCAAGTTACCCTCCATTTTGCAGTTCCTCTCCTCTGAGAGAGGAGACCGTGAATAAGAACTCGATGCAGCGAGCAGTGAAGCGTTCGGTGATAAGCATAGGAAAGCTAAAGTTCTGTTAAAATTCAATCATAAGAACATAAGAACATAAGAAATAGGAGCAGGAGTAGGCCAATCGGCCCCTCGAGCCTGCTCCGCCATTCAATAAGATCATGGCTGATCTGATCCTAACCGCCAATCTACTATCTATCACAACCATCTCCTGCATCTAACAGAATTGCACACACGAAATAGGAGCAGAATCAGGCTACACGGTCCCTGGGCCCGCTCCACTACCCACAGGGCCATGACCGATCCGAACCTAGACTCATGTCCAAATTCCTGCCCGCTCCCCGTAACCCTTAATGCCCTTTACTTCTAGGAAACTGTCTATTTCTGTTTTAAATTTAATTAATGTTGTAGCTTCTACAGCTTTTTGTGGCAGCATATTCCATGGACCTACCACCCTCTGAGTGAAGTAGTTCCTCCTCATCTCAGTTTTGAAAGAGCAGCCCCTTATTCTAAGACTATGTCCCCTAGTTCTAGTCTCACCTGTCATCGGGAACATCCTCCCCGCATCCACCCGATCCAACCCCTTCACAATCTTATATGTTTCAATAAGATCGCCTCTCATTCTTCTGAACTCCAATGAGTAGAGTCCCAATCTACCCAACCTCTCCTCATATGACCACCCCCTCATCCCCGGGATTAACCGAGTGAACCTTTTTTGCACTGCCTCGAGAGCAAGGATGTCTTTCCTTAAGTAAGGACACCAAAACTGTATGCAGTATTCCAGGTGCGGTCTCACCAATACCTTGTACAACTGAAGCAATACCTCCCTATTTTTATATTCTATCCCCCTAGCAATGAAAGCCAACATTCCATTTGCCTTCTTAATCACTTGCTGCACCTGCATACTAACCTTTTGAGTTTCGTGCACCAGGACCCCCAGATCCCTTTGCACTTCAGTACTCTCCAGTTTCTTGCCATTAAGATAATAAATTGCTCTAGGATTTTTCCTGCCAAAGTGCATCACCTCACACTTTCCAGTGTTGTATTCCATCTGCCAAATCTCTGCCCACTTACTTAGCCTGTCTATGTCCCCTTGCAGGTTTTTTATGTCCTCCACACTCACTACTTTCCCTCCCATCTTTGTATCATCTGCAAATTTTGATATGTTACACTTGGTCCCTTCCTCCAAATCGTTAATATAGATTGTAAAGAGTTGGGGACCCAGCACTGACCCCTGTGGAACACCACTAGTTACTGATTGCCAGTCTGAGAATGAACCATTTATCCCAACTCTTTGCTTTCTGTTGGATAGCCAATCCTCTATCCATGCCAGAATATTACCCCCAATCCCGTGATTTTTTACCTTAAGCAATAATCTTTTGTGTGGCACCTTGTCAAATGCCTTTTGGAAGTCTAAATACACTACGTCCACTGGTTCCCCTTTATCCACTCTATATGTTACTTCCTCAAAGAACTCCAGCAAATTTGTCAAACATGACTTCCCCTTCGTAAAACCATGCTGACTTTGTCCTATTAAATTATGATTATCCAAATGTCCTGTTACTGTTTCCTTAATAATGGACTCCAAAATTTTACCTACCACAGATGTTAGGCTAACCGGTCTATAGTTACCAGCCTTCTGTCTACTGCCCTTTTTAAATAAGGGTGTTACATTAGCAGTTTTCCAGTCTGCCGGGACCTCAGCGGAATCCAGGGAGTTTTGAAAAATTATTACCAATGCATCTACAATCCCTACCGCCACTTCCTTCAAGACTCTAGGATGTAAGCCATCAGGTCCAGGTGATTTATCCGCCTTGAGTCCCATTATTTTACCGCTGTATACCATTAACATTTACATTTTGAAAACTGAACTGTTCTTTTAAAAGACCTCATGAAAGCGTTCAATTTGTACACATATATCAATTAGATTTTTTTATTTCAAAATAGCTTGCTCATTTGTTGGTTCCTTCTTACACTCAGTCGGAAATTTTAACTTCCCAAAATAAAACGACTTCTGTATTTTTCTGAGGTGTTAAAAGGCAAATTGTTCAATTTCCTCACAAACTAACATCCAAACAAACTGTTAAAACCTTATTGGCAGCAGACAATTGCGTTCACTCTCAAGGTACTTAAATAGAAACAAAATATTAACAGTTTCTAATGCACTACATCTTCATTGTGTATCCAACTTCGTCATGCTCCAGTGTTTCCCCGAGTCCAATGAATGGATAGTACAGCAAAGATCCATTTTCTCCCTAATTGTGTCAAAATAACATGATGGTCAAATGACTAGTACATACAACAAACAAAAAAGGCGCCACTATATTTACAACTTCTACTTTGTTTTGTAATCTCCTGCTTGGGAGGTAGGAGACAGAGAGTGGGGACAAAAGGTACTCAAATTGGGAGAAATTGACGCGGACTGTTCCCCAGGCATATGTTCTGGGGCCTCAACATTTAACAATATTTACTAATGACTTCGATGTGAATATCCAAGTTTTCAGATGCTGCTACGATAGGCATGGCAAAAAGTATTTTCGATGGGTACAGGAATTTTAAATGGGACACAGACAGATTAAGTGAGTGAGCAAAAAATTGGCAAATGGAGATCAATCTGAGCAAAGGTGAGGTCGTCTGCTTTGTACCCAAGAATGATAAATCAGACTATTTTCTAAATGGTGAAAAACATAGGAACAGGATTAGGCCATTCAGGTCAACGACCATGTTTATTAAATGGCCTGAACATTTTAATCAGCATTTTTCTCAGTAAGTGAAATTATGAATGTCTAAGATAAAGGATTAAACATTTTTTAAAAATCACACATTTTGAGATAACATGATTCAATTCATACAATGAGTTTTTTTGCACCTTCATTCAAGATTTTACTCAACATTCCTTAACATCTCCTAAAAGCGTAGCCTTGGGCTTTTATTTTTGTCAAACTCGCAGGATGCATCAGCATTGTTCAGTCAGCTGTACTAAAGGAATATTTTTCTTCAGCTTCTAGCAATTACTGCTCAACTAATTTGAAGAAAAACTGGAGGACAAATTTGAAAAGGCTCATTAAGATAATTTTTATATTGAGGGAGTTGAACACAGGCTATCTGTGGCCCTGCCTGTGTCTGAGTGACAAAACATGAGTACTACTTCCATAACTGTGGTAGCATTTGAAAAGTATTATACGGAGAATTAGTGTTGTGTTTGTGTTAGAGAGAGAGAGAGAATCTTCCCTCAAGTTAATATTAAAGTTTCATAAATATTTTATTTTGAAGCTAGCAAGTTATCTCATCTATGTTTCGTTGACTGAAAAGCCTGATGCGAATTGCATAAACCTGTGATACAGAGAGCAGAGACAGATTGAGAGAAAGGCAGAGAGAGTGCATCTCCTGATTCAATTTGACCGTTTTAAAAGTTCAGTTTGGAAAGCAAATAATTTTTTTTTGAGAAAAACGGATAGAAAGGGATGGTAGGGTGAGGAGAAGAGGAAAATGGTTAGAGAGTGAAGGGCTCTGGCCCCACACTATCCACCTTTGTGAAAGCAAGTGGGAGTTGTGGGATGAATGGAGATTTAAAAGTAAGGTAAATGAAAGTGTGGGGAGGATACAGTATTCAAAAAGGAAGAAGCAGAGATAGTGCTGGGAGTGAGAGGTTGGTGGAAAGGGGAGTAATGAGAAGGTGAATAGGTTAGCGATGCTACGGCAGTGAGGGGATGAGTTAAGCTTTAATGATTGTGAATGTTGTCACTGAACGTCACATTTTCCCTGCAACTGCATTCTAAATGCATCACCCTGCAATCTTTCACAAAAGGAAAGGGTTCCACTCCCTGAATGTGCCGCTTGCTTATGACCACAGGCAGCGCATCAGGAAGGGCTCTGTCCTATTTCTGGTAGCATTCATGATCTATTCTTTATCCTGCCCTCAGTTTGGCCTTTATTGAATGCAGGCCATCAGGTCACAGGCTAGTTACTGGGTGACAAGATGTATCTCTCTAGACGTGCCTCAGGACTCCTGGCAATAATTCTTCAGGGCAGTGTCCTAGGCCTATTTCAGCTGCTTTATCAAGACCTGTTCACTTCCTTGTTACAGATAATGAAGCAGTCCGTGCCCGAATGCAGCAAGACCTGGACAACATTAGGTTTGTGTTGATAAGTGGCAAGTAACATTCCTTTAAAAAGGGTTTCGGGCATCTTTGCAAATAAAAAAAAATGGAAGCAGCAGACTTGTTGAATAATTACATTGTTTCAGTCTACACAGTAGAAGAAGCGGATAATGCACTTGTCTCAGCCGTGGCTCAGTTGAGAGCATTCTTACCTCTGAGTGAGAAGATTGTGTGTTCAAGTCCCACTCCAGAGACTTGAGCACAAACATCTCGGCTGGCAGTCCAGTGCAGTACTGGGAGAGTGAGGCACTGTCTAGGTGCTGTCTTTCAGTTGAGATGTTAAGCAAAGGCCCCAACTGCTCTCTCAGCTTGTCAGCAGGGATGGCACTATTTCAAAGAAGAGCAGGTAAGTTGTCCCCGAAGTCCTGAACAATATTTTTCCTTCAATCATATTATTAAAACAGATTATATGGCCATTGTAACATTGCTGTCTGTGGGAGCTTTCTGTGTGCAAATTTTCTGCTGCTTTTCCTACATTCCAACAGTGAATACACTTCAATAGTACATCATTATCCTTTTTGGACGTCGAGAGGTATTGAAAGGCCCTGTAAAAATGAAAATCTTTCTTCATACTTTCCAGAGAAACTAATAATTGTTTCCATGCTGTAAATTCCATTTTACTCAAGGAATCATAGAACGATGCAGCACAGAATGATGCCACTCGACCCTACATTCCTGTGCCGGCTCTTTGAAGGATCAATCCGATTACACCCTTTTCGCTGCAATTTGCCCATGGCCCTGCAAATTTTCTCCTTCAAGTAAGGACCCATGCATCAGAATAATTCTATGTAAAAAGTTCCTCTCCGCAAAACATGGTCTGGATTGTAGTCAATGGGCCTTAGTTAATTTGCGTTTTTTTCAACGAACAGCTTATGTCAAAGTCCCCAAATCCTGGGTCGCACAGAGTCTTTCTCTAAATGCCTCTGCAGAACAAAACAGCTGCCATTTCCTTTCTACAGTTTAACGGTTGGAATGCGGTTAGTCAGAAGGAAGTCCAGACGTCGTGGCCACTGTTGCTGTGAAAGAGGTTGTGTAAACTGGACTTTCTCCGCTTCTTATCTCAACATGTCAGTCTTCCCTGGATGATATACTGATATTGATTTGTCGGAGCATTCCGGTAAGCTTGCACGGTCTGCAGAGGTCACACAAAAACACTTTGAAAGTTAACTCTTGCAAATGTACACTCAATCGTCACATATTTATTGTACAGCAGTGTTTCTATGGCCCTGAATTTGCAGTTGATAAGAGAGTACGCTTTCATACTGCCTTTGAAAATGAACACAACTTCAGGACTTCCCCCATGCGGTCTGTCAATGACAGCTCCGAGACTGGCTGCGCTGTGCCCCCAACCCCACACCCAAAGAGCTGGCAAGCATTGCTGATCATCTTCCAACATTCGATGGAATCTGGAACTGCACAAATGGATTGGAGGGTAGCTAATATTAGCCATTATTCAAAAACGGAGGTAGAGAGAAAGCGGGGAATTACAGAACGGTAAGCCTGACATCGGTAGTGGGGAAAATGCTAGAGTCCATTATAAAGGATGTAATAGCTGAGCACTTGAAAAACAGTAACAGGATCGGAAAAAGTCAACATAGATTTACAAAAGGTAAATCGTGCTTGACTAATCTACTGGAATATTTTGAGGATGTAACTGGGAAAATAGATGATGGTTAACCAGTAGATGTGGTGTATTTGGACTTTCAAAAGGCTTTCGATAAGGTATCGCATAAGAGATTAGCGTGTAAAGTTAACGCATATGGGATTGGGGGCAAGGTATTGACTTGGATAGAGAACTGGTTGGCGGACAGAAAGCAGAGAGTAGGAATTAATGGGTCTTTTTCCGAGTGGCAGGCAGTGGCTAGTGGGGTACCGCAGGGTTCGGTCCTTGGACCACAGCTATTCACAATATACATTAATGACCTAGATAAGGGAACTAAATGTAATATCTCTAAGTTTGCAGATGACACAAAGCTGGGTGGGCGTGTGTGCTGCGAGGATGATACCGAGAAACTCCAGGATAATTTGGACAGGTTGGGTGAGTGGACAGAAGCGTGGCAGATGCAATATAACGTGGATAAACGCGAGGTTATCCACTTTGGTGTCAAAAACAGAAAGGCAGACTATTATCTGAATGGCAATAGATTGGGAGAAGGGGAAGTGCATCGAGACCTGGGTGTCCTTGTGCACCAGTCGCTGAAGGTATGCATGTAGGTGCAGCAGGCGGTGAAGAAGGCAAATGGTATGTTGGCCTTCATAGCGAAAGGGTTTGAGTATAGGAACAGGGAGGTCCTGCTGCAGTTGTACAGGGCCTTGGTGAGACCACACCTTGAATACTGTGTGCAGTTTTGGTCGCCTTATCTGAGGAAGGATGTTCTTGCCATGGAAGGAGTTAAGCGAATATTCACAAGCCTGATACCTGGGATGGCAGGAATGACACATGAGGAGAGATTGGGTCGATTGGGCTTATACTCGCTGGAATATAGAAGAATGAGAGGGGATCTCATCGAAACATATAAAATTCTGACAGGTCTGGACAAACTAGATGCAGGAAGAATGTTCCCGATGGTCGGAGAGTCCAGAACCAGGAGTCATAGTCTAAGGATAAGGGGTAAGCCATTTAGGACAGAAATGAGGAAGAATTTATTCACCAAGAGACTGTTGAACCTGTGGAATTCTCTACCACAGAAGGTAGTTGAGGTCAAGTCATTAAATATATTCAAGAATGAGTTAGATAAATTTCTTAAAGCTAAAGGTATCAAGGGATATGGGGAGAAGGCAGGTAAAGGGTACTGAGTTTGGATGATCAGCCATGATCTCATCGAAAAGCAGTGCAGGCTCGAGGGGCCGAATTGCCTACTCCTGCTCCTATCTTCTATGATTCTATGTTTCTATGAAATCTCGTACATCATTGAAACTAATGAAAACTTCGGTTCTTCCGTAGTAAATATGCTGTTAATTTCCCAACTAAAAGTTAGACACAAAGGGTTTAAGTGTAACCGGGGTTTTAACTGCGTATTGTCTGCTAAACAGAAGTTAAGGGCATGGACAACTAATTTTAATTATGTGCAGTGCGGAATTTGGCCATTTTAATAAAATATAACATTTTTAAGAAACTTTTCAACGATTGTATTTTATTAAGTTGCTGCATCTTTAATTTAGGTTTGCCTTCTCCCCACGTGAGAGCCCCAATCTTCCTTTTGCTCGCTCCAACCATTTTAAAAAGATGGAATTTTAAGAGCTTACTCACTTCCTTGTTCGCTGTCAGTGAGAATTCTGAATTTTGATTGGCTGCTTTACGTCGCAGCAGTTCCATCAAGGGGATACTATTAAGTTCCGTTGAATTAAGTTCAAGATCGGAAAACCGGAAATTCCCGACACAAGGATTGTGAGATCCTTGTGTGGAGCATACTTCGGGGACATCAGCGAAAACCTTCACTTCACTGCTGACAGCAAATTCAGTGCCTCTGTTTTAAGTGAGAGGAACCTCTTCCCAATAATTGTGGTCGAGTCACTCCTCTCTCATGTCCTTTATTTGCCTTCGCTGTCTGCAATCAGCCTCTGTTTCTTAACTACATTTATACACTGCTATAAAAACACTAAGCATTTGTTTTTTTATTATCTGCTAGCCCTTTTTACTGTCTCCCATTTCGACCATCTAATTTCCCGTTGCAATTATTTTACTTGCTGTGCCAAGAGAGAGTCTAACCACCGCCCCTTGAAATTCAATGTGATAAGCTCGCCGAATCCCCCACCATCAACATCCTGGGGGAGTCACCATTGACCAGAAACATAACTGAAGCAGCCACATAAATATTGTGGCGACAAGAGCAGGTCAGACGCTGGGTATTCACCAGCGACTGTCTCACCTCCTGACTCCCCAAACCCTTTCCACCATCTACAATGCACAAGTCAGGAGTGAGTTGGAATACCCTTCACTTGCCTGGATGAGTGTAGCTGCAGCGACACTCAAGAAGCTCGAAACCATCCAGAAGAAAGTAGCCCCTTGATTGATTCCCATCCACCACCTTAAACATTCATTCCATCCACCACCGGCGTACTATTGCTGCAATGTGTACCATCTACAAGGTGTCTCTGCATCAACTCGCCTAGGTTTCTTCGACAGCACCTCCCAAACCCGCGATCTCTACCTTCTAAAAGGAGAAGGGCTGCAGGCACATGGGAATAACACCACCTCCAAGTTCCTCTCCAAGTTACACACCATCCTGACTTGAAAGCATATTGCTGTTGTTTTATCGTCGCTGGGTCAAAATCCTGGAACTCCCTCCCTAAAAGCACTATGGGAGTACTTTCACCACACGGGCTGCAGTGGTTCAAGAAGGGGCTTCACCACCATCTTCTCAAGGGCAATTGGGATGGGCAATAAATGCTGGCCTTGCCAGCGCCGCCCACATCCCAGGAACGAATAACAAAGTTATATCTGATCGTCGCATGTTGTCAAAGCAGTTGCAAAAGTACAATGTATATCGTCTATTTTCGCTTGATGTAGAATTAACTACACCCCAGTGCTTCATCCATGACAGTAATGAACTGATCTGATCGGCACATTTCACTCCAAATAGTATTGCTTCTAGTTGTGTGTGTTTTCTATACATGAGCAGGGCAATTTTGACGCAGTGACCTTTTGCCGTACACTTGCAGATTCTTACTATTCATGTAAAAGACAACACATTTTTTAAGTTTGTTGTTTGCTACTCTGTCTCTTTCGAAATAATTCTTATCATCCATTGCTCTGCATGGTTGGGCTTCAGCTCTTCTAATCTGATAGAGGAGGCCGTGAATAAAAACTCGATGTCAAGGGCAGTGAAGTGTACGGTGATCAGCACAGGAAGATTATTTCTTTGTTAAAATTCAATTCTGTACAACATTAACATTTACATATTGAAAGCACAACTGATTTTTTAATACCTCATGAAAGCGTGCAGATTTTACAACATATCAATTATAATTTTTGCGAAATAGCTTGCTCATTTGTTGGTTCCTTCTTTCCCTCAGTCGGAAATGTTAACTTCCCAAAATGAAAGAAGTTCTGTATCTATCTGAGCGTGTTAAAATGCAAACTGTTCAATTTCCTCAGCAACTAACACGCAAACAAAATGTTAAACCCTTATTGGCAGCGGATAGTTTCATTTAATCTCAAGCTACGCTAAATAGAAACAAAAAAAATAATAGTTTCTAATGCACTACATAGTTATTGTATTTCAAACTTCGTAATGCTCCAGATTTACCCGAGTCCAATGAATGGATAGTTCAGCACAGTTAAATTTTCTCTCCAAATTTGTCAAAATAAATCTATTGCTAAATGACGAGTACACACAAAAAACAAAAAAGCCTCCTGTACACTTTCAACTTCTCCTTTGTTTTGTAATCTCCTGCTTGGGAGCTCGGAGATAGAGAATGAGGATAAAGGTCCTCAAATTGGGAGGAAGTGACGAGGACTGTTCGCCAGGCATAGGTTCTGGGGCCTCAACGTTGAACAATATTTACCAACGACTTGGATGAAGGAACAGAGCGGTGAATATCCAAGTTTGCAGATGCTGCTAGGATAGGCGGGGCAATACGTGGTGTCGATGGGAACAGGAATTTTAAAAGGGGAATAGACAGATTAAGTGAGTGGGCTAAAGTATGGCAAATGGAGTTCAATCTCAGCAAAGGTGAGGTCATCTACTTTGGACCCAAGATGGATAAACAGGTGTATTATCTTATTGGTGAAAAACATAGGAAAAGGATTAGGCCATTCAGCCCACCGAGCTTGTTCATTAGAATGATACCGGGAGTTAGAGGATCGATGTGATC
Source organism: Squalus acanthias (assembly GCA_030390025.1). Lineage (NCBI taxonomy): Eukaryota > Metazoa > Chordata > Chondrichthyes > Squaliformes > Squalidae > Squalus > Squalus acanthias. Next base: position 4,688,470 of record CM059453.1, read on the forward strand.
ATGGCTGACCTGTACCTAACTCCATCCTCTCGCCTTTACTCCATATCCCTTAACACCCTTGGCTAGCAAAATTCGATCGATCTTAGGCTTACAATTATTAATTGAGCTGGCAGCTACCGCTTTTTGTTGGTGAGAGTTCCACATTTCTACCACTGTTTCTTTGAAGAACTGTTTCCTAATTTGTCTCCTGATGGCGTGCCTCTCATTGTAAGATCATATCCCTAGATCCTAGACTCCCCCACCTGCGGAAAAATGTTCTCGCTATCTACCCTATCGTTTCCTTTCAAAATTAAATAAATCATTCAAATGACCTCTTAACCTTATAATTTTTAGGGAATACAAACGTAGTTTATTTAATCTCTCCTCATAATTTAATCCTTGGCGCATTGGTAACATTCTGGAGAATTGGTGCTGTACTCTTTCCAAGGCCAGTATATCCTTTAAATAGTTCGGTGCCCACTACTGTACACAGTACTCCAAATGTAGTCTGAACCAGGAACGGTAGAGGAACAAAGAGATTTGGGAGTCCAGGTACACAAATCATTAAAAGCTAGTAACCAGGTACAAAAAGCAAACAAAATGTTGAATAGAATGTTCACGTTATCGCAAGGGGGATGGAATAAAAAGGGAGAAAGTCATGCTTCATTTGTATGGCGCATTGGGCAGACACCATTTAGAGTACTGCCTTCTGTTTTGGGCACCAGACCTCAGGAACGATATATTGGCTTTGGAGTTAGTGCAGCGCAGATTCATCAGAATGATACCGAGGGTTAGAGGGTTATATTATGACGACAAGTTGAATAACATTATCTGCAATTCCCTTTAGAATAGAAGTTAGATGGTAACCTTATCGAGGTGTTTCAAATGTTAAACGGATAGGATATGGTAGATAGAGAGAAACTACATCCTCCGGTGGGGGATATCAAAAACAAAAGGACATAAACTTAATTTTTTTAAATAATTCGGGATATACAATGGTGTCTAAAGAGACCACCATTTATTGTTCATCCATATTTGCGCTTGAAAAAATGGTGGTGGTGAGCCTTCTTTTTGAACCGCTGCGTTCAATGTGGTGAAGATGCTCCTAAATGGCCAACATCGTAACCTGAGAACATGATCCCTGGTTCTACAATCTCCAGACAGTGGAAACAACCTCTCAGAATCTACTCTGTCAAACCCTCTACAAACGTTATACATTTCAATGGGTAATTTCAAGACCGTAATGAGTTCTGGAGCCGAGTGGTCCTAGCAGAACCCAAACTAAGCATCGATGAGCAAGTTATTGCTGAGACCACACCTGGAGTACTGTGAAGAGTCTTGGTCTCCTTATCTAAGTAAGGATATACTTGCCTTGGAGGCGGTGCAACGAAGTTTCACCAGATTGATTCCTGGGAGGAGACGGCTGTCCTATGATGAGAGATTGTGTAGAATGGGACAACACTCTCTGGAGTTTAGAAGAATGAGAGGTGATCTCATTGAAACATACAAGATTCTGAAGAGGATTGACAGGGTAAATGCTGAGTGGTTGTTTCGCCTGGCTGGAGTGTCTAGAACTACGGGGCATTGTCTTAGGATAAGGGATAGGCCATTTAAGACAGAGATGAGGAAGAATTTCTTCACTCAGAGGGTTGTGAATCTTTGAAATTCTCTGCTGTGAATGCTAAGTCTTTGAGTATAATCAAGGTAGAGATATATAGATATTTGGACTCTAGGGGAATCAAGTTAGATGGAGATCGGGCGGGAAAGTGGAGTTGAGGTCCGTGATCAGACTTGAACTAATTGAATGTCGTCGCAGGGTATAGGGGCCGCATGGCCGACTCCTGCTCTGAATTCTTATCTTCTAAACATTAGTGGAAGATTTCCTCCTTGGCATGTGCACATAAAGCGGTTGTTGTGGATCGGCAACCTATTATATACTCCTGGGCCTTTTGGAAGTAAATACTAGGCGGTTTTGAAAATGAGCGGTCCATGCCCAGCGCCAGTTTAATGCCCGGGTGGAAAATTGCATGTCTACCCAACAGGTGTTCTTTCCTAACATCAACAAGCCCATAAAATTCATCTACCCAGGATGAAAGCTCTCACTCCACTTTTGGCTGAGAAAGAGCAGACTATCTTTATGTAACTGCTGATTTCTAATTATTGAATTATCTACATAACTAATTGAACATTAATGCGTTAAAAGATATAAGAAATGATTTCTTGCAACCTGCAGAGGGGAAAAGAGAGGAGTCCATGATATAGAGGAGCCATAGGAGACGAATGAAGAGCATTACAGGGAGGTAATTTGAGACGCTGGGACCTAGATGACTGAAGGCATTATTACCAATGGTGGGATGAAGGGAGGGAAGAAGGCACAAAAGTCGGATGAATGCAAACCCATTGGTCGGGGTGAGGAGGGGTGCAGAGTTAGACAAAGTTTCAGAAATAGGGAGGGGTGAGGCAATGAATCGATCTAAATACCAGGATGAAAATTTCTAATTGGATGACTTAGAGACAATATCGATTAGGTGGTTAGGGGACATTGTTGGTAATAGATTCATGTCAGAGATGGCCTCGCTAGCGGTTGTGAACCTGGAAGTAGAGAGGACAGGTTAGATGGCAAGGTGGAGGGTAGAAATGTATATAAGTGAGTGAGTTTATATGGAGGGAGAGGTTTTGTGAGGACAGAAGTGGAGTGTATCAGAGGCGAGAGGGCAAGGTGACTTAAGATAGAATGTGAAATCTTGAATATGAGGAACTGCTTAGTAGACAGATTCAGAGAGGATTTTCTCAGGGAGAAATTCGAGATGGGGCTGGGAGTGGCAGATAATAATTATTTTAAAGGAAAGGTGAGAGAAGTATCTTGCAGCAACATCTTCTTGAATTAATGTTCTTTCTGTTGAAGCCAGTCACAAACCATTATTACCCTTCGAGTCACCAATAGAGTTAACGTCTGTGGAAATAAAATTATGGGAAAAAATGATTCTAAGTATGTATGTACAAATTCAGTGAAATATGCTGCATTTGGGAAATAGCAACAGATTTCATTGCTGATGTGAAACGGCAATCTATGCTCCTTCAAGATTGCAGTGGGATGTTGGGCGTGAAATATTGCACAAAACGGCTGAATTCACTGGGAATGAAGATGAGAGATATGCTCAAAAAGTAAAATGTGCTTGACTGTTGTAAATTTGAGTAATTAAAGATTTTTTTTGCGTGATGCCCACTTGGAATGCATGGCTATTACAGGACAGATGGAATGTCTTCTTAAAATATATGTAGAAAATAGCGGCTCTCCAGTTGCTCAGCAGTGGATTGATTTGAGTAGAAGAGTAGAGTTTCAAAGTAAGATAGAGGGGTTTCAGCACCTATCATTCCTTATCGCTAAAGATACAGACCAGGCTAGATAATGGGGTATGTGAAAGGTAAAAGACATCTGTCGTAATTCGTGGGAAGTTTGTTTGTGTAAAGGTTCTCAGAGAAAAGCTCATTCAGAAAATGGGAGGGAATCATAGACCGTACAATTGATGTCAGGTATTAGCAACAAGAATGGTGAGATAGCCAAAGCAACAACAGGTTGCAAAGTATTTTGAGGGGAGAAAAAGTTATAAATAAACAGTTACTGATCACGGGAGGCAGCGCGAAATCAGAGGAATAGAAACTTCAGTCAACAGAACACAGGAAGCCTGAGAAAAGAGAGCATACGCAGTCACCCAGTGGGCTATCTACTGGGGTTACAAGGAACGGATTGCGACTATCATCTTGTTAAGTATTACTTGTTTGTACTGGATGTAAAGTGCTTAATACATCTGTTATACTTATACACAATATACCTGTACCAGGAGTGGTCTGTTAAAGTCAGGGACAAGTTAAATATACATTACGGATCTTACAGATCTCACGATCTTACACTAGTCTTCCCCATAAGTGAAGTCTCTCATCCCTGGTACCATTCTGCGTAATCTCCTCTGCAACTTCTGCAAGGCCTTGACATCCTTCTTAAAGTGGGGTGCATTTAATAGCGATATAAATGCAAGTTTAAAGTACCGACCTTAGGATGGCACAAATGGTTGATATATTTACTGCATGAATGCTGATGAAAATGGATAATGATGTGTTTAATACAGTTCCAGATAATTGGCTAACGATTCCAATTCAATCATAACACCGAAGAGGGAGATAGATAAACAGTTCAAGAAACATTTGAAAATGTATGGGGAAATAGAAGTGACACTGAAGCCCCAAAAGGATGCAGGTTGTGGATTTAAGATAATGACATACAAGCTATTTCCGGGGATCGACTCGATAGCGCCATTGTGAAGCGAGCAGCCATACAGGCCGAACAGCCATAAGGAGTGTACATGATTCTGATTACACTATCCAAGAATTACGTACATTAGACGTCATGTTGCATTATGTATGTACTTACCATATGCAGTTACCTGTATGGAAGCATTGTTACCTTTTTTAGTTATGTTGTTATTAACCTGACAAGTATAATTCCCATCATAATTCGAGCTTATTGAGTCAATCCTGTAAGTTTGTCCTGTCTTTAATAGATTGGTTCCATTATACCATTCATATGCTCCAACTGGGACTGATAGGGCAGAACAATGAAATGTAAGAGCTTTCCCCAGTTCTACCCAAACTGACCCTGGGGGTGCAATAATGACGTTCTCTGGCCCATCTGCAAGATATTCAAGAAAATGTGTTTTTTGTATAACTAAAATAATCACTAGTATTTAATACAAACTAATGCTGTTGGCACCCTGCATACTTACAATTAATTTGCAGGATGGTGTCTCCAGAATCGCTGCTAAAATCACTGCTTGCATTACATTTGTATGTTCCTGAATCGTTTCTGTTAACACTGATTATAGTCAGTGTAACATTGTCTGGAGATGTTATTATTCTGTCATTATCCTGGATAGCTCGGTTATTCTTAAACCAAATCCGTGACTGTACAAAGCCCGAGGCGTTACAAGTCAGTAAAATAGTATCGATGTTTTCTACTGGTTTTGAATTGTTGTCCGATAAAATGACGTTAGAAATTGGTTCTGTAAATAAAATTAAACGGGAAACGCGGTTACATCATTTTCTACATGAGCTGGAACAAAACGCTAATTAAGTAATTTCACATGCAAACATCAAGAGGGTGAAATTCATTTGGGTGGGGATGCACAACGGGCGGTGTCACATCTGGCGCCACCTTCCCGTCCGAAATTGAAGTCAATAAAACTGATTATTGGAGGGGACAAATAACAGACGCTAGATGCAAAACCGCCCATTTTGCTTCCCCGTCCAATTACTTTTGAAAATTCCTACTGAATCTGCTTTCACCACCCTTTAAGGCAGTGCATTCCATATCATAAAAATTCTCTGTGTAAAAATAATTCTCATCGCCGCCGGTTCATTTGCCAATTATCTTAATCTGTGTCCTTTGGTTACAGACTCACCTGCCAGTGGAAGCAGTTCTCCCCATCAACTCTATCAAAGCCCATCATAATTTTGAAACCTGCGTTAAACTTCCCCTTAACCTTCTCTGCCCGAAGGAGAACAATCCCAACTTCTCTAGTGTAGAATAGAACTTATCTGCAGGATTTGATAATGTTTTAAATGTAATGCTTTTCTTAAAATTACTATGATATATAATAAGGTATTTAAGAAGCATAAAACCTCTGTTACAATATATATAACCTTAGTTAAAAAGACACAAGGTTGAGAAGTAAAGCATGATGGTAAAATTAAGCCAACATTATGTTAATTGCAAGAATAGTGCTAAAGTAGACATATTTTGTGTTATGTTAAAAGCAAGAAGCCAGTGAAAGACAAACATTAATTAAGTTTCAAAGTAAGATAGAGGGTTTTCAACACCTAACATCCCTTATCTCTGAAGATACAGACCAGGCTAGATAATGGGGTATGTGAAAGGCAAAAGACATCTGTCGTAATTCGTCGGAAGTTTGTTGTTTAAAAGTTCTCAGAGAAAAGCTCATTCAGAAAAAGGGAGAGAATCATAGACCGTACAATTGAAGGTCAGGTATTATCAACAACTATGGTGAGATAGCCAAAGCAGCTGCAGGTTGCCAAGTATTCTGAGGGGAGAAAAATGGATACATGAACAGTTATTGAACACTGGAGGCAGCGCGAAATCAGAGGAAGAGAAACTTCAGACAACAGAACACAGCAAGACTGAGAAAAGAGAGCGTTACGCAGTCACCCGGTGGGCTATCTTCTGGGGTTCCAAGGAATGGATTGCAAATATCATCTTGTTAAGTATTACTTCTTTTTACTGGATTTAAAGTGCTTAATAAATCTGTTATACTTATAAACAATATACCTGTACCAGGAGTGGTCTATTATAGTCATGGACAAGTTAAATATAAATTACGGATCATACAGATCTCACGATCGTACACTAGTCACTCCACATTAGTGAAGTGTCTCATTCCTGGTATCACTCTGTTTAATCTCCTCTGCAACTTCTGCGAGACCTTGACATGCCTTCTGATATTCTGAAATTATATCTCACAAAAACTGTTCATCAGTTGTCAGATCATGTTCTTGATGGATAAGGAGAGAGAGAAAGAGAGCGAGACAGAGAGAGAGAGGACAGATAGACAATTAGTGATATAAGGAAACGGCTGCATGCATTTGGTACAGCAAAGGCTATGGGCACTGAAAACATAACGGCTTCAGTGCTGAAGACTTCTGCTCCAGAACTAGCTGCGCCTCCAGCCAAGCTGTCCTTGTACAGCTACAACACTGGCATCAACCTGACAAAATGGAACATTGACCAGGTATGTCTTCTCCACAAAAAGCAGGACAAAACCAATCCAGTCAACAATGCTATCAAGCGTCACTTATTCACCAATTACCTGCTCACCCATGCTCAGTTTGGAGACCAAGTAAAATTGAATTCAATGGTAATCGGCGGGAAATCTGCATTGGCTCGAGTCATACCTCGCACGATGGAAGAGGTTTGTGGTTGTTGGAGGCCAATAATCTTAGCCCCAGGATTTTGCTGCAGCAGTTACACAGGGCAGTGTCCTAGGCCCAAGCATCTTCCTCTGCTTCATCAATGACCTTCTCTCCATCATAAGGTCAGAAGTGGGGATGTTCGCTGATGATTGTGCAGTGTTCAGTTCCATTCCCAACTCCTCAGATAATGATGCAGTCCATCACCAGGCCTGGCCTGATAAACAACAATTAATATTCACGCCACCGAAGTGCCAGACAATGACCAACTGCAACAGTAGAGAATATAACCACCACCCCTTAAAATTTAACAGCACTACCATCGCACTATCCCCTACCATCAACATGCTAGGTTCACAATTGACCAGAATCTTAACTGGAACAGCCACATCAATACTGTGGCTACAAGAGCAGTTCAGAGCCTGGCTATTCTGCAGCAAGTGACTCACCTGCTGCATGCCCAAATCCTTCCCATCATTATCAATGCACAACTCATGGACTACTCTCCACTTGCCTGGATGAGTGCAGCTCCAACAATATTCAAGAAGCTCGACACCATCCAGGACAATGCAGCTGCTTGATTGGCACCCCATCCACCGCCTTAAACATTCACTCCTTCCACCACCGGCGTACAGTGGCTGCAGTGGGTACCATCTAAAAGATACACTGCAGCAACTCGCCAAGGCTTCCTCGACATCACCTCCCAAAGCCGCGACATCTACCACCCAGAAGAACAAGGGCAGCAGCCGCATAGGAACACCACCAACCCCAAATTCCCCTCGGAGTTACACACCATCCAGAGTTGGAAATATATCGTCGTCCCTTCATCGTCGCTGTGTCAAAATGCTGGAACTCCCTCCCTAACAGCACTGTGGGAGTACCTTCAACACACGGATTGCAGCTGTTCAGGAAGATGGCCCATCACCACCTTCTCAAGAGCAATTATGGATGGGCCATAAATGCTGGCCTTGCAAACGACGCCCACATCCCGTCATTGAAAAAAATAAGGTGGATAGTTAGACATGTAGGCAGATAGGCAGATTGATAGTTAGGCAGACAGACAGAGAGACAGACAAAATTCTCGACATAATGTTTATCAGCCATAAATAAACTTTTCAAAGTCTCAAAGTATACATAAAGAGAGAATGACAGGTAGTCATTTAATACCGGATTCTTGTGACCTGGACTGGGAGATTCACAACCACGCACCCATCTGCAAACTTGCTTCCCTCACCAACAACAATTAATTTTACATTGATCTCTGGATCGCCAATACATCGCAACTAACCATTCTAGGCTTAACGGCACAGGCCTGGTTCAAAATAGCTTCACCCTAGTACAGGTAAAATACATTGTCTATTTTATGTTGTAATAAATCTGTTATTCAAAAGATAGATATTGACCTGGATTTTTGGTGGGTTATGATGGTGAACTTTCATCATTCGTCATCATTACCCCTCTGAATCTGACTGCAAGTTCAGGATTTAGCACATGCGCATCTAAACGCAGAAATCCTGAAGTTGCGGTCGGTCATTCACTGTCCGACGCTGGCTGCGCTGTGGACCGCCCACCCCCCATATCCGTCAATCAGTTTATTAGGCTTTTCCACGCTCATATTGCTGTTAAGTACCCCATTAAATCTTCAGCGTTGTTGGAATTGGAGCAATTGTGGTTTTAACAGCATATTGATGGCTAAACAACCGTTCTGACCGTGAAAACTAAGTTTTGCATTTGTAGACTTTCAAAATTTTCCATTAGGATAAAAATTTAAAAAATGTCAAACTATATATATTTTTAATGTTTTTTCATGCTATTTCAGCTTCTACCTTATCCCCATGTGAAAGTCCCACTATTTATTTCAGTAACATTTTTTAAAAGTGCGGATAAGAGTTGCTTTTCTTTGCCTTCTTTGCTGTCTGTGAGTATTCTTGAATGCAATTGTCTGTTTAGACAGCTTGTTGAAGTCACAGCAGCTCTGCGAAGGGGATTCCCATTATACAGAGCTACAATGAATTACATAACATAAGAACATAACAAATAAGAGCAGGAGTAGGCCATTTGGCCTTTCGAGCCTGCTCCGTCATTCAATAAGATCATGGCTGCCCTTCGAGCTCATCTCCACTTTCCTGCACTATCCCCATATCCGTTGATACCCTTAATATTAAAAAATCTATCGTTCTCTGTCTTGAATATACTCAACGACTGAGCTTCCACAGCCCTCTGGGGTAGATAATTCCAAAGATTCACCACCCTCTGAGTGAAGAAATTTCTCCTCATCTCAGTCATAAATAACCAGCACCTTATTTCTGAGACTGTCACCCCTGGTTCTAGACTCCCCAGCCTGGGGACACATCCTCCCTGCATCTACCCTGTCAAGCCCTTTAAGAATTCTGTATGTTTCAATGAGATCACCTCTCATTTTTCTAAACTCAAGAGAATATAGGCCTAGTCTACTCAATCTCCCCACATAGGACAATCCTCCCAACCCAGGTATCGATCTAGTGAAACTTCGTTGCACACCCTCAATGACAAGTATATACTTCCTTAGGTAAGGAGAACAAAACTGTACACAGTTGCACGTCGAGAAAGGCAAACACCTCACCACGGACATCTCAAATCTCTGTGGGAAGTTTCATCGGGCCCAGCTGCAATCGCCTTTGCATCGCCTCTGACCGCAAATTGCGTGCCATTGCATATTTCAAACAAAGCAGAAAGACGAAGGTGCAGCGCCATGTCAACTCAAGATTCACATATTGTAAAATAGGAAAATGACCTTCAAACATCAAGAACTTTGCGCTAAGTATTTATCGAGCACTGGTTACAATATAGCAGGTGCTCAAAATAGAATATCAATATATCATGGCCCGAAAATTAGACCTAATACGCGAGAGTACGCACTGTGTACTCTCACGTTTTAGGTCTCCAATTGCCGGTTAATAACATGCACTGCGCATGCGCGGGAAACCGGCACTTCGTGAATTCAAAAGGGGGCGTTTCCTATGTGAACCGCGTGCGCGCTACAGGCTGCGCGCACGCAGTGCACTTAGTGCTTTGAACGCGCAGGTAAGCATGGAAGATTTTACACATAAAGAAAGGAGGCGTAAGACCCTCTTTTAACAAGGTAAGTAGTTAATTAAGTATTATTTTAAATTTTTTTCAACAGGTTTATCTTTTTTAGAGACTTTAAAGAAAGGTAAGTTTATTTGTATAACTTTTAAAAAGATTGAAAAAATTTTCAAAAATTTAATTTTTTGTTTAATGTGGTTAATTTATTTAACTATACTTATTTTATTAATGTGTTGGCATTTTTAAAATTTAATTGAGGTTTAGCTGTTCTTTTGGGTGGGTATAGTATTCATAGCTTTGACAGCCCTTGCTGTCAAAACTATGAATGAAAGATGGTGTGCTGCCATTGACTCTAACTGAATCACGTGATCCCAGAGCTCGCACGAACTAATTGCGTCTCTGGGTCACGCAAGCACTGCACAGCTGTAGCCTTGAAACTAAAGTTTGTGTGGGCCCGGAGGAAAAAGGTAGGCGCAGAGTGAGATATCGCGGGGAAGCCTTACCCCCGCGTGACCACCTTGTGTTTAATTTCTGGGCCCATATTTTAAGAACGGCATATAATCTGTGTCGGACCAGTTGTCCAAATGCTAAAAGCAGCATATTTATATATTGTATTTTGCAGTTGTCGAATGCCAAGCGGCTCTGCTTCCTGTCCCAGTGTGTTCCACTACTGCAGTGAGAAAGAAAGTCAGGCTGGAACTCAATAATTCGTTGCAATCAGCCAATCAGAGGCAAACAAAAGAAAGTTACATATTACATATGTAAATTACATCGAATGTACAGCACAAAAACAGGCCATTCGGCCCAACTGGTCAATGCCGCTGTTAATGCTCCACACGTGGCTCCTCCCACCCTTCTTCATCTCACCCCATCAACATATCATTCTAATCCTTTCTCCCTCATCTGGCTATCTAGCTTCCTCTTAAATGTAACTACGCTATTCGCCTCAACTACTCCGCCTGGTAGCTTCATTCTCACGACTCTCTGGGGAAGGAATTTATTGGATAAACTGCTTATTGATGAAAATCGCCTGACTAATATGCTTCCTTGCTGACATAGCGAGATTATTGTGCCTGCATTGGAATTTTTGTGATTCGTTGCCCATAAAAATCGCACGATTCACAGAACAATTACAGAATTTCATCCGTTATGCACGCGAAGTGGATTTTCAGCGGGGTTGCTTTATGAAAGCTCCACTGTGATTTTCTGTTCCGCTTTTAACTTCATTCGGCAGCAAAATGTTGCGCAATCCATATTTGCATCTGTTTAATTCCAGGGAAATAGATCAATTACCCGTTTATTCGCAAAATGTGTCCCCAGCTTTGCAAAAATGCCACGTGAAACGTTAAGGCATGGGTTTCTTTAAGGAGATGATTGATCCGCTGTGCGTTTGCAGCACTTTCTTGTTGCGTGCAAGAACAGATTTTTGTTGGCAATATTGTGAGGTGACAGCGAACTCATCTCATTCCTGGTAAAGTAACATTGTAGGATAAGAATGTCCGTGACTCGGCTATATTAATCAGCATTTCGATATCAAAAAAATCGATAGCAAACAGCTTATTAGCTAAATTATGGCACGGCGATAGTGATACTGGTTGCAGACTGTATTGTATTTTAGTTTTGTTCCTAAACTGTTGACAGACCTGGTGATGAATGACTTGTGACATGAAAACAATTAAAAAAGTTTATAAACAGATGTCTTCTCAAAAAAACTTTCACTTACCGAGTACATGCAGGATGATGGTTGCTGTTGCTTGACTGCCGGTGTTTGGAATCATGGTAACAGTGTACTCTCCACTGTCCGAAGCTGTCACTGACTTCAGCAGGAGCGATCCGTTCGGCAGGAATAACTCAGCCCGTGTTCTGTATTCATTACTTATATCACCAGTTGTTACGAGCCAGGCAGCGATATTTATCGACCCGAAGTCCCAGCTCCCTCCGTACAACTCAGCTGACGGCCGCACTGAAAAAAATGCGTCGCTTCCGACGGTCACATTTATCCGACTGTTTTCTGTATGTATAGTCAAAGCCTGGGGCTCAACTGGGGAAAGAAAATTACATTGAGGAGGAAGTAAAGAGAAACACACAAACTCGACACAGTATAGAGTTTTCTGAAGTGATACTAACATCATCTTTTGTATTTAAACTTGATTTTATATGACAATCGCTTGCTGCCTTTTTTCTGTAATCAATAAAAGAAATGATCCGAGAAAGTGATCCTCACCCGCAGATATCAATAAGCAAACAGTTACCGCGGTAAGTGGCAGTGTCACCATCCTGAGAGAGCAGCGCCAGTCCCTGTTACACTCGGTGACTGACCCGCTCTTTCTGGTGTACAGAACAGATCATTTGAGTCACTTACTGAAGCGGCAATGCTGATTGGATCGAGTGCTGTTCACATGACTGGAAACTCTTCCCACTGACGCCAATCTAAATGTTACATATTAATTGAAAATGATTGCAATACACTGTAAATGAGCGGAAGGATCGGGTTAACTTCAAATGCAGATCTTTGCTCTGAAATAAAAAGTAATTCGTACTTTTATGATCTGGAATGCAATGCCGGAATGGGTCGTGGAAGCAGATTCAATCGTAAATTTTAAAAGAGAATTGGATCAACACTTGAAAACAGGAAAGAAAATGCAGGGGTATGTTGAAAGATCAGGGGTATGAGACGAATTGGATAGCTCTTTCAAGGAGTCCGGCCGATTGGCCTCCTTCTGTGCAGTATGATGCTTTGATTGTTTTTCAGACACTGACAGGCCTACTGTGTATTTATAAACATTTGCTGTTTATATATCAGATATCCAGTTTTCCTGTCCCCTCAGAGGTATCCAGCACAGCTCCATATTATCAAGTTCGTCCCAACAGTGAACATTCAGCAGCGAGAGAATAAAAAATTCCCCCAAAGTTTCGGAGAGTCAGTAACTCGTGGTAGATTGGCAAAATCTGAAGTTAGAAGTTGTAGACAAAATACAATAGAATCTTTGATCTAAATTTTCACCAGTTAACGTGTAACTGGCTGATCGCCCACGGCGTTGCTGATCAAGTCTGCAGTGTTCAGGTGAAGCAAGGTTAGAAGGTGGGGTAGAATTGGACAGGGGCACATGCACAATTCAGTTTCGATTTTAATTTTATAGATTTTGTCCTTCATTTTACATAAAATTTGATATCGGTATCTCAGAAAAAAATCTTACTTTCCCATGTGCTCCCTGTCTACAAAACCTTAATTCCTATTGGCACTCGTCCTGTCACACATTTGTTTCAATGTTTTTACCATTATAAATTCCCACGGCCACATTCATAATGGAAATTGCCGATGTAAATTTAGCTTTTGCCCACAAATCGCTCAAGATGACATCTGGAGAAAAAAAAGGCCTGAAAATTTTAATCAGCATTTTACTCAGTAAGTGAAATTTTGAATGTCTAAGATAAAGGATTAAATATTTTTTTGAAATCTCACATTTTGAGATAACATGACTGAATTTATCAAATGAGTTTTTTTGCACATTCTTTCAAGATTTTACTCAAAATTCCTTAACATCTCCTAAAAGCGTATCCTTGGGCTTATACAATAGCAAAATACTGCGGATGCTGGAAATCTGAAATAACAACAGAACACTGATGAAGGGTCCCAGACCTGAAACGTTCACTCTGTTTCTCCACGGATGCTGCCTGGCCTGCTGAGTATTTCCAGCATTTTCTGTTGTTCCTTGCGCTTATATTTTTGTCAAACTCTGGTATCGAATCTCCCAGGATGCATCAGCACTGTTCAGTCAGCTGTACTACAGGAATATTTTTTATCTAGCTTCTAGCAGTTACTGCTGAATTAATTTGAAGAAAAACTGAAGGACAAATTTAAAAAGGCTTATCAAGTTAATTTTTATATTGAGGGAGTTAAACATAGAGAGAGTCTGTGTGTGCCTGCCTCTGTGTGAGTGGCAAAAAATGAATACTAATTCCATAACTGTGGTAGCTTTTGAATTATATTTTATCAACTTCAAAAAATATTATACGGAGCATTAGTTTTGTGTGTGTGTAAGAGAGAGTTAGAGTCTTTCCTCAAGTTAACATTAAAGTTTCAAAAATCTTTCATTTTGAATCTAGCAAGTTATCTCATCCATGTTTCGTTGACTGAAAAGACCGATGCGAATTGCTTAAACCTGTGAAACAAGGACCTGAGACAAATAGAGAGAAAAGCAGATAGAGTCGATCTCCTGATTATAATTTGACCTTTTTTTAAAGTTCAGTTTGGAAAGCAAATAAAAAAAATTGTGATGAAAACAGATAGAAAGGAACAGTAGGGTGAGTAGAAGAGGAAAATCGGTTGAGAGTGAAGGGCTCTGGTCGCACACTATCCACCTCTGTGGAAGCAAGTGGGATTTGGGGAGTGAATGGAGATTTAAAAATAACAACAGCGGAGAGGAAACAGTATTCAAAAAGGAAGAAGTAGAGAAAGTGATGGGAGTGAGAGGTTTGTAGAAAGGGGAGTAACGAGAAGATGAGTAGGTTAGCGATGCTAGGGCAGTGATGGATTGAGTGAAGCATTATTGTTTGGGAATGCTGTCACTGAAGGCCACATTTTCCCTGCAACTGGATTCTAAATGCTTCCACCTGTCATCTTGTTCAAAAGGAAGGGGTTCCACTCCCTGCATGTGCAGCTTTATTATGACCACAGGCAGCGGACCATGAAGGGTTCTGCCCTGTTTCTGGTAGCATTCAGGATCTGTTCTTTATCCAGTTCTCGGTTCGGCCTTTGGTTCGACCTTTATTGTAACCAGGCCATCAGGTCATAGGCTAGTTACTGGGTGACAAGGTGTATCCCCTCTAGACGTGCCTCATGAATTCTGTCAATAGTTCTTCAGGGCAGTGTCCTAGGCCTATCTTCAGCTGCTTTATCAAAGACCTGTTCACTTCCATTTTACAGAGTAGTACGTGCCCGCATGGAGCAAGACCTGGACAACATCCAGGCTTGTGCTGATAAATGGAAAGTAACTTTCCTTTAAAAAGTTTTTCGGGCAACATTGCAAATGAAAAACATGGAATCAGCAGACTTGTCTTTTCCACGAACAGCTTATGTCAATGCCACCAAATCCTGCGTCTCACAGAGTCTTTCCCTAAATGCTTCTGCTGAACAAAACAGCTGCCATTTCCATTCTACAGTTTAATGATTGGAATGCGGTTAGTCAGGGGAAAGTCCAGACGTTTTGGCCACTGGTGCTGTGGAAGAGGTTGTGTAAACTGGACTTTCTCCCCTTCTTATCACACCATGGCAGTGTTCCCTGCATGACTTTATGATATTGATTTGTTGGAGCATTCCATTAAGCTGACACTCTGCAGAGATCAGAAATTCCACTTTGAAAGTTAACGCTTTCAAATGGACACTCAATCGTCACATATTTATTGTGCAG
The DNA here is from genome assembly GCA_030390025.1 of Squalus acanthias. Taxonomy (NCBI): domain Eukaryota; kingdom Metazoa; phylum Chordata; class Chondrichthyes; order Squaliformes; family Squalidae; genus Squalus; species Squalus acanthias. Next base: position 4,703,904 of record CM059453.1, read on the forward strand.
CAGAGTTTCTATGGCCCTCAATTTGCAGTTGATAAGACAGTACGCTTTCGTGCCACCTTTGAAACTGACGGCAACTTCAGAACTTGCCGCATGCGGTCTGTCAATGACAGCTCCGAGACTGGCTGTGCTGTGCCCCCACCCCCACACCCAATGAGCCAGCAATCAGTGAAATCTCATACATCATTGAAACTGATGAAAACTTTCGTTTTTCCGTAGTAAATATGTTGTTAATTTCCCCTCTAAAAGTTAGACGTAAAGGGTTTAAGTGTAATTGGGGTTTTAACTGCGTATTGTCTGCTAAACTGAGGTTAAGGGCATGGACAACTAATTTTAATTGAGTGCAGTGTGCAATTTGGCCATTTTAATAAAATATATCATTTTTAAGAAACCTTGCAACAATTTTATTTTATTCAGTTTCTGCATCTTTAATTTCGGTTTGCCTTTACCCCACTTGAGAGCCTTAATCTTTCTTTTGCTCTCTCCAAGCATTTTAAAAAGTTAGAATTTTAAGAGCTTACTCACTACCTTGTTCGCTGTCAGTGAGAATTCTGCCTTTTGATTGGCTTCTTTATGTCACAGCAGTTCCATCAAGGTGATTACTATTAAGTTCAGTTGAATTTAATTTAGGATCGGAAAACCAGAGGTTCTCGACACAAGGATTGTCAGATCGTTGTGTGGAGCATTCTTCGGGGACAACAGCGAAAACCTTCACTTCACTGCTGACAGCTAATTCAGGACCTCTGTTTTAAGCGAGAGGAACATCTTCCCAATATTTGTGGTCGAGTCACTCCTCTCTCATTTCCTTTATTTGCCTAGGCTGTCTGCTATCAGGCTCTGATTCTTAACTACATTTATACTCTGCTATAAAAACACTTACCTTTTGATTTTTTTTAATTATCTGCTAGCACTTTTTACAGTCTCCCATTTCGACCTTCTAATTTCCCGTTGCAATTAATTTACTTGCTGTGCCAAGAGAGAGTTTAACCACCGCCTCTTGAAATTCAATGGGCTAAGCTCGCTGAATCCCCCACCATCAACATCCTGGGGGAGTCACCAATGACCAGAAACATAACTAAAGCAGCCACATAAATATTGTGGCTACAAGAGCAGCTCAGACGCTGGGTATTCACCGGCGACTGTCTCACCTCCTGACTCCCCAAACCCTTTCCACCATCGACAAGGCACAAGTCAGGAGTGTGATGGAATACCCTTCACTTGCCTGGATGAGTGTAGCTCCAGCAACACTCAAGAAGCTCGAAATCATCCAGAAGAAAACAGCCCCTTGATTGATTCCCATCCATCACCTTAAACATTCACTCCATCCACCTTCGGCGCACCGTGGTTGCAGTGTGTACCATCTACAAGATGTCTCTGCATCAACTCGCCTAGGTTTCTTCGACAGCAATTCTCAATCCCGCGACGTCTACCATCTAAAAGGACAAGGGCAGCAGGCACATGGGAACAACACCACCTCCAAGTTCCCCTCCAAGTTACGCACCATCCCGACTTGAAAGTGTATTGCTGCTGTTTTATCGTCGCTGGGTCAAAATCCTGGAACTCCCTCCCTAAAAGCAGTATGGGAGTACCTTCACCACACGGGCTGCAGCGGTTCAAGAAGGGGGTTCACCACCACCTTCTCAAGGGCAATTAGTGATGGGCAATAAATGCTGGCCTTGCCAGCGCCGCCCACATCCCAGGAACGAATAACAAAGTTATATCTCACCGTCGCATGTAGTCAAAGCAGTTACAACAGTAAAATATATGTCGTCTATTTTCGCTTGATGTAGAATTAACTACACCCCAGTACTTCATCCACGACAGTAATGAACTGATCTGATAAGCACATTTCACTCCAATTATTATTGCTTCTTGTTGAGTGTGTTTTCTATACATGAACAGGGCAATTTTGAAGCACTGACCTTTTGCCATACAGTTGCAGATTTGTATTACTCAATTAAAAGACAACATATATTTTAAGTTTGTTCTTTGCTACTCTGAGTCTTTCGAAACAATTCTTATCACCCACTGCTCTGCATGATTGGGTTGCGGTTCTTCTCCTCTGATTGAGGAGGCCGTGAATAAAAACTCGATGCCAAGAGCAGTGAAGCGACAGTGATCAGCACAGGAATATTTTTTTTTATTAACATTCAATCCTGTACAACATTAACATTTACATATTGAAAACACAATTGATTTTTTAAGACCTCATGAAAGCGTTCAGATTTTACAACATATCAATTATATATTTTTAATTGCGACATAGCTTGCTCATTTGTTGGTTCCTTCTTACACTCAGTCGGAAATGTTAACTTTCCAAAATGAAAGAAGTTCTGTATTTATCTGAGCGTGTTAAAATGCAAATTGTTCAATTTCCTCAGCAACTAACAACCAAACAAAATGTTAAAACCTTATTGGCAGCGGACAGTTTCATTTAAACTCAAGCTGCATTACATAGAATCTAAGTATTAATAGTTTTTAATTCACTGCATAGTTATTGTGTTTCCACCTTCGTCGTGGTCCAGTTTTACCCGAGTCCAATGAATGGATAGTTCAGCAAAGTTAAATTTTCTCTCCAAATATGTCAAAATAAATTTATTGCGAAAAGACGAGTACACACAAAAAACAAAAAAGCCTCCTGTACACTTTCAACTTCACCTTTGTTTTGTAATCTCCTGCTTGGGAGCTGGGAGCTCGAGACTGTGGATAAAGGTACTCAAACTGGTCGGAAGTGACGAGGGCTGTTCGCCAGGCATAGGTTCTGGGGACTCAACGTTTAACAATATTTACTACCAACTTGGATGAAGGAACAGAGCGGTGAATATCCAAGCTTGCAGATGCTGCTAGGATAGGCGGGGCAATACATGGTGTCGATGGGAACAGGAATTTTAAAAGGGGAATAGACAGATTAAGTGAGTGGCCAAAAGTATGGCAAATGGAGTTCAATCTCAGCAAAGGTGAGGTCATCTACTTTCGACCCAAGAGGGATAAGCAGGTGTATTATCTAAATGGTGAAAAACATAGGAAATGGGATAGGCCATTCAGCCCACCGAGCTTATTCATTAGAATGATACCGGGAGTTAGAGGATCGATGGGATCATGGCTGACCTGTATCCTAACTCTATCTACTCGCTTTTACTTCATATCCCTTAACACCCTTGGCTAGCAAAAATCTAACGATCTCAGGTTTACAATTATTCATTGAACTGTCAGCTGCTGCATTTTGTTGGTGAGAGTTCCACATTTCTACCACTGTTTGTTTGACGAACTGTTTCCTAATTTGTCTCCTGATGGTGCGACTCTCATTGTAAGATTATATACCTACGTCCTAGACTCCCCCACCAGCGGAAAAATGTTCTCGCTATCTATCCTATCAATTCCTTTCAAAATTATAATTAAGACAGTCAAATGACCTCTTAACTTTATAACTTTTAGTGAATACAAACTTAGTTTATGTAATCTCTCCTCATAATTTAATCATTGGTGCATTGGTAACATTCTGGAGAATCGGCGCTGTACTCTATCCAAGGCCAGTATATCCTTTAAATAGTCCGCTGCCCATAATGTACACAGTACTCCAAATGTAGTCTGAACCAGGAACGGTAGAGGAACAAAGAGATTTTAGAGTCCAAGTACACAAATCATTAAAAGCCAGTAACCAGGTACGAAAAGCAAACAAAATGTTGAACAGAATGTTCATGTTATCGCAAGGGAGAAAGTCATGCTTCATTTGTATGGCGCCTTGGGCAGACACCATTTGGAGTACTGCCTTCAGTTTTGGGCACCGCATCTCAGGAATGAAATATTGACCCAGAAATTGACCTCTCCTGCTTGCCGCGGGGGTAAGGATCGCGGGCGATCTTACCTACCGCGCCTGCCGTTCTGTTTCAGACACACACGAACTTCAGGTCCCGGGCCTCTCCCTGGTGCCGGCGCGATGTGCGTGCGTGTCCCAGAGGCGCAGTTAGTTCGATGCGACATCTGGGATCACGTGGGCCAGTTAGAGCAAATGGCAGCACACCATCTTTCATTCATAGTTTTGACAGGAGAACTGTCAAAACTATGAATAAAAATTGCCCCCAAAAGAACCGCTAAACCTCAATTAAATTTTTTTTAAAACCATCACATTAATAAAATAGCTATAGTTAAATAAATTAACCACGTTAAACAAAAATTTAAATTTTTGAAAAAATGTAAATTCCTTTTAAAAGTTATAAAAATATACAAGAAACATAGAAACATAGAATCTAGGAGCAGGAGTAGGCCATTCGGCCCGTCGAGTCTGCTCCACCATTCAATACGATCATGGCTGATTATTCAAATCCAGTACCCTGTCCCTGCTTTAATCCCCACAGTACATACATCCCATCCTATCCCCATAACCCCACATATTTAATCCCCCCCTAACACTAAGGGTCAATTTATCATAGCCAAATCAACCTAACCCGCACATTTTTGGACTGTGGGAGGAAACCGGAGCACCCGGAGGAAACCCACACAGGAAACTTACCTTTCTTTAAATTCTCTAACAAAGATAAAACCGTTGAAAAAATTTTAAAATAATACTTAATTAACTACTTACCTTGTTAAAAGGGGGTCTTACGCCTTCTTTTTTCATGTGTAAAATCTTCCATAATTACCCTCACGTTCAAACCTGAAAAAAACCTAAGTGTGCTGCGTGCGCTCAGACTGTAGTGCGCACGCGGTTCACTAAGGAACCGCCCCCTTCGCAATATCGGAAGTGCCGGTTTCCCGCGCATGCGCAGTGCATGCAGGAAACCGGCACTCCGGGACCGAAGACGGATGAGTACACAGTGCGTACTCTCCCGTATTCGGCCGAATTGCTGGGCCATTAGCTTTGGAGTTGGTGCAGCGCAGATTCATCAGAATGATACCGGGGGTTAGAGGGTTATATTATAACGACAAGTTGAATAACATTATCATCTATTCCCTTTAGAATAGAAGTTAGAGGGTGACCTTATCGAGGTGTTTAAAATGTTAAAAAGTTCCGATATGGTAGATAGAGAGAAACTACATCCTCCGGTGCGGGCATCAAAACAAGAGGACATAAACTTAATTTATTTAAATAATTCTGGGAATACAATGGTGTCTAAAAAGACCACCATTTATTGTTCATCCATATTTGCGCTTGAAAAGATGGTGGTGGTGAGCCTTCTTTTTGAACTGCTGCGTTCAATGTGGTGAAGATACTCCTAAATGGCCAACATCGTAACCTGAGACCATGATCCCTGGTTCTACAATCTCCAGACAGTGGAAACAACCTCTCAGAATCTACTCTGTCAAACCCTCTACAAACGTTATACATTTCAATGGGTAATTTCAAGACTGTAATGAGTTCTGGAGCCGAGTGGTCCTAGCAGAACCCAAACTAAGCATCGACGAGCAGGTTATTGCTGAGACCACACCTGGAGTACTGTGAAGAGTCTTGGTCTCCTTATCTAAGTAAGGATATACTTGCCTTGGAGGCGGTGCAACGAAGTTTCACTAGATTGATTCCTGGGAGGAGACGGCTGTCCTATGATGAGAGATTGTGTAGAATGGGCCTACACTCTGTGGAGTTTAGATGAATGAGAGGTGATCTCATTGAAACATACAATATTCTGAAGGGGTTGAACAGGGTAAATGCTGAGAAGTTGTTTCGCCTGGCTGGAGTTTCTAGAACTATGGGGCATTGTCTCAGGATAAGGGATAGGCCATTTAAGACTGAGATGAGGAAGAATTTCTTCACTCAGAGAGTTGTGAATCTTTGGAATTATCTGCTGTGAATGCTGAGTCTTTGAGTATATTCAAAGCAGAGATAGATAGATTTTTGAACACATGGGGAATCTAGGGATATGGAGATCGGACGGGAAAGCATAGTTAAGGTCGATGGTCAGCCATGATCATATTGAATGGTCGAGCAGGCTATCGGGGCCGCATAGCCTACTCCTGCTCTGAATTCTTGTGCTCTAAACATTAGTGGAAGATTTCCACCTTGGCATGTGCACATAAAGCTTTTGTTGTGGATCGGCAACCTATTATATACTCCCGGTCTATTTGGAAATAAAAACTATGCGGTTTTGTTCATGAGCATTACAGGCACAGCGCCAGTTCAACGCCCGGGTAGAAAATTGCAATTCTACCCAACAGGTGATCTTTCCTAACATCAACAAGCTCATAAAATTCAACTACCCAGGAATAAAGCTCTCACTCCCTTTTTGGCAGAGAAAGAGCAGACTCTTCTTTACGTAACTGCTGATTTCTAATTATTGAATTATCTACATAACTAATTGAACATTAATGCGTTAAAATATATAAGAAATGATTTCTTGCAACCTGCAGAGGGGAAAAGGGAGGAGTCCATGATATAGAGGAGCCATAGGAGACGAATGAAGAACATTACAGGGAGGTAATTTGAGACGCTGGGACCTAGATGACTGAAGGCAATATTACCAATGGTGCGATGAAGGGAGGGAAGAAGGCACAAAAGTCGGAAGAATGCAAATCCCTTGGTGGGGGTGAGGAGGGATGCAGAGTTAGACAAAGTTTCAGAAATATGGAGGGGTGTGACCATGAATCGATATAAATACCAGGAGGAAAATTTCAAATTGGTGGACTTAGAGACAATATCGATTAGGTGGTTAAGGGACATTGTTGGTGATAGATACATGTCCAGAGATAGCCTAGCCTGCGATTGTGAACATGGAAGGAGAGAGGACAGGTTAGATGGCAAGGTGGAGGGTGGAAATGTATATAAATGAGTGGGTTTATATGGAGGGAGAGGTTTTGTGAGGACAGAAGGGGAATGTATCAGAGGCGAGAGGGCAAGGTGATTTAAGATAGAATTTGTAATCTTGAATATGAGGAATTGCTTAGTAGACAGATTGAGAGAGGATTTTCTCAGCTAGAAATTCGAAATGGGGCTGGGAGTGGCAGAGAATAATTAATTTAAAGGAAAGGTGAGAGAATTATCTTGCAGCAACATCTTCTTGAATTAGTTCTCCTTCTGTTGAAGCCAGTCACAAACTAACATTGCCCTACGACTCACCAATGGAGTTAACGTCTGTGGAAACAAAATTGTGGGAAAAGATGACTCTAAGTATGTATGTACAAATTCAGTGAAATATGCTGCATTTGGGAAATAGCAACAGATTTCATTACTGATGTGAAACGGCAATCTATGCTCCTTTAAGAGTGCAGTGGAAGTTGGGTGTGAAATATTGCACAAAACCGCTGAATTCCCTGGGAATGAAGATGTGAGATGTGCTCAAAAAGTACAATGTGCTTGACTGTTGCAAATTTGAAGTAACTAAGGATTTTTTTGGTGTGATGCCCACTTGGAATGCATGGCTATTACAGGATAGATTCAACGTCTTCTTAAAATATATGTAGAAAAGCAGCTCTCCAGTGGCGTTGCTCAGCACTTGATTGATTAGAGTAGAAGAAAGACTCTTGACAGCACGTGGAGAAACAGGAGCTGATAGGCACAAACACTGCTACATATGTTCTGTATTTGATCAACTGCAGAAACCCTGACTTTCCCGCTCTCCACTTTCGGAAGGTTAGATGGATGGTAGGGTCCCCAATACCCCAAGTCCCCCGCCCACCATCTCATGAGATGTCTGAAAAAGCACAGAACAAACTGGAATATTGCTCGATCAAGATCTTTACTGCTCCTTACAGCATAGCAATTTGCCTTTAGTATCGGGGAATATCACAAGTCGGAAGCTTTGCAATGAAAAAATGAAATCAGCAGTCTCAGTTTTAATGGTATTTTGTTTCAAGTCTTTGGTGCCACGCAGCAACATTTATATAAATAAGCCAAATATCGATATTCAGTGCACTCAAAATCTACTCAATTATTATATACTTTACTCTCAAATAGGGCACGTTATCCGAGAGGACTGGTCTCCCAGAAGACTAGATTTCAAAGCTCACCATAGCAGCCTCTGGATTGGTACTGAATATAACTGCTAATTTGTGACCTTGCACCAGAAAAATATTGTGAAATTGCGTTTGTTGTTCAACCAACTGGTTGAGTAATGTCCTTCCGGGAAAGAATTCGTGTCAACCGAAACAGTGTATAACTCTCTCCGGTCCTGCACTATATGGTGGACAGTTAATGCTGTTAGGGCACCTGGGGATCAGACATAAACATTGCCTTGACACGTGAAACCCCTATCCTGGGAACAAATAACTTTATTTTCGCAACATGGTGGAACAGTTGTAATTTTTTCTACCCACTTACCTCATCAGATCACTGTAAACTGCCTGATCTTGCAGCTGTAATCCCTGTTAAAAGTGAAGAAATCGTTCTGTTTAGCTAATAGATTGGCCGAGATATGGAGCGCAGCAAAAGGGAACTGAAATTACATTTTTAAAAACTGACAATGAATAGTTTGAAGGAATAAACAAAATAATGTTCTTACCATGTAAGTGGAGTTTTCATCAAGTGGCTTCGGAGCTCTCTCCTGTACAAAAGCAATTGGATGAAACAAATTAAAAACATTTACACTAAGAATCCCATGTAGTTGCTTCAGAATTAATGGTTAGCCCAACATCATATATACCGACATAAAAGCTGGAATAGGTTGCTTACATTATCCAACCGACAAACGAAATTGCAGGATGTGAATTTTCACTTCTTCCGCCGGTTTGAACAAGGACAATAGTGCATCGAATGCACAGCTTACGCTCCGCCCGATTTTCGTTCCGCATGTAAAAGTGAAAATTCACCCCAATATTATATCCAGCACCAGAAACATGTTTGGATTGTCGTAAAACCCCAACTAGTCCACCAATGCACTGAGGCGAGATCGCCAGCCATCCTCTCCCTGGTCTGGTTATATGTGACACCAGTTTACTGCTACTACAGGAACTATGACTTCGATGGTTGTAAACAAACATAGATTCACGTTAGTTTACTGAGCTCACCAATATAGTGAAATATTAATAGAACTGTACCAACCTTTTGCTTTCTCGGAATATTTTCATAGGTCCCTGCTGAATTCTCACCGACTGTAGCGGAGATGTCTGTGGGTATATCAAACATTTAATCAGCCTTGAAAATAAATTCATAGAATCATAGAATGATACAGCACAGAAGGAATCCATTCGACCAATGGTGCCTGTACCAGCTGTTTGAACGTGTTATCTCATTATTCCCATTCCACCACCCTTTCCCTGGAGCCCTGTAATTTTTTTCCCCGTCAAGCATTTATCCAATTCCATTTCGAAAGTTACTACTGAATCTGCTTCCACCGTCCTATCATGCAGTGCATTCCAGATCACAACTACTCACTGCATAACTAAATCTCATCTGGCAGCTTTCTTACACGACAATTAGCCTGAATCTGTGTCCTCTGGTTATTGACTCTTCTACCACTGGAACTGTTTCTCCATATTCACTCTAGCAAAGTTCGTGATGATTTTGAACACCCATATTTAATCTCCCATTAGCCTTCTCAGCTCTCAAATCAATAATCCCAGTTTCTCTAGCGTCTCCAAGAAACCGAAGTCCCGCATCCTTGGTACCATTCTATCAAACCTCCTCAACAACCTCTTCAAGGAATTGACATCCTTCCTAAATGAATGAAAAATTCTAGATGCAAATGGAATAAGACATTGTAAGAAATTACATCGTTATTTAATATTCTTCTATTACTGTCTTTTGCGTGGATTCTGTGATAATCAAATTAAAGGCTGCTGGGACATAAACTCTATTTTAGGATAAAAGGGTGCAGTTGTAGCCCACCAAACATTGGGAGTTATTTTGTCTTGGAGCGATGAACTTAAATGAGTGAATGAAAGTCGGAAGCTCTTTTTACATTTCTCCATATAAATCCAGATATCACCCATTTTACGCTAAGGCAGAAGGACAAGCCTACACCAAAAACCTCGTACTTTTAGTGTTAGTCGAGCTGATTGACATTACAAATGGAGTAACCATGTGTATAATAAAAAATGTTTTAGCTTCACGAAAATTTTCATCTCTATGTCCATTGTGTATCTCTGTAAAATTCTATGAGCTCCTGAGCTGGTATAAGGAACATACAAGTCTCTGCAAGCTGAGACCATCACATGAAAATGGAGCCTAATACAGAGATTGGATCTTAAAGGATTTTCATTATGATGTAATTTGCATATAGGTATGTTTCCTTTCACCATTCGCATCTTAGTCTTGCGTTGAGAGAGCTATGTTAAACAGAACGTTGTGCTAAACACGTGCTTATGTCTTTTAAGGGGATGCTGTAGAAGCATATGAGCGATAAGGGAATAGAGAGTTATGCTGATAGAGTTAGATGAGGAAAGCTGGGAGGAAGCTCGAGTGGAGCATAAACGCCAGCACGGACTGGCTGGGCCGAATGGCCGGTTTCTGTGCTGTATATTCTATGTAATCCTGTGTCATTTTTTCCAAACTAGCATTGAGCATGTTATGCAATTATTTTATTTGCAATGCACGCAACAGGGATTGTTGCATTAGCTTCTCTTCATTTAGGTTCAAGCATAACGCTTCAAAATCTTTACATGTGTTTAGTTAAATTACTTTGAAATCAAGAAGAACTGTTAAAACCAGCATTGGCACAGCAGCGTGGAAATGCTGAAGTATTTCACTTACCGTTTACCGTTGAATTCATGTTCACAGCATTTTGCCCCTGCATTCGGTCATTCATTCTAAATAAATGTTGTGCAACAGACCAAAATATGAACTTTCAGGATGATATTTTATTGCAATCATTCATTAAATATGATCTGCAACAGAAATTCTAATTATTCAGAACCAATTATTAATTAAAGCTGTTTTTCTGACCGGAAAAAAGAAATTTCATGCATACAAGTCAATCTCCACTTCAGGAGTCAAGACTTCACGTCAAGCCCGGTCGAGCAAATAATTTGATCAGGACATGGAGTTATTATTCAGGTTACCAGTATAAAGTCTAACAGTGCGTCTTTATTTTTAACCTTTCATGTATATTACTGTTTATAGTCAAATATTAAAACTTGGGGCTATATGGGAAGCAGATTAAAGTTGGTGGAAGCCTAAATGTTTCTCTGTACTGCAGCTTGAGGACTTGGGAGAAGCAAAACTGAGCCACTGCAGCATCAACAGTGGAGGGAGGGTGTAATTACAGCATGAGACGTTTGCAGAGGCAGATTCCAATCAATCCGAAAACAACATCAATTAATACTAAACGTGGAAACATGCCTTATCACTACATAGATTTGAACTGTGATATAGAAATATTTGGAAACAACTTTTATCAAACCTAATTTAATTCAATGGCTTTGGACAAAACTATTAAAGATGCAGGTAAAAGCTGTATACTATATTTACCCGGCTGCTTTCCTTTTGACCAACCATGTAGTGATCCCGCTGATCAAACACACAATAAGAAGAGCAGCAATCACTATCCCTACTATGTCGTCACTGTTTTTTTTATTGTACTCATTTGTTAGATCTGAAAAATGCAAATAGACAAATTAATGAACGCTATTATCACACGCCAGAGTCAATTGCAATTTGGTAGCAATATGTAATCGCAAGAGAAATAACTAGTTCAGATTTTATTTGCATAGTGTTTGACTGGTTTCAAGTTTCAATTGCTGCAAAAAATAAAAGGGGCCAATGGTTGAACACTACACAATTAATGTTCTCCCTTTCAAATACAACTCTGTGCAACTCCATGGTCGACCAGCTGGTTCAGGGACTATGCCGTTGATCCCACCATACATTTTTAGTTACCCTATACAGCTCTTGCTCATGGTAAAAACCGGCGATTGTGGAACGACCGCCAGTTACACACCACTCCCGATTATTCGTTCCAATAATTGAATGGAAAATCGGCGCTAATGCTAGATTCTTGATATGATTCAAGAACTGAGTGATTTGGGTTGCAACTGCGCGATTCTGAAAAGAAGGATTACAACTGGTAACTCCGCAAAAAGGACAAATAGAATTCTGGCTTTTGTGTATATGAGTGTATTGAATACAAAAATCAAGGAGGTGAAGATGAGTCTGCACAATACATCCGTCAGGCTATATTTAGAGTATTGTGCGTAGTTTTTGCTTTCACTGGGATGCCAGCGATGAGAGGATATGAATGAGACGAGGGCTCAAAAAGTAAATCGTTTTCACTGCAAAAGCGAAGTTTAAGAGAAGATACCATAGAAGTGCTCAAAATTGTGAAAGGAGTGTAACTAGGGAAAGATTGTTGTCACTGGTCTGTAAACCAGTTCAAGATGCATAAACCTTGGCTTCATGCTAGAAACACAAAAGCGGAGTTGATAACCTATTGTTCATGTCAAGGATTGTTACAATATCGAAGATAAGTAGCTAACGATTCCAAAGCAATCATAACACCGAAGAGGGAGCTAGATAAACAGTTCAAGGAACATTTGAAATGTATGGGGAAATAGCAGAGACACTGAAGCCCCTAAAGGAGGCAGGTTGTGGATTTAAGATAATGATATAGCAGCTATTTCCGGGGATGGACTAGATAGCGCCAGGGTGAAGCGAGCAGTCCTACAGGCCGAACAACCACAATGAATGTGCATGATTCTGTTTACACGATCTAAGAATTATGCACATTACACGTCACGTTACATTATGTATGAGACCATTTGGGCTATTCCGTCTGGGACAGTTTGCATACCCTTGGATAATACACCCAAATCAAAATTTAAAAAAATAACATCCTTACCTCCAGCACAGCTCGCACAGTACATCGGACTACTATTGATGAAGTAAATGCATTCAGGTTTACAAGTCTGGCCAAAATTCGTAATGTAACGCGAGGTGAAACATGTACTTATCATTCACAATTACCTGTATGGAAGCCTTATTGCCCTTTTTAAGAACATAAGAAATAGGAGCAGGAGTAGGTCATTTGGCCCTTCGAGCCTGCTCCACCATTGAATGAGATCATGGCGGATCTTATCTTGGCCTCAACTCCACTTTCCCGCCCGCTCCCCATAACCCTTGACTCCCCTGTAGTTCAAATATCTGTATATCTCTGCCTTGAATATATTCAATTACTCAGTCTCCACAGCTCTCTGGGTAGAGAATTCCAAAGATTCACGATCCTCTATGAGAAGAATTTACTAATCTCCTCTTTAAATGGGCGACCCGCTATTCTGAAACTATGCCCCCTAGTTCTAGATCCCCCCACGAGGGGAAACATCATTCCTGCATCTACCCTGACAAGCCCCCTCAGAATCTTATATGATTCAATAAGATTGTTTTTAAAATTCATTTATGGGACGTGGGCGTCGCTGGCAAAGCCAGCATTTATTGCCCATCCCTAAATGCCCTTGAGAAGGTGGTGGTGAGCTGTCTTCTTGAAACGCTGCAGTCCGTCCGGTGAATGTACTCCCACAGTGCTGTTAGGTAGGGTTTTCCAGGATTTTGTCGGAGCGACGATGAAGGATCGGCGATATAATTCTAAGTCAGGATGGTGTGTGACTTAGAGGGGAACTTGGAGGTGGTGGTGTCCCCATGCGCCTGATGCCCTTGTCCTTCTAGGTGGAAGAGGTCGCGGGTTTGGGAGTTACTACCGAAGAAGGCTTGGCGAGTTGCTGCAGGGCATGTTGTAGGTGGTAGACACTGCAGCATGATGTGCCGGTGGTGGAGTGAGTGAATACTTAAGTTATTGGATGGGTTGCCAATCAAGCGGGCTGCTTAAAGATCACCTCTCATTCGTCTAAACTCCAATGAGTATATGCCCAACCTGCTCAAACTTTCCTCATATGACTACCCCTTCATCTCAGGAATCAATCTAGTGAACCTTCTCTGGACTGCCTCAAATGCAAGTATATCCTTCCTTAAATAAGGAGTCCAAAACTCTACGTAGTACTCCAGGTGTGGTCTCACCAACGCCCTTTACATTTGTAGCAAGACTTCCCTACTTTTATACTCCACCCCCCTCGCAATAAGGGCCAAAATACCATTGTCCTTCCTAATTAATTGCTGTTCCTGCATGGTAACTTTTTGTGTTTCATGTACGTGGAACGCCAGATCCCTCTGTAACGCAGCATTTTGTAGTCTCCCTCCATTTAAATAATAATTTGCTTTTTCATAATTCCTACCAAAGTGGATAAGCTCACAATTTCCCACATTATACTCCATCTGCCAAATTTTTGCCCACTCACTTAACCTATCTATATCTCTTTACAGACTCTTTGTGTTCTCCTCACAACTTGCTTTGTATCGTCAGCAAATTTGCCTACAATTTGTTTAAGATGTTATTAACCTGACAATATATTTCTCACCATGATGCGATCGTATTCAGTCAATGTTATAAATTGGTCCTATCTTTAACATACTGGTCCCATTCTACCCTTCATATAAAACAACTGGGTCTGATAGGGCAGAATAATAAAATGTAAGAGCTTTCCCAATTTCCACCCAAACTGGGTAATAATGACCTTTTCTGGTCCACCGGCAGGAAATTCAAGAGCATGTGGCTTTTGGATAACTAAAATAATCACTAATATATGAATACAAACTAATCTTTTTAGCGCCCAGCATACTTACAATTAATTTGCAGGATGGTATATCCAGAAATGCTGCTAAAGTTATTGCTTGCATTACATTTAAATGTTCCTGAATCGTTTCTGTTAACTCTGATTATAGTCAGAGTAACATTGTCCGGAGAAATTATTATTCTGCCATTATCCTGGACAGCTTGGTTAGTCTTAAACCAAATCCGTGACTGTACAAAGCCCGAAGCGTGACAAGTCAGTAAAATGGTATCGATGTTTTCTACTGGGTTTGAATTGTTGACCGACACAGTGACGTTAGAAACTGGATCTGAAAATACAATTAAAAGGGAAATGCGGTTACATCATTTTCTACAAAAGCTGTAACAAAACGCTAATTAATTAATTTCACATGTAACTATCAAGAGGGCGAAATTCAAATTGGGTGGGGATGCCCAACGGGCGATGTCACATCTGTAGCCAGCTCCCCGTCCGACATTGAAGTAAATAGAACTGATTATTGGAAGGGACAAATAACAGACGCCGATTGAAATACCGCCCATTTTGCTTCCCCGTCCAATTACTTTTGAAAATTCCTACTGAATCTCCTTTCACCGCCCTTTAAGGCAGTGCATTCCAGATCATATAAACTCTCTGTGTAAAAATAATTCTCGTCTCCGCCGGTTCATTTGCCAATTATCTTAATCTGTGCCCTCTTACATAGATACATAGAAGATAGGAGCAGGAGTAGGCCATCCGGCCCTTCGAGCCTGCTCCGCCATTTAATGAGATCATGGCTGATCCTTCAATTCAGTATCCCGTCCCCGCCTTCTCTCCGTAACCCTTAACCCCTTTTGCCTGTAGAAATATATCTAATTCCCTCTTAAATATATTTAATGAGCTGGCGTACACTGCCCTCTGTGGCAATGAGTTCCACAGGTTCACCACTCTCTGAGTGAAGAAATTCCCCCTCATTTCTGTCCTAAATGGTTTAGCCCTTATCCTTAAATTATGTCCTCTAGTTCTGTTCTCACCCGCCAAGGGAAACATTCCTTCTGCATCTAATCTGTCTAGACCTGTCAGAATTTTATACACTTCTATGAGGTCCCCTCTCAATCTTCTAAACTCCAGTGTGTACATCCCTAAACTACATAGTCTCTCCTCATAGGTCAATCCCGCCATTCCTGGTATCAGCCTGGTGAATCGCCGCTGCACCCCCTCCATGGCAAGAACATCTTTCCTCAGATGAGGCGACCAAAACTGTACACAGTACTCGAGGTGTGGTCTCACCAGTGCCCTGTACAGCTGCAGCAAGGTATCCCTGTTCCTGTATTCCAACCCTTTTGCTATGAAGGCCAGCATACCGTTTGCCTTCTTGACCGCCTGTTGCACCTGCATGCTCGCCTTCAGTGACTGGTGTACAAGAACACCCAGGTCTCTCTGTACTTCCCCCTCTCCCAATTTATTGCCATTTAAATAATAATTTGCCCTCCCGTTCCTGCACCCAAGGTGGATAACTTCGCACTTGTCCACATTATAGTGCATCTGCCATTTATCCGCCCAATCACCCAGTCTGTCCAAATCGCTCTGGAGCTTCCTGGTCTCCTCCTCTGAGCCCACCCCCCCTCCTAGTTTAGTGTCGTCTGCAAATTTGGAAATGCTGCATTCGACTCCCTGATCCAGGTCATTAATATAAATTGTGAACAGCTGGGGACCCAGGACAGATCCCTGTGGTACCCCACTTGTTACTGCCTGCCATTCAGAAAATGAGCCGTTTATTCCAACTCTCTGTTTTCTATCTGACAGCCAGTTCTCTATCCACGTCAATACTTTCCCCTTTATCCCATGAGCTTCAATTTTCCATGCTAATCTTTTATGTGGGACCTTATCGAAGGCCTTTTGGAAGTCCAGGTACACCACATCTACTGGCTCTCCCCCATCTATTTTACCAGTTACTCCCTCAAAAAATTCCAATAGATTAGTCAAGCACGATTTACCCTTTGTAAATCCATGTTGACTCTGTCCTATCCTGTCCCCATTTGCTAAGTGCTCGGCTATTTCATCCTTAATGATGGACTCCAGCATTTTGCCCACAACTGATGTAAGGCTTACAGGTCTGTAATTACCTGCTTTTTCCCTACCCCCCTTTTTGAATAGTGGGGTAACGTTAGCTACCCTCCAATCCATGGGCACTGTTCCCGAGTCTAATGAATTCTGAAAAATCATGCTTAGTGCATCCGCTATCTCTAGGGCCACCTCCTTCAGTACCCTAGGATGCATGTTATCAGGCCCTGGGGATTTGTCCGCCTTCAATCCCTTTAGCTTCCTTAACACCATATCCTTAGAGATATTGATTTGCGTCAGTTCCTCCTTTGCCAATGTCCCTATTTTTCCCGATATCCCAGGGAGGTTTTTTGTGTCTTCCTTCGTAAAGACTGACCCAAAGTATGCATTTAGTTGGTCTGCCATTTCCTTATTTCCCATTATATATTCCCCCGTATCTGACTGCAATGGACCAACTTTAGTTTTCACCAGTCTTTTCCTCTTGATATACTTATAAAAGCTTTTGGAGTTAGTTTTTATATTTTCCGCCAGCTTGCTTTCGTAAGCTATTTTGCCCTTCTTGATTAAGCCCTTTGCCCTCCTTTGCTCTATCTTAAACTGTTCCCAATCTTCCGCTCTGGCGCGTTTTTTGGCTATTTTATACGCCCTATCTTTGGATTTTATGCTGTCTCTAATTTCCCCTGTTATCCACGGTTGAGTCACCTTTTTAGATTTCCTTTTATGCCAGATTGGTATAAACAATTTTTGCAATTTTGTCATTCTATCTTTAAATGCTTGCCATTGTTTATCTACCTCCAGTCCTCCCAGGAACGTTGTCCAATCAGACCTACTCAGTTCCCGTCTAATGGCATCATAATTCCCCTTGTTTAAATTCAGGACCTGAGTCTCTGAGTCAATTTCTTCGCTCTCCATTTCGAGTGAGAAATCGATCATGTTATGATCGCTCTGACCCAAGGGTCCCCGTACAACAAGATTACTAATTAGTCCCTTCTCATTGCACAGTACCCAGTCCAATATAGCCTGTTCCCGAGTTGGTTCCTCGACATATTGATCCAGATAACCATCCCTTAAACACTCAAGGAATTCCTCCTCCTCATTATTTTTACTGATTAGGCTAGTCCAATCTATATGTAAGTTAAAGTCACCTATGATGACAGCTGTGCTCTTATTGCACGCTTCTCTAATTTCCCTCGTGATGCCCTCCCCAACCTCTATTTTACTATTTGGAGGCCTATATACCACTCCTATTAATGTTTTTCGCCCCTCGCTATTTCTTAGCTCCACCCATATAGATTCTGTATTAACTGAGTTAATATCCTTCCTTTCAATTGCATTTATCCCCTCTTTTACCAGCAATGCTACCCCTCCTCCCTTTCTTTTTTGTCGATCCTTCCTAAATACTGAATACCCCTGTATGTTAAGCTCCCAGCCCTGCTCACCCTGCAACCATGTTTCCGTAATCCCAATTAGATCATAATTATTAACCTCTATTTCCACAGCTAATTCATCTACCTTGTTCCTGATGCTTCTCGCATTAAGGTATAAAACCCTCAGGCTTTTTTTATGCTCACATTTTTTATGAATTAGTTTGGCCCTTTGTTTTTTGTTCCTCTCCTTTTTACCATTTATTTCTGTCTGCCTTTCACTTTCCTCTATTTCACTACATGGGTTTCTAGCCCCCTGCCATACTAGTTTAAATGCTCCCGAACTGCTTTATCAAAATTTACCCCGAGAACCTCAGTTCCATCTTTGCACAGGTGTAGACCGTCCCTTTTGTATAGGTCACACCTACCACAAAACTGGTCCCAATGCCTCAAAAATTTAAAACCCTCCCTCTTACACCACTGCTCAAGCCACGTATTTAGCCTAACTATCCTGTTCTCTGTACTCTTACTAGCACGTGGCACTGGTAGTAATCCAGAGATTACTACCTTCGAGGTCCTACTTTTTAGCTTGGCTCCTAATTCCCTAAATTCTACTTGTAGGACCTCTTCCCTTTTTTTAGCTACGTCGTTGGTACCAACATGTATCACGACAACTGGCTGTTCCCCCTCCCCCTCCAGAATGTTCTGCACCCGCGCCGAGACATCCTTGACCCTTGCACCAGGGAGGCAAATTACCATCCTGGAGTCTCGGTCGCGACCACAGAAACTCCTATCTATTCCCCTTACAATCGAATCCCCTATTACTATAGCCCTGCCACTCTTTTTCCCTCCCTTCTTTGCAACATGAGCCTGGCTGCTGGTGCCTTCCCCCGATGAGTCATCCCCCCCGACAACAGCACCTAAGGCGGTGAACCTGTTGCTGAGGGAGACAACCCCAGGGGATTCCTGCACTACCTTCCTGCCCTTGCTCTGCCTTTTGGTCACCCATGTACTATCTACTCTGGCCTTAACCTGCGGTGTGACCAACTCACTAAATGTGCTATTCACAACCCTCTCAGAATCGTGGATGCTCCAAAGTGAGTCCATCCGCAGCTCAAGGGCCGTCATGCGGTCCCACATGAGCTGCAGCTGGACACACTTCCCGCACACAGACTCACCTGCCATTTGAAGCAGTTTCTCCCCATCTACACTATCAAAGCCCCTCATAATTTTGAGACCTCTGTTAAACTTTCCCTTAACCTTCTCTGCCCTCAGGAGAACAATCCCAACTTCTCTAGTGTAGAATAGAGCTTATCTGTATGATTTGATAATGTTTTAAATGTAACTCTTTTCTTAACATCACTATGATATATAATAATGTATTTTAGTAGCATAAAACCTCTGTTACAATATGTATAACCTTAGTTGAAAAGAGAAAAAGCTGAGAAGTAAAGCATGATGGTAAAATTAAGCCAACATTATGTTAACTGCGAGAATAATGTTAAAGTAGATAGATTTTCTGTTACGTTAAAAGCAAGAAGCCTGCGAAGGGCAAACATTAATTAAGTTTCAAAGTAAGATGGAGGGGTTGCAACACCTAATATCCCTTATCGCTGAAGATACAGGCTAGATAATGGGGTATGTAAAAGGTAAAATACATCTGTCGTAATTCGTGGGAAGTTTGTTTGTCTAAATGTTCTCAGAGAAAAGCTCATTCAGAAAAAGAAAGGGAATCATACACCGTACAAGTGATGGACAGGTATTAGCAACAAGAATGGTGAGATAGCCAAAGCAGCAGCAGGTTGCCAAGTATTCTGAGGGGAGAAAAACGTATAACTGAACAGTTATTGATCACTGGAGGCAGCGCGAAATCAGAGGAAGAGGAACTTCAGTCAACAGATCACAGCAAGCCTGAGAAAAGAGAGGGTTCCGCAGTCACCCGGTGGGCTATCTCTTGGGGTTCCAAGGAACGGATTGCGAATATCATCTTGTTAAGTATTACTTCTTTGTACTGGATGTAAAGTGCTTAATACATCTGT
The DNA here is from genome assembly GCA_030390025.1 of Squalus acanthias. Lineage (NCBI taxonomy): Eukaryota > Metazoa > Chordata > Chondrichthyes > Squaliformes > Squalidae > Squalus > Squalus acanthias. The sequence goes on from CM059453.1 coordinate 4,723,846, forward strand.
TATACTTATAAACAATATACCTGTACCAGGAGAGTTCTGTTATAGTCAGGGACAAGTTAAATATAAATTACGGATCTTACAGATCTCACGACCTTGCACTAGTTTCTCCCCATAAGTGAAGTCTCTCATCACTGGTATCATTCTGGTTAATCTCCTCTGCAACTTCTGCAAGTCCTTGACATAGTTCTCAAAGTGGGGGTCATTTAATAGCGATATAAATGCTAGTTTAAAGTACTGAACGTAGGTAGGCATCGAATGTTTGATATATTTACTGCATGAATGCTGATGGTAATGGATAAGGATGTAATTAAAACAGATCTAGGGATCCTAGTAGACTTGAAGCTCTAATCATTGATGATCACCAACCACAATGCGAAGGGAATGCAGACTCTTAGTCAAAACAATGCAGTACAATCATAAAAAGATATGCCCACATGGTACAGTGCTCTGGTCAGAGCACACCTAGATTACTGTGTGCAATTCTGGAAACTTGAGACAAGGGACGCATTCAACTATGAGAGGCAGGGCAGAGATAAGCAATGAGTGTTATGTGGCTGAGTCATGGTAGAATCAATGAAGAAACTTAAACTTTCCGCCTTAAAAGAATGAATCTAAAAGGTGATCTTATTGGGTATAGAAAATAATAAATTGTATGGAAAAGATAAACCCAGAAAGTACTTCAAAGTAAATTGAGAGTAGGACAAGAGGACACAGCTTCGAAGGGTTAAAGGCAAATTAAGAACCAAATTCAGGAATTTCTTCATTCCATGATTTGTGAAGGAGTCCCGCATAAAGTGGTAGAGTACAAAACCTGGATCAGTCAAGGACTTCTGATATTCTGAAATAATATCTCTCACACAACTGTTCATTAGTTGTCAGATCATGTTCTTGATGGATAAGGAGAGAGTGAAAGGGAGCAAGAGAGAGAGAGAGGATAGATAGACAATTAGTGATACCAAGAAACGGCTGATGCATTGGATACAGCTAAGGCTATGAGCACCGAAAACATCCCGGCTTCAGTGCTGAAGACCTGTGCTCCAGAACTAGCTGCGCATCTAGCCATGCTGTTCCTGTACAGCTACAACACTGGCACCAACCTGACAACATGTAACATTGACCAGGTATGTCCTGTCCACAAAAAGCAGGACAAATCCAATCCAGTCAAAAATGCTATCAAGCGGCACTTATTCACCAATTACCTGCTCACCCATGCTCAGTTTGTATTCCGCAAGTACCACTTACCTCTAGACCTCTGCACAGTCTTGGTCTAAACACGGTCAAAAGAGTTGACTTCCAGAGGTGAGGTGAGAGTGTCTGCCCTTGACATAAAGACACTATTTGAGCGAGTGTGGCATCAAGAAGCCCAAGTAAAATTGAATTCAATGTTAACCGGGGGAATATCTGCATTGGCTCGAGTCATACCTCGCACGATGGAAGAAGTTTGTGGTTGTTGGAGGCCAGTAAACTTAGCCCCAGGATATTGCTGCCGCAGTTACACAGGGCAGTGTCCTACGCCCAAGCATCTTCAGCAGCTTCATCAATGACCTTCTCTCCATCATAAGGTCAGAAGTGGGGATGTTCGCTGATGATTTTGCAGTGTTCAGTTCCATACCCAACTCCTCAGATAATGAAGCAGTCCGTCACCAGGCCTGGCCTGATAAGTCTCAATTAATATTCACGCCACCTAAGAGCCAGACAATGACCAACTCCAACAATAAAGAATCTAACAACCTCCCCTTGACATTCAACAGCACTAACATCGCACAATCGCCCACCATCAACATGCTTCGGTCACAATTTACCAGAATCTTAACTGGAACGGCCACATAAATACTGTGGCTACAAGAGCAGTTCAGAGCCTGGTTATTCTTCAGCAAGTGACTCACCTGCTGCCTGCCCAAATCCTTCCCACCATCATCGAGGCACAACTCAGGAGTGTGATGGAATACTCTCCACTTGCCTGGATGAGTGCAGCTCCAACAACATTCAAGAAGCTCGACACCATCCAGGACAATGCAGCTGCTTGAATGGCACCCCATCCACTACCTTAAATATTCACTCTTTCCACCACCGGCGCAACGTAGCTGCAGTGTGTACCATCTAAAAGATGCAATGCAGCAACTCGCCAAGGCTTCCTCGACAGCACCTCCCAAAGCCGCGACCTCTACCACCCAGAAGAACAAGGGCAGCAGGCGCACAGGAACACCACCACCCCAAATTTCCCTCGAAGTTACACACCATCCTGACTTGGAAATATTTCGTCGTTCCTTCATTGTCGCTGGGTCAAAATGCTGGAACTCCCTCCCTAACAGCACTGTAGGATTACCTTCAACACACGGATTGCAGCTGTTCAGGAAGATGGCCCATCACCACCTTCTCAAGAGCAATTAGGAATGGGCAATAAATGCTGGCCTTGCAAACGACGCCCACACCCAGTCAATGAAAAAAATAAGGTAGATAGTTAGACATGTAGGCAGATAAGCAAATTCATAGTTAGGAAGACAGACAGAGAAACATACAATATTCTCGACATAATGTTTATCAGCCATAAATAAACTTTTCAAAGTTTCAAAGTGTACATAAAGAGAGAAAGACAGATAGTCATTTCATACCGGATTCTTGTGACCTGGACTGGGAGATTCACAACCAGGCACCCATCTGCAAACTTGCTTCCCTCACCAACAACAATTAATTTTACGTTAATCTCTGGATCGCCAATCCATAGCAACTAAACTTTCTAGGCTTAAAGGCACAGGCCTGGTTCAACATAGCTTCACCCTAGTACAGGTAAAATCCATTGTCTATTTTATGTTGTAATGCATCTGTTATTCAAAAGAAAGATATTGACCGAGAATTTTTGGTGGGTTATGATGGTGAACTTTCATCTTTCGTCATCATTAACCCTCTGAATCTGACTGCAAGTACAGGATTTAGCACATGCGCATCTAAACGCAGAAATCCGGAAGTTGCGGTCGGTCATTCACTGTTCGACACTGGCTACGCTGTGGACAGCCCATCCCCATATCCATCAATCAGTGTATTATGCTTTTCCACGCTCATATCGCTGTTAAGTACCCCATTAAATCCACAGCGTTGTTGAAATAGATGCAATTGTGCTTTTAACAGCATATTGATGGCTAAACAACCGTTCTGGCCCTGAAAATTAAGTTTTGCATTTGTAGACTTTCAAAATCGTACATCAGGATAAAAATTAATTTTTTTTCAAACTATACATTTTTTAAAGTTAATTCGTGATATTTCAGCTTCTACCTTATCCCCATGTGAAAGTCCCAACCTTTATGTCGCTCTCTGTAACATGTTTTAAAAGTGCGGATAAAATTTGCTTTTCATTTCCTGGTTTGCTGTCTGTGAGTATTCTTCAATGCGATTGACGGTTTAGAAAGCTTGTTCAAGTCACAGCAGCTCTGCGATAGGGATTCAAATTACACAGCGCTACAATGAATTACATAACATAAGAACATAAGAAATAGGTGCAGGAGTAGGCCATTTGGCCCGTCGAGCCTGCTCCGCCATTCAATAAGATCATGGCTGCTCTTCTACCTCATCTCCACTTTCTTGCACTATCCCCATATCCCTTTATTCCCTTAATATTTAAAAATCTAACGATCTCTGTCTTGAATATACTCAACGACTGAGCTTCCACAGCCCTCTGGGTAGAGAATTCCAAAGATTCACCACTCTCACTATCCTGTTGCGTGCAAGAACAGATTTTGTTGGGCAATACTGTGGGATGAATGAGATTTTATTTCATTCTTGGTAAAGAAACATTGCAGGATAAGAATACTCGTGAATCGTCTAAATTAATCAGCATTTCGATATAAAAAATCGACAGCAAATATCTTATTAGCTAGATTGTGGCACGGCAACTGTGATACTGTTTGTAGAGTTTATTCTATTTTAGTTTTGCTCCGAAACTGTTTATGCACCTGCTGATGAATGACTTGTGACATGAAAACAGTTCAAATAGTTTAGAAACAAATCTCTTCTCAAAAAAAACTTTCACTTACCAAGTACATGTAGATTTATGGTTGCTGTTGCTTGAGTCCCGGTTTTTTTAATCATGGTAACAGTGTAATCTCCACTGTCCGAAGCTGTCACTCCCTTCAGCAGGAGCGATCCGTTCGGGAGGAATAACTCAGACCATGATTTGTAATCATTACTTATATCACCAGTTGCACCGAACCACGCAGCGATATATAACCCCTCGAAGTTCCAGCTCCCACTAAACGTCTCAGCTGACGGGCGCACTGACAAAAATGCGTTGCATTCGGCGATCACATCTATCCAACGGTGTTCTATATGTATAGTAAAATCCTGGGGCTCAACTGAGGAAAGAAAATCACATTGAGTAGGAAGAAAAGCAAAACACTCAAACTCAACATAATACAGAAAATAACGTCATCTCTTGTATTTTTAGCTGATTTTGTATGACAATCGCTTGCTATTATGTCTGCTAACCACTAGAAGAGATGGTAGGAGAAAGTGGTTCTCACCCGCAGATATAAATAAGCAAACAGCTACCGCGGTAAGTGGCAGTGTCACCATCCTGAGAGACCAGCGCCAGTCCCTGTTATACTCGGTGACTGACCCGCTCTTCCTGGTCTACACAACAGATCAGTTGAATCATTTACTGAAGCGGCAATACTGATTGGAAAGAGTGCTGTTCACATGACTGGAAACTCTTTCCACTGACTCCAATCTAAATGTTACATGTTAATAGAAATTCTTGGCAAGATATTGGAAATCGGCGGAAGAGTCTGTTAAACTTCAAGTGCACAGATCTTTGCTCAGAAATTAAACATTATTCGCTATTTTAAGATCTGGAATGCACTGCCGCAATGGGTGGTGGAAGCAGATTCAATCGTAACCTTCAAAATGGAATTGGATCAATACTGGAACAAGAACAAAATCCAGGGCTATGTTGAAAGATCAGGGGAGTGAGACTAATTGGATAGCTCTTTACAGGAGCCAGGGCTAATGGCCTCCTTCTGTGCTGTATGATTCTTTGATTGTTTTTCAGACACTGAGAGGCCTGCTGTGTATTTATAAACATTTGCTGTTTATATTTCAGATATCTAGTTTTCCTGTCCCCTCGGAGGTATCTAGTACAGCACAATATTATCAAGTTCATCCCAACAGTGAACATTCAGCAGTGAGAGAATAAAAAAATCCCCAAAAGTTTAGGAGAGCCGGTAACTCTTGATCGATTGGCAACATCTGAAGTCAGAGGTTATCGACAAAATAAAATAGAATCTTTGATCTAAGTTTTCACCATTTAAAGTGGAACGGGTCGATCGCCCACGGCGTTGCTGATCAAGACTGCACTGTTCAGGTGAAGCAAGGTTAGAGGGTGGGGTAGAATTAGACAAGGGCACAAGCACAATTCAGTTTCGATTTTAATGTTATAGATTTTGTCCTTCATTTTATATAATAATTTGATATAGGTATCTTAGAAAAAAATCTTACTTTCCTATGTGCTCCCTGTCTACAAAACTTTACTTCCTATCGGCACTCGTCCTGTCAGACTTTTGTGTCAGAGTTTTGAACATTTTAAATTCCCACGGTCACATTCATAAGGAAAATTGCCTATGTAAATTTGGCTATGTATTACTGAACTATCTGTCGAGTCAGTGGCTTCTGCCCTCAAATCGCTGAAGATGACTTCTGGAGAAAAAAAATGGCCAGAAAATTTTAATTAGCATTTTTCTCAGTGAGTGAAATTTTGAATGTCTAAGATAAAGGAATAACATTTTTTTTTTAAATCACACATTTTGAGATAACAAGGTTGAATTTATCCGACTAGTTTTTTTGCACCTTCTTTCAAGATTTTAATCAAAATTCCTGAATAACTCCTTAAAGCGTAGCCTTGGGCTTATATTTTTGTCAAACTCTGGTATCGAATCTCCCAGGATGCATCAGCATTGTTCAGTCAGCTGTACTAAAGGAATTTTTTTCTCTAGCTTCTAACAGTTACTGCTGAACAAACTTGAAGAAAAGCTGGAGGACAAATTTTAAAAGGCTTATAGAACATAGAACAGTACAGCACAGTACAGGCCCTTCGGCCCTCGATGTTGTGCCGAGCATTGTCCGAAACTACGATCAAGCTATCCCACTCCCTATCATTCTGGTGTGCTCCATGTGCTTATCCAATAACCGCTTGAAAGTTCCTAAAGTGGCCGACTCCACTATCACAGCAGGCAGTCCATTCCACACCCCAACCACTCTCTGAGTAAAGAATCTACCTCGGACATCCCTTCTATATCTCCCCCCATGCACCTTATAGTTATGCCCCCTTGTAGCAGCTACATCCACCCGAGGAAATAGTCTCTGAACATCCACTCTATCTATCCCCCTCATCATCTTATAAACCTCTATTAAGTCGCCTCTCATCCTCCTCCGCTCTAAAGAGAAAAGCCCTAGCTCCCTCAATCTTTCCTCATAAGACCTCCCCCCCAAACCAGGCAGCATCCTGGTAAATCTCCTTTGCACTCTTTCCAATGCGTCCACGTCCTTCCTATAGTGTGGTGACCAGAACTGCACACAATATTCCAAATGTGGTCTCACCACTTATCTAAAAAATTAGATAATTTTTATATTAAGGGAGTTAAACATACAGAGGGTCTCTTTATGTCTGCCTGTGTGTGAGTGGCAATAATTGAATATTAACTCCATAACTGTGGTAGCATATGAATTATATTCTATCAACTTCAAAAATATTATACGGAGAACTAGTTTTATGTGTGTCTTAAAGAGAGTGAGAATCTTCCCTCAAGTTAATATTAAAGTTTAAAGTAATATTTGATTTTGAATCTAGCAAGTTATCTCATCTATGTTTCGTTGACTGAAAAGCCGAATGCGAATTGCTTAAAACTGTGATACAAAGAGCATAGACAGATAGAGAGAAAAGCAGAGGGAGAGTGCATCTCCTGATTCTAATTTGACCTTTATTTAAAGTTCAGTTTGAAAGCAAATGAAACATTTTGTGATGAAGACAGATAGAAAGGGACAGCAGGGTGAGTAGAAGAGGAAAATGGTTTGAGAGTGAAGGGCTCTGGCCCCACACCATCCACCTTGTGGAAAGAAGTGGGTGTTGGGAATTGAATGGAGTTTTAAAAGTAAGGTAAATGAAAGTGGAATAAGCAGTGTGTACCATCTAAAAGATACACCGCAGCAACTCGCCAAGGCTTCTACGACAGCACAAACCAAAGCCGCGACCTCTACCATCTAGAAGGGCAAGGGCAGCAGAAGCATGGGAACAGCATCACCCCAAGCTCCCCTCGAAGTCGCACACCATCCTGACTTGGAAATATATCACCTCTCCTTCATTGTGGCTTTGTCAAAATGCTGGAACTCCCTCCATAACAGCACTGTGGGAGTACCTTCAACACACGGACTGCAGCTGTTCAAGAAGATGGCCCACCACCACCTTCTCAGGAGCAATTAGGGATGGGCAATAAATGCTGGCCTTTCAAGCGATGCCCAAATCCCGTGAATTAAAAAAATGAGGTAGATAGTTAGACATGTAGGCAGGTAGCCAGATTGATAGATAGGCAGACAAATTTCGATTTTCTGCGCTAATATCGCTGTTCAGCACCCCAGTAAATGTTAAGCTCTGTTGGAACAGTTGCAATTGGGATTTTAACAGGATATTCATTGCTCAACAACCATTCTGGCCCTGAAAACTAGGTTTTGCATTTGTACACTTTCAAAATTCTCCATTAGGATAAAAATGACATTTTAATTTAAACTATATATTTTTTTTTAATTTGTTCATGATCTTTCAGCTTCTACATTATCCCCATGTGAAAGTCCCACTCTTTATTTCGCTCTCTGTCACATTTTTTAAAAGTGCGAATAAACGTTGCTTTTCATTTCCTGGTTTGCTGTCTGTGAGTATTCTTCAAAGCGATTGCCTGTTTAGACAGCTGGTTGAAGTCACAGCAGCTCTGCGATGGGGATTCCCGTTACACAGCGCTACAATGAATTACATAACATAAGAACATAAGAAATAGGAGCAGGAATAGGCCATTTGGCCCTTCGAGCCTGCTCCGCCATTCAATAAGATCACCGCTGCTCTTCTACCATATCTTCACTTTCTTGCACTATCCCCATATCCCTTGATATCATTAATATTCAAAAATCTATCGATCTGTGTCTTGAATATACTCAACGACTGAGCTTCCACAGCCCTCTGGGGTAGAGAATTCCAAAGATTCACCACCCTCTGAGTGAAGAAATTTCTCCTCATCTCAGTCCTAAATGGCCAACCCCTTATTCTGATACTGTGACCCCTGGTTCTTGACTCCTCAGCCAGGGGAAACATCCTCCCTGCATCTACCCTCTCATTCTTCTAAACTCTAGAGGTCAATACCCCCAACCCAGAAATCATTCTAGTGAAGCCTTGTTGCACTCCCTCAATGGCAAGTATAACCTTCCTTATGTAAGGAGACCAAAACTGTACACAATCCCACGTCGAGAAAGGCAAACACCTCACCACAGACATCTCAGATCTCTGTGGAAAGTTTCATCGGGCCCAGCTGCAATCGCCTATGCATCGCCTCTGACCGCAAATTGCGTGCCATTGCATATTTGAAACAAAGCAGAAAGACGAAGATGCAGTACCATGTCAATTCAAGATTCACATATTGTACAATAGGAAAATATCCTGCAAACATCCTGAAATTTGCGCTAAGTATTTATGGAGCATTGGTTACAATATAGCAGTTGCCCAAAATAGAATAGCATTAGATCATATTTTAAGAACGGCGTATAATCCATGACAGACCAGGTGCCCAAATGCTAAAAGCACGATTGTTATATATTGGGCCGTATATTCCGATGCCTTCGGGTGTGCACGCGGTGTGTACAAACCCGTAGGGACATCGGAAATGCCTGTTTCAGGCATGCTAAGCGCATGCGCTGAAAACGTCATTTCCGATCTGTCAAGAATGCTCTTGACAGATTGGACGCCTGCCCTAGAGAAGGGCCTCTGTGGGCGGATTGTTCCGCTTTCTGGAGAACCTCCGCCCGCAGAAAATCCTTAGAAATAATGGCCCAGAAATTAAACGCGGAGCGTTCCTGCGGGGGTAAGGCTTCCCCGCGATATCTCACTGCACGCCTACCTTTTCCCTCCGGGCTCACACGAACTTTAGTTTCAAGGCTGCAGCTGTGCAGTGCTTGCGTGAGCCAGAGACGCAGTTAGTTCATGCGAGCTCTGGGATCACGTGATTCAGTTAGAGCCAATGGCAGCACACCATCTTTCATTCATAGTTTTGACAGGAAGACCTGTGAAAGCTATGAATCTATACCCCACCAAAAGAACAGCTAAACCTCAATTAAATTTAAAAAAAACCGTCACATTAATAAAATAAGTATAGTTAAATAAATTAACCACTTTAAACAAAAAATTAAATTTTTGAAAAAATTTAAAATCTTTTTAAATGTTATAAAAATAAACTTACCTTTCTTTAAAGTCTCTAAAAAAGATAAACCTGTTGAAAAAAATTTAAAATAATACTTAATTAACTACTTACCTTGTTAAAAGAAGGTCTTACGCCTCCTTTCTTTATGTTCAAAATCTTCCATGCTAACCTGCGCGTTCAAAGCACTAAGTGCACTGCGTGCGCACAGCCTGTAGCGCGCACGCGGTTCACTTTGGAACTGCCCCCTTTTGAGTTCACGAAGTGCCGGTTTCCCGCGCATGCGCAGTGCATGCTGGAAACCGGCAATTGGAGACCTAAAACGCGAGAGTACACAGTGCGTACTCTCGCGTATTAGGTCTAATTTTCGGGCCCTTATGCCTGGAAAAAGCAGGCGAAAGTCCTGCTTTAACCAGCATTAGATTTGAAAAAAATAAAAAGTAAATGTTTTTGTCACTCAGTTATTACTTAAAAATACCTTAAAAAGGTAAGTTTATTTTTAACCCCGTTAAAAACTTGAATAACTTTTTTCTGAAAATTTTGTTTTTGATTAAAATATTTAATTTATTGTAATTTCAACTAATTTTAAAAATATGATGTTTTTTTAATTCTATCTAATATTTTAAAGGGTTTTTGGGGTGATCACCATTCATATAATTGACAGGTCTATCTGTCACGTGTATGAAGGGAGATTCCCTTCTTTGATTGGCTCCCCATCGCCCACGTGATCCCAGGGACGCTTGCGAACCGCATGGTCCTCTGGGATACGTGTGCCCTGCACATTTCAAGTTGCAGAGGCCCAGGAGCGGAAGTGCCTGGACCTCGGGAGCCTTCAGGTAAGTGCGTAGATTTTTTCCAGATCGGAGGCCTCCGCACGCGGGAAGCCTCCGATCGGAAAATACTGCCCACAGTGTTTTGCATTTGTCTAATGCCAAGCGGCCCAGCTCCCTGTCCCGGTTTGTTCAACTGCAGCTGTAAGAAAGAAAGTCAGGATGGAACTCAATCATTCGGTACAATCAGTCAATCGGAGGCAAACAAAAGAAAGTTACATATTACATATGTAAATTTCATCGAGTGTACAGCTTGGAAACAGGCCATTCGGCCCAACTGGTCAATGCCGCTGTTTACGCTCCACACGAGGCTCCTCCCACTCTTACATAGAAACATAGAAAATAGGTACAGGAGTAGACCATTCGGTCCTTCGAGCCTGCACCGCCATTCAATGCGTTGATGGCTGAACATGCTACCTCAGTACCCCATTACTGCTTTCTCGCCATACCCCTTGATCCCCCTAGTTGTGAGTGTTATATCTAACTCACTTTTGAATATATTTAGCGAACTGGCCTCAACAACCTTCTGTGGAAGAGAACTGCATAGATTCACCACTCTCTGGGTGAAGAAGTTCCTCCTCAGCTCAGTCTTAAATGGCTTCCCCTTAATCCTTAGACTGTGACCCCTGGTTCTAGTTTTCCCTAACATTGGGAACATTCTGCCCGCATCTAATTTGTCTAAACCAGTCAGGATTTTAAATGTCTCTATAAGATCCCCCCTCATTCTTCTGAACTCCAGAGGATACAAGTTCAGTTGACCCAATCTTTCTTGATATGTCAGTCCGGCCATCCCAGGAATCAATCTAGTGAACCTTCGCTGCCCTCCCTCAATAGCAAGAATGTCCTTCCTTAAGTTAGGAGACCAAAACTGCGCACAATACTCCAGGTGTGGCCTCACCAAGGCCCTGTACAACTGCAGCATCACCTCCCTACTCCTGTACTCAAATCCCCTTACTATGAAGGCCATCATTCCGTTTGCTTTCTTGACTGCCTGCTGCACTTGCATTCCCACCTTCAGTGACTGATGTACCATGACGCCCAGGTCTCGTTGCACCTCCCCTTTCCCTAATTTGCCACCATTCAGGTAATAGTCCGCCTCTCTATTTTTACCACCAAAGTGGATAACCTCACATTTATCCACATTGTACTTCATCTGCCATACATTTGCCCATTCACCCAACCTGTCCAAGTCACTCTGTAGCCTCCTAGCATCCTCCTCATTGTTCACACTGCCTCCCAATTTAGTGTCATCCGCAAATTTGGAGATATTACATTTAATCCCTTCGTCCAAATCATTAATATATAATGTAAACAGCTGGGGTCCCAGCACCGAACCCTGCGGTACCCCGCTGGTCACTGCCTGCCATTCTGAAAAGTACCCATTTACTCCTACTCTTTGTTTCCTGTGTGCCAACCAGTTCTCAATCCACGTCAACACATTACCCCCAATCCCATGTGCTTTAACTTTGCTCACCAATCTCTTGTGTGGGACCTTGTCGAAGGCCTTCTGAAAGTCCAAATACACCACATCTACTGGTTCCCCCCTGTCCACCCTATTGGAAACATCCTCAAAAAATTCCAGAAGATTTGTCAAGCATGATTTCCCTTTCACAACTCCATGCTGACTTGGACCTATCATGTCGCCACTTTCCAAATGGTCTGTTATGACATCTTTAATAATTGCTTCCATCATTTTACCCACGACCGATGTCAGGCTGACCGGTCTATAATTCCATGCTTTCTCCCTCCCTCCTTTTTTTAAAAAGAGGGGTTACATTGGCCACCCTCCACTCCATCGGAACTGATCCAGAGTCTAAGGAATGTTTGAAAATGATCGTCAATGCATCCACTATTTCCAAGGCCACCTCCTTAAGTACTCTGGGATGCAGACCAACAGGCCCCGGGGATTTTTCAGCCTTCAGTCCCATCAATTTCCCCAATACGTTTTCCCGACTAATAAGGATTTCCCTCAGCTCCTCCCTCTTACCAGATCCTCTGACCCCTTTTATTTCCGGCAGGATGTGTGTGTCCTCCACAGTAAACACCGAACCAAAGTACTTGTTCAATTGATCTGCCAATTCCTTGTTCCCCATTACGACTTCCCATGTTTCCGACTGCAGGGGACCTACGTTTGTTTTTACTAACCTCTTTCTTTTTACATATTCATCTCAGCCCCTCAACATATCCTTCTGTCCCTTTCTCCCTCATCTGGCTATATAGCTTCATCTTAAATGTAACTACGCTATTCACCTCAACTACTCCTTGTGGTAGCGACTCCCACATTCTCACGACTCTCTGGTAAGGAAGTTATTGGATCAACAGCTTATTGATGAAAATCGGGTGACTAGAATGCTTCCTTGTTGAGATAGCGAGATTATTGTGGCTGCATGGGAATTTCTGTGATTCGCTGCCCACACATGTCGCACGATCTACGGAACAATTACAAATATTTTCATCAGTTATACACAGTTACTTAAAGCTGAGTTGCTTTATGAAAGCTCCAATGTGATTCCCCGTTCCGCTTTTTACATCACTCGGCATTAAAATATCTGCAGCAAAATGTTGCACAATCCGTATTTGAATCTGCATCTGTTTATTTCCAAATAGGCAAAATGACAGTTTATTCGCAAAATCTGTCCACAGCTTTGCAACAATGCCAAGTGAAACGTCACCGCCTGGTTTTATTCAAGGTGCTGATTGATCCACTGTGCGTTTACAGCACTTTCTTGTTGCGTGCAAGAACAGATTTTGGTGGGCAATACTGTGGGTTCACAGAGATGTCATTTCATTCCTGGTAAAGTAATATTGCGGGATAAGAATGTTTGCGATTCGGCTATTTTAATCAGCGCTTCGATATCAAACAAAACAATCAATAGCAAACAGCTTATTATCTAGATTGGGTGCGGCACGGTGACTGTGGACTGGTTGTAGAGTTTGCTGTATTTTAGTTTTACTCCGAAGCTGCTGATATACCTGGTGAGTTGTGACATGAATACAATTAAAATAGTTTATGAACAACCCTTTCCCCACAGCAAGCTTTCACTTACCAAGTACTTGCAGAGTGATGGTTGCTTTTGCTGAAGTGCCGGTGTTTGGAATCATGTTAACAGTGTACTCTCCACTGTCCGAAGCTGTCACTGACTTCAGCAGGAGCGATCCGTTCGGGAGGAATAACTCAGCCCGTGTTCTGAAGTCACTATATATAGCCTCAGTTGCACCAATCCACCGACCTAAAAGTGTCTCCCCGAATTCCCAGCTCCCACTCTGCAACTCAGCTGACGGTCGCACCGAAAAAAATGCGTTGCCTCCGACGGCCACATTTATCCGACTGTTTTCTGTATGTATAGTCAAAGCCTGAGGCTCAACTGAGGAAAGAAAATCACATTCAGGAGGAATTAAAGAGAAACACTCAAACTCGACACAATATATACATTTCTAAAGTTATAATAACGTCATCTCTTGCATCTTATGCTGATTCTCTATGACAATCGCTTGCTATCACGTTTTGCTAATCACTAACAGAAATGATACGAGAAAGTGATCCTCACCCGCAGATATAAATAAGCATACAGCTACCGCGGTATGTGGCAGTGTCAGCATCCTGAGAGAGCAGCGCCAGTCCCTGTTACACTCGCTGACTGACCCGCTCTTCCTGGTGTACAGGACAGATCAGTTGAGTCATTTACTAAAGCGGCAATGCTGATTGGACCGAGTGCTGTTCACCTGACTGGTAACTCTTTCCACAGAGTCCAATCGAAATGTCACATTTTAGTAGAAATTGTTGGTAATATATAGGAAATGGGCGGAAGATTCTGGATAACTTCAAGCGTGCACATCTTTGCTCAGAAATCAAAAAATATTCGCCCTGTTATGATCTGGAATGGGAGGTGGAAGCAGATTCAATCGTAGCTTTCAAAAGAAAATTGGAAAGGAAAAAAATCCAGGGTTATTTTGAAAGATCAGGGGCGAGACTAATTGGATAGCTCTTTCAAGGAGCCCGGCCGAATGGCTTCATTCCGTGCTGTATGATTCTATGATTGTTTTTCAGACACTGACAGGCCTGCTGTGTATTTATAAACATTTGATGTTTATATTTCAGATATCCAGTTTCATGTCCCCTCAGAGGTATCTAGCACAGCTCAATATTTTCAAGTTCTTCCCAACAGTGAACATTCCTCAGAGAGTGAATAAAACGTTCCCCCAAAATTTAGGAGAGTGGATAAGTCTGGGTCGATTGGCATAATCTGAAGTCAGTGGATCTCAGGAAAATAGAGTAGAATCTTTGATCTAAATGTTCACCATGTAGCATGTAACTAGCCGATCAAGTTTGCCGATGATCGATGGCTGGGAAAGCAAGTTGTGCAGAGGACTCAAATAATCAGCAAAGGGGTATAGACAGGCTAAGTGAGTGTGCAAACATTTGGCAGATGGAGTATAATGTGGTAAAGTGCGAAGTTATCCACTTTGGCAGGAAAAATAAAAAAAGCAAATTATTATTTAAATGGATAGTACAAAATGCTATAGTTCCGAGGGACGTGGGGGTCCTTGTGAATGAAACACAAAAAGTTAGCATGCAGGTACAGCAATTAATCAAAAAGGCAAATGGAATGTTGGCATTTATTTCAAGGGGGTTGCAGTATAAAAGCAGGGAATTCCTGCTGCAACTGTACAGGGTATTGGTGGGACCAACCTTGAGTACTGCGTACAGTTTTGGTCTCCTTATTTAAGGAAGGATATATTTGCATTGGAGGCAGTTCAGAGACAATTCACTAGGTTAATTCCAGAGATGAGGGGGTTGACTTATGAGGAAAGGTTGAGCAGGTTGGGCCTATACTCATTGGAATTTAGAAGAATGAGTGGTGTTCTTATTGACACATAGAAGATACTGAATTGGTTCGACAAGGTAGATGCAGAGAGGATGTTTCCCCTCGTGGGGAAATCTAGAAATCGGGGGCATATTTCCAGTATAAAGGGTCGCCCTTTTAGAACTGAGATGAGGAGGGATTTCGTCTCTCAGAGGGTCGTAAATTTGTGGAATTATCTGCCGCAGAGAGCTGTGCAGGCTGAGTCATTAAAAACATTTAAGGTGAAGATAGACAGAGTTTTGCAAGATAAGGGATTGAAGGGTTATGGGGAGCGGGCAGGAAAGTGGCTGTGAGCCCAAGATTTTCATGATCTTATTGAATGGCGGAGCAGACTCGAGGAGCCAAGTGGTCTACTCCTGCTCCTATTTCTTATGTTCTTATATTCTTATGAAACCCCATGTCGTTTCTCATTGCAAGTGCAATGTTCAGGTGAAGTAAGGTTAGAGGGTGAGGTAACATTGAACAAGGGAACCCATAAATAATTCAGTTACCGTTTTAATGTTATACATTTTGTCCTTCATTTTATATAATAATTTGATATCGGTATCTTATAGAAAAAAATCTTACATTGCCATGTGCTCCCTGTCTACAAAACTTTACTTCCTATTGTCACTTTTTGTCACACTCTTGTGTCAATGTTTTTAACATTAAAAATTCCTACATCCACAATCACAATGGAAATTGCCAATGTAAATCTGGAATCCTGTTACTGAACAAGATGATCACTCAGTGGCATTTGCCCACAAATCGCTCAAGATGTGTTCTGGAAAAATGATCTGAAAAATTGAATCAGCATTTTTTCTCAGTTTGAATGTCTCAATAACATATTCCCGCTCTCTCCCCATACCCCTTGGTGCCTTCCGTTTCTAGAAATCTATCTCTCTCCTTCTTAAATATATTCAGTGACTTGGCCTCCACAGCCTTCTGTGTTAGAGAATTCCACAGGTTCACCACGCTCTGGGTGAAGAAATTTCTCCTCATCTCAGTCCTAAACGTCCTACCGCGTATCATGAGATTGTGACTCCTCATTCTTGAACCCCCAGCCAGGGAAAACGTCCTCACTGCATCCAGTCTGTCTAGCCCTGTCAGAATTTTATACCTCTCAATTAGATCCCCTCTCATTCTTCTAAACTCAAGTGAATACAGACCTAGTCGACCCAATCTCTCCTCATCCGACAGTCCTGCCATCCCAGGAATCAGTCTGGTGAACCTTCGCTGCACTCCCTCTATGACAACTATATCCTTTCTTAGGTAAGGTGACCAAAACTGCACACAGTACTCCAGGTGTGGTCTCACCAAGGCCCTGTATTACTGTAGTAAGACATCCTTGCTCCTGTACTCAAATCCTCTTGCAATGAAGGCCAGCATACCATTGGCCTTCTTAACTGCCTGCTGCACCTGCATGTTGCTTTCAGTGACTGGTGTAGAAGGACACCCAGGTCCCTTTGAGATCAACATTTCATAATCTATCACCATTTAAATAATACTCTACCTTTCTGCTTTTCCTACCGAAGTGGATCACTTCACATTTATCCACGTGATACTGCATCTACCATGTTTTTGTCCACTCACTCAACTTGTCTAAATCGCCTCTTTGCATCCTCCTTACAACTTACATCCCAGCTAGTTTCGTGTCGTCAGCAAAGTTGGATATATAACATTTGGTTCCCTCATCCAAATAATTGATATATATTGTGAATAGCTGGGCCCCAAACACTGATCCCTGTGGTACCCCACTCGTCACCGCCTGCCACCCCGAAAAAGAGCCATTTATTCGTACTCTCTGTGTCCTGTCTGTTAAAAGATTGTCAATCCATGCCAGTATATTACCCCCAATCCCATATGCTTTAATTTTGCACAGTAACCTCTTATGTTGGATTTTATCAAAGGCCTTCTGAAAATCCAAATACACCACATTCACTGGTTCTCCCTTATCTATTTTACCAGTTACATCCTCAAAAAACTCCAGTAGGTTTGTCAAACATGATTTCCCTTTCATAAATCCATGTTGACTTTGTCTAATCCCGTTGATATTTTCTAAGTGTCCTGTTATCAAAACCTTTACAATAGACTCTAGTATTTTCCCTACTACTGATGTTAGGCTAACCGGCCTGTTTTCTCTCTCCCTCCTTTTTTAAATAGTGAGGTTACATTTGCCACCCTCCAATCTGCAGGACCTCTTCCATAATCTATAGAATTGTGGAAGATGACAACCAATGCATCCACTATTTCCATGGCTACCTCTTTTAGTACTCTGGGATGCAGATTATCTGGCCCTTGGTATTTATCGAATTTCAGTCCCATTAATTTCTCCAGCACTATTTTTTTACTAATGCTAATTTCCTTTTATTCCTCCTTCTCACTAGACCCTTGGTTCCCTTGCATTTCTGGGAAGTTATTTGTGTCCTCTTCCGTGAAGACGGAACCAAAATATTTGTTTAATTGCTCAGCCATTTCCTTGTTCCCCATTATAAATTCTCCCGTTTCTGACTGAAAGGAAACTACATTTGTTTTCACTAATCTTTTGTCTTTTTACATACTTGTAGATGCTTTCACAGGCCGCTTTTATGTTCCTTGCAAGTTTACTCTTGTACTCTATTTTTCCCCTCTTAACCAATCTCTTGGTCCTTTTTTGCTGAATTCTAAACTGCTCCCAATCCTCAGGCTTGCTACTTTTTTCTGGCAACTTTATATGACTCCTCTTTGGATCTAATACTATCCTTAATTTCATTTTGTTAGCCATGGTTGGGCCGCTTTTTCTCTAATGGCCAGATTATATGGCCATTATAACAGCGATGTTGTGGGAGCTTGCTGTGTGGAAATTGGCTTCCGCATTTCCTACATTCCAACAGTGAATACACTTCAAAAGTACTTCATTGGCTGTAAAGCTTTTTGGGACGTCCTGTGGCAGTGCAAGGCCCTATATAAATGCAAATCTTTCTTCTAACATTCCAGAGAAACTAATAATTGTTTCCATGCGGTAAATTCCATGTTATTCATAGAATCATAGAATCATACATCACAGGAGGAGGCCATTCGGCGCAACTTTCCTGTGCTGGCTCTTTGAAAGAAGTATCCGATTAGTCCCATGCCCCTGCACTTTGCCCATAGCCCTGCAAATCTGCCCCTTTAAGTATGTACCCATGCATCAGTATAATTCTATGTAATATAGTCTTTCTCCACAAAACATGGTCTGGATTGTAGACAACGGGCCTTAGTTAATGTGCGTTTATTGCCAATCCTCAGCTCTTCTGAGAAGCTGATGGTCAGCTACATAGTATGTAATTGGGGATAAGTGTCACAAATAATTACAGTGCATGGAATTGGCTATTGCCTTGGCTTCGAGTTGCAATATATTTGGGAGCTAAGCAGGCAGAGAGTGGGGATATAGTGTAGATACTCCGAATCATGGGATGTGACAAGTGGGGTTCCCAGTAATCTGTTCACGGGCCTCAACTTTTCATCATATTTCCCAATGACTTGGCTAAAGGAATAGGGAATTATACATCCACGTTCGCAACGAACAGGACTAGCCCAAAGCTATGGTAAACTAAATCATTGCCCTGGATACCGGATGACATAAAAAATACATAAAGAGGAGGTACTAGAAAGGCTGGCGATACTTAAAGTGGATAAGTCACCCGGTCCGGAAGGGATGCATCCTAGGCTGCTGAGGTATAATCCGTTTCACACTATTGGGAAAAGTTACGATGGCCCCCCTTTCACTTTTATAATCACTACAGCCACAACCAGAATTACAGCAAATGGTGGGCTAATACTGCAGGGAACGTAAGTTCAAATCCCACCATGGCAATTCGAGAGATCGGGGCAGATCTTGACTTTGTGCGATAATGTAAAATGGGTGACAGTGAGTCGGCAGTCCATTTTGCATCCCTTCCCATTTTTATGTACTTTGAATTTAATATTATATAAGGTCACGATCTACCCCTTTGAAGTCATTTTTCTTAAAATCTGGGAATAAAATGCTGGCATCAGTAAAACTGCTCATGCACCCATTGGATTCTTGTAAAAACCTATCTGGTTCACTAATATCTATTAGGCGAGGCAACCTGCTCTCTTTACCCGTTCTGGTCTATATGTGACTTCAAAGTAGTTGACTCTTAACTGCAATCTGAAATGTCCCAGCAAGCCATTCAGTCCTATCAAACCATTACCAACAACAGTTCAAAAAAGCAAGCCCTCCACCATCTACTGAAGGACAACTAGGAACTGGTAATAAATTCCGGCCTAGCCAGTAACGCCCACATCCCGAAACAAAATTTAAAATAAAAGAACCTGAAAGCCTAAGTGTCCCAGTGGGAAATTAACTGTCTATTTTAATATTCTCACAGGAACCTCTTCCACCTCAACAGTGGCGGCATTCGAACAGTTTAGAAACACAGAGAATGTCGAGGTTGGTGCCTTTCCTGTAAAGTGTGTCATTGTATTGATGTCGTGGGTACCAGAAAAAGCAAAGAGCTTGCAGAGGGACTGAATGAAATAGGGCCGGAAATTTGTCTCGGGCGATGGCGCAAAACGGGCGGTATCGAATCGAACACCCGTTATACACAGCGTCTGGTATTCAGGTGCATTGACTGCAATGGAACTGAATATCAGGCAGGGCGCAATACAGGCGGCCAATCGTATACCGCCCGTTTTGGTGCACCGCCCGAGACGAATTTCTAGGCCATATAGTTTTATTTGTTCTGGAAGAATAAAACATGGTTAATAGTATAAACAAATCTTGTGCTAAGCAAACAGAACGAATCCGTGTTGGCCATTGTAAGTGGCAATAGTTGCACATTAGCATGTTTAGTGACTGGAATAGAAACGCGTCTTGAGTAGTACCGCTAAATCGGCGGTGGAAGTCTATGGAACTGAATATCAGCCCGGGCGTATAACAGGCAGCCAATGTGATATTGCTTGTTTTGGGTATCTCTCAAGTCGAATTCTTACACTTATGTCTTGGCACACGACATTTGCAGTTTCCTGTTTTGCACGCAGTAAATGAAAAAAAAGCCAAAAAAATGAAGAAAATTGTGCAAAGTTTACCACATGATGCAACAATATACAGAAATATTACGACAATGTAGGCAGACACTTTACATCCATTTTTCCTTCAATTTTAGTAACGATCTTATATCAATATTTCACGTAAAGCAAGTTCTCGATATTCTATATAATGTCGCTGTGCTAGAAACCCATTTCTATCTTAATGCATTTCTCCTATAATTGAGTCAGTTACAGAATAGAGATGGGAATTCAGCAGATGCAGATGCAACATATACGGTAAGAGTGCGAATTTCTTCATTCCTGTAAACCATTTCCCCTTTTCTTGTTTTGTTCTCAGGATGTGGGCAAACCTGCAGTTATTGCCAATCCTCAGCTCTTCTGAGAAGCTGATGGTCAGCTACATAGTATGTAATTGGGGATAAGTGTCACAAATAATTACATTGCATGGAATTGGCTATTGCCTTGGCTTCGAGTTGCAATATATTTTGGAGCTAAGCAGGCAGAGAGTGGGGATATAGTGTAGGTACTCCGAATCATGGGATGTGACAAGTGGGGTTCCCAGTAATCTGTTCACGGGCCTCAACTTTTCATCATATTTCCCAATGACTTGGCTAAAGGAATAGGGAATTATACATCCACGTTCGCAAGGAACAGGACTAGCCCAAAGCTATGGTAAACTAAATCATTGCCCTGGATACCGGATGACATAAAAAATACATAAAGAGGAGGTACTAGAAAGGCTGGCGATACTTAAAGTGGATAAGTCACCCGGTCCGGAAGGGATGCATCCTAGGCTGCTGAGGTATAATCCGTTTCACACTATTGGGAAAAGTTACGATGGCCCCCCTTTCACTTTTATAATCACTACAGCCACAACCAGAATTACAGCAAATGGTGGGCTAATACTGCAGGGAACGTAAGTCAAATCCCACCATGGCAATTCGAGAGATAGGGACAGATCTTGAGTTTGTGCAATAATACAAAATGGGTGATAGTGAGTCGGCAGTCCATTCTGCAACTCTCCCCATTTTTATGTACTTTGACTTTAATAATATATAAAGTGACGATCTACCCCTTTGCAGTCATTTTTTGTTCGATCTGGAAAGAAAATGCTGGTATCAGTAAAAGTGCCCATGAAGCCATTGGATTGTTGTAAAAACCCAACTGGTTCACTATTGTCAATTAGGGGAGGCACCAGGCTGGCCTTTTCCCGTTCTGGTCTATATGTGACGCCCATGTGGTTGACTCTTAACTGCCCTCCGAAATGGCCTCGCAATCCACTCAGTCGTATCAAACCGTTACCCACAACCGTTCAAAAAAAACAGCCTTCGACCATCTGCCCAAGGACAACTAGGGACTGGCAATAAATCATGGCCTTGCCAGCAACGCCCACATCCCGAAAATGAATTTCAAATAAAGGATCTTGAAAGCCTAACTGTCCCAGTGGGAAATTAATAGACTGTTTCAATATTCTCACAGGAACCTCTTCCACAGCTCATGAGGTCACCTGAGCAGCGGCTATATACGAACACTTTAGAAACACAGAGAATGCGCGGTTGGTGCATTTCCTGTAAAGTGTGTCATTGTAGTGGTGTCGGGGCTACCAGACAAAGCACAGAGCTTGCCGAGGGACTGAATGAATTATGGCTGGAAATTTGCCTCGAGCGATGGCGCAAACCGGGCGGTATCGGATCGACCGCCCGTTATATGCAGTGACTGGTATTCAGTCGCATTGACTGCAATTGATCTGAATATCAGGCACGGCGCAACACAGGCGCACAATCGTAAATCGCCCGTTTTCGGCCACCGCCCGAGACGAATTTATATGCCACATAGTTTTATTTATACTGGTAGAATAAAACATAGATAATAGTATAATCCAAACTTGAGCTAAGCAAACAGAACGAATCCCTGTTGGCCATTCTAAGTGGCAATCGTTACATTTGAAGCTGTTTACTATCTCTGGGACAGAAACCCGTCTTGAACGGTAACATGATAGTCTATGGAACTGAATATCAGTCCAGACGTATAACAGGAAGCCGATGTGATATTGCTTGTTTTGGGTATCTCTCAAGGCGAATTCCTACCCCTATGTCTTGACACACGACATTTGCAGTTTCCAGTTTTGCACGCAATATTTGAGCAAAGAAGACAAAAAAATGAAGAAAATTGTGCAAAGTTCACCACATGATGCAACAATATACAGAAATATTAAGACAATGTATGCAGACACTTAATATCCAACTTTTGTTGATTTTTGGTCACGATCTTATATCAATACTTCACGTAAAGCAAGTTCTTGATATTCTATATAACGTCACTGTGCTATAAATCCATTTCTATCTTAATGTATTTCTCCTATAATTGATTCAGTTACAGAATAGATATGGGAAGTCAGCAGATGCAGATGCAACATATACGGTTAGAGTGCGATTTTCTTCATCCCTGTAAACCATTTCCCCTTTTCTTGTTTTGTACTCAGGATGTGGTAAAACCTGCAGTTATTGCCAATCCTCAGGTCCTCCGAGAAGCTGATGCTCAGCTACATAGTGTGTAATTGGGGAGTAGTGTCAGCAATAATTGCAGTGCATGTAATAGACTGTTGCCTTTGGTTTCACGGGCAACACGGTGGCATAGTGGTTAGCACTGGTGCCTCACAGCGCCAGGGACCCGGGTTCGAATCTGGCTTCGGGTGACTGTCTGTGTGGAGTTTGCACATTCTCCCCGTGTCTGCGTGGGTTTCCTCCGGGTGCTCCGGTTTCCTCCCACAGTCCAAAAATGTGTGGGTTAGGTTGATTTGGCTATGATAAATTGACCCTTAGTGTTAGGGGGGATTAAATATGTGGGGATAGGGTGGGATATGTTAGGGGGAATTAAATACGTGGGGTTACGGGGGTAGGGTGGGATATGTGTACTGGGGGGATTAAAGCAGGGACAGGGTACTGGATTTGGATGATCAGCCATGATCGTATTGAATGGCGGAGCAGGCTCGACGGGCCGAATGGCCTACTCCTGCTCCTAGATTCTATGTTTCTATGTTTCCAGTTGCAATATGTTTGGGAGCTAAGGAGGCAGAGAGTGGGGATATAGTGTAGGTATTCCGAATGATGGGATGTGACAAGTGGGGTTCCCAGTGATCTGTTCAGGGACCTCAACTTTTCACCATATTTATTAATGACTTGGATAAAGGAATAGGGAATTGTCCATCCAAGCTCACAAGGAACAGGACTAGCGCAAAACTATGGTAAACGAGGACATTGCCGGGATACAGGATGAAAAAAAATACATAAAGAGGAGATACTAGAAAGGCTGGCAATAATTAAAGATGATAAGTCACCCGGTCTGGCTGGGATGCATCCTAGGCTGCTGAGGGAAGTATGGGTAGACTTTGTGGAAGTGCTCGCCACAATCTTCCAATCCTCCTTAGATACAGGAGTGGGGCCCGAGGATTGGAGGATTGTAAATGTAACACCCTCGTTCAAAAAAGGAGGTAGGTTACACCTGGCATTTACAGGCCAGTCAGTCTAACGTCGGTGGTGGGGAAGCTTTTAGAAACAATAATCCGTGTGAAAATTAACAGCCACTTAGACAAGCATGAACTAATAAAGGAGAGCCACCATGGATTGTTTAAGGGCAAATCGTGTTTGATTAACTTGATTGAGTTTTTTGATCAGGTAACAGAGAGGGTTGATTAGGGCAATGCAGTTGATGTGTATATGAACTTTCAAAAGGCGTTTCATAAAATACCACATAGTAGGCCTGTTAACAAAATTAAAGCTCCTGGGATAAAAAGGGCAGTAGCAGCATGGATACAAAATTGGCTAAGGAATAGAAAACAGATGGTTCTGCTGATTGCCTCTTTCCGATGTAGAGGACGGTATACAGTGTCGTTCACCAAGCTTCAGTACCAGGAACACTGCTGTTTTTGATATACATTAATGACTTGAGGAGTAAAGGGCACAATGTCGAAATTTGCAGATGACACTAAACTTTGAAATGTAGTAAATAGTGAGGAATATAGTAAGAGACTTAAATGAGAGACAGACAGGCTGGTGGAATGGGCGGATACATGGCAGATGAAATTCAATGCAGAGAAGTGTGAGGTGATATATTTTGGGAGGAAGAATGAGGTGAGATCATAAATGGTACAATTTTAAAGGGGGTTCAAGAACAGAGAAATATTGGGGTGCTTGTGCACAAATCTTCCAAGGTGACAGGTCAGGTTAACAAAGCAGTTAATAAAGCATATGCGATCCTGAGCTTTATAAATAGAGGCAAATAATACCAAAGACAAGAGGTTATGCTAAACCGCTTATAAAACACTAGATCGGACTTAGTTGAAGTATTGTGTCCAATTCTGGGCTCCACACTCTAGGAAGGACCTGAAGGCTTTGGAGAGGTTACAGACAGATTTACTAGAATGATTCCATGGAAAAGGTATCAAGGTTACGTGCATAGACTGGAGAGGCTGGAGTTGTTCTCCGCAGAGCAGAGAAGGCTAAGAGGAGATTTGATAGAAGTGCTCAAAATCATTATGGGCTTACATAAGAGTAAATAAACATATTTCTTTTCAATGACAGAATATTCGATAATCAGACTTAAGGTGATTGGCAAAAGAACCAGAGGTGACATGAGGAAAAACATTGTTATGCAAAGGTGTAAGGAATTGGAATGCACTGTCTGAGAGGGTGGTGGATAAAGATGCAATAGTAACTTTCAAAAGGGAATTAGAAACATAGAACTTAGAAAAATCAGAGCAGGAGTACGCCATTCGGACATTTGAGCCTGCTCCGCCATTCAATATGATCATGGCTGATCCTTTATCTCAATACCATATTCCCGCTCTCTCCCCATAGCCCTTGATGCCTTTTGTGTCTAGAAATCTATCTATCTCCTTCTTAAAATATATTCAGTGACTTGGTCTCCACAGCCTTCTACGGTAGAGAATTCTACAGGTTCCCCACCCTCTGAGTGAAGACATTTCTCCTCATCTTCGTCCTAAATGTCCTACCCCGTATCCTGAGACTGTGACCCCTCGCTCTAGACCCCCCAGACAGGGGAAACCTCCCTGCATCCAGTCTGTCTTGCGCTGCCAGAATTCTATACGTTTCAATGAGATCCCCTCTCATTCTTCTAAACTCTAGTGAATACAAGCCTATTCGATCCAATCTCTCCTCATACGATAGTCCTGTCAGACCAAAACTGCACACAGTACTCCAGGTTTGGTCTCACCAAGGCCGTGTATAACTGTAGTAAGACATTCTTGCTCCTGTACTCAAATTCTCTTGCAATGAAGGCCAACATAGCATTTGCCTTCCTAAATGCTTGCTGCACCTGCATGTTTGCTTTCAGTGACTGGTGTACAAGGACAACCAGGTCCCTTTGTACATCAACATTTACCAATCTATCAACATTTAAATAATACTCTGTATACATTGAAGTAGAATTGGATACATACTTGAAAGAGAACAAGATGCATGGCTGTGGGGAAAGAGCACGGGAGTGGGATTAACTAGAATGCTATTCGAACGAGCCAGTGCAGTCTCGATGGGCGTAATTCCCTCCTTCTGTGCTTTCCTATTCTACCACTCTAAGATTATATGACGCTAAGTTAGGAGGGTCAGTAAGTAGATCAGATGGGAGTAGAAGCTTGCAAAGAAGCACATAGTGATTGACTGAGCAGACAAAACTACGGCGAATGGAGTTCAATGTGGGCAATTGTGAGATCATTCACTTTCGATCCAATAGATAAATAATAATATTTTTTTAAATGGTGAGAAACTGGGTAACGTGGAGGAGTAAGGCAATTTCAGCGATTACGTACACAAATGATCAAAGCCAAGTAGACAGGAACAAAAAGCAAACAAAAAGTTTAATGGAATTTATCTCAAGGAGGTTGGATACACTGGGGAGGAAGTCATGCTTCATTCTAGAGAGCTTTGGTCAGACCTCATCTGGACTTTTGCATTTAATTAGGGCCACTGTTGCTCAGGAAGGATAGATTGCCGTAGAAGGGTTTGCGGTGCAGTTTCACCAGAATGATAGAATGATTTAATGGGCCAGCTTAAGAGAACAGGTTGCATTAACTTCCCTTGCATTCCGTTGAGAACCTGAGATTGAGGGTAATCTGATCAAGGGGTTTAAAACGTTAAAAGGATTGGCTAGGGTAGATGAGGAGAAACTATTTTCTCTGGTGGGGCAATCAAGAACAATGGGACATAATTTGGGCCATTAGGGAGTGAAATCAGGAAGCACTTTTTCACATAAAAGGTAGTACAAATTTGGCCCCGGGGGTGCTAACGGGGTGCAAACGAATTTTTGCCCGGGCGCAGCAATGTTAACAAATCCTGATAAATTCAGCAGGAATTTAGTGGTGTTGGTAACCGGTAGGCCCCAGTCCGCTGCACATGCGATGATGACGTCATCACCATGCGCAACGCCCGTTTTTGCCCTGCCTGCAAAATTGGCCCGCGCCCCCTAATTCTGCGCTGGCGCTGACAGCGACCGATTCAGGTATGGGAACGGAGCGGCAGGAGGCTCGCGGGGCGCTAACTAAAGCGGAGGTTGAAGGTGGGGCAGGAAAAATCGGCCGACATACTTGTTGAGGCCCTTTGCATCTTTGAACACAGGGCTGTGCCGCGATCTGGCAGCTTGGCACTCCTCTTGAGTGATGGGCTGCTGGCACGGAACCCCACTTCCCGCGGGTCCAGGTAGGGCCCCGCAGAGTTGTGGGCTTGGGCCCTCCCCTTTAATGAGGGGAAGTGCCCTTCTAAGCAGCAGTGCTATGTGGCCAAGTGCTTAGCGCTGCAGAATGGATCGCCCTGATAATCGGGGTTCGCGTTCTAAGAAGGAATTGAAGCGCTTGAATTAGCGCTGCACCTCCCTCTTGGGGTGATAAAACTGAAGGTAGCAATTGACGGTGCTATTTTTCATCTGGTGCTAAAGTTAGCACCCGGGCGATGTTAGCGACCCAACGAATTTTTCCCCGAAGCCTTTGTTTGTACTTGAAATTGCCTCAGGTTCTGGCCAATATTTATCCCTCAACCAACATCACTAAACACAAATTATCTGCTCATTGTCACAATACTGTTTATGGGAGCTTGCTGTGCGCAATTTGGCTTCTGCAGTTCCTACATTACAACAGTGAGTACATTTCAAAATAGCTGTGCGCAATTTGGCTTCTGCATTTCCTACATTACAAAAGTGAGTACATTTCAAAATACTTCATTAGCTGTAAAACGCTTTGGGGAGGCCTGAGGTCATGAAAGGCGCTATATAAACTCAAGTCTTTCTTTCTTAGTGGGAGCGATTATTTATAATACGCCTGTGCAGCAACTTGGGACGTTTTACTACTTTAAAGGCGCTATATAAATAAAGAATATAAGAAGAGCACCAACTCTCTCGGATATATATATTATAGAGAGTGACAGAAAAGTTTTTTTACGATTCGTAACTTAAATACTTGAAGAGGACAAAGTTTCACGGCTTTGCAGCAAGAATCTGAGAGTGGGATTAATTGGATAGTTCATTCAATGAGCCAGGACAGGCAGGATGAGGGGAATGTCCTTTTTCTGTGCTGGAGCATTCTATGATCATTCTATAACTGTTAGTTGAAATGACCGTTAGTTAAATGCAAGGGCCTAGAACTACTCCAGGCGGGAGAAACCGTGAGAAATGATAAACAACGAGGATTCTAGTATTAATAACAAATAGCTTATATTTTATCAGGAAGCGGATGTTGGGGAAAACAGGATTTAAAATTAAATAAATTAGTCCACTGGATAAATCATTTTAAACATTAAACGGGATGAGAATTTGATAGATAGATAGATAGATAGATAGATAGATAGATAGATAGATAGATAGATAGATAGATAGATAGATAGATAGATAGATAGATAGATAGATAGATAGATAGATAGATAGAGAAGGTAGAGAGATAGAGATAGATACATAGCTAAACAAATGCATTAAACACAATTGTGTCCATTAGTTCAAGTTATCCGTTTTTATATCTTGGGCAACTGATGATCGAACATTTCAGAACAATAGCAAATATATTTCCAGAAAATTATACTTCTGGAGAGAAAAAGTTATGGTGTTTGTCTTATTTTGTGTTGTTTGAATAACAGCAATGTGTCAGCAAGCAAATACTGTCCCCTGTGGCAAACGGTCCTTTTTCTCGCTACCCCACCTCAAAGCAATGACCCACCTCATTTATTTTATTGGCGTTAAAATCCATGGTTCTAAATCCGCGGGGATGTTATTTTGAGCTTCTCTAAACTTGCTGATCTGCATCGAATAAACATAAGTATTTCAAACAGAATAACGTGAGGTGCCTTTTTATTTCATTTTGTACACCTCGCACTTATTGCATAAAAATATATAGAAACTCCCTGGTGCAATAACGCTGTGATGATTGAGTGTAATTTTGAAAAATGTAACTTTCAAAGTAGTACTTTTGATCTCTGCAGACTGTGCCAGTTTAACGGAATTCTCCGACAAATCAATATCATAATGTCATCCAGGCAAGACTGCCATGGAGTGATAAGAAGGGGCGAAAGTCCAGTTGACAAAACCTCTTCCACAACACCAGTAGTCACAACGTCTGGACTTCCTTCTGACTAACCGCATTCCAACCGTTAAACTGTAGAAAGGAAATGTCGCATGTTCAGTCCTGCAGAGGCATTTAGAGAAAGACTGTGCGACCCAGGATTTGGGAGCATTGGCATAAGCTGTTCGTGGAAATGGAAACGCAATTTAACTAAGGCCCGTTTTCTATAAGCCAGGCCATGTTTGGTGGGGAGGGACATTACTGCATAGAATTATATTATCCATGGATAAATACTTGAAGGGTAAAAATTGCAGGTCTAGTGGTAATGTACTGGGGCATGGGACTAATTGGATAGCTCTTTCAAAAGGCCAGCAGAAACACGATGGGCTGAATGACCTCCTTCTATTCTGTTTGATTCTGCGACTATATGAATTACATAGAATTCACACTATAGAAACAGGCCTTTCATCCCAAATGGTCCATGCTGGTATTTATGCTCCACACAAGGCTCCCTTCACCCATTTTGATCTAACCGTATCAGCACAACCTTCTGTTATTTTCTCCTTCATTGCTTGTCAAGCTTTCCCTAAAATACATCTTTGCTACTCACGTCAACTGCTCCATGTTGAAGCAAGTTCCACATTCTAACTAGTCTCTGGGTAAAGAGTTTTCTCCTGAATTCCTTGTTGGATTCATTCGTGACTGTCTTACATTGATAGCCCACAGATTTGGATTCCCTCTCAAGTGGAAACATAGGATTACATAGGATATGCAGCGCAGAAACAGGTCATTCGGTCCAACTAGTCCTTGCTGGCGTTTATGCTCCACCCGAGCCTCATCTTTCCTCATCTAACTCTATCAGTATAACCCTCTATTCCATTCTCCCTCATATGCTTATCCAGCCTCCCCTTAGATGCATCTGTACCATTCGCTTCAACCACTCCCTGTGGTGGCGAGGTCCACATTCTCACCACTCTCTGGGTAAAGAAGCTTCTTCTGAATTCCCTAGTTGAATTCTTGGTGACTATCTTATATTGATGGCCTCTATTTACGCTCTTCTCCACAAGTGTAAACACACTCTCTGTGTCTACTCTATCAAGACATTTCATAATTTAAAAACCTGTAATAGGTCACCCCTCAGCCTTCTCTTTTCAAGAAAAAAGAGACCCAGTCTGTTCATCATTTCCTGAAAGGTATACCTTCGCATTTCTGGTATCATCCTTGTTAATCTATTTTGCCTCCTCTCCAGTGCCTCTATATCCTTTTTATAATATGGCGACTGGAATTCCACAAGTGTGGTCTAACCAAGTTTCGATACAGGTTTAGCATAACTTCTCTGCTTTTCAATTCTATCCCACTAGAAATGAACCCCTAGTGCTTGGTTTGCTTTTTTATGGCCTTATTTAGTGCTCCCTATCAAACCCCTTCATAAATAAAAGGATGCGACTGCTGCCAACGAAGTTGAATTAGTTGTGCATGCGCAGTTTCAGTATTTCTTCGGTTGTTCGCTAACTGAAAAGTAAATATTGTCGCCAGTATGGAGAAGGGAGGGGTGAGGGTGGTGAAGAGAGATCGCTGCTGCCGAACAGAGCCGCGTCATGAAAATAAAATTTGCATCGGCTAAACACAGTAAACGTTAAATTTTTATAAATTTTCTTATTTTTATTAATTTTATTCTCCTTTGACTTCACATGGAGCTTTTACACCGTACAAACAAATCTCCGCTAATTATCGGATTGTCGAAAAGACCCATCTGATTCACCACTGTCCTTTAGGGAAGGAAACTGCCGTCCTTACTCGATCTGGCCATATGTGACTCCAGACCCACAGCAATGTGGCTGACTCTTTACTGCCCTCTGATATAGCCTAGAAAGCCACGCAGTTGTAACAAACCGCTACGAAACATAATAATAAGAATCAAACCAGACGGACCACACGGCAACAACCTCGGCACCAGCTATGGATACGAGAACGGCACGCTCAGCCCAGTCGACCTAGAAAGTCCTCCTGACCAACATCTGGGGACTTGTGGCAAAATAGGGAGAGCTGTCCCACAGACTAGTCAAGCAACAGCCTGACATAGTCATACTCACAGAATCATACCATCCAGCCAATGTCCCAAACTCCTCCATCATCATCCCTGGGTATGTCCTGTCCCACCGGCAGGATAGACCCACCAGGGCTGGCAGTACAGTAGTACACAGTCGAGAAGGAGCGGCACTGGGAGTCCTCAACATTGACTCTGGACCCCATGAAGTCTCATGGCTTCAGGTCAAGCATGGGCAAGGAAATCTCTGCTGATTACAACCTACCACACTCCCTCAGTGGGCCTGTTTACATCTGCGTAAGGGGAATTTTCAGGCATGATTGAAATATTTTCATATCGGCAATTATACACATACACTGAATCAAATAAGCTCCTGCAAATATTGGCCCGGATTATAATTTTAATTACGTTGAAAATTATTGTCAAAAAAACTAATTTTTAGTGAGGTTGGTGGAATGAAACTAATTACGATCTAAATTTAAATTCTGTAAATTGCAATCAGATTGGATTTCGGGATTGCATGACATCTCATTATGGGATTTAATGATTAAAGTCGAATTCTGCTTTGTGTTTGGAGGACCAGGCCCACGTGATCACAGGTACTGCTTCCGCTCTGCCTGCGTGCCCGGGATCCGTGGGGCCATTGCGCTGCCCTGCGCCTCGCCTCCTCAAATCGCAAGTTTTCGTAGACTTGCCGCCATCAGGCAGGAGCGTCATTCTTTCACGGGTCGGAGGCGCACTCTGAATGTACGCCTGGCCGCAATTTTTGGCCCATTCTCTCTGCTGCTTTGATCTGAATGTATTTTTTTTTTAAGAATGCATTATTAATTTGATTAGAAACAGCAAACACGTCCCCGCATTATTTATGCTGTCAATAACTCATAGCTACTGTGGTGAATTCCCCACTTCTCTATGGGGATATATATCAAACAGCAAGATTAGGGAAATCAACGAGTTTAGAAAAGAAATAAAGAAGTCAAATGTGTTTCAATTGAAATTAAATTGCTAAATAGCATTGTGATCTAGATTTTCTACCGTGATGGTGAAAGGTCCATAATTGAATTGAAGAAACGAAGAGGATGAAAAGATGGATAGAATCGTAAATAGAACAGATGCGTGGATTTCTTTTTTCACATTGAATCTGGAGAAGAAACCTAAGTAATTTAGAACTGTATAACCTTAAAGCACAGAAAGAGACGATTTAGTGCACTTCCTGCATTGCAACAGTGACTGCACTTCAAAGGTACTACATTGGCTGTAAAACGCTTTGGGACGTCCTGAGGTCCTGACAGGTGCTGTAGAAATGCAAATCTACATTTCTTTCTTATTCTTCCATTGTGTCAGTACCGGCTATGTACTGGAACGATCCAAGCGTGATCCCACTGCCATTCTCTCTCCCCAAACCATCCATATCTTCTCCTCCATACGTTTATCTACTCTTCCCCTAAATAATGCAATAGTCTCTGCCTCAACCACTTGATGTAGCAAAGATTTCCCTGCTCTCATAATTCACTGCATGTATCAGCCGTGGTTCGGTTCATAGCACTCTCGTCTCTGAGTCTGAATGGTTGCGGGTTCAAGTCCCACTTCAAAGATAGCTGGGTTAGCAAGTTGCGAGCAGGACACAAAGAGTCTGCAAAGGGATATAGATAGTTTAAGTGAGTGGGTAAAAATTTGGCAGATGGAGTATAATGTGGGAAAATGTGAGGTTATCCACTTTGGAAGGAAGAATGAAAAAGCAAATTATTATTTAAATGGAGTGAGATTACAAAATGCTGCGGTACAGAGGGATCTGGGGGTCCTAGTACATGAAACACAAAAAGTTAGCATGCAGGTACAGCAAGTAATTAAGAAGGCTAATGGAACGTTGGCCTTTATTGCAAGGGGTATGGAGTATAAAAGTAGGGAAGTTTTGAAGGAACTTTACAGGGCGTTGGTGAGACCACACCTGGAGTACTGCGTACAGTTTTGGTCTCCTTATTTAAGCAAGGATATACTTGTTTTGGAGGCAGTGCAGAGAAGGTTCACTAGGTTGATTCCTGGAATAAAGGGGTTGTTGTATGAGGAAAGGTTGAGCAGGTTGGGCCTATACTCATTGGAGTTTAGAAGAATGAGAGGTGACCTTATTGAAACATATAAGATTCTGAGGGGGACTGACAGGTTGGATGCTGAGAGGATGTTTCCCCTAATGGGGGTTATCTAGAACTATGGGGCATAGTTTCAGAATAAGGGATCGCCATTTAAGACGGAGATGAGGAGGAATTTCTTCTCTCAGAGGGTCGTGAATCTTTGGCATTCTCTACCCCAAAGAGCGGTGGATGCGGAGTCATTGAATATATTCAAGGCGGAGATTAGCAGACATTTCAACTACAAGGGAGTCAAGGGGTATGGGGAGAGAGCGTAAAAGTGGTGTTGAGGCCAAGATTGGATCAGCCATGATCTTATTGAATGGCGGAGCAGGCTCGAGGGGCCGATTGGCCCACTGCTGCTCCTCTTTCTTATGTTCTTATATACTTATGTTCCAGAGTCTTGAGCACAAAGGTCTAGGCTGACACTCCATTGCAGTACTGAGGGAGTGCTGCACTGTCAGAGGTGCCGTCTTTCAGATGAGACATTTAAACCTGAGCTCTATCAGATGTATGTAAAAAGGTCCCATGGCACTATTTCGAAAAATAGCAGGGGAGTTATCCCCGGTACTCTGGTCAATATTTATCCCTCAATCAACATCAATAAAACAGATTATCTTGCCAATATCACATTGCTGTTTGTGAGAGTTCGCTGTTTGCAAATTGGCTGCTGCGATTCCTACATTACAACAGTGACCACACTTCAAAAGTGCTTCATTGTCTGTAAAGCGCTTTGTGACGTCCTGAGGTCGTGAAATGCGCTGTATAAATGCAAGCATGTATTTCTTTTCTTTATGGAGCAGTCGCTTCTAACCTCTCTCCTCACTCTCGCTGTAACAATTTCCTGTCGGTGATCTCTGGTCACTGGCTGCCAGCGAGAGGAAATAATATTTCTCTACTCATTCTATCAAAGTCCTTCCTCATTTTGAAAACCTATATTATGGAATGTACATCACAGAAGGAGGCCATTCGACCCATCGTCCCTTTGTCAGCTCTTTGAATGAGCTGTGCAATTAGACGTAATCGCCTAAACTTTCCCCATAGCCCTGAAATATATTTTGAAATATATATATAATTCCCTTTTCAGGTAGTGCATTCCAGATCATAAAAACCCACTACATAAAACACGTTCTGCTCACCTCCCCCTTGGTTCTTTTGCCAATTACTTTAAATCTGTGTCCTCTGGTTACCGACCTTCCTGCAGGTGGAAACAGGTTCTCCCCATCTACTCCATAAAAGCCCCTCATACTTTTCGAACATCTCTGTTAAACCTTCCCTTAACCTGTTCTGTTCTAAGGAGAACAAACCCAGCTGCTCTGTTCTCTCACATGACGAAAGTCCCTCATCCCTGGTATAATTCTAATAAATGTCCTCTGTACCCTCTCCAAGGCCTTGACATACTTCCTAAGGTGTGGTGCACAGAATTAGACACAATACTCCAGTTAAGTATTAAATCTCAACTTCCCGTTCTCTATTTTAATGTGTGGAAATATAAACTGAAGTGCAACTGTTTCTCACATAAACTTATTAATTTCTTTCACACAGAGGGCGAATCATTTTGAAAGCTATTTTCTGTACACTGGGAACAATTAGGTTTAAGAACATAAGAACATAAGAAGTAAGAGCAGGAGTAGGCCATTACGACCCCTCCAGCTTGCTCCGCCATTCAATAAGATTATGGCTGATCATCAAACTCAACTCCACTTTCCCGCCCGATCTCCATATCCCTTGATTCCCCTAGAGTCCAAAAATATAGCTATCTCAGCCTTGAATAGACTCAAACACTCAGCATGCACAGCCCTCTGGGGCAGCGAATTCCAAAGATTCACAACCCTCTGAGTGAAGAAATTCTTCCTCATCTCAGTCTTAAATGGCCTACCCCTTATCCTGAGACTATGCCCCCTAGTTCTAGACACTCCAGCCAGGGGAAACAACCTCTCCACATCTACCCTGCCAATCTCCTTTCAGAATATTGTATGTTTCAATGAGATCACCTCTCATTCTTCTAAACTCCAGAGATTTTAGGACCATTCTACACAACCTCTCATCATAGGACTGCCCTCGCATCCCAGGAATCAATCTAGTGAACGTTCTTTGCACCACCTCCAAGGCAAGTATATCCTTCCTTAGATAAGGAGACCAAAACTGTGCACAGCATTCCAGGTGTGGTCTCACCAAGGCCCTGAGCAATGGTAGCAAGACTTCCTTACTCTTATACTCCAACCCCCTTGCAATAAAGGCCAACATGCCATTTGCATTCCTTATTGTTTGCTCTCCCTGCATGCTAGCTTTCTGTGTTTCTTGCACGAGGACATCCAAATCTCTCTGAACACCAACATTTGAAAGTTTCTCAGCATTTAAAAAAAATCTGTTTTTCTATTCTTCCTAACAAAGTGAATAACCTCACATTTCCCTACATTATACTCCATCTGCCACGTTACTGCTCACTCACTCAGTCTATCTATAACCCTTTGCAGACTCTTTGTGTTCTCCTCACAGCTTACTGTCCCACCTAGCTTTGTATCATCAGCAAACTTGGATGCATTACACTCGGTCCCTTCATCTAGGTCATTAATATAGATTGTAAATAGCTGAGGTCCCAACACTGATCCCTGCGGTACCCCACTAGTTACAGCCTGTAAACATGAAAGAGATCAGTTTATCCCTCTTCTCTGTTTTCTGTCCGTTCACCAATTCTCTATCCATGCTATTATATTACCGCTAAACCCATGAGCCCTAATCTTGTGTAATAACCTTTTATGTGGCACCTTATCGAATGCCTTTTGCAAATCCAAATATACCAAATCCACTGGTTACCCTTTATCTACCCTGCTAGTTAGATCCTCAAAAAACTCTAATAAATTTGTCAAACACGATTTCCCTTTCATAAAACCATGTTGACTCGGCCTAATCATATTATAAGTTTCTAAGTGACTTGATACTACTTCCTTAAAAATGGAATCCAGCATTTGCCCGACGACTGATGTCAGGCTAACTGGCCTGTAGTTCCCCGGTTTCTCTCTCCCTCCTTTCTTGAATAGCGGTGTTGCATTTGCGACCTTCCAATCCGCTGCGACCTTTCTAGAATCCAGAGAATTTTGGAAGATTAAAACCAATGCATTCACTATCTCTTCAGCCACCTCTTTTAGAACCCTAGGATGTAAGCCGTCAGGTTCAGAGGATTTGTCAGCTTTTATCCCACTAGTTTCTCTAGTACTTTTTCTCAATTTATATTAATTACGTTAAGTTCCTCACCCTCATTAGTCCCTTGGTTCCCCGCCATTTTTGGTATGCTTTTTGTGTCTTCTACTGTGAAGACAGATATTAAATATTTGTTTAACGTTTCTGCCATTTCTTAATTCCCCATAATAATTTCTCCTGTCTCAGCCTCTAAGGGACCAACGTTTACTTTTGCTAGCCTTTTCTTTTTACGTACTTGTAGAAACTCTTACAATCTGCTTTTATATTTCTTGCTATTTTCTCTCATATTCTATTTTTTCGCTTTTTATCAATTTTTTCGTCAACCTTTGCTGGTTTCTGAAACTCTCCCAATCCTCAGGCATACTATTATTCTTTGCAACATTATAAGTTTCTTCTTTCAATCTAATGCTATCCTTAACTTCTTTAGTTAGCCACGGTTGGATCACTTTTCCCGTGGAGTTTTTGTTTCTCAATGGAATGTATTTTTGTTGAGAATTATGAAATTTTACTTTAAATGCTAGCCACTGCTTATCTACCACCATACCTTTTAATCTATTTTTCCAATCTATCTTAGCCAACTCGCCCCTTCATACCTATGTAATTGGCTTTATTTAAGTTTAAGACCCTAGTTTCGGACTTAGGCAAGTCACTCTCAAAATTAATGTGAAATATTATGATTACTCTGCCCCAGAGGATACTTTGTATGAGATTGCTAATTAACCCTGTCTCATTAAACAATACAAGATCTAAAATAGACTGTCCCCTGGTTGATTCCATGATATATTGTTCTAGGAAACTATCCCAAATTCATTCCATGAACTCATCCTCCAGACTACCTTTGCCAATTTGACTTGTCCAGTCTATATGAAAATTAAAGTCCCCCAAGATTATTGCATTACTTTGTTGCAAGCTCCTACTATTTCTTGATTAATATTCTGTCCAGCGGTATAGCTACTGTTAGGGGGCCTATGTACTGCCCCTTGTTATTCATTATCTCCACCCATACTGATTCTACATCATGATCTTCCGAGCCGAGATCCTTTCTCGCTACTGTCCTTATGTCATCCTTTATTTACAGGGCTACTCCACCTCCCTTTCCAATCTGCCTGTCTTTTCGAAACGTCAAGTACCCTGGAACATTTAGTTCCCATCCTTGGCCACCTTGAAACCATGTCTCTGTAATGTCTATTAGCTCAAAACCATTTATCTCTATTTGTGCCGTTAGTTCATCTATCTTGTTCCGAATGCTTCGTGCATTCAGATAAAGAGCCTTTAATTTAATTTTTTTAACATTTTCCCTGCTTCGACCTTATTCGCTGCTGCACTGCTACCATTAAAGTCTCTGTCCCTTCCTGTCAAAATCTGCTTATTTTTACCCAAATCGCAACACTGCTCTATTGCCTTGACATTTCTACTTAGATTTGTAAATTTCCCCTCATCTGACCCCTTCCCGCCTTTTTTCAGTTTAAAGCCCTATCCACAGCCCCAGTTATTCAATTCGACAGGACGCTGGTCCCAGCCCGGTTTAAATGGAGCTCGTCCCGACGGAACAGCTCCCTCTTTCCCCAGTACTGGTGCCAGTGCCCCATGAATTGAAACCCCATTTTTCCACACCACACTTTGAGCCAGGCATTTAATTCGCTGATCTGCTTGACCCTAAGCCAATTTGTGCGTGGCTCAGCTGGTAATCCATAGATTATTACCCTTGTGGTTCTGCTTATTAATTTAGACCCTAGCTCCTCAAGCTCCCTCAGCAGAACCTCATCCTTAATTTTACCTATGTCGTTGGTTCCTGCATGGACCACAACAACTGGATCCTCCCCCTCCCACTCCAAGTTCTTTTCCAGCCGTGAGGAAATATCCTTAACCCTGGCACCGGGCAGGCAACACAGCCTTCGGGACTCTTCTTTACGGCTGCAGGGAACAGTATCTATCCCCCTGACTATACTGTCCCCTACTACTACCACATTCCTTCCTTCTCCCCCCATTTGGATAGCCCCCTGTACCACTGTGCCGTGGTCCGTTTGCCCATCCTTCCTGCAGTCCTTTTCCCCTTCCATATAGGTAGAAAGTACCTCGTACCTGTTGGACAAGGCCCAGGGCTGAGGCTGCTCCATCACTACATCCTGGGTCCCCATACCTTCCTGACTCGCAGTCACACCCTCCTGTCCCTGACCACTGACGAACTCTAAAGTACTTCTTAACCTAAAGGGTGTGACTGCCTCCTGGAACAAAGTGTCCAGGCAACTCTCCCCCTCCCTGATGCATCGCAATGTCTGCAGCTCGTACTCTAGCTCAACAATTCTGAGCCTAAGTTCCTCGAGTCGCAGACACATACTGCAGATGTGGTAGCTCGGGATCGCGATGCTCTCCACAGTCTCCCACATGCTGCACTGACGACACACCACCTGCCCTGCCATCTCTAACCTTGTTTTATGTATTAATTAATGAGTTAAACATTTGATTCAATCGATATTTTAGGTTTATTGTTTGATTATTTCATCGTGATATCCTTACAATTGGTTGCACCCTCTCGTCATACCCTGCCCCATCCAAATAGCGAAAGCTAGGCAGGGCACTGATCTGATGTGACTCAGTTTCACAGCAGGTGCTGCATTTAGCAACCCGTCCGAGGGAGTGGCCGCCCTTTGATATCCTTTCCTCATTTCAGTTCGCGGCGAAAAAATGCTCATGGGCTGAGCTAATCAACTAGCTGCCAAAATAAACTCGAAAAGCTTGTGAAAGTACATCTCAGCGGGCTACAATAGCCAGATATTTCCTGCGCAGATTCTGTACCATTTGAAGTATGTGCGGTGGGGGAGAGCAAGTTAAAAAAAACTGGCAGTGGATGCAACATTCCACAGAAGGAAAACAGAACAAAAGTCGCTCTGTCGGCAGCCAAGGAACTTTTCTGATTTTAGAATTCTGGTTCTAGCCTTTCAATATGTTTAACCACAATCCGTTCTCCTTTCATATGCATTTAATTGAGGGGGAGGCACGGGGGGAGACCGTTAAGTCACACACCATCAGTTTACTCTCAAAATATTCAGACGCCAATGTAAACAACTCCAGCTTGTGAAAGGAAGTGCCAAAGGATTGTAATTGCCCGATACTTCCTGCCTTTATGGGAGTTGTTTTGACTGTTCCAGGGTGTTTCAGCCGAGATAAGAACAGGAATTTGGACAATGGCCACGTTCGCACTGCGCCTGTGCGTGTGTGCGTGTGTGTGTGTGTTTTGTGATCACTGAGCACAACGAAACGGGGCTGGAGAGAAGCAGGCAGCAGCAGAAAGCCATTCTGCTCCGTCAAGATGAGGGGCCTCGGATTCCCCCTGCTCGTTTGCACTTTATGTATGGCTACTGGTGAGGATTGCATCCCATATATATATATATATTTTTTTTTAGGCTGTGATTAAAAAGTGAGTTTGCTTTCAAGTTGAACGCACCTTAACTAGTTACGGGCCCTTGTGTTTCAGTCGAATCGCAGTTTTTCGCGATCGCAAACGAACAGCAGACGGTTGATGCGGCGGCAGGGGCGCCGATCCTCCTGAGTGGAGGGGCGGCCTCGACTGTGAGAAGCGGTAGCTGGAGGTTCAACTGTACGGACGTCGCCTTCTGGATTGGCAACACGACGGATATAAGCAACGAGTACTCGGGTCGAGCCGAGCTACTCGGTAACGGATCTCTCTGGCTAAACTCCCTAACCGTTAACGACAGCGGAGAATACTTCCTTACCATGAATCCACCATTCTCTAACCGTTCGGTAACATCACGCATCGATCTGAATGTGCTTGGTAAGTAGCCGTGAAGTACACATATTTGTACGGGGTGGGGTGGGGGTGGAGAATCATCATTTCAGTTTTATTTTTCCTATCATTAACACTTTAGAGATCTGTGATTCTAAAATCTGTGCAAAGCTTAATGCATTCATGGGAGGCACTGTTTCGACTCTGTCTCCTGCATTAGTGAATGAAATACAAAGTGTTTTAAAATGTTATTTTAATTTCCGAAATAAATTTGGTAAAAGCTTGGAAGTAAATCACAAGGCAGACGTCCCCTATCTTGTGTGCCATTTGTCCGATTGCCATCGCTCCACCATGGGTGGCCGTGCCTTCAGCTGCCTGGGCCCTAAGCTCTGGAATTCCCTCACTAAACCCCTCCGCTTCTCCGCCTCTCTCTGCTCACTTCTCTCGACCCCACCACGGTCTCTAAATTGTCAGACTGCTTGCCCAACGTCCAGTTCTGGACGAGTAGAGATTTTTTCCAATTAAATATTGGGAAGATCGAAGCCGTTGTTTATGAGCCCCGCCACAAACTCCTTTGCCTAGCCACAGACTCCATCCATCTCACTATCATCGGTCTGCGTCTGAACCACACTGTTCACAAACTTGTTGTCATATTTGTCCCTGAAATGAGCTTCCGACCACATGTCCATGGCATAACTATAACCGCCTATTTCTACCTCTGTAACATCGCCCGTCTCCGCCCTTGCCTCAGCTCAACCGCTGCTGAAACCCTCATGCATAATTTTGTTACCTTAAGCCTTGACTATTCCAATGGACTCCTGGCTGGCCTCCATTCTACGCTACATAAACTTGAGGTCATCCAAACTCGGCTGCCTGTGTCCTAACTCGCACCAAGTCCCGGACACCCATCACCCCTGTGCTCGCTGACCTACATTGGCTCCCGGTTAAGCAACGCCTCGATTTCAAAATTCTCATCCTTGTTTTCAAATCCCTCCATGGCCTCGCCCCTCCCTGTCTCTGTAATCTCCTCCAGCCCCACAACCCTCCGAGATATCTGCGCTCCTCTAATTCTGCCCTCTTGAGCATCCCTGATTATAATCGCTCAACCATTGGCGGCCGTGCCTTCTGTTGCCTAGGCCCTAAGCTCTGGAATTGCCTCCCTAAACCTCTCCGCCTCTCTACCTCTTTCCTCCATTAAGACGCTCCTTAAAACCTACCTCTTTGAACAAGCTTTTTGTCACCTGCCCTAATTTCTCCTTTTGTGGCTCGGTGCCAAATTTTGTCTGATTCCGCTCCTGTGGAGCACCTTGCGACATGTTACTATGTTAAAGGCGCTATATGATTGCAAGTTGTGTTGTGGTTTAGCAAAGAATCCTAAAGGCTGATGCAGCCTACGAAAATAGAACGCTACTTTTATGGAGATTCATGTGCTTTGCAGTCTCAGTCTCTGAATCCCTCTTTCCTTCTCTCTGGCTTCGAGCCACACGAAGGAGAATATTGTTGATACAAGAAATCATGGAACAGTCGGGCTTTTAGCAATGGCTCTGAGGGTGATTTGTTGAGTTATAGTGAAAGAAGAATGAGTGAATAGTGAAAAAATAGTTCAAGATACAACGAAGCATAAAGGTGATCAGGCGCAGAGAGACTACGGAGTGTAAGGAGGAACCAGTGTGGGAAAACTTTGTTGATGAGCAGAGTATTTTTTAAATGGTGAGAGATTGGGACATGTTGGTGTTCAGAGGGACCTGGTCGTCCTTGTACACGAATCACTGAAAGTCAACATGCAGGTACAACAAGCAATTAGGAAAGCAAAGGGTATGTTGGCCGATATTGCAAGAGGATTTGAGTATAAGTGTAAATACATCTTACTGCAATTATATAGGTCCTTGGTGAGATCACACCTGGAGCATTGTGTACAGTTTTGGTCTCCTTACCTAAGGAAGGATATACTTGCCATAGAGGGAGTGCAACGAAGGTTCACCAGACTGGTTCCTGGAAGGAGGGGATTGTCCTATGAGGAGAGAATGAGTAGACTAGGCCTATATTCGCTAGAGTTTAAAAGAATAAGAGGTGATCTCAGTGAAACATACACAATTCTTACTGGGCTTGACAGGGTAGATGTAGGGAGGATGTTTCCCCTGGCTGGGGAGTCTAGAACCAGGGGTCACAGTCTCAGTATAAAATGGTCGTCCATTTAGGATTGAGATGAGGAGAAATTTATTCACTCAGAAGGTGGTGAATCTTTGGAATTCTCTACCCCAGAGGGCTGTGGAGGCTCAGTCGTTGAGTATATTCAAGACAGAGATCGATAGATTTTTGAATATTAAGGGGATCAAGGGATATGGGGACAGTGCAGAAAAGTGAAGAAGAGGTAGAAGATCAGTCATGATCTTATTGAATGGTGGAGCAGGCTTGGATGGCCAAATGGCCTACTCCTGCTCCTATTTCTTATGTTCCTATGTTATGAGAACTAGCCAGTTGGAACAGAGTTCTCAGCACCGAAATTGTGACCCAAAATGACGTGGTAATGGTGCGGTTATGGTATGAGACTAGCAATTCAGACTTCATGAGCTCCAGTCCCAGCAAGTTAAGTCCATGCAATTAATCTTATCAATTGTAAACTAGCACCAGAAAACAACTGCGAATGCCCCTGGTTGTTTTAAAGGGGGACCTCTAGACTACAGATGACTTTAGTTCAAAACTACACAGTAGGCCACTAAAACGCCATAGTGGAACTGGTCTATAACTTATGTAAATGGGGTAAAAGCAGCTAATAAATCGTGTAAAAAACGGATGCAGGCCTTGCAGGGGAGATTTGAAGAGTGAGCTTCTATAGTAAAGTACAGTGTCTCAAGGGAAATCGCCTCAGGCTACGCCCAGTGCCATGCACAGGATGGATAACACAGTAAATTATCTGATAAGTCAAAGTGATGTATCAGGCAGAATCTTAGACTCCTATGGCACTGAGATAAGTCCTGTGCTGCTGGAAGCTGTTCGGCCAGGACAGGCTTCACGAAAACCGGCTTGATATTGGCAGCAAGAATAAATAATGCGGTGGGCTAGGATTAAATCTAATTGATGTGGGGTTAGCTGTGAGGACTTTTTAAGAAGATAAGAACATAATAACAAAAGATGCAGGAGCAGGAGTAGGTCATTTGGCCCCTCGAGCCTGCTCCGCCATTCAATAAGATCATAGCTGATCTGATCTTGGTCTCAACTCCACTTCCCTGTCCGCTCCCCATAACTCATGACTCCCTTATCGTTCAAAAATCTTTCTATCTCCACCTTGAACATATTCAATGACACAGCCTCAACAGCTCTCTGGGGAAGAGAATTCCAAATATTCACGACCCTCTGAGATAAAAAAATTCCTCCTCATTTCCGATTTAAAAGGGTGCCCCCCTATTCTGAAATTATGCCCCCTAGTTCTA
Source organism: Squalus acanthias (assembly GCA_030390025.1). Taxonomy (NCBI): domain Eukaryota; kingdom Metazoa; phylum Chordata; class Chondrichthyes; order Squaliformes; family Squalidae; genus Squalus; species Squalus acanthias. The sequence continues at coordinate 4,767,098 of CM059453.1, forward strand.
GATTCCCCCACGAGGGGAAACATCCTCTCTGCATCTACCCTGTCAAGCCCCTTCAGAATCTTATATGTTTCAATATGATCCCCTCTCATTCTTCTAAACTTCAATGAGTATAGGCCCAAGCTGCTAAACCTTTCTTCATAAGATAACCCCTTCACCTCCGGAATCAACCTCGTGAAGCTTCTCTGAACTGCCTCCAATGCAAGTATATCCTTCCTTAAATAAGGAGAACAAAACTGTACGCAGTACTCCAGGTGTGGTCTCACCAACGCCCTGTACAGTTGTAAAAGGACTTCCTTACTTTTATACTCCATTCCCTTTGCAATAAAGGCCAACACTCCATGTGCCTTCCTAATTACTTGCTGTACCTGCATGCAACTTTTTGTGATTCATTTACAAGGACCCCCAGAACCCTCTGTACCTCAGCATGCTGTAATCCCTCCCCATTCAAATAACAATTTGTGTTTTATATTTTTCCTACCAAAGTGGATAACTTTGCATTTTCCCACATTAAACTCGATCTGCCAGATATTTGCCCACTCGCTTAGCCTATCTACATCTCTTTGGAGATTCTTTGCGTCCTCCACACAAATTGCTTTCCCACCTATCTTTGTATTATCAGCAAATTTGCCTACATTAGACTCAGTCCCTTCATCCAAGTCATTAAAATAGATTGTAAATAGTTGAGGCCCCAGCACTGATCCCTGCGGCACCCCACTAGTTACAGTTACAAGCCTCTGTTTTCTGTTAGTTAGCCAATCCTCCATCCATGCTAATATATTAACCCCCAACCCCGTGAGCTCTTATCTTGGGTAGTAACCTTTTATGTGGCACCTTATCGAATGCCTTCTGGAAATCCAAATACACAACATCTACTGATTCCCCCGTTATCCACCCTGCTCGTTACATCCTCAAAGAACTCCAGCAAATTTGGCAAACATGGGGCCGTATTTTCCGATCGGAGACTTCTCGCGTGCGGAGGCCTCTGATCTGGAAAAAACCTACGCACTTACCTGAGGGCTCCCGAGGTGCTTATACTTCCGATGCTGAGCCTCTCCAAATCCAAGTGCGCAGGGCCCACGTATCCCAGGGGCGCATGCGGTTTGCAAGCGTCCCTGGGATCACGTGGGCCATGGGGAGCCAGTCAATGAAGACCAGTCAAATATACGAATGGAGATCACCCCAAAAACACTTTAAAACACTAAAACATCACATTAGTTGAAATTACAGTAAATAAAATATTTTAAACAAAAACTTAATTTTTTGAAAAAAGTAATTAAAGATTTTTACGGGGCTTAAAATAAACATCTATTTTTAAAGAATTTATAAATGATAAATGAGTGAATTTTTTTTTTTTACATTTTTCAAATCTTATGCTGGTAAAAGCAGGCCTTACGCCTGCTTTTACCAGGCGTAACATTTCTAAGGGTTTTCTGCGGGCAGAGGTTCTCCGGAAAGCGGAACTATCTGCCCACAGAGGCCCTTCTCTAGGGCATGCGTCCGATCTGTCAAGAGCATTCTTGAGGGCATGCCTGAAACCGGTATTTCCGATGTCACTATGGGTGCGTACACAGCGTGTACACACCCGCAGGGATCGGAATATCCGGCCCATGATTTCTATTTCATAAAAACTTACTGACTCTGCTTGACTATATTGCCCGTATTTTCCGATCGGAGGCTTCCTGCGTGCGGAGGCCTCCAATCTGGAAAAAATCTACTGACTTACATGAGGGCTCCCGAGGTGCGTACACTTCCGTTCCTGGGCCTCTCCAACTCGAAGTGCGCAGCGCCCACGTATTCCAGAGGCGCACGTGGTTCGCAAGCGTCCCTGGGATCACGTGTGCCATGGGGAGCCAATAGGAGAAGTGAATCTCCCTTCATACACTTGACAGATAGACATGTGAAATATATGATTGGAGATCACCCCAAAAATACTGCAAAACATTAAACTATTTTTTTTTAATCACATTTTTAAAATGAGTTGAAATTACAATTAAATATTTTAAACAAAAATTTAATTTTTTGAAAAAAATGAAGTATTTTTCGGGGATATAAATAAACTTACCTTCTTTTTAAACTATCTTTTAATGATAAATGAATGAAATTTTTTTTGAAATTTTTTCAACTCTTATGCTGGTAAAAGCAGGCCTTACAGCTGCTTTTACCAGGTGTAACATTTCTAAGGTTTTTCTGCAGGCGGAGTTTCTCCAGAAAACGGAATGATCCGCCCGCAGAGGCCCTTCTCTAGGGCAGGTGTCCGATATGTCAAGAGCAGTTTTCAGCGCATGCACTTGGCATGCCTGAAACAAGTGCGTGCACACCCGTAGGGATTGGAATATACGGCCCATTATGATTTTCTAAATGTCCTGCTACCACTTCCTTAATGATGGACTCCTGCATTTTCCCAATGACAGGTGTTAGGCTAACTGGTCGATAGTTGCCTGCTTTCTGTCTCCCTCCTTTCTTAAATAGGGGTGTTACATTTGCGATTTTCCAGTCCACTGGGACCTTTCCAGAATCCAACCAATGCATCCACTATCTCTGCAGCTACCACTTTTAAGACTCTAGGATGCACGCCATCGGGTCCAGGGGACTTGTCCAGCTTTAGTCCCATTAGTTTGGGTAGTACTTTCTCTCTAGTGATAGTGATTGTTTTAAGACCCTACCCCACCCCAAAAAGCCCTTGATTATCCATTATTGGGATGCTTTTAGAGTCTTCGACCGTGAAGACCGATACAAAATATGTGTTCAACGTCTCCGCCATTTCCCTGTTTCCCATTATTAATTCCCTAGACTCATCCTCTAGGGGAGCAACGTTTTCTGTAGCTACTCCCTTCCTTTTTTATATACCTGTAGAAGCTCTTACTGTCTGTTTTAATATTTATTGCTAGCTTACTCTCATAAGCTACCTTCTCTCTCTTTATCATTTTTTTAGTCGTCCTTTGCTGCTTTAAAAAAATGTCCCAATCCTCTGGCCTTTCACTATTCTTTGCAACATTGTATGCTTTTGTTTTCAATTTGATACCATCCTTTACTTCCTTATCTATCCACGGATGGTTCATCCTTCTCTTAGAGTCTTTTTTTCTCACTGGAATATATCTTTGCTGAGAGTTATGAAATATCTCCTTAAATGTTTGCCACTGCTTTTCTACAGTCTTACCCTGTAATATATTTTCCCAGTCCACTTTATCCAAGTCTGCTTTCATACCTTTGTAATTACCTTTGTTTAATTTCAGAACACTTGTTGGAGACCTAGCATTCTCACCCTCAAACTGAACCTGAAATTCTACCATGCTATGATCACTCTTCCCAAAAGGATCCTTCACTTCGAGATCATTAAATAATCCAGCCTCATTACACATTACCAGATCTAAATTAGTCTTTTCCCTGGTTGGTTCCACAACATATTGTTCCAAGAAACCATCCCATATACACTCTAAGAACTCTTCCTCGAGTCTACTTTTTTAACAAATGAAAGGGAATCAGTGACGATCACAGAAAGACACAGGAAGTTAAAATAAGAAAAAATAATATTTGGGTGGATCATCATCAAAGAACGATTTGAATTAAGTTACTGGAGTTAGGGGTATCCGTAGCTATAAATATTGATCTAATTTGTAGTTTAGAAGCATGGAAGGCAACAGAGGATGTTTAAGAACTGGACTAAAGGTAGTTTATTACTTTTCTAAAGATAGATCTGCAGTGTAAACATTTATAAAATACTGGTTAGGCCTCAGTTAGAGTATTGTGTCGAGCTCTGGGCACAACATGTCAAGGAAGGATGTCAGGGCCTTGCAGAGTGTACAGAGGAGATTTACTGAAATGCTAGCAGTAATGAGAACTTCTTTTAGGTGGAAAGTCCACCGAAGATGGTATTGTTCTCCGTAGAGCAGAGAAGGTTAAGGGAAGATTTAACTGAGGTGCTCAATATGATGAGGGTTTAATTAAATGGCATTTTAATTAATTTTAAATATGTAATGTATTTTGTTTATTTCATGTGTTCGTGTATTTTTTAAGTGATCCCCATTCATACTTATGGGAGTTCCATACGTATGCCCGCGGGAAGCCTCCGCTTGCAGATTTTGGGCCAATATGTGTGACAGGCTACTAGAGATAGATACTGTATAGCCGTTGGTGTCCGGCCATGCATTACAGATGATTAGAAACCTGAAAATTAGGCCCTGAATTTCCGATCAGAGGCTTCCTGCGGGCGGATGCCTCTGATCAGCAAAGTATCTACGAACCTCCCTGCTGATCCCGGAGATATGGAGGCTTCCGAGCCTGGTCCTCTACTCTTAGGAATACGCAGAGGGCCACATGGGCCAGCTCAACCAATGGAAGAATGGAGTCCCCCCTCATATTTTTGACAGTTTCGTACGCACGGAACTGTCAAACGTATGAATGGGGATGACTACAAAAATGCACCAACACACTGAAATAAATAAAGAAAATCCATTACAGATATACAATCAATTAAAATGGCATTTACTTAAATATGTTAAACAATAATTTAACTTTTAGATTTTTGGACTATGTTTTAATGGGGCTTATTATATACTTATTTCATTGGACAGGATTTTTAATTGATAAGTGAGTGATAAAATCTTATTTTTCGATTTTTTTAAACTGTTATGCTGCTAAAAAGCTTTTACCAGGCATAAGAATTCTATGGCCTTAGAGCGGGCGGAAGATGAGCAAAAAGCGGAACTCTCCACCCACAGAGGCACTTTTCTTGGGCATGCGTTGGATTTCTCAACAGAACTCTTGACAGATCGCAAGTTCCGGGTTTCAGTGCATGCGCTTCGCATGCCTAAACCCAGAACTTGTGCAGCCCCGTGAGGGTCAAAAAATATGTGCCAATGTGTTTCACCTGTAGGCTATTCATGCACACGAACATACGAGAGATGACATACAGGAAAACCCATACTGGTCCACCCACTAATCCCACACAATTGTGATGTCTTATGCATTAAAATACATGCATTTCCCAACCCACCATATAACCCGTATAACCTCCTGGGAGAGATGAAAAACAGACAAATAACCTAGGCCAATTAGAGTGCAGAAAATCTGAAAAATTCCTCTCTGATCTCCTTAGATGATCTGAACTAGTGGCGGAACAATTCTGAAAAGGATTAATGTTACGGTACCTAACTCTTTTATGAAGTTATCTCCACTCCAGGCTCTCTGTGGAAAGAGGAACTTCCAAGCATCATATCTAGTTCTTCTGTTACATAACTTGAGAGTGTGAACCCTGGTTCTCACTAAATTATTAAGCTGAAACAATTATTTGTACACAACTAAAATCTAATCACTTCATCTTACAAACCTCGATCAAATCACACCTAAATCTACGATTCTCTGATGTTCGCTGATGACTACAGTGTTCAGCGCCATTTACAACTCCTAGATAATGAAGCAGTCCATGCCCGCATGCAACAAGACCTGGACGACGTTCAGGCTTGGGCTGATAAGTGGCAGGTAACATTCACGCCACACAAGTGCCAGGTAATGACTATCTCCAACAAGCGAGAGTCTAACCACCGCCCCTTGACATTCAACGGCATTACCATCGCCGAATCCCCCACCATCAACATCCTGACGGTCACCATTGACCAGAAACTTAAATGTAACAGCCACATAAATACTGTGGCAAAAAGAGCTGATCAGAGGCTGGGTATTCTGCGGGGAGTGTCTCACCTCCTGACTCCCCAATGCCTTTCCACCATCTACAAGGCACAAGTAAGGAGTGTGATGGAATACTCTCCACTTGCCTGGATGAGTGCAGCTCCAACAACACTCAAGAAGCTCGATACCATCCAGGACAAAGCAGCCTGCTTGATTGGCACCCCATCCACCACCTTAAACATTCACTCCCTCCACCACTGGCGTACCGTGGCTGCAGTGTGAACCATCTACAAGATGCACTGCAGCACCTCGCCAAGGCTTCTTCGGCAGCACCTCCCAAACCCGCGACCTATTCCACCTAAAAGGACAAGTGCAGCAGGCGCATGGGAACACCACCAAATCCAAGTTCCCCTCCAAATCACACACCATCCTGACTTGGAAATATATTGCTGATCCTTCATCGTCGCTGGGTCAAAAACCTGGAATTCCCTCACTAACAGCACTGTGGGAGTACCTTCACCACACTTTCTGCAGCGATTCAAGAAGGCGGTTCACCACCAACTTCTCAAGGGCAATTATGGATGGCCAATAAATGCTGGTCTTGCCAGCGACGCCCACATCCCATGAACGAATAAAAAAATATTTATCTAACGTTTGGAGAAGCAGCTCTTTGAGCCTGTATCGGTAACTAAGATGCTTTAAACTAGGAATTAATATTGTAGACTTCCTCTGCACCCTTTTGAAAGCCTCCATATCACCTAACATGTGGGCAGACCAAAACTGAGCACTGTTGTGTTGATATCGCGATCAAAGTTAAAGTGAAAACATTAATGTGGTGATACCCAACTTTGAGAAAGCAGATTTGGGAAAATTAAGAAGACTCTTCGACAATATGAATTGTTAACCAACGCTTACAATAGAAAATCATGGATAATGAGTCGATTTTCCTTCCATTTCCACAACCTTTTCCAACTATTCCATTGTCTGCCTAACCCTGGCACTTGGGAGGGTGTAATTGGTTACTATTGGTCACAGCTGCAAAATAAGCTGTTTACTTCCCTTATTGTAGAATGACCCGTTATTACCACTTCCATTCTCTCGTGGATATTGCCTTCCCTTTCTGACAATACATTTTCAACCTTGTCTCCTTGAGTTCCTAGACAATATTGTATTCGTGTAGCTGGTACACAGGGAGGGAGTGCAACGAGGGTTCACCTCGTGGGATGGGGGGACTGTCCTATGAGGAGTGATTGAAGAGACTAAACCTATATTCCGCAGAATTTAGAAGAATGAGAGGTGATCTCATTGGAACATATAGAATTCCTACAGCGTTTGGCAGGGTACTTGCTGGGAGGATGTTTGCCCTGGTTGGGGAGTCTAGAACTAGGGGTCACAGTTTCAGAATAAGGCGTCGGCCAATTAGGACTGAGATGAGGAGAAATTTCTTCAATCAACGGCTTTTGAATCTTTGGAATTCTCTACCCCAGAGGGCTGTGGTTGCACAGTCGTTGAATATATTCAAGGCGGAGATAGGTAGATTTTTGGATATTAACAAGAACAATTTGTAATTATATAGCGCCTTTAACAAAGTAAAACGTCCCAAGGTGCTTCACAGGAGTATTGTAAGACAAAAAATTTGACAGCGAGCCATATAAGGAGAAATCACAGCAGATGACCCGAAGCTTGGTCAAAGAGGTAGGTTTAAAGGAGCGTTTTAAAGAAGAGAAGAGGGGTAGAGAGGCAGAGAGGTTTAGGCAAGGAATTACAGAGCATAGGGACTAGGCAACAGAAGGTACGGGCACCAATGGTTGAGCAATTATAATCAGGGATGCTCAAGAGGGCAGAATTAGAGGAGCGCAGATATCTCGGGGGGCTGGAGAAGATTACAGAGATAGGGAGGGGCGAGGCCATGGAGGGATTTGAAAAGAAGAATGAGAGATTTGAAATGGAGGCATTGCTTAACCGGGAGCCAATGGAGGTCAGCGAGCACAGGAGTGATGGGTGAACTGGACTTGGTGCGAGTTCGAACACGGGGCAGCGAGTTTTGGATGACCTCAAGTTTACATAGGGTAGAACGTGGGAGGCCAACCAGGAGTGCGTTGGAATAGTCAAGCCTAGAGGTAACAAAGGCATGGATGAGGGTTTCAAAAGCGGATGAGCTGATGCAAGGGTGGAGACGGGCGATGTTACAGAGGTGGAAGTAGACGGTCTCAGTTATGCCGTGGATATGTGGCCATAAACTCATTTCCGGGTCAAATATGACACCAAGTTTGTGAACAATGTGGTTCAGCCTCAGACAAATGTTAGGGAGAGGGATGGAGTCAAAGGCTAGGGAACCGCTTATATTTCGGCAACCAAAAACAATGGCTTCGGTCTTCCCAATATTCAATTGCTTAAAAATTTGGCTCATCCAGAACTGGATGTCGGACAAGCAGTCTGACAATTTTGAAACCCTGGAGGGATCGAGTGAAGTGGTGGTGAGGTAAAGCTGGGTGTCGGCAGCATACACGTGGAAACTGAGGCTTTGTTTTCAGATGAGGTCGCCAAGTTGCAGCATGTAGATGAGAAATAGGAGGAGGCCAAGAATAGATTCTTGGGGTCACCGGAGGTAATGGTGAGGGAGATTAAGAGAATCAAGGTAATGGGGATAGTGCGGGAAGGTGGAGGTGAGGTAATTGATCGGCCATGATTTTATTGAATGGCGGAGCAGGCTCGAAGTGCCGGATGGCCTACTCCTGCTCCTATTTCTCATGTTCTAATATATTTGGTGCTCCATTCCTTGACAATAAAATGTCTTCCGTGTCTCTTCATGGATCTATTTAAAGCTATTATGCAGCAGGGAAAAATGATGCATATTATGTTTAAAAGCACAGCAAGACTTCAAAAGCAATGGTTTAATTAGAGCTTAGAAGAATCCCCAAACGAATTAAAAGACTTACAAAATCAAAGGAAACAAAAGAAAGGAAATATTGGAAGTCCTACAAGAGGCAACTGGAAATTATTAAAGAAAATACTAGGAAACACGCGGTGGAATTGTGAATTACAGAGAGCAGGAACGTTTAACAACTCTGTCAATAGTAGAAAGAAGATGAGCGAGGCCCTTAGCAGATAAATTGGGTAAATGTGTTGCAGATAAACAAGGTTTGGCGGAACAGATTCTTCTCAGTAGTTTTCACCAAGGAAGAACGTAGGCCTTTCTATTCACAATAAATAAGACTATGCGATCAATGTAGAAGAGAGCATGGAATGTGTTAAGTAGACATTAGAAGGATAAATATCTGCACATCTCCCCCGACCAAATGGGATTAATGTTATATTGTCCTGAGGAATTAAAGGAAGAAATTAGTGATATTTTATTGATATGTTCCAGGGTACAACAGGTGCAGAAGTCCCCGATGATATGGTAGTGTAACTGCAAAGTTCTAAAAAAGCAGACACAACCCTATTCATTATAGATCAGTTGCCCTAATATCCATTATCACAAAATGCTTAAGAGACATTTAAAAAATGACTATTAATGAGCGTTTCAAGAAGACATGTTGTAATGTATCGTTGTCACAGACTTAATAATAGTTGGTCATGCCTTGCAACCCTATTCTCATTCACTGAAGGCGGGAGTATGCAAATAGGCAAGGGTAATTCCATAGAGGTAGATTACTTGGGTTTTTGAAAAGCTGATAAAAAAATGTCCTCATATCAAGCTAATACGGAAATTTGACGGTCATGACAGCTGACACATTGTCTAGATTGAATCATAATTAGCTTGGCAACAAAATGCAAGGAACATGCTCTGCGTAGGGAAAAAGTTAACACGTGGAATGTCATACGAATCTCAGTTGGCATCCTTGCTATCTCTGATATATGAGACTTACTTGGACTGGAATCGCTCTGATAGTATGGTTAAAATTGTGGATGATACAAATGTTTCTGGCAGAAAGAAGCTTGACTGTTTTCAGTAAGACTATGACTAATTGCATAGATGGGCTGATAAATGGTAAATGGTTTTTAATATGGAAAAACGTAGGATAGCCCAGAGAGGAACTGGTATCACAAAGAATGTTTAGAACATGAAAGGGTCCTCTTTGAAGTCTGATCACTGAAACAATGGGATTGAGCTAGCCCGACTGCATTGGATTACAGCAGATGTGTCGCCTTAGAGGGGAGACACTGCTAGAGGTCCAGGGAAAAGAAAAAAACAAACTACTAAAAATAAGAAAATTAAACGCAAACAAATAAACTGGGGCCAATCCAAACAAAATAATGTGGCGTGCCAGTAGCCATGCAAAACATTCAGTGTATGATCAGATGTCAGATTGCGGTACTCAGTAACCACCTGGGCATGACTAAGGAAGGAAACATGAGGAATCTATTTTTGGAATGCTGCCTAACAACCCTATGAATACTGGACCAGTGTGTGTCACACTATGCTAGGCCCAGAAGCAAACTTATCCGGATTACTGTACCTCCCTAAACCTCCTTTGCTCTAATGAAAACAAATCCAGCTTCTCCAACCTGTCCTTGTAACTAAGATCACCCATCCCCGGAACCGTACTGGTAAATCTCCTCTGCACTCTGAAAAAAGGGCCTTCACATCCTTCCAAAAGTGTGGTGAACAGAACTGGAAGCAATACTCTAGTTGTGACCTAACCAGCGCTTTATAAAGGTTCAACATAACTTCTCTACTTTTGTACTCAATACCTCTATTTATGAAGCCCAAGATCCCATACTCAGTGCTCCAGATAACTAATCATTTATGATGAAAGGTAATATAGAAGTTATCATCTCTAATATTGCACGCACATGCAAAATATGGATTCTTCATTTCCATAAAACTATGGATGCACCTATGCTAATAGAAAAGATGCAATTAAGGGAAACTAGATAGGTAAATGAGGCAGAAAGGAATATACGTATATGCTCAGAGGGTTAGAAGTAGAAGGGGCGGCTCGTTTGTAGCATACATACCGGCGTAGGTCAGTTGGGCTGAATGGCCTGTTTCTCTGCTATGAATTGGATATAATTCTATGCAATATAATAAAATAGGGTGTCACTGGAGGAATCCATGGAGTTGATTAGCAACCTGTTACAGGCAACTGCACCACATAAGTCCCAGCAGTTCCGATAAGAAAGCATTCACTGGGATTCCTGTTTTCCGTACACAGTAAAACCTTCCAACAATCGGTATCCAGGTGCGAGATGAAGGCAAGGAGTTAGAAGAATTGCAATGGCAGAGAGTGAAAGGAAACCATGTAGAACCCAATCCCCAATTTCAAGTGATGGCTCAGGTGGTTAGGCAGAGGTTTTGGTCGTTCCGAGCAATAGAGTCATAGGGGGAAAAATTCAGTTGGTTGCGCCTCCCGTTAGCGCCTTAAGAGGGCGCTAATGGGGCGCAAAGCATCCAGCGCCCAGGCGCGGCAAAGTTTGCGCCGCTCGCGAAATTAACTAGACATTTTGCGGCGGCGCTAAACACTACAGCCACGATCTCCTGCGCCGGCAGATCATGACATCACTCGAGTGCGCAACGCCCCGGTATCGCCCCAGAGCAGATATTGAGTGGCGTCCCCTGCCTTACCGCCTGACGCTAGCAACGACAGGTTGAGGGGAGCGTTCTGCAGTCATGAAGGAAAAGGGGGAGCGCTATTTAAAGGTGACCGCTTCCTGACTTTTATTGTTGGTGCCATTTTTGAACTACGCATTCTGAGAGAGAGAGGGAGAGACTTCTGGAGAGATTCAACGTTGTGTGAAGGAGTTTTGGGTACTGAGCAGCACTTTGCAGGTTCATTTTGATTTGCCATTCCTTGTATCGATTTAGCAGAGACTGTGGGGGCTGCACTCTGAGCTCTTTGCCTGGTACTCTCCATTGTTCTTTCCAGCACATTTGATGTGCAGGTCTTTCCAGGCCGAGATTCCAGGCTGCAATGAGCAGGATGTGGATGGAAAGCAAGATTAACCATCCCCTTTAAGAACTGGCCCGTGCCATTGTGTGTGTGTTCCATTGCTGACTGACATTACATGAGCTTCGCCACTGTTCTGAGGTAGCGTCTCGCTCCTCGGCCTTTGCGCCTTAAGACAGGTGTGAAGCGCCTGATTTAGCGCTGCAATCACCTCCAGGGGCGATAAAAGTCAAGTTTGCAGTCGGTGGCGATAATTAGCGCCAGGTGCTAATCTTTGCGCCCGGCCGATAATTGCGCCCCAAATGGGGTGATACTGAATTTCTCCCCCATAGAGTCATAACGGCACAGAAGGAGGCCATTCGGGCCATCGAGTAAGGTGCCGGCTCTCTGTAGAGCAATCCAGTCAGTCCCATTCCCCCGCTCTATCCCCGTAGCCCTGCAAGTTTATTTCCCTTACGTATCTATCCAGTCTCCCCTTGAAAACATTGAGTGTCTCCTCTTCTACCACTTCCGTCGGCAGCGAGTTCCAGGTCCTCACCACTCGCTGCGTAAAAAAGTTTTTCCTCACATCGCCCCTGTACCTCTTGCCCAAAACCTTAAATATGTGTTCCCTAGTCCTTGTACCTTCAACTAGTGAGAACAGCATTTGTCCGTCTAGCCTATCCAAACCCGTCATAATCTTGTACACCTCTATCAAGTCACCCCTCAACCTCCTTTGCTCTCATGAAAACAAATTCAGCTTCTCTAACCTGTCCTTTTAACTTAGATCACACATCCCCGGAACCGTTCTGGTAAATCTCCTCTGCTCTCTCTCAAGGGCCTTCACATCCTTCCTAAAGTGTGGTGACCAGAACTGGACGCAATACTCTAGTTGTGGCCTAACCAGCGCTTTATAAAGGTTCAGCATAACTTCTCTACTTTTATACTCATTACCTCTATTTATGAAGCCCAAGATCCCATATGCTTTGCTAACCACTCTCTCAATATGTCCTGCCACCTTCAGGGATCTATGCACATTAATTCTCAGGTCTCTCTGTCGCTGCACACTCTTTAAAACTGTGCCATTAAGTGCATATTACATCTCACTATACCTTCTGCCAAAATGCATCACCTCACACTTCTCTATATTAAATTCCATCTGCCACTTGTCTGCCGATTCTGCTAGCCTTACTATGTCCTGTTGCAGTCGATTGGTATCATCCTCACATTTTGCCACACCCCCAAGTTTGGTGTCATCGGCAAATTTAGAAATTCTACTCAATATTCCAATATCCATGTCAATTATATATATATATATATATATATCAAAAAAGCAGTAGCCCCAGCACCGACACTTGAGGAACATCACTGTCTACCATCTTGCAATCTGAAAAACAGCCATTTACCACAACTCGCTATTATCTGCCCTTAAGCCAATTCCTTATCCAAGATGCCACTGACCCATCTATTCTATGAGCCTCAATTTTGTTAACCAGTCTTCTATGTGGTACTTTGTCAAACGCCTACCTAAAATCCATGTAGACAACATCCATTGCATTCCCTTCATCAATCCTCGTTGTAACTTCATCAAAAAATTCAAAAAATAAGTAAGACCCGTCATTTTTGATTCAATTACGAAGACGGTACTGTCTTGGTTTAATCACTGGACTAGTTATCCAGCTGTCTGGAAAATTAACCCTGAGTTCAAATCGAAACATGATAGTTTGAGAATTTGAATTCAGTGTTTTTTAAAAAAAATCTGGAAATAAACTTCGTATTTGATGATGGTGCAAAACGGTATTGACTTCATTGAAAATGAAAATTGACCGGGCTGTAAAATGGGCTACCGATTGGCTATCCTCTGTTTTACGGTACTCAAAAAACAATCAATACAAAAGCAAAGCCCACAGCCCAAGAATGAATTTAAAAAACGAACGGGTACCGCTCTGGCCCGCAATGCGCCTTCATTAATCCTGATGGGTTAAGGGTCCATTTTAATGACAATATGATTATTTCAGCAGGACGGTAGAGCACAGAGACGATTTGGCAGCTAATGTTTTTGGCATCATGCTGCCCGATCTGCCAGCATCTAAACCTTCCCAGAACGTGGCGATCCCCTCAGATGAGGCAAGTCTCTCTCTCTGTCTCTCGGCCATATTCTTCTGAAATGAGGTATGATTGCAAAGGATGGACTGGTCGATTATAGCGGTTAGAGGAGTGCTTCTGTTGGAGCAGATCCAGGTAAAAAAACAGGTAGCTTAGGCAGAGTAAGTCCTTACCAGTCTATTTAACGACCTGCCAGTCATATCCCTAGGAAAATGCACATGACCAGTTAATGAGGAAGTCCTTATGTAAAGTCATATCTGCAGGGTCTAAGGATGGAAAGTTATTACCTATTGTAGCTAAAAGATTGTTGACCGTTTTCACCGGGTCAACTGAGAAAACCGTAGAGGCACATTTCCCCTGTGGGGGAAAAATTGAGTCGTGGCCCCTTTGGGGCGCTAACTTTGCCGGGGCGCTACATTTAGCGCCCCATAAAAATTAGCGCCCCGGCGCCAGAAATTGAGTGGTTGCGCCCCAAGAGGGAAGCGGGGTACTTCAGGAAGTGCCCCGCATCCCTCTTGGGGCGCTGCGAGTCCATATCGTGGCGCTACCGGCTAGCGCCGCCGCTAACCTCCCGTTGAATTTCGCGGGAGGCCTGGGCGGCGCCGCACCCGGGCGCAAGTTGCTTTGTGCCCCATTGGCGCCCTCTTAAGGCGCTAATGGGAGGCGCAAGCCAACTGAATTTTTCCCCCTACAGTGCGTTTTTCGGGCCATGCATGTTCTCTGGAATTTTGTGACAAATTGCAAGGATGGAATCATCGTGGACAAGCAGAGCATAGCAACTAAGAGCTAATTCATGACCAAGACCCTGTCACGGTAGGAAAGCCCCTATAGTAGCGTCTGACATGCTGTTTAGGCTGACCTGAGAGCTTTTCTTGCACTGTAATCACTAGTTCATGGTTAGTTCAGCTTCTGACTGTATTGCTGGCGAAGAAGTCAATAAATCGGCTGTCTGTGTATGGAGGGTTCAAATTTACACTCGTTTGATGATTTATTAGCGTACATTTCCCTTGGCGAGGACGTAAGTGTGTTCTTTTGAGGTTCAGCTGTCTTGCAGATGACGTGCCTGGAGATGAAGGATTAAAGAAAGAAAGACTTGCATTTATGTAGCGACTTTCACGTCCACCGGACCTCTCAAAGCGCTTTACAGCCAATGAAGTACTTTTGGAGTGGAGTCACTACTGTTTTGTACCAAATGGTGCTTTTATTGATTGCAGGCAAGCAGTATCGCATTTGTGCTCCTGTCAGCTGTGGCTCAGTGGGTAACACTTCTTGCCTCTGAGTCAGAAGGTTGTGGGTTCAAGTCTCACTCCAAGGGACTTGTGCATGTAAATCTAGGCTGATGCTCCAGTGGAGTGCTGCACTGCCGGAGGTGCCATCTTTTGGATGAGACGTTAAACCGAGGCACCATCTGCTCTCGCAGCTGGATATCAAGGATCCCATGGCCATTGACGTAAGAAAACTACTAGGCACTTGGTCTAAGCATTAAACAAGGCTTTAATCAACTGTTTTTCAACATGGAGATCTAGTTGTGTCCTTCACTAGTTCGTGTTAAAGAATGTCCTGAGCAAGCTGGACCTATGCCCGAGTATTTATGCTCTCCCTGGACAGCGCCACCAGCAGGCCGCCCAGTATTATTTCATAAGTCATTTCCACATGAATGACAAGGTTCATGTCAGCCATAACTCGATGAAGAGCAAGGGGAATTAACCCCGGTGTCCTCGCCAATATTTATCCCTCAATCAACATAAGATAAACAGATTACCTGGTCATTATCATGTTGCTGTTTGTGGGAGCTTGCTGTGTGCAAATTGGCTGCCGCGTTTCCCACGTTACAACAGAGACTACACTCATTGGCTGTAAAGCGCTTTGAGACGTCAGGTGGTCGTGAAAGGCGCTATATAAATACAAGTCTGTCTTTCTTTCCTGGGCTGGAACGGCAATTCCTATGCCTAACAAAGCACTCTGGGAGTGCAGGCATGGACCTGCGATCACAGGCAGGAGCTCATGCATGCTTTAAAACATCGACTAAATTAAAGAGTGGTTGCAAATCCTAATGGCATGGGATCAGCACCTCTGGAGGGTTTTACTCATCTTGTCTTTAAAGTCAGTGAACAAGTCTACCATAGAGTGAAACAGTAACTTTAGCAGTATAATTGAGTAGATTGTGCCTATCTTTTCTGCAGTTGAGAAGAATGAGAAGTGATCTCATTGAAACATACAACATTCTGAGAGGGATTGACAGGGTGGATGCTGAGGGGTCGTTTCCCCTGGCGGGAGAGTCTAGAACTAAGGGGCATAGTCCTAGGATAAGGGGTCAGCCATTTAAGACTGAGATGAGGAGGAATTTCTTCACTCAGAGGCTTGTGAATCTTTGGAATTCTCAACCCCAGCGGGCTGTAAATGCCGAGCCGTTGAGTATATTCAAGGCTGAGATCGATAGATTTCTGGACTCTAGGGGAACCAAGGGATATGGGAATCGGGCAGGAAGGTGGAGTTGAGGTCGAAGATCAGCCATGATCATATTGAATGGCAGAGCAGGCTCGAG
Source organism: Squalus acanthias (assembly GCA_030390025.1). Classification (NCBI taxonomy): domain Eukaryota; kingdom Metazoa; phylum Chordata; class Chondrichthyes; order Squaliformes; family Squalidae; genus Squalus; species Squalus acanthias. Next base: position 4,783,247 of record CM059453.1, read on the forward strand.
GGCCGTATGGCCTACTCCTGCTTCTAATTTTTATGCTCTTATGTTCTTATAACCAGTTCACAGCAACACTACATTTGCGGGATAAATGCACCAAAAGTGACATTTTATTATCAAACTCAATGTGGATACGAGCCAGGCATGCTGGCGCTACTCCAAGGCACTGCAGATGATTCTCCAAGTAGCATATCTCATTACTTGGGCATAGTAGTGTAGACTTATTTCTTCGTCAGTGTTTCTTACCATTTGGCTCCACATAATCCTACAAGCCAATATCTTAGCTTATCTGTGGTATGTGCTGGTAAACCAGGTGATTTTACCTGTTTAAACTCCAGCGGTCCTATTCCCCACAGTTGCGCCCAGACTTAGGCGAAGTGGAATGTGTCACCAATAAGACGGGATTTTGCACTCCGTTTCAAACAAGGAGAGACTCCATCTATGTCGATGTATGTATATTTTTGGAAACTCTCACGCACGGTGATAGGCTAGCGCGTATGTCAAACCCGCAAAATGGTCTTCCTCACACAAACATATACACACACACATGTATTTTAATTAGTCAAATCGTTTTTAAAAAGTCAGTCAATCTCCTTCTGGTGTTGCAGATGGGGGGCCATGACCATGTATTAACCATGGGACGGCGTTAATTGGAACAGGGCATGAAAATGTATTTTTAAATTCATGTGTTATGTTCTCAACTTTATAGTTCCATGAGAAACTCCTATTTCCGCATTTGTAATGAAATCCACCTGAATTTGTCATTCTGTAATTAAACTCTCCCACCTGTAGTGGCGCTGTAACATTGTGGCTGGTGGGAGGGGAAAATTACACAGTAACTCATTTACATTGGCAGTTCGATAATAAACGTGAGCATCGGAGTTTATACTGGAATAGGAAGCAGGAAGTTCCTGCAGATTTAAGTTTTTAACCATTTATTATACAGGTAGATGTAATTAAAGTCCTTGTCATCATTGAATCAATGAAAGATTAAAAAAACTTTCGCTTATATAGCACCTTTCACGACATTAGGACGTCCCAATGTGCTTTACAGCAAATTACATAATTATTAAATGTAGTCACGATTGTAATGTCGGGAAACAAGGCAGCCGTTTTGCACAATTAAGGTCCCGCGAACAGCAATGAGATCATTGACAAGTTGGGCTATTTTGATTGGTGTTGGCTGAGTGATACGTATTGGCCAGAACACCAGGAGAACTCGGGGGAATGGATATAGGGTTAATTGAAATTTTTAAGATTTAGTTTTATAGATTTTTCTTAGGTAAGAATATCAAGGGATATGGAGCACGAGCGGGTAAATGGAGTTGAGAGGCGGATCAGCTATAATCTATCGAACAAGCTCGAGGGGCTGTACGACCTAATGCTGTTTCTATGTTCACACGCCTATCTGAGAGAGAAGACAGGGTTGGTTTAACAATTCACCCGAAAGATGGCATCTCGGAAAGTCCAGCAACCCCTCAGTACTGCACTGAAATGTCAGCCTAGATATTGTGTACGGCCTGGAACGGGGCTTAAACCCAAGACAGCGACCTTCTGCATAAAAGACGGGAGTGCCATCACCAAGCCATTGTTGAAAGCTTGAGTGTTGGACACTTCTTTAAGGCTGCAATATCACCATATATTGATGACAAATGGCGACATGCTATGCTGAGCACACGCCTGGTCAGGAGCTTGCATTTCACTGCTTCATTTTATTGGCTGAACGAGCGGATGCAGGAGCTCACTTATTACTCATTCCCTAGCGAATTATGGTAAGTACAGAGCAGCACAATCAATTGTTTGCAGACAAAGTTTGAACAATGAGGCAATTTGTTATTTCCATTTTATGACACCAGTTAAGAGCTATGTGTTTTCATAACATAGGGCTTGGAGCAATAAACTTGCAACAATAACCTATTTTTTCCCACATGATCTAATTATATTTTAAACTACAGTTCTCATGTTGTCTAAGTTGCCCAGGTTTTATGGGCGAACATCTTAGTTGCTGTTAAGAACGGATGTTTAGCATTGGTATGCAAGACCTCACTGTGCATTGTTGCAGATGCCTAAACAATGTGAGTCAAGCGAGAATATATTTGTTTACCTCATGTTTTATCACAGATATACAAATAGCACGGAAGGGCCAGTAAGGTTGATGTTTCCGTCATACAGAATTATTAAAATCTAATTTATATATGATAATCATGATATTCTATTTGACAATTATGAATTTAACAATGTGGTCTACAGACATATGGATTATATTTTGCAGAACCTGTTTCCAAGCCTGAAATTGTCGCTAGCGTTTCTGAAATCTTAGAGTACAATGGAACCGTGATCTTTAACTGTAGCCTGTCTGGCGATTCACCTTCTATTCGTTGGATAAAAGACGGTCAATACCTCCAATACAATGACAGGATGAATTTGTCATCGGACAATCATATATTAACAATAACAGCAGTTAATAGATCCGATTCGGGAAATTATCAGTGCGAGGGGCACAACCCTATTAGTAACAAAACAAGTGATGCATTGTTTCTGACGGTTTACTGTAAGTATGAGCATATATCTATCTCTCTATCCATCTGTCTGTCCAAATATCTATCTATCTATCTATCTATCTATCTATCTATCTATCTATCTATCTATCTATCTATCTATCTATCTATCTATCTATCTATCTATCTATCTATCTATCTATCTATCTATCTATCTGTCTGTCTGTCTGTCTCGCTATCTATCTATCTATCTATTTGTATAGATATGTATGTGTGTGGTGGGGGAGTGGGGAGTTATTTATATGTATTGATGTAATGCATTAAACTAGCCAGCTATGAAAAGCAAAATTGTCCTCGAGGGTCAACAATGATTTCAAAGAATGTATCTCCCATGTACTGTTTTCACACAAGTCTTATCAGCATATCTGAGACACGATGATCTGTCTAGGGAGTATGGTGTAGTTCGGGTCCATGTCATGACCCCACGAATTCTGTTCTCAGCTTTGAACTCACAGCGCTCACAGCTTCTGGAATGGGGCTGGATCTTATCTCAGCCTGGCAGCTGGTGTTGTGCAGACAAAAATGCAAGGCGTTGCCCATCCAGGAAATTCCCAAGATTGGAAATCCGGAAAAAGTTATGAATATTAACAACGAAAGTGAAACACATCAGTAACTCTCACCAATCTGCCTGACTTATTTATAACTTTGTAAAACGAAAACTAATGAAAGTGCCTCATATTTCAAACTTACAGTTTCATTCACATGGTTCCAGTAATCATGTTCTGGCTTCCAAGATTAAGTGTGTTTCATTATTATATCGTTTGTTTTACTATCATTTCTTTTCTGTGGCATTCTTTCTAATATCTACATATTTGACCCGCTACAGATGGACCAGAAGCGCCTGAAATGTCCATTGATCCAGACAAACGAGACATTACTTTGGATCAAATGTCACTTTCAACTGTTCGGTGCAGTCTGTTCCACCTTCCGAATTCGAGTGGTTTCTCAACGGTGAATCACTGCAGTTCATAGGACAAGAGATGACCATTTCCAGCATTGGTGTAAACGATGCCGGCAATTACACGTGTCAGGCCTTCAACAATATGACCAGAAAATACATTAATGTAACAAAAGCAATGAATGTCATAGGTGAGAAAACAGCTCATCTCGTTGTAAACGTGTTGCCCTTAAGCCGCAGTTCAAATCGAAAATGTATAATGTACTTCTGGAAGGATGGGCTTCACATAGAATAGGTGAAAACGTTGCTTATATTGCAATAGAATATTGGTAAATTTTCTTCTGCATCACCGCTTCGTCGCCAGCATCTCCCAAAACCACCTAGAAGGACAAGGGCAGCAGGTGCAGGGGAACACCATCACCTCCAAGTGCCCCTCCAAGTCATACACCATCCTGACTTGGAAGTATATCATCGCTCTTTCATCGTCACTGGGTCAAAATCCTGGAACTCCCTCCCTAACAGCACTGTGGGAGTACCTTCACCACACGGACTGCAGCGGTTCAAGAGGGCGGCTCACCACTACCTTCTCAAGGGCAATTAGGGATGGGCAATAAATGCTGGCCTTGCCAGCGACGCCCAGATCCCATGAACGAATAAATAAAAGCGCATTAAACATGGGATGGGGGTAAAGTTCCTCTTGAGCAGGAGTACCAAAGGCATGGCAGCAGATCTTATACACTCGGTCAAACTGCTACTGCCTGTTATACACTCTGCGGAATTTGAAAGTTATGCCCAATGGGAATGATTTTAAGTTTGTGCGCCAGGTAGTAAGCAGGTGTTGCAGAAGTAGGCCCATCATAGAACCCACCAGACTAGTGAAAAATGTAAGTCACTCAGCATCCACAGTCATTTGGGTGCATCGAATTATAGATTTTCTCTAACTTGTGTGTGAAAAAGTCATAGAGTCATAGAGTTATACAGCACAGAAAGAGGCCCTCCGGCCCATCGTGTCCGCGCCGGCCATCAAGCCCTATCTATTCTAATCCCATTTTCCAGCACTTGGTCCGTAGCCTTGTATGCTATGGCGTTTCAAGTGCTCATCTAAATGCTTCTTGAATGTTGTGAGGGTTCCTGCCTCTACCACCCTTTCAGGCAGTGAGTTTCAGATTCCTACCACCCTCTGGGTGAAAAAGTTTTTCCGCAAACCCCCTCTAAACCTCTTGCCCCTTACCTTGAAACTATGCTCCCTGGTTATTGACCCCTCTACTAAGGGGAAACGTTCCTTTCTATCTACCCTCTCTATGCCCCTCATAATTTTGTACACCTCAATCAGGTCCCCCCTCAGCCTTCGCTGCTCTGAGGAAAACAACCCCAGCCTGTCCAGTCTCTCTTCATAGCTGAAGCCCTCCAGCCCAGGTAAAATCCTGGTGAATCTCCTCTGCACCCTCTCCAATGCAATCACATCCTTCCTATAGTGTGGCGACCAGAACTGCACACAGTATTCCAGCTGTGGCCTAACTAGCGTTTTGTACAGCTCCATCATAACCTCCCTGCTCTTATATTCTATGGCTCGGCTAATGAAGGCAAGTATCCCATATGCCTTTTTAACCACCTTATCTACCTGTCCTGCTGCCTGTTTCCTGATTACAGTCCTGAGCGGCCTAGATCTAACTGTAAGATCTGTTTTTATTTCTAATTTTCAGATTGTGCCTTTTCGTTCTGGATTCCCCCAGCCAGAGGAAATAGTTACTCTCTATCTGCTGCTGAAACACTCATTCATGCTTTTGTTACCTCGAGACTTGACTATTCCAACGCACTCCTGGCTGGCCTCCCACATTCCACCCTACGTAAACTTGAGGTCATCCAAAACTCGGCTGCCCGTGTCCTAACTCGCACCAAGTCCCGTTCGCCCATCTCCCCTGTGCTCGCTGACTTACATTGGCTCCTGGTTTAGCAGCGCCTCGATTTCAAAATTCTCATCTTTGTTTTCAAATCCCTCTATGGCCTCCTTTCCCCTTCCTATCTCTGTAATCTCCTTCAGCCCCACAACCCCCAGAGATATCTGCGCTCCTCTAATTCTGCCCTCATGAGCATCACTGCCTTCTGTTGCCTAGGCTCTGGAATTCCTGGCTAAACCTCTCCGCCTCGCTACCTTTCTTTCCTTCTTTAAGACGCTTCTTAAAACCTACCTCTTTGACCAAACTTTTGGTCACCTGCCCTCATTTATCCTTACGTGGCTCGGTTCATTTATCTGAGTTCAAAGCAACGGAAGTGTGTATCTGGTTTTTTTTCAGGAAATTCAGAGCAAGACCTGTAAACGTCGCTCTCATGCACACTGAGTTGCAGTATGGCCAGGAATTTGAGGGAAGGAAAATAAGTGAAAACAAAAGTGCTTATTTTTGGCAGCAAAGGATTATCGAATTGATGCTATTTCGGAATAGCTTGATGTATATACAGCCCATGTTCTCTGTAATGTTTCCATCAATCATACAGACAAATAACGAATTCAGTAACCTTGTATTACTCTTAAGCTATTATAAATTACCAATAAAAATGTAATGCGGGTAAAAATCGACTTGGGCGGGGACGTAAAATGTGCGGTAACGCATCTGGCGTCCGTTATACGCTCCGTCCAATAATCAGTTCCATTGGGGGCGATTGTAACCCTACCCATCAGCAGAAACCTGGCAGGTGGGCAGTCAAAATCGCCCTGGTTCTTACTTGGCTGAAAGCCACCCTGATCCCAACATCTGCAATTTTAACCAGCTCTCTGAACAGACAGCAAGGACACGTGCTCAGAGCCAACAGGGTCCTTCCTTACTTATGCATGTTGCCGCCTGACATCATTGAGACCTGACGGTAATTTTAACTCAGGCCTGAGTGGGGAATCCACCTACAGTTAAAATCGGGTTGGGGGTGGGGGGTCTTCAATAGAACTGATTTTCGGGCAGGGTGTATAACGTGCGACAGATGCATTACCCCCCATTATGCAGTCTCACACAAGACCTAATGACCTTTGATAGGGGTAGAAATTTGTTTTGCAAGACCAGCGGTACCTAGTGACATCAGTGGAACTAAATGTCGAGCGGGGCGTAACGTTTTTAGCAAAATACTGGGTAGAATGAGCAGACTGGTTTTAAATGACAAAGCTGAAATTTGTGACGACTGTATTTATTATCTAGAATCTACACAGGGGCAGTAAACATCCTAAGGGAATTCTGACAATGCAGATTTAAAATGAAGTCATTATTTCTAAATATCAGGAAAATATAATTCATTTCAAATTTGGCATAATACTCAGCAGCCCTTTTTTTAAATTGCAGTAAAAGGAGGCACCTATTTTTGAAACATAATGATTGTTTCTACAAATTTGTGTCAGCAGTGGCTCAACTGGTAGCACCCTTTGCCTCTGAGTCAGAAGGTTGTGTGTTCGAATCCCACTTCAGGGACTTGAAACACAATAAATGCGAGGCTGACACTGCAATGCGGTACTGAGGGAGCACTGCACTGTCGGAGGCGTCGTCTTTCGGTTGCGAGGACCTGTCTGCGTAAAAGATCCTCTGGCTCTATTCTGAAGAAGAGCAGGGGAGTTATCCCTGGTTTTCTAGCCAATATTTATCCCTCAAAGAGCATCGCGGAAATAGATCATCTGGTCATTATTACATTGCTGTTTGTGGGAGCTTGCTGTGCACAGATTGGCTGCCACGTTTTCTAAACTACAACAGTGAGTGCACCTAAAAAAACCGTCATTGGCTGTAAAGCGCTTTGGGAGGTCTGGTGGGCGTGAAAGGCGCTATAGAAATGCAAGTCTTTCTTTCTAACTTTAGTTAAGTGCCAAAGTATTGTGTGCAATAATAATCAATGAATATGCAACCATGCAAAATAGTCACGTGCCTTTCTTTTTCAGAACCAGTTTCCAAGCCAAAAATTACTGCGGATGTTTTGCACCCTATCGAAAACAATGACACAGTGACCTTGCTTTGTAACGTAACTGGCGATGTACGATTCCTTTACTGGTTTGAGAACAACCAGTTTATTCAGAATAACAAGAGGATAGAGGTATCACCGGACAATGTGACAATGACTATAACATCAGTGAATAGATCGGATTCAGGCAGTTACAGCTGCCAGGCATGGGGCCATAGTAATAACGAAACAAGCGATCCCTTTCCACTAGACATCTTCTGTAAGTACTGCACCATGATGACGAGATTGAGTTTTCAGACGTTGTTCTTTTACCAAGTTCATTTATTGAAATATTTTATTCAAATTAAGGAAGTGCCATTATTAAAGTTTTGTTCGATTTGAACTCAATGGTAATGAAAATCGGGCGAAGGCGGCCGATCCTGAATTTCAGTTTTTAGCACGAGAGGCAGGTTGACAATTTTACCCATTAACCATCTAGCATTAGTTTCAATGAAAACAAACATCAAAACAGCTCATTCGAAGTCATGACCCTACCTGTTAATGAACTAATGTTCAATTGGAGGGCTGTTTCAAAAGCAAAGTCATGATGCTTGACATTACTGGTCTCACCTCCTGGAGACCACCCATTAGTTCATTTAAAGCAAGCACATAGTGGATGAATTTCCACTTCTACTGTGGCGCAGTAACTTATCGACCGCCCGTTTTACACGCAGCTCAATTTTCCTTTCCATCGACTATAATGGATCTCATCGCAAGTCTTGTTAGAAGATATTCATAGAAACTGACATGTACAGCTAAGCTTATCATTTACTAGTGAACATATGAACACACGATGAAAGATGGACGTGTAAAAACCATGTTGTGTAATTTAGGCACATCATCTACATCTCCACCCCAATCACCCACCTTCCAGACAGGCAAACTACTAGAGGGGTGGAAGGAGAGAAAAAAACTGAGTTAGAAAAGGAGAAAAGCTTTGGGAAATTCCTCTCTCACCCCAAAAGGCAATCAGACAAGTTCTGGAAGGTCATGTTGATTGGGAGGCGCATTCCATAATACCCTACATACTTTCTATCGACAGGTATGATGTCCACTCACAGGCAATTGATCAGCTCAAAAGAACATAAGAACATTAGAAACAGGAGCAGGAGTAGCCCATTCGGCCCTTCGAGCCTGCTGTGCCATTCAGTAAGATCAAATGGCTGATCTTCTACCTCAACTCCACTTTCCCGCCCAATCTTCATATCCATTCAGTCCCTTAGTTTCCAAAAATCTATCGACCTCTGTCTTGAATATACTCAACGACTGAGCATCCACAATCCTGTGGGTTAGAGAATTCCAAAGATTCACAAACCTTTGAGTGAAAAAAAATCTCTTCTTCTCAGTCCTAAATGCCCTTATTCTGAGACTGTGACCCTAGTTCAAAACTCCCCAGCCAGGGGAAACATCATCCCAGCATCTACCATGTCAAGCCCCTGAAGAATTTAACATGTTTCAATGAGATCATCTCTCATTCTTCTAAACTCAAGGAAATATAGCCCTAGTCTACTCAAGCTCTCCTCATAGGACAATCCCCTCTTCACAGGAATAAGTCTAGTACACCTTCGCTGCACTGCCTCTAAGGTAAGTATATCCTTCCTTAGGTAAGGAACAAAAGCTGTACACAGTAAACCAGTTCCCTACCTGAATGCTGAAAATAACATACTCTGAGGGAGTCTACTGGAGATGGATTCATTCCTAATTTTAACCAAATATTTGGCATTCTATTCGGTGAATATAAATAATATTTGCACCACTTATGACCAAGAGCTGGATCTTTGCCTGAAGTAGAAGGTTTACTTTTAGTTAGGAGCTCAACTTGATCTAATATCTGTTCCATTAACAATGACAATACTTTACCTCATTCTAGACGGACCGGATGCACCTCAACTAATCATTATAGAAGAGAAAGACGCATATATTCCCGGATCAAATGTCACTTTCAAGTGCTCTGCGGATTCACTTCCACCTGCCGCATTTGAATGGCTGTTAAATGGAAAATCCCTTCAACAGAATAGTCAAGAGTTGGCCATTTTCAATATTACCAAGGCTGACTTTGGGAATTACACCTGTAAGGCTTATAATAATCGCACCAAAATATATGCCATCTCAGCAAAACGAATCACTGCAGTCGGTAAGGCATTCATTCTATATTCCTGATACAAGAATGGGAATGTGTCATTGGTCAGTTTCCAGAATTTAAGTTGTACAGAGGGGTCCGGTGCTAATAGTACCCTACGTTGATTAGAGTACATAAACTAAGATTGCAATAGAAGATACCCTGTACGTTATAGAGTACGGTAGCATAGTGGTTGTGTTAATGGGCTTGTAATCTCAGATTGACCTGGACCTTAACCTGGACTAATTGTCTGGAGATATGAGTTTAAATCCCATCATGGCAGCTGGGGAATTTAAACTTAATTAAATACATCTGCAATAAAAAGTTAGATGATTATGAAACTACCGGATTGTCGTAAATACCCATCTGGTTCACTAATGTCCTTTAGGAAAGGAAATCTGCCGTCCTTACCCGGTCTGGCCTATGTGTGACTCCAGACCCACAGCAATGTGGTTGACTCTTAAGTGCCCTCTGATGTGGCGGCTTGCCACCACCTTCTCAAGGGAAATTAGCGATGGGCAATAAATGCCGGCCCTGCCAGCAATGCCCACAATCTGTGAATGAATAAAAAATAGGACCATATAAGTGCCTATTATCAACTTGCTAGGACTCTTCTTCAGTATTTACCAAACGGTGTTTTAACAGTTCTTTTGTCAGCTGTAAAATAGGGTTTTAATTATTCAGATGGGTTGAATGACAGGAGAAATTAAGGCAGAGAGAGAGAGACGAAGGAGATGGAGTCATGTAAGATGCAGTTGCACATGATTGGCATTTATTAGGAGCAAAACAATTGTGCCTCCTGATATGAAAATAGAAAATTAAAGGAGCAAGTATTACATTGGTCAGCACCTGAAGAGGAGCGGAGGCTGGTAATCGAAATTTTAACATATAGGAACTTAGAAATGTACAGTGCCAGAAATTACCACAGGAGTACAACTGACAGGTCTCACAGTCTGGGAATGGTCAGGCAAACTTTTCAACTTCGGTGGGGATGCCAAACGGGAAGCATCGAATCTCCCACCGGTTGTACACCACTTCCGATTTTCCTTCCCGTTAAAATCAAGGAAAATTGGGTGTTGGGGATAACATGGGTCAATCGCATACCGTCCATTTTACGCACCCATCGAAGGTGAAGGCTTCACCAATCATGTCCCGTCATGCCTCCGAAAGCCCTCAGGCACCGTTTTATTTTCCAGGCATTTGTCAAACTCTCATCAAGTCGCTTTTATAATCAGCCCCTATTGCTTCCCTTGAAAGTCCAGTCTAGACAATCACCACCTTCTGGGGCAATTCCAACTTGGAGCGATAATGTAAAACGGGCGATTATCCTTTCTGCTGAAGCCAATGGAAAGGAACAATTGGCGGCCAGCACGATATTTTACATCACGTCCAAATTTAAAATTTGCCATTTGTGCGAATTATTTACATATAAACTGCTGTTTGAATCTATCCTCCTCTAAGTGTAAGAGGATGATTTCTTGTAGAATTTGGGACTATCTAGTTACGTTTGTCGTGTCTGGGGTCTCTATACATTAATGAGATCACTTGGAGCCTTCACATCCCTAGTCTAAATATTTACAGCTTTGCTACTTCGCATGTGACAATTTTAGCTCAATGGGTAGCATTCTCGCCTCTGACTCAGAAGGTTGTGGGTTCAAGCCCCACTCCATGAGAATTAAGCTCAAAAATCTAGGCTGGAACTCCAGTGCAGTACTGAGGGAGCGCTGCACTGTCGGAGGTGCCCTCTTTCAGATGTGAAGTGGAACCGAGAACCTGTCTGCCCTCTCAGGTGGATGTCAAAGGTCCCATGGCCACTATTTCGAAGAAGAGCAGGGGAGTTATCCCCAGTATCCTAACCAATATTTAACCCTCAGTCAACATCGCTAAAAAAATAGATTATCTGGTCATTGTCACGTTGCTGTTTGTGGGAGCTTACTGTGCGCAAATTGGCTCCTGCAGTGAAAGATTATATAACGCATTACCCGACCACTGGACGTCTCAAAGTGCTTTACTTCCAATGAAGCACTTTTGAAGTGGAGTCTCTGTTGTAATGTGGAAATGCGGCAGCCAATTTGCACGCAACAAAGTCCCACAAACAGCAGTGTTATAATGACCAGATAATTTGATTTTGTTAAGAACATAAGAAATAGGAGCAGGCGTAGGCCATTCGGCCCTTCGAGCCTGCTCCGCCATTCAATGAGATCATGGCTGATCTTCTCCCTCAACTCCATTCACCGGCCCTATCGCCATATCGCTTGATGCCCTTACTAGTCAGAAATCTATCGACTTCTGATTTGAATATACCCAATCACTGAGCCTCCACAGCCCTGTGGGATAGAGAATTCCAAAGATTTACCACCCTCTGTCTGAAGAAATATCTTCTTATCTCAGTCCTGAATGGCCTACCCTTTATCCTGAGGCTGTGGCACCTGGTTCTAGACTTCCCAGCCAAGGGAAACATTCTCCCAGCATCCACCCTATCAAGTCCTGTAATAATGTTGTATGATTCAATGAGATCCCCTCTCATTCTTCTGAATTCAAGAGAATACAGGCCTAGTTTACTCAATCGCTTCTCATACGACAGTCCCGCCATCCCAGGAATCAATCTCGTGAAACTTCGTTGCACTCCCTCTATGGCAAGTATATCCTTCCTTAAGTAAGGAGACCAAAATTGTACACGGTACTCCAGGTGAGGTCTCACCAAGGCCCTATATAATTGGAGTAAGACTTATTTACTCCTGTACTCAAATCCTCTTGTAATGATGGCCAGCATACCATTTGCCTTCCTAATGGCTTGCTCCACCTGCACATTCACTTTCAGTGACTCATGTACAAGGATACCCAGGGCCCTTTGAGCATCTGCATTCCCCAATCTTTCACCATTTAGGAAATACTCTACCAAAGTGGATAACTTCACATTTATCCACGTTATATTCCATCTGCCATGTTCTTGCCCACTCACTGAGCCTGTCGTGATCCCCTTGAAGCCTCTTCACATCCTCTTCACAACTGACACTGCCACCTAGCTTTGTGTCATCAGCAAATTTGGAAATGTTACATTTAGTCCCCTCCTCCAAATCATTGATATATATTGTGAATAGCTGGGGCCCAAGCACCGATCCTTGCGGTACCCCACTAGTCACAGCCTGCCATCCTGAAAAAGACCCGTTTATCCCTACCCTTTTTTTTCTGTCTGTTAACCAATTCTCAATCCATGCTAGTATATTACCCCAATTCCATGTGCCCTAATTTTGTTCACCAACCTCTTGTGTGGGACCATATCGAAGGCCTTCTGAAATCCAAAGGCACCACATCCATCAGTTCCCCTTTGTCTACTCCACTAGTTACATCCTCAAATAACTCCAATAGGTTTGTCAAACAGGATTTCTCTTTCATAAATCCATGTTGACTCTGCCCAATCTTACTATTAGTTTCTAAGTGCCCAGTTATTGCATCCTTTATAATAGATTCCAGCTTTTTCCCAACTACTGATGTGAGGCTAACAGGTCTGTAGTTCCCCGTTTTCTCTCTCCCTCCTTTGTTAAATATCGGGGTTACATTTGCTATCTTCCAATCTGCAAGAACCGTTCCAGAATCTATTGAATTTTGGAAGATGGCAACCAATGCGTCCACTATCCCAATGGCCACCTCTTTCAAAACTCTAGGATGTAGGTCATCCGGGCCTTGGGATTTATCGACTTTTAGTCCCATTAATTTTACTAGTACTGTTTCTTTACTAATAATAATCTCTTTAAGTTCCTCATTCTCAACACAACCTTGGTTGAGGTATACATTTTGGCCGGGACACCGGGGATAACTCCACTGCTCTTCTTCAAAATAGTACCATGGGATCGTTTGCATCCACCTGAGAGAGCAGACGGGGCCTCGGTTTAATGTCTCATCGGAATGATGGCCCCTCCGATAGTGCAGCACCCTCTCAGCACTGCACTGGAGTGTTAGGCTAGCTTCATGTGCTGAAGTCTCTGAAGTGGGTCTATGAACCCACAACCTTCTGACTCAGAGGCGATTGTACTACCCACTGAGGCACAGCTGATGGAAGTGACTACACTTCAAAAAGTACTTCATTGGCTGTAAAGCGCTTTGGGACGTCCAGTGGTCGTGAAAGGCGCTATATAAATGCAAGTCTTTCTTTCTTCTCATAAATTAACATGACGTGGTGGGAAGGCATGCTCCTTCAGATGACCCTGAGAGCTATGCTCGTGGGAGCAGAATTCCAGGGAGGGACATCCAGCCAGAGAAGTCGAAAGACCTCGATTGGTCGAGGGCCAGACTGTATACAGTCTCTTGGTTGTGAGTCAGGCAAACTACCCGTTCATGTAAAAGTGTATTTCCTTACGGAAACAACCAAGAGACCAGCCCGGTGGGTGGGGGGGGGGGGGGGGCGCGGGATAATATAAACTTAACCCACCAGGCTGGAAATTAACAGGATTGGGTCGGCCACGGTTTTATATCAGGAATACAATGGAGAGTAAGATCGGTTGGAATGTAGGCTAGTCTGCTAACCCGATGCTATCAATTTCCCACAGGGTGGATTAAGTTAAAGTAACACTGACAAGCCTGATACCGACTTGCAAATATAAACATTAACTGTAGAGAAGCAGGATCTATTGGATGTAAGGCAAGGGGATACTCTGATCAGACTGCGGTGCAAGAAAGTGGTTGCCTCGTGTGTCACGAAGGGCAGGATATGCTATCTAACTAACTAGGGCAGAAAATCGTTTCGGCCTGATTTCGGGCACAGAATAAGAATTGAGCGCGTAAAGTGTCCCAACCAAACCAGCTTGAAATTGGGCCTCGGGCCTCAGTTAAGTAAGTTAGGCGATATGCCGGCACCTGTTGGGCATCGGCAGCTTGTCCAATTGAAGATATTGATATCAGACCGCTTGCATAACTGGCACCAGCCTGAAGGTAAGTCCGGGAATGGGTGGAACTGCAATAGGCATGTGGGGTTGCCGATCGGAACAATGTGGAGTGGGGGGGTGGGGGGCAGTCCTGCTACTCCTGCCTGCACAGAAAGGTATTTTATTAAAAATGAATGTTACCTATTGCTGGCGACCGTTGTTTAGGCCGCAGCAGTTGCTGAAGAATCTGTAATATCCAATTTCTGCAATGGGACCCAAAACAGGCCTTAGGCCCCACATTTACATATGTATGGAACCCAGCATCTGGTTTAGGCAGCCGGAGGTACCTCTGAGTAATGATCACAACCAATTATCAGGCATCATTGGGGGGCAGGAGGTTGATCGTCATAATTGTATCTCATTGGGCCCAATGAGGTCCAATTTCTACCGGGAATGGTAGCATAGTGGTAATGTTACTGACTACTAATCCTAGAAGGCCTGGACTAATTACAGAGGCCGCAGACAAGAGTTCAAATTCCACTACTGCAGCTGGGATATTTCAATTCAGTTAAATAAATTTGGAATAAAAAGCTAGCACCAGTAATGGTGATCATATAACGACCGGATTGTCGTGAAAACCCACCTGTTGCACCAATGTCCTTTAGGGAAGGAAATCTGCCGTCCTTACCCGGTCTGGCCTATATATGATTTCAGAATCGAGACCCAGAGCAATGTGGCTGACTCTTAACTGCCCTCTGAAATGGCCTAACAAGCCCCTCAGTTTGGAAAAGGGTGGCTCGCCACCATCTTCTCAAGGGCAATTAGGGATGGGCAATTAGGGATGGACAATAAGTGCTGGTCCTTGCCAGCGACGCCCACATCCAATGAATGAAAAAACAATTACGTCTCTGTCGGATTGCCAATGGAACTGAATATCAGGCACTGTGCATAACGGCTGCTGATCTGCTACTGCCCTGTTTGTGGCACTGCCTCGGACAAATTTCTAGGCCGAGGTGCCTAATCTCAGCTATCAATTAGGTTGCCCTTTACCATTTGCAAGGATGGCTGTCTTATAACAAGGTGACCAATACTTTAGCACTCTGCACAAACTCAGGGGGAGTGAAATGTATCTTGGGCCATAACGCAAAAGGGGTGGCAGCGAATCACCAGCCCGCTTTACACTTCGACCATGTGCTATTGCTCAAGACAAATTTCACTTCCAGAATCACCTGCTTAGATTTGTGCTCCATTCTGCTGGCCATGCCGCCCAAAATCTGATTGTCATTCCTTATTGCTGATGGCTTCAATGATCTATGCGTTAGTGTCCCCAAATCCCTCATCTGCATGATGTCATGTCCCAATAATATATATTAGCCGATATAGCCGCTATTTATTAACCCTTTCCACTCCCATTAATTTACATTTGTCTGCATTAAATGTTCTCTGACTTTACTCAGAACGGTTTCCCAATCTTTCGAAGTTTATTCTCCATTTGATCACCTTGTTCTCTGTAGTTTGAAGCCCTTGCCAATTCGGAATGATCTGCAGACTTGGAGAGTTTTGCCTCTTTCCCAGTTTTGGATGCTTTATCTGTATTCCAAACTGCTGTCTACCTCGTTGGGAAGGTTGGCGGTTACCTCCTTCAATGTCTACAGAAAACCACCCATTGCTTTTGCTTGCTTCGACTAATTCCCGATCCCTTTCAGAAGTGCGCCACCTGTACCATGTCTTCTGACCATGGGGCTTATCTGCTCTAAGGCACGCTGTCGAAAGCTTTGCTGAAATCTAAAAAAAAGAACTCAGTTTCCTCTGTCCCGTATAGTTTTCTTTGCCAGATGTTTGTAGCTGTGGCGTGCATTTCCCAGCTGTTTTTCTTGGTTTTGTTTCAGTAATTACTTACATAACCACATTTTCAGATGCCAAAAACATTTGTTGTGCAAAGCAGCAGCTGAATGGGCCAGGAAGACAACATATGTGAAGCTACAATAATTAAAGGGCAAGAATATGTATTCAATCAGGTCTGTTCCTGAACATGTATATTGAAAACAATAGACATTTCATAATTAAGTGAATGTTAGAAATTAGCTGATGTAATGTATCTGGTAAGTAAAATTAGACGCTGTGTTATATGGACGTTTGATCTGATCATGTTAGCTTTCCAACAGCCGATTTAGATTCAAATTACCCCACAATGGAAACAGCGATTGGGAGCTTTCTATAACAGGCTGTGGCTCCGCTATACCAGTTGTAAGTGGAAAGTGGACAATCTACCCCAGTCTTTCATTGATTTGGGGCAAGAAGCAAGGGGCTGGAAATTGCGGTCGGAGGCTTGCCACGGGTGAAACTCTCCGAACCCCAAGTAAACTCCGCACCTACCTGGTGCCTCCATACCTTCGAAGACCTGCGCACCTGGACCTGCAGTTGTACGCTCGCTTGGAGGCCCAGGTATACCGGGGGCGCATGCGGTTCGCAAGCATCCCTGGGATCACGTGGTCCAGCCCAACCAATCACAAAGGGGGATTCTCATTATGCTTTTGTGGATTCTATTAACGTACGGATTCCTCATAAGCATAATAGGAATCTCCTAAAAAACACACTTTCACAGCACTGAAATAAAAATAAATCATTAAATGGTCAAAATTAATTAAAATGCAATTGAATTAAACATTTAAAACAAAAATTTAACTTTTTGAAAAACAAATTTAAACATTTTACAAGGGGCCAAAAATAACTTAAACTAATTTTACAGGTTTTTGAATGGATAAATCATTTAAAAATAATTTTTAATATTTATTAAACACTTACGCTGGTAAAAGAAGACCGTACACCTGCTTTTACCAGGTGTAAATGTTTTGTGGGCATTCTCTGGGCAGTAGTTGGGCAAATAGCTCCAACTCTGCACCAGCGAATGTCCATTTCCCGCGGATGGGTACGATCTGTCAAGCTGAAACTTGCACATCGCGTGCAGAAACCCAGAACTTGCGGGGCACTTACGACCATGCACGCTGTGCATATGTGACCATAGGCCCCGGAAAATCCGGGCTATTGTGTTTTAAGTTGGAACTGAACGTGAGTCCATGTGGTTTCGACATACGAATTTCAATTATTCAATGAAAAAAATAGAGGGCGGTCGAGGCCTTTATAGGCGATACTCACGGTGATCCTATGCAATGCTGTGATGCTGCATACTGCAGGGATAGTTCACTCCAATATTTTCCACCGTCTCCCTACCCAGCTTGAGCCTTGCGTGAGGAGCCCTTAAAGAGCTGCTGCGTCAAATTTAGGTGATGAGGCCCTGGGGTGGCACCTGAAAGGTAATTACCCTCACCGGGAAATAGGGGCATCTTTTAGAAAGTATGAGTAAAGTAGTTCACATATATCTGCAGCATTTGCAAGGGCTCTATGAGGACCTGGGGCATGAGGGAGAGTCAAAGACTTGCGAATACTGTAGAGGCACAAAATTGAGTTTATGGGCAAATGGTGGACTGGTAGAGCCCATCTGGCACAGTTTTACCCACTCACTTAATCTATCAATGTCCCTTTGCAACCTTTTGTGACTGGAAGGTTGTTTCCATTGGGGTTCCACAGGGCTCAGTAATGGGTCCTTTGCTTTTTGTGGTATATCTGAATTATTTGGACTTGAATGTAGGAAGTATGATTAAGAAGTTTGCAGGTGTGGTTGATAATGAAGAAGAAAGCTGCAGACTGCAGAAAGATATCAATGGACTGGTCAGGTGGGCAAAACAGTGGCAAATGGAATTCAATCTGGAGAAGTGTGAGGTAATGCATTTGAGGAGGACTAACAAGGCAAGGGAATACACAATAAATGGTAGGACACTGAGAAGAGCAGACAATCAGAGGGCCCTTGGAGCGCATGTCCACAGATCCCAGAAGGTAGCAGGACAGGTAGATAAGGTGGTTATGAAGGTATACGGGATACTTGCCTTTATTAGCCGAGGCACAGAATATAAGAACAGGGAGGTTATGCTTGAACTGTATAAAACACTAGTTAGGCCGCAGCTAGAATACTGCAGTTCTGGTCACCACATTCATGAAGGATGTGATTGCACTAGAGAGGGTGCAGAGGAGATTGATGAGGATGTTGTCTGGGATGGGAAATTTTAGCTATGAGGAAAGATTGGATAGGCTGGGGTTGTTTTCTTTGGAACAGAGGAGGCTGAGGGGAGACCTAATTGAGGTGTATAAAATTATGAGTGGATAGGAAGGACCTATTTCACTTAGCAGAGTGGTCAATAACCAGAGGGCATAGATTTAAAGTAATTGGTCGGAAGTTTAGAGGGGATTTGAGGAGAATTTTTTCACCCAGAGGATGGTGGGGGACTGGAACTCACTGCCTAAAAGGGTGGTAGAGGCAGAGACCCTCATCACATTTAAAAAGTACTTGGATATGCACTTGAAGTGCCATAACCTACAGGGCTACAGACCAAGTGCTGGAAAGTGGAATTAGGCTGGATAGCTCTTTGTCGGCTGGCACGGACAAGTTGGACCGAATGCTCTCCTTCTGTGCTGTAAATTTCTATGATTCTTCTATGATTCTACGTACCTTCTGCTCCCAACGGCACTATTTACTGTGCTACCTAACTTAGTTTCGTCATAAAACTTAGATACACTGCTCTCTCTTCCTTCATCCAAGTCATTTTTAAATATAGTGAAAAGTTGGGGCCGCAGTACATACCCCGAGTTGCATCCTGCCAATTTGAGTACAAACCAATTATCATTACTCCCTGTCTTCTATCTCCGAACCAATTCCCTATCCAAGCCAATAGCTTTGCTCGAAATCCATGCATTTTGGTTTATGTTCACATAAATCACAATAATGATGTACATTTAAGTAAGTTTGCAATAAGTATGGGCCTTAGTGAGGCTTGCACATAAGATGAATGCAAGCTCTTCAGCAACCCCCTCGGAGAAGACGGGAATTGCTATCTCGGGGAAATAAAAGAGCGCCGAGACTCCTCCGTAAATTCCACCCGCCCCCCACCCCCACAGCCCTCTGCTATGTTTCCACTCGGGGGATTCGCGGCTAAATCTTGCGAAGTAATAAATAAACTGATCAACCTCAATGATAAGTCGAGATCTTGGCCCACGATGGCTACGTGTTTATTGGTTCAATGTTGTTATGTACTTGATACAATATTAGAAAGGACTGAGACGGACAGTTGCTTTAAGACTTCCTGTGCGGTGCACAGTGGCATATGAGTTTGGCTTTGAGATCCAAATTCTAATTTTAAGCCTGTTTTCCAGCTCTGTAAATTCAGTTCTAAATAAAGTGCACAGTAAACATGATTGTCCTGTTCCATAAATAAACATGTGATTTTTTTTTTGCAGGAGATATTTCCAAACCAAAGATTACTGCCAATGATTCGCATCCGATAGAACACAATGACACGGTGATGCTGACCTGTGATGTATCTGGAAGTTTACGTTCTC
Organism: Squalus acanthias; assembly: GCA_030390025.1. Lineage (NCBI taxonomy): Eukaryota > Metazoa > Chordata > Chondrichthyes > Squaliformes > Squalidae > Squalus > Squalus acanthias. The sequence goes on from CM059453.1 coordinate 4,803,095, forward strand.
TTGTTTGGAGCAGGGACCAGAATGTGCTCCCAGGTAGCAAAAACATGAAACTTTCACAGGAAAATAAGACGTTAACAATCAGCGCAGTGCAAAGATCTGACGCAGGGAACTACACGTGTAAAGCGGAGAGTTCCATCGGTGACAAGGAAAGCGATCTGTTCCAGCTAACCATTTACTGTAAGTACTGAACGGTCTTTTAACAGAACTGTGCAGTAACTATTTTACATTGTTGTTTTGCTATTACAACCGGGGTATGATTTAATCCGTGCCCCATGAAATCATAAACTTAATCGTCTCGAAATTCGCCTTGCTCTGCGGCGCAAAACGGACGGATGTACCTCGCATTCCCATTGAAGTCGATGCAACTGACTATCGAGCAGGGTGTATGCACTGCCGGTTCAAGACGAATTTCTAGCATTCTCTGTAAAAGATGTTTGCGATTTCCTTAGACATAGCAATATGCCACGTTTTATAAAATCAATTTTAAAAAGCCATGCATTTATATAGCGCCTTTCGCGACATGAGGGCGTCCCAAAGTGATTTACAGTCAATGAAGTACTTTTGGAAGTGTAGACACTTTTGTAATGTAGGAAACGCAGCAGCCAATTGGCGCACAGCAAGCTCCCACAAACAGCATATGTGACAATCTGTTTCAGTGGTGTTGACGGAGGGATAAATATTGGCAAGGACAAGGGAATAATGCCCCTGCTCTTCTTTGAAATAGTTCCATGGGATCTTTTACGTCCACCTGAGAGGGCAGACGGGGCCTCGTGTTTAACGTCTCATCTAAAAGACGGCTCCTCCGACTGTGCCGCACTCCCTCAGCAGTGCACTGGAGCATCAGCCTAGATTGTTGTGCTCAAGTCTTTGGAGTGGGGCTTGAACCCACAATCTTCTGACTCAATGGCAAGAGTGCTACCTACTGAGCCACGGCTGGCACTAAACAATGTGCATTGGCGTGCAATTGTCAGTTGGACGTCTACATTACCGTAGATAATGCTCTGGAATGTGTTTTCCCCTCAACTTTTTGTTCCCCTTAAAATACTTCTGTTGAAACAACATAATAATTGGCATTCAAATTCTTGTTGCAAGGGGCTTGTCCATCAAACGGCGCAAGTATATCCGAGAATGTGTTAGGGTAATTGAAATTCTGCCCTCAGCCCTATAAAAAGTAAGCCCTCGCCTATTCTGCTACTGAAGGCAATGCAACTTATCTCTGGCTCTGGAAGCTGGTCAGGGAGTTTAAGGTTTTACAGAGCATAATATCCACCAGCTCCCTCAACCTCAGTGCAGCAACGCCAAAGACCTGGGAGTGCTCCTGCTGCTGAATCCTTCGTTCATTTGCATCTATGATTTCTCGAAATCCGGGGATAATTTTCGACATGAATGCTAAACTTACAGTACATAACGGGGTGAAATTGGACCTAGGCCCGTGTCCTAACTCGCACCAAGTCCCGTTCACCCATCACCCCCTGTGCTCGCTGTCCTACATTGGCTCCCGGTTAAGCAAAGCCTCGATTTCAAAATTCTCATCCTTGTTTTCAAATCCCTCCATGGCCTCCTCATCCCCTCCCTATCTCTGTAATCCCCTCCAGCCCCACAACCCCCGAGATATCTGCGCTCCTCTAATTCTGGCCTCTTGAGTATCCCTGATTATAATCGCTCCACGATTGGTGGCCGTGCCTCCAGCTGCCTAGGCCCTAAGCTCTAGAATTCCCTCCCTAAACCTCTCCACCTCTCTTTCCTCCTTTAAGACGCTCCTTAAAACCTACCCCTTGTCACCTGCCCTAATTTCTCCTTATGTGGCTAGGTGTCAAATGTAACACTCCTGCGAAGCGCCTTGGGACGTTTTACTACGTTCCTCTTCTTAGGCAGTCCCTCGGAACCGAGGATGACTTGCTTCCACGTTAAAAATGAGTTCGCAGGTGATTGATGAGTCCACTGCGGGACCTACAGTCTCTGTCACTGGTGGGGCGCCTTCCCGGTTGCTTCTCCTCCACTTTGTGCGGTCTTGGGCCAGGGATTCCCAGGTGTTGGTGGGGATGTTACACTTTTTCAATGAGGCTTTGAGGGTGCCCTTGAAGCGTTTGAAGATGTACAGCTCCATCATAACCTCCCTGCTTTTATATTCTATGCCTCAGCAAACGAAGGCAATTATCCCATATGCCTTTTTAACCACCTTATCTACCTGTCCTGCTGCCTTCAGGGATCTATTTACATGCACACCAAGGTCCCTCTGATCCTCTGTCCTTCCTGGGGTCCTACCATTCATTGTGAATTCCCTTGCCTTGTTAGTCCTCCCAAAATGCATCACCTCACACTTTTCAGGATTAAATTCCATTTGCCACTGTTCTGCCCATCTGACCAACCCGTCCATATCGTCATGTAGCCTGAGGCTTCCCTCCTCGCTATTTACCACCCCACCAATTTTCGTGTCATCTGCGACACGGTGGCATAGTGGTTAGCACTGGTGCCTCACAGCGCCAGAGACCCGGGTTCGAATCTAGCCTCGGGTGACTGTCTGTGTGGAGTTTGCACATTCTCCCCGTGTCTGCGTGGGTTTCCTCCGGGTGCTCCGGTTTCCTCCCACAGTCCAAAGATGTGCGGGTTAGGTTGATTTGGCTATGATAAATTGACCCTTAGTGTTAGGGGGGGATTAAATATGTGGGGTTACAGGGATAGGATGGGATATGTTAGGGGGAATTAAATACGTGGGGTTACGGGGGTAGGGTGGGATATGTGTACTGTGGGGATTAAAGCAGGGACAGGGTACTGGATTTGGATGATCAGCCATGATCGTATTGAATGGTAGAGCAGGCTCGATGGGCCGAATGGCCTACTCCTGCTCCTAGTTTCTATGTTTACTGATCATACCTCCTACATTCATATCTAAATTATTAATGTACACTACAAACAGCAAAGGACCCAGCACCGATCCCTGTGGTACACCACTTGACACAGGCTTCCAGTCACAAAAACAACCTTCGACCATCACCCTCTGCCTCCTGTCACTAAGCCATTTTTGGATCCAATGTGCCAAGTTGCCCTGGATCCCATGGGCTCTTACCTTCTTGACCAGTCTCCCATGGGGGACTTTGTTAATAGCCTTACTGAAGTCCATGTAGACCACATTAACTGCACTACCCTCATCCACACACCTAGTCACCCCCTCGAAAAATTCAATCAAATTGGTCAGACATGATCTCCCCCTGACAGAACCATGCTGACTATCCTTGATTAATCCTTGCCTCTCCAAGTGGAGACTAATTCGGTCCCTCAGTATTTTTTTCCAATAATTTCCCTACCACTGATGTTAGGCTCACTGACCTGTAATTCCCTGGTTTATCCCTACTACTCTTCTTGAATAATTACTGCTATCTTCTTTGTTCTCACTTCATTTTTCATTTATCCCCTCCTGGCAGCTGTAACGTGCGAAGTATAGCTGGTAAGACCAGAGCTATACTGTAGATTGAGACTTGCACGCGGCCCACCGCATGCCTTCTCAATACAAGCGTAGAATGCTGAAAAACTGCGGTGGATGGGTGGTGAGGAGGACGTAGGTAAACTGCAATGCCAAGGGAGAGAAGGTGGCTCCACCCACTTTCTCACATTAAGAAGACATTGGCCCAGAATTTACGGTCCCCGTGACAATGTACGCTCAGCGTACGCCGTCATAAGCCTTCTGAAAGGCCCCGAAAGTTTTGGTTTCCTGCATGCGCAGCGCATGCGCGAAAACCCAGAACTTGCAATCTCTTAAGGTACATCTTGATAGAATCGCTGAGAAAATCACTTTTGTTGGTGAAGAATTGTAGAGTGGGGCTATTTGATCAGCTACTGCCCAGCAGTTGCCCACAAAACTCTCACGCCAGGTAAAAACAGGTGTAGGGCCAGCGTAAGGGTTATTATAAATCTTAAAATAAAAATTTTAAAATTAAAAATGATGCACATACACTCAAAATTAGTTTATACAAATATTGACCCAGATGAAAATGTTTAAAATCATTTTTTTTTAAATATAACTTTTATTGTATTTGCTGTAATTAATGGACTTTTAAATAAATTTGAAAATCAGAACTTTTTTATATTAAAGTTGTCTAAATTGTTTAATTATTTGGGGATTCCGGTAGGGTTTATGGGGAATCCTCCTTTCTCATTGGAGGACCTGGCCCATGTGATCCCAGGGACGCTCCCGAACCGCCTGTGTCCCTGGGATCCGTGGGGACCTGAACTCTCCGTAGTTCTGAAGCCAGGTGGTAAGTTCGTAGATCTTTGGTGGATCGGAGGCTTACTCCGCAAGGTACGCCTCCGACCGCAAATTCAGGACAATTACACAAAGATTTTAAAGTGCTGGCAAGTTACAATGGGCCAAGCGAGCATATTTCCTTTTAAGATAAGTGGCCTCACGCCAGTATTTCCCCAGATGGTGCCCGGCACAAATACAGCCAGGCAGCTTCTTGCAGCAGTTTCAGCACTCATTTAGCTTAGCATATTTGAAAGTCAGATCGAGCTCTCATTCACGAGCGACGCTGCCTCTTGCGTCCTTGCATAGAGGAAACCTTTTGGCACATTGGGTCAAGTGGATGTATGCGTATAGCCTCAATGTGTTGGGACATTCTTCTGTAGCCACCCGGGAACTCTAACTTGGAGATAAGAAAAGGGCCATTTTTTAAATTGAAATCGTGAAAAATGGACAGGAGGCTTACCAGAAAAAAATTGCGGGCACCGCAATTCAATTAACCCGTTCGTTTTTTCCGACGCTCTACTGGCACGGTTAGGCTTCAGAAAATGCTGTTCAACCTGCCAACAACAGTTGATAATGATTGACTGAGAGATTGGTTGACCTTCTGATTGATTGTTAACTGTTTGATTGGTTTATTCTTCGACTGGCTGTCAAATTGATTGATTGACGATCTGCTCGATTAAATGATTGATTGCATTATTGGTCGATTAGCTAATTGATTGATTATAATGCAAAATCCAGGCAGGTTATATATACCGTATCGTAAAGTAATCTAAAGCCGTCAAATTTTATTTTCAAGCAATAGTTCCATGGAAGCATTATTTTAAAAGCTCCGGTTGTCTCATTATGAGAATACAAGAATTAGGAGCAGGAGTCGGCCTTACGGCTCCTCGAGCCTGCTCCGCCATTCAATGAGATCGCGGCTGATCATCGACCTCAACTCCACTCTCCCGCCGAATCCCCATATCCCTTGATTCCAAACAGTCCAAAAATGTATCGATCTCAGCCTTGAATACACTCAATGACTCAGCATCCACAGCCCTTTGGGTAAAGATTTCCAAAGATTCACAACCCTCAGAGTGAAGAAATTCCTCCTTATCTCATAGAATCGTAGAATCATAGAAGATAGGAGCAGGAGTAGGCCACTCGGCCCGTCGAGCCTGCTCCTCCATTCAATGAGATCATGGCTGATCATCCAAATTCAGGACCCTGTCCCTGCCTTCTCGCCATATCCCTTGATCTCTTTAGCCTTAAGAAATATATCTAACTCCTTCTTGAATATATTTAATGAGTTGGCGTCAACTGCCTTCTGTGGTAGAGAATTCCACAGGTTCACCAATCTTTGGGTGAAGAAATTCCTCCTCATCTCTGTCCGAAATGGCTTACCCCTTATCCTTAGACTGTGACCCCTGGTTCTGGACTCCCCGGCCATCGGGAACATCCTTCCTGCATCTAGTCTGTCCAGTCCTGTTAGAATTTTATAAGTTTCAATGAGATCCCCTCTCATTCTTCTAAACTCCAGCGAGTATAAGCCCAATCGACCCAATCTCTCCTCATACGTCATTCCTGCCATCCCAGGTATCAGTCTGGTGAATCTTCACTGCACTCCCTCCATGGCAAAAACATCCTTCCTCAGATAAGGCGACCAAAACTGCACAGAATACTCAAAATGTGGTCTCACCAAGGCTCTGTACAACTGCAGCAAGACATCCTTGTTCCTGTACTCGAATCCTCTCGCTATGAAGGCCAACATACCATTTGCCTTCTTAACCGCATGCTGCACCTGCATGCTTACCTTCAGCGACTGATGCACAAGGACACCCAGGTTTCGTTGCACTTCCCTTCTCCCAATCTATTGCCGTTTAGATAATATTCTGCCTTCTCAGTCTTAAATGGCCGACCCCTTATCCTAAGACTATGCCCCTAGTTCTAGACTCTTCAGCCAAGGGAACCAACATCTCAGCATCTACCCTGTCAAGCCCATTCAGAATCTTAGATGTTGTAATGAGATCACCTCTCATTCCTCGAAAATCCTAAGAGGTATTGGCCCAATCGACTCAATCTCCCCTCAGAGGACAACCCACTCATCCCAGGAATCAATCTGGTGAACCTTCGGGGCACCGCCTCTAAGGCAAGCATATCCTTCCTCGGGTAAGGAGAGCAAAACTGTGCACCACTCCTTGCAAAACGGTGCACATCTCCAACCTGGTCGCAATGCTACCTACAGTTATACTGATTCATTAATATGTTGACCTATTTCAGATGGACCAGATGAACCGCAGATAGTAATGAATCCAGAGGAGCAATTATTCTACTACGGATCAAATGTTACCCTCACGTGCACGGTGGCGTCACTTCCACCTTCTGAATTTAAATGGTATCTCAACGGAAACTCACTTCCACAGAGCGAAAATCAATTGATCATCAATAACATTTCCCGAAATAACACCGGAAATTATACATGTGAGACCTATAACGAGCTAACAAAGCTCAGCAAACGGAAAAGCATACCAATTATTCCGTCAGGTACTTTTATCATAAACGTGATGATCAATATTGCAAAAATATGAGCACCTTCACATTTTGTTCTCAGGGTAAAAACTTTTTAGGCATATTGTGCCAAAGTTGTTGGAGCCCCACTCCACAATCACTAGTATACTCCGCGTTTGACACCGTCCCTAATCCAGGGCAAGGCGTCATTAACCTATGGGGGGGGGGGGAGCGGTCAGACACCGGCACTAGTAATGGCACTCCTCGGATGTCACCTCTGGAGCTGGTGGCAAGAATATCACCCTTTGCCGCTCTGTCAGAGGATCGGGGCCAGTTAGGCCGAGTGCTGATTTTTCAAAATCCGCCGAGTTCTTGGTTGCATGTGATGGCCAACCAATGGCGTTAAGCTCTACCGCCATGTGGTTGAAATAGGTGTGTCTGCTTTATTAAGGCTTACTGTTCATTGGCCCAAGAAAACGAAGCGCATCTGTAGCGAGTGAACGTCAACCCGCAAGTTCCGTGGCTTAGAAACATAGAACATAGCAAAATAGGAGCAGGAGTAGGCCATTCGGCCCTTTGAGCCTGCTCCGCCATTCAATATGATCATGGTTGATCCTGTATCTCAATACCATAGCCCGCTCTCTTCCCATACCCCTTGAAGCTTTTTGAGTCTAGAAATCTATCTATCTCCTTCTTAAATATATTCAGTGACTTGGCCGCCACAGCCTTCTGTGGTAGAGAATTACACAGGTTCACCACCCTCTGAGTGAAGAAATTTCACCTCATCTCAGTCCTAAATGTCCCACCCCGTATCCTGAGACTGTGACCCCTCGTTCTAGACCCCCCAGCCAGGGGGAAACATCCTCCCTGCATCTAGTCTGTCTAGCCCTGTCAGAATTTTATACGTTTCAATGACTTTGGGTGATGTCACTTCGCGAGAGACAGGTGTAAGTTGTTGCCGGGCCCCTGCCGATTCGAATTTCCACACTTTAAAGATGAGGAAGGCAGCCACTGCAATGAGGTCTCGCCCCAGTTTCCTGTCTCCAAGTCTGATCTGAGCTTTCTTCCTTGTCCTTCCAGGCATGGGAATATCGGGCGTATAAATTTAGCGGGTATCCATCTTCAGGTTGCTGCAATAAACGTTCGACATTGTTCAGGGCGAATGTAGAAAAGAGTCATCTTGCCTTACCATCAAATGCACAGAAAATGATCCGTCGGTTGTAAGATTTCATCAATATGGCAAAGATGGCAGCATTATAGCTCTGTTTGCTTATTAGTACCAGCTATGTTATGGATGTACGTGAGCAAAGTTTGGGTTGGCGTGTGTGTGTGTATAGATAAGGAGGAAACAGTGGAGAGGGCGAGTAAAAGTATGGATCGTTTATAATTATTCTAATATTCGATGAGAGAATCAAACAAAGCTGTCGAGAATTATGTTACTTTGTATGCACAAATCTATATATTAAAATGGATCTTTGTGCACTTCCTTTCAATTTTTACATGATAAATTCCTATCTTAACATGTTTGCTGAAACTGCCTAAACTGAGCCATGCTGTAATTATACTATCCTGGCTGTGGAGGCGCTACAACAACAGCACTTTTGGAAGGGCGTAGTTACAACGTGAGGAGTTTGCATAGGCGTCTGCGATTATAAAGGTGGAAATAAGGGTTATAATGGAAGCATTAAAATAAGGGCAGCATGTATGGCTTTACCCTGGTCAGTAAAGTATGGATTATTGCTCAATGTCTAACCGTCAATTCATCTGAACACCAATCTTGATCTTGACTCCCATGTATAACACCAAGGGAGATTGACGAGTAGTACCAATAATCTTACAAGCAACATATACTTCCTGTCAATGAATCTTATTTCTGTTGCAAATTTTTTTATTCGTTCACGGGATGTGGCCAGCATTTAATGCCCATCCCTGACTGAGTGGCCATTTCAGAGGGCAGTTAAGAGTCAACCACATTGCTGTGGGTCTGGAGTCACATGGAGGCCCAGACCAGGTAAGGACGGCAGATTCCCTTCCCTAAAGGACATTAGTGAACCAAATCAGGTTTAACGACAAGCTGGTAGTTTCATGTTCAACATTCCTGCTATTAGCTTTTTATTCCAGATTTATTTAATTAACTGAATTTAAATTCCCCAACTGCCGTGGTGGGATTTGAATTTACATCACCGGATTATTAGTCCAGGCCTCTGGATTCCTAGTCCAGTAATTTAACCACTTTCCTATATTATAGTATATTTACTTATTGACTGGGAAGGGAAATTAGATGGTGTGTCGAACGGTGGCCACTCCATCACCGCCCGTGTGCACCCCGAATAAATATAAATCCATTCTTTATAAGAGTGAGGTGTGTAGTGAAGGACTAAAGTCATATGTAGTCCAGATGTGGTAGCTTCATGTCTCTTAAGGATTTCAGTGAACCAATTGGATTTTTTACAACAATCAGGCAGCTTTCATGATTACTTTTGTGCTTCTAGCTACAACTTAGCAGATATATTGCAGTCAGCTACAAAACTTTCCATGGGAGATGTGGACTTTGGGTTGGTAGACGGGTACCATAATCACTCGGCTACTGGACCCGACTTTTTTGCATAGAGAAACGGGTAGATGATGGGGCATAGTGCTCGGCATAGGGAGACAACTCGTTTAATTGCTAAATAATTTTAATTCGTAATAATAGACCACATGAATTACGATTACTGGAGCTAAATGAGCAATATCTTGAATAAATATAAGTGTAAAATATAATTTGATCGGCGTTCCCTGACGTGTGAAGATTAGCTATTTCATCGTTAGCGTTGTGACAATTATGTTTTCCATTTCTTTCAGAAATGAAGGATCTTGACGATTATCAGAATAAGTCCTGGATCGCTGCTGCTGTTGTTGGTCTCCTGGTCCTTATTGCCGTCTGCGCTTGTGCAATCTTCAAAAAGCGTAATCCAAATATATGATTTTACTTTGCTCAGTTTCATCCGCCTACACCTTAAACAAAGTAATTCATACCAGGATCAAGCGATACCAGCACTTGCCACAATATTCGAATTTGTCGATATTAGGTCGTGAACATAAAAACATTGAGACCCCAGTAAAGAAAGAACCTGCATTTTATAGCGCTTTTCACGACCTCAGGCCGTGTCAAAGCGCTTTACAGCCAATGAAATAATTTTGAAGTCACTGCTGTAAAGTAGGAAACGTGGCAGTCAATCTGCGCACAGCAAGCTCCCACAAACAGGAATCAGATAATGACCAGATAATCTGTTTTTGGTGATTTGGTTGTAGGATAAATGTTGGCCACAGGACAACGGGGAGAACTCCCGTGTTCTACTTCGAATAGTGTCCATGGGATCTTTGCAATCCACCTGAGAGGGCAGACGGGGCCTCGGTTAAGTGTCTCATCTAAAATGCCTCAACTCCGACAGTGCAGCACTCCCTCAATATTGCACTGGAGTGTCAGCCTAGATTTTGTGCTCAAGTCTCTTGAGTGAATCCGCAATCTTCTGAATCATAAGAACAAAAAATAGCAGCATGAATAGGCCATTTGGCCCCTCGAGTACGCTCCGCCATTCAATAAGTACAGGGCTGATCTTCTACCTCAACTACACTTTCCTGCGCTATCACGATATCCTTTGATTCTCTTAATATTCAAAAATCTATCGATCTCTGTCTTGAATATACTCAACGACTGAGTCTCCACAGCCCTCTGGGATGGAGAATTCCAAAGATTCACCACCCTCTGAGTGATGAAATTTCTCCTCATCTCAGTCCTAAATGGCCGACCCCTTATTCTGAGACTGTGACCCCTGGTCCTAGACTCCCCAGCCAGGGGAAACATCCTCCCTGCATCTACCCTGTCAAGCCCTGTAAGAATGTTGCATGTTTCAATGAGATCACCTCTCATTCTTCTAAACTCTAGGGAATGTAGGCCGAGTCTACTCAATCTGTCCTCATAGGAAAATCCCCCCATCCCAGGAATCAGCCTGGTGAATCTTCGTTGCACTCCCTCTATGGCAGGTATATCCTTCCTTAGGTAAGGAGACCAAAACTGTACACAATACTCCAGGTGTGGTCTCAACAGGGCCCTAGATAATTGCAGTAAGACGTCTTTACTCTTATACGCAAATCCTCTTGTAATAAAGGCCATCATGCCATTTGCGTTCCTAATTGCTTGCTATACCTGCATGTTAACTTTCAGTGATTCGTGTACAAGGACACCCAGGTCCTTCTGAACACCAACATTTCGCAATCTCTCACCATTTAAATAATACTCTACTTTTCTATTTTTCCTACCAAAGTGGATAACTTCACATTTATCCATATTGTATTCCATTTGCCATGTTCTTGCCCAGTCACTTAGCCGGTCTACATCCCCTTGAAGCCTCCTTGCATCCTCCTCACAACCGACATTCCCACCCAGCTTGGTATCATCAGCAAACGTGGGTACATTACATTTGGTCCCCTCATCCATGTCAGAGCAAAGAGTGCTGCCAATCAGCCACGGCTGGCACAGTAAAGGTTCGATTGTTTATGTCCAACCATTTCCATCCTCTGTTATCAGTGAGCAATGGCGCAATTGCGGGTAGTGTGCCATTGTGCGGTAGTGTAAAGCAGGTGATAGCGGATTAACAGCATGTTTGGCATTTCTGCCGAATTTGATGTTCCACTGTCTTTAAAGGATGCAAAAATAAATATAAGGAGAGATGAAGAACACCTTGCCGCCTCGATATCACGCATTTTACACTGTCGCAAAAAGTCGAGATCTACCCATGTGTCGTTAATTGGATTCCTTAGTCTTTGAGTACTGCCCTCACAGTTCAGCCATACAAACCATGCAAACTACAGTAAACGTTCCTCTCGACATATGTATTCTCGAATGTATATTGGGCATGCTTATCGATATTGTTCATTTCACAACATTACCCAAAGTTCAAATGACCCTAAAACAATTAAACCGGGGTATACATCACTGTTCTGCCGGCTGATCTGAAGAACCCTGTAGGAAATTCCCGACAAGGATATTTTTTTTTCAATTGAAGCATATTGAGCTCCTCCTAACTTGACTTCCTAACTCGGCAACATTCACTGAAGCCGTTCTCTACTAGTTCTGAAAAGCATTGGGCCGTATATTCCGATCGCTACGGGTGTGTACGAGCTGTGTACACACCAGCATAAGATTTGGAAAAAGTAAAAAAAAAATCACTCATTTATCATTTAAAAATACTTTTAAAAAGGTACATTTATTTTTAGTCCCGTCAAAAACTTTAATTTTTTTTCAAAAAAATTAATTTTTGTTTGAAATATTAAATTTATTGTAATTTCAACTAATTTTAAAAATGTGATTTTTTTATGTATTTAATGCTTTACACTGTTTTGGGGGTGATCTCCAATCATATATTTGACTGGTCTATCTGTCAGGTGTATGAAGGGAGATTCCCTTCTCCTATTGGCTTCCCGTGGCCCACGTGATCCCAGGGACGCTTGCCAACCGTATGCACCTCTGGGATACGTGGGCCCTGCAGATTTCGAGTTGGAAAGGCCCAGGAGCGGAAGTGTCCGGACCTCAGGAGTCCTCAGGTAAGTCCGTGGATTTTTTCCAGATCGGAGGCCTCTGCACGCAGGAAGCCTTCGATCGGAAAATACGGCCTATTGGGTCGTATTTTGTGACCGCTACAGGTGCATAGGTGGTGCGCACATGCCCGTAGGGGCACTCCTGGCTGGCCTCCCACATTCCACCCTACGTAAGCTTGAGGCCATCCAAAACTCGGCTGCCGGTGTCCTAACTCACACCAAGTCCTGTTTTCCCATCTCCCCTGTGCTCGCTGACTTACATTGGCTCCCAGCTAAGCAGCGCCTCGATTTCAAAATTCTCCTCCTTGTTTTCAAAGCCCTCCATGGCCTCGCCCCTTCCTATCTCTGTAATCTCCTTCAGCCCCACAACCCCCCTAAGATCTCTGCGCTCCTCTAATGATGCCCTCTTGAGCATCCCTGATTATAATCGCTGAACCATTGGTGGCAGTGCCTTCTGTTGCCTAGGCCCTAAGCTCTGGAATTCCCTGCCTAAATCTCTCTACCTCTCTTTCCTCCTTCCAAACGCTCCTTAAAACCTACCTCTTTGACCTAGGTTTTGGTCACCTGCCCTAATTTCTCCTTATGTGGCTGGCTGGCAATTTTTTTTGTATTTTAATACTGCTGTGAAGCACCTTGGGACTTTTTACTACGTTATAGGCGCTATATAAATGCAAGTTGTTGTTGTTGCTAGTTGCTTACGATCTCACGATTGCTTCTCAATTAATGCGATTTCCTTTTATTGAACAGGCGGATAAGAAATGGAAGACATCTTGCTACGCACTCGTGAAGGAACAGTCAGAAACAAATGCTGCCAATTCCTCTCCTGGGGTGTCTATCAACTGCTGAAATCGCTTTCATATTGATAAATGAACCTTGTTGCTAAAACCTCGTAGGGGCTGGTACAATATGGAATGCACCTTGGCTTTAATTGCCCGGCCATGGAACGTTCGCCGCGATGAGTTATTTTCACAGGCGCAGGTTACTGTAATCGAGTTTTGTTATAGTGACATTCTAATTTGTACCAGTTGCCAACTTTTCAATTCTGCCTTGCTGCTGCACCGAAAAATATCAATCACAAAAATACTGAATGGACTCTGCTGTATCACGAAGGTTTACGGGTATTCTCGAGTTGGCACCCTTGGAATGGCTTGTAAATGGTCCGGATTACATTGGCGTGCTTGCTTCAATATAAATCTAACCTGGTTTTTTTTCTGGCATTAAAATAAATAGTTTTGTTTGTAATTAACTGAGTCCAGTCTGTCATGTGAATGAAGTGATAAAAATTAGGTACGGGCTTGCTCAGGGTGACACCTAACTGTGGTGACTGGGTGCACCCCATTTCAAGTACATAGAAAGTGGCTAAAAGTTTCGTTTTTCCAGACTAGAATTCTTCTTTTTAGGTGAGACGCACTAATTACTTGTCTTTTTTTTCTGTTTTGAGGATATAATGTCCTTGTTCGATCTTTTCCACATTTCCTTTCGCTCTCCCTTGCATTGTATTTGAATGTGTGAACTAGGCAGAGTAGATGGATAAGTTCCACCAGATCCATTTGGAAATGTGGTAGGCAATGATGTTTCAGGATGACACTCCGTGGAAAATTCCCTCCTTACATCTGGGGAAGCCCTTATCTTCAATGGGATTGCCCCCTACTGCTGAAAAAATATCACAGTGAGCGGAAAAAAATTGGGGTTGCGGGGGAATGGTGGGGGGAGGTTTTCTACCTTCTGTTGGCAAAATAAACAAAGTCAGAATCACTAAACCACTTACTGATTTAGAATTTCGCCCAGCCATGTCACTCTATACCACACTAGAGATAGACAGGATCCGGAGGGGGGAATTTCTGATTTTATCCCGCTCTCGCCTGTGCGTATATGGAAGAGAATATCATTTTTATTCACAAATTGTCACAACAGCAGCGAGCTTATTTGATTGGTGTTATGGCTCACTGTTGCAATGATTGGTTAGATTATAGCACACGGGCACAGATCCAGTGACGGCTAGTTTAACATGCAGCAATCAGATGCCCAACGGTTGCGAAGTGCAAGAAATTGGACCATGAATTAAACGTGGGGCATTGGGTAGGAATTCGTCTTGATCCCCAGCGCAAAACGAGCATTATGGTATCGACCGCTCGTTATACTTACGGCCCAATATTGAGTTTCCTTGACGTCAATAGAACTCAATATCAAGCATGGCATAGATCAGGCGGGCTATGCGCCCGTTTAGCATTACCTTCCACGACGAATTTCTACCCCTAAGTCTTTTTGTTAGCTCCACATTAAGGGTGGAATGAGCTAGATAGATATACTGCTAAAACATATTACAGTGTCTACAGAATATAACATCAGAGGAATCGGCAGATCGGGTTTTTTTTCCTATTCGTTCATGGGATGTGAGTGTCGCTGGCGAGGCCAACATTTATTGCCCATGAGAAGGTGCTGTTGAGCTGCCTTCTTGAACCGATGCAGTCCATGTGGTGAAGGTGCTCCCACAGTGCTGTTAGGGAGGGAGTTCCAGGATTTTGAACCAGCGACTATGAAGGAACAGCCGATATTTTTCCAAGTCAGGATGGTGTGTGACTTGGAGGGGAACTTGGAGGTGGTGGTGTTCCCATGCGCCTGCTGCCCTTCTCCTTCTAGGTGGTAGAGGTCACCGGTTTGGGAGGTGCTGTCGAAGAAGCCTTGATGAGTTGCTGCAGTGCATCTTGTAGATGGTGCACACTGCAGCCACGGTGGAGGGAGTGAATGTTTCAGGTGGTGAACGGGGTGCCAGTGAAAGTCAATGATTCAATGCATTAACAAACAACAGTAATTTTCACACAATAGCCAATTAGTTGCCCGTTTAAAGAAGGTGGTCTCACAAGATATATTCCCATTTTTTTACAAATGGAGACATGGACAGTGAGAAAGATCAATCATTCCTTTGCAGGATTTATAAATATCTAAAGGTAAGTGAGACGATGTTATACCAGCCTCCAGAGTGGTTAGTTCTGCACTGTAGGAGAGTTTTATGGGCTCCCACAACCCACATGGGGGGCATCCACGCCAGCTGGATTTCAACTCAGAGCCGCAGCTGAAGTTTCCATTCGCCGGACTGCCTGGGGCAGGATTAGCCCCGTTCGCCCATCTCCCCTATGCTCGCTGACCTACTCTGGCTCCCGGTTAAGCAACGCCACGATTTCAAAATTCTCATCCTTTATTTCAAATGCCTCCATGGCCTCGCATCTGCCTATCTCTGTAATCTCCTTCAGACCCAAGACCCTCCGAGATATATGCACTCCTCCAATTCTGGCCTCCTGAGCATTCCTGATTTTAATCGCTCCACCATTGGCGGCCGTTCCTTCAGCTGCCTGGGCCCTAAGCTCTGGAATTCCCTCCCTAAACCTTTCCATTTCTCCACCCCTCGTTTTTCCTGCATTACAGCAGTGACTCCACTTCAAAAGTACTTCATTGGCCGTAAAGCGGTTTGAGACGTCTGGTGGTCGTGAAAGGCGCTATATAAATGCAAGTCTTTCTTTTTCAAGACGCGCCTTAAAACCTATCTCTTCATCTGCCCCAATATTTCCTCATGTGGCTCGGTGTCAAATTTGGTTTCATAACACTGCTGTGAAGCGTCTTGGGACGTTTTACTACGTTAGAGGCTCTATATAAATACAGGTTGTTGTTGGAGAGATGCTTGTGCCTACACATTTCTGACTCTAAGCAAAGCTGGCACACGTGGGAGAGAACACGACAAGGACTCGTACGGAGTTTCTGCAGCACCTCAGAAGGCTGAGAAATTATCTGGAAGGGCACTGAATCCTGCAGAGCACCGAGAGGTTACGAAACTGAGACAAATTTACGTAAATTCCTTAACTCGGTGCACGGGGACCAATCTTTGTGTGTACCTGTGTGTGTTGCAGTTGGCAGCGCATTTTTCAGTCTTTGGTCACGCAGGGAGTTATTTGAACTTTCAAGAAAATGAACATTAAGGAGGCATCTTTACCTGTGGAGTTGCACCTAACACTTTCACCCACTGTTAATAATCAAACGACAGGACAATGCTCTCTTGCGATTGGGTGATGGTGTTTAACGGCAGGCTTACGCCGCTTATCGTTAAGCCAACACATTAAAAAAAAGTGACTTTGAACTCGTTTGGGCTCGTTTCACCTTCAAGGGCTTTTCCCATTTCAAATGCACAGGTTAATTGTACCATCTTATGGTCGCATGTGGCTCAGTAGCAATTGGTCGTGTGTTACTGGGCGATGAAGGTTCCCAAACGAAAAGTTAACCTACCTATTTCTTCCAGAGGCTGACTATTTACATTTGGGAGCATTTTCTTTACTAACATCAGATTTCCATCCAACTCAATGTCTATCTCATTGGTGATGGCCCGGATTTTACGGTGCTTATGGCAGCGTACGCACAGTGTACGCTGTTGGAAGCCTTCAGAATGTCTCCGCCAGTTCTGGGTTTCCGCAGGCGATGCGCATACGCCAAAACCCGGAACTTGCGATCTGTCAAGTTTTGCGTGGACAGATCTTACCCATCCGCTGGAAATTCACTTTTGCTGGTGCAGATTTAGGCTATTTGCGCAACTAATGCCCAGTGAATGCCCACCAAACCCTTACGCCTGTTCAAAGCAAACCTAAGACCTTATTTTACCAGCATAAGGGTTAAAAATAATATTAAAATAAAATTTTAAAAATGATGTAAACAATCACTTACATTTAAAATTAGTTTAGGTCAATTTTGGCCCGTTTAAAAATGCATAAATGTATTTTTCAAAGAATTACATTTGTATTTTAAATGTTGAATTAAATTGCATTTTAATTATTTTTGAAACTGTAATCATTCATTTTTATTTCACTGTTGTGAAATTGTATTTTTAGGTGACTTCTATTGATGCTTATGGGGATTCTGTACTTACATGGAATCCCCATGAGCATAATGGGAATCCCCCTTTGTCATTGCCTTGCCTTGCCCACTGCCCAAACAATTTCTTAATTTAAATTCACACAGGAGTTGAACTTCATCTCAGCAACTAAGTTGCCAACAGCTACTGAGATGTTGAGGCTGTAACAAGAACAGAGCCAGTCAGACGCTTGCGAAGCGCCTGCGCTCCTGGTATGCGTGGACCTTTATACAGGCCTACACCTGCAGGCCCAGGACCGGAACAGTCGGAAGCTCCGGAGACATTCGGAGGCGTAGGTGGGCGGCAAGCCTCCGACCACAATTTCCATTCCATTATCATTTACTGTCTGTTCATCTACTTCTGTCATTGCCATTAACGTTTGATTGCCAATCTTTCTATTATTTTATGCTGTGCACGTTGAGAAATGTAATAATTTATATTTATAGAAGTAAGTTGAATGCGATGTATATATTTAACATTACATAAGGGCGGTTGCAAAACAACTTTTTCCCCCGAAAGCAGTGTTCATTCGTGCACCCAAATTCATTATTTACGTGTGTGAAATTACTGATCCGAGCCATTGGAGTGATCACATTAACACGGTGCTGGTTTCCTCACTTAATTCGTCGCTGCCTCGACCTACAGTCGAGTCTCGGATGGCAGAGAAGCTCACAGGGTCAAAAATGGGTTCAAAGCTGTTTTCTGAGAGGGGCATCTGAACCACGTTTATAAATATTCATAGAATGGTTACAGTAACAGAAGAGGTCATCCGGCCCGTCGAGCCCGTGTCGGCTCTCTGCAAGAGCACTTCAGCTAGTCCCACTACCCCGCCCTTTCCCTGGAGCCCTGTAACTTTTTTCCCTTCAGCTACTTATCCAATACACTTTTGAAAGGCACGATGAAATCTGCCTCCACCACCCTTTCAGGCAGTGCATTCCAGATCCTAAACACTCATTGTGTAAAAATGTTTTTCTCGTGTCACCTTTGTACCTTCTGCCAATCAGCTTAAATCTGTGTCCTCTGGTTCTCGACCCTTCTGCCAATGGGAACAGTTTCTCTTTATCTACTCTGTCGAGACCCCGCATTATTTTGAACACCTCTATCAAATCTTCTCTCAATCTTCTCTACTCTAAGGAGAACAACCCCAGTTTCTCAAGTCTATCCACATAACTGAAGTCCCTCATCCCTGGAACCATTCTTGTAAATCTTTTCTGCACCCTCTCTTAGGCCTTTGCATCCTTCCTAAAGTGCGGTGCCCACACTCAGTTTAACAAATTCAGTTTGTTAGTTTTCTTTTCTGTTGACAATGGTCCTGAATTTTCGATCGGAGGCTTCCTGTGGGCAGATGCCTTCGATCGGAAAAATTCTACGAATTTACTTGCTGGTTCCGTAGATCCCAAGGCTTGCGATCCTGGGCCTCTCCTCTTCGAAATGCGCAGAGGCCCACGTATCCCAGGGGCACATGCGGTTCGCAAGCGCCCCTCGGATCACGTGGGCCAGGTGAACCAATGAAAGAACTATCAAAAGTATGAATGTGGATCACATTTAAAAATATACTAAAATATTAAATAATTTTTTGAAAAATGTCATATTTAAAATTATTTAAAATGACATTTAATTTAATTTTATGAAAAAATAAATTAAATGTATTTTACGGGGCTAAAAATAAACTTAGCTTTTTGTAGAGTAATTTTAATTTATAAATGAGTTACCAAATTTAATTTTTCTATTTTTTAAAGCTCTTAAGCTGGTAAAAGCAGGCCTTATGCCTGCTTTTACCTGGCGTTAGAATTTGATAGTCATTCAGTGGGCGGAAGTTGTGCAAAAAGTGCAGCTCTCCACCCAGGGAGGCATTTTTCTTGGCCAGGCGGATGATCTGTCAAGACAATGGAAGGCAAGCCCAACGAGAGATTAGGAGGGATGACTAAAAACCTGATCAAAGAGGACGGTCTAAAGAGGTTCTCAAAGAAGGAGATGTTGGTACAGAGGCGTAAGGCCTGAAGGAAGGAACACCAGAGTGTGGACCACAGGTTTTAAGGCACCTCCGTCAATAATGGGGCAAAAGCAGGGAGATCCAGTTGTAGTCAAAGGAACGGATATTTTGTGATGGTGAAGGTTTACCGGATGAGGCCACGGACGGAGTTAAAGACAAGGCCAAAAGATTAAACTACAGGTGATGGGTGAACGGAAACCAATTCAGTTTACAGAGGACGAGGATTGGTGGATTAGCGAGACATGGTGAGGGATGTAGAGTCATAAAATCATAGAATCAAGGAAGTATGATGCACATTAGGAGGCCATTCGGCCCACCGTGACCGTGCCGGCGGAAAAAGTGCAGTCCAGCCTAATCACACTTTCCAGCTCTTGGTCCGTAGCCCTGTAGGTTACAGCACTTCAAGTGCATATCCAAGTACTTTTTAAATGTGATGAGGGTTTCTGCCTCTACCACCCTTTTAGGCAGTGAGTTCCAGACACACACCACTCTCTGTGTGAAACGAATTCCCCTCAACTCCCCTCTAATCCTTCTACTATTGACCTCTCTGCTAAGGGAAATAGGTCCTTCCTATCCACTCTATCCAGGCCCCCCATGATTTTATACACCTCAAATAAATCTCCTCTCAGCCTCCTCTGTTCCAAAGAAAACAATCCCAGCCTATCCAATCCTTCCTCATAGCTAAATTTCCCTAGCCCAGGCAACATCCTCGTAAATCTCCTCTGTACCCTCTTTGGTGTAATCACATCTTTCATGTAATGTGGTGACCAGAACTGTACGCAGTACTCTAGCTGTGGCCTAACTAGTGTTTTATACAGTTCTAGCATGACATCCCTGCTCTGTATAAGCAACAATGTTTGGGAAGTGTTTGGGAGTGCAAGATTACCCTGAGAAGGAGACCATGGGAATAATATAGGTGTCGCAGTTTCAGTGGTCGGTGGACCGAGGTAGCAGCCAAGACAGGAGATGTTCTGGAGGTGGAAGTTGGAAGTCATTGTGATGGAGGGGATATATGGGGTAAGAAGTCACTGCGGAATGCAACATAGGACTGGCCATCATACAGTGGCGTTCAGCCAGGTTCATGTCGCGGTCTGTTAATCAGCCTGCTAATCTTTCCACCACTTCACACGACCCTGAAAGTACGACACCAACATCAGACTGTTGAGATACATTACTAAGATATTTTTTAAAGCCATAGATTTTTTCCCAACTATTTAATGATAAAGCAACTTACTGAACAAACGCAGATCCAACCTCGCTGTCACTGAACTGCCTTTGTCAGCGGCCATGCCAACAGTATATTCTCCACTGTCTGAAAGACTTACTGACTTGAGCCGGAGGGAGGCGCTAGGGAACAATAACTCCACCCATTCCCTGTAATCATTCTTTATATTTAGATTTCTTGGGGCCCACATTGCGATATCCGCCCTTTTGTGTTCCCAGCTCCCACTCTTCACGTTCCCGCACGGCCTCACGGAGGGCAGAGTCCCCGACAGCAGCATTAATGAGACTTTGCGCCACGGAGATGGTAAGACTTCCAGAATCTCCAACAGGAGAAAAAAAATCCTTGTTAATATCAAAGATGTAGACTGGATGGTACAGATTTCACAATCAGTGCCACTATTATTCATTGAAGTTGTAGTTAGCTTTCCCTCGCTTCCTGTTTAATCTCCAACACCCAGATGAGAAAGTCACCCTCACCAGCCGATAGAATGAAACAAACAGCAACGGCAGCGAGCCGGGGTCTCTCCATGCTGACAGAGCAGTGCCCGCTCCCGTTATAGACAGCAACTCCGGTTCAATGAGCCCGATTAGGGATTAACCAAAGCAAACTTGGCCGTGAGTCCGGGTCAGTTACCTCGCTGAAAGGAGCAAATGATTTATATTTTTATAAATAGAGTCACAACATTAATGTAGAAAGCCTCAGATGCAAATTTTGGAGCTGTCGGCAAAATCAAAGTAATACTTAAAAACTGCATCAAAAACAGATAGAAGGCAGATAGTGGGAGCAGTCCAGCTCAATTAACGAACAGGAGGTAAAATGCGATAACATCAACGCACATCCAATTACCGAAATGATGTATGTGCTGAAATCTACATGGAGACTCACTGGTGCGTGTTCATAGTTACAGAGTTATACAGCACAGAAAGAGGCCCTTCGGCCCATCGGGTCCGCGCCGGCCATCAAGCCCTGTCTATTCTAATCGCATTTTTCAGCACTTGGTCCGTAGCCTTGTATGCTATGGCGTTTCAAGTGCTCGTCTAAATGCTTCTTGAATGTTGTGAGGGTTCCTGCCTCTACCACCCTTTCAGGCAGTGAGTTCCAGATTCCAACCACCCTCTCTGTGAAAAAGTTTTTCCTCAAATCCCCTCTAAACCTCCTGCTCCTTACCTTGAAACTATGCCCCCTTGTTATTGACCCCTCTAGTAAGAGGAAAAGTTCCTTTCCATCTACCCTATCTATGCCCCTCATAATTTTGTACACCTCAATCAGGTCCCCCCTCAGCCTTCTCTGCTCTAAGGAAAACAACCCCAGCCTGTCCAGTCTCTCTTCATAGCTGAAGCGCTGCAGCCCAGGTGTGCAACCACTGCCGCTATAGTAAAAGGCTGCGGGTAATCTAAAGAGCGGAACAGATGATAACGATAAAGTAAGCAGTATCAATGTTTCTATTTAAAGTAGCAGTGTCATCCTGTACATGGAACAAGAGGACATCCCAATTTAGCATCAGAGGAAACAATTCTCTTTGATGTGTCAGCGAAAGAGCAATTATGCGTTCACTCTGTTGCTAACTCCTGGGCATTGACTTCTGGAGAATCTGCCTTCCTACGTCGTTGCTTTCTTCACTGCTTCTCTCACACACAGTAATGTGTTTCCTACCTGCAGATATAAACAAGCAAAGAACCATCGACCTCACACTTTGCACCTCCATCTTGAGTCAAGTGTGTTGACCGTTACAGTCACCGACGGCTCGGCAATTCTCTTGTGTGGGTCAGCTATTAACCAAGGTACACAAGGTGTCTGTCTACTTTCAATGACATGTGAGCTGGCTCGCAAACCCGGAAGCATTTGAACCGACTGTAGCAGGGGTCTCCCCAAGAATCGCTGTACCCTTGCCAAATGTCTCCTTCAATGTCTGTGGTGAGATACGAACCAGTGACTGCAGAACTTTATTGAATTGCGTCCCTCCAAGTCTGGGTGAATCGAGTCATCGTGTGATATGATTGGGAAAGAGGCTCTACAAGTCAAAGGGTGTGCCCCGGGTCTGTGCTGGGTTAGGCGACCTCACTTGGAAATGTTCAGTTGACCTCACTCTGCCAGGACTGGCGAGAATGTAGTCCATCGCCTTTACCCAGCTCCAAACCTAGCCATTGATCCTTGCTTCTGAGTGTAGCACTAGTGTGAAAATGGTAAAGACAGGGCACTGGCTGGGATTTCCTGCCTCGCTCCCAGGTTGACACCGCCTGGAATCTCCACACGAACCAAGTACCAGGGCTGCGCTGGGATCCCATGAAAGCAAATTTCAGCATGAGCAATGGATCATAAATTAACGGGAAAGTAGATACAATATAACTGATCTTTTTTTATCAGGTTAAATTCATTTCTTCATTGATTGATTAGTTCATCTGCTTATTTATTCTCTCGGAAACCCAATGTTCTCCAATGTCAAGCAAAGGTCTTGTTGTATCGCTCAACATACTTCTCAATCCTTTGCTAAAAAAATGTGAATTGTAACAGCTTTCATTTCTTGAGTGCAGTTCTCTGTTCAATGACAATTGGTTGTGAATTGCGGCCAGTTTTCTGCCGTGTGTTTGCACGGAGATTGCTCAAACGCAATTCGACTCTGGCGCTCTCTGTCAATGGAGACAGGAGGCTACCGGCCCACTCTGGCCGAATATTAACCCAGCTCCCAAAGATTGATTCTCCTGTACCAGGAAGTGTAATTCACTGGCGCAGCACTTGGATGAGAACCAGAAGGTTTCACAGGCGATTAGGGAAGGTATGTAAAGAAATGTGTGTGTGTGTGTGTGTGTGTGTGCGGGGAGGCGTGAAGGCATCATTAAACACAAATCATTAAGTAACAGGACAAACAAATTGCAACCCGACTCTGCCCCCCTTCACTGGAAGTTTATATATTGATGCATGCAGATTTTGGCAGGCTTATTGCTTGTACTCATCTCAGCCCCACATCTATGGATTGCAATGCACAGTTGGCAGACCAGAGTACTATTGTCAACTGTGCATTACCCGATGAACATGAAATGTAAATTTATAAAATTCCTTATGATGTGTAACATCGGGGTAGTTTCAAGATACAACATCTGTCGGGAGAAGCTAAACCTTTCTGTGTCCGGTGTGTCAACTGCTGTTTGATGGAATAGTGGTTGTACTCTTGTAATTGCAGTCTCATATACCCAATACAGTATTGCAATAGTACAGACACTTAACTGGACCAGCCACATAAATACTGTGGCAATAAGAAGAGGTCAGAGGCTGGGTATTCTGCGGCGAGTGTCTCACCTCTTGACTCCCAAAGCCTTTCCACGATCTACAAGGCACAAGTAAGGAGTGTGATGGAATACTCTCCACTTGCTTGGATGAGTGCAGCTCCAACAACACTCAAGAAGCTCGACACCATCCAGGACAAAGCAGCCCTCTTGATTGGCACCCCATCCACCACCTTAAACATTGACTCCCTCCACCACTGGCGTACCGTGGCTGCAGTGTGTACCATCTACAAGGCTTCTTCGGCAGCACCTCCCAAACCCACGACCTCAACCACATGGGAACACCACCGCCTCCAAGTTCTCCTCCAAATCACACACCATCCTGACTTAGAAATAGATCGCCGATCCTTCATCATCGCTGGGTCAAAATCCTGGAACTCACTCCCTAACAGCACTGTGGGAGCACCTTCACCACACGGACTGCAGCGGCTCAAGAAGGTGGATCACCACCAGAAGCATGCCAGGTGGAGTTCAACATGGTGAAGTGATGCACGTTGTGAGGCTTGATAAGCAAGGAAGCATCAGTCAATTTAGATCCAGTGACCACTGAACTGTTAAATTAAGATGGATTTTAAAGCAATTGTTAGTTTAGCCAACAGAACTAATTAAAGTCCTTCAGTGCAGAGCACTTTAATCAATTGATAAGAGTCAGTCAGATGGAAGGTCACATCTGCGAATACATCGTCCATTTTAGAAAGCAGAAGATTGGTTGAGAATGGTAAAGATTTGTAATTAGACGTTTAGCCAAATGTATCTGTCTATTACCTTAACAGGAGTTCTCTTTAAATTAATAGCAGAGAGAGTGATTGGATAGGAGAAGTTTTAATGGTGTATCCAGGCAGCACCCTTTTACATTGTATGGTTTACTCTTGGCTTCAACTTTAACTGTTTTGTTTAGGAAAGGGCGGAACAAGCAAGTTAGAAATCTATCGGGACAGGGAGTTGAAGTTGCTTATAGAAACATAGAAACATAGAAACATAGAAGATAGGAGCAGGAGTAGGCCATTTGGCCCCACGCGCCTGCTCCACCATTCGATGAGATCATGGCTGATCATCTAAACTCAGTACCCTGTACCTGCCTTCTCCCCATATCACTTGATACCTTTAGCTTTAAGAAATATATCTAACTCATCCTTGAATATATTTAATGACTTCGCATCAACTACCTTCTGTGGTAGAGAATTCCACAGGTTCACCACTCTCTGGGTGAAGAAATTCTTCCTCATTTCTGTCCTAAATGGTTTAACCTTTATCCGTAGATTATGACCCCTGGTTCTGGACTCTCCGACCATCGGGAACATTCTTCCTGCATCTAGTTTGTCTAGACCTGTCAGAATTTTATATGTTTCGATGAGATCCCCTCTCATTCTTCTATACTCCAGTGAGTATAAGCCCAATCGACCCAATCTCTCCTCATAGTTAATTCCTGCCATCCCAGGTATCAGCCTTGTGAATCTTCGCTGAACTCCTTCCATGGCAAGAACATCCTTCCTCAGATAAGGCGACCAAAACTGCACACAGTACTCAAGGTGTGGTCTCACCAAGGCCCTGTACAACTGCAGTGGGTGACTGTCCTCTAATGGTTTGATGTCTCTATAAAAACAACCAACAAAGCCATGACTCGTTTCTAGTGGCACAGAGAAATGTCACGGCCTGTCTACTTGGGAAGGAATAAACAAGGTTTATTATCCTAGGGAAGGCATAAACAAGGTCAACACGGTCGCATAGTGGTTAGCACTGTTGCCTCACAGCGCCAGGGATCCGCGTTCGAATCCGGTATCGGGTGACTGTCTGTGTGGAGTTTGCACATTCTCCCCGTGTCTGCGTGGGTTTCCTCCGGGTGCTCCGGTTTCCTCCCACAGTCCAAAGATGTGCGAGTTAGGTTGATTTGGCTATCATAAATTGACCCTTAGTGTTAGGGGGAATAAATATGTGGGGTTACGGGGATAGGATGGGATATGTGGGGTTACGGGGATAGGGTGGGATATGTGTCGGTGCAGGCTCGATGGGCCGAAATGGCCTCTATCTGCACTGTGGGGATTCTGTGATTCTGTGAAGGTTGACGATTCTAAACGTTAGGCATCTGTTTCCAATGTAGGTGAGATTCACCATATTTTATTTCATTGAAAATGTAAGCCGCAAAAGTAAGGAATATGCACTTATTACATGAAGGATGACAGTGCTACAAACCTCGCGACACTATAATATACTTTAATACGCAATTGGATACAGCATGGATCAAATGCAAAATGAATTGTTCTCTGCACTTCTGCCAATTTTCAAAGGGTACGCTCGCTGCATCGCCTCTTTTCGATTTCAAATCCAGCTGCTTAGTTTTTTCTGACTCAATTTACTAATCTGGGGGCGGAAACTTATCACAAAACGGGCGATATCCCGTCGGCCGCCTGTTAAATGCCCCGCCAGATATTCAGTTCCTTTGGATTCAATGGGAACTGCATACTTGATGGTGTGTATAACATGCGGCCGATGGGATACCGCCCGTTTTGCGCTACCGCCTGAGAAAAATATCGACCATCTGTTGTCAATTACTGCATTTATACCGGGCCCTGGTGAGACCACACCTGGAGTATTGTGTACAGTTATGGTCTCCTTACCTAAGGAAGGATATACTTGACATAGAGGGAGTGCAACGAAGGTTCACCAGACTGGTTCCTGGGATGGGGGGATTGTCGTATGAGGAAAGATTGAGTAGATTAAGCCTTGACTGGTTAAATGCAGGGAGGATGTTTC
Source organism: Squalus acanthias (assembly GCA_030390025.1). NCBI lineage: Eukaryota > Metazoa > Chordata > Chondrichthyes > Squaliformes > Squalidae > Squalus > Squalus acanthias. The sequence goes on from CM059453.1 coordinate 4,829,549, forward strand.
CCCAGGCTGGGAAGTCTAAAACCAGGGGTCAAAATCTCAGAATAAGGGCTCGGCCATTTAGGACTGAGATGAGGTTGAAATTTCTTCACTCAGAGGGTGGTGAATTTTTGGAATTCTCTACCCCAGAGGGCTGTGGAGGCTCAGTCCTTGAGTATATTCAAGACAGAGATCGATACATTTGTGAATGTTAAGGGAATCAAGGGATATGGGGATAGCGCAGGAAAGTGGAGATGAGATAAAAGATCAGCCATGATCTTATTGAATTTTGGAGCAGGCTCGAAGGGCCGAATGGCCGACTCCTGCTCCTAATTCTTATGTTTTTATGTCAAAAGTTCCACTTCGAACAGCATTGCTGCCACACATTCTGTGTGGGGATCTTACGGAGACACGAGACATGAGAATAGGACTTCTATCTGAATAGCATTGATTGGATTGGCACCCAGGCTCGAGAATTGAAAGTAAACCAATGTTCTGGAGAGTTTTATCAGAGCGCTCAACCAAATAAGAAGCGAGCGATCTTCTGGCAAACCATTTAAACCCTAGAAAATGAAACAAATAACGAACAGTGCTTAAATATCAGGACTAAATAAAAAATATTAATAAAAGTACATGTCCGCGATTACTAAATAATCATTACAGTTCAGCTGTAAAAATGCTCTGGTGGAAACGCCTTCAGGTTCATTTTTAAACTTTAAACTAACAGCAATGTGCACTCCCAATCCTCAGCGTGGTAATAGCAGAATACTGACAGTATAACTCCGATCCGATTAGCAGGCGGGACAGTGGATTGGGGGGAATTTTATCAATGGGGGTGCATTGGGGGCGGGGCTGCTGCTTGTTGGGTTTCTGTCCTGCCCCCAACGACGTCCGGCCAACTCACGCTATTTTCACTTGATTGACGCTGTTGAACCAGCCCAGCGGGCTTAGCAGACCAATTAAGGGAAAGCTGGTGACAGAGAACGTCAGCGTATGACGGTACCTCTGTCAAAAAAATGTTGACAAATAAATTGTCATCGATTGACAGTTTTGAGAAGCTGTCAAACACTGACAATCTCTGTTTTTAACAGGCTGTAATTCCATTCCCACCTCGAGGAGACGGTTCCCAGCGCGAGTGGGGGATCTGCCTCCTGTGAAGATGGCATGGAGGCGAGTTGAGGGCGGGTTCAGTACCCGCTCCCAGTTTCTGCCATTTTCCCAGTAGTCCCGACTCCAAACCCGCCTCCCCAGCGCTGGCAAAATTCCCCCCAAAGAAGTATTCAGCCGCAGGCTGTCTCATCCCACTGCGGCAGAGCAATATCAGGCAAAGTCAGCACCGGTTGGAAATTATAATCTTCAGCGGAACCTCTTTCGATGTTGTGAGAAAGGCGAACCTTTCCGCCCAACCTTCTCAGTGTATTTAAAATCTACCAGCCGAGATTGGGCTTCTGCATGTTCGTGTGAGCATCCATCTGCAGCAGTCCCTTCTGACTGAATCCAACTGACACGTAATAGAAGAATGATCGACTTTCATTTATATAGCGCCTTTCACGTCCTCGGGATGTTCCAATGCACTTTGCAGCCAATGAAGGACTTTTTGAAGTGTAGTCACTGTTGTAAGGCAGAAAACGCGGCAGCCAATTTGCGCACAGCAAGCTCCCACTAACAGCAAAGTGACAATGACCAGATAATCTGCTTTAGTGATGTCGGTCGAGGGGTAAATATTGCCCCAGGACATCACGGAGAACTCCCCTGCTTTTCTTTGAAATAGTGCCTTGGGATCTTTTACCTGCACCTGAGAGGTGGTCGTAAAATGTCTCATCCCAAAACACAGCACGTCCGACTGTGCAGCACACCCTCAGCCTAGACTATAAAAAAGGGAGAAAAGATTGGTAGCGCTAAATGGGTGACAGCGAATTGGCTACGGGCCATTTTGCCCTACAGTGCAAGATATTGGCCCGTATTTTCCGATAGGAGGCTTCCTGCGTGCGGAGGCAACTGATCTGAAAAAAATCTACGAACTTACTCTTCCTGGGCCTCTCCAAACTCGAAATGCACAGAGCCCACGTATCCCAGAGGCGCGTGCGGTTCGCAAGTGTCCCTGGGATCACGTGGGCCATGGGGAGCCAATAGGAGAAGGGAATCTCCCTTCATACACTTGACAGACAGACCTGTCAAATATATGAATGGCGATCACCCCAAAAACACCTTAAAACATTAAATACATTAAAAAAAGCATCACGTTTTTAAAATGAGTTGAGATTAAAATAAATTAAATATTTTAAACAAAATTTTAATTTTTTGAAAAAAGTAATTAAAGTTTTATACGGTGCTAAAAATAAACTCACCTTTTTTAAAAGTATTTTAAACTATAAATGAGTGAAACATTTTATTTTACTTTTTTCAACACTTATGCAGGTAAAAGCAGGCCATACACCTGCTTTTACCAAGCGTAGGATTTCTAAGGGTTTTCTGCGGGCGGAGGATCTCCAGAAAGCGGAACTATCCGCCCACAGAGGCCCTTCTCCAGGGCAGGCATCGATCTGTCAAGAGCATTCTTGATAGATCGGAAGTACCAGTTTTCAGCACATGCGCTTCGCATGCCTGAATGGCATTTCCAATGTCCCTACGGCTGTGTACACAGCGCGTACAGACCCGTAGGGATTGGAATATTCGACCACAAGTTTAACCGAAGTTGTTTCGGCCTGCATGTGAATGTAGCAGCTAATTCTCTGAGATCAATAACAACTTGCATCGATAAAGCACCTTCGGTGTATAAGACGTCGCCAGGGTCTTCACAGAGAGCTGCTGAATCTGGTCGCTCATCCAAGGGAGGAGACTTTGGTGATGAAAGCGCTCATGCCCGGAGGGCCAAAAAGGGCGGCAGCGACTCGGTAGCCCGTTTTACACTCGTGCAATGTTCTATTCCCTTTCTGACAGTAACTGTTAAACTTGCCATGTGGCATTACGTTTGGACCACCCATTAGAATGACCGCCCGATTTTGATGTCAATTGATTTCAACGCCTGTTTTAAGCATAGGCGAATGGTTCAAAATCTACCCCTAACATTTCACTGAGGATTTAAATCCACAACCGGTTTGTTTGAGAGCCAATAAAATGAATGTACCTTTTAAGCTGATCATAAACGGACTCGTTTCTGAATTGCAGAGCCTTTGAAAAGAGACAAAAAATCTATTTATATTAGTTCCAACAATAGAAGTGTCTGAAATGAATAAAATAAGGAGACACGTACCATGTAGTTTGACTCTGATCGATCTTGATTCTTACATTCATTCTGTAAAGATACACAAATATTGCAAAAAGTAAGAGGTGTAATATTTTCAATATTTATCGGTGCTACATAATGGGACATGTGGCTTTGATCAGTGAGTGGATGGAGAGGTACAGACCTCGATCTTAATAGGTGCTACATAATGGGACATGCGTCTTTTATAATTGTTCATGGGATGTCGGCGTCCCTCGCAAGGCCAGCATTTATTGCCCATCCCCTATTGCACTTGAGAAGGTGGTGGTGAGCCGCCTTCTTGAACCGCTGCAGTCCATGTGGTGAAGGTGCTCCCACAGTGCTGTTAGGGGGGGAGTTCCAGGATATTGACCCAGTGAGGATGAAGGAACGAAGTCAGGATGGTGTGTGTGACTTGGAGGGGAACTTGGAGGTGGTGGTGTTCCCATGCGCCTTTTGCCCTTGTCCTTCTAGATTGTGGAGGTCGCGGGTCTCTCGGGAGCTTTGATTCCAGAGCCAAGTTATTCTGAGCATTAACAATGCTGAAATAAAAGGGCTGAATCCACGGCTGGCCGCTCCCGGCGTCGAGCTGCAATCATAGGGAGTGCCGGCCCGGAAATCGGGCGTCCCCAGCTTCTAATGTCCCATTAATTGAAATGAAAGGAGCTAAAACCGGGGATGGTGGGAAAGTAAATTTGCAGCGAGCAATCCCTTTTGAATGCTGCTGCCCCATGGAAGCGTCAAACCATCGAATTAGCCCCATCAGGGGAAGTGTTCCTGTTGGTATGCCTGTCACCGTTGGAACACCAGCCATTGGCAAATATAGGAAAATCTGACGGGATTCAACTCCGGCGCTTTATGAGGAACATCTGCCCAATTTATGATATGATGCGGAGATGCCGGTGTTGGACTGGGTTGGACAAAATTGAGAGGTCGCACAACACCAGGTTATAGTCCAACAGTTTTATTTGAAATCACAAGCTTTCGGAGCTATTGATTGCCCCTTCCTCAGGTGAAGTAAATAGATACAGAATCGTCAAAGCATATATAGATAGAGAACAAAGCATGTGTACCTTACAATTGCAGACCACTAAATTAAATCATCCTGACTATCTGCCGAGGTGTGATAAAGTTAATCAGGTCAGCCAGGAAGGTACCACATCAAAGACATAGCAAGATACAACTGAGACAATGAGGTGTAGTCGCAGGGGTTCTAACGTGTCAAAAGCTGCCGTCTGTATGTAAAACGAAAAGCTTTAAAATTTTTACTTTTTTACTGGGAAAATTTTTACTTTTTTACTGGGAATCACATCTGTGAACAAGCCAACGACGACTCGAGTCCGGATCACGTCATGTATCGTGACATAAACCCAAGATCCCGGTTGAGACCGTCTTCATGAGTGCGGAACTTGGCTATCAGTTTCTGCTCGATGATTTTGCGTTGTCGTGTGTTTCTAAGGTTGCCTTGGAGAACGCTTACCCGCAGATCCGAGGCTGAATGTCCTTGACTGCTGAAGTGTTCCCCGACTGGGAGGTAACAATCCTGCCTGGCGATTGTTGCGTGGTGCTCGTTCATACGTTGTCTCAGTGTCTGCATGGTCAGCAGTCAAGGACATTCAGCCTCGGATCTGCGGGTAAGCATTCTCCAAGGCAACCTTAGAAACACACGACAACGCAAAATCATCGAGCAGAAACTGATAGCCAAGTTCCGCACTCATGAAGACGGTCTCAACCGGGATCTTGGGTTTATGTCACGATACATGACGTGATCCGGACTCGAGTCGTCGTTGGCTTGTTCACAGATGTGATTCCCAGTAAAAAAGTAAAAATTTTAAAGCTTTTCGTTTTACATACAGACGGCAGCTTTTGACACGTTAGCTCCCCTGCGACTACACCTCATTGTCTCAGTTGTATCTTGCTATGTCTTTGATGTGGTACCTTCCTGGCTGACCTGATTAACTTTATCACACCTCGGCAGATAGTCAGGATGATTTAATTTAGTGGTCTGCAATTGTAAGGTACACATGCTTTGTTCTCTATCTATATATGCTTTGGCGATTCTGTATCTATTTACTTCACCTGAGGAAGAGGCAATCGATAGCTCCAAAAGCATGTGATTTCAAATAAAACTGTTGGACTATAACCTGGTGTTGTGCGATCTCTCAATTTATGATAGTCATTGCAACCATGTATCCCAACAAGTTGTGATGGATATAGTAGTGGACCATAACTTTGTAATTTTTGAGCAACCGCAGTCCCAGTTTTAAGTTTCTCCGGGGTTTAATTGGTTGTCATGCTAAACAGGTTGCTCAACTGTTTAAAATTAGCGTATGAGAGGCGTTGCTGAAATCCCTTCAAAGCCAAACTACCCAAACAACTTAAACGCCTTAGCGCTCTGGGTTACACGGTGTGGGAACAGTGCAGTCTCTCTTAGTAGATATTAAAATAATTGCTGTCTGTGGTCAAGTAGAGGCATTTCGGACATTAATGAACAGAATCTCAAATTTGCGCTGGGCACAGAACTGGCGTTCCAGATCAGCTGCCTGTTACAGAAACCACTTGAATTCGCTTTCAATTGATTGTGTTCCACAATGCCGGTGTTAAGGCCGGTAGGCTGGTTGAAAATCTCCCCCCTCATTTCAAATGATGCCAATTAGGAAGAGCAAACTTGGATCGCTTGAGTCAGGATTGGATTGGATTCAAGCGCGGTCCTATAGACAAATGTACAAGTCTTGAATCATTATGGACGCCACCACCCACCAGGAACTTTCAATTTGGCAAAGCGGCGTTATTTTTTATTGACCTTAATCTAGTCCCTCCAGTCGCTCTGGTGGTCCCCCATGGTTTCCTCGTCGTGTCTCACCCTTCCCTCCAAAACCTTACTCGCCTCCCAAACATATCTCTGGCGGGGGGTGGGGGCTGTCGCTGTTACACAGGTTTCTGCCAGGAGACTTGCGTTGCTCTCCCCTCGCTGAGAGGTTGGAGTCCCACACAACGAAAACCATGGAGGTTGAAAATAGCTGTTTCCTTTAATTGACAGCAACAACATAGAAATATCTATCTGTCGGTTTGAATAACAATTTTACTATTGAAGGAAAAAGCAGGTAAAATATATGTGGACTGTACGCCACTACCGCATCACCCGGAGTTCACAGAATCCTAGAACCTTACAGCACTGATGGAGGGCATTCGGCCACCCGTTGGTTCCGCATAGCTCTTCAATTATTCCCCTTTCAACTATATGTCAAATTCCCCTTTACAAGTTACTATTAAATCTGTATCCACCATGCTTTCAGGCAGTACATTCCAGATCACAACAACTCGCGGAGCCCGGTCCTCCAATCACAAAGGAGGATTCCATTGCAGTCATTTGCCAACGGAATCCCCTTATGACATGCAATGGAATCCCCAAATAATGAAACAATTGACACAATAATTCTGGTTCTTTTCCCAATTATCTTAAATCGGTGTCTGCTCGTTACCGAGTTTCGCCACTTACCATCTCCTCAGTTCTGATTTGGCGACTTTTGGTTCTTTCTTGGCATGATAAAAAAAACACCCCAATTGCAATATCCCTTGTTTAACATATACAAATAACAATGGCCCTGAAATAACGGTCGGAGGCGAACCTCCGAAGTAACACGACACATTTCCGAATTTTCCTCCAGGCTCCCGGGCTGCGGAGAGTTCGGGTCTGGAGCCTCCAGGTCCACCCCTGCATAAAGCCCAAGGGTTCCCAGGGACTCAGGTGGTGCGGAAGTGTCCCTAGTGGGCCCGGTCCGCCAATCACAAAGGAGGATTTCATTGCAGTCATTTGCCAACGTAATCCCCTTATGACATGCAATGGTATCCCCAAATAATGAAATAATTTACGCAATTCTAATAAATATAAATGTTCCAATTTTCAATTTACATAGAATTACAGCACAGAAACAGGCCATTCAGCTCAACTGGTCTATGCCGGTCTTTATGCTCCACACGAGACTCCTCCCACCCTACCTCATCTCACCCTATCAGCATATCCTTCTATTCCACTCTCCCTTGTGCCTTTATATCGCTTCCCCTTAAATGCACGGTACTCATGTGGTAGCGAGATCCACATTCTCACCATTCTCTGGGTCAAGAAGTTTCTCCTGAATTCCCTATTACGATTTATTGGTGACTATCTTATATTTATGGGCCCTAGTATTGGATTCTCCCACAAGTGGAAACATCTTCTCTACAGCTACCCTATCAAACCCTTTCATAATTTTGAAGACCTCTATCAGGTCACCCCTCAGCCTTTTCTGTTCTAGTGAAAAGTGCCCCAGCCTGGTCAGACTTTCCTGATGGTTATAAATTCTCAGTTGTGGTATCTTCCTTGTAAATCTGTTTTGCATCTTCTCCAGTGCATGTGTGTCCTTTTGTAATAAGTCCCTTCATTATACCAAATGCCATAAAAAATTAATTTTTGAAAAATAATTGTAAACATTTTAATCCGGGCCAATATTTGCATAAACGATAAGTGCTTGTGCATAATTTTTTTTATTTTTAAATGTTTAATTTAAGATTTATAATAACCCTTACCTTTGCACTGATGAAAGCAGGCCCTACGTCTGCTTTACCAGGCATAAGAGTTTTGTATGCAATTGCTGATCAGTTGTTGGGCAAATAACTCAACTATGCGCCAGCGGAACTGATTTTATTCTCGGTACACAGCCCATGCAGAACATCAGACTTGATGATTATGATGACTGAGCGCACGCCGTAGAAGTGACCATCATTTCAGGGCCAATATAATTAACATAACCACTTACCTCTGCATTTACTGATGGCAGGCAGGTTTCGTATGTTGGCATTGTGCTGAGCGTACCGCTTACAGTCGCAAGAGTGTACATTTCTGCAATGACAACATCAAGATTATTGCCCAGGACATTGTAGTCAGCTATGTGCAGTTCACAGTGAAAGCTACAAAATGACATTGTGAGTGTGTTTGTGATCATAGCTAATGGTTTAGAAAATCCAGAAGTAACTTTGAAATTATTCCTGCATTACCAGTCGTTCACACTGGGGGGGAAAAAAGGTAGCGGTTATTAATTAACTGTCCTGGTGGCCCGGGTATGACTGCAAGACATTTCTCTCATGTTTTGCGTCTAACACATATAAGCAAAAGTGGAATGAAATTCAGAAGGTGGGTAGTGGTGTTCCATAATGATCAGTGCTGGGACCACTGTTGTTCACAATTTACATGAACGATTTAGAATTAGGAATCAAAAACACAATTTCTAAATTTGCGGATGACTCCAAATTGTGTGTGTGTGTGTAGGGGTGGGAGGGTGGTGTGTGAGGGTGGATAGTCAATACTAGGAAGGACTGCAACAAGTTTCAGGAGGACATTAATAAACTTGCACAATGGCCATATAATTGGCAAATGAAGCTCAACACAGATAAATGTGAGGTATTACATTTTGGTAGGAAGAATAGGGAGGTCACTTGTCACTTGGAGGGTGCGACTTTAGTTGGGGTAGAGGAACAAAGGGATCTCGGAGCACAAATACACAAATCACTAAATGTAGTGACGCAGGTTAGCAAAGCCATATAGAAAAGCAAACCAAGCATGAGAGTGTTTTTCTAGAGGGATATAATTCAAAAGTGGGGAAGTTATGCTAAACCTGCATCGAACCTTGGTTAGGCCACACTTAGAGTATTGCGTACAGTTCTGGTTGCCATATTATAAAAAGGATGTAGAGGCACTGGAGAGGGTGCAGAGACGGTTTACAAGGATGATACCAGAAATGCGAGGGTACACATATCAGGAAAAGAAGAACAGGCTGGGTTTCTTTTCTCTTGAAAAAAGAAGGCTGAGTGCTGACCTAATAGAGGTCCTTAAAATTATGAAAAATTTTGATAGAGTGGATACAGAGAGAATGTTTCCACATGTGGGGAAGAGCATAACTAGAGGCCAGCAATATACGAAATCCAATAGGGGATTCAGAAGAAACTTCTTTATCCAAAGAGTGGTGAGAATGTGCAACTCGCTACCAGAGGGAGTGGTTGAAGTGAATAGTATAGATGCATTTAAGGCAAGGCTAGACAAGCAGGTGAGGGAGAAGGGAATAGAGGGTTATGCTGAAAGATTTAGATGAGGAAAGACGGGAGGAGGCTCGTGTGGAGCATAAACACCGGCATGGACTGGTAGGGCTGAATGGCCTGTATCTGTGCCGTATATCCATATAATCCTATGAAATTCCTCATTCCATATATTATTAAATATATTTCTTTGGATATGTATTTCCCACACACAAACTTTATTCCCAGTTGTCACTCTTTTGGCCACACTATTCTATTAATATTTGTCATTTTAAATGTTGCTGTTAATATTCAATGTTGGTCGGTCAACTGATCAGATGTAGTTGCGGACTCTCTCCACTAGGTGATATTTTTGGAACGAGTTTCGGAAATTTCTCTTCCCACTCGGCCACCATTTCGCATATTGCATGTGATAACTGAAGATGACCAATGCTTCTGGTGTGCAGTCAATCAAAGTGAGACCCAGCATCTTACAAATTCTGTCTGAGTGCAGAAAATGATACAGTTCAGCTGGCTAGAGTTGAACTTTGTTACTGTGTTCCGAGAGTGAGGGAGTAAAATGTCGATTAGCTTGTGCAGCCTGGAAATTGTCCATTTTGAGAGTGGAAAATGAATGTGCCGCAAGCTGGTTCAATATTTCTCTCTCTGGCATTACAACTGATTCAAATAGCAGACCAGGAGTTGCGGTGCCAACATGCCAAAAAGTCCTGCTGTAGGAACTTGGAGAACAATACCTAGACTTACATGTAGCAGTGTGGCAATTGTATTCATCAAGCCCATGGTGGAATCCTTTGAAATCCCACAACACCAGTGGGGATTTCCCTATTTATAGCTGGAAAATTACTTGATGTGCCACCGTGGTTTTGAGATAATCCTCCCACAAGCGTAGGGACCCCTGCCATTCATTGCCCACCACCCTTTATTAACTAAAAGGCTTTAGATTGCAAAGTGTTCATAATTCCTCTAGAACTACTGAACAGAGGAACACTTCACGAACACTTTTACGATCTTACTGGGCAGAGTGAACAGATAAGATCAGCTCCTTCCTCCTCAAAGATCACTGCATCTGAGATGTCGTTATTTCTGACGGAATTACATAAGAACATAAGAACATAAGAAATAGGAGCAGGAGTAGGCCAATTGGCCCCTCGAGCCTGCTCCGCCATTCAATAAGATCATGGCTGATCTGATCCTAACCGCCAATCTACTATCACAGAACCATCTCCTGAACCTAACAGAATTGGACACACGAAATAGGAGCAGGATCAGGCTACACGGCCCCTGGGCCCGCTGCGCTACCCACAGGGCCATGACCAATCCGAACCTAGACTCATGTCCAAATTCCTGCCCGCTCCCCATAACTCTTAATTCCCTTTACTTCTAGGAATCTGTCTATTTCTGTTTTAAATTTATGTAATGATGTAGCTTCTACAGCTTTTTGGGGCAGCATATTCCATGGACCTACCACCCTCTGAGTGAAGTAGTTCCTTCTCATCTCAGTTTTGAAAGAGCAGCCCCTTATTCTAAGACTATGCCCCCTAGTTCTAGTTTCACCCATCATCGGGAACATCCTCCCCGCATCCACCCGATCCAACCCCTTCACAATCTTATATGTTTCAATAAGATCGCCTCTCATTCTTCTGAACTCCAATGAGTAGAGTCCCAATGTACCCAACCTCTCCTCATATGTCCATCCCCTCATCCCCGGGATTAACCGAGTGAACCTTCTTTGTACAGACTCGAGAGCAAGTATGTCTTTTCTTAAGTATGGACACCAAAACTGTATGCAGTATTCCAGGTGCAGTCTCAACAATACCTTGTACAAATGAAGCAATACCTCCCTATTTTTATATTCTATCCCGCTAGCAATGAAAGCCAACATTCCATTAACTGTGGAATTAACTGTGGTATATGTTCCCGGAGAGTAAATCGATTTTATTGCAACGTTAACCTACCAGACATTTCTTTCCGTGCCATTCTCCACATTTTAAAGGCTAAGATTCCTACAGTGAATAAAGCCACGAACAGGGCAACCCCCAAAACTGCCACAATGATGGTGTATGTTTCAATATTTGACTGAAGGCAACCTACAAAACAAACAAAGATGTTAAAGGCGCACGTAAATCGGTGCCCAGTGTATTCTTGCTTAAGTTGAATAAGACTCAAATATTGAAGACGAGATTACTGCCTTTTTAAAATAGTGACTTTTTCACTCAGTAACTGGATAAGACTACCCACTGTTACACGGGTTGGGTTTATCGAATATTACATTTAGGAATGAAGGAACAGGCGGAGGGCATTCAGCCCTCGAGCCTATGGGAACCCGCATGAGCCCTAGCTATGCCTGCCTTTTCGTGGGATATGTAGAACATTCTTTGTTCCAGTCCTACTCAGGTCCCCGCCCTCACCTCGTTTTCTGGTACATTGATGACTGCATCGGTGCTGTTTCTGCTCTCGCCCTGAACTAGAACATTTCATTCACTTTGCTTCCAATTTCCACCCTTCCGTCACCTTCACATGGTCCATCTCCGACTCTTCCCTTCCCTTCCTCGATTTCTCTTGACTCCATCTCTGGGGATAGGCTATTTACAAACATTCACTACAAGGGCACTGACTCCCACAGCTACCTGAACTACACTTCCTCCCACCCCGCTTCCTGTAAGGACTCTATTCCATTCTCCCAGTTTCTCCTTCTCCGCCACATCTGCTCTGAAGATGCCCCCTTCCATACTAGTGCTTCTGACATGTCTTCCTTTTTCCTCAACAGAGGATTCTCCTCTACTGTGGTTGACACGGCCCTTGACCGTGTCCATTCTATTTCCCGCACTTCTGCTCTCACCCCTTCCCCTCCCTCCCGGAACCATGATGGGGTTCCCCTTTTCCTCACCTTTCACCCCATCAGCCTCCACATTCAATGGATCATCCTTCACCATTTTCGTCACCTCCAGCGTGATCCCACCACCAAACACATCTTTCCCTCACCGCACCTTTCAGCATTCCAAAGGGACCGCTCCCTCCGCAACACCCTGGTCCACTACTCTATCACCCCCAACACTCCTTCCCCTTTGCCCGGCACCTTCCCGTGCAAGCGCAGAAGATGCAACACATGCCCTTTTACCTCCACCCTTCCTACTGTCTAGGGCTCCAAACACTCCTTCCAGGTGAAACAGCGATTTACTTGTACTTCTTGCAATTTAGTATACTGTATTCACTGCTCACTTTGCAGTCTCCTCTACATTGGGGAAACCAAACCGGAACACCTCCATTCAGTCCATAAGGGTGACCCCGAGCTTCTGGTCGCCTGTCACTTTAATTATTCGCTCCACTCCCACTCTAACCTCACTGTCCTCGGCCTCTTACACTGTCCCAGTGAAGCTCAATTAAGCTCGAGGAACAGCACCTCATCTTTCGATTAGGGACTTTACAGACTTCTGGACTCAACATAGAGTTCAACAATTTCAGACCATAATCTCTGCCCCATCCTTTTTTCCATTTATTCTATTTTGTTCTCTCTCCCACATTGCAGCTGTCTTTCATTCTGCCAGTGCCATTTAAACTTCATCTAGAGCCATCTTTTGTTTCTTAACTTGTCCCATTACCAACTGCTTTTGCGTTGCGCCATCTCTTAAACTCTCTTAATGTCTCTTAATCTCTCCTGCCTTCCATCCTATCACAGACATTCCCTTTTGTTCTTTTCTCCCATCCCTCCTTTCCCTGCCCCTACACTTGCTTAAAAATATTTTATATCCCCAACTTTTTCCAGTTCTGACGAAGGGTCATCGACCTGAAATGTTAACTTTGTTTCTCTACAGATGCTGCCTGACCTGTTGAGTATTTCCAGCATTTTCTGTTTTTATTTGTAATAAATATGGTTAACTTTGAGGCCCCAGTACTGGTCCATAGGAAACTCCACTCGTCACATCCGCCTAATCTGAGTATATACCCTTTTTCTCCACTGTCTGCCTCCGACCTCCCAACCAATTTTCAACCAAAGTCAAAAGTCCCTCCAACTCCATACCTCCTCATTTTTGCCAATTTTGTGTGTATAGAACCTCAGCGAATGCCTTCTGGAACTCCATAAACATAACATGCATAGAGACTCATTGTGTCTATGTTATCAATGACCTCCTCAAAAAATTCAACTAGATTAGCGAGAAATGATTTACCTTGAACCGAGCCATGCTGGCTATCTCTGAACAGCTCAAGTGCTCAATCATCCTATCCATAATGGCAGATTCTAATAGCTGCTCCACAACTGCCTTATAAATAAACTGTCCTGTTGTTACCTGGTTTCTCTCTCGTCCCTTCTTAAATACTGAAGTGACATTAGTAATATTTCAGCCTAATGGCACAATTCCCAAATCAAGAGAGCTTTGAATGATTGTGACTGACCCTTCTGCAATTTCATCACCTACACCTTTTGATACCCAGTGGTGGAAACCATTAGGTCCTGTAGATCTATCTATCCTAAAGTGCCATTATATTCTCCATCACCATTTATAACTAACATGGATTACAATAATTTCTCCCCTTTATATGTGCCCCGGAGCTAAGCATCTACATGGGAGGTATGCCAACGGAAATTAATGAATGGATAGCACGATTTGATCACCTACAATGACAAGTCAAATTCATGGGGCCTTCTTGTCTAAAAGACGTCAAGTTGCAACATTACAACTAATAGACTGGTAACTATTCAATATAAATGGATCTGTGATCATTCTGTACTCACCGCCAATCTCCAATAAGTAGAGTTCGCTTGTAATTTCACTAACAGGGCTCCTTGCAGCACATCGGTATTCACCAGAATCAGTCCTGTTAAAGTCAATTATTGTCAATGTGACATTTCCCGAGGATAATATTATCCTCTTATTCGCTTGGATAATGCAGCCATTGAGAGACCAAACTCTTCTGGTACAATTGCCAATTACATTACATTTCAGACAGACCGAGTCATTCTCTTGCACCGGGTTTGAAACATTGGATGTAATATATGCCGAGGAGATTGGTTCTGTGAATAGAATTGGAAACAATGAAGGGGGTCTTGAAGAGAAATATAGAAATATTATTTAAAAAAAACAATCGGCATGATATTTTTCTAAGCTAATCTGCTGTTTTGAATCCCAATGCTGTCTTGGAATATTCTCTTTTAGTAAATTTTAGTATAGTTTTGCTAATTGTGTGTGTAGATTAAAGGTCATGTGGCTCTGCCCTATCGAGCACTCGCAGATCAGAATGTAGAGTACATTTCTTTTACACTATACTTTCAGATATTTCTGGGTCAGGTATCGCAGTTAGATGAAGGTTACAGCTCCTTTCATCCTGTCCTGCCAAGCATCTCCAGTTCAGGTCAGGCTCAGTTTCGATGCAGATTAAAGCTCTCTTTACACTGTACCCTCTCTAGGTGCTTCAACTCCAAACTCTCCGAAACTACATCTATACTGCAAATAATACTGTTCTGCAAATTAGAACGTGCTACCTCCACATTCGCGTCGCTTTTTAGGGGCGCGGCCGGTCAGACTGTTAATCTGCCATCGAATGCTTCCGCTACACACTACCCCGAAGGTACGACCACAACATCCCACTGTTGAGATATTTAACCAGTCTATTACATTGAATACTTATCAAACCATAGTAACATATTTCCCAAATATTTACCGATAAGACTTACCGTACACTCGAAGATCGATCCTCGCTGTTGTTGTTTTAGAGACTAAGTTCATGGTAACAGTGTACTCTCCACTGTCTGAAAAACTGACTGACTTGAGCAGGAGAGATGCGTTCGGGAATAATAACTCCACCCGTCCATTGTAATTATTATTTATATCTGGAGTTGTCCCGATCCACACTGCGACATCCTGCTCATTGTGCTTCCAGCTCCCACTCCTCACCTCCTCCGACGGCCTCACTGAGAGGAGCACAGGATGTCCGACTGTTGCATCAATGAGACTCTGCTCCACTGAGATGGTGAAAGGTTGAGATTCAACTACAGGGGGGAAAGAGGTTAAGAAACCTGTGTTAACATCCAACCAATGTATTTCAACAAATACTAAAGGGAGACTGTATGGTGCAGACTTCACAACCAGTGTCACTATTGCTAATTTAACTTGTATTTAACTTTCCCTCGCTTCCTGTTTAATCCTCAACACCCAGATGAGAAAGTCACCCTCACCAGCCGATAGAAGGAAACAAACAGCAACGGCAGCGAGCCGGGGTCTCTCCATCCTGACAGAGCAGTGTCCGCTCCCGTTATAGACAGCGAGCGGACTGCAACTCCTGTACAATGAGCCAGGTTAGACATTAACCAAAGCAAACTTGGCCCTTGAGTCCGGGTCACCTACCTCGCTGAAGGGAGCCAAAGATTTAGATTTACTAAATGAGAGTCACAACATTAATGTAGAAAATCTAAGATGCAACTGTTGGCGGGAGCAGAAAAATAATAATTAGAAACTGCATCAGAAATAAAAAAGGCAGATATTGGGAGCTGTCGAGCTCAGTTAACGAACACGTGTTAACATCCAGCAAATTACACCAAATTTACCGAAATTAGGTATGTGCTTAAAATTTACATGTAGACTCACTGATTGATGCGTGTTATACAACCACTGCCGCTATGGTAAAATGTTGTGGGTAATCTAAAGAGCGGAATAGATGATAACGATAAAGTAAGCAGTATCAATATTTCCATTCAAATTACCAGTGTCATCCACACTGCGACATCCTCCTCGTTGTGCTTCCCGCTCCCACTCCTCACCTCCACCGACGGCCTCACTGAGAGGAGCACAGGATCTGTACACGGAACAAGAGGACATCCCTATTTAACATCAGAGGAAACAATTCTCTCTGACGTGTCAGCGAAAGAGCAATTATGCGTTCGCTCTGTTGCTAACTCCTGGGCATTGACTTCTGGAGAATCTGTCTTCCTGCCTCGTTGCTTTCTTCACTGTTTCTCTCACACACCGTGACGTCTTTTCTACCTGCAGATATAAACAAGCAAAGAACCATCGACCTCACACTTTGCACCTCCATCTTGAGTCAAGTGTGTTCACCGTTACAATCACCGACTGCTCGGCAAATCTCTTGTGTGGGTCAGCTATTAACCAAGGTACACAAGGTGTCTGTTTACTTTGAATGGCATGTTTGACCTGGCTCGCAAACCAGGAAGCCTTTGAACAGAGTGTAGCAGGGGGCTCCCCAAGAATCGCTGTACCGCTGCCCAATGTCTCTTTAAATGTCTGTAGTTAGCAGCTACTTCAAAACAACTAATTGGCTGTAAAGCGCTCATGAAAGATGCTGTATAAATAGGATCACATTGGATTTCATAGAATATACGGCACAGAAACAGGCCATTCGGCCCAACTTTCCAGTCCATGCCGGCGTTTGTGCTCCACTCGAGCCTCCTCCCGTCTTTTCACATCTAACTCTATCAGCATAGCCCTCTATTCCCTTCTCTCTCATATGCTTCTCTAACCTCACCTTAAATGCAGCTATACTATTCGCTTCAACCATTCCCTGGGGTAGCGAATTCCACATTCGCAACTCTCTTTGGGTAAAGAAGTTTATTCTGGATTCCTTAATAGATTTTTTGACAACTATCTTAAATTGATGGCCTCTAGTTATGCTCTTCCCCACAAGTGGAAATATTCTCTCTGTATCCACTCTATCGAAACCGTTTATAATTTTAAAGACCTCTAAAGGTCACCCCTTCTTTTTCAAGAGAAATGAGAGCCAGCCTGTTCATCCTTTCCTGAGATGTACACTCTCGCATTTCTGGTGTCATCCTTGTAAATCTTCTCTGCACTCTCTCTAGTGCCACTATATCCTTTTTATAATATGGTGACCAGAACCGTATGCAGTACTCTAAGTGTGGTCTAACCAAGGTTCGAAACAAGTTTAACATAACTTCCCTACTTTTCAATTCTATCCCTCTAGAAACAAACCCGAGTGCTTGGTTTGCTTTTTTTATGGACTTGCTAACCTGTGTCGCAACTTTTAGTGATTTGTGTATTTGTACTCCGAGATCCCTTTGTTCCTCTACCCCACCTAGACTCGCACCCTCTAAGTGAAAAGTGACCGCCCTATTCTTCCAACCAAAATGTAATACAACACATTTATCTCTGTTGAACTTCATTTGCCAATTTTATGGCCATTCTGCAAGTTTATTAATGTCCTCCTGTAATTTGCTTCAGTCCTCCACCCTCTCCGACAGATTTTCCATTTTGGCTACTGCTGGGGGATATGGTTTCTCAGGGGAATGCATAAGAGCCAAGTCTGTGGCACTACGAGTGGCTCAGCTGCACAGGAGGGGAGGAAGAAGAGTGGGAGAGCAATCGTGATAGGGGGTTCTATCGTAAGGGGAACAGATAGACGTTTCTGTGGCCGCAGATGTGACTCCAGGATGGTATGTTGCCTCCCTGGTGCCAGGGTCAATGATGTCACTGAATGGCTGCAGGGCATTCTGAAGGGGGAGGGCGAACAGTCAGGGGTCGTGGTTCACATTGGTACCAACGACATGGGTAGAAAGAGGGATGAGGTCCTGCAACAAGAATTTAGGGAGCTAGGTAGCAGATTAAAAAGCAGGGCCTCAAAGGTTGTAATCTCTGGATTACTGCCGGTGCCACGTGCTAGTGATTATAGGAATAGAAGGATAGAGCAGATGAATGCTTGGCTGAAGAGTTGGTGCAGGAGGGAGGGCTTTATTTTCCTGGATCACTGGGTCTGCTTCTGGAGAAGGTAGGACCTGTACAAGTCGGACGGGTTGCACCTGAACTGGAACAGGACCAACATCCTTGCGGCGAGGTTTGCTAGTACTGTTGGGGGGTGGGGGGGGGGGGGGTGGTGGTGGGGGGCTAAAGTAACTTGGCAGGGGGGTGGGATACGGAGTGGAGCTATAGTAGGGGGTGATGCACAGCCAAATGAAGAGGAAAAAACAAGTCAGCCTGGAAGACAGAGCAAATATGTAACGGCACAAGGGAGTATGGCAAGGCTGGATGGCATTTATTTTAATACAAGGAGTCTTGCGAGTAAGGTAGATCAATTGAAGGTGTTGATGAACACATGAGAGTATGATATTGTTGCTATCACAGAGGCATGGTTGAGGGAGGTGCAGGACTGGCAGCTCAATATTCCGGGGTATAGAATCTTCAGGCGAGACAGAGGCGGGTGTAAAAGAGGAGGGGCTGTTGCAATATTAATCAAGGAGTCAATTACTGCTGTAAGGAGGGATGATATCTTAGCAGGTTCCTCTAATGAGGCCATATGGGTAGAACTTAAAAACAAAAAGGGGGCCAGCACTTTGCTGGGAGTGTTCTATAGGCCCCCAAACAGTCAGGGGGAGATAGAGGAACCGATATGTAGGCAAATCTCAGAGAAGTGTCGAAATAATAGGGTAATAATAGTAGGGGATTTCAACTTCCCCAATATTAACTGCGATAGTCAGAGTGTGAAAGGCTTAGAGGGTGCGGAATTCTTAAAATGCATCCAGGAGAGCTTTTTGAGCCAGCATGTAGAAAGTCCTACAAGAGAGGGGGCGGTACTGGACCTAATTCTAGCGAATGTAGCTGGGCAAGTGGCAGAAGTGTCAGTAGGAGAGCATTTTGGTGACAGTGACCATAATTCGGTGAGATTTAAGGTAGTCATGGAAAAGGACAAAGATGGACTGGAAATAAAGGTTCTAAATTGGGGGAAGGCCGATTTTAATATGCTAAGGCAGGATCTGGTCAAATTGGACTGGATCAGCTACTTGTAGGAAAATCCACATCAGAGCAGTGGGAGTCTTTCAGAAAGGAAATAGAGAGAGTAAAACACCAACCTGTTCCCGTAAAGGTCAATAGTGGGACCAACAAACCCAGGGAACCCTGGATGTCAAGGGTTATACAAGAATGGATTAGGGAAAAAAGGGATGCTTTTGGCAGATACAAAGGACTAAAAACAGTGGAAGCCCTAGAGGAGTATAGAAAGTGCAGGGGGGTACTAAAAAAAGAAATTAGGAGAGAGAAGAGGGGGCATGAAAAAACACCGGCGGGCAAAATAAAGGAAAATCCCAAGGTGTTTTATAAGTATATAAGGGCAAGAGTATAACCAGGGAAAGAGTAGGGCCCATTAGGGACTAAAGTGGCAATCTGTGTGTAGAGCCAGAAGATGTAGGTGAGGTTTTAAATGAATATTTTGCATCTGTATTCATTATGGAGAAGGGCGATGTAGGCATAGAAATCACAGGGGGATTGTGATATACTTGAACAAATTAGTATTGAGAGGGAGGAGGTACTAGCGGTTTTAGCGGCTTTAAAAGTGGATAAATCCCCAGGCCGAGACGAGATGTATCCCAGGCTGCTGTGTGAGGCAAGGGAGGAGATTGCAGGGGCTCTGACACAAATTTTCAGAACGTCTCTGGCCACAGGGGAGCTACCAGAGGACTGGAGGACAGCTTACGTAGTACCATTATTCAAGAAGGGTAGTAGGGATAAACCAGGGAATGACAGGCCAGCGAGCATAACATCAGTGGTCGGGAAATTATTGGAAAAAATTCTGAGGGACAGAATTAGTCTCCACTTGGAGAGGCAAGGATTAATCAAGGATAGTCAGCATGGTTATGTCAGGGGGAGATCATGTCTAACCAATTTGATTGGATTTTTCGAGGGGGTGACTAGGTGTGTGGATGAGGGTAGTGCAGTTGATGTGGTCTACATGGACTTCAGTAAGGCTTTTGACAAAGTTCCACATGGGAGACTGTTCAAGAAAGTAAGAGCCCATGGGATCCAGGGCAATTTGGCACATTGGATCCAAAATTGGCTTAGTGGCAGGAGGCAGAGGGTGATGACGAAGATTGTTTTTGTGACTGGAAGCCTGTGTCCAGTGGTGTACCGCAGGGGTCGGTGCTGAGTCCTTTGCTGTTTGTAGTGTACATTAATGATTTAGATATGAATGTAGGAGGTATGATCAGTAAGTTCACAGATGACATGAAAATTGGTGGAGTGGTAAATAGCGAGGAGGGAAGCCTTAGGCTACAGGACGATATAGATGTGTTGGTTAGATGGGCAGAACGGTGGCAAATGGAATTTAACCCTGAAAAGTGTGAGGTGATGCATTTTGGGAGGACTAACAAGGCAAGGGAATACGCAATGAATGGTAGGACCCTAGGAAGGAAAGAGGATGAGAGGGACCTTGGTGTGCATGTACATAGATCCCTGAAAGCAGCAGGACAGGTAGATAAGGTGGTTACAAAGGCATATGGGATACTTGCCTTCATTAGCCGAGGATAAAATATAAGAGCAGGGAGGTTATGATGGAGCGGTGCAAAACGCTAGTTAGGCCACAGCTGGAATACTGTGTGCAGTTCTGGTTGCCACACTATAGGAAGGATGTGATTGCATTGGAGAGGGTGCAGAGGAGATTCACCAGGATGTTACCTGGGCTGGAACGCTTCAGCTATGAAGAGAGACTGGACAGGCTGGGATTGTTTTCCTTAGAGCAGAGAAGGCTGAGGGGGGACCTGATTGAGGTGTACAGAATTATGAGGGGCATAAATAGGGTAGATAGAAAGGAACTTATCCCCTTAGTCGAGGGGTCAATAACCAGGGGGCATCGTTTCAAGGTAAGGGGCAGGAGGGTTAGAGAGGATTTGAGGAAAAACTTTTTCACCCAGAGGGTGGTTGGAATCTGGAACTTATTGCCTGAAAGGGTGGTAGAGGCAGGAACCCTCACAACATTCAAGAAGCATTTAGATGAACACTTGAAACGCCGTAGCATTCAAGGCTACGGACCAAGTGCTGGGAAATGGGATTAGAATAGACGGGGCTTGATGGCCGGCGCGGACACGATGGGCTGAAGAGCCTCTTTCTGTGCTGTATAACTCTATGACTCTATGACTATTGATAATCCCGCCTCCCCCCACAATTTGGTGTGTCCGCAAATTTAGAAATTGTGTTTTTGATTGCAATGTTTAAATCGTTAATATAAATTGTGAACAACAGTGATCCCAGCACTGATCCTTGTGGAACACCACCTTCTGCCACTGCGCTACCTTTAACCCCTGCACTCTGCTTTCTGTCTTGAAGCCAGCTAGCTATCCATTCTGCTACTTATCCCCTGACTCTGCATTCTCTGACCTTGTTCATCTGTCTATTATGGGGTACCTTATCAATGTCATTACCTGTGGTATTATTCTGTCTATCCCTTAATGGCCTTATTCCCATACCAACATTCCCTTTTTTATTGATATGCCTGTAACATATTTTACTATTTCATTTTATATTCCTTGATAATTTAATTTCAGTTCCCCTTTGCCTTCTTAATTTTTTTTTGACTTCTCTCCTAATCTCTTTGTATTCACCCTTATCATACACTCCCCTGCTATGTACTTAATGTATGCCTCTTTCATTAACCTCTATTGTTTCCTTATGTCTTTATTCATCCATGGAGTCTCATTACTGTTTAGTTTGTTCTTTCCTTTTAGCGGAAAATATTTTACCTGCACTCTGTTGAACACCGTTTTAAATGTTTCCCATAGCTGTTCTACATCATTGTTTGCCAATATTGTTGCCCATTTTATTTTCCCAAGTTCTATTCTCAGCCCCTCAAAATCAGCTATTTTCTCCAATCTAGTACCCTGGTTTCCATTATACTTATGTCCTTCTCAATTCATCTTAAAGCGTATTATGTTATGGTCACTATTGCCTATATGTTCCCCTACTTTTACTTCTCTTATCAGCTCTGGTTCATTGCCCATTACTAGATCTAATAGCGAATCCTCCCTTGTTGGGCTTTTTACATATTGGGTTAGAAAGGAGTCCTGTACACATTGTAGGAACTCCATTCCCTTACCCCTTTACCTACCTCTTCTGTCCAATTAATATTGGGATAGTTGAAATCCCCCATGATTAGGTATTCTGTTTTTTACTCATTTCCCTAATTTGTCTGCATATTTCTTCCACCACCTCCCTTCCACTATTAGATGGTTTGTAGACTACGTCTATTAGTGTGATTGATCCTTTATTATCTTTTATCTGTATCCATATGGATTCTATTCTTGTCTTGCTGATAGCTGCGTCACTTTTTTCTGCTGCCATTGTTATCCCTAATAAGTACAGCTACTCCACCTCCCCTTTTTCCTTCTCTATCTTTTCTAAATATGTCCTTTCATTTTGAATTGTGGAGAGTCTTCTGCTGTGAGCTTGCACTGAGATTATCCAAACTCATGTCAATGGAGACAGTAGACATTCGCCCCCCTCAGGCTGAATGTAAACTCAGCTGTCAGAGATTGATATCCCTGTTGCAGGAACTGCAATCCACTGGTACAGTATTTAAGTGCGGATTACAAGGTTGCACTGGCGGTTAGAGAAAGAATTTGGAGAACTTAACATAAAGGCATCATTTAAGTAATCACGCCCCGACTGTGGAAGGAAACAGGCCCTCCGGTCGAGACAATGGACTTGCTTCTGTTTGTCTCTTCGTGTCTATTGGAGCTATAATGTGAATCACTCAAGGGGATAATGGGAAGGAAAACAACAAAAATCTATCTTAACATAATAGTTATACAGTCGCAAGTCAGGGGGAATGGGGCTATTTTATTCCATTGTAACTTTGATAAAATACCAATATTTCATTCCAGTTTGTGTAAGCATAAGTCACTTTTATAGCTTTCTGTTCGACGTGAACCCCGGAAGTCCGTGGTGGTCAACTGCTTACAAGGTTGCTGTATGAGGACAGCGACCCCTTCCTTACACGGAGCAAATTTCTGAACATGGGTCATTAAGGAACAAGACAAGAAAACTGCAGTCCGACTCTGCAACTCTTAACTGGACGTTTGTGTGTAGATTTCCACTTCAAAAATGTCTGTCTCTTTCTTTCTTTCTCCGAGTTCCAATGGGTCAAAATCGTGGAACTTCCATACACAACATCATGGTGGGAGCACCTTCACCACATGGACTGCAGCGGTTCAAGAAGGCGGCCCACCAGCACCTTCTTAAATGCAACTAGAATATGGGCAATAAATATTGCCAGCGACACCCACATTCCGAGAATGTTTTATTTTTAAGTTCTAACGAATGGGGCTTAAATGTAACGATATCAGCGTCAGTAATTTATTTAAAATGTGACTTTCACTGAATGTGTCTGACATTTTAAAGTTGATTTTCCTGCTAGCCTCCCCAGCGAGGGAGCAATATACATAAACACACACAGACACAGATATAGATGTGAATACACAGCGGTACTGTATCTACGGACTGTGGTACACTTGTGATGAACAGTTACAAAGAACATTTGAACATTGCTATGAGTCGGAAGGTTGCAGGTTCAAGTCTCACTCCAGAGACTTGAGCACAAAAATCTAGGCTGACAATTCACTGCAGTGCTGAGGGAAGCGCTGCACTATCGGAGGTGCCGTCTTTCAGATGAGACGTTAAACCGAGGCCCCGTCTGCCCTCTCAGGCGGGCGTGAAAGATCCCATGGCACCATTTCGAAGAGGAGCAGGGGAGTTATCCCCCTGTGTCCTGGGGCCAATATTTATCCCACATCCAACACCTAAAAACAGATTATCTGGTCATTATCACATTGCTGTTTGTGGGAGCTTGCTGTGCACAAATCGGCTGCCGCGTTTCCTACATTATAACAGCGATTACTCTTCAAAAAGTACTTCATTGGCTGTCAAGCATTTTGGGACATCGGATGGCTGTGAAAGGCGCTGTATAAATGCAAGTCTTTCTTTTTCTGTGACTCAGTCTGGCTAAGCTGAAGCACTGGGTGAGATTGTGCAGCACTGAAGGGGGGGCATGGTCCGGGCGGAGCTGCGATGCTTCGGATTAATGGTTAAACTCCGACCTTTAAAAATCCCATGACAGCATTGGAAGAAATGCAGGGAATTCTCCCGGTACTCTAGCCAAAGTTTCTTTCTCAATGTACAACAGAACAGATTGTATTGCAAAGAAACCAAAACAAGGGGCTGAAACCAGAATTAACATATTCATAGATAACACACTTTATTCTATAGCATGACAATGGGCAGCATACTTCAGTTGTCAGTTTAAATACATTGTAAATTCCTATAAAACTAGAATGCATATTGATACATTAAAGGGAACTGAGAAAAGTACATGAAGGAAAAAGGAATAGAAGGATATGTTGCTAGGGTTAGATAAAGTAAGGTGCGAGGAGGCTCGTGTGGAGCATACACCACGACATAGACCAGTTGGGCCCAATGGCCTTTTTCTGTGCTGTAAAAACGATGTAATTCTCCGATACGTTTTATCAATCCGTGTTGAGCCCATCACACCCACATGAATGATTTTTACACACAAGTTTAAACAAAGCTTTAGCTGTTAGATCTGAAAATACACACTAACCCCTGCTGAGGGACACTGGAAGATTTCACTGTTTCATGCTCCTGTGAAGCACCCTGGGACATTTACTAAGTTACAGGCGCTTTAAACAAGCTGTTGTTGAGTAATTGTTCACTTGCCCTCTCTGAGTTTCAAGTGGTATTGACACTGCTTCACATTGTGGTTCTTTCATTAACCGAAGGCATCTGACCTCGTACATCATCCGTGGGTGTGCACCATTTTTTTATTCATTCATGGGATGTGGGCATCGCTGCCAAGGCCAGCATTTATTACTCATACCGAATTGCCCTTGAGAAGGTGGTGGTGAGCCGCCTTCTTGAACTGCTGCAGTCCGTGTGGTGAATGCACAACCACAGTTAGGGAGGGAGTTCCAAGATTTTGACGCAGCGATGATGAAGGAACGGCGATATATCTCCAAGTCAGGATGGTGTGTGACTTGCAGGGGAACTTGGAAGTGGTGGTGTTCCCACGTGCCTGCTGCCCTTGTCCTTCTAGGTGGAAGAGGTCGCGGGTTTGGGAGATGCTGCCGAAGAAGCCTTGGTGAGTTGCTGCAGTGCATCTTGTCGATGGTACACACTGCAGCCACGGTACACCGGCGGTGGAGGGAGTGAATGTTTAAGGTGGTGGATGGGGTGTCAATCAAGCGGGCTGCTTTGTGCTGGATGGTGTTGAGCTTCTTGAGTGTTGTTGGAGCTGCACTCATCCAGGCAAGTGAAGAGTATTCCATCACACTCCTTACTTGTGCCTTGTAGATGGTGGAAAGGCTTTGGGGAGTCAGGCGGTGAGACACTCGTCGCAGAATACCCAGCCTCTGACTTAACACGAAAGGTCCGATTGCACCTACAGTGACCAGTAGATGTTCATATACCAAAGAGGTTTGTATAGCACAACAAATTTAAGAGATAAAACATGCTCAATTCAAAATCGAATAAAATGAGGTCAAGGCTAAACGTGTATGTAATTGGGTGTAGCTACAGCAGCGGAGCAGGACAAAACAGAGAAACAAGCAAACCCTCCTTTAAACACGACCGCCTAACATTGCCTCTGTGCACCAGGTATAGCAAAATCGTAACTGTTGTAAATAAACTGAGGATTTTGTTACATATAGGGCGCAGAGGAAATATTCCGCCATGTGAAGAAGAAAATGTTTGGACGGAATACTGTCATCTTCAACGCGCTATTGCTGAACACAATTTGTACGAATGGAAACATTTCTTTCGGATTTCGGATGAGACGTTAAACCGAGACCCCGTCTGCTCTCGCAGGTGGTCCCACGGCACTATTTCGAAGAAGAGAGCAGGGGAGTTCTCCCCGGTGTCCTGGCCAATATTTATTCCCCTCAATCAGCATCACAAAAAAAAACCAGATTATCTGGGTCATTGTCACATTGCTGTTTGTGGGACCTTGCTGTGCGCAAATTGGCTGCCGCGTTTCCCACATTACAACAGTGACTCCACTTCAAAAGTACTTAATTGGCTGTAAAGCGCTTTGAGATGTCCGGTGGTCGTGAAAGGCGCTATAGAAATGCAAGTCTTTCTTTCTTTTTTAAAAAAAAGATCGATTCCCTTAACATAATTGAATCCACTTAAGAGCACCTATGTGCATCAATATTAATTGGCTCATCTTTCGATTAGGCACTTTACAGCCTTCTGGACTCAACACAAAGTTCAACAATTTCAGATCATAACCTCGGCCCCTATCCTATATATATTTTTATCAACACCTTTTGTTTGTGTCTTTTCTTCTCCCACATGGCAGCTGTCTTTCATTCTGCCAGCGCAATTTACACTTCATCTAGAGCCATCCTTTGTTTCTTAACCTGTCCCATTACCATCTCCTCTTGCCTTGAATATCTCCTAATGTCTCTTAACCTCTCCAGCCTTCTATCCTATCACAGACCTTCCCTTTGGTTCTTTCATCCCCTCCCTCCTTTCCCAGCCCCTACACTTGCTTAAAAATCTGTTACATTTCATGCTTTTTGTCAGTTCTGACGAAAGGTCTCGACCTGAAACGTTAACTCTGTTTCTCTCTTCACAGATGATGCCTGACCTGCTGAGTATCTCCAGCATTTCTGTTTATATTTCAGATTTCCAGCATCTGCAAAATTTTCTTTTAATATTAATTGGCCGTTGTTATGAATTTACTGGAGGCAGGTTTGACTTTGAATTTTATATGTAACTGGCACTGAGATTGTCTGAGGTCATTCTGTTGGAAGCCAGGATGGGAATATGCACAAAAAAGGAAAATATCGCAGACGCTGGCACTGCCTGACCTGCTGAGTAGTTCCAGCTGTTTCTGTTTTTGCTTTCATGCCAGCAATCTGGGCTTGGATTCAATTCAAGTGCTGCGATGCCTGAAAGGTGTCCTAACCATCTGCAGCTGCTAGCAACTTCCTGCTGCAACTCACATTCAACCAGAACAACAAAAAATTGTATTTACATAGCAGCAGGAAAATGCTCCAAGGTTCTTTATAGGAGCATAATGAAAGCAAAATTGATACCAAGTCAAAGGAGGAGACATTAGATGGGGTGACTAAACGCTTGGTCAAAGAGATAGGCTCTAAGGAGGATCTTAAAGAAGTGGGAGAGGTATCTGAGGAAGGACATACTTGCCTTAGAGACGGTGCAGCGAAGGTTCACTAGATTGATCCCTGGGATGAGAGGGTTGTCCTATGAGGAGAGATTGAGTAGAATGGGCCTGTACTCTCTGGAGTTTAGAAGAATGAGAGGTGATCTCATTGAAACATATAAGATTCTGAGGGGGATTGACAGGGTCGATGCTGAGAGGTTGATTCCCCTGGCTGGAGTCGACAACTAGGGGGCATAGTCTCAGGAGAAGGGGTCGGCAATTTAAGACTGAGCTGAGGAGGAATTTCTTCACTCAGAGAGTTGTGAATCTTTAGAATTCTCTACACCAAAGGCTGTGTCGTTGAGTATATTCGAGGCTGAGATAGATAGATTTTTGGACTCTAGTAGAATCAAGGGATATGGGGATCGGGCAGGATGTGGAGTTGAGGTTGATCTTACTGAATGGCGGAGCAGGCTTGAGGGTCCGTATGGCCTACTCCTGCTCCTAATTCTTATTTTCTTACGAGACAGAGAGATTTAGAGAGGTAGAGAGGCGCGAGGGTTAGGGAGAAAATTCTAGTCCTAGACAGCCGAAGGCACAGCCGTCACCGGTGTGGTAAAGGGAATGGGGTCTACGTAAGAGGTCAGAGTTGGAGAACGCAGAGTTCTTGGAGGGTTGGATGAGGTTAGAGATAGGGAGGGACGAGGCCATGGAGAGATTTGAACACAAGGATGAGAATTTTAAGAATCGAGGCTTTGATGGACCGGGAACCAATGTAGGTCAGAGAGCTCATGGGTGATGGGTGAACGGGACTTGGTGCAGGTTAGGAAACGGGCAGCAGAGTTTTGGATGTGATGGAGTTTATGGAAGGTGGAAGTTGGGGTGGGCGGCGGTCAGGAGAGGGTTGGAATGCATGAGTCTGGAGGTTGTAAATGTATGGATGAGGGTTCCATCAGCAGATTAGCTGAGGGAGGGGGAGCGACGGGCGATATTAGAGAGCTGAAAGTAGGCGGTCTTTTTGATAGAGAGCATCAGGGTTAGAAGCTCAGTTCAGGGTCAAGTAGGACGCCGAGTTTGAAAACAGTCTGGTTCAGCCTGAGACAGGGGCCAGTGGCGGGGGGATGGATTTTGTGTCGGGGTCCAAAGACAATGGCTTTGGTCTTCCCAATATTTAATTGGAGGAAATTGCAGCTTATCCAGGGCTGGATGTTGGACAAGCAGCCTGATTTACCCGAGGGCAGGTCTTTGGAGGATATCACCGAGGGCCAGCGCGTGGATAAGAAATTGGAAGGCACCAAGGCTAGATCCCAAGAGGACTCCCGAAGTAACAGTGCGGAGGTGGGAAGAGAAGCCATTGCAGGGGATTCTCTGGCTACTATGGGATAAAAATGAGAAGTCGCACAACACCAGGTTATATGGGACACCTACTATGGGATAGGTAAGGGTGGAACCAGGCGAGGGCAGGCACACTCAGCTGGACCAGGGAGGATAGGCGTTGGAGGGGGATTGTGTGGTCAACCATGTGAAAGACTGGAGAGGGGTCAAGAATGGTGACGGGGGACAGTGCACCACCCACACAGTCAAAGAGGAAGTAATTTGTGACTTTCATTAGGGTCATTGCAGTGCTGCAGCAGAGGTAGAAACCTGATTGGAGAGATTTAAACATACAGTTGTGAGAACGATGGGTGGGCACGGATTTGGGAGGGGACAACACGTTCAAAGGCTTGAGAGGAAAGGGAGGTTAGAGTGGGGGGTGAAAAATTCGGTTGATTTGCGCCTCCAGTTAGCGCCCTAAGTGGGCAAAGCAATGAGCGCCTGGGCGCAGCGCCGCTAATGCCTCCCGCGAGATTCAGCGGGAGGTTAGTGGCAGCGGTAACCGTTAGCGCCCCGTGGCACTGCGCCGCCGGCGATGACTTCATTGCCCTGCGCAGCGCCCCGCTCACCCTGGCTGCGATCTTTGGTAGCGCCCCCTGACTTACCGCCGGACGCCATGTCCGATGGGGTCAGGGGGGCCTACCTGTGGCCGGGGCGGCGCTAATTAAAGGGAAGGTGCCGGGTGGCCATTTTTGTTGCTGGCCGCCGGCCAGCACCTGCCCCCGTTGCCGTCCCCGGCCTTCTGAGCAGCCCCCCTGCGGAGTACCGGCTGCGCTCCGTGAGCCCGGCACTTCTCTTGAGTGCCGGGCTCTTTTGCCGGCACTCCGATCCCTGGTGGCCCAGCTGGGCCCTGGGTCGCGCTGCGCTAGGCCCCTCCACTTTCATAAGGGGAGGAAGGCCTGCAGTACCACGGCTCTACGTGCCGCGGCGCAACGCCCCAAGAGGGAGGCGGGGCGCTTCCAGTATCGCCCCGCCTCCCTCTTGGGGCTCTACCGTGAATTTCAGGCGAAGTTCGCACCCCAAAGGGGGTGCAACCCAATTTTTCCCCCTGGATTTTTTTTTGAGGGGTTGGGGGGGGCG
The DNA here is from genome assembly GCA_030390025.1 of Squalus acanthias. Taxonomy (NCBI): domain Eukaryota; kingdom Metazoa; phylum Chordata; class Chondrichthyes; order Squaliformes; family Squalidae; genus Squalus; species Squalus acanthias. The sequence goes on from CM059453.1 coordinate 4,859,199, forward strand.
GTGCCAAGGGTGGATGATTTAAGTGGATATTAGTGACAGTCACATATCAAAAATAGAAAGCATCTCATTGTTCTGAAGCCTTGTGCAAATTCAGAAGTGGGAAGTGTTAACAGAGAGAATACGCAACGAATGACTGGCAACATGCCCTGATGGTTAGAATTGCACTGTAGCATAGTCCACTTCACTTTTGGGAAGAGTTACATTGCGGGAGTCTGGATTTTGCAGTTGTGCATAATAGCAGGTGTCTTCAGTTGGCTGAAAAGCAAAGTGATTGACATTATATTTGGATATTATAAAAGGAACAACAATGAAATCCAAAATCTGACTGATATTGTTACAGAAAACTATGCAGCATATTATAAATTTAAAAAGAAGCCAGGATGGGTTAAGTCTCTCAGTGCCGGTTCTGTATTTTTAAAATTTATTTGTTCATGGGATGAAGGCGTCGCTGGCAAGGGCAGCATTTATTGCCCATCGCTAATTGCCCTTGAGAAAGTGGTGGTGAGTCGCCTTCTTGAACCGCTGCAGTCCCTGTGGTGGAGGTGCTCCCACAGTGCTGTTAGGGAGGGAGTTTCAGGATTTTGACCCAGCGACGATGAAGGAACGGCGATAAATTTCCTAGTAGGGATGATGCGTGTGACTTGGAGGGCAACTCGGAGGTGGTGGTGTTCCCATGCCCCTGCTGCCCTGTGTCGGCAGTCCAGTTTACTTCTTTTAACCCCGGTCCTGCAGAACAACGAGTCATTCTGTTCCTCCCGCCACCCACCCCCGACCCGCCATCAGTCTTATCACTGGTTACGGGCCGTTAAACATTGCACAGGGTGTCGGCACAACTGGAGTGATGTCAGACACACAGAATGTCTACGTAATAATGCACCTTTTACTGTAGTTAATCACCATCAGAAATGGTCTTCAATTTATTAGGCCTCACTAGAGCACCTCCTACATTGTACAACTGCTGATCGAAGCGAGATGGTCCGAAATATCTCAAACAGAAATCTCGCTAACAAATTACAGACTGTGTGCCACAATCGATTCTGGAGTGGGGTCAGACCCGGATTCCTGGTTTACACTGCATTTTAGTCCAAATTTCTTTTTGTTTAAGTGGGGCCGAAAACTTTGCAACATAACAGGATAGAGTAATTTAAACCCTATATCATAAAATGCAATTGCATTCTTACTCGATGGCACATGGTCTGAGCTCCAGAAATAAGAAATCTTCAAAAAAGACCACAAATGTGGTTGGATTTAGTTCATAATTTCAGTGATAATATATCATTGATTAGGATCAGGGAACTCATATATACAGATAATTGTTATAATATTACTGTAATAATAAACCTGCAACCCGCGACCTCTACCAGCTAGAAGGACAAGGGCAGCAGGCGCATGGGAACACCACCAACTCCAAGTTCCCCTCCAAGTCACACACCATCCTGACTTGGAAGTATATCAGCCGTTCCTTCATCGTTGCTGGGTACAGATTTGGTCTCCTTATTTAAGGAGGGATATACTTGCATTGGAGGCAGTTCAGAGACGATTCACCGGGTTAATTCTAGAGATGAGGGGGTTGATTTATGAAGAAAGGTTGAGCAGGTTGGGCCTATACTCATTGGAATTGAGAAGAATTACAGGTGATCTTATTGAAACATATAAGATACTGAGGGGGCTGGACAAGGTAGATGCAGAGAGGAAGTTTCCCCTTGTGGGGAAATCTAGAACTCGGGGGCATGGTTTCAGAATAAAGGCTCGCCCTTTTAGAACTGAGATGAGGAGGAATTTCTTCTCTCAGAGGGTCGTAAATTGTGGAATTCTCTGCCCCAGAGAGCCGTGGTGGCTGGGTCAATAAATGCATTTAAAGTGGAGATAGACAGAATTTTGCAAGATAAGGGAGTGAAGGGTTATGGGGAGCAGGCAGGGAAGAGGCTTTGAGCCCAAGATCAGCCATGATCTTATTGAATGGCGGAGCAGGCTCGAGGGGCCAAGTGGCCTATTCCTGCTCCTATTTCTTATGTTCTTATGTAAAAGCCTGGAACTCCCTTCCGAACAGCATTGTGGGAGTACCTTCACCGCACGGACTGCAGCGGTTCAAGAAGGCGGCTCACCACCACCTTCTCAAGGGCAATTAGGGATGGGCAATAAATGCCGGCCTTGCCAGCGACGCCCACATCCCAGGAACGAATAAAAAAAAACTTGCCAACTAATATATGCATTGTGACCAGAGTTCTTTCTGCTTAAAATGTTTTCAGTAAAACATTTAAAAGTTTATAACTTTGGGCCTATACTCTCTGGCGTTGAGAAGAATGAGAGGTGATCTCATTGAAACATAGAAGATTCCGAGAGGGCTTGACAGGGTAGATGCTGAGAGGTTGTTTCTCCTGGCTGGAGAGTCTAGAACTAGGGGGCATAGTCTCTGGATAAGGGGTCGGCCATTTACGACTTAGATGAGGAGGAATTTCTTCACTCAGAGGGTTGTGAACCTTTGGAATTCTCTGCCCCAGAGGGCTGTGGATGCTGAATCGTTGAGTATATTCAAGACTGAGATCGATAGACTTTTGGACTCATGGGGAATCAAGGGATTTGGGGATCAGGTGGGAAGGTGGAGTTGAGGTAGAAGATCAGCCGCGATCTTATTGAACGGTGGGGCAGGCTCGAGGGGCTGTATGGCCGACTCCCGTTCCTAATTCTAATGTTCTTATGTGTCCCTACCTTTGTGATTGGTGGATTTTGTCCATGGTCACAGCATCTGCAAAATAAAGACCAAACCATCAGGAGGCAGGCTGGGTTCATTAGCCTCAGAACATAACAGTCGGTGACCTAACATTTGGGAAAGGTAAATGTCCACGGATGTGCGTTTCCATCGCTCCTACCATCTGTATGGCATCTCTGTATTTACTATGTTTCTGGTGGCAACTGAAATTGTGTGCTCATTATTAAATTATCAGTGCAATATTACAGCCTGAAGTTTGGATGAAAACAATCCCAATCCAGACAGATGAAAATCACAGCCAGCCGGCATTTCTGTAACTACAAAAGATCTTCGACACCAATTAATGTCAGGCACCGATTATTTTTCTCTTACATTTTCACCAGTATATCAATCATTGAGTCATAGAATCATAACGGCACAGAATGAGGCCATTCGGCCCATCGAGTCCGTGCCGGCTCTCTGTAGAGCAATCCAGTCAGTCCCATTCCCCCGCTCTATCCCCCGTAGCCCTGCAAGTTTATTTCCCTCAAGTGCCTATCCAGTCTCCCCTTGAAAACATGGAGTGCCTCAGCTTCCACCAAGTCCGTCGGCAGCGAATTCCAAGTCATCACCACTCGCTGTGTAAAAAAGTTTTTCCTCACATCTCCCCCTGTATCTCTTGCCCAAAACCTTAAATCTCTGTCCCTTAGTCCTTGTACCATCAACTAGTGGGAACAGCCTTTCCCCGTCTAGCCTATCCAAACCCGTCATAATCTTGTAAACCTCTATCAAATCACCCCTCAACCTCCTTTGCTCTAATAAAAACAAATCCAACTTCTTCAACCGGTCCTTGCAGCTAAGATCCCCCATCGCCGGAACCAATCTGGTAAATCTCCTCTGCACCCTCTCAAGGGCCTTCACATCCTTCCTAAAGTGAGGTGACCAGAACTGGATGCAATACTCCAGTTGTGGCCTAACCAGCGCTTTATAAAGATTCAGCATAACTTCTCTACTTTTGTACACAATACCTCTATTTATGAAGCCCAAGATCCCACATGCTTTGCTAACCACTCTCTCAATATGTCCTGCCACCTACAGGGACCTAGGCACATTAACTCCCAGGTCCCTCTGTCCCTGCACACTCTTTAAAACTGTGCCATTAAGTGTACATTGTCTCAACCTGTTCCTTCTGCCAAAATGCATCACCTCACACTTCTCTGCATTAAATTGCATCTGCCACTTGTCTGCCCATTCAGCTAGCCTTTCTATATCCTGTTGCAGTCCATGCTTTTTCTTCCTTGCTCAAGTTGCCCTGCAGTGAAAGGCCCAAATGGCCTTTCTCCATTTGTGAGCCTTGGAAACTAATTTCGCCAGATTATTCTCAAGGGCAGTGCACCACAGCATTAACTGCTTTGTTCTCAGCAGAGACTCACACTTCCCAGGAGGTAGCACTTGATAATAAATCAGGAGTATGAGCTTGTGTGTGCTCAGCTAAGGCAGCATAGACCAGAACCAAATCTGGGAGTCTCTAAGTATTGCGACTAAGTGCTACTCTTTGACACTGAATGCACCCACTGGGCCATCAGCAGAGCTCGACACAAAGGCTTTACAATTACCCTGTGTAAACGTTAGCTGCACTCTACACCATACACTTAATCTCCCGAGAGATAGCTGTGCGTAAATACTCCCAATTCCCAAAGGTAATGGGTCGGATATTCCGATCCCTACGGGTGTGTACGCGCTGTGTACCCACCCGTAGGGACATCGGAGATGCCGGTTTCAGGCATGCACTGCGCATGCGCTGTGAACCAGCATTTCCGATCTGTCAAGAAAGCTCTTGACAGATCCTCCGGCTGCCCGGGAGAAGGGCCTCTGCGGGCGGAGCGTTCCGCTTTTTGGAGACCCTCCGCCCGCTGAAAACACTTACAATTCTTGCGCCTGCTTTTACCAGGATAAGAGTTGAAAAAAGTAAAAAAAAAATTTCCATTGATTTATCATTTTAAAATACTTTAAAGAAAGGTAAGTTTATTTTTAGCCCCATAAAAAACTTCAATTATTTTTTTGAAATATTTAAAGTTTTGTTTAAAGTAGTTAATTTATTGTACTTTCAAGTCATTTTAAAAATGTGATTTAAAAAAAAATGTATTTAAAGTTTTACTATGTTTTGGGGGTGATCTCCATTCATATAATTGACAGGTCTTCCTGTCAAATGTATGAAGGGAGATTCCCTTCTCTGATTGGCTCCCCATGGCCCATGTGATCCCAAGGACGCTGTGAACTACCTATGCCCCTGGGATACCTGGGCCCTGCACACCGGCAGTTTGGAGAGGCCCAGGAGCGGAACTGTGCGCGTCCCGGGAGCCCTCAGGTAAGGGCGCAGAATTTTCCAGATCGCAGCCCACCGTCCGCGGGAGGCCTGCGATCGGAAAATACGGGCCAATGTGAATGAAATTCCTTCATCCTCTGTTATAATGTAGGGGCTAGGCAGTTATTTTCAAATGAAGTTCAACACAGATAAATATGAGGTGTTACATTTTGGTAGGAAGAATAGGGAGATCACTTATTACTTGGAGGGAGCAACTGTACAGGACGCTGGTGAGACCACACCTGGAGTACTGCGTACAGTTTTGGTCTCCTTATTGAAGGAGGGATATACTCGGTTGCTTCCAGAGCTGAGGGGGTTGTCTTATGAAGAAAGGTTGGGCCTATACTCATTAGAGTTTTAGAAGAATGAGAGGTGACCTTATTGAAACATATAAGATTCTGAGGGGGCTTGACAGGGTGGATGCAGAGAAGATGTTTCCCCTCGTGGGGGATTCTAGAACTAGGGGGCATAGTTTCAGAATTAGGGGTCGCCCATTTAAAACAGAGATGAGGAGGAATTTCTTCTCTCAGAGGGTCGCGAATCTTTGGAATTCTCTACCCCAGAGAGCTGTGGAGGCGGAGTAATTGAATATATTCAAGGCGGAGATAGACAGATATTTGAACAATAGGGAAGTCAAGGGTTATGGGGAGCGGGCAGGAAAGTGGAGTTGAGACAGAGATCAGATCAGCCATGATCTTATTGGCTCGAGGGGCCAAGTGGCCTACTCCTGCTCCTATTTCTTATGTTTTTATGAGTCTAGGTGAGGTAGAGGAACAAAGGGATCTCGGAGTACAAATACACAAATCACTAAAAGTTGTGACACAGGTTAACAAGGCCATAAAAAAAGCAAACCAAGCACTAGGGTTTATATCTAGAGGGATAGAATTGAAAAGTAGGGAAGTGAGGCTAAACCTGTATTGAACCTTGGTTAGACCACACTTAGAGTACTGCGTACAGTTCTGATCGCCATATTATCAAAAGGATATAGAGGGACGGGAGAGGGTTCAGAGAAGATTTACAAGGATGATACCAGAAATGCGAGGTGTACATATCAGGAAAGGATGAACAGGTTGGGTCTCTTTGCTCTTGAAAAAAGAAGGCTGAGGGGTGACCTTATTGAGGTCTTTAAAATTATGAAAGGTTTTGATAGAGTGGATAGAGAGAATGTTTTCACTTATGGGGAAGAGCAGAACTAGAGGCCATCACTATAAGATAGTCACCAAGAAATCCAACAGGGAAATCAGAAGAAACATCTTTACCCAGAGAGTGGTGAGAATGTGGAACTCGCTACCACAGGGAGTGGTTGAAGCAAATAGTAAAGATGCATTTAAGGGGAGGCTAGACAAGCATATGAGGGAGAAGGGAATAGAGGGTTATGCTGATAGATTTAGATGAGGAAAGACGGGAGGAGGCTCGAGTGGCGCATAAACGCCGGCATGGACTGGTTGGGCCGAATGGCCTGTTTCTGTGCCGTATATCCGATGTAATCCTCTAAGGTCATGGCCTGGAAATTGCGGTAGGAGACTTGCCGCCCACGTACGCCTCCGAACCGCAAGAAAACTCTGTACTTACCTGGTGTCTTCGGACTCTTGCGGTCCTGGGCCTGCAGGTGCACGCCTGCGTAAAGGCCCACGTTTCCCAGGGGCGCATGCAGTTCGCAAGCGTCCCTGGGATCACGTGGGCCAGGCCAAGCAATGACAAAGGGGAGTTCCTATTCTACTTATGGGGATTCCACTTACATACGGAATCCCCATAATCATAATAGACATCACCTAACAAATACAATTTCACAGCACTGAAATAAAAATAATTGATCACAGGTTCACAATTAATTAAATTACCCTTTAATTAAACATTTAAAATAAAAATTTATTTTTTTCAAAAATAAATTTGAACAGTTTGAAATGGGACAAAAGTACAGGAAACTTTCGTTTATCCGGCATCGACGGGACCGGCGTGGTGCCGGTTTATCGAAAGTACCGGATAACAGAGAGTTATATCTACCGAGGCTATTTTTAACAAAGAGACTCCAAGCAGCACGGGAGAATCTATTCAAGCTACTGCAATGTTTCGGACTTGCGACAGCGCCAGGAGGCCGAGTAGTGGCACTTTTGAAAGTACCCCTACTGACTAAATCGGCGTTCGCGGACTCGGAGTCGGGATCGGCAACATTGCCGGTTATTTGAGAGGATTTTTCGGAGCACTCGGCGTTCGCGGAGACTCGACTGCGACTCGGCAACATTGCCGGTTATTTGAGAGGAGTTTTCGGAGGATGATTTTTGCCGGTTAAGCGAGAATTCCGGATATTTGGGTGCCGGATAAACGAAAGTTTCCTGTAACTAAATTTAAATGTAAGTGAATGTTTAAATCATATAAAAACAAATATTTTAACATTTATTTTAACCCTTACGCTTGGCAGGAGTAGCCCAACTCTGTGCTAGCGCAAGTGAATTTACAGCGTTTGCGTACAATCTGTCAAGTTAATCGCATGGGGAAGCGTGGAACATGCGGGGCCATTCACAGCACTGACTACGGCGTGCGCTGTACATATGCTGTCATATGTCCCGTAAATTCCGGGCCAATGTCTCTATTAAAATAGCTTTGAAACACATTACGCCGTTCCTGCCCTTGTGGTGGCGCAGTGAAATTTCAAGTTCTATCAAATAATAAGAAACAGGAGCAGGAGTCGGCCATTCGGCCCCTCGAGCCTGCTCCGCCATTCAATAAGATCATGGCTGATCTGATCTTGGCCTCAACGCCACTTTCCCGCCCGCTCCCTATGACTCCCCTGTAGCTCAAATATCTGTCTATCTCCGCCGTGAATATATTCAATGGCTCCGCCTGCACAGCTCTCTGGGGTCGAGAATTCCAAAGATTCACGACCATCTCAGAAAATAAATTCCTCCTCATCTCCGTTTTAAATGGGTGCCCCCTCATTCTGAAACTATGACCCCTCTTTCTAGATTCCCCCATGAGGGGAAACATCCTCTCTGCATCTACCCTGCCAAACCCCCTCAGAATCTTATATGTTTCAATAAGATCACCTCTCATTCTTCTAAACTCCAATGAGTAAAGGCCCAACCTGCTCAACCTTTCCTCATAAGACAACCCCTTCATCTCAGGAATGAACCGAGTGAATTGTCTCTGAACTGCCTCCAATGCAAGTATATCCCTCCTTAAATAAGGAGACCAAAACTGCACGCAGTACTCTAGGTGTGGTCTCACCAACGCCCTGTACAGTTGTAGCAGGACTTCCCTACTTTTATACTCTATCCCTCTTGCAATAAAGACCAATAGTCCATTAGCCTTCCTAATTACTTGCTGTACCTGCAATGCTAACTTTTTGTGTTTCATGTACGAAGACCCCCAGATCCCTCTGTACCGCAGCATTTTGTAGTCTCTCTCCATTTAAATAATAATTTGCTTTTTTATTTTTCCTACCAAAGAGGATAACTTCACGTTTTCCCACATTATACTCCATCTGCCAAATTCTTGCCCACTCACTTAACCTATCTATATCCCTTTGCAGACTCTTTGGGCTCGATTTTGTCAATGGGGACGTGATGGAGGCGGGACTCCCACTTTTTGGGTTGTAGTCCCGCCTCCATCGATTTGTGGCCACCCCACGCTACTTTCCCTTGATTGACCTTGTTAAGCCCGCTCAGCGGGCTCAGCAGGCCAATTAAGGGACACCTGGATACTGGTGACGTCAGCGATTGACCTTTCATCAGTCAAGAGCTTTTGACAGATGAAATATCAGTGTTTGACAGCTTTGTGAAGCTGTCAAACACTGACAATCTGTCTTCTAACTTGAGTCCTTCTACTCAGACTCAATTAGAGAGCTCTCCAGACCAGAAAGCAGAGGCTGCAGCTTTTGACAGTTCAGCGGCCATTCTGCTTTCTGTGCCGGTGAGCTGAGGAACTCCCGAGAACTGAAGGGAGGAAGCCTGGAGGAGAAAGTAAAGGCAAGTAAAACTTATTAAAACACTTTACACACACCAAACACACTTACCTCTGCACTCATGCACCCATCGCTCACCTGTACACCGGACATCTTAACCCCTCCAAGCCCTGCAGATCGACGGTCCGCCTCGCTAACTTGCCGTGGTTTGGAGCCGTCGGGCAGCCCACACTTCAGGGCTAAAAATAGGGATTAGCCAAAAAACTGCCTGTTAACTACCTGTTAACAGGCAGTTAATTGGCACTAATCCCCTTCCTGCCTCGAGGAGGCGGCTTCCAGCACAGGTCGAGTACCCGCCTCCTGGGACATTGGCATGGAGGCGGGTTGGGGGCGGGATGGGTACGTGCCCCCCGAATCTGCAATTTTCCCACCACTCCCACCTCCAAACCCACCTCCACGGGGCTTGGAAAATCGAGCCCTTTGTGTCCTCCTCACAACTTGCTTTCCCACCTATCTTTGTATCATCAGCAAATTTGGCTACGGTACACACGGTCCCTTCATCCAAGTCATTAATATAGATTGTAAATAGTTGAGGCGCCAGCGCTGATCCCTGTGATTTTATGTACTTGGGCAGGTCTAAACCCGGTTCTGGACAGTAGCCACGTGTTTCCAATATACATACCGTTTCCGGTCTTTTTCTTCTTATTAACTACCGCATACGACGGGACTTCTGTCACAGTTGCTGCATTAAAAGACAAGAGTTTAAACTGGAGCTAAAAATGTGAAGGTCCAACGTGCACTGAAATACTAACACATAACATTAATTCTAAGGAACGTTTCAGCAGTTCCAACAATTGCAATTTCTTTACTGATTTGATGATGTGGCTGTGTCAGCTGTGGCTCAGTGGGTAGCACCCTCGCCTCTGAGTCAGAAGGTTGTGGGTTCATAGACCCACTCCAGGGACTTGTGCACATAAAGCTAGGCTGACACTCCAGTGCAGTGCTGAGGGAGTGCTGCACTGTCGGAGGTGCCATCTTTCGGATGAGACATTGAACCGAGGCCCCGTCTGCTCTCTCAGTTGGACATAAAATATCCCATGGCACTATTTCGAAGAACAGCAGGGGAGTTATCCCCGGTGTCCTGGCCATTTATTTCTCCCTCAGCCAACAGAACAAAAAAACAGATTATCTGGTCATTATCACATTGCTGTTTGTGGGAGCTTGCTGTGTGCAATTTGGCAGCCGCGTTTCCTACATTACAACATTGACTCCACTACACAAGCACTTCATTGGTCGTAAAGCGCTTTGAGACGTCCGGTGGTCGTGAAAGGCGCTATGTAAATGCAAGTCTTTCTTCTGTTGCAATAGATATGATTCGCCCATAAAAAAGGGAGAAAATTAATTACTGGGCAACTGCTCAGCCTCTTACATTCCGCCCAAGTGCCCATTATTAGATGGCAGCCTTGGCGGTGAGTGTCAACAAGGTGTTCAATTGTCGGAGGCGGGGGAGTGGAGACAGTCACTGCCCAGCCCGATCCTGTCGTATTTGATACTCATTCCAGCAGAGATCACTGAAGAACGGTTCAGTAACAAGGTACAGACTGTCCGGTCAAACGTCAGCTGTGGCTCAGTGGGTAGCACACTCGCCTCCGAGTCAGAAAGAAGGTTGTGGGTTCACGTCCCACTCCAGAGACTTGAGCGCAATAATCTATTGATCCCTCAACCAACATCACGACACAAACAGATAATCTGGTCATTCTCACATTGCTGCTTGTGGGCAAATTGGCTGCCGCGTTTCCAGCATTACAAGAACGACAACACTTCAAAAGTACTTCATTGGCTGCAAAGTGCTTTAGGACATCCTGAGGTTGTGAAAGGCGCTATATAAATGTAACTCTTTCCTTCTTTCTTTCTTTCTCCTATCACATTAGATCAGCACAGAATCTGAGACGCGCAGATTCTCGACAGCCAGCTTTTTACTGAACAACTGTTAAACCATGGGTTGGCGAGAAGCCTTGGGACATGGAAGCATAAGCTGTGAAGAAACATAAAAACATAGAAAAATAGGAGCAGGAGTAGGCCGTTCAATATGATCGTGGCTGATCCTCTATCTCAATATCCTATTCCCGCTCTCTCCCCATACCCCTTGATGCCTTTTGTGTCTAGAAATCTATCCATCTCCTTCTTAAATATATTCAGTGACTTGGCCTCCACAGCCTTCTGTGGTAGAGAATTCCACAGGTTCACCACCCTCTGAGTGAAGAAATTTCTCCTCATCTCAGTCCGAAATGTCCTACCCCGTATCCTGAGACTGTGAACCCTCGTTCCAGACCCCCCAGCCAGGGGAAACATCCTCCCTGCATCCAGTCTGTCTAGCCCTGTCAGAATTTTATACATTTCAATGAGATCCGCTCTCAGTCTTCTAAACTCTAGTGAATACAGGCCTAGTCCTGAAGTGCGTCACAGCTAACAAATTACTTGCTTACACAGTGCTTTGCGGGCTCACGTCGCAGAAAAGCAAATGATCGATGACCAGCTTATCTACTATTCGTGTTCGTGGTTGACGGATAAATATTTCTTTTTAATTCATTCGCGGGATGTGGGCATCGCTGGCAAGCCCAGAATTTATTGCCCATCCCAAACTACCCATGAGAAGGTGGTGGTGAGCCGCCATTTGGGAGGGCATTTAAGAGTCAACCACATTGTTGTGGGTCTGGAGTCACATGTAGGACAGACCAGGTAAGGACGGCAGATTTCCTTCTCTAAAGGACATTGGTGAACCAGATGGGTTTTTACAACAATCCGATGGTTTCATGGTCTCCGTTCCTGATGCTAGTTTTTTTAAATTCCAGATTTATTTAATTATCTTAATTTAAATTCCCCAGCTGCCGTGGTGGGATTTGAACTCACGTCTCCGGATCAGTAGTCCAGGCCTCTGGATTACTATGTCCAGTAACACAACCACTATGCTACCGTACCCTGTATTGACCTGAGCACCACCAGAATTTCCCTGCACTTCTACCAATAGGGCCGTGGGGCATTTACCATCCACCCGAGACGACAGACAGTTTAACAGCACCTCAGAGAGTGCAGCACTCCCTCAGTACTGCACTGAAGAATATGGGCTGAAGTCAGAGGTCAGAGGCTGGTGATTCTGCGGTGAGTGTCTCACCTCCTGACTCCCCAAAGCCTTTCCTCCATCTACACGGCACAAGTCAGGAGTGTGATGGAATACACTCCACTTGCCTGGATGAGTGCAGCTCCAACAACACTCAAGAAGCTCGACACCATCCAAGACAAAGCAGCCCGCTTGATTGGCACCCCATCCACCACCTTAAACATTCACTCCCTCCACCACCGGCGCACCGTGGCTGCAGTGTGTACCATCTACAAGATGCACTGCAGCAACTCGCCAAGGCTTCTTCGGCAGCACCTCACCAAATGTTACTATTCCCAAGTGTATAATCCGGTACTCCAGAGACCTGAGTGCAAAAATCTAGGCTGACACTCCAGGGTAGTACTGAGGGAGTGCTGCACTGTCGGAGGTGCCGTCTTTCAGATGATACGTTAAACCGAGGCCTGGTCTGCTCTCTCAGATGGACATAAAAGATCCCATGGCAACTGTAGAGTTGTCAGCTGTGGCTCAGTTGGTAGCACCCTCGCCTCTGAGTCAGAAGGTTGTGGGTTCATAGTCCCACTCCTGGGACTTAAGCACATAAAGCTAGGCTGACACTCCAGTGCAGTACTGAGCGAGTGCTGCACTGTTGGCAGTGCCATTTTTCGTATGAGGCGTTAAATCAAGGCCCCGTCAGCTCTCTCAGGTAGACGTAAAAGATCCCATGGCACTATTTCAAAGAAGAGCAGGGGAGTTATCCCCGGTGCCCTGGCCAATATTTATCCCTCAATCAACATCACTAAAACAGATTATCTGGTCATTATCACATAGCTGTTTGTGGGAGCTTGCTGTGCGCAAAATTGGCTGCCGCGTTTCCTACATTACAACTGTAACTGCACTGCAAAAGTACTTCATTGGCTGTAAAGTGCTTTGGGACATCCTGAGGTTGTGAAAGGCGCGATATAAATTCAAGTCTTCTTTTTATTGATTTAATCCCATTCATTAATTGGTGCCGAAAATACACCTTCAACAACTATCAGGGCACCAGCAACGTACAGTGCAAGCAAATAGAATTACGGTCTCATGTTTATATAATGCTCGAGAGGAGAAGAGAATGGATATTCAATCTTCTACATGTGCAAACATTATTTAAATGAACCTTCAAGTACATGGGTTATTCACTGCAGTTGCCCGATTATTATTCGTTTCTACTTACCGCTGGCTTTTATCGTCCAGCTGAACTCACTCGATTGCCCTGTGGTGCTGAATAAAAGTGAAAAAGTCAAAAGGATTCATAGGTGTAAAGACTGCATTGTCATTCTGTTATTGGATGGGCATAATGCTATTTTATCTTTGTCTCTACACCTGACTAGGGACTTAGTGGGTGACAGAGAAAATTAGATGAGTAGCCGTATTTTTGCAACCCCCATGGGTGCATACGCGCCCGTTGGGGCCGCGCAAGTGTCGGTTTCAGGCGAAGCGCATGCGCTGAAACCCAGCGCTTGCGATCTGTCAAGAATTCTCTTGACAGATCATCCGCATGCCCAAGAAAAGTGCCTCTGCGGGAGAGTTGCGCTTTTTTCCCGCTGAATGCCCGTCAAATTCTTAGGCGTAAGGCCTGCTTTTGCCAGTTTAAGGGGGAAAAATTCAGTATCGCCCCGTTTGGGGCGCACTTATCGGCCGGGCGCAAAGATTAGCGCCTGGTGCTAATTATCGCCTCTGACTGCAAAGTTGACTTTTATCGCCCCTGGAGGTGATTGGAGCGCTAAATCAGGTGCTACACATCTGTCTTAAGGCGCAAAGGCCGAGGAGCGAGGCGCTAACTCAGAGCGCTGGCGAAGCTCATGTGATGTCAGTCAGCAATGGAACACAGACACAATGGCGCCAGTGTTTAGCGCCGCCGCAAAATGTCTAGTTAATTTCGCAAGCGGCGCAAACATTGCCGCGCCCGGGCGCCAATTGCTTTGCGCCCCATTAGCGCCCTCTTAAGGCGTTAACGGGAGGCGCAACCAACTGAATTTTTCCCCCTAAGAGTTTTAAAAAATAGAAAAATGAAACTTGATAACTCATTTATAAATTAAAAATACTTTTCAAAAAGGTAAGTTTATTTTTAGCCTCGTAAAAACATTTAATTTTTTTCCCCCCAAAAAGTAAAATTTTTCTTTAAAATATTTAATTAAATGGCATTTTAATTAATTTTAAATATTTAATAACAAATATTTCATGGGGTGGTGTATTTTTTTTAGGTGATCCCCATTCATACTTTGAAATAACAACAGAAAATGCTGGAAACACTCAGCAGGCCAGGCAGCATCTGTGGAGAGAGAAACAGAGTTAACGTTTCAGGTCTGGGACCCTTCATCAGAACTGGAAAAAGCTGGAGATGTAACAGATATTAAGCAGGTGCAGAGACAGGGAAGGGGAGCAGGTGGGAAATGAGGAAGGAATTGAAGGAATAGTCTGTGCTAGGGTAGGAGGCAGGAAAGATAAAATGTTGCAAATGGGGATGGCAAAATCATACAGCCTGAACAATGGGGGCAGGGGTTATAGTCTGAAATTGTTGAACTCAATGTTGAGTTCAGATTATAACCCCTGCCCCCATTGTTCATGCTGTACGATTTTGCCATCCCCATTTGCAACATTTTATCTTTCCTGCCTCTTACCTTAACACAGAATATTCCTTCAATTCCTTCCTCCCCTCCCACCCAACCCCCCAGCCCCCTGTCTCTGTACCTGCTTAAAATCTGTTACATCTCCAGCTTTTTCCAGTTCTGATGAATGGTCCCAGACCTGAAATGTTGGGCCAGAAATTCGGGTCTCCACGGGTGAGTACGCGCTGGGTACTCACCCGTAGACCCAACGAAAGTGCTGGTTTTGCGCATGCACTGCGCATGCGCTGGAAACCGGAACTTCCGTTCCCCTGAAGGAAGGGGTTCAGAGGTCGAACGCGTGCGCCGGAGAGGCAGCGCACATGCAGCGAACTTCGTTTTTTTTTTCAGGTTTCTCCGTGAGGGTAAGTACGGAGAAGCTGTGCGGGAAAAAAGGAGGCGCCAGGCCTGCTTTTAACAAGGTAAGTGGTGAATTAAGTACAATTTAAACATTTTTTCAACAGGTTTATCTTTCTTACATATTTTAAAGAAAGGTAAGTTTATTTTTAGCACCGTTAAAAAGTGTAATTAATTTTTTCAAAAATTTAAATTTTTGTTTAAAGTAGTTAATTTATGTAATTTATAGTTATTTTAAAAATGTGATTAAAAAAAAAATTATTTGAAGTTTTAGTGAGGTTTTGGGGCCGATCTCTATTCAGATTTGACAGGTCTTCCTGTCAAATCTATGAATGAAGATTCCCTGCTCTGATTGGCTCTCCATGGCCCACGTGATCCCAGGGGACGCTTCGAACTAACTCCTCCCCTGGGATACGCGAGCACTGCGCGCCGGCAGCTGCAGGAGGCCCAGGAGCTGAATTCCACGCGGGCCCGAAGCACAAAGGCAGGCGCGGTATGTAAGTACGCGCGCGATCCTTGCACCCGCGGGAAGCCGGAGAGCTGAACTTCTGGCCCGTTAACTCTGTTTCTCTCTCCACAGATGTTGCCTGGCCTGCTGAGTGTTTCCAGCATTTTCTGTTGTTATTTCAGATTTCCAGCATTCGCAGTATTTTGCTATCATACTTTTGAACGTTCTGTACGTACAGAACTGTCAAAAGGTTGAATGGGGATTCCCTTCTTCAATTGGTTGGGCCGGCACACGTGATCCCAGGAGCGCCTACGAACCGCTTGCGCCCCTGGGATACGTAGGGCTCTGCCCGCGCGGACCCGGAGAGGCCCAGGATCGCAAGCCGCCATTCCACCCGGGCCACCAGGTACTTTGGTACACATTTTGCAGGTCAGAAGCCTCCGATCGCAAATGTTGGCCCAATAATTGGTGACTGAGTCGCGAGAATCACTCCCTAAAATAGACAGACAGAGGTAACTGCAGGTACATCTAAATGGAAGATGGTCTCGAAAGTGAAACAAGATGAAGTGCTAGATCTGTCTGTATGCATCCAGCCACATCCTAATTATGCAGATATTTCCCATACCAAATTCTTAATGCAATTTTCATGGATTGATAAACTGACAGAATGCAATAAACAGTCTAACTTAAATGTGATCATTGAAATCAACAACAAGTTGTATTTAAACAGCACCTTTAATGTAGTAAAACGTCCCAAGGTGCTTCACAGGAGCATTATAAAAAAAATTTGACACCGAGCCACATAAGGAGAAATTAGGGCAGATGATCAAAAACTTGGTCAAAGAGGTAGGTTTCAAGGAGCGTCTTAAAGGAGGGAAGAGAGGTAGCGAGGCGGAGAGGTTTAGGGAGGGAATTCCAGAGCTTAGGGCCTAGGCGGCTGAAGGCACGGCCGCCAATGGTGGAGTGATTAAAATCGGGGATGTGCAAGAGGCCAGATTTAGAGGAGCGCAGAGATCTTGGAGGGTTGTGGCGCTGGAGGAGATTACAGAGATTGGGAGGGGCGAGGCCATGGAGGGATTTGAAAACAAGGATGAGAATTTTAAAATCGGGGCATTACTTAACCAGGAACCAGTGTAGGTCAGCGAGCACGGGTGAACAGGACTTGGTCCGAGTTAGGACACGGGCAGCCGAGTTTTGGACGATCTCAAGTTTACGTAGGGTAGAATGTGGGGGGCCAGCCAGGACTGCTTTGGAATAGTCCAGTCTAGAGGGTTTCAGCAGCAGGTGAGCTGAGGCAGGGGCGTGGTCGGGCGATGTGCCAGAGGTGGAAATAGGCGGTCTTAGTGATTGGAGTTCATCGCGGGGTCAAATATGACACCAAGGGGACGATTTTGCCAGCCCTGGGGAGGCGGGTTTGGAGGCGGGACTGCCGGGACAATGGCAGAAACTGGGAGCGGGCACCCATCCCGCCCCCACCGCGCCATCTTCCCAGGAGGCGGGTACCCAACCCGCAGTTAAGAGGATTATCCCCATTTTTCCAACAGAAGTGCGGGCTTCCCGACGTCGGGAAACCCCGCCAGGGTCAGCGAGGCGAGCAGTGGGTCTGCGGGGGTCGAAAAGTGCGCTGTGGAGGTGAGTGATGGGTGCAAGTGTGGAGAGGTGAGTATGTGAGGCGAGTGAAAAGTATTAGAAAAAGTTTACTTACCTTTGTTTCTTCCTGCAGGCTTCAATCGTTGGGGATCCGGAGGATTGTCATCTCCACGGCAGAGATGACAGAATGGCTGCTGCATTCTCCGATGCAACAGCCATCTGCTTTCTGCTCAGGAAATAGGTTTGGTAGAGCCTTGAGTACAAGGACTCACCAAAGAACAGAGAATGTCAGTAATAACAACAGAAAACGCTGGAAAAACTCAGCAGGCCAGGCAGCATCCGTGGAGAGAGAAAGAGAGTTAACGTTTCAGGGCGATGACCTTTCATCAGAACTCATGAGACAGAGAGAATGTCAGTGTTTGACAGCTTCTGTCAAACGATGACAATTCATCTGTCAAAAATTTTTGACAGAGGAAACGTCATATGCTGACGTTCTCTGTCACCGGCTTTCCCTTAATTGGTCTGCTAAGCTCGCTGGGCGGGCTTAACAAGTTCAATCAAGGGAAAATAGCGTGGATTTGACTGGACGTCGATGGAGGCGGGACTAAAACCCGACAAGCAGAAGTCCCGCCTCCATCACGTCCCCATTGGCAAAATCACCCCCCAAGGTTGCAAACTGTCTGGTTCAGCCTCAGGCAGCTGCTAGGGAGAAGGGTGGAGTCAGTGGCTAGGGAATGGTGCTCGTGGCACTTCTTCGCTTGTTTAGGTAGGCTAACTATGATTGTTCCGAAGGTTAAGATCTGCACCTGGTTATGGGATTAACATATATCCCAATGGACTCCTCCGACCCCTTGTTGCAGCATGCTATCCAGCAATCACAAAGCTCTCTGTGACAAAAGAAAAAGAACTAATTATTAAGTACATTGACATTACTCGCGCTCCTCCTGTCCTGCCCAAACAGCCTCATTCAATTTAGCACATTGAAAACAATGATTTCAGTGATATATTTATGAGAAACTGAAACATTAAAATGTACAGTTCAGCCAGAGAATATTCACAGGTCGATGTGTACAGAAATTTTACCCAATTCCTTGGAGCTCATTCTCGCATTACAGAAAACAGGAGAGAGCTGAGAAAAGAGAGAAAACGAGAGAGAAACGAGAAAATGGAGGGAAAAAAAAGAGAGAAAGAGAAAAAGAGAGCCGGTGAGAGCTGCAGAGAGGCAGACAGAGAAAGAGACAAAGGGAGAGATAAAGAGAGAGAGAAAGAAAGAGAGAGAAAGAAACAGAAAGAGAAAGGGACAGAGAGAGAGAGAAAAAGAGAAAGAGAGAGACAAAGAAAGATAGGAAAACAATAGGCCGTTTTTTGCGACCCCTATGGGTACGTACGAGATGTATACGCGCCCGTAGGGACCGCGCAAGTTCCGGGTTTAGGCATGCAAAGCGCATGCGCTAAAACCCGGAACTTGCGATCTGTCAAGAATGCTGTTGACAGATCCTCCGCATCGCCAGGAGATGGGCCTCCGCGGGTGGAGAGTTGCGCTATTTGCCCAACTTCCGCCCACTGAATGCCTGTGAAATTCTTACGCCTGGTTAAAGCAGGCGTAAGGCCTGCTTTCACCAGCATAAGTGTTTCGAAAAATAGAAAAATAAAATGTTAGCATTCATTTATACATTAAAAACCCTGTCCAATAAGGTAAGTTGATTTTGTAGCCCGAAAAAGTTAGCGCCCCGAGAGGGAGGAGGGGCGCTACTGGAAGCGCCCCGCGTCCCTTTTGGGGCGCTGCGAGCCAATATCGCAGCACATCGTGCTGCGGTACTGCAGGCCTTCCTCCCCTTATTAAAGGGGATGGGCCTGGCGCAGCGTGTCCCAACTGGGCCACCAGGGATCGGGAGTGCCGGCAAACGAGCCCGGCACTCAAGAGGAGTGCCGGGCTCACAGAGAGCAGCCGGCACCCTGCGGGGGGGCTTCACGGGGGCCGGGGATGGCAACGGGGGCAGGAGCTGGCAGGCGGCCAGCATCAAGAATGGCCGCCCGCCACGTCCCCTTTAAATAGCGCCGCCCCGGCTGCAGGTCGGCCCCCCTGACCCCGGCGGACATAGCGTCTGGCGGTAAGTCGGGGGCGCCATCCACTATTACAGCCGGGGTGCAGCGCACGGCGATGACGTCATCGCCGGCGGCGTGGCGCTAACGGTTAGCGCCGCTGCTAACCTCCCGCTGAATTTCGCGGGAGGCCTGAGCGGCACCGCGCCCAGGCGCTAACGGGAGGCACAAATCAACCGAATTTAGCCCCCTTCATTTAAAATAATTAATTAAATGGCATTTTAATTAATTTTAAATATGTAATGTTTTTATTTCAGTTATTTCATGTGTCTGTGTATTTTTTAAGTGATCCCCATTCATACTTATGGGAATTCCGTACGTACGCAACTCTCAAAAGTATGAATGGGGATTCCCTTCTTTCAGTGGTTGGGCCGGCCCACGTGATCCCAGGGGCGCTTGCGAACCGCCTGCGCCCTGGAATACGTGGGCCTCTGCCCGCGCGTACCCTGAGCGGCCCAGGATCGCGAGCCTCCGTACCTACCGGGCCACCGGGTAAATGCGTAGATTTTTTACAGCTCGGAGGCATCTGCCCGCGGGAAGCCTCCGATCCCAAATTTTGGGCCACTATGATTGCAGCACAATAAAGGAGAGTAAACAGCGAAGGAAATACCATATTGGTGATGAAGTTTAAATCAACAGAGAACAGAAATAAAAAGAGAAAATGCTGGAAATGCTCAGCAGGTCAGGCAGCATCCGTGGAGAGAGAAACAGAGTTAACGTTTCAGGTCGATGACCCTTCGTCAGAACGCAGTGTTTTGCTTTTGTTCTAAGGAGAGAAGAGAAACAGTGGCAGGGAACTAGTGCAACTAAGAATGGAGATTAGAAAGATAGAGTTCAAATCTATCAATAAAAAAAGCAATAAAAACAGGATGAGTGCAGATTACGAAAAGGGTACGGTTGAAACAGAATGTTGCACAGTTGCAAGGAGAAAAAAAAGCAAATTCTCTGCAGGCCATAAAAATTCATTCGTGACACCCAGCTCCCCCGACTGCTCAGGTGCTCGTCCACTAACCCCACTGCCCATCTCCAACCTCTCTGATATCCCTTCACCAATCCAGTAAAAAAGAGTGAGGAAGAACGATTAGGACCACTGCTTTTCTTGATATATGTTAATGAATCGGACTTGGGTGTACAGGGCACAATTTCAAAATTTGCAGATGACACAAAACTTGGAAGTATAGTGAAAAGTGAGGAGGATAGGGATAGACTTCAAGAGGACATAGATGGTGGAATGGGCGGACACGTGGCAGATGAAGTTTAACGCAGAAAAGTGCGAATGATACGTTTTGGTAGGAAGAATGAGGAAAGGCAATATAAACTAAAGGGTACAATTCTAAAAGGGGTACATGAACAGAGAGACCTGGGGGTATATGTGCACAAATCATTGAAGGTGTCAAACAAGTTGAAAGAGCGGTTGAAAAAGCATACGGGATCCTGGGCTTCATAAATAGAGGCCTAGAGTACAAAAGTGTGGAAGTTATGATGAACCTTTATAAAACACTGGTTCGGCCTCAACTGGAGTATTGTGTCCAATTCTGGGCACCGCACTTTAGGAAGGATATGAAGGCCTTAGAGAGGGTGCAGAAAAGATTTAAGAGAATGGTTCCAGGGACGAGGGACTTCAGTTACGTGGATAGACTGGAGAAGCTGGGGTTGTTCTCCTTAGAGCAGAGAAGGTTGAGAGGAGATTTGATAGAGGTGTTCAAAATCATGAGGGGTCTAGACAGAGTAGATAGAGAGAAACTGTTCCCATTGGCGGAAAGGTTGAGAACCAGAGGACACAGATTTAAGGTGATTGGCAGAAGAACCAAAGGCGACATGAGGAAAAACTTTTCCACGCATAGAGTGGTTAGGATCTGGAATGCGCTGCCTGAGAGGGTGGTGGAGGCAGATTCAATCGTGGCTTTCAAAAGGGAATTGGATAAGTACCTGAAGGAAAAAAAATTGCAGGGCTACGGGGAAAGGGCGGGGGGAGTGGGACTAGCTGAAGTGCTCTTGCAGAGAGTCGGCACGGGCTCGACGGGCCGAATGGCCTCCTTCTGTGCTGTAACCATTCTATGATTCTGTGATGTGAGGATGAAGATATACAAAGTGCAGAAAGGTTTGGTGCAGTAATTGCATTCAGACATCACTAAATGCCCAGTCCTGCTGTTCATGTACAGAAAACTGCAATGCTCAGCCAGGGGAGGGGGGCCCTCACCTGATTCCATTGTGTCCATGTGACTGCTCGTCCTTTCGTAATCCACGGTCACAGCATGACATCCATACCCCGTGATAATTGCTGTATGCAAAAAAGCATATAGTAGTGAACCAATGTTGATTAATGTTTGGGATTGTCTTGCGCAAATTATTATTGGGGAACTTGCCAGCGAAACAAAGCTGCGCCACAGTTAAACCGGCCCCTCTTGCCAATGTTCTTGTGAAACTGTATCAAACACTAGCTAGGCCGCAGCTAGAGTACTGCATACAGTTCTGGTCACTACATTACAGGAAGGATGTGATTGCACTAGAGGGGGTGCAGAGGAGATTTAAGGGGATGTTGCCCGGGCTGGAGAATTTTAGCTATGAGGAAAGATTGGATAGGCTGGGGTTGCTTTCTTTGGAACAGAGGAGGAGGCTGAGGGGAGACTTAATTGAGATGTATAAAATTATGAGAGGCCTAGATAGAGTGGATAGGAAGGACCTATTTCCCTTAGCAGAGAGGTCAATAACCAGGGGGCTTAGATTTAAATTAATTGGTAGAAGGATTAGAGGGGAGTTGAGGAGAACATATTTCACCCAGAGGGTGGTGGGGGTTTGGAACTGACTACCTGAAAGGGTTGTAGAGGCAGAGACCCTCATCACATTTAAAAAGTACCTGGATATGCACTTGAAGTGCTGTAACCTACAAGGCTATGGACCAACAGCTGGAAAATGGGATTAGGCTGGATAGCTCTTTTTCGGCCTGCACAATGGGCCAAATGGCCTCCTTCTGTGCTGTAAATTTCTATGATTCTATTCTCCCTTTTATAAATCCTCCCACCCTATCCTTGACGTGGCGCCGTTTGCTGGGGGTATGATTTCACAGGGGCCAGCTGCTATCTGCTTTTGGCAGGTCATTCGGCCGTGGAGAGCACCACAACCGAGCCAGATCTCGCCCTCGCCCAACATCGGCCGTGCTTTGGAGCAGCAGTTGCTGAACAGCAATGTGAATGGGAAACAATTACTGTTTTTCCCTTACTTGTCCAAGCGCACGGACGGTAATTTTAATACCCGCTTCCGTCGGTGTTCCTTAGCAGCAGAATAATACATTGCAGGGTACAAAACTCATCTTTGTGCAACAGTGCGTCATCTGACTTACCGCACTCATGGGAGGTTGGTTGGACATTTTAAATGTCTAAAAAGGGGGCAAGGAAATTGCCAAACAGAACCAAAAACTGCATGTAATCAAGTTAAATGCTGAGAAATGGGGAGAGATTGGGTCGACTAGGCCTGTATTCACTAGAGTTTAGAAGAATGAGAGGGGATCTCATTGAAACATATAAAATTCTGACAGGGCTAGACAGACTGGATGCAGGGAGGATGTTTCCCCTGGCTGGGGGGGCCTAGACCGAGGGGTCACAGTCTCAGGATACGGGTAGGACATTTAGGACTGAGATGAGGAGAAATTTCTTCACTCAGAGGGTGGTGAAACTGTGGAATTCTCTACCACAGAAGGCTGTGGAGGCCAAGTCACTGAATATGTTTAAGAAGGAGATAGATAGATTTCCAGACACAAAAGGCATCAAGGGATATGGGGAGAAAGCGGGAATATGGTATTGAGATAGAGGATCAGCCATGATCATATTGAATGGTGAAGCAGGCTCGAAGGGCCGACTGGCCTACTCCTGCTTCTATTTTTCTAAATTAAGAGTACGGAGATTATATTCCTGAAATAAGTAACATTTGTTGAAAGACATCATAAAATACCCTAAAATAAAGATAGGTGAACTGTGATTCATATCGGATCAATGTGGCAATAAGTCAAATAGTAAAAGTAATTAAAAAAAATCTAAGACCAGGAAAGGTTAGAAATAGCCCAGCATCACGACTGAATATGATCAGAGGTTGATAGCTAATGGTTCAAATTTTAATAATGAGCAACTTAAATCATATGGAAATCCTCTGTTATTTTAAAGCAAGTATTATTCTAGATAAAATGAATAGTCTTTGCTCGGAAAAATTTCGTAGGAAACTCATTTCGATAATATCACAGAGTGGGATTTAAACCTTCAACGTAAGCCCGCTAACATTACTCTCCAGCACCCGGTATCCACTCACCTGGCGTCAACATTCCCCTTTAATCCATTTCGGCAGCATGACATCCAGGTACAGCAGCCATGCCTTCAGAGCAAACACAGGTTTCAGTGAAGAACTAAGAGGTGCAGCTTCTTTTGAAGCAGTCACAGGTGTTAAACGTGCAACTTGAACAAAGTCAGCCATTCGAAATGAGGGTTCTACAGTCCATATATAGAATGGCTTTACTTGATTAAATCCCTAAGATAAGTGGGATTTCTTTTTTTATACCTTCATGGGATTTGGCCGTCGCTGGCAAGGCCAGCATTTATTGCCCATCCCTAATTGCCCTTGGAGAATGTAGTGGTGAGCCGCCTTCTTGAACCGCTGCAGTCTGTGATACTTCTTTATAGCGGTTTGGTACAACTGCAGTGACATAAGAAATAGGAGCAGGAGTCGGCCATACGGTCCCTCAAGCCTGCTCCGCCATTCAATAAGATCATGGCTGATCATCGACCTCAACTCCACTTTCCCGCCCGATCGCCATATCCCTTGATTCCCCTAGAGTCCAAAAATCGTTCCATCTCAGCCTTGAATGTACTCAAAGGGGGCGATTTTCCCAGGCCTGGGGAGGCGGGACTGCTGGGAAAATGGCAGAATCTGGGAGCGGGTCCCCATCCCGCCCCCAACCCGTCTCCGTGCCATTTTCCCAGGAGGCGGGTACCCGACCTGCGCCGGGTCCCGTCTCCTCGAGGCGGGAAGGAGATTAGTGCCAATTAGCTGCCTGTTAACAGGTAGTTAACAGGCAGTTTTTTGGCTAATCCCTATTTTGAGACCCAAAGGGCTGGATTTTCTGAATGGGAAGCTTTTGGAGGCGGGACTGCTGCTTGCCGGGTTTCAATCCTGCCTCCATCAGCTTCTGGCCAACCAGCGGGAATTTCCCGATTGACCTTGTTAAGCCCGCCCGGCGGGCTCAGCAGGCCAATTAGGGGGAAGTCAATGACAGAGCGCGTCAATGTATGACGTGTCATCTGTCTAGAACTTTTGAAAGAAGAATGTCATCGTTTGACAGCTCTGTGAAGCTGTCAAACACTGACATTCTGTGTAGTTTGATGAGTCCTCTTGTTCAGGACTCATCAAACCTTTCTACTTCGCAAAAATCAGATGACTGTGATCTCTACAATGGAGATGTCGGGACTCTGGCTCCACAGCGGCTAAAGGCTGTAGGTAGAAACAAAGGTAAGTTAACATTTTCTAACACTTTACACTCACCTCACATACTTTCCACTCCACACTTGCACCCATCACTCACCTCTACATCGCACTTTCAGACCCCTCCGACCTCTACTCGGCTCCTACACCCTGGCGGGGTTCCCCCAGGTCGGGAAGCCCGCACTTTGGAAAGAAAAATGGGGATAATCCTATTTCCTGCCTGTTCACTACCTGTTAACAGGCAGTTAATAGGCTTTAATCCCTTCCCGCCTCGAAGGAGACGGGACCCAGGGCAGGACTGCTTCCCGCCTCCTGGCAAGAGGGCATGGAGGCGGGTTGGGGGCGGGTTTGCCACCCGCCCCCAAATTCTGCAACTTTCCCCGACAGTCCCGCCTCCATACCCGCCTCCTCAGGGCTGAAAAAATCCAGCTCAAACGGCGCGATCTTACCTTTCGGTGCGAGTTGGGAGTGGGTCAGCTGACTTGCGGGTTCCGATCCCGCGCCCAAAGACGTCCGGCGCACAGAGGCTATTTTGTGTCAATTGGCCTTGTTAAGCCCACTCTGCGGGCTTTCCGGCCAATTAAGAGAAAGCCGGTGTCAGATGATGTCAGTTGATGACGCGTCATCTGCTGGTTTTCTTAAAGGGGACATGCTCATTTTTTTTGACAGATGATTTTTCAGTGTTTGACAGCATTGAGGTGCTGCAAACATTGCCAATCGCTGTAAAAAGGTGAGCCCTTGCACCCAGACTCTCTCCTTAGGTTTAAACAGATGGCAGCTGCAGGTGAGGTTACAGAAGCGATCTGCCACTGGTGAGAGAGGTTCTCCCAATGAGGTGGGACTACACAAACACTTCAAACCTTATTACCTACAGAAAAGTCTAAATACATAAAAAATGATTTTCCCAACATTTTCTTTCCTCTGAAACTCACTAGTATATCATTGGATCCTTCTCACCACTTCTGCAGCTGTCATCAATGAAGAAACATTACAGTAGACCCACAGCACGCCACACTTACCCTGGCGTGGTGGTCAGACGTCGGGAGGCCCGCAGTCGACCTGGCAAAATTGAAAAAAACCTCTTAACTGCCTGTTAACTACCTGTTAACAGGAAGTTAAGTGCCTATAATCCTCTACCCGCCGCTAGGTGTCGGGTCCCTGCGCAAATCGGGGACCCGACACTTGGGAAGATTGTATGGAGGCGGGTTGACAGCAGATTCGAGTCCTGCTGTCAATCTTTGCAATTTTGCCAGCAGTCCCGCCTCCAAACCTGCCCCTTGAGCGCTGGCAAAATTCCCCCCAAAGTATTTGTTTAATTTCTCTGCCATTTCCTTATTGCCCATTATAATTTCTCCTGTCTCAGCCTGTAAGGGACCCACATTTACTTTCGCTAATCTTTTATTTTTTACATACCTATAGAAGCTTTTACAGTCTGTTTTTATGTCTCTCGCTAGTTTACTCTCATATTCTATTTTCCCTTTCTTTATCAATTTCTTGGTCCTCCTTTGCTGAATTCTAAAATCCTCCCAATCCACAGGCTTACTAGTGCTTTTGGCAACATTATATGCCTCTTCCTTTGATCTAATACTATCTTTAACTTCTCTTGTTAGCCACGGTTGGTCCACTTTTCCTGTGGGGTTTTTGTGCCTTAAAAGAATGTATATTTGTTGTAAATTATGTATTAATGCTTTAACTGCTAGCCATTGCTACTCTACCGTCATACCTTTTAATGTAGTTTCCCAATCTACTTTAGCCAATTCGCCCCTCATACCTACGTAGTTTGCTTTGTTTAGATTTAAGACGCTAGTTTCGGATTTAACTAAATCATTTTCAAATTCAACATAAAATTCTATCATATTATGGTCACTCTTCCCTAAAGGCCCCTTTACTACAAGGTTATTAATTAACCTTTTCTCGTTGCACAATACTTGATCTAAAATAGCCTGTTCCCTAGTTGGTTCCTCAACTTACTGATCTAGAAAACTATCTTGTATACATTCCATGAATTTATCCTCCACACTATTAATGCAAATTTGGTTTGCCCAGTCTATATGCAGATTAAAGTCCCCCATGATTACTGTATTACCCTTGTTACATGCGCCTATAATTTCCTGATTTATACTCTGCCCTACATTGTTTGGGGGCCTATAAACACCTCCCACCAAATGTTTTCTGCCCCTTGCTGTTTCTTAGCTCCACCCAAACTGATTCTACTTCTCGAGTGTCGGAGCTAAGTTGTTGTTTTCGTCATTGACCAGTCTCTCCAACGCAAGAGCAGAATTTAAAAGTTGTACGGAAATGAGCAAAGAGACCTACACCCCAAAATAAAATGTAAACCTTTACTTCACGTACCCTGGTTCATTCGGTGACCTCCCGCTACAGCAGGACTGCAAGATGCCACTGTGGTCCCTGGAAAGTAAACCACATCTGGTCATTTTGGAATAAAGGAGGCTTATGATAAATGTTATGTTCGTAAAACAGTAGAGAATCAAGCAGAATATATAGAGCGCAGAGGAAAACTGAAAAAGGAAATAAGAGGGGCAGAACGAGTATAAAAGAAAAGATTAGCAGGGAACACTAAAGTCTTTCATAAACATATAAAAAGAGTAAAAGGACAGCCAACAGGATGGGGCCGATTCGGGACTAAAAAGGAATCTTCTAATGGAGAGAGAGGGGCTGTTGAGCTATTAAATTTTGTCCCAGTGTATGGCTCTAGAAGTTCCCCACCACCGACGTTTGGCTGACCGGCCTATAAAAGAAAATAAAGAAAAACCTTGTGTATCCTTTCATAACCTCAGGATGTCACAAAGCGATTTACAGCCAATTAAAAACTTTTGAAGTGTAGTCACTGTTGTAATGTCGGAAATGAGGCAGCCCATATAAGCAGGCATGCAGATTGGGTGGTAAAAAATGCAATAGAGTGAAGTGTGAAGTGGATCATTTTGGTAGGGACCATAAGGAGGCCACTTCTTCCTTGAAAGGTTACAAAACTAAATGGGGTAGAGGAGCAAAGTAATCTGGGAATACAGATGCATAAATCGCTAAAAGTGGCATCACAATTAGTAAGGCTATAAAAAGACCAAACACAGGGCCAGGATCTATTTCTAGAGGAATAGAACACAAAAGCAAGGAGGTAATGTTAAATTTATATAGAACCTTGGTTAAACCACACTTGGAGTACTCCGTATTACAAAAAGGGTATTGAAGCACTCGAGAAAGTGCAGAAAACATTTACAAGGATGCTACAAGAATTGAGAGGACTCACCTATCAGGAAAGATTGAGAAGGCCGGGGCTCTTTTCTCTGGAAAAGAGAAGACTAAGAGGAAACCTGACAGAGGTCTTTAAAATTAATGAACATAAGAACATAAGAAATAGGAGCAGGAATAGGCCACTTGGCCCCTCGAGCCTGCTCCGCCATTCAATAAGGTCATGGCTGATCTTGGGCTCAAAGTCACTTCCCTGCCCGCTCCCCATAACCCTTCACTCCGTTATCTTGCAAAAATCTGTCTATCTCCACCTTAAATGTATTTAATGACCCAGCCTCCACGGCTCTCTGGGGCAGAGAATTCCACAGATTTACAACCCTCTGAGAAAAATAAATTCCTCCTCATCTCAGTTCTAAAAGGGTGACCCTTTACTCTGAAACTATGCCCCCGAGTTCTAGATTTCCCCACGAGGGGAAACATCCTCTCTGCATCTACCTTGTCGAGCCCCCTCAGTATCTTATATGTTTCAATAAGATCACCTCTCATTCTTCTAAACTCCAGTGAGTATAGGCCCAACCTGAAGCGGTTTGATAGGAAGAATGTGGAGAAGCTGTTTCCACTCGTGGGTGAGTGTAGAATTAGAGGACATCAATTTTTTTTAAATTCGTTCCTGGGATGTGGGCGTCGCTGGCAAGGCCAGCATTTATTGCCCATCCCTAGTTGCCCTGGAGAAGGTGGTGGTGAGCCGCCTTCCTGAACCGCTGCAGTCCGCGTGGGGAAGGTGCTCCCACAGTGCTGTTAGGGAGGGAGTTCCAGGATTTTGACACAGTGACTATGAAGGAACGGCCGATATATTTCCAAGTCAGAATGGTTTATAACTTGGAGGGGAACTTGCAGATGATGGTATTCCCGTGCGCCTGCTGCCCTTGTCCTTCTCGGTGGTAGAGGTCGCGGCTTTGGGCGAGTTGCTGCAGTGCATCTTGTAGATGGTACGCACTGCAGCCATGGTGCGCCGGTGGTATAAGGCAGCCACTAACAGATCAAATAAAGATTTTAGAAGGAATTCCTTTACAGAGGGGGTGTTGAGATTGTGCAACTCGCTGCCACGTGAAATAGTTAACCCAGATGGCAGTGCCACATTTAAGGGGAGGTGTGATGCATTTGTAAGGGTGAAGGAAATAAAAAGATACCTAGCAATGTTGGAAAATGCAAACTTGTGTGGAGTATAAACAGCGGCATCGACCATTTGGGCCAAACGGCCTGTTTCTGTGCTGCAGATTTTATGTAATCCTATGTTTGCCTGCATAAAATAGTGAAAACACTTCAAACCTAATTAATCGCGTCAGGACATGAAATGTGTCTCTATTTTTCATATTCTTTCCCGAGATGTGGACCACACCGGCAAGGCAGCATTTCCCATCCCTAGTTGTGTTTTTAAGGACAATCTGGCAGATTTTCTTTCTGAGTACCTTCCTACAAATTGCCACATCTATCGAATTTATATTTCACAATTTGTGATGGTGGGATTTGAAGTCACAACCTCTGTGGATGGCAGTCCACTACCAGCGCGATCCACATGGCGAGAGACTCCGCTTGATTGGCACCCCATCCACCGCCTTAAACATTCACTCCCTCCACCACCTGGCGCACCATGGCTGCAGTTTGTACCATCTACAAGATGCACTGCAGCACCTCCCAAACCCGCGACCTCTTCCACCTAGAAGGACAAGGGCAGCAGGCGCACGGGAACACCACCACCTCCAAGTTCCCCTCCAAGTCACACACCATCCTGACTTGGAAATATATCGCCGATCCTTTATCGTCGCTGGGTCAAAATCCTGGAACTCCCTCCCTAACAGCACTGTGGGAGCACCTTCACCACACAGACTGCAGCGGTTCAAGAAGGCGGCTCACCACCACTTTCTCAAGGGCAATTAGGGATGGGCAATAAATGCTGGCCTTACCACATCTCATGAATGAATAAATAAAAATAAAAAGACTTAAAGATCCTTCCAGCTGGTGAAAGAGAGAAATGGTCAAAGGAAATTATTGAAAGACAAAACAGAAGAAGGGGTTTGGACAGGAAAGTAAGTTTGCGCAGGCAAATCTATTGCAAGAGGTTTGGTTTAGTTGTGCTTCTTGCGGTCAACACTCAATCAAATTATATATTTCTGCTCCAAAGTTAAGACTTACTCCGTTTTAGTTTCATCCTGCAATTCACTCTTGTTTCGCAACACACTGCTGCAGCACGACATCGAAAGGCCACTCAGGGTCCTGCGTATGAATGGATGGTCAGTGCAGAGTACTAGTTCTCTAACCCGTTGCCATACAGCGTTCGAAGGCGAATACATGCAATGTTACTACATTTGCTCCATCACGTGGCCACGGGACAGATGTGAAGGAGATAAACGGCACCCAAAAATATCCAGACTAATTGAACAAATCATAACATGTGACAGATTTGAACGTGTAAACTGACATGAATCTGTCATTCATGAAAGAAAGACTTAGGAAATACTACTGAGTGGCCTGCGGGTGGCGCTGTCCAGGGAAAGTAGAAATACTCGGGCATGGGCCCAGCTTGCGCAGGACATTCTTAACAGGAACAAGTGAAGGACACAACTGGACCTCCATGTTGTAAAACAGTTGATTAAAGCTTTGTTTAACGCTTAGACCAAGGGCCTAGTAGTTTTGTTACGTCATAAACTGTCGGGTAATTCATATTTGAAGAAGAAACAGCAAATGCGCATGATCAAAACGACATGGCCAGAAACAAAACTGGGAAAGGGAAAGGGTGTTATGCTAAACCCATGTAAAACACGAATTCGGCCCCAAGTGGAGTAGTGTGTCCAATTCTAGGCACCGCACTTTAGGAAGGACGTGAAGGCTTTGGAGAGGGTTCGGAGGAGATTTACTAGAATGGTTTCAGGGATGAGGGATTACAGTTACGGGGATGGACTGGAGAAGCTGGGGTTGTTCTCCTGAGAACAGAGAAGGCTAAGAGGAGATTTGACAGAGCTGTTTAAAATCAAGAAGGGTTTAGACAGAGTAAATAAAGAGAAACCGTTTTCAGTGGCTGGAGGTCGATAACCAGAGGACACAGATTTAAGGGGCTCGATTTTGCCAGGCCCGAGGAGGCGGGAATGGAGGCGCGTGGGGTGTTAAAATTGCAAAAAATGGCAGGCGGGCCCGACCCCGCCTCCATTACGCCTCCGAGCAATTTTCCCAAATGCGTGGTTTCCGATCCCGTCTCCGTCCCGCCACCAAGAGGCGGGATAGGCCCTTAAGGCCCTTAACAACCACTTAATTGCCTCTATAATCCCATTTTGAGAGGCCTTTCTGATTTTAAGACTTTTCCGACGTGATACACGCCTCCTCTGAAACACGACGGTGAAACCTGGCGGTAGCACACTTGGATTGCTGACTATCGGCTGCAGCTCCACCATTAAAAAGGAGATTTGATCAATCATCATTCTGGGGGAACTTTTAGCAGGCATAACCATTGTTGTGGAAGTTTGGAGGGTGGCGGTGGTAAAAAAACAAATCTGGGAGCAGACTTAGGTCTCCTGCTGCTGATTCTGCCTCCAACTCCCTCTCACAGCAAAGGCCAGGCAGTCTCTGACCTTAAATGCAGCAGCAATGATGACATCATCAGAGGCGACTTTCATGCTGAAAAAACTAATTGGGTCAGGGGGTTCCCACATGCTGGAACTCAATTGCCCAATTAGGGGAAAATCGCAGAATTCTCCCACATCCAATTGGAGTCGGGTGGCTAACACGAAAAGCGGATGACACGACCCCGGCCCGCCCCAATGACAAAATCGAGCCCAAGGTGTTTGGCAAAAGAACCAAAGGCGACATGAGGAAAAACTATTTTCGCAGCGAGTGGTTAGGATTTAAAATGCACCGCCTGAGAGGGTGGTGGAGGCAGATTCAATCGCGGCTTTCAAAAGGGAATTGGAGAAGTGTCTGAAGGAACAAAAAATGCAGGGCTGCGGGGAAAGGACGGGGGAGTGGGACTAGCTGAAGTGCTCTTCGAAAGAGCCGACGCAGACTCGATGGGCCGAATGACCTCCTTCTGTGCTGTACTATTCTATGATTCAGCGTGGATGTGACTGCTGATTATTCACTGAGCTATTCCACTGTACGCAAGGCTATTAACAATATTAATCAAATGCGAGGATTCATCCCCACGCATTTATCTACAAATTGAAAGCAGCCATTCTAAGCTTGGAAAGACATGCTTGTTTCGTAGAATAGTGGGTGCGTGGAATAGATTCCGAGCAAATATCAATTAAGGCACCAATTAAGGTCATTAAACAATCGTTGGATAAATCTCTCAGATGATCAATAACTCCACTCGGCCCAAAATTTGCAGTTTGCGCACGGTGATCGCCATCTACGGAGGACACAGGATGCACATGAAATATAAACAGACATTGGGCCGTATTTTGCGACCCTCATGGATGCGTACGAGGTGCGCACGCGCCTGTAGGGGCCGCGCAAGTTCCGGGTGTAGGCGTGCGGAGCGCACGCGCTGAAACCCGGCACTTGCGATCTGTCAAGAATCCTCTTGACAGATCCTCCGCATCCCCGGGAGAAGGGCCTCAGCGGGCGGAGAGTTGCGCTATTTGCCCAACCTCCGCCCGCTGAAAGGCCGTGGAATTCTTACCCCTGTTAAAAGCCGGCGTAAGGCCGGCTTTCACCAGCATAAAATTTTATCACTCACTTATAAATTAAAAACCGTGTCCAATAAGTTAAGTTTATTTTTAGCCCCTTTAAAACATACACAAATCCTTTTCAAAAAATTAAATTTTTGTTTAAAATATTTAATTAAATGCCATTTTAATTAATTTTATATATGTAATTTTAAAAACATTTATCTCATATGTTCGTGTATTTTTTAAGTCATCCCCATTCATGCTTATGACAGTTCCATACGTACGGAATCCCCATAAGTATGAATGGGGATTCCCTTCTTTCATTGGTTGGGCCGGCCCACGTGATCCCAGGGGCGCTTGCGAACCGCCTGCGCCCCTGGGATACGTGGGCCTCTAAGCATTTCTATCAGGAGAGACCCAGGATCGCAAGCCTCCGTATCTCCCGGACCACCAGGTAAATGCGTAGATTTTTTGACGAGCAGAAGCCTCCGATCGCAAATTCAGGCCCAATATATAAATCAAACAAAAACAGAAAATGCTGGAAACACTCAGCAGGTCAGGCAGCAGCTGTGGAGAGAGAAACAGTGTTAACGTGTCAGGTCGAAGACCTTTCTCCTGGTCTCCAAGGGTTGAATTACGAGGAGAGATTACACAATAAGGGTTGCGTTCCCTAGAATTTTGTAGGTTCAGGGGTGAGCTTATCTAAGTTTTCAAGATATTAAGGGGAACCGATAGGGTAGATAGAGAGAAACTATTTCTGCTGGTTGGGGAGTTTAGGACTAGGGCGCATAGTCTAAAAATGAGAGTAGACCTTTCAGGAGTGAAATTAGGAAACACTTCTACACACAAAGGGTGGTAGAAGTTTGGAACTCTCTTCCGCAAGTGGCAATTGATGCTAGATCAATTGCTAATTTTAAAATCAGAGATTGATAAGACTTTTGTTAACCAATGGTATTAAGGGATATGGGGCAAAGGCAGTTAATATGGAGTTCGGTCCCAGACCAGCCATGATCTCACTGACTGGCGGAACAGGCTCGAGGGGCTCAATGGCCTCCATCTGTTCCTATGTTCCTTTCGTCAGCACTCTGATTTGTTCACTCTGTTCATTAGGCTTCTCTCTCCACAGGTGCTGCCTGACCTGCTGAGTGCTTCCAGCATTTCATGCTTGCATTTCAGATTTCCAGCATCCGCAGTATTTGGCTTTTATGATATCAGTGAAGTTACATGGATGGATGAAAATACTGCAGAATGGCAAAATATATTAAAGGGTGAGAATGCTCAGAATACTGCATGAATTCTTAAGTATGCACACACATACAAGAAGGTTCAATTCTCCCTTCCCTTCACATTGTAATGATTATCTCCGTTACTGGGCTGTTACCTGGGTTCCTCCACGCAAGGCGACTCACACTTTTTCTTGGGTCTACTGGAGCAGCATGCTATCCAGGTGCCTGCAAGATTGCTGTACAATTGAGAAACAAAACATCTTGATATTCTACAGAATGGAATCTTTGATAAACTGAACAAAAAGGCAAAAACATTGACAAAATCTGTTAATATTGCAGAGCGTGACATCCAATAATGAACTGTACATTTTACCCTGGCTGTTGCTTATTGGATAACGGACCGAAAACAGGGAGTAGGAATAAACGGGTCACTTTCGGGTTGGCAGGCTGTAACTAGTGGGGGTACCGCAAGGATCAGTGCTTGGGCCTCAGCTATTCACATCTACCTCAATGATTTGGATGAGGGGACCAAATGTAATATATCCAAGTTTGCTGATGATACAAAGCTGGGTGGGAATGTAAGTTGTGAGGAGGATGCAAGGAGGCTTCAAGGGGATATAGACAGGCTAAGTGAGTGGGCAAGAACATGACAAATGGAATAATGGGGCAGGAATTCAGGGCTCCACGGGTGAGTACGCGCTGTGTACTCACCCGTAGGGCCTCCGGAAGTGCCGGTTTCGCGCATGCACTGCGCATGCACGGGAAATCGGAACTTCCGGTCTCGTGAAGGAAGGGGTTCGAGGGTCAACTGCGTGCGCGGGAGAGGCAGCGCGCACGCAGCGAACTTCCATTTTTTTTTTTATACAGGTTTTGGAGTGAGGGTAAGTCCCTGGCAGCTGTGCGGGGAAAAAGCAGGTGCAAGGCCTGCTTTTAACAAGGTAAGTGGTGAATTAACTAAAATTAAAACATTTTTTCCACAGGTTTATTATTTTTAAATACTTTAAAGAAAGGTAAGTTTATTTTTAGCCCCGTTAAAAACTGTAATTAATTTTTTGAAAAATTTAAATTATTGTTTAAAATAGTTATTTTATGTAATTTATAGTTATTTTAAAAATGTGATTAAAAAAAAAATGTATTTGCAGTTTTAGTTAGGTTTTGGGGCCGATCTCTATTCATAGATTTGACAGGTCTTCTTGTCAAATCTATGAATGGAGATGCCCTGCTCCGATTGGCTCTCCATGGCCCACGTGATCCCAGGGGACGCTTCGAACTAACTGCGCCCCTGGGATACGCAAGCACTGCACACCGGCAGCTGGAGGCGGCCCAGGATCGGAATTCCACGCGGGCCCACAGCACAACGGCAGGCGCGCTAGGTAAGTGCAGGTTGGGGGCTTGCACCCGCGGGAAGCCTCCGACCCGAATTTCTGGCCCATAATGTGGAGAAATGTGAAGTTATCCACTTTGGTAGAAAAAATAGAAAAGCAGAGTATTTTTCAAATGGTGAGAGAGTGGGAAATGTTGGTGTTCAGAGGGACCTGGGTGTCCTTGTACACGAATCACTGAAAGTTAACATGCAGGTACAGCAAGCAATTAGGAAAGTGAATGGTATGTTGGCCTTTATTACAAGGGGATTTGAGTACAAGAGTAAAGATGTCTTACTGCAATTATATAGGGCCCTGGTGAGACCACACCTGGAGTATTGTGCACAGTTTTGGTCTCCTTACCTAAGGAAGGATATACTTGCCATAAAGGGAGTGCAACGAAGGTTCACCAGAATGGTTCCGGGGATGGGGGGATTATCCTTGAGGACAGATTGAGTAGACTAGGCCTATATTTTTTGGCGTTTAGAAGAATGGGAGGTGATCTCATTTAAACATACAATATTCTTACAGGGCTTGACATGGTAGATGCAGGGAGGATGTTTCCCCCGGCTGGGGAGTCTAGAACCAGGGGTCACAGTCTCAGAATAAGGGGTCGGCCATTTAGGACTGAGATGAGGAGAAGTTTCTTCACTCAGAGGGTGGCGAATCTTTGGAATTCTCTACCCCAGAGGGCTGTGGAGGCTCAGTCGTTGAGTATATTCAAGACAGAGATCGATAGATTTTTGAATATTAAGGGAATCAAGGGATATGGGGATAGTGCAGGAAAGAGGAGATGAGGTAGAAGATCAGCCAAGATCTTACTGAACGGCGGAGCAGGCTCGAAGGGCCAAATGGCCTACTCCTGCTCCTATTTCTTATGTTGCATCCTCTTGTATCCCAGGCAATTTCCTTACTTTAAAGTAACACATACATGAGATGGGCAGAAGCGGACAAGGAAACTCGAGACTTTGTTTAATTAACTTTTGGGGCACAGAATGAAAGATGAAAAACTGCTCTACAGTTGAAAGGAAAGACCTAAAAAGAACTGGAGGAGAATTTGAACAGGAAGTTCAAGGCGGGGGTGGATGGAGTGACTGGGATGGATAGAGACAGATTCCAAAGATTGCATTCAAGGCCAAAATACAATTGCAGATAGAGTAGTGATGTGGCAATGGGAGCAAATTCACAAGGAAGTCGGAATAAAAAGGAAACATTGTTTGGGTGGGTGGGGTCGTCAAACAAACACAGGCAGTCTAAAATATGGGAAATGAGACATGCAACTCCAGAGCACATGAAAATAAACAAAACTAGTGAAACTGTATAAATCACTAGTTCAGCCAAGCTACAGTACTACGTACAGTTCTGGCCACCACATTACAGGAAACATGTGATTGCACTGGAGAGGGTACAGAGGAGATTCACGAGGACATTGCCAGGACTGGAGAATTTTAGCTATGAGGAAAGATTGGATAGGCTGGGGTTGTTTTGTTGGTACAGAGGAGGCGGAGGGGAGATTTAACTTGGGTGTATAAAATTATAAGGGGCCTAGATAGAGTAGATAGGAAGGACCTATTTCCCTTAGCAGAGAGATCAATAACCAGGGGGCATAGATTTAAAGTAATTGGTAGAAGGATTAGAGGGGAGCTGAGGAGAAATGCTTTCACCCAGAGGGTGGTGGGGGTCTGGAACTCACTGTCTGAAAGGGTGATAGAGGCAGAAACCCTCCACGCATTTAAAAAGTACTTGGACATGCACTTGAAGTGCCGTAACCTACAAGGCTACGGACCAAGAGCTGGAAAGTGGGATCAGGCTGGCTAGCTCTTTTTTGGCTGAATGGCCGAATGGCCTCCTTCTGTGCCGCAAACTTCTATGATTCTACAATAGAAACTGGAGTGTGCCAAGAGCATAATAGTCACAAAGAACCAGAAATCAAGTAAACACTGGCATGGACGCTTAGAGAAGCTTAGCGCTTCAATTATGAGACAGTTACACTTCAAATCAAACCGCAAACGTGACCTCTGAGCTTCCCGTCGCCTGTCATTTTCATTCCCCGGACCACTCCCACTCTGACCTCTCTGTTCTCGGCCTCTTACACTGTTCGAATGAAGCTCAACGTAAGCGCGAGGAACAGCACCTCATCTTTCGATTAGGCACTTTGCAGCCTTCCGGACTCAACAATGAGTTCAACAATTTCAGATCAGAACCTCTGCCCCCATTTTTTCGGACGTCAGCTGTTGCTGATGATTCAGATACTTCCATTTACACCTCCTCTAGACCCATCTTTTGTTTCTTAACTTGTCCCATTACCATCTCCTTTTGCCTCGCACCATCATCCCTATTGTCATTTATTTGTTACCTCTAGACTTGACTATTCCAACGCACTCCAGGCTGGCCTCCCACATTCCACTCTACGTAAACTTGAGGTCTTCCAAAACTCGGCTGCCCCGTGTCCTAACTCGCACCAAGTCCTGTTTGCCCATCTCCCCTGTGCTCGCTGACCTACAATGGCTCCCGGTTAAGCAGCGCCTCGATTTCAAAATTCTCGTCCTTGTTTTCAAATCCCTCCATGGCCTCGCCCCTTCCTATCTCTGTAATCTCCTTCAGACCCGCAACCCCCCCCCCACCCCCCCCACCCCGAGATATCTGCGCTCCTCTAATTCTGCCCTCTTGAGATCCCCGATTATAATCGCTCAACCTTTGGTGGCTGTGCCTTCTGTTGCCTAGGCCCTAAGTTCTGCAATTCCCTGCCTAAACCTCTCCGCCTCGTTGCCTCTCTTTCCTCCTTTAAGACGCTCCTTAAAACCTACCTCTTTGGCTAAGCTTTTGGTCACCTGGATCGGTGTCAAATTTCTTGTCTGAAAATACTCCTGTGCAGTGCCTTGGGACGTTTTACTACGTTAAAGGCGCTATATAAATACAAGTTGTTATTCTCTCCTGCCTTCCACCCTATCACAGACCATCCCTTTTGTTCTTTCCTCCCCTCCCCACTTTCCCTGCCTCTGTACTCACTTAAAACCTGTTACATCTCTAACCTTTTCCAGGTCTGACGAAGGGTCGCAGACCTGT
Organism: Squalus acanthias; assembly: GCA_030390025.1. NCBI lineage: Eukaryota > Metazoa > Chordata > Chondrichthyes > Squaliformes > Squalidae > Squalus > Squalus acanthias. Next base: position 4,897,402 of record CM059453.1, read on the forward strand.
TTCTCTCTCCACAGATGCTGCCTGACCTGCTGAGTACTTCCAGCATTTTCAGTTTGGACTTCAAATCATGAAGCTTGGACCAAAAAAACACATATTGGGCCAAAAATTCGTCCCTTCCCGGGTGAGTACTCAGTCCGTACTCACCCGTAAGACGTCCCGAAGTGCCGGTTTCCTGCATGCACTGCGCATGCGCGGGAAACCGGAACTTCTGGTATGGGGAAGGGGGCGGTTCCTAGGTGAACCGCGTGCGCGCTAGAGGCTGCGCGCACGCAGCTGACTTAGATTTTTTTTCAGGTTTCTCCGGGAGGGTAAGTATTGAAGAAACTACGCCATTAAAAAGGAGGCGCAAGAGCCGTTTTCAACAAGGTAAGTAGTTAATTAAGTATAATTTAAAAAATTTTTCAACAGATTTATCTTTTTTAGATACTTTAAAGAAAGGTAAGTTTATTTTTATCACTTTTAAAAAGTATTTTAATTTTTTTTAAAATTTAAATTTTTGTTTAAAGTGGTTAATTTATTTAACTATAGTTATTTTATAAATGTGATGGTTTTTTTTTAAATTTATTTTAAGTTTAGCTGTTCTTTTGGGGCCGATTTCAATTCACAGATTTGACAGGTCTGTCAAATCTATGAATGAAAGATGGACTGCTGCCATTGGCTCTCCATGGCCCACGGGATCCCAGGGGACGCATCGCACTAACTACGCCCCTGGGACACACAAGCACTGCGCGCCGGCAGTTGGAACAGGCCCAGGAGCTGAAGTTCCCGTGGGCCCAAAACACAACGGCAGGCGCGGTAGGTAAGAGCGCGTGCGATCCTTACCCCCGCGGCAAGCCGGAGAGGCGAATTTCTGGGCCATTATGCACAATCTTCACATTTAAGGTGCATTTACATTGCAGGGATTTAAAAGCAGGGAAGTCCTGCTACAACTGTACAGGGTATTGGTGAGACCACACCTGGAGTACTGCGTACAGTATTGGTCTCCTTATTTAAGGAGGGATATACTTGCATTGGAGGCAGTTCAGAGAAGGTTCACTAGGTTGATTCCTGAGATGAAGGGGTTGACTTATGAAGAAAGATTGAGCAGGTTGGGCCTATACTCATTGGAGTTTAGAAGAATGAGAGATGATCTTATTGAAACATATAAGATACTGAGGGGGCTCGACAGGGTAGATGCAGAGAAGATGTTTCCCCTCGTGGGGAAATCTAGAACTCGGGGGCATAGTTTCAGAATAAGGGGTTGCCCATTTAAAACTGAGATGAGGAGGAATTTCTCTCGTAAATCTGTGGAATTCTCCGCCCCAGAGAGCTGTGGAGGCTGGGTCATTGAATATATTTAAGGTGGAGATAGACAGATTTTTGAGCAATAAGGGAGAGATGGGTTATGGGGAGCGGGCAGGGAAATGGAGCTGATCCCAAGATCAGATCAGCCATGATCTCATTAAATGGCGGAGCAGGCTCGAGGGGCCAAATGGCCTACACCTGCTCCTATTTCTTATGTTCTTATATTCTGAACTGTCTTGTTAAGGAGAGAATGCTGCTGCCTGACTGGGAACAGGCATCCACAACGTTTTTTCCTCACAGGATCTGTCGCCCGTTTTGCCCTGGACGGCAAGCTGAGAATCTACCTTGTGGCGCCAAACCCAAGCAGTAGAACAGTATCCCCTCCAAGAAAGCCTCACTCTGCTTGCTCTGGGTGTCAGGTCATGTCGCAGCTCAAGATTTACATTGCCAGTGTCACATTGACATGGGTGGAATAATCTCTTTGCATGGATGCGAAGCTTACAGTGTTACCTAACCCTAGTTTCACAGACAGAACGCCTTTGTTTTACACAGGGAGGACCCCTTACCCAGTTTCCTGGTTGTCACAAATGTTCTCCGAAGAACCGTCATTGCAGCATGACACCCAGAAATAAAAGATGTATCTGTAAGAGAAACAATATAAATGATGCAATAGCTGTTTTGATAATTCAGATCATTTGTATTAAAAGTGAATTGTCTAATAATGAAATTCGATGACAAAGTTTAATAGTGCAGGAATTACTGTTGTATTTTGACAGAACATTGGCCATATGAATGCCTATTTCTAAAGGTGTATCTACAGAAGCAGATAGTATCAGCCATGGCTCATTGGGTAGCACTCTCGCCTCGGAATCAGAAGGTTGTGGATTCAAGTACCACCCCAGAGACATGAGCACAAAAACCTAGACTGACACTCCAGTGCAGTACTGTGGGAATGCTGCACTGTTGGATGTGCCGTCTTTCGGAGGAGAGGTTAAAACGGGGCCCCGTCTGCTCTCTCAGGTGGATGTAAAAGATCCTATGGCCGCTATTGGAAGAAGAGCAGGGGACTTATCCCTGGTGTCCTGGGGCAAAATATTTATCCCTCAATCAACATCACAAAAACAGATTGTTTGGTCATTATCACATTGCTGTTTGTGGGAGCTTGCTGAGTGCAGATTGACTGCTGCGTTTCCTACATTACAACAGTGACCACACTTCAAAAAAAAGTACTTCATTGGCTGTAAAGCGCCTTGGGACGTCCTGAGATCGTGAAAGGCGCTATAGAAATGCAAGTCTTTCTTTCTTTTACGATTGATTGCCCATCATCCAATGAGGGAGGGAGTCAGACCCTGAGGCTGGAAGGGAAGAGTTGTTGCATTTGGTTGGAGGTGGCTGGCATCAGTATGTCATCTAGAAGGACAGCTTAGCCCGACCCCTAAAAAAAGTTCTGGAGCTGCCTACCAGAAACAAAATAGCTAATTCAGGGTCAATTGGTATCTTAACAAGGAACTGAATTATTAGGGTATCGATAAGGGGACTTGAGGGTCAAAGAAATATTAACCATTTCACATTTACATATTGCATAGAATGAACAGCACAGAAACAGGTCATTCGGCCCAACTGGTCTATGCCAGTGTTTATGCTCCACACGAGCCTCCTCCCACCCCTCTTCGTCTAACTCTATCAGCATAACCTTCTATTCCTTTCTGCCTTTTGTACTTATCTAGTTTCCCCTTAAATACAGCTATGTTAGTCACCTCAACCACTCCCTGTGGTGGCGAGTTCCACATTCTCACCATTCTCTGGGCAAAGAAGTTTCTCCTGAATTCCCTATTGGATTTATTACTATCTTATATCGATGACCGCCAGTTTTGGATTCCCCCACAAGTGGAAACATCGTCTCTACATCTACCCTATCGAATCCTTTCATAATTTTAGAGAGCTCAATTAGAAGGGCCTTCTCTTTTCTAGAGAAAAGAGCCCCAGACCGTTCAGCCTTTCCTTATCGTTATCACCTCTCAGATCTGGTATCATCTTTGTAAATCGTTTTTGCACCTTCTGCAAGGGGATTTGAGTACAGGAGCAAGGATGTCTTACTACAGTTATACGGGGCCTTGGTGAGACTACACCTGGAGTACTGTGTGCAGTTTTGGTCTCCTTACTGAAGAAAGGATATGCTTGCCATAGAGGGAGTGCAGCGAAGGTTCACCAGACTGATTCCTGGGATGGCAGGACTGTCATATGAGGAGCGATTGGGTCAACTAGGCCTGTATTCACTCGAGGTTAGAAGAATGAGAGGGGATCTCATTGAAATGTATAAAATTCTGACAGGTCTAGATAGACTGGATTCAGGGAGGATGTTTCCCCTGGCTGGGGGGTCTAGAACGAGGGGTCACAGTCTCAGGATAAGGGGGAGGGCATTTAATACTGACATGAGGAGAAATTTCTTCACCCAGAGGGTGGTGAACCTGTGGAATTCTCTACCACAGAAGGTTGTGGAGGCCAAGTCACTGAATATATTTAAGAAGGAGATAGATAGATTTCTAGACACAAAAGGCATCAAGGGGTATGGGGAGAGGGCGGGAATATGGTATTGAGATAGAGGATCAGCCATGATCATATTGAATGGCGGAGCAGGCTCGAAGGGCCAAATAGCCTACTCCTGCTCCTATTTCTCCAGTGCCTCTATATCCTTTTTGTAATATAGAGACCAGAACTGTGCACAGTACCCTATGGGTGGTCTAACCAAGATTCATTTACGTGATAGTTAGGAAGAGACTTGGGGGGAGAAAAAGGGCAATTTGCAACAAAAAAATACATTCACAGCAATTCTATGATCAAAAACAGTGATGGAATAAAGTGGAAGAAATGATAGCCTAGAATAGGACCAACTTGGGCAGGAGAATGCATTTAAGGGGATTCTAGATAAGTATATGAACATACGAATTCGGAGCAGGAGTAGGCCACTCGGACCCTAGAGCCTGCCTGATCTGATTACTCCACATTCCTGCCTACCCCCAATAACCTTTCACCCCCTTGCTTATCAAGAATCTATCTACCTCTGCCTTCAAAATATTCAAAGACTCTGCTTCCACCGCCCTCTGAGGAAGAGAGTTCCAAAGACTCACGACCCTCTATGAGAAAAAATTTCTCCTCATCTCTGTCTTAAATGGGCGACCCCTTATTTTTAAACAGTGACCCCTAGTTCTAGATTCTCCCACAAGAGGAAACATCCTCTCCACATCCACCCTGTCAAGACTCCTCAGGATCTTATATGTTTCAATCAAGTCACCTCTTACTCTTCTAAACTCCAGTGGTGACAAGCCTAGCCTTTACAACCTTTCCTCATAAGACAACCCACCCATTCCAGGTATTAGGCTAGTAAACCTTCTCTGAACTGCTTCCAACGCATTTACATCATTCCTTAAATAAGGAGACCAATACTGTACACAGTACTCCAGATGTGGTCTCACCAATGCCCTGTATAACTGAATCATAACCTCCCTACTTTTGTATTCAATTCCTCTCGCAATAAACAATAAGATTCTATTAGCTTTCTTAATTACTTGCTGTACCTGCATACTAACCTTTTGCGATTCATGCACTAGGACCCCCAGATCCCTCTGCATCTCAGAGCTCTGCAATCTCTCACCATTTAGATAATATGCTTCTTTTTAATTCTTCCTGCCAAAATGGACAATTTCACATTTTCCCAAATTATACTCCATTTGCAAGATCTTTGCCCATTCACTTAACCTATCTTTATCCCTTTGCAGCCTCCTTATGTCCTCTTCACAATTGAGAAACAGGAGAAAGGAATGGAAGGTTGTGCTAATCGGGTTAGATGAAGAGGGTTGGCAGGAGACTCATGTGAAGCATAAACACTGGCATGACCAATTGGGCTGAATGGCCTTTTTCTGTGCTGTACATTCTATGCAAATTACTTTTTCCGATATCTGTGGACGAACACTTGGTGTAAAATTCCTCTGCTGCTATTTTATGGAAAGCTGTGACATATGTAAAGAACGGCCATAGAGGGAATGCAGCGAGGAATCACCAGACTGGTTCCTGGGATAGGCGGATTGTCCGATGAGGACAGACTGAGTAGACTAGGCCTATATTCTCTGGAGTTTAGAAGAATGAGAGGTGCTCTCATTCAAAAATACAAAATTCTTACAGGACTTGACAGGGTAGATGCAGGGAGGATGTTTCCCCTGGCTGGGGAGTCTAGAACCAGGGATCACAGTCTCAGAATAAGGGGTCGGCCATTTAGGACTGAGATGAGGAGAAATGTCTTCACTCAAAAGGATGGTGAATCTTTGGAATTCTCTACCCCAGAGGGCTGTGGAGACTCAGTCCTTGAGTACATTCAAGACAAAGATCGATAGATTTTTGAATATTAAGGGATCAAGAGATATGGGGATAGTGGAGATGAGGTAGAAGATCAGGCCATGATTTTATTGAATGGCAGAGAAGGCTCGAAGGGCCAAATGGCCGACTCCTGCTCCTATTTCGATTTCTTATGTTCTTATGTAACAGCAATCCCCAATCTATTGAGGCAGATCTTTTCCTGTGTGTGCTAGGTGTAGCGAAATTGCCAATGTATTTATGAAAAACAGGAGGGGAATTTTAACTTTTGGTGATGGCATAAAACGGACGATATTAGATCAGCCACATTGTGCATAACACGTGATTTTCGTTCCATTGACTTCAGTGCAAAGGGTGGGATTCAATAGAAAGGAAAGCGGAAAATCAAGCAGCCCATCCGATATTGCATATTTGACACCATCGCCGAAAGTTAAAATTACCCCGCAGGCGTTTGGTTGCACCTAGCGCGTGGAGCAGATCGAGGGGTAGATTTTTAACCTGTCGCCTGGGCATAAAACTCATTGGGGGTCATTTTAACTTTGGGCGATGATGATATGACGGATGATATCGAATTGATCGCCCATTATACAACATTATATAAAATAGTTAGGGCAATTCAGTAAAGCACAGTTTACACTCACAATTCCAGATGTGAGGTGAGAGTGACTGCCCTTGACATCAAGGCAGCATTTGACCGAGGCTGGCATCAAGGATCCCTAGTAAATCTGAAGTCAATTGGGAATCGGGGGGAAAACTCTCCACTGGCTGGAGTAATACCCAGCACAAAGGAAGATGGTCGTAGTGGTTGGAGCTCAATCATCACAACCCCAGGACATTGCTGCAGGAGTTCCTCAGGGCAGTGTCCTCGGCCCAACCATCTCCAGCTGCTTCATCAATGACCTTCCCTCCATCATAAGGTCAGAAATGCGGATGTTCGCTGATGACTGCACAGTGTTCAGTGCCATTCACAACTCCTCAGATAATGAAGCAGTCCATGCCCGCATGCAACAAGACCTGGACGACGTTCAGGCTTGGGCTGATAAGTGGCAGCTAACATCCGCGCCACACAAGTGCCAGGCAATGACATTCTCCAACAAGCGAGAGTCTAACCACCTCCCCTTGACATTCAACGGCATTACCATCACCAAATCCCTCACCATCAACATCCTGGGGGGGTCACCATTGACCAGAAACTGAACTGGATCAGCCAGAAAAATACTGTGGCAACAAGAGCAGGTCAGAGACAAGGTATTCTGCGTGAGTGTCTCACCTCATGACTCCCCAAAGCCTTTCCACCATCTACAAGGCACAAGTCAGGAGTGTGATGGAATACTCTCCACTTGCCTGGATGAGTGCAGCTGCAACAACACTCAAGAAGCTCGACACCACCCAGGACAAAGCAGCCCGCTTGATTGGCACCCCATCCACCACCTTAAACATTCACTCCCATCACCACCGGCGCACCGTGGCTGCAGTGTGTACCATCTACAAGATGCACTGCAGCACCTCGCCAAGGCTTCTTCGGCAGCACCTCCCAGATCCGTGACCTCTACCACCTAGAAGGACAAGGGCAGCAGGCGCATGGGAACACCACCACCTCCAAGTTCCCCTCCAAGTCACAGACCATCCTGACTTGGAAGTATATCGCCGTTCCTTCATCGTCGCTGGGTCAAAATCCTGGAACTCCCTCCCTAACAGCACTGTGGGAGCACCTTCACCACACGGACTGCAGCGGTCCAAGAAGGCGGCTCACCACCTCCTTCTCAAGGGCAATTAGGGATGGCCAATAAATGCTGGCTTTGCCAGCGACGTCCACATCCCACGAACGAATTAAAAAAAACTCACAAACCTAAAATGACATCGGAACATAGGAACAGGAGGAGGCCATTGAGCCCCTTGAGCCTGTTCCGCCATTCAATGAGATCACGGCTGGCCTGTGACCTAACTCCATATACCCGCCTTTGGCCCACATCCCTTAATACCTTTGGTTAACAAAAATCTATCAATCTTTACCTCCCATTTGTAGGTCAACCGCCTGTTATAGAAACTATAATGAACAATTGGGCCGTTGCTATAACATGTGGTCAACCCACAGCGCCAGCTTTGCACACAGGTGACAGGCGGAAAATCTACACCCTTGCTCTGAACAAACTTGGCTCTCACCTGACGAGGAAGTAGCAGGAGCACTGCCAATCACAACAGTTTAACCTGAGCCTGGTCAGGATCCCACAGCATCTGCAAAAATTAGAACGATGCATCTTAACGACATTTCCCACTGTAATATCCGCAAGCAGCATGCATTTTTTGGAAACTGTTGCAAGCCTGTGTTTAAATAGATGGCACAGTTAAAAATCAGACTGGGTAAAATGATGCAGCCTGTGGTTACTTACGTCAGCAGAAATGGTCCGAGTATGGCCAGAATTATGACCCCTATGAGCAGGTTATAATTATTTACAGGATCTGTAAAAAGAAAAAAGTTCACTGCATTGCAGTTGAACGTATTAATAATCTCCAAGTGGGCTCGCAAGAGTAGGAACTCACCCTACTCTTTTTAGTAACATCATCATATCTCTAAGGTGGAATCATAAATAGGTTCATTTCAAATGGTCTTTGACATGAATCTGTCATTCATGACTTATGAAATAATACTGAGTGACCTGCGGGTGGCGCTGTCCAGGGAGAGTATAAATACTCGGGCACAGGCATTGGCCCAGCTTGCGCAGGACATTCTTAACCGGAACTAGTGAAGGACACAACTAGACCGCCATGTTGTAAAACAGTTGATTAAAGCTTTGTTTAATAGTTAGACCAAGTGCCCTAGTAGTTTTCTTACATCAGTCTTTATTGACGAAAAGAATTCTTCCCTCCTGAATGACCTTGGGCCGTATATTCCGATGCCTACGGGTGTGTACACGCTGTGTACACACCCGTAGGGATCGGAAATGCCGGTTTCAGGCATGCGAAGCGCATATGCTGAAAACCGGCATTTCCGATCTGTTAAGAATGCTCTTGACAGATTGGACGCCTGCTCTGGAAAAGGGCCTCTTGCGAGCGAATAGTTCCGCTTTCTGGAGAACCTCCGCCCGCAGAAAATCCTTAGAATTCTTACGCCTGGTAAAAGCAGGCGTATGGCCTGCTTTTACCAGCATAAAAGTTGAAAAAAAATTAAAAAAAAATATTTTTTACTCATTTATAATTTTAAAATACTTTTAAAAAAGGTAAGTTTATTTTTAGCCCCGTAAAAAACTTATTTTTTTCAAAAGATTACATTTTTGTTTAAAATATTTAATTTATTGTAATTTCAACTCATTTTAAAAATGTGCTGTTTTAAAAAAAATGTATTTAAAGTTTTACTATGTTTTTGGGGTGATCTCCATTCATATATTTGACAGGTCTATCTGTCAAGTGTATGAAGGGAGATTCCCTTCTCCGATTGGCTCCCCATGGCCCACGTGATCCCAGGGACGCTTGCGAACTGCACGCGCCTCTGGGATACGTGGGCCCTGCACATTCCGAGTTTGGAGAGGCCCAGGAGCGGTGTAAACGCACCTCGGGAGCCCTCGGATAAGTTCGTAGATTTTTTCCAGATTGGAGGCCTCCGCACGCAGGAAGCCTCCGATCGGAAAATACGGGCCCTTGTCATCTTCACCGCCTGGATGGTAATCTAGTCGAGCGGATCGCATGCGCTTTGGAGAAGGTACTGGATTTCTCCCGGTGCTCTGGCCAATATATACCCCTCCAACCAACATCTCAAACAGATTATCTGGTCATTTATGCGTTGCTGTTTGTGGATCCTTGCTGTTTTAATGATGGGAGGGCTTTTATGGTAGATAACTACCTTTTCCTAAATGATTCAGAATGTCATGACCATTAAAATGGCTTCCTTGTACCAATCATCAGAGGTCAAAATGGCTACAGCTAAACAAGGAAATTTAATAGATTGACAACATATTTATACTATTTCTGATCGAGTCATTTGATGTTGCTTGGACCATACGTATAAAGGGATATATCGAGGCAGAAATTCCGTTCCCTATGGGTGTGTACGCGCTGTGTACCCACCCATTGGGCCAACAGAAATGCCGGTTTTAGGCATGCACTGCGCATGCGCTGGAAACTGGCATTTCCGATCTGTCAAGAAAGCTTGACAGATCCTCCAGCTGCCCGGGAGAAGGGCCTCTGCGGGCAGATAGTTCCGTTTTTTGGAGACCCTCCGCCCGCAGAAAACACTTACAATTCTTGCGTCTGGTAAAAGCAGGAGTAAGGCCTGCTTTTACCAGGATAAGAGTTGAAAAAAAGTTACAAAAAAAATTCCACTGATTTATCATTTAAAAATACTTTAAGGAAAGGTAAGTTTATTTTTAGCCCTGTTAAAAACTTTAATTTTTTTTTCAAAAAATCAAATTTTTGTTTAAAATACTTAATTTATTGTAATTTAAAGTCATTTTAAAAATGTGATAAAAAAAAAAAATTATTTGAAGTTTTACTATGTTTTGGGGGTGATCTCTATTCATATATTTGACAGGTCTTCCTGTCAAATGTATGAAGGGAGATTCCCTTCTCTGATTGGCTCCCCATGGCCCACGTGATCCCAGGGACGCTGTGAACAACCTGCGCCTCTGGGATACGTGGGCCCTGCGCACCGGCAGTTTGGAGAGGCCCAGCAACGGAACTCTGTGCCTCCCGGGAGCCCTCCGGTCCAGGCGCAGATTTTTCCAGATCGCAGCCCTCCGCCCGCGGGAGGCCTGCGAACAGAATTTCTGGGCCATTATTGAAAAGCTGGTGTTTGCTTGCACTTCCTGTCAACCTTCTGTTGCCACCGATTTGGGCCATACTTTTATGTCAACATTGAAACAGGGCACATTTTGCGTCAATATTGAGCATTGCAACATTTAAAATGGAAATCCTGAGGGTAAGCATAAGAACGTAAGAACTTAAGAAATAGGAGCAGGAGCAGGCCATTTGACCCCTCGAGCCTGCTCCGCCATTCAATAAGATCATGGCTGATCTGATCTTGGCCTCAACTCCACTTTCCCACCCGCTCCCCATAACCCTTGACTCCCCTGTAGCTCAAATATCTGTTTCTCTCCGCCTTGAATATATTCAATGACTCCGCCTCCACAGCTCTCTGGGGTAGAGCATTCCAAAGACTCATGACCCTCAGAGAAGAAATTCCTCCTCCTCTCCGTTTTAAATGGGCGAGTAACTTTCTGAAGTCTATCTCCAAATTCTGTCACCGTCTTGTTGCAAAACATCAATGGACCATCGTTTTGTTATGGGCAAGTTGCCATTATTGCAAATGAGTCAAATTTTGCTGGATTTGCACACTTATTGCCAATTAAAGTTGCCGCATAAAGTTAAGTCTGGTAATTAAGAGCATAAATACCCTTTTAAAGATGTGATAATGGTTAATTTATTGCAAGGGGTTTGGAGTATAAAAGCAGGGAAGTCCTGCTACAACTGTACAGGGTATTGGAGAGACCACACCTTGAGTATTGCGCACAGTTTTGGTCTCCTTATTTAAGAAGGATATACTTGCAGTGGAGGCAGTTCAGAGACGATTCACATGGTTGATTCCTGAGATGAAGGGGTTGACTTATGAAGAAAAGTTGAGCAGGTTGGGCCGATACTCATTGGAGTTTAGAAGAATGAGAGGTGATCTTATCGAAACATATAAAGATACTGAGGGGGCTCGACAAGGTAGATGCAGAGAGGATGTTTCCCCTCGTGGGGAAATCTAGAACTCGGGGGCAGAGTCTCAGAATAAAGGGTCGCCCTTTTAAAACTGAGACGAGGAGGGATTTCTTCTCTCAGAGGGTCGTAAATCTGTGGAATTCTCTGCCCCAGAGAGCCGTGGAGGCTGGGTCATTAAATACATTTAAGGTGGAGAGAGACAAATTTTTACAAGACAAGGGAGTGAAGGGTTATGGGGAGCGGGCAGGGAAGTGGCTTTGAGCCCAAGATCAGCCATGATCTTATTGAATGGCGGAGCAGGCTCGAGGGGCCGAGTGGCGATTCCTGCTCCTATTTCTTATGTTCTTATGCCAATCAACCCCTCTGGCCCAGAAAGGGAACAATTTAAGCTATTGCATCTCATTCCTTCAGTTGGTAAATATTCAGAGATTTAAAAAAAAAATCTAATTTTAATTTTTTTAAGTTGTTTTCTAAGTTTGTCTTCTTTCTCTCTCTCTTAATCCAATCTTTCTTTCCTATTCTTATTTCTCTTTCTGTACCTAATTCGACTCTAATTCTGCATCGTTCCTCTATTTCTCGCTGAATCCTAAAATCTCATTGGGTCAGGAGATAAACTGTTGATCCCGCCATTCACTAAGGTCCCAGAGGCCCCGTTGCTCTTATCCGCTCCCACCACCAGCAAGTTACGGCGCAAACATTTGAGCTGAAGGGTACAGGAAAGAAATCTAACGAACGCCGTATACCACGAGATGCCGCGCTTCAGTGAGAGTTGTCCCATTCTTTTTTTTTTTTCGATTCGTTCATGGGATGTCGGTGTCACTGGCAAGCCCAGCATTTATTGTCCATCCCTAAATTACCTTTGAGTGGCTTGCTAGGCCATTCAGAGGGCTGTTAAGAGTCAACCACATCGCTGTGGGTCTGGAGTCACATATAGGCCAGACTAGGTAAGGACGACAGATTTCCTTCCCTAAAAGGACATGAGTAAACCAGATGGGTTTTTACGACAATCCGGTAGTTTCATGGGTCACCATTACTGATACTAGCTTTTTATTCCAGATTTATTTAATTGAATTTAAATTCCCCAGCTGCCGCGGTGGGATTTGAACTCTTGCCCCGGATTATTAGTCCAGGCCTCTGGATTACTAGTCCAGTAACACAACCACTATGCTACCATTCAAATATACAACAGCATCGTGCATTTATATAGTGCTTTTAACGCAATAAGACATCCCAAGGCGCTTCACAGAAGTGTTATCGGACAAAATACAGTACGTAATTGTTCAATATGAATAGATATGATTCCTCTGTACTCACTGCCAACGTGCAAGAAGTAGGGCTCGCTGATGTTAATACTAACAGGGCTGCTTGCAGTACATCTGTATTCACCGGAATTGTTCGTGTTAACACCAATTACTGTCAACGTGCTATTTCGCAAGGATAATATTATCCTCTCATTGCTAGCCACAATTGTCCAATTGAAAGACCAAATTATTCCGGTATAATTGCCGACTACATTGCAGGTCAGACAAACCGTATCATTCTCTTGCAATGGGTTTGAAACATTGGATGTAATAAATGCAGAGGAGATTGTTTCTGTGAATAGAATTGGAAACCAAGAATTATTCACCAGCCTAGGATAGAAAGATTATTAAATATAAAATTATTTATTTCAAAGGAATAGAAGAGCTCCACCTATATGGAGCCTCAACACATTTTTTTAAATTCCTTTTTATGGGACGTGGGCGTCGCTGGCAAGGCCAGCATTTATTGCCCATTCCCAATTGCCTTTGAGAAGGTGGTGGTGAGCCGCCTTCTTGAACCGCTGCAGTCCGTGTGGTGAAGGTGCTCCCACAGTGCTGTTAGGGAGGGAGTTCCAGGATTTTGACCCAGCGACGATGAAGGATCGGCGATATACTTCCAAGTCAGGATGATGTGTGACTTGGAGGGGAACTTGGAGGTGGTGGTGTTCCCATGCGCCTGCTGCCCTTGTCCTTCTAGGTGGACGAGGTCGCGGGTTTGGGAGGTGCTGCCGAAGAAGCCTTGGCGAGTTGCTGCAGTGCATCTTGTAGATGGTACACACTGCAGCCACGGAACGCCGGTGGTGGAGAGAGTGAATGTTTAAGGTGGTGGGTGGGGTGCCAATCAAGCGGGCTACTTTGTCCTGGATGATGTCGAGCTTCTTGAGTGTTGTTGGAGCTGCACTCATCCAGGCAAATCTTTCAAAAACAACTTTTAATAAAGCATATTGGAGTATACCTGGACTACACTTCCTCCCACCCGCTTCCTGTAAGGACTCTATTCCATTCTCCCAATTTCTCCGTCTCCTCTGCATCTGCTCTGATAATGCCACCTTCTATACTAATGCTTCCGATATGTCTTCCTTTTTCCTCAACCAAGGATTCCCCTCTACCGTGGTTGACACGGCCTTTGACTATGTCCGTTCTATTTCCCGCACTTCTGCTCTCACTCCATCCCCTCCCTCCCAGAACCACGATAGGGTTCCCCTTGTCCTCACCTTTCACCCCACCAGCCTCCACATTCAACGGATCAGCCGTCGCCATTTCCGCCACCTCCAGCGCGATCCCACCACCAAACACATCTTCCCTGCCCCTTTCAGCATTCCGAAGAGACCGCTCCCTCTGTGACACCCTGGTCCACTCCTCTATCACCCCCAACAGCCCCTCCCCTTCCCACGGCACCTTCCCGTGCAAGCGCAGGAGAAGCAACACCTGCCCTTTTACCTCCTCCCTTCCCACTGTCCAGGGCCCCAAACACTCCTTCCAGGTGAAACAGCGATTTACTTGTACTTCTTGCAATTTAGTATACTGTATTCGCTGCTCACGATGCGGTCTCCTCTACATTGGGGAGATTGGGTGACCGCTTTACGGAACACCTCCCTTCACTCCATAAGCGTGACCCCGAGCTTCCCGTTGCCTGTCACTTAATTCCCCACTCCACTCCCACTCTGATCTCTCTGTCCTCGGCCTCTTACACTGTTCCAATGAAGCTCAACGTAAGCTCGAGGAACAGCACCTCATCTTTCGATTAGGCACTTTACAGCCTTCTGGACTCAACATCGAGTTCAACAGTTTTAGACTATAACCTCGGCCCCTATATTTTTTATTTATTAAAAAAAATATATTTCTCTCACATGGCAGCTGCTGATGATCCTGCCATTGCCATTTACACCTCATCTAGAGTCATCTTTTGCTTCTTAACTTGTCCATTACCATCTCCTTTTGCCTTGCACCATCATCCCTTTTGTCTTTTAATCTCCCCTGCCTTCCATCCTGTCACAGACCTTCCCTTTTGTTCTTTCCTCCCCTCCTCCCTCTCCCTGCCCCTACACTTGCTTAAAATCTTTTACATCTCTAACTTTTTCCAGTTCTGATGAAGGGTCACAGACCTGAAACGTTAACTCTGTTTTTCTCTCTCCACGATGCTGCCTGACCTGCTGAGTGTTTCCAGCATTTTCTGTTGTTATTTCAGATTTGCAGCATCTGCAGTATTCTGCTATTATATTGGAGTATTACTGCTTAATGTACTTTTAAATTTCCCTTTTACTCACAGGCATAGATATGGGGAATACATTCTATTTCAACTTCTCCCTACATCTTTACCAGCTCACCCAGAAGCTAGCTGAAGACTATTGAGCATTCTCTTTCAATGGGCAAGGCCTTATCTGTATTAAATTATATCTGCCATCATTCTGCCCATTTGAAACCATCAGCCCAAATCATACTCTTCTGAAAAATTGAGGTGTACCCTGGAATAACAGAAACTCTGCCCACCCGAGAGATGAGCCCCTGACTCCATCTGATCTTCCAGCCTCTCAGTTATTTCAATATTTTTAAGAGTTCTCACTGGCTTTTGCTAAAGAGTCCACTAGTTCTAGAGGAGGCGATTTGCTGCCTTGTTTCACAATTTATATTAACGATTTAGACTTAGGAATCACAATTTCTAAATTTGTGGATGACACCAAATTTGGGGGGATAGTCAATACTGAGGAGGACTGCAACAAATTACAGGAGGACATTAATAAACTTGCAGAATGGGCATATCATTGGCAAATGAAGTTCAACACAGATAAATGTGAGGTAATACATTTTGCTAGGAAGATTAGGGAGGTCTCTTAGTACTTGGAGGGTGCGAGTCTGGGTGGGGTAGAGGAACAAAGGGATCTCGGAGTACAAATACACAAATCACTAAAAGTTGCGACACAGGTTAGCAAGGCCATAAAAAAAAGCAAACCAAGCACTAGGATTTATTTCTAGAGGGATAGAATTGAAAAGTAAGGAAGTTATGCTAAACCTGTATCGAACCTTGGTTAGACCACACTTGGAGTACTGCATGCAGTTCTGGTCGCCATATTATAAAAAGGATAGAGGCACTGGAGAGGGTGCAGAGAAGATTTACAAGGATGATACCAGAAATGCGACGGTATACATATCAGAAAAGGAGGAACAGGCTGGGTCTCTTTTCTCTTGAAAAAAAGAAGGCTGAGGGGTGATCCAATAGAGGTCTTTAAAATTATGAAACATTTTTATAGAGTGGATACAGAGAGAATGTTTCCACTTGTGGGGAAGAGCATAACTAGAGGCCATCAATATAAAATAGCCAACAGGAAATCATATAAGGAATTCAGAAGAAAAAGAACATAAGAAATAGGAGCAGGAATAGGCCACTTGGCCCCTCGAGCCTGCTCCGCCATTCAATAAGATCATGGCTGATCTTGGGCTCGAAGCCACTTCCCTGCCCGCTCCCCATAACCCTTCACTCCCTTATCTTGTAAAAATCTGTCTATCTCCACCTTAAATGTATTTAATGACCCAGCCTCCACGGCTCTCTGGGGCAGAGAATTCCACAAATTTACGACCCTCTGAGAGAAGAAACTCCTCCTCATCTCAGTTCTAAAAGGGCGAGCCTTTATGCTGAAACTATGTCCCCGAGTTCTAGATTTCCCCACGAGGGGAAACATCCTCTCTGCATCAACCTTGTCGAGCCCCCTCAGTATCTTATATGTTTCTTTACCAGAAATGTGGAACTTGCTACCACAGGGAGTGGTTGAAGCGAATAGTATAGATGTATTTAAGGGGAGGCTAGACAAGCATATGAGGGAGAAGGGAATAGAGTGTTATGCTGATAGAGATAGATGAGGAAAGACGGGAGGAGGCTCGAGTGGAGCATAAAAACCGGCTTCGACTGGTTGGGCCCCCCCAAATCGACCTCCTAGATTTATAATATGACTCTCCCGAGTCACCGAGTATTCAACTGTTCTATGCAGCGAGTGATGGTGAAACTTATGGTTCGTTACTTCCTAAGGATCTGAACATAAAACGTTGCTGCTACTTACCGTACACTTGAAGATCGATCCTCGCTGTTGTTGTGTTAGAGGCTGTGTTCATGGTAACAGTGTACTCTCCACGGTCTGAAAAACTGACTGACTTGAGCAGGAGAGATGCGTTCGGGAATAATAACTCCACCCGTCCATTGTAATTATTATTTATATCTGGAGTTGTCCCGATCCACAGTGCGACATCCTGCTCATTGTGTTTCCAGCTCCCACTCCTCACCTCCTCCGACGGCCTCACTAAGAGGAGCACAGGATGTCCGACTGTTGCATCAATGAGACTCTGCTCCACCGAGATGGTGAAAGGTTGAGATTCAACTACAGGGGGGAAAGAAGTTAAGAAACCCGTGTTAACATCCAACCAACGTATTTCAATAAATACTAAAGGGAGACTGTATGGCGCAGACTTCACAACCAGTGTCACTATTGCTAATTTAGCTTGTATTTAACGTTCCCTCGCTTCCTGTTTAATCCTCAACACCCAGATGAGAAAGTCACCCTCACCAGCCGATAGAAGCAAACAAACAGCAACGGCAGCGAGCCGGGGTCTCTCCATCCTGACAGAGCAGTGCCCGCTCCCGTTATAGACAGCGAGCGAACTGCAACTCCTGTACAATGAGCCAGGTTAGACATTAACCAAAGCAAACTTGGCCGTGAGTCCGGGTCACTTACCTCGCTGAAGGGAGCCAAAGATTTCGATTTGATAAATGAGAGTCACAACATTAATGTGGTAAGACCCCGATGCAACTATTGACAAAAGCAGCAAAGTCATCATTAGAGACTGTCAAAAGGCGAGAGTGGGAGCTGTCCAGCTCAGTTAGGGTGGCTCAAGGAACAACACCTCATATTTCGATTAAGCACTTTACAGCCTTCTGGACTCAACATAGAGTTCAACAATTTCAGACAATAACCTCTGCCATTAATTTTTTTTCTCTCTCTCACATGGCAGCTGTCTTTCATTCTGCCAGTGCCATTTACACTTCATCTAGAGCCATCTTAACTTGTCCCATTACCATCTCCTTTTGCCTTGCACCATCATCCCTTTTGTCGCTTAATCTCTCCTGCCTTCCATCCCATCACAGACCTTCCCTTTTGTTCTTTCCTCCCCTACCCCCCCCCTCTCCCGGCCCCTGCACTTGCTTAAAAACCTGTTCCATCTCCAGCTTTTTCCAGTTCTGACGAAGGGTCATCGACCTGAAACGTTAACTCTGTTTCTCTCTCCACAGATGCTGCCTGATCTGCCGAGTGTTTCCAGCATTTTCTGTTTTTATTTCAGTTAGGGAGGCTGCAGGCAATGAACGTTGTTGGAAGTTTTTCCATAACTATCTGTAGCTTATTTTGCTGAAAATTTGAATATTGTTGACATCATAGCAATTTACGGCACAGAAAGAGGTCATGCGGCCCATCGTGTCTGCGCCGGCGGAAGTAGAGCTATCCAGCTGAATCCCACTTACCAGCACTTGGTCTGTAGCCTTGTAGGTTACGGCACTTCAAGTGCTTATCCAAGTACTTCTTAAATGCGATGAGGGTTTCTGCCTCTACCACCCTTTCAGGCTGCAGGAAGATATCAATAAATTGGTCAGGTGGGCAGAACAGTGGCAAATAAGGGGCTGCTCTTTCAAAACTGAGATGAGGAGAAACTTCTTCACTCAGAGGGTAGTAGGTCTGTGGAATTTGCTGCCCCAGGAAGCTGTGGAAGCTACATCATTAAATAAATTTAAAACAGAAATAGACAGTTTCCTAGAAGTAAAGGGAATTAGGGGTTACGGGGAGCGGGCAGGAAATTGGACATGAGGCTGAGTTCGGATCGGTCGAGGCCCTGTGGCTGGCGTAGCGGGCCCAGGGGCTGAGTGGCCGGGTCCTGCTCCTACTTCTTGTGTTCTTTAGATTTGAGGTGAGGATCAGATCAGCCATAATCTTATTGAATGGCGGAGCAGGCTCGAAGGGCCGATTGGCTTACTCCTGCTCCTATTTCTTATGTTCTTATGTTCTTATAAATGCAATTCAATCCGGAGAAGTGTGAGGTAATGCATTTGGGGAGGGCTAACAAGGAAAGGGAATACACATTAAATGGTAGGACACTGAGTAGTGTAGAGGAACAAAGGGACCTTGGAGTGCATGGCCACAGATCCTTGAAGGTAGCAGGCCAGGTAGATAAAGGTGGTTAAGAAGGCATACGGAATGCTTGCCTTCATTAGCCGTGGCATAGAATACAAGAGCAGGAGGGTTATGCTTCAACTGTATAAAACACTAGTTAGGCCTCAGCTAGAGTACTGCATGCAGTTCTGGTCACTACATTACAGGAAAGATGTGATTGCACTAGAGAGGGTACAGAGCAGATTTACAAAGATGTTGTCAGGAGTAGAGAATCATAGCTTTGAGGAAAGACTGGATAGGCTGGGTTTGTTTTCCTTGGAACAGAGGAGGCTGAGGGGAGACCTTATTGAGGTGTATAAAATTATGAGGGGCCTAGATAAAGTGGATAGAAAGGACCTATTTCCCTTAGCAGCGGGGTCATAAACCAGGGGACACAGATTTAAAGTAACTGATGGAATGTTTAGAGGGGATTTGAGGGGAAATTTCTTCACCCAGAGGGTTGTGGGGGTCTGGAACTCACTGCCTGAAAGGGTGGTAGAGGCAGGAACCCTAACCACATTTAAAAAGTACTTGGATGTGCACTTGGGATGCTGTAACCTGCAGGGATACGGACCAAGAGCTGGGAAGTGGGATTAAGCTGGATAGCTCTTTGTTGGCCGGCGCGGACACGATGGGCCGAAATGGCCTCCTTCTGTGCTGTAACGTTCTATGTTCTATGAGTTCCAGACCCCATCACCCTCAGGGTGAAAAAAGTTCTCCTCAACTCCCTCTAATCCTTCTACCAATTACTTTGAATCTATACCCCCTGGTTATTGACCTCTCTGCTCGGTGAAGTAGGTCCTTCCTATCCACTTAATCTGGGCCCCTCATAATTTTATACACCTCGATCAAGTCACCCCTCAGCCTCCTCTGTTCCAAAGGTAACAACCCCAGCCTATCCAATCTTTCCTCATAGCTAAAATTCCCCAGCCCGAGCAACATCCTTGTAAATCTCCTCTGTACCCTCTCTAGTGAAAGTTAGATCAATAGATCACACTCACTGCTGGAAGATTATAGGTTTTCAATTATGTATTTAAGCTGATGTTGCACAATGTATATTCAGGGATGTCATAATCTTCTCCCCATCCCCAGTTTTATTCCTTCATGATCCACAAGGATCAGTACTGGGACCACTGTTGTTCACAAGTTATATCAACGATTTAGACTTTGGAATCAAAGACACAATTTCTGAATTTGCGGATGACACCAAATTGGGGGGGATAGTCAATGCTGAGGAGGACAGCAACAAATTACAGGAGGACATTAATAAACTTGCAGAATGGGCATATAATTGGCAAATGAAGTTCAACACAGATAAATGTGAGGTATTACATTTTGGTAGGAAGAATAGGGAGGTCACTTATTACTTGGAGGGTGCGAGTCTAGGTGGGGTAGAGGAACAAAGGGATCTCGGAGTACAAATACACAAATCACTAAAAGTTGCGCCACAGGTTAGCAAGGTCATAAAAAAAGCAAACCAAGCACTTGGGTTTATTTCTAGAGGGATAGAATTGAAAAGTAGGGAAGATTTGCTAAACCTGTATCGAACCTTGGTTAGACCACACTTGGAGTACTGCGTATAGTTCTGGTCACCATATTATTAAAAGGATATAGAGGCACTGGAGAGGGTGCAGGGAAGATTGATGAGGATGATACCAGAAATGCGAGGGTATACATATCAGGAAAGGATTAACAGGCTGGGTCTCTTTTCTCTTGAAAAAAGGCTGAGCGGTGACCTAATAGAGATCTTAATTATGAAGGTTTTGCTATAGTGGATATAGAGAGAGTGTTTCCACTTGTGGGGAAGAGCATAACTAGAGGCCATCAATATAAGAGAGTCACCAAGAAATCCAATAGGGAATTCAGAAGAAACTTCTTCACCCAGAGAGTGGTGAGAATGTGGAACTCGCTACCACAGGGAGTGGCTGAAGCGGAAAGGGGAGGCTAGACAAGCATATGAGGGAGAAGGGAGTAGAGGGTTATGCTGATAGATTTAGATGAGGAAAGACGGGAGGAGGCTCGAGTGGAGCATAAACGCTGGCGTCGACTGGTTGGGCCGAATGGCTTATTTCTGTGCCTTATATCCTATGTAATCCTACTTAATGACTTCAGTACATGAGGTAGCGGTGACTCATGTTTTGGTGCCACAGAAAGGGCCGCCTCCACTTCACCCATGTGGCTGTTTTTCATGTTGTCCACCTGATTCTGATAAGGGGCATCGCAACAAGCCTGGTTGTGTCCTCGCCCACTGTCCGCACATTCATACTCCTAGCTGAGGATGGTGAATAATGATCAGGAGAAACCCCCTCCCTGAAACATGGAATACGGGAATTTAAGTTGGTGCTTCCACTGATATCCTGGTTGAGGTTGGCTCATTCAGCACAGACTGGGGGATGTTTCCGATCTGCAGCACCCAGGGCCATCAAAGGAACCACAACTGAAGCTACTGTAAAGTTCACTGCTGCCAAGCATCTCAGCTCAGGAACCTTGTTACATAGCTGGATTCCAACTGTGAACTCAACAACTCAGTTCCAACACAACTAACAACAACACATGAAGGGTTAACATCGATGCCTAGGACATCGAGCATTTAAATCGCTGGGAGGTTGTGAATTTAAAACGAAAAGGCAGCCGGTGCAGAAATCGCTGCAAAAGCCCCCAAGCAACTGATCAGAACAAAATGAGTAAACTTCTTCGGCAGCAGCTCCCAAACCCGCGACCTCTTCCACCTAGAAGGACAAGGGCAGCAGGCGCATGGGAACACCACCACCTCCAAGTTCCCCTCCAAGTCACACACCATCCTGACTTGGAAATATATCGGCCGCTCCTTCATCGTCGCTGGGTCAAAATGCTGGAACTCCCTCCCTAACAGCACTGTGGGAGCACCTTCAGCGCACGGCCTGCAGCGGTTCAAGAGGCGGCTCACCACCACCTTCTCAAGGGCAGTTAGGGATGGGCAATAAATGCCGGCCTTGCCAGCGACGATCGCATCCTGTGATGAATGAAAAAAAAACAATCCTTTATTAAAGGGTGCTGCCATTAGAAATCGTTGGGAAGGACAAGAAATGGCTGTGTGAAGGAAGACTTCGAGAAAGTCTGGACACTGATAAGAACGGCGTACGCATTCAATATTCTGGACCAATGAGCTGGAAGGACAGGCTGTGGGTGAAGGATTGCACCTGGTTTAGACTCTAAGGAAGTGAGTGACACACACCTAACAGCCAACCATCCATTATTAATGCCTAGCAATGATGGGTCATTAGACGAAATGGATATTTCCCTAACTTTTACTTACACCTCAATTGGCAGAAACAACATAAAAAGAACATAGAGTCATAACGGCACAGAAGGAGGCCATTCGGCCCATCGAGTCCGTGCCGGCTCTCTGTAGAGCAATCCAGTCAGTCCCATTCCCCCACTCTATCCCCGTAGCCCTGCAAGTTTATTTCCCTCAAGTGCCTATCCAGTCTCCCCTTGAAAACATGGAGTGTCTCCACTTCCATCGGCAGCGAGTTCCAGGTCCTCACCACTCGCTGCGTAAAAAAGCTTTTCCTCACATCCCCCCTGTATCTCTTGCCCAAAACCTTAAACCTGTGTCCCCTAGTCCTTGTACCGTCAACTAGTGGGAACAGCCTTTCCCTGTCTAGCCTATCCAAACCCATCATAATCTTGAACACCTCTATCAAGTCAGCACTCAACCTCCTTTGCTCTAATGAAAACAAATCCAGCTTCTCCAACCCATCCTTGTAGCTAAGATCTCCTATCCCTGAAACCATTCTGGTACATCTCCGCTGCACCCTCTCAAGGGCCTTCACATCCTTCCTAAAGCATAACATATTGGGGCAGGTCTAGCATTGCAGTCAGAGGAGCCTTAAGAAGCTTTGCCTAGAGGAAGGACGTCAAAGAACAAGAGGAAACTACGAGGGAGCTGAAGACTCTTCTACTTTGATGCGGAGATCCTTGGGTTGAAAGGTTGTATGTATTGCTTGATGCTGAATTTATGCTTATGTAAACTGTTTTAATGCTGTGTGCAATGTAAATCCTGAAAGGTAACTTCAATTAACATAGAGTAGTCTTACTTTCTTTGGCTAGCCACTATCCAGCTTTACGAATCACTGAAACATCTGTATCCCTACACATTTGAGTATCCCATGCGAGGGGAAGAGAGTTTGGGGATATAAACCTGATCATTGGGGGGGAAGTAAAGAAAGACTTGCATTTATATAGCGCCTTTCGTGACCACCAGACATCTCAAAGCTCTTTACAGCCAATGAAGTACTTTTGAAGTTGTAATGTGGCAAATGCGGCAGCCAATTTGCGCACAGCAAGGTCCCACAAACAGCAATGTGACAATGACCAGCTAATCTGCTGGTTGAGGGACAAATATTGGCCAGGACACAGGGATAACTCACACTATTCTTTTTCGAAATATTGGCCATGGGATCTTTTACGTCCACCTGAGAGAGCAGACGGGGCCTCGGTTTAACGTCCCATCCGAAAGACGGCACCTCCGACAGTGCGGCGCTCCCTCAGCACCGCACTGGAGTGTCAGCCTAGCTTTATGTGCTCAAGTCCCTGGAGTGGGACTTGAACCCACAACCTTCTGACTCAGAAGCGAGTGCGCTACCCACTGAGCCACAGCTGACACCATGGATGAGGGATGAAGTCGTCAATATTTTTGAGTTCATCTCCTGCTGAGTGAAGACAGAAGTGCAAATGAGAGCATCCATAGTGACCAGAGTGAGGCGAATCATCTGGATGGATCCAGAACGAAGCAAGCTGGGAGGAAATAATTGGAGGTGATTGTGCATAAGGTAATGTGTCCATTCTCAACATTTCAAAAGGAGGACATAAAAAGTTCATTTTGATATGCAAGAGGAACAGGCAATAAAAGATTATGTCATTCGGAGCTGGCTCAATGGGAGATTTCACTTTTTTCCCCCCCTTTATTTGCCAAAAAGTTAATCATTGATTTGATTTAACCAGGTTTAATACAAGTATTGATGCATACCAAAGTGGAATCCTTGTTCTACTACATTTTTCACTCTGCATGGGTCCTCTTTTGCTGCTTTGGTTCCTCTTTCAGCTCCGAGGAAGAGGTGAAGCTAGCCCACTAACTGGAATTATGCGTGGGTGTTCTTGATTTACCTCCAATGACTCATTAACGAGAGACCAAGTGCAAGCAGGAGTAGTTCATCCACCTGTCCGAAATTGGACAATGTTGTACTGTCAGTACTTTATCAAGGAGCCTGGTCATCATGGAATACCTCAACAACAACTGACAAATGATTAACCAGTCTTGCATCAAAGTCCACATCCCAATTTCAGACTGGTAAGATGTGCAATGGTCACCTGCTGGAGTTACTGAACAAAACTGAATTTTGATAATGTGCAAAATACAAAAAAGGTATAAAATAAACTAGTAATATTATTCCACAGTTACCCAATCACAAATAGATGGCTCCCATACATTGGCCAACGAAAGGCTGGTAACTCTTACACTAAGGGGGCGATTTTGCCAGCCCTGGGGAGGCAGGGCTGCCAGGAAAATGGTAGAATTTGGGGGCGGGTACCCATCCCGCCTCCGTGCCACCTTCCCAGGAGGCGGGTAGCCGACCCGCGCCGGGTCCCATCGCCTGGAGGCGGGAAGGGGATTACAGGTAGTTAACAGGCAAATAAGAGGATTATCCCTGTTTTACCCACACAAGTGCGGGCTTCCCGAAGGCTGCGAACCTTGCCAGGGTCACCGAGGCGAGCAGTGGGTCTGCGGAGGGCAAAAGTGCACTGTGAAGGTAAGTGATGGGTGCAAGTGTGGAGAGGTAAGTATGTGAGGCAAGTGGAAAGTGTTAGAAAATGTTTACTTACCTTTGTTTCTTCCTGCAGGCTTCAATCATTGGGGATGCGGAGAGTCTCGGACCTCCGCGGCAGAGATGACAGATGGCTGCTGCATTGTCCAATGCAACAACCATCTAATTTCTGCTAAAGAAAGAGGTTTGATGAGTCTTGAATACAAGAACTCATCAAACTACAGAGAATGTCAGTGTTTGACAGCTTCACAGAGCTGTCAAACGATGACAATTCATCTGTCAAAAATTTTTGACAGATGAAATGTCATACGCTGACGTTCTCTGTAACCGGCTTCCCTTTAATTGGCCTGCTAAGCCCGCTGGGCGGGCTTAACAAGGTCAATAAGGGGAAAATAGCGTGGGTTGGCCAGAAGTTGATGGAGGCGGGACTAAAACCGGACAAGTGGGAGTCCCGCCTCCAAAAGCTCCCCATTGGCAAAATCCAGCCCCAAGTGTCAGCGTGGCTCAATTGGCAAGTGCTCTCACCCGAGTCGGAAGGCAGAGAGTCCAAGTCCCACTCCAGGACTTCAACACATAATCCAGGCTGACACTCCAATACTGAGAGTGCGCTGCATTGTTGGAGGCGAGGGCTTTTGAAGGAAAAGTTAAGCGGAGGCCACATCTGCTTGTTCAGGTGGATGGAAAAGATCAAATGAGGGGGGAACAAAAGAAAAGAAAGAATTAGATAGCAAAATACTGCGGATGCTGGAAATCCGAAATAACAACAGAAAACGCTGGAAAAACTCAGCAGGCCAGGCAGCATCCGTGGAGAGAGAAACAGAGTTAACGTTTCAGGTCGAAGACCTTTCATCAGAACTGGAAAAAAGCAGGAAATGAAATAGATTTAAAGCAAGGATAAAGCTGGGAAAAGGGGGAGGGGATGAAAGAACAAAAGGAGAGATTAAGAGACATTGAGAGACAATAAGAGATAATCAATGCATGAGGAGGTGTTAATGTGACAGGTTGAGGTAAAATGAAGTGTGAAATGCACTGGCAGAATGGAGGCCAGCTGCCAGCTTCTGGGAGGGAAAAAAAAGGGGGCCAAACAAAAGGGTGGTTGAAAAAATAAAATATAAATGTGATAGGGGCTGAGGTTAGGATATAAAATTGTTGAACTCGATGTTGAGTCCAGAGGGCTGTAGGGTGCCTAAACGAAAGATGAGGTGCTGTTCCTCGAGCTTACGCTGATGACCTGCCCAATATTTATTTCTCATCAAAAACGATTAATTATTCACCTCATTGCTATTTCTGAGATCTTGCACCCTATAAAGGCAAGTTGGTGTGTTATTTTTTTATATTTTTAATGTTTGTGAATTATCATTATTTTTGGGGAGGAGACAAAATGATGGGCCCGAATTTTGCAGGGCCAATGATGGCATATGCGGTCACGAGCCTTGTAAAAGGGCCCACAAGTTGCGGGTTTCCGTTTGCGCTGCGCATGTGCGAGCACCCGGAACTTGCAATCGGTCAAGGTTTGCCTGGACAGATCTACCGCACCGACTGAGAAATCACTTACGCTGGCGCAGAGATGGGCTATTTGCCCAACTGCTGCCCAGCAAATGCCCATGCAACCCTTGCGCCTGGTACAAGCAGGCTTAGGGCCTTCTTTCCGGGGACTCAGCACTGCGCTGGAGTGCCACAACTAGATTTATGTGCTCAAGGCTTTGGAGTGGGACTGGAACCCACAACTTTCTGATTCAGAGGCAAGGGTGCTCCGACTGAGGCATGGCTGATATCCAACTCTGCTGTGGCTCAGTTGGTGGCACCCTGGCCTCTGAGTCAGGAAGGTTGTGGGTTCAAGTCCCACTCGGGGGACTTGAGCACAAAATTATAAGCTGACGCTCCAGTGCAGTGCTGAGGGAGCGCCGAACCGTCGGAGGGGCAGTGCTGAGGGAGCACCGCACCGTCGGAGGGGCGGTACTGAGGGAGCGCCGAACCGTCGGAGGGGCAGTGCTGAGGGAGCGCCGAACCGTCGGAGGGGCAGTGCTGAGGGAGCACCGCACTGTCGGAGGGGCGGTACTGAGGGAGCGCCGCACCGTCGGAGGGACGGTACGGAGGGAGCGCCGCACCGTCGGAGGGGCGGTACTGAGGGAGCGCCGCACCGTCGGAGGGGCGGTACTGAGGGAGCGCCGCACCGTCGGAGGGGCGGTACTGAGGGAGCGCCGCACTGTCGGAGGGGCAGTACTGAGGGAGCGCCGCACTGTCGGAGGGGCTGTACTGAGGAAGCGCCGCACTGTCGGAGGTGCCGTCTTTCGGATGAGACGTTAAAACCGAGGCCCCATCTGGTCTCTCAGGTGGATGGAAAAGATCCCATGGCACTATTTCGAAGAAGTGCAGAAGAGTTCTCCCCGATGTCCTGGCCAATATTTATCCCTCAATCAACATCATTAAAACAGATGATCTGGTCATTATCACATTGCTCTTTGTGGGAGCTTGCTGTGCGCAAATTGGCTGTCGTGTTTCCTACATTACAACAGTGACCGTACTTGAAAAAGTACTTCATTGGCTGTAAAGCGCTTTGGGATATCCAGTGGTTATCAAAGGCGGTATATAAATGCAAGACTTTCTTTCTTTCAGCGTGAGACTAAAGTCACGTGGAAGTCAGACTTCGGTACTGGTAGCAGATTACCTTCCCTGAAAGAAATTAATGAACCAGTCGGGTTTTTAGCAACGATCTGGCAGATTTTGTGGTCATTTACTGGTGCCAGCCCACGAATTACCAAATTTACTGAATTCAATTTCACAACTTGCCATGGTTGGATTTGAATTTCTGAGTTGCGAATCCAATACCATAACTACTAAGCTACGAACATAAGAAATAGGAGCAGGAGTAGGCCATTTGGCCCTTCGAGCCTGCTCCGCCATTCAATAAGATCATGGCTGATCTTCTACCTCATCTCCACTTTCCTGCACTATCCCCATAGCCCTTGATTCCCTTAATATTCAAAAATCTATCGACGTCTGTCTTGAATATACTCAACAACTGAGCCTCCACAGCCCTCTGTGGTAGAGAATTCCAAAGATTCACCACCCTCTGAGTGAAGAAATTTCTCCTCATCTCAGTCCTAAATGGCCGACCCCTTATTCTGAGACTGTGACCCCTGGTTCTAGACTCCCCAGCCAGGGGAAACATCCTCTCTACATTTACCCTGTCAAGCCCTGTAAGAATTTTGTATGTTTCAAAGAGATCACCTCTCATTCTTCTAAACTCCAGAGAATATAGGCCGAGTCTACTCAATCTCTCCTCATAGGACAATCCCCTCACCCCAGGAACCAGTCTGGTGAACCTTCATTGCAGTCCCTCTATGGCAAGTATATCCTTCCTTAGGTAAGGAGACCAAAACTGTACACAATACTCCAGGTGTGGTCTCACCAGGGCCCGATATAATTGCAGTAAGACGTCTTTACTCTTATACGCAAATCCTCTTGTAATAAAGGCCAACATACCATTTGCTTTCCTAATTGCTTGCTGTACCTGCATGTTAACTTTTAGTGATTCGTGTACAAGGACACCCAGGTCCCTCTGAACACCAGCATTTCCCAATCTCTCACCATTTAAAAAAGACTCTGCTTTTCTATTTTTCCTACCAAAGTGGATAACTTCACATTTCTTTACATTATAATCCATTTGCCATGTCTTGCCCACTCGCTTAGCCTGTCCATATCCCCTTGAAGCCTCCTTGTATCCTCTTCACAACTTACATTCCCACCCAGCTTGGTATCATCAGCAAACTTGGATATGTTACATTTGGTCCCCTCATCCAAATCATTGATGTAGATTGTGAATAGCTGAGGCACTGATCCTTGCGGTACCCCACTAGTTACAGCCTGCCAACCCAAAAATGACCCGTTTATTCCTACTCTCTGTTTTCTGTCCGTTAACCAATCCTCAATCCATGCTGGCATATTAGCCCCAATCCCATGAGCCCTATTCTTAAATAGTGGGCTTACACATTCTCCACATTATATTCCAGTCTGGTGAACCTTCGTTGCACCCACATTGCACTGTACTCACATTTCCCAGCCTTCCTCTCTCCACACACTGGACAGGTACGATGGTCTAAAAATTGGATCGCACGACACCAGTTTTTCCAAGGCATATACTGGGCACCGATATGGCGGGTGGTGCGCACCCATCAGGTGCTGAAAGTGAGCCGTCCGCCATATTGGATTGGGTGGCCCATTAGCATCCAGGGCGCCAACGCTCCCCTCTAACTTTTTGTTGGGGTGCGTGGCCCCTTTAACAGGGTTGCACCACCCATTCAAATTTCCCCGGATGTGCGGTTTTTGCATTTAGAAAGAAAGAAAGAAGACTTGCATTTCTCTAGCGCCTTTCACGACCACCGGACGTCTCAAAGCGCTTCACAGCCAATGAAGTACTGTTTGAAGTGGAGTCACTGTTGTAATGTGAGAAACACGGCAGCTAATTTGCGCACAGCAAGCTCCCACAAACAGCAATGTGACAATGACCAGATAGTGTCTCTTTAGTGATGTTGCTTGAGGGATAAATATTGGCCCCAGGACACCGGGGATAACTCCCCTGCTCTTCTTCGAAATAGCGCCATGGGATCTTTTCCATCCACCTGAGAGGGCAGATGGGGCCTCGGCTAAACATCTCATCCGAAAGACGGCACCTCCGACAGTGCAGCACCAAGAAGCCGGTGAGCGGCATGATGGGAGCATGGCAGGGCGCTCATCAAAATCATTCAAACACCTCATTATAATATTAAGATATTCCTGCACTGGATTTAGGAACCGTTTGGGAAATTAGAAACATAGAAAAATAGGAGCAGGAGTAGGCCACTCGGCCCTTCGAGCTTGCTCCGCCATTCAATATGATCATGGCTGATCCTCTCTCTCAATACCATATTCCCACTCTCTCCCCATACCCCTTGACACTTTTCAATCACAGAATCAATCACAGAATCCCCACAGTGCAGATAGAGGCCATTTCGGCCCATCGAGCCTGCACCGACACATATCCCACCCTATCCCCGTAACCCCACGTATTTAATCCCCCCCCTAACACTAAGGGTCAATTTATCATAGCCAAATCAAGCTAACCCACAATTTGCATCTAGAAATCTATCTATCTCATCCTTAAATATTATGGGCTAAAAATTCGGCACTTGCCGGGTGAGTACGCGCTGTGTACTCACCCGTAAGGCCACCTGAAGTGTCGGTTTCCTGCATGCACTGCGCATGCGCGGGAAACCGGAACTTCCGTTCTCCTGAAGGGAGCGGTTCAGAGGTGAACCGCGTGCGCGGTAGAGGCTGTGCGCACGCAGCAAACTTAGTTTTTTTTTCAGGTTTCTCCGGGAGGGTAAGTATGGAAGAAGCTGTGCTTTTAAAAAGGAGGCGCAAGACCCGTTTTCAACAAGGTAAGTAGTTAATTAATTACAATTTAAACATTTTTTCAACAGGTTTATCTTTTTTAGATACTTTAAAGAAAGGTAAGTTTATTTGTAGCACTGTTAAAAAGTATTTTAATTTTTTCAAAAATTTAAATTTTTGTTTAAAGTAGTTAATTTATTTAACTTATAGTTATTTTAAAAATGTGATGGTTTTTTAAAAAATTTATTTGAAGTTTAGGTGTTGTTTTGGGGCCGATTTCAATTCATAGATTTGACAGGTCTTCCTGTCAAATCTATGAATGAAAGAAAGATGGTCTGCTGCCATTGGCTCTCCATGGCCCACGTGATCCCAGGGGACGCATCGCACTAACTACGCCCCTGGGACACACAAGCACTGCGTGCCGGCAGCTGCAGGAGGCCCAGGAGCTTAAGTCCCCGTGGGCCCAGAGATCAACGGCAGGCGCAGTAGGTAGGTGCGCGCGCAGAAGCCAGGGAGCCTAATTTCTGGGTCAATGACTTGGCTGTGGTAGAGAAGGCTGTGGAGGCCAAGTCACAAATTGGTCTGTCCCAGCACCTGACTCGCCACGTGAGAAACTCACCCAGCAAATCGTGGCACTGGAAGTCAGGAAGGAACCGGACTGAATTCTGCTTGAATGGATAATGCCCTCCATACAAGGTTAGTTGCTCGTCTGTCCTGCTAGGCAGCTGGCCAAACCTGGTCTTTGGATATTTTGTGCATTCCGCAGACGACTGAGTTCTGGGAATGACTTTGTGCTGGTGCTGGACTGCCTGTCGGCCGTGGAAATATTTATTTCACTGAGGTGTGTGGTGCGTTAGGTCCAGCGGAGGAGACGGAACAGCAAGGAGGATAGGAGCGAGTAGGAGAAGCTGGGAGAAGAGGCAGGCACTGCGCAGGCGGCTCTACCCACAGTGGGTCATCAAGTAACACTTTCCATTGCTCAACCTGACTGAGAAGCAATGTGGGAGGAGCCTGTGCTTCACCAAGAATGCTGTAATGGATCTTTGTTATCTGCAGCAACCAGAACTGGAGCCCAAACCAGGACAGGAACAACATTTCCTGTGGCACTAAAGGTCACCGTGGCCTATAACCTTTTCACCTCAGAGTCGGTCCAGGCTGCAGCAGGGTGTTGTTGATTTTGTATCCTCACTCTCTTCCCTTGGAGAATAGAGTGAATCAGTGGAAGGTTTCGCAGGCCGTTCAACAGCCTGCGGTTTGAATGCTCCTCCCATGGCCAGTTTGGGTTCCGCCAGGACCACTCGGCTCCAGACCTCATTGCAGCCTTGGTCTAAACATGGATATCGGAGCTGAATTCCAGGAGGTGAGATGGGAGTGACTGCCCTTGACATCAAGGCAGCATTTGACCGAGTGTGGCATCAAGGAGCCCGAGTAAAACTGAAGCCAATGGGCCAAAAATTCGGCCCTTCCCGGGTGAGTACACAGTCCGTACTCACCCGTAAAGCGTCCCGAAGTGCCGGTTTCCTGCATGCACTGCGCATGCGCGGGAAACTGGAACTTCCGGTCTGGTGAAGGGGGCGGTTCCTAGGTGAACCGCGTGTGCGGTAGAGGCTGCGTGCACGCAGCAAACTTAGATTTTTTTCAGGTTTCTACGGGAGGGTAAGTATTGAAGAAACTACGCTTTTAAAAAGGAGGCGTAGGAGCCGTTTTCAACAAGGTAAGTGGTTAATTAAGTACAATTTAAATTTTTTTTCAACAGGTTTATCTTTTTTAGATACTTTAAAGAAAGGTAAGTTTATTTTTATCACTTTTAAAAAGTATTTTAATTGTTTCAAAAATTTAAATTTTTGTTTAAAGTGGTTAATTTATTTAACTATAGTTATTTTATAAATGTGATGGGTTTTTAAAAAAAAATATTTTAAGTTTAGCTGTTCTTTTGGGGCCGATTTCAATTCACAGATTTGACAGGTCTCCTGTCAAATCTGTGAATGAAAGATGGTCTGCTGCCATTGGCTCTCCATGGCCCACGTGATCCCAGGGGACGCATCGCACTAACTGCGCCCCTGGGACACGCACGCACTGCGCGCCGGCACTTGGAGCAGGCCCAGGAGCTGAAGTTCCCGTGGGCCCAAAACACAACGGCAGGCGCAGTAGGTAAGAGCGCACGCTATCCTTACCCCCGCGGCAAGCCGGAGAGGCGAATTTCAGGGCCATTGGGTATCAGGGGGGAAATTCTCCACTGGCTGGAGTCATACCTAGCACAAAGGAAGATGGTCGTGGTGGTTGGAGGTCAATCATCACAGCCCCAAGACATCGCTGCAGGAGTTCCTCAGGGCAGTGTCCTAAGCCCAAGCATCTTCAGCTGCTTCATCAATGACATTCTCTCCAACATAAGGTCAGAAATGAGGATGTTCGCCAATGACTGCACAGTGTTCAGTGCCATTCACAACTGCTCAGATAATGAAGCAGTCCATGCCCGCATGCAACAAGACCTGGACGACATTCAGGCATGGGCTGATAAGTGGTAAGTAACATTCACGCCACACAAGTGCCAGGCAATGTACCTCCAACAAGTGAGCATCTAAACACCGCCCCTCGACATTCAACGGCATTACCATCACCGAATCCCCCACCATCAACATCCTGGGAGTCATCATTGACCAGAAATTTAACTGGACCAGCCACATAAATACAGTGGCAACAAGAGCAGGTCAGAGGCTAGGTATTCTGCGGCGAGTGTCTCACCTCCTGACTCCCCAAAGCCTTTCCACCATCTACAAGGCACAAGTAAGGAGTGTGATAGAATACTCTCCATATGCCTGGATGAGTGCAGCTCCAACAACACTCTAGAAGCTCGACACCATCCAGGACAAAGCAGCCTGCTTGATTGGCACCTCATCCACCACCTTAAACATTCACTTCCTCCACCACCGGCATACCATGGCTGCAGTGTGCCATCTACAAGATGCACTGCAGCAACTCGCCAAGGCTTCTTCGGCAGCACCTCCCAAACCCGTGACCTCTACCACCTAGAAGGACAAGGGCAGCAGGCGCATGGGAACACCACCACCTCCACGTTCCCCTCCAAGTCACACACCATCCTGACTTGGAAATATATCGCCGTTCCTTCATCGTCGCTGGGTCAAAATCCTGGAACTCCCTCCCTAACAGCACTGTGGGAGCACCTTCACTACACAGACTGCAGTGGTTCAAGTAGGTGGCCCACCACCACCTTCTCAAGGGCAATTAGGGTGGGCAATAAATGCTGGCCTTGCCAGCGACGCCCACATCCCGTGAATGAATAAAAAAAGCCATAACCACCTTTATACCAGGCGATGGGGTGGTTATTCTATATGGTGGGAGGGTTCTTAAGGGCTCCCGCAACCCATATGATGGGGGTTGAACACCTCTATCAGATCTCCTCTTAACCTCCTCTGCTCTAAGCAGAACAACCCCAGCTTCTCCAGTCTCGCCACGTAACTGAAGTCCCCCATCCCTGGTACCATTCTGGTAAATCTCCTCTGCATCCTTTTCGAGGCCTTGAGATCCTTCCTAAAGTGTGATGCTCAGAATTGAACACAATACTCCAGCTGAGGCCTAAGCAGTGTGTTAGAAAGGTTTAGCATAACCTCCTTTTTTTAAACTCTATTCCTCTATTAATAAAGCCAAGGATCCCATATGCATCTTTAAGAGCCTTCTCATCTTGTCCTGCCACCTTCAAAGTTGTGTGTCCATTCACTCCGAGGTCTCCCTGTTCCTGCAACCCCTTTAAAATTGTACCATTTAGTTTATAGTGTCTCTCCTCACTCATAAGAACATAATGCATCGCTTCACACTCTCTGCATTAAATTTTATCTGCAATGAGCGTGCCCATTATACCAGTCTGTCTGTGTCCGCCTGAAGTCTGCTACTATCCTCCTCACTGTTTGCTGCATTTTTGAGTTTCGAGTCATCTGCAAGCTTTGACACAGAGCTTGGGAATGTAGTAAACAGTGAGGAGAACCGCAGGAGGAGGTCGACAGACTGGTGAAATTGGCAGACAGATTGCAGATGAAATGTAATGCAGAGAAACGTGAAGCGATGCATTTTTGAGCAAAGAATGAGGAGAGACAATATAAACTAAACGGTACAATCATAAAGGGGGTGGAGGATCAGAGAGAGCTGGGGGTTAATACACACAAACGCTTGATGGTAGCAGGACAAGTTGATGAAGCTGTTTAAAAGAGCATGTGGGATCCTGGGGTTTATAAATAGAAGCATGGAACACAAATAAAAGGAAATTGTGCCAAACATTTATAAATCACTGGAGAGGCCTCAGCTGGAATATTGGCCTGAGCATGAACAGGCGGATTACGTAGCTGGGGGAAGGGGCAGATTTTCCAGACGGGAAACTCGGAAGCTATGGAGCTTTATCTCCACAGCGTGGCTCTTTTGCACTTGAAAGGTTCCCTGCCCGGAGGTCAGCCGGATTGACAGGCTTGGCTTCCAGTCGGGCGGGGAGGACTCCGGAGAAGGCAGCAGGAGCAGGTAGGTGCGTTCCCCGACCCCGGGGGAGGGGGGTCCAATCCCGGGGGGGTGGGGGCGGTGGTGGAGCCGATCCCCGATCCCGGGGAGAGGGGTCCGTTCCACGATCCCAGGTGGGGGGAGGGCGGGTGTTCTGCATCACGGTCTAGGGTGGGGGGGTCCAATCCCGGGGGAGGAGGGTCCGATTCCCAATCCTGGGGGCGGGGGGGCCCTGATCCTGGGGCGGGTGAGGGAGGTCCAATCCCCGATCCCGGTTGGGCGGTACGATCCCCAATCTCAGGGGGACATGTCTGATCCTGGGGAAGGATCCAATCCCGAGTGAAGCGGTCTGGTATCCGATCCCAGGGTCTGATCCAGGGTGTCTTTGTATGAGGGGGTTGGGAGGGGTGCTCGGGGAGCCGGGCAGAAGCACTCCTGCTTCCCCCTGGCCCACAAACATTACTGCGAAGGCATTCACCTTCTCCCCAAAGCTGTCCTTGCCTCCCTTCAGCTGCCGGGTTTCCAGAGGCCTGGGAAACCCGGCTGCCCACTGTAAAACCTGCAAAGCAAAGCAGGTTAAATCAGAGGCTGCCCGCCTCGTTAAAATATTGAAATTGTCAACCCGCCTCCCGACAACAAGTTGGTTGCGTTGCGGCCCCTTCTCGCGCCTCCGTTAAACCCGAAAGTGGGCAGGTCGGGGTCGGGTTTCAGATTTTTATTGGGTGTTAAAATTCAGCTCATTGTTTCCAATTCTGGGCATCATATTTTAGGAAGGATGTCAAGGCCTTGGAGAGGGTGCTGAGGAGATTTACCAGAATGCTACCTTGGATGAGGGTCTTCAGCTATGTGGAGAGACTGGAGAAACTGGGATTGTTCTCCTGACAGCAGAGAAGGTTAAGAGGAGATTTGATAGAGGTGTTCAAAATGATGATGAGTAAATCAGGAGAAATTGTTTCCAGTGGCAGAAGCCACAGGATGACGTTCAGGCTTGGGCTGATAAGTGGCAGGTAACATTCACTCCACAGAAGTGCCAGGCAATGACTATCTCCAACAAGCGAGAGTCTAACCACCGCCTCTTGACATTCAATGGCATTACCATCACCGAATCCCCACCATCAACATCCTGGGGGTCAACATTGACCAGAAACTTAGCTGGACCAGCCACATAAATACTGTGGCAACAAGAGCAGGTCAGAGGCTAAGTATTCTGCAGCAAGTGTCTCACCTCCTGACTCCCCAAAGCCTTTTTACCATCTACAAGGCACAAGTAAGGAGTGTGATGGAATACTCTCCACTTGCCTGGATGAGTGCAGCACCAGCAACACTCAAGAAGCTCGACACCATCCAGGACAAAGCAGCTCGCTTGATTGGCACCCCATCTACCAGCTTAAACATTCACTCCCTCCACCACCGGCGCACCGTGGCTGCAGTGTGTACCATCTGCAGATGCACTGCAGCAACTCGCCAAGGCTTCTTCGGCAGTAGCTCCCAGACCCGCGACCTCTTCCACCTAGAAAGACAAGGGCAGCAGACGCATGGGAACACCACCACCTCCAAGTTCCCCTCCAAGTCACACACACCATCCTGACTTGGAAGTATATCGGCCGTTCCTTCATCGTCGCTGGGTCAAAATCCTGGAACTCCCTCACGGACAGCACTGTGGGAGTACCTTCACCACACGGACTGCAGCAGTTCAAGGCGGCGGCTCACCACCACCTTCTCAAGAGCAATTAGGGATAGGCAATAAATGCTGGCCTCGGCAGCGACGCCCACATCCCATAAATGAATTTAAAAAAAGGGTCGTAAGTAGAGGACCCAGATTTATGATAACTGGCAATCGAACCAGAGGTGCCTTGGGAAACATTGCTTTACACAGCAAGTTGTGATCTGGAACGCGCTGCCTGAAAGGGCGGTAGAAGCAGATTCAATCGTAACTTTCAAAAGGGAATTGGATAAATACTTGAAAGGATCAAAATTAGAGGGCTATGGGGAAAGTGCAGGGCAGTGAGGTTAATTGGATAGCTCTGCCAAAGAGCCAGCACAGGCACGATGGGCTGACTGGCCTCCCTCTATACTGTATCATTCTACGATTCTAAGTAACTAGCTGCTGGTGAAGCTCCAATGACCTTTTGTGTATTTCATCCCTTCTAATTCCATTGAAATGCACAGGGTTCCATCGTGGACTAAGGAATGACTGCAGTCACAAACATGACTGGATAAAGGAAGGTTTCAGAACCAAAATCGATCTCCTGAACAAAATTAATCAATCAGTTGACCAAGTTGAGCCGGCACGATCTGGTAAATCACCTCAGTCTTCCGAAACGTGCTGCCTTGGACTTGTTGAAACAGCGAGAAAAGCTGTACAGAGAATGGAATTAGAATTTTTTTTTTAAATTCACTCACGGGATGTGGGCGTCGCTGGCAAGGCCAGGATTTATTGCCCATCCCTAATTGCCCTCAAGAAGATGGTGGTGAGCCGCCTTCTTCAACCGCTGTAGTCCGTTAGGGAGGGAGTTCCAGGATTTTGAACCAGCAACGATGAAGGAACGGCCAATATACTTCCAAGTCAGGATGGGGTATGACTTGGAGGGGAACTTGGAGGTGGTGGTGTTCCCATGCGCCTGCTGCCCTTGCCCTTCTAGGTGGAAGAGGTCGCGGGTTTGGGAGGTGCTGCCGAAGAAGCCTTGGCGAGTTGCTGCAGTGCATCTTGTAGATGGTACACACTGCAGCCACGGTGGGCCGGTGGTGGAGGGAGAAAATGTTTAAGGTGGTGGATGGAGTGCCAATCAAGCAGGCTGCTTTGTCCTGGATGGTGTCGAGATTCTTGAGTGTTGTTGGAGCTGCACTCATCCAGGCAAGTGGAGAGTATTCCATCACACTCCTGACTTGTGCCTTGTAGATGGTGGAAAGGCTTTGGGGAGTCAGGAGGTGAGACACTCGCCGCAGAATACCTAGCTTCTGACCTGCTCTTGTAACAACAGTATTTATGTGGCTGGTCCAGTTAAGTTTCTGGTCAATAATGACCCCCAGGATGTTGGTGGCGTGGGATTCAACAGTGGTAAAGCCATTGAATGTCAAGGGGAGGTCGTTAGGTTTTCTCTTATTGGAGATGGTCATTGCCTGGCACTTGTGTGGCGCGAATGTTACTTGCCACTTATCATCCCTAGCCTGAATGTCGTCCAAGTCTTGCTGCATGCGGCCATGGACTGCTTCATTATCTGAGGAGTTGCAAATGGAACTGAACACTGTGCAATCATCAGCGAACATCCCTACTTCCGAGCTTATGATGGAGGGAAGGTTATTGATGAAGCAGCTGAAGATGGTTGGGCCTAGGACACCGACCTGAGGAACTCCTGCAGCGATGTCCTGGGACTGAGATGATTGGCCGCCAACAGCCACGGCAGACTTTTTTTCTGTATGGGTACAGATGTTCGATCGCAAATTGGTGGGTCCCAGAGTTATCCGGATTCTAGACAACCTTTCTGGACACCATCAGGTCTCTTTGCTGAGGAACATCCGACTTCTATTCCTTCAGGCCAGCACAACCTGTCTGCTCCAGAACCTTGGACCAGGGCATCATCTACTACATGAAGGAGCATTGGCCTGTAATGGGAGAAGGGGATCCCCCTTCATACTTTTGATAGGTAGACCTATCAAAAGTATAGAAACATAGAAGATAGGAGCAGGAGTAGGCCATTCGGCCCCTCGAGCCTGTTCCGCCATTTAATGAGATCATGGCTGATCATCCAAAATCAGTACCCTGTCCCTGCTTTCTCCCCATATCCCTTGATCCCTTTAGCCTTAAGAAATATATCTAACTCCTTCTTGAATATATTTAATGAATTGGCCTCTACTGTCTTCTGTGGTAGAGAATTCCACAGGTTCACCACTCCCTGGGTGAAGAAATTCCACCTCATCTCAGTCCTAAATGGCTTACCCCTTATCCTTAGACTGTGACCTCTGGTTCTGGACTCCCCCGCCATCGGGAACATCCTTCCTGCATCTAATCTGTCTAGACCTGTTAGAATTTTATAAGTTTCAATGAGTTTCATGAATGGGGATCACTGAAAAAAGACGACAGCATTAAATAAATTTTTTTTTTAAAACACATTTTTAAAATGAGCTAAAGTTACATTAGATTAAATATTATAAACAAAAATTTAATTTTTGGAAAACAATAATTCAAGTTTTTTACGGGGCTAAAAATAAACTGACCTTTTTAAAAAAAATGTATTTTTATATTATAAATGAGTGAAAATTTTTAAAAATACTTTTTTAAACTCTTATGCTGGTAAAAGCAGGCCTTACACCTGCTTTCATCAGGCGTAAGATTTTTTAAGGGATTTCAGCGGGCGAAGGTTCTGCAGAAAGCGGAACTCTCCACCCGCAGAGGCCCTTCTCCAGGGCAGGTGTGCGATCTGCAAGATTCTTGACAGATCGGAAGTGCCGGTTTTCAGCACGTGCGCTTGGCATGCCTGAAACCGGCACTTGCGAGGTCCCTATGGGTGTGTACACAGCGCGTACACACCCATAGGGATCGGAAAATACGGGCCATTATGTTAAGGCAGTAAGAGAGAAATTCCTTCAAGAGATGGACAGTAACACTGAACCAATTGCATCCCCAAGTCCAAAAGGAATCTCTCTCTTTGATGCGGCTCGTCAGTTGAAAGATTCCTGGGGCTCTGTCAATCAGCAATCAATCCAACGTTGCTTCAAGAAAGCCGGCATTCTTTTTTAAATGGTGGCGAGACGAACATATAAATGCAAGCTCTTTGTTTCTTTAAAGAGAGATTCCCATTTTGTTGAAATTGTACAGAGGCCAAGCAGCCCAAAGGTCACATTGGTGGGAGTTTCAGTCTGCAGCTTTGGACAGTTTTGATCTGGAATGGGCGATTGACCTTCTTGCTGCTCGGTTTCAGCCTGTCAGTCACTGCTGTTACACTGAAGCTCAAAAAATATTAGCTTGGTCACAAAAAAGTTCAAAGTAAAAGGTATTAAATTGGAATGTGCTCCACTGTTCGGAGGACACCATTCTTCTCACTGCTGTATACTTAAGACAGCTTTCAGGTCACAACTATAGCATCGATAGTGTAAATCTGGGGTCTTTTAACCCACTTCAGAGACTTGAGCACAAAAATCTAAGCTGACACTCCAGGTCAGTACTGAGGGAGCGCCGCACTGTCGGAGGGGCAGTACTGAGGGAGCGCTGCACTGTCGGAGGGGCAGTACTGAGGGAGCGCCGCACTGTCGGAGGGGCAGTACTGAGGGAGAGCACTGAGGGAGAGCTGCACTGTCAGAGGGGCAGTACTGAGGGAGCGCTGCACTGTCGGAGGGGCAGTACTGAGGGAGCGCTGCACTGTCGGAGGGGCAGTACTGAGGGAGCGCTGCACTGTTGGAGGTGCCATCTTTTGGATGAAACATTAAACTGCAAATCCATTGGCAGGATAGGCGCACCAACGTCAGTGTTCCCGCTCAGCTCAACATCCTTTGACCACGCTCGATCAGCTCCGATGGACGGGTCACATCGTCCGCATGCCGGATACGAGACTTCCAAAACAAGCGCTCGACTCGGAGCTCCGACACGGCAAGAGAGCACCAGGTGGGCAGAGGAAACGCTTCAAGGCACCCTCAGAGCCTCCTTGAAAAAGTGTAACATCCTCACCGACACCTGGGAATCCCTGGCCCAAGATCGCACAAAGTGGAGGAGAAGCATCCGGGAAGGCGCCGAACACCTCGAGTCTCTTCGCCGGAAGCCAAGCGCAAGCAGCGCACGTCAACCCAAGCACCCCACCCACCCGCCCCTTCACCCACCCGCCCCTTCACCCACCGTCTGCCCCACCTGTGACAGAGACTGTAGGTCCCGCATCGGACTCATCAGTCACCTGAAAACTCATTTTGAAAGTGGAAGCAAGTCATACTCGATTCCGAGGGACTGCCTAAGAAGAAGGAGTGTGTGTGTGCGTGAGAGAGTGTGACTTGTGTGTGTTTTTTTAAACCAGCCAGGGAAACGGTTTGATGAATTACTGGGTCAAACGCGAATTACAAGGTCAGATGTCCTCGGGCAGTTTCTGATAATAAACAGGAAATACTATTCAAGATACTGGCCAGTTTATTTCTGGAGAGAGTAGTTAGCAAAGCACATGGGATTAATGGCTTCATAAATAGAGGTACTGAGTACAAAAGCAGGGAAGTTATGCTGAACCTTTATAAAGCCACAACTAGAGTATTGCGTCCAGTTCTGGTCACCACACTTTAGGAAAGATGTGAAGGTCCATGAGAGGGTGCAGAGGAGATTTACCAGAATGGTTCCGGATATGAGGGATTTTAGCGACAAGGACAGGTTAGAGAAGCTGCGGTTGTTCTCCT
Organism: Squalus acanthias; assembly: GCA_030390025.1. Taxonomy (NCBI): domain Eukaryota; kingdom Metazoa; phylum Chordata; class Chondrichthyes; order Squaliformes; family Squalidae; genus Squalus; species Squalus acanthias. The sequence goes on from CM059453.1 coordinate 4,938,280, forward strand.
TGGAGCAATGGAGGTTGAGGGGTAATTTGATAGAGATGTACAAGATTATGACGGGTTTGGATAGGCTAGACAGGGAAAGGCTGTTCCCACTAGTTGATGGTACAAGGACTAGGGGACACAGATTTAAGGTTTTGGGCACGAGATACAGGGGGGATGTGAGGAAATACTTTTTTATGCAGCGAGCGGTAATGACCTGGAACTCGCTACCGACGAGGGTGGTGGAAGCGGAGACGATCAATGATTTCAAAAGGAAATTGGATAGGCACTTGAGGGAAATAAGCTTGCAGGGCTACGGGAATAGAGCGGGGGGAAAGGGACTGACTGCGTTACTCTACAGAGAGCTGTCACGGACTCGATGGGCCGAATGGCCTCCTTCTGTGCCGTTATGACTCTATGGCAGTTCAATTAACCTGCAGCCACAGACAGGAGCGAGTGTCTCACCTCCTGACTCCCCAAAGCCTTCCCGCCATCTACAAGGCACAAGTAAGGAGGGTGATGGAATACTCTCCACTTGCCTGGATGAGTGCAGCTCCAACAACACTCAAGAAGCTCGACCCCATCCAGGACAAAGCAGCCCGCTTGATTGGCAACCCATCAACCACCTTAAACATTTACTCCCTCCACCACCAGCGTACCGTGGCTGCAGTGTGTACCATCAACAAGATGCACTGCAGCTCCCAAGCCCGTGACCTCTACCACCTAGGACAATAGGCGCATGGGAACACCAGCACCTCCAAGTTTCCCCTCCAAGTCACACACCATCCTGACTTGGAAGTATATCGGCCGATCCTTCATCGTCACTGGGTCAAAATCCTGGAACTCCCTCCCTAACAGCACTGTGGGAGCACCTTCACCACACGGACTGCAGCAGGTTCAAGAAGGCGGCTCACCACCACCTTCTCAAGGGCAACTAGGGATGGGCAATAAATGCTGGCTTTGCCAGCGACGCCCACATCCCAGTAACAAATTAAACAAAAGACAATGGGAGAGGGAAGGATAAAGGGTTACAAAAGGAACTCGGAAAGTTGATGAAAAAAAATAGCAGTTCCACTATGTTGTTTTTAATTCTGCCTGTCCCTTCCCCCCAAGCCACCATTTAAAATGGTGTAGCCACTTAAGCGGTCAGTTTTTAACCAGGGCACTCTGCTCAGACAACAACCCAGCGCATCTGTATGGTGGGTTTAACAGAGGAAAATGACCCAAGGTGCTTCAGAAAAGCACAAATCATAACAAAAAAAATGGATGGCAAGCCAAAGGAGGAGAGGACGTGGAGAGGCGGAGGGGACAGAGGGAGGGGATTCCACAGCGCGGGGTCAAGACAGCTGCAGGCTTAGACGCCAATTGTGGGGTGAAGTGAGGGAGTGGTGCACGAAAGGCCGAAATCAGAGGAATGGACAGTTCTGGAGCGGGGTTGGGTGGGGGGGTGGCAAGGGGTGTTGTAGCCAATGTTCCCTCCAGTTTTCTTTTCGTGCGCGGTACCCTTTAAATTTGCTGCCCGCATACGGTATCTTTTCCAGCGGCAACAGCTGGTGAGTGGCCTGCGCGGGACCTCCCGATCGATGCCCGCTCGCACACCCGCACACCTTATGGGGAAGGTTGGTTGTAGCAGGTTGCAGAGATAGGGAGGGCGAAGGGCATGAAGGGATTTAAACGTGATGGTGAAAATAGTAGGTCAGCAAAAAGAAATGCCAATGTAGGTCAGCAAAAAGAAAGACTTGCATTTATACAGCGCCTTTCACGACCACCAGACGTCTCAAAGCGCTTTACATAGAATCCTGGAAGATAGGAGCAGGAGTAGGCCATTCGGCCCCTCGAGCCTGCTCCGCCATTCAATGCGATTATGGCTGATCATCCAAATTCAGTACCCTGTCCCTGCTTTCTCCCCATATCCCTTGATCCCTTTAGCCTTAAGAAATATACCCAACTCCTTCTTGAATCTATTTAATGAATTGGCCTCTACTGCCTTCTGTGGTAGAGAATTCCACAGGTTCACCACTCTCTGGGTGAAGGAATTCCTCCTAATTTCTGTCCTAAATGGCTTACCCCTTATCCTTAGACTGTGACCCCTGGTTCTGGACTCCCTGACCATCGGGAACATCCTTCCTGCATCTGGTTTGTCCTGTCCTGTCAGAATTTTATAAGTTTCAATGAGATCCCCTCTCATTCTTCTAAACTCCAGCGAGTATAAGCCCAATCGACCCAATCTCTCCTCATACGTCATTCCTGCCATCCCAGGTATCAGCCTTGTGAATCTTTGCTGAACTCCTTCCATGGCAAGAACATCCTTCCTCAGATAAGGCGACCAAAACTACACACAATACTCAACGAAGTATTTTACAGCCAACAAAGTACTTTTGAAGTGCAGTCACTATTGTATTGTGGGAAACGCGGCAGCCATTTTTACGCACAGCAAGGTCCCACAAACAGCAATGTGATAATGACCAGATAATCTGTTTTTGTTATGTTGGTTTGAGAGATAAATATTGGCTAGGACACCGGGGATAACTCCCCCGCTCTTCTTCGAAATAGTGCCGTGGGTCCACCGGAGAGAGCAGACGGGGCTTCAGTTTATGTCTCATCCCTCAGCACTGCACTGGAGTGTCAGCCTGGAGTGGCACTATGAACCCACAACCTTCTGACTCAGAGGCCAGTGTGCTACCCACTGAGCCACAACTGACAGTAAGAACTTCCTTAAAATGCACTTCTCTGAGCAAGCACCTGGTCACCCTCCTAATCTTTTTCTTCAGCTCTCTATTCTTCTCACATCTCTTAAGCCCCTAAGGTGCTTTGTTATTGCATGAACCTGCATTGAGAATTTATCCCCCTCTCCCCCACACAAAAACTTGCATCTCAATTCAATTCTAGTGCAGTGGCACTACTTTTTCTGCTGGTATAATAATTTGCAACATTCAAAAAAAATTCAACTTGCCCTCATTGTGCATTTTCTCTTTTAAGTGGTCAAATCTCCCACCTCCAACCGGTCAGGAGAAGCTGTCAATTATTACTCCACTTTTTCTGCCCAGGCGCTGGGTGGCGCTGCGGTCATCCCTGCCGGGAGCCGCTGCCGATCAGTCCTCCAGTCTGCCCAGGCGCTGGGTGGCGCTGCGGTCATCCCTGCCGGGAGCCTCTGTCGATCAGTCCTCCAGTCTGCCCAGGCGCTGGGTGGCGCTGCAGCCATCCCTCCCGGGAGCAGCTGCCGAAAAGTCCTCCAGGCTGCCCAGGCGCTTGGTGGCGCTGCGGTCATCCCTCCCGGGAGCAGCTGTCTATCAGTCCTCCAGGCTGCCCAGGCGCTGCGGTCATCCCTCCCGGGAGCAGCTGCCGATCAGTCCTCCAGTCTGCCCAGGCGCTGGGTGGCGCTGCGGTCAGGTGGCGCTGCAGCCATCCCTCCCGGGAGCAGCTGCCGATCAGTCCTCCAGGCTGCCCAGGCGCTTGGTGGCGCTGCGGTCATCCCTCCCGGGAGCAGCTTTCGATCAGTCCTCCAGTCTGTCCAGGCGCTTGGTGGCGCTACAGCTATCCCTCCCAGGAGCGGCTGCCAATCAGTTCTCCACTCTGCCCATGGACTGACCGGCGCTGCCGCCATCTTCCCGGAGCCGCGGACGGGCCGGCGAGCAGGAACCTCTTGCACATCTTCGTAATTTTGCCGAGTCCAAACGCCGTTACTTTGACTACCGTAAGCCAGCGAGTTTATAAATTAGGCCTTACACTAAATCTCAGGTTGTGTGAGCTTTAAATATCGTCGTTAATGCCGTTTTGCTTCCTCTGGGCCCGGATATTCTCCTGGATAAACATGGCCCGCCCTTCAGTTTAAAATAACGGCTTTTGCGTCATGACGTTTACGTTCTGACGTAACGCGATGACGCCATCATTTGGGGCGCGGAATTACTGCAGGCGAGCTATTCATATATTCAGAGTAGTCTGGGCAGCTTCCCCAATAAAGCGCAGAGGTCTTGCTGATTACAATTACCTGCCTTTTTTTTTTAAGTGTAGTCACTGTTCTAATGTAGGAAAGGCGGCAGCCAAAATTGTGCATAGCAAGCTCCCACAAACAGCAGTGTGATAATGACCAGATAATCTGTTTTTGTTATGTTGATTGAGGGATAAATATTGGCCCCAGGAGACCGGGGGATAACTACCCTGCTCTTCTTCGAAATAGTGCCACGGGATCTTTGACTTCCACCTGAGACGGGGCCTCGCTTTGACGTCTCATCCGAAAGACAGCGCCTACGACAGTGCAGCACTGCACTGGGAGTGTCAGCCTAGATTTCTGTGCTCAAGTCTCTGGAGTGGGACTTCAACCCATAACCCTCTGACTCGGAGGTGACGGTGCTACCCACTGAGCCACGGCTGACGCTGTGGGAGGTCCTGAGGACGTGATAGGCGCTGTATAAATGTCCACGTTTTGCACAAACTCTAAGGAAAGTGGAAGGAAATAAAAATTGGGTGCTGTCTATAACAGCCGTGCGATCCGCAACGGCAGTTTTTTTTTTACATACAACAACAACAACTTGTATTTATATAGTGCCTTTACCGTAGTAAAACGTCCCAAGGCGCTTCACGGGAGTATTATAAGACAACAAATTGACACCGAGCTACATGAGAAATTTGGGCAGATGGCCAAAAGCTTGGTGAAAGAGGTAGGTTTTAAGGAGCGTCTTAAAGGAGGAAAGAGAGGTTTTGGGAGCGGGAATTCCAAAGCTTAGTCCCCAGGCAGCTGAAGGCACGGCCGCCAGTGGTTGAGCGATTATAATCAGGGGTGTTCAAGAGGGCAGAATTAGAGGAGTGTAGATATCTCAGGGGGGGTGGCAGGGTTGTAGGGCTGCAGGAGGTTACAGAGATAGGGAGGGGCGAGGCCATGGATGGATTTGAAAGCAAAGATGAGAATTTTAGAATCGAGGCGTTGATTAACCGGGAACCAATGGAGGTCAGCAAGCACGGGTGATGGGTGAACGGCACTTGGTGCGAGGTAGGATTCGGGCAGCAGAGTTTTGGATGACCTCAAGTTTATGGAGGGTGGAACTAGGGAGGCTGGCCAGGAGTGCGTTGGAATAGTCAAGTCTAGAGGTGATAAAGGCATGGATGAGGGTTAATATTCCTATATTGAGAGTGGGCTAAGAAAATAAGAAATAGCATCAGGAATAGGCCACTTGGCCCCTCGAGCCTGCTCCCCAAATCAAACACAGAGGTCTTACTAATTAACATATAAAGGGGCAAGTAGAAAGAATTCATCGTTGCCAATTGTCCACATTTCATAATCCATTGTGCGGTGCCTCTCAATGTCCATGCACGATGCCTCGGCACATGCACAGAAGAGGTAATGCACAAAAGATTAATGGGGAAATTTTATTGGACGGTGGGGGCCCTCAAGCAGGAGTTGGAATTACTGACAGGTATGATGCTGCTGGCAAAGTGCAGCCACGCACCAGACAGAGTGGCTTCCTGTCCATTTCACAGATTGAGGTCAGTTTGTCTTCATGTTCTTAACACTTTCTCCCCCAGTAGCTTTTCAGCTCCCGCATCATGTCCACCACATCCCTCTACATGTGTTTAGGCCACAGCAACATGTCTGGGGCGTCCTCACAACAGGGGAGACAACAAACATATATCCTGCAGACTTTCTGGTAGAAACTGCAGTAATAGTCTGTCAGGATCAGCCAGTATGACAGCTGAGGGCATCCTCTTTATTAACAGCAATGTGAGTGCTGTGCTGTATCGGGAACAAACTATCTTTTGGAATGCTCCTCATGGTGGAAGAGCACTATGAAAACAGCACAAGTGACTCAGCAACTAATATTAGGAACATAGGAACAGGAGGAGGCCATTCAGCCCCTCGACCCTGTTCCGCCATTCAATGAGATCATGGCTGATCTGTGACCTAACTCCATCTACCCGCCTTTGGGTAACAAAATGCTCTCAATCTCGGATTTAAAATTAACAATTGATCTCGCATCAATTGCCATTTGCAGAAGAGAGTTCCAAACTTCTGCCACTCTTTGGGGGAAAATGCAGTTGCTTTGCGCCTTCCGTTAGCGCCCCAAGGATCGAGAATTGACAGGAGGCAACCATCAGGAAAGAAAAGACCTGACGGAGGTCTGTAAATTTATGAAGGAGTTTGATGGGCTGAACATGGCAAAACTGTTTCCACTAGTGGGGGAGTCTGGAACAAGGGGGCATAAATATAAGCCATGATGTGGAGATGCCGGTGTTGGACTGGGGTGGACAAATGTGAGAAGTCGCACAACACCAGGTTATAGTCCAACAGCTTTATTTGAAATCACAAGCTTTCGGAGCTGCTGCTCCTTCGTCAGGTGAAGTGAAGAGATGCATATAGGCACAGCATATATAGTCAGAGAACACTGCCAGGTGATTACAGTTAATCTTTCTAATAAAGGGTGTGATAAAGGGCAGTTGGAAAGATTAACTGTAATCATCTGGTAGTGTTCTCTGACTATATATGCGGTGCCTATATGCATTTCTTCACTTCACCTGACGAAGGAGCAGCGCTCCGAAAGCTTGTGATTTCAAATAAAGCTGTTGGACTATAACCTGGTGTTGTGCGACTTCTCGCATAAATATAAGATAGTCAGTAACAGATCAAGTAAAGAATTTCAGAGGAATTTCTTCACACAGAGAGTGGTAAGAATGTGAAACTCACTGCCACATTGAGTGGTTGATACAGATAACATTGATGTATTTAAGGGGATGGTTGATGCATGCAGGAGGGAGAAGGGAATATGAGGGCAGGGTGTGAAATGGTAATTAGACTGGGAGGGGGCTGGTGTGGAGTATAAACACTGGCCTAGTCCATTTGAGCCAACTGAAAGAAAGATCTTACATTTATAAAGCGCCTTTCACAACCTCAAGACGTTAAGATTAGGATCACAGGTCACTAACAGATTACCCAAAGGGTCTTGGGAGTTGTGAGGCTTTTTATTAAAGAGCTACAGTTTTAAAGCATAATCAGATATTACATGTGGTTTAAGCTGAGTATAATAGACACACAACCCGTGACAGTAGAGAGCGATCTCCGACTCCCGAAGCGGAATGCCACGACCGGACGGGCGGTTGGTTAGATGTCCGAGGAGAGAGCGTGGAGGTCTCGGGTCAGCGGGTTTCTGCAGCCAGTAACAGCAGTCACTCCTGTTGATTCATCCCCCGAGCTGTTGGGGGTGTTAGGCATAAGCCAGCATTGATTTCCACCTCGGAGGCTAAACTTGGTCAAGGTGTTAAGCCTGAGCCAGCATTGATTTCCACCTCGAAGAATCCTTCGCCCCTTGCTGTCTGAATCCCTCTCTCTCTCGTGTATATTTACAGTTATTTCGGTGGGCTGGTGATTATCTGGCGTCAATCATCTATAAACCAATTGTGGTGCGAGAAGACATTTCTCACTGTCCCTTTCAGCATGGCTGACGAGGCCTTTCTCTGCCAGCGCATTTCACACTTCATCTCGCCTCAACCTGTCACATCACCACCTCCTCTTGCCTTGAATGTCTCTCAATGTCTCTTAATCTCTCCTGCTTTCTATCCTACCACTGACCTTCCTTTTTGTTCTTTCATCCCCTCCCCCTTTTCCCAGCTTTATACTTGCTTTAAATCTATTTCATTTCCTGCTTTTTTCCAGTTCTGATGAAAGGTCTTCGACCTGAAACATTAACTCTGTTTCTCTCTCCACGGATGCTGCCTGGCCTGCTGAGTTTTTCCAGTGTTTCCTGTTGTTATTTTTGAGGCCTTTCTCTTATCTTTCTGAGGAATGTTTTGTTATGTTTCTTTAAGGACATTTTATGACTTTGCGGCTCCTTATTGACTAGCTATGGTATCATCGCCCTATGTTGTCTTGCATTTTACGATCCTCTTATCACTTCCATTTGTCTTTCGGTGTTTGTTATTTGACTTCAGCCATTTGTTCCTGGCTGCATTTCAATCGCTGTTCTAAGAATCGAAAACCTCATCTATGAATCTAATTGCTATTTCTTACAACGTCCCAAAGCACTTTGCAGCCAATCAGGTACTTTTTATATGTAGTCACTGTTGTACTGTAGAAAACATGATTTGCGCACAGCAAGCTCCCACAAACGGCAATGTGATAATGAACAGATAATCTGTTTTAGTGATGTTGATTGAGGAATAAATATTGGGCAAGGCACCGGTGAGAACACCCCTGCTGTTCTTCAAATAGTGCCACGGGATCTTTTATTCCACGTGAGAGGGCAAACGGGATTCGATTTAACTTCTCATCCGAAAGACGGCACCTCCGACAGTGCGGCGCTCCCTCAGCACTGCACTGCAGTGTCAGCCTAGATTTTTGTGCTCAAGTCTCTGGAGTGGGACTGGAACCCACAACCTTCTGACTCAGAGGCGAGAGTGCTACCCACATCTAATGTCCTTTAGGGAAGGAAATCTGCTGTCCTTACCTGGTCTGGCCTATATGTGACTCCAGACCCACAGCAATGTGGTTGACTCTTAACTGCCCTCTGAACAGGCGTAGCAAGTCACTCAGTTGTAACTAACCGCTACGAAAGATAATAAGACCTAACAGCACTGTGGGAGCACCTTCACCACAGGGACTGCAGCGGTTCAAGAAGGCGGCTCACCACCACCTTCTCAAGGGCAATTAGGGATGGGCAATAAATGCTGGCCTTGCCAGCGACGCCCAGATCCTATAAGCGAATAAAAAAATAAGAATGGCCTATTTCTGGGCCGTACATTACAACAGTGACTACACTCCAAAAGTACTTCATTGGCTGTAAAGCGCTTTGAGACGTCTGGTGGTCGTGAAAGGCGCTATATAAATGCAAGTCTTTCTTTTTCTTTCTTTACGTCCGATGTGAAACTGCAGTGAAAGAGTTAATCACGTTGAGTTTTGACGAGTGCCACTTTGGGGTGGACGGCGAGGACTGGCTGTTTTCCAAGTGCCTGTTGTAGGAAACGTGTGGGGGCGGAGGGGGAAATGGTGATTGCGAATGTAGGAAAAAACACGGAATGCACCTAATCATCACTGCAGTAAGTGAGCAGATTATGCCATCCTGATGAAAAGCACCCTCTGAGATCTTGCAGAGTAGCAGGTTCTCCGCTGAAAGTACCAAACGGTCCTGGTCATGGTTTGCAGTTCGTACTCTGCAATCCAGGTCCATAATCCTCCCCTGGCTGTCCTGAAGGCGGGCACTCTGCCGAGGTGCTCGTTGCTGCCCAGTGCCACATCCAGGTGCCCATTCATTATATGTGACCCTTGGCAGTTCGATTCAGTAAATCGGAGGGCCTTGGCTGTGAGTGTCAGTAGGTCAGAAGGCCTTGGCAGTGAGTGTCAATAGGTCAGAGGGCCTTGGCAGTGAGTGTCAATAGGTCAGAGGGCCTTGGCTGTGAGTGTCAGTAGGTCGGAGTACCTTGGCTGTGAGTGTCAATAGGTTACAGGACCTTGGCAGTGAGTGTCAGTAGGTCAGAGGGCCTTGGCTGTGAGTGTCAGTAGGTTGCAGGACCTTGGCTTTGAGTGTCAGTAGGTTACAGGACCTTGGCAGTGAGTGTCAGTAGGTCAGAGGGCCTTGGCTGTGAGTGTCAGAAGGTCGGAGGACCTTGGCAGCGAGTATCAGTAGGTCGGAGGACCTTGGCTGTGAGTGTCAGTAGGTCGGAGGACCTTGGCAGCGAGTATCAGGAGGTCGGAGGACCTTGGCTGTGTGTGTCAGTAGGTCAGAGGGCCTTGGCTGTGAGTGTCAGTAGGTCGGAGGACCTTGGCAGCGAGTATCAGTAGGTCGGAGGACCTTGGCTGTGAGCGTTCGTAGATTGGAGGACCTTGGCAGCAAGTGTCAATGGGTCGGAGGACCTTGGCAGCGAGTGTCAATGGATTGGAGGACCTTGGCAGCAAGTGGCAATGGGTCGGAGGACTTCACAGCCAATCCTGTCCTTGCCTGACGTGTATGTCCATGTACAGTTCAGAGGTCACCGGTACACCGATTAGAAGCAGGCACTTGGTGCTTATTTATTCTCCTCGCTCCTGCACCCCATTGTCCTGAGGCACGGAGACCACTGTAGTGTAGTGACCTCCTCAGCCCTAAGTGAGATCGGTTAACTCAGCACAGAACGGCTGCAATCCGCCAGTGTCTGATTGTAGACTGACCTCTGCTGCAAAATTGATCCCTGGGATGAGAAGGTTGTCCTATGAGGAGAGATTGAGTAGATTTGGCCAATATTCTCTGGAGTTTAGAAGAACGAGAGGTGATTGCATTGAAACACATAAGATTCTGAGGGGGATTGACAGAGTAGTTGCTGAGAGGTTGTTTCCCCCTGGCTGGGGAGTCTAGAACTAGGGGGCACAGTCTCAGGATAAGGGCTTGGCCATTTAAGACTGACATGAGGAGGAATTTCTTCACTCAGAGGGTTGTGAATCTTTGGAATTCACTACCCCAAAGGGCTGTGGATGCTCAGTCGTTGAGTCATAGTCAAAGATTCATAACGGCACAGAAGGAGGCCATTCGGCCCATCAAGTCCGTGCCGGGTCTCTGTAGAGCAATCCAGTCAGTCCCATTGCCCCGCTCTATCCCCGTAGCCCTGCAAGTTTAATTCTCTCAAGTGCCTATCCAGTCTCCCCTAGAAAACATTGAGTGTCTCCGCTTCCACCACTTCCGTCGGCAGCGAGTACCAGGTCCTCACCACTCGCTGCGTAAAAAAGTTTTCCCTCACATCCCCCCTGTATCTCTTGCCCAAAACCTTAAATCTGTGTCTCCTAGTCCTTGTACCATCAACTAGTGGGAACAGCCTTTCCCCGTCAAGCCTATCCAAACTGGTCATAATCTTGTACACCTCGATCAAATCACCCCTCAACCTCCTTTGCTCTAATGAAAATAAATCCAGCTTCTCCAACCTGTCCTTGTAGCTATGATCCCCCATCCCCGGAACCATTCTGGTAAATCTCCTCTGCACCCTCTCAAGGGCCTTCACATCCTTCCTATAGTGTGGTGACCAGAACTGGACGCAGTACTCCAGTTGTGGTCTAACCAGCACTTTATAAAGGTTCAGCATAACTTCTCTACTTCCTAAAATCCATGTAGACAACATCCGTTGTTGAGTATAGTAAAGACAGAGATCGATAGATTTTTGGACTCTGGGGCAAGTCAAGGGATTTGGGCAGGAAAGTGGAGTTGAGGTCGAAGATCAGCCGTGATCTTATTGAATGGTGGAGCAGGCTCGAAGGGCCGTATAACCTGCTCCTGCTCCTAATTCTTATGTCCTTATTTCTCTAATAATAGGGTCAGAGCAGGGATTGGTATGTTAAGACCACGGGGGACTAGTGGAGATGTACAGATAGGTGAAGCATACAGGGTTTTAATTGATTCCTATTGAGCTCAGGAGTATGCAGAACTTTCCCTGCCAATAATTAAGTGTGAGGTACAGAGCCCGTAACAGGGAAGACTGTGCACCTGTCGCCTGCAGTTCAAATCTAACATCTGTGGAAGAGCTTTTTTGGCATCTCTTGATTCTTCTCTTGTTGCCCACACAGAAGAGGACTACACGTCATCATGGAGCATTTCTCGGATGCTTGTCAGGAATTTGGCCTCACTATCAGCCCGAAGAAGACGGAAGTTATACACCAGCCTGCGGTAAACCTTATGTGCCTCCCAATATTGCCCAATAAAGAACTCCTAGTTAGTGAAGTCAACCACAGATTGTCTGTCTGAAGCCAGTAGTGCTTTTGGAAGGCTCCATTATGGGACAAATGGGCCATTAAACTGGCAGCAAAACTTAGGGGGGGAAATTCGGTTGGTTAGAGCCTCCCGTTAGTGCCTCCATGGGGCGCTAGGTACTTAGCGCCCGAGCGCGGCGATTTTAGCGCCGCTTGCAAAATTGACCAGACATTTTGCGGCGGCGCTAAACACTACCGCCACGATCTCCTGCGCCTGCAGATCGTGACGTCAGTCAAGTGTGTGACGTCAGTCAAGCGTGCAACGCCCCGATAGCGCCCCCGACTTGATATTGAGCTGTGCCCCCTGCCTTAGCGCCTGCCGCTAGGAACGACAGGTAACTGGGAATGTTTTCAAGTCGGGAAGGGGCCGAGGAGCGCTATTTAAAGGCGGGCGCTTCCTGCCTTTTCTTGTCGGCAAAAGTTTTGGTTTAACGCTGTCCTAAGGAGTTTTGGCCCTCAGCACCACTTTTGAGGTTCCTAAGCGCCGAGCTCTTTACCTGGGCCTATCCATTCGTGCTTCCAACACAATTGCTTTTGAGGTCTCTCCAGGCCGAGATTCAAGGCTGCAATGAGCAGGGAGTGGCTGGCCAGCAAGATGGCCCCTCCCCTTTAAGAACTGACAGCGCCAGTCTGTCTGGCTTCCATGGTAACTGGCATCGCCTGAGCTTCGGTCGCGTTCTGAGGTAGCGCCTCGCTCCCTGACGTTTGCGCCTTAAGAGAGGTGTGTCGCGCCTGATTTAGCGCTCAAATAAACTCCAGGGGTGACAGAGGCAAATTCTGCAGTCGGAGGCGATAATTAGCGTCGGGCGCTAAACTTTGCGCCCGGCTGATATTAGTGCCCCAAAATGGGCGATACCGAATTTTTCCCCCTTAAGGTCTACAATGCAATAGTTATAACATCTTTACTGTACGTGTACGATAGCTGGAACACTTGCAGTCTGCGCATCAGAGAACTCAAACTTTCCTACCTAAGCTGCCTTAGAAACATCATGAAAATTCAATGGTTCCATAGGTGGCTGGGCACAGAGACCCTCAGATGAGTAAATATTCCAGGCACAGAGGCAATGATAGTAAAGACACAGCTATGGTGGGCTGGTCACTGAGTCCGAATGCCTGATACGAGACTACTCGAGAAGGTGAGCTGAGATTTGGTAAACATTCTCGTGGTGGTCAGTTCGAAAGATATAAGGATTGGTGAAACTGGAGTGAGACTACAAAATGCTGTGGTACAAAGGGATCTGGGGGTCCTAGTACATGAAACACAAAAAGTTAGCATGCAGGTACAGCAAGTAATTAGGAAGGCTAATGGAATGTTGGTCTTTATTGCAAGGGGTATGGAATATAAAAGTAGGGAAGTTTTGATGCAACTTTACTCTTCTTCGTCTTAGGCAGTCCCTCGGAACCGAGGATGACTTACTTCCACATTAAAAATGAGTTCTCAGGTGACTGACGAGTCCAATGCGGGACCTACAGTCTCTGTCACAGGTGGGGCAGACGGTGGTTGAAGGGACGGGTGGGTGGGGTGCTTGGGTTGACTTGCGCTGCTTGCGCTTGACTTCCGCTTGCTCCCGGCTAAGAGACTCGAGGTGTTCGGCGCCTTCCCGGATGCTTCTCTTCCACTTTGTGCGGTCTTGGGCCAGGGATTCCCAGGTGTCAGTGGGGATGTTACACTTTTTCAAGGAGGCTTTAAGGGTGTCCTTGAAGCGTTTCCTCTGCCCACCTGGTGCTCTCTTGCCGTGGCGGAGCTCCGAGTAGAGCGCTTGTTTTGGGAGTCTCGTATCGGGCATGTGGACGATGTGGCCCGTCCATCGGAGCTGATCGAGCGTGGTCAAAGCTTCGATACTGGGGATGTTGGCCTGAGCGAGAACACTGACGTTGGTGCACCTATCCTGCCAATGGATTTGCAGGATCTTGCGTAGGCAGCGTTGGTGGTACCTCTCCAGTGCTTTGAGGTGCCTGCTGTACATGGTCCACGTCTCTTAGGCATACAGCAGGGCGGGTATCACTGCTGCTCTGTAGACCATGAGCTTAGTGCCGGGTTTGAGGTCCTGGTCTTCAAACACTCTGCCTCAGGTGACCGAAGGCTGCACTGGCACACTGAAGGCGGTGTTGGACTTCGTCATCGACGTCTGCCCTTGTTGACAGTAGGCTCCCGAGGTATGGAAAGTGGTCCACGTTGTCCAAGGCCTTGTCGTGGATTTTGATAATCGGGGGGCAGTACTGTGTGGCGGAAGCAGGTTGGTAGAGGACCTTTGTCTTACGGATGTTTAGTGTAAGGCCCATGCTCTCGTATGCTTCGGTGAAGGTGTTGACGATGGTTTGGAGTTCGACCTCTGAGTGAGCGCAGAATCAAGCGTCGTCTGCATACTGTAATTCGACGACAGAGGATGGGACGACCTTGGATCTGGACTGGAAGCAACTTTATAGGGCGCTGGTGAGACCGCACCTGGAGTACTGCGTACAGATTTGGTCTCCATATTTAAGGAAGGATATACTTGCATTCGAGGCAGTACAGAGAAGGTTCACTAGGTTGATCCCTGGGATGAAGGGGTTGACGTATGACAAAAGGTTGAGCAGGTTGGGCCTATACTCATTGGAGTTTAGAAGAATGAGAGGTGATCTTATTGAAACATAAGATACTGAGGGGGATTGACAGGGTGGATGCTGAGAGGATGTTTCCCTTAATGGGGTTATCGAGAACTAGGGGGCATAGTTTAAGAATAAGGGGTCGCCTATTTAATACGGAGATGAGGAGAAATTTCTTCTCTGAGGGTCGTGAATCTTTGGAATTCTCTTCCCCAGAGAGCTGTGGAGGCGGAGTCATTGAATATATTCAAGGTGGAGATTGACGGACATTTGAACTATAGGGAGTCAAGGGGTATGGGGAGAGAGTGGGAAAGTGGTGTTGAGGCCAAGATTGGATCAGCCGTGATCTTATTGAATGGCGGAGCAGGCTCGAGGGGCCGATTGGCCTACTCCTGCTCCTATTTCTTATGTTCTTATGAAAGACCAGTTTTAAAAATGTGACATCGAAGGTGATACATGGGAGCATGATGCTTGTGACAGGAGAAAGTGGCAAGAGATGATTCACGATGACACGGCAAAGCTTGCAAGCCGTATCCAGCTAGCCAAGGGAAAGAGAGCCCAACGGAAGTCAAGGAACGTTCAGCCCTCGGGCCAATCTGACGCCCAAAGTCCTGTGCGTGGGAAAGCATTCCTCACGAAAATCGGACAACACCGTCATACGAGAACCAACAACTTGTATTAATTGGCGATGAATCATAGGCTGTCGTCGTGGACAACGGTGGACACACCATCATCAGAGGGCGTGTGGACAAGCTGGTGCAACCTCATCGCTTGGTTTCTCTGCCCCTTTAGCCAAGAAATGTGAGAGACTCGGAAATATATGCAAGATTATCGTACGTGTGTTTGTGTGTGTATAGTGATCTGGCAACCAGAGGCAAGGGGCAGGACACAACATTACTACCAATATAACAGTAGGTACAACAGTGGTGGAGATGTTTGCATTACAGCGATAATTGTTTCAATATTATTTCTGAATCTAAGGCAGTTTATATAGAGGGAAAAATTTGGTTGCTTTACGCCTCCCGTTAGCGCCCGAAGAGGGCGCTAATGGGGTGCAAAGCAACTAGCACCCGGGCGCAGCGATGCTTGCGCTGCTCGCGAAATTGACCAGACATTTTGCGGTGGCGCTAAATACTACCGCCACCATCTCCTGCGCCCGCATATCGTGACTTCAGTCGAGCGTGCAACGTGCCGTGGACCGGATATTGAGTGGCGCCCCCTGCCTTACCGCCTGCCGCTAGCAACGGCAGGTTGAGAGGAATGTTTTGCAGTCGGGAAGGGACTGGGGGAGCGCTATTTAAAGGCGACCGCTTCCTGCCTTTTTTTATCGGCAACATTTTTGCAACACGCATTCTGAGAGAGAGAGAGATTCTTCTGGAGAGATTCAACGCTGTGTGAAGGAGTTTAGGGTACCGAGCAGCACTTTGCAGGTTCATTTTGATTTGACCTTCCTTGCATCGATTTTGAAGAAGCTATTGGGATTGCACTCTGAGCTCTTTCCCTGGACCTCTCCATTGTTCTTTCCAGCAGAATTGATGTACAGTTCTCTCCAGGCCGAGATTCAAGGCTGCAATGAGCAGGATGTTGATGGAGAGCAAGATCGACCCTCCCCTTTAAGAACTGGCCGGCACCAGTGTGTCTGTGTTCCATTGCTGACTGACATCACATGAGCTTCGCCAGCGCTCTGAGGTAGCGCCTCGGTCCTCGGCGATTGCGCCTTAAGACAGGTGTGTAGCGCCTGATTTAGCGCTCCAATCACCTCCAGGGGCAATAGAAGCCAAGTTTGCAGTCGGAGGCGATAATTAGCGCCAGGCGCTAAACTTTGCGCCCGGCCAATAATTGCGCCCCAAACGGAGCGATACCGAATTTCTCCCCCATAGTGTTTAAAGCAAAGAGTTTCATGGACTTGAGCTAATTTCTGAGGTCAAGGATGTTTCAGGAAACCCATTTATGTGAGGTTTGCAGCGGAACTTGGAGGACTGCCAGATGCTTAAGAGAGTTGTTTAAATGCTGGTGTTAGCACTTCAAAAATAATGCTGAAATCGTATTAATGAAGAAATGGTGGAAACCGCAATCAAAGACAACGCTAATGCTCCCGTTATCTGATCACTAAGAATGTCAGGAAGAGCCTTATCAATTGCAGCACGCGAGTGTGTCAAAAGATCAAGAGGTGAGGGAAATGGGATTGGCGCTTTCTAATAGTTTTTTTTAAATTCGCTTATGGGACCTGGGCGTCGCTGGCAAGGCCGGCATTTATTGCCCATCCCAAATTGCCCTTGAGAAGGTGGTGGTGAGCCACCTTCTTGAACTGCTGCAGTCCGTGTGGTGATGGTACTCCCACAGTGCTGTTAGGGAGGGCGTTCCAGGATTTTGACCCAGCGACGAGGAAGGAACGGGCGATATATTTCCAAGTCAGGATGGTGTGTGACTTGGAGGAGAGCTTGGAGGTGGTGGTGTTCCCATGCGCCTGCTGCCCTTGTCCTTCTAGGTGGTGGAGGTTGCGGGTTTGGGAGGTGCTGCCGAAGAAGCCTTGGCGAGTTGCTGCAGTGCATCTTGCAGATGGTGCACACTGCAGCCACGGTGCGCCGGTGGTGGAGGGAGTGAATATTTAAGGTGGTGGATGGGGTGCCGATCAAGCGGGCTGCTTTGTCCTGGATGGGGTCGAGCTTCTTGAGTGTTGTTGGAGCTGCACTCATCCAGGCAAGTGGAGAGTATTCCATCACACTCCTCACTTGTGTCTTGTAGATGGT
This sequence comes from Squalus acanthias, assembly GCA_030390025.1. Classification (NCBI taxonomy): domain Eukaryota; kingdom Metazoa; phylum Chordata; class Chondrichthyes; order Squaliformes; family Squalidae; genus Squalus; species Squalus acanthias. Next base: position 4,955,284 of record CM059453.1, read on the forward strand.
GGAAAGGCTTTGGGGAGTCAGGAGGCTTTCTAATAGTGACTTAGAATGTGTGAAAGGCAGGGACTGAGGCTCTTGACCCTGAAATACTTGGGCTTAGGAGGATAGCTGAGACTACATGTCAAGCTCGGGTGGAGGGGGGGGGGGGGTGGTGACATTTTTGGTAGGTCCCCTCGATCTCTGCCCCATTTGTAAGTTCCAGAAACCCTACTGGAATTGGGGATGGACACCTCGGGAAGAGCGATGGAGTGCCCTTAGAAAAATTGCTGGCACTTTTTTATTAAGATTTGACTCTTTCGATAAAATACGCAGCCTCGCTGCACCACCAGTCCCAAGGGCAGACACCATACAGCCCAGAGACAGACACCGTGCAGCCCAGAGACAGACACTGTGCACAGCCCAGAGACAGACACCGTACAGCCCAGAGACAGACGCCGTGCAGCCCAGAGACAGACGCCGTGCAGCCCAGAGACAGACGCCGTGCAGCCCAGAGACAGACGCCGTGCAGCCCAGAGACAGACGCCGTACAGCCCAGAGACAGACACCGTACAGCCCAGAGACAGACACCGTACAGCCCAGAGACAGACACCGTACAGCCCAGAGACAGACACCGTACAGCCCAGAGACAGACACCGTACAGCCCAGAGACAGATACCGTACAGCCCAGAGACGTGGACTGTGCACAGCCCAGAGACAGACACCGTACAGCCCAGAGACAGACACCGTGCAGCCCAGAGACAGACACCGTGCAGCCCAGAGACAGACACCGTGCAGCCCAGGGACAGACACCGTGCAGCCCAGGGACAGACACCGCGCAGCCCGGAGACAGACGCCGCGCAGCCCGGAGACAGACGCCGCGCAGCCCGGAGACCGACGGCGCGCAGCCCGGAGACCGACGGCGCGCAGCCCGGAGACCGACGGCGCGCAGCCCGGAGACCGACGGCGCGCAGCCCGGAGACCGACGGCGCGCAGCCCGGAGACCGACGGCGCGCAGCCCGGAGACAGACGCCGCGCAGCCCGGAGACAGACGCCGCGCAGCCCGGAGACAGACGCCGCGCAGCCCGGAGACCGACGGCGCGCAGCCCGGAGACCGACGGCGCGCAGCCCGGAGACCGACGGCGCGCAGCCCGGAGACCGACGGCGCGCAGCCCGGAGACCGACGGCGCGCAGCCCGGAGACCGACGGCGCGCAGCCCGGAGACCGACGGCGCGCAGCCCGGAGACCGACGGCGCGCGCAGCCCGGAGACCGACGGCGCGCAGCCCGGAGACCGACGGCGCGCAGCCCGGAGACCGACGGCGCGCAGCCCGGAGACCGACGGCGCGCAGCCCGGAGACCGACGGCGCGCAGCCCGGAGACCGACGGCGCGCAGCCCGGAGGACCGACGGCGCGCAGCCCGGAGACCGACGGCGCGCAGCCCGGAGGACCGACGGCGCGCAGCCCGGAGACCGACGGCGCGCAGCCCGGAGACCGACGGCGCGCAGCCCGGAGACCGACGGCGCGCAGCCCGGAGGACCGACGGCGCGCAGCCCGGAGACCGACGGCGCGCAGCCCGGAGACCGACGGCGCGCAGCCCGGAGACGACGGCGCGCAGCCCGGGAGACCGACGGCGCGCAGCCCGGAGACCGACGCCGCGCAGCCCGGAGACCGACGCCGCGCAGCCCGGAGGACCGACGCCGCGCAGCCCGGAGGACCGACGCCGCGCAGCCCGGAGACAGACGGCGCGCAGCCCGGAGACAGACGGCGCGCAGCCCGGAGACAGACGGCGCGCAGCCCGGAGACAGACGGCGCGCAGCCCGCAGACAGACGGCGCGCAGCCCGGAGACAGACGGCGCGCAGCCCGCAGACAGACGGCGCGCAGCCCGCAGACAGACGGCGCGCAGCCCGCAGACAGACGGCGCGCAGCCCGCAGACAGACGGCGCGCAGCCCGCAGACAGACGGCGCGCAGCCCGCAGACAGACGGCGCGCAGCCCGCAGACAGACGGCGCGCAGCCCGCAGACAGACGGCGCGCAGCCCGCAGACAGACGGCGCGCAGCCCGCAGACAGACGGCGCGCAGCCCGCAGACAGACGGCGCGCAGCCCGCAGACAGACGGCGCGCAGCCCGCAGACAGACACCGCGCAGCCCAGAGACAGACACCGCGCAGCCCAGAGACAGACAGCGTGCAGCCCAGAGGGAGACGCTACACACCCCAGGGACATAAAAATGAAAAGGAGCGATTTCTATAACAGGCGGCCAGGAAAATGATTGGAAAACTTGCTGTTTTATGCTAAAAATCCAACTGTTTCACTAATGTGCTGTTGGGCAGGGAGTCTTGCACCTAGGGACAGTCTAGCTTATCGAAAACTCCAGTCAGCCACACTGGGGGATCATTTGCACAGAGGCTCTTCTGCCATAAGCGTTGCCTTTTAGGGTTCGAGCTTCGAGGAGGAAATCTTCCTTTAACATTCATCGCCTATCTGGTTGACTCTTAATGTCCTCAGGCAACTGGGCAATAAGTGCTCCCAGGCCAGTGGCACCCACACTATAACAAATTTTAATAAGCTTTCTCGCACCCGTCAGCCCCTGGTGTAGGACCTGGTGTTTCCATTTCTCTCGGGGCAAATGAACCAGACGGGGAGACGAGCAGAAATCTTTTTACTCAGCGAGTTATGATGCTCTGGAAGGCACTGCCTGAAAGGGCGGTGGAAGCAGATTCAATCGTAACTTTCAAAAGGGAATTGGATAAATCCTTGAAAAGGAGCAATTGGCTGGGCTATGGTGAAAGAGCAGGGGAGTGGGAATAATTGGAGAGCTCTTTCAAAGAGCCGGCACGGGCGCGATGGCCTGAATGGCCTCCTTCAGTGCTGTATGATTCTATGAGGTCAAAATGTGGGTGCTTCTGTAATGGTTCAGAGATTCATGCACATAAACTTAGGCATTAGGTAAACATTTGAATTTATACCGAGCCATTGGCATACAACAACAACAACGACGTGTATTTATATAGCGCCTTTAACATAGTAAAACGTCCCAAGGCGTTGCACGGGAGTATTTTAAGACAAAAAATTTGACACCGAGCCACATAAGGAGAAATTAGGGCAGGTGACCAAAAGCTTGGTCAAAGAGGTCGGTTTTAAGGAGCGTCTTAAAGGAAGAGAGAGGGGTAGAGAGGTTTAGGCAGGGAATTCCAGAGCTTAGGGCCTTGATGGCTGAAGGTACAGCCCCAAATGGTGGAACAATGAAAATCGGGGATGTGCAAGAGGCCAGAATTGGAGGAGTGCAGAGATTTTGGAGGATTGTAGGGCTGAAGGAGGTTACAGAGCTCGGAAGGGGTGAGGCAATGGAAGGAATTGGAAAACGAGGATGAGAATTTTTCAATTGCGGAGTTACCAGACCAGGAGCCAATGTAGGTCAGCGAGCACAGGGGTTATGGGTGAATGGGGGGGGGATTACAGAGATAGGGCGGGGGCGAGGAGGCCATGGAGGCTGAGAATTTTGAAATTGAGGCGCTGCTTAACCGGGAGCTAATGTAGGTCAGCGAGCACAGTATGTGAGGTTTGGCTTTCGAATCACTCTTAAATTCTGCACACAAATGCATCAAAATGCCCCAATCCAGACATAAGACGACAAGCTTCTGCCTTGTTGGGGAACATTGCATCAACACATGAGTGGACGCTCTTCGCTGAAGTATTTCTGAATTCTGCAATTGCAAGGTGATGAATGGCAATGTGAGAAAAGAGAAGATCTTGAGCTTCATCCACCCCCCCCCCACCTATCCACCCACACAACCATATGATTCCTGGCCCCTCGGACTACCTCAGTAGAGTGACGGAGGTAATGATTGAGCATCTGCCTTGCTGAGTGGAAGAAGCCCTGTCACTTTGCCACCCCCGGCTCCTCCAAGATGCAGCAGATGTGCATCCTTGAAAGGACAGCATCAAGAGATGGCCCGTGGGTTCAGGTGACATTTACCTTGAGGACATGGCCACAGATAGGCAACTAAACTGAAAATCTCAGTTACAGTGCACCAGATCTCTCCCAACAGTAAACACGCCATTGTAATGAAATCGATCAGGTCTCAGTTGCAATACCATTAACGTTGGAGAGGAGTTTAATATTCGACAAGTTTGCAAAAACAAGGTTAAAATATAATTATTCTTTCACGTATTATCTGCAGCTGGTTGATGTCGTAGCGTAGAGTACATGTTCGTGTATTTTCCATCTGCCTTCCTGTGGATTGTAGTTTGCTTGGATTGCGTAGCACTTCATCATCGTCCTTCTGAATGTAGATTGGAAATGAAATGGAAGTCAACATTCCTGGCATGGAATGTACAATGCTGTATTGAAGTACTGTAACTTCTAGACCTGTCGTGCACTTTCAAACATCACAGACAAAGGTAGCTAAGCAATCACTGAAAAGCTACAGCACAGGCGCAAAAAGTTAACCATGGTTAACCTCTGAACCTCCCAAAGAGCTTTACAGCCAATGAAGTACTTTTGAAGTGTAGTCACGGTTGTAAGCTCCCACAAACAGCAATGTGATGATGACCAGATAATCGGTTTTAATGATGTTGATTGAGGGGAAAATGTTGGCCCAGGAAATGTGAGGTGATGCACCATGAAGGTGGCAGGACATAGTGAGAGAGTGGTTAACAAAGCATATGGGATCTTGAGCTTCATAAATAGAAGTGAGAAGTCGCACAACACCAGGTTATAGTCCAACAGTTTTATTTGAAATCACAAGCTTTCGGAGCTGCTGCCCCTTCGTCAGGTGAAGTGAAGGAATACGAATCGGCAAAGCATATATAGACAGCCGATTCGTATTCCTTCACTTCACCTGACGAAGGGGCAGCAGCTCCGAAAGCTTGTGATTTCAAATAAAACTGTTGGACTATAACCTGGTGTTGTGCGACTTCTCACTTTTGTCTACCCCAGTCCAACACCGGCATCTCCGCTTCATAAATAGAGGTATTGAGTACAAAAGTAGAGAAGTTATGCTGAACCTTTATAAAGCGCTGGTCAGGCCACAACTGGAGGATTACGTCCAATTCTGGTCACCACACTTTAGGAAGGATGTGAAGGCCCTTGAGAGGGTGCAGAGGAGATTTACCAGAATGGTTCCGGGGATGGGGGATCTTAGCTACAAGGACAGGTTGGAGAAGCTGGATTTGTTTTCATTAGAGCACAGGAGGTTGAAGGGTGATTTGATAGAGGTGTACAAGATTATGACGGGTTTGGATTGGCTTGACTGGGAAAGTCTGTTCCCACTAGTTGATGGTACAAGGACTAGGGGACACAGATTTAAGGTTTTGGGCAAGAGATACAGGGGAGACGTGAGGAAAAACTTTTTTACGCAGCGAGTGGTGAGGACCTGGAACTCGCTGCCGATGGAAGTGGTGGAAGCGGAGACACTCAATGTTTTCAAGGGGAGACTGGATCGGCACTTGAGGGAAATAAACTTGCAGGGCTACGGGGATACAACAACAACTTGTATTTATATAGCGCCTTTAACGTAGTAAAACGTCCCAAGGCGTTGCACGGGAGTATTTTAAGACAAAAAATTTGACACCGAGCCACATAAGCAGAAATTAGGGCAGGTGACCAAAAGCTTGGTCAAAGAGGTAGGTTTTAAGGAGCGTCTTAAAGGAGGAAAGAGAGGTAGTGAGGCGGACAGGTTTAGGCAGGGAATTCCAGAGCTTGGTGCCAAGGCAACAGAAGGCACGGCCGCCAATGTTTGAGCGATTATAATCAGGGATGCTCAAGCGGGCAGAATTAGAGGAGCGCAGATATCTCGGGGTGGTTGTGGGGCTGGAGGAGATTACAGAGATAGGGAGCGGCGAGGTCATGGAGGGATTTGAAAACAAAGATGAGAATTTTGAAATCGAGGCACTGCTTCACCGGGAGCCAATATAGGTCAGCAAGCACAGGGGAGATGGGCAAACTGAACTTGGTGCGAGTTAGGACACAAGCAGCCAAGTTTTGGATGACCTCAAGTTTATGTAGGGTAGAATGTGGGAGGCCAGCCAGGAGTGCGTTGGAATAGTCAAGTCTAGAGGTAACAAAGGCATGGATGAGGGTTTCAGCAGCGGATGAGCTGAGGCAAGGGTGGAGACGGGCGATGTTACGGAGGTGGAAATAGGCGGTCTTTGTTATGCAGTGGATATGTGGTCGGAAGCTTATTTCAGGGTCAAACAAGACACCAAGGTTGCGAACAGTGTGGTTCAGCCTCAGACAGATGTTAGGGAGAGGGATGGAGTCAGTTGCTAGGGAACTGAGTTTGTGGCGGGGACTGAAAACAATGGCGTCGGTCTTCCCATTATTTAATTGGAGAACATTTTTGCTCATCCAGAACTGGATGTCGGACAATCAGTCTGACAATTTCGAGACCGTGGAGAGGTTGAGAGAAGAGATAGTGAGGTAGAGCTGGGTGTCGTCAGCGTACATGTGGAAACTGAATTTAATACCAATTGTGCAGACTCCTTCCCTTTTGTGCTCTGGTCCTTTTCTAATTAGAAATAGATGTTTTCGTGGGACCTTTTCAAACCATTTCCAAGGAGAGAGTTTTATCCCATTGGACAGGGCTTGATTTACAGCCATGTCTTAACTGTCAAAGGCCTATCCCTTGTAACAAGCCTATATGAAGATTTGTGCAAAGACTCACCTGTAGACTGTCACGCGTTGAAAGTTAAGGATCGGTTTACTTTGCCAAAAAATTGAAAACTGCAACAATACAGAGGGGAAGTAAACTTAGTCTTGGTATATTTGAAGTTACAACATTCCTAAATTGCTTGTATTAAGTGACGTAAGAAGACTACTGGGCACTTGGTCTAAGCGTTAAACAAAGCTTTAATCAACTGTTTTTCAACATGGAAATCTAGTTGTGTCATTCATAGTTCCTGTTAAAGAATGTCCTGAGCAAGCTGGGCCCATGCCCGAGCAGTTATATTCTCCCTGGACAGCGCCACCAGCAGGCCGCCCAGTATTATTTCATAAGTCATTTCCACATGAATGACCAGATTCATGTCATTGAGTAATCGCAAACACGCACATACAATCGGAATGCACCATAATAACAGTGATGTTAATCTATCGAAATATAACTCAAAATCTTATGTCCTTGCACACTTATTATTTATAAAACATTACTTCCTGTTCAAGCTTTTGTCACACGTTTGAGTCAGCCTTTCCCTGATTATAATCGCTCAACCATTGGTGGCCGTGCCTTCTGTTGCCTGGGCACTAAGCTCTGGTTGATCATACAAGGTCTTTTCTATTATAAATTTCTATGTCCATATATATAATGGTATCTGCAGTGTAATGACACTCTCACATAGGCCATTCAGCCGCTCGAGCCTGTTCCACCATTCAGTGAGATCCTGGCTGATCTTTATCCAAACTCCGGTTACCCGCCTTGGCTCCATATCCCTTAATACCCTTAGCTAGCAAAAATCTATCGATCTCAGATTTAAAATGACTGATTGAGCTAACATCTACTGCCTTTTGTGGGAGAGAGTTCCACACTTCTACCACCCTTTGTGTGAAGAGGTGTTTCTTAACTTCTCTCCTGAATGGCCTGGCTCTGATTTTCAGGTTATGCCCCCTTGTCCGAGACTCCCTCACCAGCAGAAAACATTTCTATCTACCCTATCAGTTTCTTTCAAAATCCTAAATACCTCACCACTTAACCTTCTATATGCTAGGGAATATAACCCTAGTTTATGTAATCTCTCCTCATCATCTTACTGCAATTATATAGGGCCCTGGTGAGACCACACCTGGAGTATTGTGCACAGTTTTGGTCTCCTTACCTAAGGATGGTTATACTTGCCATAGATGGAGTGCAACGAAGGTTCGCCAGACTGGTTCCTGGGATGGGGGGATTGTCCTATGAGGAGAGATTGAGTAGACTAGGCCTATATTCTCTCGAGTTTAGAAGAATGAGAGGTAATCTCATTGAAACATACATAGATGTAGGGAGGATGTTTCCCCTGGCTGGGGAGTCTAGAACCAGGGGCCACAGTCTCAGAATAAGGGGTCGGCCATTTAGGACTGAGATGAGGAGAAATTTCTTCACTCAGAGGGTGGTGAATCTTTGGAATTCTCTACCACAGAGGGCTGTGGAGGCTCACTCGTTGAGTGTATTCAAGACAGAGATCGATAGATTTTTGAATATTAAGGGAATCAAGGGATATGGGGATAGTTCAGGAAATTTGAGATGAGGTAGAAGATCAGCCATGATCTTATTGAATGGCGGAGCAGGCTCGAAGGTCCAAATGGTCTACTCCTGCTCCTATTTCTTATGTTCTTATCATTTAACCCTTGGAGCCCTGGTAACATTCTGGTGAATCTGTGCTGCACTCCTTCCAAGGCCAATATCCTTTCTAAGGTGCGGTGCCCAGATCTGTACACCGTATTCCAGATGTGGTCTAACCAGGGCTTTGTATAGCTGCAGAAAAACTTCCTCCCCTTTCTATTCAAGCCCTCGAGCTGTAAAGGTTAACATTGAAGTAGCCTTTGTGATCACTTTTTGGACCTGACCACTACATTGTAGTGATCAGGAAGGCCAATGGAATCTTGGCTTTTATTGCAAGGGGGATGGAGTATAAAAGCAGGGAAGTCTTGCTTCAGTTATACAAGGTACTGGTGAGGCCACACCTGGAATACTGCGTACAGTTTTGGTTTCCATATTTAAGAAAAGATATACTTGCTCTCGAGGCAGTTCAGAGAAGGTTCACTCGGTTGATTCCGGAGATGAGGGGGTTGACTTATGAGGAAAGGTTGAGTAGGTTGGGCCTCTACTCATTGGAATTCAGAAGAATGAGAGGCGATCTTATCGAAACATATAAGATTGTGAGGGGGCTTGATCGGGTGGAGGCAGGGAGGATGTTTCCACTGATGGGTGAGACTAGAACTAGGGGGCATAATCTTAGAATAAGGGGCTGCCATTTCAAAACTGAGATGAGGAGAAACTTCTTCACTCAGAGGGTAGTAAATCTATGGAATTTGCTACCTCAGAGAGCTGTGGAAGCTGCGACATTAAATAATTTTAAAACGGAGATAGACAGTTTCCTAGCTGATAAAGGAATTAAGGGTTATGGGGAGCGGGCAGGGAGTGGACGTGAGTCTAGGTTCGGATCAGCCATGATCCTGTTGAATGGCGGAGCAGGCCCGAGGGGCCATATGGCCTACTCCTGCTCCTACTTCTTATGTTCTTATGTTCTGTACACATGGACCCCGAAATCTCTTTGTTCCTCCACTGTTCCTAGCTTTCCACCAGTGATGGCATGGTAGAACCTCAGTTTTGTATCTCCCAGATCTTCAGTCCGTCATGCAGAAATCTGTGCCGGAACCAATTCTATTTGCCAAATTGCTGTAAGTTGTGCTATTTAACTATAAATAACAATTTCAAATCAAGGATACACATAAGGGTGCAATGTATGACCTTAATCTAATTATGTTTGCAGACCCTGCTCAAGTTATCCCTCACCCTCTAACCCTGCTTCATCTGACGACTGCTCTTTATCTTAACCCCCTGTGCACAATGCCACAGCAGATTGATTAGTTAGAAAGATACGTTTCATCGTGTGGAATGAAACAAATCTTTGAAAGCTACTTCCAAGTTGGATAATTTTCTACATGTCTGGAAAGAATGCATTAATTAACACCAATATTGTTTTTTAGAAAACAACACCACCAATTTGTATTTATAAGCCGTCTCAAGGAACTTCACAGGCGCGTAATGAAACAAAATTTGAGACCGAGCCCCGTGAGATATTAGAGCCGAGAGGCAGGTTTTAAGGGGCGTTTTAAAGGAGGAAAGAGAGGTAGAGTGGCGGAGAGGTTTAGGGAGGGAATTCCTGAGCTTAGGACCTTGGCAGCTAAAGGCACGGCCGCCAATGGTAGAGCGATTGAAATCGGCGGTGCTCAAAAGGCCAGAATCGGAGGAGCGCAGGGATCTCGGAGGGTTGTGGGACTGGAGGAGATTACAGAGAGAGGGAGGGGCGAGGCCATGGGGGGATTTGAAAACCGAAGTAGCACTTTGAAACCAAGGTGTTGACCCATTCATTTTACATGGCTTCGCATCGCTGCGTTGTACAGGGCCTTGGTGAGACCACATCTTGAGTATTGTGTGCAGTTTTGGTCGCCTTATCTGAGGAAGGATGTTCTTGCCATGGAGGGAGTGCAGCGAAGATTCACCAGGCTGATACCTGGGATGGCAGGAATGACGTATGAGGAGAGATTGGGTCGATTGGGCTTATACTCGCTGGAGTTTAGAAGAATGAGAGGGATCTCATTGAAACTTATAAAATTCTAACAGGACTAGACAGACTAGATGCAGGAAGGATGTTCCCGATGGTCGGGGAGTCCAGAACCAGGGGTCACAGTCTAAGGATAAGGGGTAAGCCATTTAGGACTGAGATGAGGAGGAATTTCTTCACCCAGAGAGTGGTGAACCTGTGGAATTCTCTACCACAGAAGGTAGTGGAGGCCAATTCATTAAATATATTCAAGAAGGAGTTAGATATATTTCTTAAGGCTAAGGGGATCAAGGGATATGGGGAGAAAGCAGGGACAGGGTACTGAGTTTGGATGATCAGCCATGATCTCATTGAATGGCGGAGCAGGCTCGAGGGGCTGTATGGCCTGCTCCTGCTCCTATCTTCTATGTTTCTATGCTAAACTAATCAACAGAGGAAAGTCATATCAGGCTAATAAACATTCATCAGCTAATATTGGCATAAATCATTTATAGGCTCTCGAGGCCAGAGCAGATCTTTGCCCGTTTGTATAAATAAGACGTCCCTCCGACACGGGAAGAGAGCCCAATGTGGGCAGAGGAAACGCTTCAAGGACACCCTCAAAGCCTCCTTGAAAAAGTGCATCATCCCCACCGACACCTGGGAATCCCTAGCCCAATACCACACAAAGTGGAGAAGAAGCATCCGGGAAGGCGCCGAACACCTCGAGACTCTTCGCCGGGAGCAAGCGCAAGGAGCGCACGTCAACCCAAGCACCCCAACCACCCGCCCCTTCAACCACTGTCTGCCCCACCTGTGACAGAGACTGTAGGTCCCGCATTGGACTCATCGGTCACCTGAGAACTAATTTTTAGTGTTGGAAGCAAGTCATCCTCGGCTCCGAGGGACTGCCTAAGAAGAAATAAGAACATAAGAAATAGAAACAGGACTAGGCCATTTGGCCCTTCGAGCCTGCTCCGCCATTCATAAGATCATGGCTGATCTTCGACCTCAACTCCACCTTCCTGCACTATCCCCATCTCCCTTGGTTCCCTTAGTATCCAGAAATCTATCGATTTCTGTCTTGAATATATTCAATGAGAATTCCAAAGATTCACAACCCTTTGAGTGAAGAAATTTCTCCTCATAAATATATAGGGCTGGAATTTCTTCCAGCGGTGCAATTGGGACAAAACGCCTGGAATGCGCTGGACACTGCGCCAGTTTTGCCGAGTTGAATTTACGCCCAAGTTTCTGCTCAAACTCATTTGCAGAAGCCCGACCATAAAATCTTCCATGAATCGGCGCAATCGAGCAGCGTTATCGATCGTTGACGGGCACACGGCCAATGGGGCCTCAAGATTACTGAAATTGGGCGCGATCTTGCCAGTCCTGGGGAGGCGGGACTGCCGGAAAAATGGCAGAATTTCAGGGCGGGTGCCGTCTTGTTGGAGGCGGGAAGGGATTACATCCACTTAACTGCCTGTTAACAGGCAGAAAATAAGATTATGCCCTTTTTGCCCTCAAGTGCGGGCTTCCCGAAGGATCCAAAACCCGCCAGGCGAGTAGGGGGTCTGCGGGGGTCGGAGGGGTCCAAAAGTGTGCTGTGGAGGTGAGTGATGGGTGCAAGTGTGGAGAGGTGAATATCCGAGGTAAGTGCAAAGTGTTAGAAAAAGTGTACTTACCTTTGTTTCTTCCTGCAGGCTTCAGTTGGTGTGCATGCGGAGAGTCTCGGACCTCCGCGGCAGAGATGACAGAAGGCCGTTGCATTCTCCAATGCAGCAACCATCTAATTTCTGCAAAAGAAAGAGGTTTGATGAGGTCTTGAATTCAAGACCTCATCAAACTACAGAGAATGTAACTGTTTGACAGCTTCACAGAGCTGTCAAACAATGACAATTCATCTGTCAAAAATGTTTGACAACTGAAACGTCATGCGTTGACGTTCTCTGCAAACGGCTTTCCCTTAATTGGCTTGCTGAGCCCGCTGGGCGGGCTTAACAAGGTCAATCAAGGGAAAATAGCATGGGTTGGCCAGAAGTTGATGGAGGCGGGACTGAAACCCAACAAGTGGGAGTCCCGCCTCCAAAAGCTCCCCATTGAGAAAATCACCCCCTTGAAACTGAAAATGTGGTCAAGTAATTTCTGCAGCTGAACAAACAAGCCAATCCCTGGTGTCAATTGAATGCTCGTCACAGGTCTCGTCTTCTAAGGGCAGCTCAGTTGATTGAATTTTAACTTGTTTATCCAGAATTGAACGTAATTGAGGCATCAGAATCAGACCTGAGTGAGGCTTCAATTGACTGCAGGTCACTGCAGCTGCAGGCCGTTAACGATGGATTAATGTGACCACGGGTGCCTGTGCGCCTGAAATTCGGGGCGCAACGTGATCAACATCCCTGAACGGGCGCAATCGGCAGGAACTAGCTGTGCCGATCTGGGGGCGTGTCCAGTTCTGTACGCGGGGACTGCTTCGGGCAAATTGACTTTTGAAACCAGTGTAAAAGATCACTGAAACTCGCACATCAGTGTTTTTTTTAAATTCGTTCCTGGGATGTGGGCGTCGCTGGCAATGCCAGCATTTATTGCCCATCCCTAATTGCCCTTGAGAAGGTGGCGGTGAGCCGCCTTCTTGAACCGTTGCAGTCCGTGTGGTGAAGGTACTACCACAATGCTGTTAGGGACTGTGTGCCAGGATTTTGACTCAGACAAAGGAACAGCGATATTTTTCCAAGTCAGGATGGTGTGTAACTTGGAGGGGAACTTGCAGGTGATGGTGTTCCCATGCGCCTGCTACCCTTGTCCTTCTAGGCGGTAGAGGTCGCGGGTTTGGGAGGTGCTGTCAAAGAAGCCTTGGCGAGTTGCTGCAGTGCATCTTGTAGATGGTACACACTGCAGCCACGGTGCGCCGGTGGTGGAGGGAGTGAATGTTTAAGGTGGTGGATGGGGTGCCAATTAAGCGGTTATGGGCGTAACTCCTTTGCTCTATTTCAGTCAATTCCGCCCATATTTCGCTGATATCTGGTGAGAGAACCGGCGGAAACTCCAGGCTGTGTAACGTACTAATCAGTGTGTCTATGTGGAAATGAATGAAACATTATCACAATCATGCGTTACAATGTTGAATGAATGATCTTACCAGGCACTTGTCCTGGGACACACATATTCTTGTTTATGAGAACGGCAAAGATTATGATGAAATTGAAAGCCAGCAGCGTTACGAGAGATAGACAAAACCGGTATCCTTTACAGCACACAGCCAGAAGATCTGTAAAACAGAAATCAGATAAATACAGCCTGGGGAAATGAAAAGCAAAATGGTGGCGTAGTGGTTATGTTACTGGACTAGTAATCCAACGTCTTGGACTAATGAGACATGAGTTCACATACCACCACGGCAGCTGGGGAATTTACATTCAGTTTATTAAATTAATCCGGAATTTTTAAAAAAAGCTAGTACCAGTAACGTTGACCATGAAACTACCAGATTGCCGTAAGAATCCATCTGGTCCACTAATGTCCTTTAGGGAAGGAAATCTGCTACCCTTACCCGGTCTGGCCTATATGTGTGACTCCAGACCCACAGCAATGTGGTTGACCCTCAACTGCCCCCTGAAACGGCCGAGCAAGCCACTCCGTTATCAAGAAGGCGGCTCACCACCACCTTCTCGAGGGCAATTAGGGATGTGCAATAAATGTCAGCTTTCCCAGCGATGCTCACATCCCGTGAATTAAAAAAAAATCACCTAGCTGCAGAGGAACTTTGTGGGTGTCCAAATGACCCAAATGTATCTCTTCGTGCTCAGTCGCTCAACCCATGCATTGACTGCTCCCCCGCAATCATTATAGATTATTAGTGATTTCTCACTGCCCATCGGGTCACCCTCTGCACCTTGTGTCATTTTATTATTACTGAATCCTCTCTACCCCGTCCTCTCACCTCACCCCCTGCACATTGTATTAGCGTATTGTGAATGACTAGTCCCTCTCCCCTTTCTCTTACCTCCTGTTCAATGTGTGACAGTATTATTAGTGACTCCCTCACTCTACCCCGTCTCCTCATCTCACATCCAAACATTGTGATCTGGGATTATTAGTGACCCTCGTCCTACCCATTCCTTTACAGTGTGCTACAGTATTAGTGACCCCCCTCACCCGGCCTGGTGCCCCTGTGCACAGTTCGGAGTGCAGCTGTGTCTAGATGTAGATGTTTGGATAGCTACATATTAACATATGAATGTAACCATGGGCCCTTGTGATGTGCAGTGTCGAATACTTACCAATGGTTTCATATCCGACAGTTTGATTTTTTTTATGAATGTGAATAGCAAAGGCAAAAATGCAAATTACAGCCAGCAGAATTGAAAAGGACAAAAGAACATTGTAACTTGTACAGGTTTCAGAGGATCCTGTAAAAAAAAAAAAAAAAATGTATTCAGTGGTCAGTTTTATATATGAACACATGTAATCTTGAACTCAACTTATTTGTCAATATAACCCAGTGTTCTAATGGCTTTGCTTATTGCTCACTCACGCTTTTTGGCTACGAGGAGTGACCAGTCAACCAATACCTCAAGTGTCATTGAAGTTCTCCCACTGCAAATTCCATCCCACCCCATGGAATACGCTTTCAATACCTTGCATTTCTACGTATTAAACATTTGCCACTGATCTGAGGGGGATTGACAGGGTAGATGCCGAGAGGTTGTTTCCCCCTGGCTGGAGGGTCCAGAACCAGGGGGAATAGTCTCAGGATAAGGGGTCGGCCATTAAAGACCGAGATGAGGAGGAATTTCTTCACTCGGAGGGTTGAGAATCTTTAGAATTCTCTACCCCAACAGGCTGTGGATGCTGAGTCGTTGAGTATAGTCAAGGCTGAGAGCGAAAGATTTTTGGACTCTAGGGGAATCAAGGGATATGGGGATCGGGCGGGAAAGTGGAGTTGAGGTTGAAGATCAGCCATTATCTTATTGAATGGAGGAGCAGGCTCAAAGGGCCGTATGGCCTACTCCTGCTCCTAATTCTTATGACTTATCAGTCCAGGTGCAAACACAGCCAAATTCTGTTTGTAAAAATTTGGCTCTCTCCTCTAAATCGAAACACGCAAATTTACAACCTTTCATTGAGACTGAAATTCTGTGTCATTTATGCAAGAAATTGAATTTCCTCGTTCCACTGGAAATGGAGAATACCTAAACTTTTATAAATCACGGGTCAATCATCATAACCGGTCGTTTTACACCCTCTCTGATTTTCCTTTCTATTGCAGATGCATGGCAGATGCAGTATAATGTGGATAAATGCGAGGTTATCCACTTTGGTGGCAAAAACAGGAAGGCAGATTATTATCTGAACGGCAATAGATTGGGAAAAGGGGAAGTGCAACGAGACCTGGGTGTCCTTGTGCACCAATCGCTGAAGGTAAGCATGCAGGTGCAGCAGGCGTTTAAGAAGGCAAATGGTATGTTGGCCTTCATAGCGAGAGGATTCGAGTACAGGAGCAAGGATGTCTTGCTGCAGTTGTACAGGGCCTTGGTGAGACCACACCTTGAGTATTGTGTGCAGTTTTGGTCGCCTTATCTGAGGAAGGATGTTCTTGCCATGGAGGGAGCGCAGCGAAGATTCACCAGACTGATACCTGGGATGGCAGGAATGACGTATGAGGAGAGATTGCGTCGATTGGGCTTGTATTCGCTAGAGTTTAGAAGAATGAGAGGGGATCTCATTGAAACTTATAAAATTCTAACAGGACTAGACAAACTAGATGCAGGAAGGATGTTCCCGATGGCGGGGGAGTCCAGAACCAGGGGTCACAGTCTAAAGATAAGGGGTAAGCCATTTAGGACTGAGATGAGGAGGAATTTCTTCACCCAGAGAGTGGTGAACCTGTGGAATTCTCTACCGCAGAAGACAGTTGAGTCCAATTCATTAAATATATTCAAGAAGGAGTTAGATATATTTCTTAAGGCTAAGGGGATCAAGGGATATGGGGAGAAAGCAGGGACAGGGTACTGAATTTGGATGATAAGCCATGATCGCATTGAATGGCGGAGCAGGCTCGAGGGGCCGAATGGCCTACTCCTGCTCCTATCTTCTATGTTTCTATTGAATTCAATGATCAGGAAAATTGGGATAGGTTAAAATTGGCATGTTTTCCGCCCGGTGATCCATGTGAAAATTACTCCAGTAATTTTATAACGGGAAAGTAGACAAGAAGTGCGTGCAGTTGTCAGACTTTTAAAAAATATGTTACAGATAGATAATTTACTAATTAAATGTGTGGAATAGGTCGCAGAATGTCCCCACATAATTCCGCAATGAAACAGGTATAGCAGCTACTCACTGAACACTTTCAGGGTGATATTTGCCGTGGCTGTAGCACCAGTGGGCGACTCCACAGTAACAGTATACAGGTTACTGCTGTAAATGCTCACGAGGTGTAGAAGGAGTGATGCATTCGGAAGGAGCATCATGTGACTGTAAGGATGTTCAGTTGCATTTTCAATTGGACCGTTCCACTGAAAAAGCAACCAGCCTCTTATGCTCCAGTTGCCCTTCTTCATTTTGCCAGATACAGCCACTGACAGGAGGACGTTGGCTCTACGTTCTGCGTTAATTTTACTGAGCGGCACGGAGATGGAGATCGGCTGCGGCTCCGCTGAGAGAAAAAATAATGGTTGAGAAAGCAACGTTAAACATTTTCAAAACAACAACAGAAAACGCTGGAAAAACTCAGCAGGCCAGGCAACATCCGTGGAGAGAGAAACAGAGTTAACGTTTCAGGTCGAAACCCTTCGTCAGAACTGAAGAAAAAAGCAGGAAATGAAACAGATAAAAAAGCAAGGAGGAGGCTGGGGGGAGGAATAAAAGAACAAAAGGGGTGGTCTACGGCAAGTAGAGACATTAAGAGATGCTCAAGGCAAGACAGGATGGTAATAGGACAGGTTAAGAAACAAAAGGTGGCTAGAAGTGTGAAGTGTGAAATGCTGGCAGAATGAGAGACAGCTGCCGTGGGGGGGGGGAGAGAGAAAAAAAGGGAAAATGCACAAACCAAAAGGAGTGGAAAAAATGTGTAAGGGCCAATAAGCAAAGGCAAAAATGACCCCAATGTGTATGGGTGATGGTGTAAAATGGATAATATTGAATTGGCAGCCCAGCATTGACTTCAATGGATAGGAACTTGGCCACAGTGTATAATTGTGAACTATTTCGATATCACCCAAAGTTGAAATTGCCCCCATTGATTCGCATTGATCCTGAATTCTCCTTCGCCCAAGATTCTGTGCCGTTGCCAATTGTTACTGCTTTCTACAACAACAGCATGACATATTGGGAAGACCGAAGCCATTGTTTTCGGTCCCCGCCACAAACTCCATTGGCTAGCCGCTGACTCCATCCCTCTCCCTAACATCTGTCTGAGGCTGAACCACGCTGTTCGCAACCTTGGTGTCATATTTGACCCTGAAATGAGCTTCTGACCATATATCCGCAGCATAACAAAGACTGTCTATTTCCACCTCCGTAACATCGCCCGTCTCCGCCTTTGCCTCAGCTCATCTGCTGCTGCAGCCCTCATCCATGCTTTTGTTACCTCTAGACTTGACTATTCCAACACACTCCTGGCCGGCCTCCCACATTCCACCCTACGTAAACTTGAGGCCATCCAAAACTCGGCTGCCCGTGTCCTAACTCGCACCAAGCCCCTTTTCGCCCATCACCCCTGTGCTCGCTGACCTACATTGGCTCCCGGTTAAGCAGCGCCTCGATTTCAAAATTCTCATCCTTGTTTTCAAATCCCTCCATGGCCTCCTCGCCCCTCCCTATCTCTGTAATCTCCTTCAGCCTCACAACCCCCTGAGATATCTGCACTCCTCTAATTCTGCCCTCTTGAGCATCCCTGATTATAATCGCTCAACAATTGGTGGCCGCACCTTCTGTTGCCTGGCCCCTAAGCTCTGGAATTCACTGCCTAAACCTCTCCGCCTCGCTACCTCTCTTTCCTCCTTTAAGACGCTCCTTAAAACCTACCTCTTTGACCAAGATTTTGGTCACCTGCCCTAATTTCGCCTTATGTGGCTCGGTAACAAATTTTGTTTTGTCTTATAGTACTCCTGTGCAGCGCCTTGGGACGTTTTACTACGTTAAAGGTGCTATACATTTTTTTTGTTATATAGCGCCAATACCATAGTAAAGCATCCCAGCGTGCTTCACAGGAGCGATTTCAGACAAGATTTGACAGCGAGCCACATAAGGAGATATTAGGACAGGTGACCAAAAGCTTGATCAAAGAGGGTGGTTTTAAGGAGCGTCTTAAAGGAGGAAAGAGAGACGAAGAAGGTTAGGCAGGGAATCCCAGAGCTTAGGGCCTAGGCAGTTAAAGGCACGGCCGCCAACGGTGGAGCGATGAAAATCGGGGATGCGCAAGAGGCCAGAATTAGAGGAGCAAAGCAATCTCGGAAGCTTGTTGGGCTGGAGGAGGTTACAGAGATAGGGAGGGATTAGAAAACAAGGAGGCGAGTTTTAAAAGCGAGGCGTTGTCAGACCGGGAACCAATGTAGGTCAGCAAGCATGGGGGTGATGGGTAAATGGGACTTGGTGTGAGTTAACACCAGGGCAGTAGAGAATTGGACGAACTCATGTTTACGGAGGGTGGGAGGCCGGCCAGGAGAGCAGTCGAATCTGGAGGTAATGGGCCAGAAATTCGGCACTTGCTGTGTGAGTACGCGCTGTGTACTCACCCCTAAGGCCTCCTGAAGTGCCGGTTTCCTGCATGCACTGTGCATACGCGGGAAACCGGAACTTCCGGTCTCGTGAAGGGAGCGGTTCAGAGGTGAACCGCGTGCGCGGGAGAGGCTGCGCGCACGCAGCGAACTTAGGTTTTTTTTCAGGTTTCTCCGGGAGGGTAAGTATTGAAAAAGCTGCGCTTTTAAAAAGGAGGCACAGGAGCTGTTTTCAACAAGGTAAGTGGTTAATTAATTGCAATTTAAACATTTTTTCAACAGGTTTATCTTTTTTAGATACTTTAAAGAAAGGTAAGTTTATTTTTAGCACTGTTAAAAAGTATTTTAATTTTTTCAAAAATTAAAATTTTTGTTTAAAGTAGTTAATTTATTTAACTTATAGTTATTTTAAAAATGTGATGGTTTTTTAAAAAATTGATTTGAAGTTTAGGTGTTGTTTTGGGGCCGATTTCAATTCATAGATTTGACAGGTCCTGTCAAATCTATGAATGAAAGATGGTCTGCTGCCATTGGCTCTCCATGGCCCACGTGATCCCAGGGGACGCATCGCACTAACTGCGCCCCTGGGATACACAAGCACTGCGTGCAGGCAGTTGGGGGAGGCCCAGGAGCTGAAGTCCCCGTGGGCCCAGAGGTCAACGGCAGGCGCGGTAGGTAGGTGCGCGCGGGATCCTTGCACCCGCGGGAAGCCAGGGAGCCGAATTTCTGGGCCATACACGAAGGAGGGTTTCACCAGCAGAGGCAGGTGTGGAGACGGGCGATATTACAGAGATGGAAGTAGGCGGTCTTGGTGATGGAGAGGATATGTGGTCGGAAGCTCAGCTCAGGGTCAAATAGGACACCGAGGTTGCGAACAGTTCGGTTCAGCCTCAGACAGTGGCCAGGGAGGGGGATGGAGTCATTGCCTAGGGAACAGAGCTTGTGGCTTGGGTAGAAGACAATGATCAGGACACACCGGTGACCATGGTTAAAACAGGACTCGGTGCAAGTTAGGATTTCTAGCCTGTAATGGTTTCGGGGTTAGTTTTGCGAATAAAATTAAAGTCACAGCAAATTTCCAAACGGGGTAAAAATTCAGTATCGCCCCGTTTGGAGCTCTGTTATCGGCCGAGCGCAAAGTTTAGCGCCTGGGGCTAATTATCGCCACCGACTGCAAACTTGGCCTCTATCGCCCCTGGAGGTGATTTGAGCGCTAAATCAGGCACTACGCACCTGCCTTAAGGCGCGAACATCGAGGAGCGAGGCGCTACCTCAGAGCGCTGGCGAAGCTCAGGTGATGTCAGTTAGCAATGGAACACAGACAGACTGGCGCCGGCCAGTCCTTAAAGGGGAGTGACCATCTTGCTGGCCAGCCACACCCTGCTCATTGCAGCCTTGAATCTCGGCCTGGAGAGACCTCAAAAGCAATTGTGTTGGAAGCGCTAATGGGAAAGAGCTCAGCGCTTAGGAACCTGAAAAGTAGTGCGGAGGGCCAAAACTGCCTAGGACAGCCCCTTCCCGACTGCAAAACGTTCCCCTCTACCTGTCGTTGCTAGCGGCAGGCAGAAACTCAGCGGGCGCGACTCAATGTCCGGAGCGTTGCACGCTCGACTGACGTCGTGACCTGCGTGCGCAGGAGATCGTGGCGGTAGTGTTTAACGCCTGGTCAATTTCGCGAGCAGCGCAAACATCGCCGTGCCCCGGCGCTAGTTGCTTTGCGTGCGGGAGGCGCCAATGAACCGAATTTTTCCCCCAAGGATTTTAAAAGTCTTTTTGAAAGTAGGATCAACTTACTGAACACATTCAGGTAGACCTTTGCTGTCCGTGTGCTACCAGATGCCGTCGTCATGGTGACACTGTACTCGCCAGTGTCTGAAACACTCACTGACTTCAACTGAAGAGAAGCCTTGCCGAATATTGCTGCCCGTCTTCTGTAACCAGCGCTGATCTCTGGAAAGGTACCCATCCACCGAGCGACCTCCTTCCCACCGAACTTCCAGCTTCCGTTGTTCACTTCTTCCGAAGGGGTCACCGACAGGACAACGTCGTCTCCGGCGGTTGCGTTGATCTCGCTGCACTCGGCGGAGATGGTGAAAGGTGCGGGCTTAGCTTGGAGAAAAACAATTCAGTGCAAAAATTCAGTTAACTGAACTGATATTTCGATTTATTCATTGGCCCAGCCCATGAGGTGTCAGCCACGGCGCAGTGGGTAGCACTCTCGCCTCGAGTCTGAAGGTTATCTGAATGGCAATAGATTGGGAGAAGGGGAAGTGCAACGAGACCTGGGTGTCCTTGTGCACCAGTCGCTGAAGGTAAGCATGCAGGTGCAGCAGGCGGTTAAGAAGGCAAACGGTATGTTGGCCTTCGTAGCGAGAGGATTCGAGTACAGGAACAAGGATGTCTTGCTGCAGTTGTACAGGGCCTTGGTGAGACCACACCTTGAGTATTGTGTGCAGTTTTGGTCGCCTTATCTGAGGAAGGAGGTTCTTGCCATGGAAGGAGTTCAGCGAAGATTCACCAGGCTGATACCTGGGATGGCAGGAATGACGTATGAGGAGAGATTGGGTCGATTGGCTTATATTGGAGTTTAGAAGAATGAGAGGGGATCTCATTGAAACTTATAAAATTCTAACAGGACTAGACAGGCTAGATGCAGGAAGGATGTTCCCGATGGCGGGGGAGTCCTGAACCAGGGGTCACAGTCTAAGGATAAGGGGTAAGCCATTCCGGACTGAGATGAGGAGGAATCTCTTCACCCAGAGAGTGGTGAACCTGTGGAATTCTCTACCACAGAAGGCAGTTGAGGCCAATTCATTAAATATATTCAAGAAGGCGTTAGATATATTTCTTAAGGCTAAAGGGATCAAGGGATATGGGGAGAAAGCAGGGACAGGGTACTGAATTTGGATGATCAGCCATGATCGCATTGAATGGCGGAGCAGGCTAGAGGGGCTGAATGGCCTACTCCTGCTCCTATCTTCTATGTTTCTATGTTGTGAGTTCAAGCCCCAATCCAGGGGCTGGAGCACGCAATCTCGGCTGACACTCCAGTGCAGTACTGAGGGGGCGCTACACTGTCGGAGGTGCCGTCTTTCGATGAGCCAGTATTGCTCAGCTCCCAAGAACGTTACCTTCGATTAGATTTCCTTGAAACGTTGCTTTGCAGGGTCAGTAAGAGAGCAAACTAGTTCAGCTGAAGTTTGGCCTTTGAGCGGAGTTGGCTGCATTTCAGAACCTCATTTATGTACAAAAACAAATTAAATTTAGGCACCATCTAACCCGAGTAATTTAATATTGGGAACATCGACGCCATTGTCTTCGGTCCCTGCCACAAACTCCGTTCCCTAGCCCCCGACTCCAGCCCTCTCATTGCGACTGTCCAAGGCTGAACCAGACTGTTCGCAACTTTGATGTCATATTTAATCCTGAAATGAGCTTCCGACCACATATCCACTGCCATCACTAAGACCGCCTATTTCCACCTCGTAATATCGCCTGGCTCCGTCCCTGCCTCAGCTCATCCGCTGCTGAAACCCTCATCCGTGCCTTTGTTACCTCTAGACTTGACTATTCCGATGCTCTCCTGGCTGGCCTCCCACATTCCACCCTCCGTAAACTTGAGGTCATCCAAAACTCTGCTGCCTGTGTCCGAAGCCCCGTTCACCCATCCCTGTTCTCGCTGACCTACATTGGATCCCCTTAAGCAACGCCTCGATTTTAAAATTCTCATTCTTGTTTTCAAATCCCTCCAGGGCCTCGCCCCTCCCTCTCTCTGTAATCTCCTTCAGCCCCACAACCCTCCGAGATCTCTGCGCTCCTCTAATTCTGGCCTCTTGAGCATCCCCGATTTTAATCGCTCCACCATCGGTGGCCGTGCCTTCAGCTGCCAAGGCCCTAAGCTCTGGAATTCCCTCCCTTAACCTCTCCGCCTCATTATACCTCTCTTTCCTCCTTCAAAAAGCTCCTTAAAACTTACCTCTTTGACCAAGCTTTTGGTCATCTGCCCTCGTCTCTCTTAAGGAATCAAGCTTTATTTGATTACGCTCCTGTGAAGCGCCTTGGGATGTTTTACTACGCTATCTAAGTACAAGTAGTTGTTGTTGAGTGAGCTGCGTTCAAACCTGAGTCTATCATGAAACGTAAGCATAATGTTGTGTGAGCCACTGAACCATCACTTATTAAATACTGATTGTTGCTGATAACAAGCGGCGCTGTACTTACGAAATACATTCAAAGTGATCTTCGCAGTCGCTTCTTTGCCGGCGGGCGAGTCCATGGTAACGCGGTACTCTCCACTGTCCGCAACTGCCACTGACCGCATCAGGAGCGAGGTGTTGAACAGCAGCTCGACGTTGCGTTTGGTGTACGCGATATTGAGATCGGGCGGTTCGACTGTCCAAGCGACGATCGAGGCGGCGCCGAACTTCCAGAAGCCGCTGACCACGGGAGAGGAGGGTCTCACCGACAGGATAACTCTATCGCCAGCCGTGGCATTCATCACATTTTTAGTCACTAGGACGCTGAAAGGCTGCGACTCAACTGGAAATAATTACATCAAGTAAAAGTTTAGTAAGAGATCCATTTCGGAGCCAACTCGTATTTTACTCACATAGGCGCAATGTGTACTCTTTCATTGACACGATCTTTTGCAAACTTTAGAAACTGCTGCGATTTAATATCGTAGGTTCGCTATTTGTTTCTTTACTGGCGCGGCTAAAAGAAAGTGACTCTCACCCGCAGATATCAATAAGCAGACAGCAAACGCAGTGATTCGGGCGCGCTTCATTCTGACAGAACCCTTTCTGCTGCAGTTGTTGCTCAGTTCTTACTTCTGTGCCGATCACATGCGCAGTGAAGAAAAAGCGAAAACAGCTGACTGTTGGTTGCTGGTCACCTCTTGTAAACGCCCATTTCAACCCCAGCCAAATCGCAGAGTGCAGTCCCTTCCAGTCCTATTGTTCTCTTGTTTCCGCAGAAAGCACTTTCGCCTTAATACTGGGCAACTTTTTTCCTTTGATTCCACTCACTTCCTCCAAATAAAAGGGGTTTCCATGGGAACCTATCTGGGTCCGAGCCAGTGTTCCCTCTGATTTTTTTCTCCGTGCGCAGTCCCTTTAACTGGCTGCGCGGCACGTTAAGATTTTCGTGTGGTTTCTCCCGCTTAAAAGCCGGTGAGCGATCTGCGCAGGACCACCAGACCCCTGCCGTGCAGTTCATGGGAACGCTGGTCCTAGCTATGCCTGCCTGTTTGTGGGCTAGATGGAACATGCTTTGTTCCACCCCTACTCAGGTCCCGCTCTTTAAAAGCATTTCTCCACAGTACCGGCAGTGTGTCCCCTGTCCCCTACACATGGCACTATTCGAAGAGGAGCAAGGGCGTTCTCCCCAATATATATCAATGATCTAGACGAGGGAGCTAGATGTAATATCTCTCTAAGTTTGCAGACGACACAAAGCTGGGTGGGCATGTGTGCTGTGAGGAGGATGCAGAGAAACTGCAGTATGATTTGGACAGGTTAGGTGATTGGGCAAATGCATGGCAGATGCAGTATAATGTGGATAAATGCGAGGTTATCCACTTTGGTGGCAAAAACAGGAAGGCATATTATTATCTGAATGGCAATAGATTGGGAAAAGGGGAAGTGCAACGAGACCTGGGTGTCCTTGTACACCAGTCGCTGAAGGTAAGCATGCAGGTGCAGCAGGCGGTTAAGAAGGCAAATGGTATGTTGGCCTTCATAGCGAGAGGATTCGAGTACAGGAGCAAGGATGTCTTGCTGCAGTTGTACAGGGCCTTGGTGAGACCACACCTTGAGTATTGTGTGCAGTTTTGGTCGCCTTATCTGAGGAAGGATGTTCTTGCCATGGAGAGAGTGCAGCGAAGATTCACCAGACTGAGACTTGGGATGGCAGGAATGCCGTATGAAGAGAGATTGGGTCGATTAGGCCTATATTCGCTAGAGTTTAGAAGAATGAGAGGGGATCTCATTGAAACTTATAAAATTCTAACAGGACTAGACAGACTAGATGCAGGAAGGATGTTCCCGATGGCGGGGGAGTCCAGAACCAGGGGTCACAGTCTAAGTATAAAGGGTAAGCCATTTCGGACTGAGATGAGGAGGAATTTCTTCACCCAGAGAGTGGTGAACCTGTGGAATTCTCTACCACAGAAGGCAGTTGAGGCCAATTCATTAAATATATTCAAGAAGGAGTTAGATATATTTCTTAAGGCTAAAGGGATCAAGGGATATGGGGAGAAAGCAGGGACAGGGTACTGAATTTGGATGATCGAATGGCGGAGCATGCTCGAGGGGCCGAATGGCCTACTCCTGCTCCTATCTTCTATGTTTCTATGTCCCATCCCTGACTTTCTTTCCCCCAGTACGTTGATGACTTGTGTCAGTGTCACTTTCTGCTTTCGTCCCGAACTGGAAAATTGAATCAACTTTGCTTCCAACTTCGACCTTCCCTTACCTTGGCATGGTCCATTTATGACTCTTCCCCACCGCGACCCGTGTATCTCCATTTCTGAGAATAGGCAGTCCAGCACTGCCGACTACAAGCCCACCGGCTCCCACTGCTACCTTGATTACATTTCCTTCCACCCCACTTCCTGTAAGGACTCTATTCAGCTCTCCCAGTTTATCCATCTCCATCATATCTGTTCTGACGATGCCACCTTCCACACGGAGTCGTATGGAAAGTGTTCAGTCACGATGCTGCAGCCATCATGAATGTGGAGCAAGCATAACAGGTCAGTTGGTCATTTCATAGTCATCAATTTTGTATGTTTCCATGAACTGTGTCCGTGGGACAACAACGAATTTAAGCCTGTCTCAGAATGTGATTGGCAGGTAGCATGTCCACTGTCCACCTCTTGGTGAACACTGTCACAATGAATAATCCTTTCAGCTTCAGTCATGTGATCACCAAATTATTGCGAACTCTGGCCAGGAAACTGGTCAAGGTCCTTTTTTCATTGTTCATTCATGGGATGTGGACGTCACTGACAAGGCCAGCATTTATTGCCTATCCCTAATTGCCCTTGAGAAGGTGGTGGTGAGCCGCCTTCTTGAACCGCTGCAGTCACTGTGATGAAGGTGCTCCCACAGTGCTGTTAAGGAGGGTGTTTCAGGATTTTGACCCAGCGATGATGAAGGAACGGCCGATATATTTCCAAATCAGGATGGTGTGTGACTTGGTTGGGAACTTGGAGGTGGTGGTGTTCCCATCTGCCTGCTGCTCTTGTCGTTCCATGTGATAGAGGTCGTTGGTTTGAGAGTTGCTGTTGAAGAAGCCTTGGCGAGTTGCTGCAGTGCATCTTGTAGACGGTACACACTGCAGCCACGGTGCGCCGGTGGTGGAGGGAGTGGATGGGGTGCCAATCAAGCAGGCTGCTTTGTCCTGGATGGTGTCGAGCTTCTTGAGTGTTGTTGAAGCTGCACTCATCCAGGCAAGTGGAGAGTATTCCATCACACTGCTGACTTGTGCCTTGTAGACGGTGGAAAGGCTTTGGGGAGTCAGGAGGTGAGTCACTCGCCATAGAATACCCAGCCTCTGACCTGCTCTTGTATCCACAGGGTGAATGTAACATATCGCAGGAACTATTCGAAGAAGAGCAGAGAGTTTGTCTGGTATCTTGGCGAGCAATCCTCCTTTAACTAACCACCAAGACCAGATTACCTAAAAATTTATCTCGTATGTCACTTTTTGGGACCTTTATTGTCTGCTGCTTTTGCCTGCATAACAAATGCGACTTCTCTTCAAAAAATACGAGTATGATGGCATGAAAGGCACCAACTTCTTTGTTCTAACTATCAAGGTCATGCAGTTTATTATTGAAATTTGTACTCCCATCACCGAAAGGACAGACGGAGGCAATTAAGCCCAGCAAGCCCGTGCCATCTCTTTGAAAGAGCTATCCAATTAGTCCCAGTCGCTTGCTCATTCCCCATACCCCTGCAAAGGTTTGCTTTTCCAGTGTATATCCGATTCCCGTTTTAAAGTTACTGTTGAATCTGCTCCCACCACCCTTTCAGGCCGTGCATTCCAAAGCTTTGTAAAAAGAAAAAAAATTCTTCTCATTTCCCCTCTGGTTCTTTTGCCAGTTATCTTAAAACCTCTGGTTACCGACCCCTCTTCACAGTGCAAACAGCTTCTCCTTATTTACTCGATCAAAACTGCTCATGGCGTCGAACTCTGCTGCCGAAAAGGAATGCAGTTGTGAAATTATACTGACCTTGCCTTTGAAGTGTCCAATACAGATCTGTTCAAGCAACAATGAGATGTTTTGTAGAGAGAATGGGCTAAAATGCGCTACTTTTAGCGCCCCAGAAAAATTAGCGCCCTCGCGCCTGAAATTGAGTGGATGCGCCCAAGAGGAAAGCGGGGCGCTACTGGAAGCTCCCCGCATCCCTCTTGGGGCGCTACGAGTCAATATTGCGGCGCTACGTGCCGCGGTATTGCAGGCCTTCCCTTCTTAAAGGGGAGGGGCCTGCACAGCGCGACCCAGGGTCCAGCTGGGCCCCCGGGGAATGGGAGTGCCGGCAAAACAGCCCGGCACTCAACAGAAGTGCAGGGCTCTTAGGGAGCGGTTCAGGAGGCCCGGGGACTGGAGCGCAGGCAGGTGCTGGCAGGTGGCCAGCAACAAAAATGGCCGCATAGAAGACAGGAGCAGGAGTAGGCCATTCGGCCCCTCGAGCCTGCTCCGCCATTTAGTGAGATCATGGCTGATCATCCAAATTCAGTACCTTGTCCCTGCTTTCTCCCCATATCCCTTGATCCTTTAGCCTTAAGAAATATATCTATCTCCTTCTTGACTATATTTAATGAATTGGCCTCAACTGCCTTCTGTGCTAAAGAATTGCACAGGTTCACCACTCTCTGGGTGAAGAAATTCCTCCTTATCTCAGTCATAAATGGCTACCCCTTATCCTTAGACTGTGACCTCTGGTTCTGGACTCCCCCGCCATCGGGAACATCCTTCCTGCATCTAGTCTGTCTAGTCCTGTTAGAATTTTATAAGTTTCAATGAGATCCCCTCTCATTCTTCTAAACTCTAGCGAATATAAGCCTAATCGACCCAATCTCTCTTCATACGTCATTCCTGCCATCCCAGGTATCAGTCTGGTGAATCTTCGCTGCACTCCCTCCATGGCAAGAACATCCTTCCTCAGATAAGGCGAACAAAACTGCACACAATACTCAAGATGTGGTCTCACCAAGGCCTTGTACAACTGCAGCAAGACATCCTTGCTCCTGTACTCGAATCCTCTCGCTATGAAGGCCAACATACCATTTGCCTTCTTAACCGCCTGCTGCACCTGCATGCTTACCTTCAGCGACTGGTGCACAAGGACTCCCAGATCTCGTTGCACTTCCCCTTTTCCCAATCTATTGCCGCCCCGCACATCGCCTTTAAATTGCGCCTCCCCGGCCGCAGCTCGACCCCCCCCCCCCCACCCTCTTCGGACATAGTGTCCGGCGGTAAGTCAGGGGCGCTCCCGAACATCACGGCCGGGGTGCGAGCAGAGCACTGCGCACGGCGATGACGTCATCGCCGGCAGTGCAGCGCCGTGCGGCGCTACCGGTTAGCGCTGCCGCTGAATTTCGCGGGAGGCGCAAAGCTACCGAATTTTTACCCCAATGTTTTTTGAGGATGACTTTTATATTATTAAAATAAATGGTTAACGGCTTACATTTTCTTTCTGTTGCAGTCTGAGGAAAGAAAGGATGCCGATTATGAAGGAGTGGAAACTAAAAGATTGACTACAAACCTGGATTCATTATCTACTAAAGGTTTTGGTTAAAAGTATTAACTCAACAAAGGCGACATGCTGGGAATGTCGGCCATATTGGGAAAGTGTTATTCAGACTGTCTGGAAGGCTATGGACAAGGAAAGGAGGCCTTGAAAGATTGAGGGAAACCGTTGTCAACACCAGGGGCTGTTCTGGTATCATCGGTTTGCGTAACCGTGGCGAAGTGCGAGGGAAAAGTTACTGGAACGCTTATTTTTGTATCGGAGAGTGGTATAAGAGCTGCCATTCCAAGGTGAAAGATAGTCCTGGAAGGAGACCTCGAAGACAGACCAGAAACTCACCAGGAGGACATCAGCAAAAGTTAACCTCAATATCCCGAAGCAGAACACTGGCCATCCTGAGGTTCGAGTTGCATCACTGACTTAAAGGTTGTATGAATCTCTGTCTGTAAACGTTGTTGTACTTTAATGTTAATAAACCCCCCCCCCCGCGTTTTGGTACCTATACACTAAGTTCTAGTGACAGCACTAGCGAGGGCAGCTGGAATTTGTTTGCCCCTCCCCGTTTAGTGAGGAAGGCAGGCGGATAGTCAGATTAGCAAGTACTTTGTAATAATGAGAAGTGAGCGAATTTTGTAATCTATCCCGATGATGCAACTGTTAACGGTAAATATGCAAACCCTGCACCAATTCCTTTCTCTCTCGTCAGCTGTGGCTCAGTGGGTAGCACACTCGCCTCTGAGTCAGAAGGTTGTGGGACTTGAGCACATAAATCTAGGCTGGCACTCCCAGTGCAGTACTGAGGGAGCGCCGCACTGTCGGAGGGGCAGTACTGAGGGAGCGCCGCACTGTCGGAGGGGCAATACTGAGGGAGCGCCGCACTGTCGGAGGGGCAGTACTGAGGGAGCGCCGCACTGTCGGAGGGGCAGTACTGAGGGAGCGCCGCACTGTCGGAGGGGCAGTACTGAGGGAGCGCCGCACTGTCGGAGGGGCAATACTGAGGGAGCGCCGCATTGTAGGAGGGGCAGTACTGAGGGAGCGCCGCACTGTCGGAGGTGCCATCTTTCGGATGAGACGTTAAACCGAGGCCCCGTCTGCTCTCTCGGGTGGACGTAAAAGATCCCATGTCACTATTTCGAAGAAGAGCGGGGGAGTTCTTGGCCAATATTTATCACTCAATCAACATCACTAAAGACCAATTATCTGGTTATTATCACATTGCTGTTTGTGGGAGCTTGCTGTGCGCAACTTAGCTGCCGCGTTTCCCACATTACAACAGTGACAACACTTCAAAAAGTACTTCATTGGCTGTAAAGCGCTTTGAGACGTCCGGTGGTCGTGAAAGGCGCTGTAGAAATGCAAGTCTTTCTTTATTTCTTTCTTTATTTCTTTCTGTCTCTCTGTCTGTCTCTCTCTCTGTCTCTGTCTCTCTGTCTCTGTCTCTCTGTCTCTGTCTCTCTGTCTCTGTCTCTCTGTCTCTGTCTCTCTCTCTCTCTCTCTCTCTCTCTCTCTCTCACCCGCCCCCCAGCAGCCACAGCCTTTTGTGGGAGAGATATCCACATTTCCACTACCCTCTGTCTGAAAATGTGCTTCTGATTTCACTCCTGAATGGCCTGGTTCTAATTTTAAGATTGTGCCTGCTTGTTCTGGATTCCCCCACCAGAGGAAATAATTCATCTTTATCTCCTGTTAATCCCCATGCTGGGGTTAATAGCTGACAGTTGACAATGTTCAGGACAATGCCCGTTTCTTGTTTCTGTCGGTTCACAGGCGAGTGTTCAGGAAAGATTAGACTGAAAAGTTCCGCCAGTTCCCAGTACAGGATTTTCTGCAGAGTGCAAGAAAGTTGTAACCAGACAACAACCTCACCCGTAGTTGTCATCTCGGGTAATTTTACAGTCAGATGCGCCGGTGCCCCTGTTGTGTCAGTGTCAGCCGTGGCTCAGTGGGTAGCACTCTCGCTTCTGTGTCAGAAGGTCATGGGTTCAAGTCCTGCTCCAGAGGCTGGAGCAGAAAAATCTAGGCTGACACTGCAGTGCAAGTGCTGAAGGTGTGGATAAATGTGAAGTTATCCACTTCGGTAGGAAAAACAGAAAGATAGAGTATTATTTAAATGGTGATAGATTGGGAAATGCTGATGCACAAAGGGACCTGGGTGTCCTCGTACACCAGTCACTGAAAGCAAACATGCAGGTGCAGCAAGCAGTTAGGAAGGCAAATGATATGTTGGCCTTCATTGCAAGAGGATTTGAGACAGGAGCAAGGATGTCTTACTACAGTTGTACAGGGCCTTGGTGAGACCAGACCTGGAGTACTGTGTGCAGTTTTGGTCTCCTTACCTAAGAAAGGATATACTTGCCATAGAGGGAGTGCAGCGAAGGTTCACCAGACTGATTCCTGGGATGGCAGGACTGTCGTATGAGCAGAGATTGGGTCGACTTGGCCTGTATTCACTAGAGTTTAGAAGAATGAGAGGGGATCTAATTGAAAGGTATAAAATTCAGGCAGGGCTTGACAGATTGGATGCAGGAGGATGTTCCCCTGGCTGGGGGGGGGGTCTAGAACGAGGGGTCACAGTCTCAGGATACAGGGTAGGATATTTAGGACTGAGATGAGGAGAAATTTCTTCACTCAGATTGTGGTGAACCTGTGGAATTCTCTACCACAGAAGGCCGTGGAGGCCAAGTCACTGAATATATTTAAGAAGGAGATGGATAGATTTCTCGACACAAAAGACATCAAGGGGTATGGGGAAAGAGCGGGAATATGGTATTGAGATAGAGGATCAGCCATGATCATATTGAATGGCGGAGTAGGGCCGAATGGCCTACTCCTGCTCCTATGTTTCTATGTTGGAGGTGTCGTCTTTCGGATGAGACGTTAAACCGAGGCCCCGTCTGCTCTCTCAGGTGCACGTAAAAGATCCCATGGCACTGTTTCGAAGAAGAGCAGGGGAGTTATCTCTAGCGTCCTGGCCAATATTTATCCCTCAACCGCCATAACAAAAACAGATTACTGGTCGTTGTCACATTGTGGGAGCTTGCTGTGTGCAAATTGGCTGCCGCGTTTCCTACTTTACAACAGAGACGACACTTCAAAGGTACTTCATTGGCTGTAAAGCACTTTGGGACGTCCTGAGGTCGTGAAAGGCGCAATATAAATGCCAGTCCTTCTTCCTTCACTTCAGCCGTATCCAGATTGCACTGGGCGGAGATTGCACCACTGCAAGCTCGCCACACTCAGCGTTGATGTGGCGAAAGCTCATTACAAACAGGAAATTGACCGTTTGCGAAAGTCCAGCCATGTTTACAGAGTCAAACACTGAGGCGAGGAATCTGCTCTGCTGCACACGGAGCTAAACTTCTCAATCCATCAATTATGGAGCATAGCCCCGTTTAAACTGCAGAGGACGAAAGTTTGGAGCTCCGCCCGACAGCCCGGCTCAGGGAGCCAACCGGCCGCACCTGGCTCAGTTGCTGCAGCAACGGCCTGTTTCTGGGTGATAGGAGAGAAGGGAAATGAACTGAAAGTCTGACTCGACAACACAGCAAGTAGGGCTGCCTTACTCTGCCAGACTATTACTCTTCCGCGGTCTTGTCCGCTCTAGAGAGGGAATATGTGGCGTCCATCGACCGCGGGAGGCATCGGCCGTACCTGTTTAATCCACAGAGACGACAATATTGTGAATACATTTTAATGCAAACATTCACAATATATTGGAGATGGCACCGAAGAGCAGGGCACATTTGTAGAGGGGATTAACGCATTAGTGACTCCGGGTTACAGCATTGTATAAGATATAAAATAAAGACTTACATTTATATAGCGTCTTTCACGACCCACCAGATGTCTCAAAGCGCTTTACAGCCAATTAAGTACTTTTTGAAGTGGAGTCACTGTTGTAATGTGGGAAACACAGCAGCCAGTTTGCACACAGCAAGCTCCCACAGACAGCAATGTGATCATGATCAGATAATCTGTTTTTTGCTACGCTAATTGAGGAATAAATATTGGCCAGGACACGGGGAATAACTCCCTTGCTCTTCTTCGAAATAGTGCCATGGGATTTTTTACAGACAGGGCCTCAGTTTAACATCTCACACGAAAGACGGCACCTCCGACAGTGCAGCACTCCCTCAGCACTACACTGGAGTGTTAACATAAGAACATAAGAAAAACGAGCAGGAATAGGCCACTCGGCCCCTCGAGCCTGCTCCGCCATTCAATAAGATCATGTCTGATCTTGGGCTCACAGCCACTTCCCAGTCTGCTCCCCATAACCCTTCACTCCCTTATCTTGCAAAAATGTGTCTATCTCCACTTTAAATGTATTTAATGACCCAGCCTCCACAGCTCTCTGGGGCAGAGAATTCCACAAATTTATGACCCTCTGAGAGAAGAAGTTCCTCCTCATCTCAGTTCTAAAAGGGAAACCCTTTATTCTGAAACTATGCCCCGAGTTCTAGATTTCCCCACGAGGGGAAACATCCTCTCTGCATCTACCTTGTCGAGCCCCCTCAGTATCTTATATGTTTTGATAAGATCACCTCTCATTCTTCTAAATTCCAATGAGTATAGGCCCAGCCTGCTCAACCTTTCCTCATAAGTCAAACCCCTCATCTCTGGAATTAACCTAGTGAATCGTCTCTGAACTGGCTCCAAAGGAAGTATATCCTTCCTTAAATAAGGAGAACAAAACTGTACGCAGTACTCAAGGTGTGGTCTCACCAATACATTTGTTCTAGGTATGACTCCAGCCAGTGCAGTTTTCCCCCGATTCCCATTGACTTCAATTTTACTAGGGCACCTTGATGCCAAACTCAATCAAATGCTGCCTTGATGTCAAGGGCAGTCACTCTCACCTCACCTCTGGAATTCAGCTCTTTTGTCCATGTTTGGACCAAGGCTGTAATGAGGTCTGGAGCCGAATGGTCCTGGCGGAACCCAAGCTAAGCATCGGTGAGAAAGTTGTTGTTGAGTAAGTGACACTTGATAGCACTGTCGATGACACCTTCCATCACTTTGCTGATGATTGAGAGTAGACTGATGGGGTGGTAATTGGCCGGATTGGATTTGTCCTGCTTTTTGTGGACAGGACATACCTGGGCAGTTTTCCACATTGCCAGTTTTGTAGCTGTACTGGAACAGCTTGCCTAGAGGTGCAGCTAGTTCTGGAGCACAGGTCTTAAGCACGACAGCTGGAATGTGGTTGGGGCCCATAGCCTTTGCTGTAGCCAGTGCGTTCAGCCGTTTCTTGATATCACGTGGAGTAATTGGCTGAAGACTGGCTTCTGTGATGGTGAGGAGCTCAGGAGGAGGCTGATATGGATCATCCACTTTGCAATTCTGGCTATAGATGGTTGCAAACGCTTCAGCCTTGTCTTTTGCACTCGCGTTATGGGCTCCGCCATCATTGTGGATGGGGATGTCAATGGAGCCTCCTCCTCCCATTAGTTGTTTCATTGTCTAGCACCATTCACGACTGGATGTTGCAGGACTGCAGACCTTTGATCTGGTCCGTTGATTGTGGAATCGCTTAGCTCTATCTGTAGCATGCTGCTTTCACTCTTTACAATCTATGTCAATAAATTCGATGAAGGGACCGAGTGTAACATCTTCAAGTTTGCTGACGATACAAAGCAAGGTGGGAAAGTAAGCTGCAAGGAGGATGTAAAGAGATTTTTTTTAATATACAGTGCTTAATGATTGGGCAAGAAGGTGGCAGACGGTGTATAATGTGGGGAAGTGTGAAATTATATACTCTGGTAGGAAGAATAGAAAAGCAAAATATTTTTTAAATCATGAGAGACTGGGAAAATGGCATTCATAGGGACCTGGGTGTCCTTGTACATGAACCACAAAAAGTTAACATGCAGGTAAAGGAAGCAATTAGGAAGGCAAATGGTACATTAGCCATTAATGAAAAGAGGTTGGAGTACAAGAGTAAGGAAGTCTTGCTGCAATTATATCGGGCTTTCGTGAGACTACACCTGAAGTATTGTGTACAGTTTTGGTCTCCTTACCTAAGGAAAGATAAAATTGCCTTAGAGGGTTTGCAATGCGGGTTCACTAGATTGATCCCTGTGTTGAGGGGATTGTTCTAAGAGGACAGATTGAGTTGACTAGGCATATATTCCCTCGAGTTTAGAAGAATGAGAGGTGATCTCATTGAAACATGTAAAATTCTTAAGGGGCTTGACAGGAAGACACTGGGAGGATGTTTCCCCTGGCTGGAAAGTCTAGAAGTAGGGTCACAATCTCAGGATAAGGGTTCTGCCATTTAGGACTGAGGTGAGGAGAAATTACTTCACTCAGATGGTTATGAATCTTTGGAATTCTCTATCCCCAGTCGGCTGTGTGTGCAGAGTCATTGAATATATTCAAGGCTGAGATCAATATATTTTTTGGAACTCAGGAAAACAAGGGATATGGGGATAGTGCGAGAAGGTGGAGTTGATGTTCAGCCATGATCTTATTGAATGGTGGAGCAGGCTTGCTGAGCCATATGGTCTACTCGTTCTCCTATTTCTTATGTTCTTATGCTGTTATGTTTGTATGAAAATGGTATGCCTGATTTCACAACTGAATAGCCTAGCTCTAATTTCAAGAATATGCCCCTTTGTTCTGGATTCCGCCACGAGAGGAAATAGTTTCTCTGTTTCTATGTGACGAGAGGTGTCACAGACCTGAAACGTGAACCCTGTTTCTCTCTCCACAGATGCTGCCTGACCTGCTGAGTATTTCATAAGAACATAAGAACATAAGAAATAGGAGCAGGAGTAGGCCAATCGGCCCTTCGACCCTGCTCCGCCATTCAATAAGATCATGGCTGATCTGATCCTCACCTCAAATCTAAAGAACACAAGAAGTAGGAGCAGGACCTGGCCACTCAGCCCCTGGGCCCGCTACGCCAGCCACAGGGCCTCGACCGATCCGAACTCAGCCTCATGTCCAATTTCCTGCCTGCTCCCCGTAACCCCTAATTCCCTTTACTTCTAGGAAACTGTCTATTTTTGTTTTAAATTTATTTAATGATGTAGCTTCCACAGCTTCCTGGGGCAGCAAATTCCACAGACCTGCTACCCTCTGAGTGAAGAAGTTTCTCCTCATCTCAGTTTTGAAAGAGCAGCCCCTTATTCTAAGATTATGCCCCCTAGTTCTAGTTTCACCCATCCTTGGGAACATCCTTACCGCATCCACCCGATCAAGCCCCTTCACAATCTTATATGTTTCAATAAGATCGCCTCTCACTGTTCTGAACTCCAATGAGTAGAGTCCCAATCTACTCAATTTCCAGCATTCTCTGTTTTTCTTTCAGATGCCAGCAGCCGCAGTATTTTGCTGTTGTGCCTCTGTTTCTATACCGTTTGAATCCTTTCATTATTTTAATTATTTAATTATTTTGAACACTTCCATTAGATTACCCCTCCATCTCCTAGACTGCAGGAATACAAACCAAGTTTGTGCAACCAGTCCTCATAATTTGAGCCTTTTAGCCCAGGCATCATTCTGGTGAATCTGTGCTGTACTCCTTCCAAGGCCAATATATCCTTCCTGAAGTGCGGTATCTAAATGTGAAGGCAGCACATCAGATCGGGTCTGACCAAGGCTCTGTACAACTGAAGCATACTTTCCTCTCCTTTTTATTCCAGGGTTGAGATAATGGCCAATTGCCCAATAGTGAAACAGCGATTTACTTGTACTTCTTGCAATCTAGTATACTGCATTCGCTGCTCACGATGCGGTCTCCTCTACATTGGGGAGACCAAACGCAGATTGGGTGACCGCTTTGCGGAACACCTCCGTTCAGACCGTAAGGGTGACCCCGAGCTTCCGGTCGCTTGTCATTTTAATTCACCTCTCCACGTCCACTCAGACCTCACCGTCCTCGGCCTCGTGCATTGTTCCACGGAAGCTCAGCGTAAGCTCGAGGAACAGCACCTCATCTTTCGCTTAGGCACTTTACAGCCTTCCGGACTCAATATCGAGGACAACAATTTCAGATCATAACCTCGGCCCCATATATATATATATATATATACACATTTTATCCACCCTTTTGATTCGTGTCTTTTTCCTTTTTTTTTCTCTCTCTCCCCCTACGGCAGCTGTCTCTCATTCTGCCAGCATTTCACACTTCACACTCCTGCCACCTTTTGTTTCTTAACCTGTTCCATTACCATCTCGTCTTGCCTTGAGCATCTCTTAATGTCTCTACTTACCATAGTTATTCCTCCCCCCAGCCTCCCCCTTGCTTTTTTATCTGTTTCATTTCCTGCTTTTTTCTCAGTTCTGACGAAGGATTTCGACCCGAAACGTTAACTCTGTTTCTCTCTCCACGGATGTTGCCTGGCCTGCTGAGTTTTTCCAGCGTTTTCTGTTGTTAGCCCAATAGTCTTTGTTGATGACTTTTTTCACCAGCGCAGTAGATTTGACTGATTTGGGTACCAGGACACCCAAATCCGTCTAGTCCTCCACAGTTCCAAGTCTCTCTCCAGCAGAAAGAGGGATAGATCTCTCACTTTCTGCTGCCGGAAACCTCATAGTTCTTCAACCCCACATGGCCTGCTCTACCACGTCTCGAAATATGCAAAAAATGTTGTCCAGGTGGACTAATTTGTTCAACCTGCTCCTATCCCACCAAACAACTTTTCTTTTATCTGGACTCTATGCTGCCCCCCGTCCCACCACCACCTTGTCCAGTCATTAACCAGCTACATATGAGATTCTTCTGACGTCCTCTGCTACATTGATTTAATTCTGTTTTCTTGTCCCTACCGTCTGCTTTTTACAATGGGCGCACAATGCTTCTACACCTGTATCCTTCATCATCTTTAAACAGCGAGCCAACCAGCCTCAACCACTAGCCCCATTCTCCACCTTGCTGGGCATCTTGAACAATTACTCTAACTCCACTCACTTTCCTCAGAGAATAAAATGTCCCTGTTGGCATATTCTTGGGTCCCAGTTACGTTTGTCGTTTTGTAAGGTGTAGACAGATGTGCAGTTGCACAGAGCTTTTCTGGATCTCAGGATGTCTCAAAGCACCTTACAACCAATGAAGCACTTTTTGACGTACAGGCACTGTTGTAATGTTGGGAACGCAGTAATCAATATGTGCACAGTAAGGACCCACAAACAGCAATGAAATAAATGACTAGATAATCTGGTTCAGGGACAAATGCTGGCAAGGAGAGCAGGAGAATTCCCCGGTTTTTTTTCGCATGTTGCATCTGCACTGATGATATCACCTTCCTCAACATATCTTTTCACACAAACGTGAATACACCTCGTCCTGCACCCCATTTCCTATGGTTCTGCTCTGGCTAGTTCCCCGACTCACAGCCGTGAATGCCCATCCCCCCTCCACAGTCACCTTCACTCCATCAGGCTCGGCTTTTGACACTGCATAAGAATTAGGAGCAGGCGAAGGCCATACGGGCCCTTGAGCCTGCTCCGCCATTCAATAAGGTCATGGCTGATCATCGACCTCAAATCCACTTTCCCGCCCGATCTCCTTGTCCCTTGATTCCCCTAGAGTCCAAAAATCTATCTGTCTCACCCTTGAATATACTCAACGACTCAGCATTCACAGCCCTCTGGGGCAGAGAAATCCAAAGATTTGCAGCCCTCTGAGTAAAGAAATTCCTCCTCATCTCCGTCTTAAATGGCCGACCCCTTATCCTGAGACTATGCCCCCTAGTTCTAGTCACTCCAGCCAGGGGAAACAACCTCTCAGCATCTACCCTGTCAATCCCCTTCAGAATCTTATATGTTTCAATGAGATCACCTCATATTCTTCTGAACTCCAGAGAGTATAGGCCCATTCTACACAATCTCTCATCGTAGGACAGCCCTCTCATCCCAGGAATCAATCTACTGAACCTTTGTTGCACCGCCTCCAAGGCAAGTATATCCTTCCTTAGATAAGGAGACCAAAACTGTGCACATTACTCCAGGTGTGGTCTCACCAAGGCCCTGTACAATTGTAGCATGACTTCATTACTCTTATATTCCAACCCCCTTGCAATAAAGGCCAACATGCCATTTGCCTTCCTTATTGCTTGCTGTACATGCATGCTAGCTTTCTGTGTATCTTGCATTGTCCACCCTTTCCCCCACTTGGAACATGCTCCTCCCATCCTACCACCAATCATATTGATCACCTCCTTCCCCGTTCCAAGAATTCCATTTCCTGCTCAATACGCTCATTCACTCTTCCACCACCCCACCATCGGCTCAATTTCTCCTGGCATGTTACCATGTGAGGGTACTTTAGCATAGTGGTTATGTTAACTGGACTGATGATCTGGAGATATGAGTTCAAATCCCACCACGACAGCTGGGGAATTTAAATTCAGTTAATTTAAGTAAATCTAGAAGTTAAAACAGCTCGTGACCCTGAAACTACTGGATTGCTGCAAAAGCCCATCTGATTTACTAATTTAGGGAAGGGAATCTGCCATCCTTACCTGATCTGGGCTATATGTGACTCTCGACCCACAGCAATGTGGTTGACTCTTAACAGGCCTCCTAAATAGACTAGCAAGCAAGTCAAGAAGGCGCCTCATCACCACATTCTCAAGGGCAATTAGGGATGGGCAATAAATGCTGGCCATGCCAGCGACACCCACACCCCATGAACAAATAAAATAAAAGCAGTGGGAATGCAACAACTGCCCATTCCTGTTCCTCTTATTACAGTTATACAGGGCCATGGTGAGGCCACACCTGGAGTACTGTGTGCAGTTTTGGTCTCCTTACCTAAGAAAGGATATACTTGCCCTGTTTCCCCTGGCCTCGGGGGTTCTAGAACGAGGGGTCACAGTCTCAGGATATTTAGGACTGAGATGAGGAGAAATGTCTTCACTCAGAGGGTGGTGAACCTGTGGAATTCTCCACCACAGAAGGCTGTGGAGGCCAAGTCACTGAATATATTTAAGAAGGTGATAGATCGATTTCTAGACGCAAAAGGCATCAAGGGGTATGGGGAGAGAGCGGGAATATGGTATTGAGATAGAGGATCAGCCATGATCATAATGAATGGCGGAGCAGGCTCGAAGGACCGAATGACCGACTCCTGCTCCTATTTTTCTATGTTTCTATGTTTCTAACTGCCCATTCCTGTTTTAATTATGATTATGCTCTTTCCTTTGGCTCGTTGTGATCTCATTTCAGCCACATAACCATATTTTGTTTCCACTTTAAGCACTTTAAAATCATTAACTTCTCCTTTATGTGTCTGTTTTCGCGCCCCTTCCTCCTCTCCTGTATTTTTGTAAATGTTGTCCATCAGATTTCCACATTGCTAATGAAGGAATACACCTGAACTGTTAGCTGGTCTATTCCCTCCACAGCTGCTGACTGACCAACAGAATGTTGCCAGTTTTATTGCTTTGGTTTGTTTTCAATAATAATGATGACTGTTTTGATGGGACTTTGTATTATCTGAACCATCAGGAATTCGAACAGTATTCTTTGTGGAGATGTGTTACAGTGTGATGCCAAACCGAATGAACAGATGCAGAAACATGCAACAGTGGTTCAAATAATGTTCATTTTATTTTTGATTAAAAAGCGCAAAAGTTTGCAACAGGTTCTATAAGACAGTCCCAACATAGAAATGTATTGGTTCGTTGGAATAACTAAATGTAAGTTATTGAGCAAGCAATGGTGTAAAATATTCGCATTGAAAGCTGTACTTGTCGAATCACAGCCATCACAGTTCAAAACTTTCATCGCGACTGTGCTGTCATCTTTCGCGTGTTAGGCCAATTTATAGGAAGATAGGAACAGGAGGAGGCCATTCGGCCCCTCAAGCCGGCTCCGCCATTCAATGAGATCATGGCTGACGTGCGACCTAACTCCATAAACCTGCCTTTGGCCCATATCGCTTAATACCCTTTGGTTAACAAAAAGCTATCAATCTCTGATTTAAAATTAACAATTTATCGAGCATCAATTACCGTTTGCAGAAGAGAGTTCCAAAGTTCTACCATCCCTTTGCGTGCAGAAGTGTTTCCTAATTTCACTCCTGAAAGGTCTGGCTCTAATCTTTAGACTATGTCCACTAGTCCTAGAATCCCCAACCAGCGGATATAGTTTCTCTCTATCTACCCCACCTGTTCCCCTTAATATCTTGAAAACTTCAATCAAATCACCTGTTAACTTTCTAAATTCTCAGGAATACAACCCTAATTTGTATAATCTCTCCTCGTAACTTTTTTTATTCGCTTATGGGATCTGGGCGTCGCTGACAAGGCCAGCATTTATTGCCCATCCCTAATTGCCCTTGAGAAGGTGGTGGTGAGCCGCCTTCAAGAACCGCTGCAGTCCGTGTGGTGAAGGTGCTCCCACAGCGCTGTTAGGTAGGGAGTTCCAGCATTTTGGCCCAGCAACGATGAAGGATCGACGATGTACTTCCAAGTCAGGATGGGTGTGTGATTTGGAGGGGAACTTGGAGGTGGTGGTGTTCCCATGCGCCTGCTGCCCTTGTCTTTCTAGGTGGAAGAGCTCGCGGGTTTGGGAGGTGCTGCCGAAGAAGCCTTGGCGAGTTGCTGCAGTGCATCTTGTAGATGATGCACACTGCAGCCACGGTACGCCGGTGGTGGAGGGAGTGAACTTAACCCTTGAAATCCGGGCTCGAAACACAGAAGCCGACAAAATATGTGATGGCATTTGAAGTCAAAGGAAATTAACGGAGGAAAGGCGCATTCCTACCAATATTGGACGGACAGTGAATTTGTTCTCTAGATTCCAGGGAGAATTAGGTGGGAAGCTTTCAGCAGTCAGACCGCTCGAAGCTGATAACTGCAAGCAGACAGATTTGTTTTTCTGAATCAATAATTGGGGACATCTTTATACATGCCCGGGTGTTAATCAATCTGATAATATGAACAAGTTAGTTAAATATATAGGAACAGGAGCAGGCCATTCAGCCCCTCGAGCCTGTTCCGCCATTCAATGAGATCATAGCTGATCTGAGACCTAACTCCATATACCCGCCTTTGCCCCATATTCCTCAATACCATTGGTAAACAAAAAGCTATCAATCTCCGATTTAAAATTGACAATTGATCTAGCATCAATTGCCATTTATGGAAGAGAGTTCCAAACTTCTACCACCCTTTGTGTGTAGAACTGTTCCCTGATTTCACTCCTGAAAGGTCTGGCTCTAATTTTTAGACTATGCCCCCAGTTCCAGAATCCACAACCAGCGGAAAAAGTGTCCCTCGATGTACCTGATCTGTCCCTCCTAATATCCTGAAAACTTCGATCAGATCATGACTTAACCTTCTAAATTCGAGGGAATAAAACCCTAATCTGTGTAATCTCTCCTCGTAACTTAACCCTTGAAGTCCAGGTATCATTCTGGTAAACCTATGTTGCACTCTCTCCAAGGCCAATGTATCCTTCCTAAGGTGTGGTTGCCAGAACTGCTCACAGTACTCCAGGTGTGGTCTGACCAGGGTTTTGTACAGCTGCAGCATAACTTCTGCCCCCTTATACTCTAGTCCTCTAGATATAAAGGCCAGCATTCCATTAGCCTTTTTAAAGTAATTTCTGGACTTGTTCATGACATTTTAATGATCTATGCACCTAAAAAAATGTTTTATTCATTCATAGGATGTGGGCCTTGCTGGCAAGGCCAGCATTTATTGCCCATCCCTAGTTGCCCTTGAGAAGGTGGTTGTGAGCCGCCTTCTTGAACCGCCGCAGTCCGTGTGGTGAGGGTACTCCCACAGTGCTGTTAGGGAGGGAGTTCCAGGATTTTGACTCCGCGACGGTGAATCAACGGCCGATATACTTCCAAGTCAGGATTGTGTGTGACTTGGAGGGGAACTTGGAGGTGGTGGTGTTCCCATGCGCCTGCTGTCCCTGTCCTTCTAGGTGGTAGAGTTCGTGGGTAGAAGCTGAGAGGTTGTTTCACCTGGCTGGAGTGTCTAGAACTAGGGGGCATAGTCTCGGGATAAGGGGTCGGCCATTTAAGACTGAGGCGAAGAAGAATTTCTTCACTCAGAGGGTTGTGAATCTTTGGAATTCTCTGCCTCAGAGGGCTGTGAATGCTGAGCTTTTCAGTATATTCAAGGCTAAGATCGATAGATTTTTGGACTCTAGGGGAATCAAGGGATATGAAGATCAGGCGGGAAAGTGGAGTTGAGGTCGATGATCAGCCATGATCTTATTGAATGGCGGAGCAGGCTCAAGGGACCGTATGGCCTACTCCTGCTCTTACTTGTTATGTTCTTATGTTTGAGAGGTGCTGCCGAAGAAACCTTGGCGATGAAGCCTTGAATCTCCAAGTCTCTTTGGGCATCCACTCTTTCTAACTTTTTACCATTTAGAAAGTACCCTGTTCTGTCCTTTTTAAGTTCAAAGTGGATGACCTCACACTTGCTTACATTGAAATCCATTTGACACAATTTTGCCCATTCAGTTAATCTATCAATATCCCTTTGTAATTTTATGCTTTCATCTACACTACCTTCAATGCCGCCTATCTTTGTGTCCTCGGCAAATTTGGATCTCTGACTTTCTATCGTTACAGCACAGTAGGAGGCCATTCGGCCCGTCGAGCCCGTGTCAGAGCACTTCAGCTAGTCCCACTCCCCCGCCCTTTCCCCATAGCGCTGCAATTTATTTTCCTTCAGGTACTAAAGTAATTCCGTTTGAACGCCACGATTGAATCTGCCTCTATTACCCTTTCAGGCAGTGCATTCCAGATCCTAACCACTCGCTGTCTAAAAAAGTTTTTCCTCATGTCGCCTTTGGACCTTCTGCCAATCACATTATATCTGTGTCCTCTGGTTCTCGACCCTTCCGCCAATGGGAACAGTTTCTCTCCATCTACTCTGTCTAGACCCCTCATGATTGTGAACACCTCTATCAAATCTCCTCTCAACCTTCTCTGCTCCAAGGAGAAGAAACACAGTTTCTCCAGCCTATCCACGTAACTGAAGTCCCTCATCCCTGGAATCATTCTTGTAAATCATTTCTGCACCCTCTCTGAAGCCTTCACATCCTTCCTAAAGTGCGGTGCCCAGAATTGGACAATACTCCAGTTGTGGCCGAACCAGTGTTTTCTAAAGGTTCATCATAACTTCCTTGCTTTTGTACTCTTTGCCTCTATTTATAAAGCCCAGGATCGCACTTTCTCAACCTGCCCTGCTGCCTTCAACGATTTGTGCACATATACCCCCAGGTCTCTGTGTTCCTGCACCCCCTTAGATTTGTACCCTTTAGTTTATATTGCCTCTCCTCGTTCTTCTTACTAAAATGTATCACTTCGCACTTTCCTGCGTTAAACTTCATCTGCCACGTGTCTACCCATTCCACCAGCCTATCTATGTCCTCTTGAAGTCTATCCCTATCCTCCTCACGGTTCACTATACTTTGTGTTTTGTGTCATCTGCAAATTTTGTAATTGTGCCCTGTGCATCCACGTCCAAGTCATTAATATATATCATGAAAAGCAGTGGTCCTGGTACCGACCCCGGGGAACACCACTGTATACCTTCCTCCAGTCCGACAAACAATCATTGACCACTGCTCTCTGTTTCCTGTCACTTAGCCAATTTCGGATTGAAAGAGACGCCAAGTGACACATCATCCTGCCATTGGCATATATCGCCATTCCTTCATTGTCTCCAGGTCAGCATTCTGGAACTCGCTACCCAACAGCACCGTGAGTGAACCCTCACCACATGGACTGAAGCAGTTCAAGAAGAAGGCCCACCATCACATTCTCAGGGGCAACTAGGGACGGGGATTAAACGCCAGCCTTGCCAGTGACACCCACTTCACAACCAATCATAAAAATCTCATTGCTCTTACAAAACCGCTTAGGCAGAAATAAAAGTAGCATTTTACTTGAGCTAATTAACAATAATTCAAACGAACCTAAAAATCTCATGGGGCAAGATTAATATTTGATACAGCATAGAAATAAAAACTAAAAAAGAAAGCATACCAAGCATAATATCTACATCTTGAAGTGAATCTCCAACCTATATTAACAATCTTCTACTTTTGGAATATTCTGATGAATATAAATTTGGCAGCTTATTGAAGATCCAAAATCTAACCACATAGTAATGGCAAGCGACATCACGCCACACAATGATCCATTTGTGGAATTGCCTTTTGTTGAATGCCATGGAACATAGGAGCATA
This sequence comes from Squalus acanthias, assembly GCA_030390025.1. Classification (NCBI taxonomy): domain Eukaryota; kingdom Metazoa; phylum Chordata; class Chondrichthyes; order Squaliformes; family Squalidae; genus Squalus; species Squalus acanthias. Next base: position 5,000,151 of record CM059453.1, read on the forward strand.
GGACATACTGGAAGAAAAAGACCGAGGCCCATTTAATTTGCCTTCTACCTTCCTGGTATTCACATGATAAAACGATAATGGAGTTTTTGCCTAATCACAGCAATCAATCTCTATCAATCAGTCTTCAACCGACCCAGACATAAGGTGAGGAAGCCCCCCACCCCCAGCGTTGGAGAGCTTCGGGAACCATTGGCCCAAAGTCTGCCCAAGCACGCTACGCTGACCATATGTCATGTCTCAAATGACTCATATACTGCATCCCAAAATATTATTTTCTGTATGAAATCTATCTAATTTTCATTCGAATTCATCAGTATTGTCTGCTTCCCAGTGATTTCCTAGGGAGCCTGTTCCATAGATGTATCACGTGTTCACAGCAGTAATGGCCCGTATATTCCGATGCCTACGGGTGTGTTCGCGCTATGCACACACCCGCAGGGACATCGGAAATGCCGGTTTCAGGCATGCGAAGCGCATGCGCTGAAAACCAGCATTTCCAATCTTTCAAGAATGCTCTTGACAGATCGGACGCCTGCCCTGGAGAAGGACCTGGGTGGGTGGAGAGTTCCGCTTTCTGCAGAAACTCTGCCTGCTGAAAACACTTAAAAATCTGCTTTTACCAGCATAAGAGTTTAAAAAAGTAAAAAAAAAAATTGTTTTCACTCGTTTATAATTTAAAAATACTTTAAAAAAGGTAAGTTTATTTTTAGCCTTGTAAAAAAACTTCAATTATCTTTTTCAAAAAATTAAATTTTTGTTTAAAATATTTAATTTATTGTAATTTTAACTCATTTCAAAAACGTGATGTTTTTTTTTTAATTTATTTAATGTTTTAGTGTCTTTTTGGGGTGATCCCCATTCATATATTTGACAGGTTTATCCGTCAAAAGTATGAAGGGAGATTCCCTTCTCCTATTGGCTCGCCTGGCCCACGTGATCCCAGGGACGCTTGCGAACTGCATGCGCCCCTGGGATACATGGGCCCTGCGCATTTCGACTGTGCAGAGGCTCAGGACCGGAAGTGTCCGGACCTCGGGAGCCCTCAGGTAAGAGCGTAGATTTTTTTTCCGATGGGAGGCATCCGCACGCAGGAAGCCTCCTATCGGAAATTACGGGCCATTGTTACCGCACATTAGTTTAGAATTTAAACCCTGCAAGCGTATGTCGTCCGGTTCCACTGGTATTGGATGAGGTGAAACAGCTTGCCATGGTCTACCTTATCTAATCCCTTTGGAAGCCTAAAATCTGCAATCATATCACATCTCCAACTTCTCTTTTCCATGAGAACATACCCAATTTACATAGTTGGTCCTCGTCATCCTATCCCTCCAACCCCTCAATCATTCTGAATGCTGTCTTCTTGATCCTTTCAGTAGCTGCAATATCTGGACTAATATCTGAGAGCACATTGTTCTACATTTCGTTGGTGATTCACTTCAATTCTGAAATTGCGATAACCCCTCTTGCGTTCAAAAATGGCGTTTCATTCTGGTGCTTTTGCTTCTTCGGTAGGTTCTCTGACGTAAGTCGGGTTATCGTAGCCTGTAGCTGTAACGGTGGGAGGTATCTGACCTGTCTCACGACGTCTTGCTATCGCTGCAGAAACTTTGAAAAGGCAAGGAGATAATTGTGTAAGGTAGGGTCCCTCCACTTTATCATCATTAGCATGCACATCTGGAGATGGAAACCTGTTACGGCCTAGAAATTGCAGTCGGAGGCATACCTCCGGAGGGCAGCGTAATGTTCCAGGGACACAGGCGGTTCGGAATCATACCTGGGATCACGTGGGCCCGGTCCTCCAATGACAAAGGAGAATTCCATTTCACTCACTTACGAAAGGAATCCCCGAATGGAATCCCCAAATCTAGTAATTACACGATGTACAGAATTGGAATTTTATTCATAAGTTCCTTCAGTGCACCAACCTCAATAAAAATTTAATCTTTTGATAAGAATTTTATACATTATTAAGACTTTAATCCGGGCCAATATTTGCATCAACTCATTTAATAAAGTGTATGTGGATAATTTAGGATATAAAAGTGTTTAATTTAAGCCTTAGATATCCCCTTACGCTGACGCAAGCATGCCCTACAACTGCTTGCATCAACCGTAAGACAGGAAGGATTATACCTGCCTTGAAGGCGGTGCAATGAAGGTTCACTAGATTGATTCCTGGGATGACAGGGTTGTCCTATGATGAGAGCTTGTGTAGAATGGGCCTTTACTCTCTGGAGTTCAGAAGAATGAGAGGTGATCTCATTGAAACATACACGATTTTGAAGGGGATTGACAGGGTAAATGCTGAGAGGTGGTTTCTCCTGGCTGGACTGTCGAGAACTAGGGGTCACAGTCTCAGGGTAACGGGTAGGTCATTTAAGACGGAGATGAGGAGGAATTTCTTCACTCAGAGGGTTGTGAATCTTTGTAATTCTCTGCCCCAGAGGGCTGTGAATGCTGAGTCTTTGAGTATATTCAAGGCTGAGATAGATAGATTTTTGGACTTTAGGGCAATCAAATGATATGGAGATCGGGCGGGAAGTTGGATGATCAGCCATGATCTTATTGAATGGCATAGCACATTCGAGGGGCCGTATGGCTGACTCCTGCTCCGATTTCTTCTGTTCTTGTGTTCTTATTTGCTGGCTAGTCGCTGGGCAAATAGCCCAACTCTGTGCCAGCATTTGCTTTTTCGGAACACCGCCCCCCCCCCCCGCCCCTCCGCGGATGGCCTGTCAATGCGTACCTTGAAAAGCCACAAGTTCCCGATTTCAGGCATGTGCAAGCGTACCCTATCACAGACACTCCAATTTCAGGACCAATGATTCAAACAACTAAACATTCACCAGCAACAACAACAACAACTTGTATTTATATAGCACCTTTAATGCAGTAAAATGTCCCACGGTGCTGCACAGGAGTATTAATAGAAAAAACATTTTACACCGAGCAACATAAGGATAAATTAGGGCAGCAATGAGGTAGGTTTTAAGGAGCGGATTAAAGGAGGAAAGAGGTAGAGAGGCGGAGAGGTTTAGGCAGGGAATTCCAGAGCTTAGGGCCTGCGCGACAGAAGGCACGGCCACCAATGTTTGAGCAATTATAATCAGGGATGCTCAAGAGGTCAGAATTAGAGGAGCACAGATATCTCGGGGGGGGGGGGGGGGGGGGGGCGGTTGTGGGGCTGGAGGAGGTTACAGAGATCGGGAGGGGCGAGGACATGGAGGGATTTGAAAACGAGGATGAGAATTTTGAAATCGAGGTGTTGCTTAACCGGGAGGCAATGTAGGTCAGCGAGCACAGGGGAGATGGGTAAACGGGACTTGGTGTGAGTTAGGACACGGGCAGCCGAGTTTTCGATGACCTCAAGTTTACATAACCATAACGATTTACCAGAACCATTGTTGAGGTAAAATTCCCTCGCTTTACGATCTATAGTCATAGCATGAATCTGTTTGGAACTTTTCCCAGGTGTACTACTTCAAGACAAGTTACAAAAATTGTTCCAAATGAACACACTCACGAAAGACAGGGGACGGACAAATATTCGTCAGCAAAACAAGAGCTTGAATTTAATCGCGCCTTTAATGTACAGAACGTACAGCGACAGTGAGATTTAATTTTAAAGATTACAAAGGTACAGCATAGTTATGTTCCAGTAAAAAAGAAGGAAACTGCTGTTAGTTCTAGAAAGCAATGGATAATTAAGAGGTTAGAATGGCTCCAGGGATGAGGGATTACAGCTATGTGGATAGACTGGAGAAGCTGGGGTTGTTCTCCTTGGAGCAGAGAAGGCTAAGAGGAGATTTGATAGAGGTGTTTAAAATCAAGAAGGATTTAGCTAGAGTAAATAAAGAGAAACTATTTCCAATGGCCGAAGTTTCGATAACCAGAGGGCACAGATTTAAGGCGATTGGCAAAAGAACTAGAGGTGACATGAGGAAAACCTTTTTTACGCAACGAGTGGTTAGGATTTGGAATGCATTGCCTGATAGGGCGGTGGATACAGATTCAATAGTAGCCTTCAGAAGGGAACTGGATAAATACTTGAAGGAGAAAAAATTGCAGGGATATGGGAAAAGAGCAGGGGGAGTGGTACTAACTGGATCGCTCTTATAAAGAGCCAGCGCAGACTCGAAGGGCCGAATGGCCTCCTTTCGTGCCGTGCGATTCTATGATTCATTGAAACTAATTAAAATTGAAGTATGGGACCTCTAATAAATATAATATCAACAATAACTAACAACAATATTTATAACAATAATGGTGATAATAAATAATAGTAAAACCATAAAAAAATGCGAGGATAAAAAAGGAGTGAGAGTGGGATAGGAAAGCTCAGAGATAGTATGGGGAGGGCTAAATAAAAAAACGCTCTATGACATATTTTACAAGTTATCAGTTGATAGAGAATTGCTGAAAGTGAGGTAGGACCCCCTAAGACGAGAGGACTGTGGACCATCAGCAAAATATGGCAGATATCGGAGAAGAGGAGAATCCTGAAGTGAGATTAGGATGGATTCCAGTATTTTTTTACATAAGTTAGTGAGGGTAAAATAAGGCAAAGTGCCAGCGCCTGACTGGATACATCTCGTGATCCCGAGGGGGATGAAGGGCGAAATTGTGGAGCCGCTAGATATCATTTTTCGTGGTTCTATTCAATGAGAATAGTTGCTAGAGGACTGGAGAGAGCCTAATGTAGTATCCATTTTTTGAAAGGGAAATAGCTAACGCGGGTTATTACAGACCAGTTAACTTAACATCAGTGGGAGGGGAAAATTTTAAATTACCATGTATCTAGGTAGAAGGAATATAGTTGGAAGTAGCCAGCTCAGGGGAATTGATGGTAAGGAATCAGCTAAAAACTCACAGTTGACGCTCAATGTCAGTAAATGTGAAATTATATCTTTTGGTAAAAAACTAACAGCAGTAATTATATTCTGAATGGAAGTAAACTCGGTGCTGTGAATTAGCAGAGGGATTTGCGGGGCGGGCGGTACAGGTTAGAGTAATAGCATCTCACAGCACAGAAGGAGGCCATTCGGCCCGTCCTAACTGTGCCGGCTCTTTGAAAGAGCTGTCCAATTTAGTCACACACCCTAGCTTTTTTCCCCTTAACCTCTTTCCCAAGTCCTCTTCAAGTACATGTCCAATTGCCTTTTGAAAGTTCCTTTGGAATCTGCTTCCACCACCCTTTCAGACAGTGCATTGCTGATCGTAACATCCCACTGTGCGAAAAAATATCTCCTCATGTTCCCTCTAGTTCTTTTGGCAATTATTTAAAATCTGTGACCTCTGGTTACCACTCACTTGCCAGAGGAAACCGTTTCTCCTTTCTTGTTCTATCGAACCCCCATATAATTTTGCACACCTCTATTATGTCTACCCTTAACCTTCTCTGCTCCAAGGAGAACAATCCCAGCTTGTCCAGTCTCTCCATATAACTGATTCCTGCATCCCTGGTATCAGTCCGTAAGGGTGACCCCGAGCTTCCGGTCGCCTGTCACTTTAATTCTCCGCTCCACTCCCACTCTGACCTCTACATCCTCGGCCTCTTACACTGTTCTAATAAAGCTCAACGTCAGCTCGAGGAACAGCACCTCATCTTTCGATTAGGCACTTTACAGCCTTCTGGACTCAACATCGAGTTCAACAATTTCAGATCATAACCTCTGCCCCTATTTCTTTTTCACATGGCAGCTGTTGATGATTCTGCCAGTGCCATTTACACTTCATCTGGAGTCATCTTTTGTTTCTTAACTTGTCCCATTACCATCTCCTTTTGCCTTTTACCATCATCTCTTTTGTCTCTTAATCTCTCCTGCCTTCCATCCTATCACAGACCTTCCCTTTTGTTCTTTCCTCCTGTCCCCCCTTTCCCTGCCCCTACACTTGCTTGAAAACCTTTTACTTCTCCAACTTTTTCCAGTTCCGACGAAGGGTCATCGACCTGAAACGTTAACTCTGTTTCTCTTTCTATAGATGCTGCCTGACCTGCTGAGTATTTCCAGCATTTTCTGTTTTTATCCCTGGTATCATTCTGGTAAACCTCATCTGCACCCTCTCCAAGGCCGTCCTAAAGTGTGGTGTCAAGAATTGTACACAATACTCCAGCTGAGGACTTACCAGTGATTAGTAAAGGTTTAGCATGACTTCCTTGTTTATGAATTCAATGCCCCTGTTTACCAAGACAAGTATCACATACGCTTTCTTAACCACCTTATCAACTTGCCCTGCCACGTTCAAAGATTTGTGACTATGCACCCTAAGTCCACCTGCTTTTGTACCCCCTCAAAGTAATACCGTTCAGATTATTCTGCCTCTCCACCTTGATCCTTCCAAAAGTCCATCACTTCACATTTATCTGCATTAAATTGCATCTGCCGTGTGTCTGCCCATTTCACCAGTTTATCTATGTCCTCCTGAAGGCTACTGCTATGATGTTCATCATTAACTAATTCACCAAGGTTCACGGGACATTATAAGGGAGCACCTCAGGTTGATGAGGCCTTTAAAAGGCTAAGGAAATTCTGGATTTGATCACAATCAATGTAGAAAGTGAAAGTCAAATGTAGTGACGGGCCTGGTAAAAGTGAAATACTACCTCAGTTACAGTGCTGGGAACCACACTAAAGGAAACATATTGGGCCATATTTTTGCAACCCCTCCGGGTGCATACGAGGTGGGCTGAAACCCGGCACTTGCGATCTGTCAAGAATCTTCTTGACAGATCCTCCGCATCCCCAGGAGAAGGGCCTCTGCGGGTGGAGAGCTGCACTATTTGCCCAACTTCCACCCGCTGAAATGCCATGGAATTATTACGCCTGGTAAAAGCAGGCGTAAGGCCTGTTTTTACCAGCATAACCATTTTAAAAAATAGAAAAATAAAATGTTATCACTCATTGATACATTAAAGACCCTGTCCAATAAGGTAAGGTTATATTTAGCCCCTATAAAACATATACATTTTTTTAAATGAAATTTTTGCTTAAAATATTTAATAAAATGCCATTTTATTAATTTTATATATGTAATGTGTTTGTGTATTTTTAAAGTCATCCCCGGTGGATTTCACACTTCATTCAGCCTTAATCTGTCACACTAACACCACCTCTAGCCTTGCATATCTCTTAATGTCTCTTAATGTCTCTTCATCTCCCCCTTTGTTCCTTTATCCCCTCCCCCTTTTCCCAGCTTTACCCTGGCCTTAAATCTATTTGATTTCCGGCTCTTCCCAGTTCTGATGAAAGGTCATCGACCTGAAACGTTAACTCTCTTTCTCTCTCCACGGATGCTGCCTGGCCTGCTGAGTTTTTCCAGAGTTTTCTGTTGTCTCCGAGCTATGCCTGCCTTTTCGTGGGATATGTGGAACATTCTTTGTTCCAGTCCTACTCAGGTCCCCTCCCTCACCTCTTGTTCCGGTACATTGATGACTTATCAGTGTCGTTTCCTGCTCTCGCCCTGAACTAGATAATTTTGTTCACTTTGCTTCCAATTTCCACCCTTCCCTCACCTTCACATGGTCCATCGCCGACTCTTCCCTTCCCTTCCTCGACTTCTCCATCTCCATCTCTGGGGCTAGGTTTTTGACAAACATTCACTACAAGCCCACTGACTCCCACAGCTACTTGGACTACACTTCCTCCCACCCCGCTTCCTGTAAGGACTCTATTCCATTCTCCCAGTTTCTCCGTCTCTGCCGCATCTGCTCTGACGATGCCACCTTGCATACCAGTGCTTCAGACATGACTTCCTTTTTCCACAACCAAGGATTTCCCTCTACTGTGGTTGACATGGCCCTTGACTGTGTCCGTTCTATCTCCCGCACTTCTGCCCTCACCCCTGCCCCTCCCTCCCGGAACCACGATAGTGTTCCCCTTGTCCTCACCTTTCACCACGCCAGCATCCACATTCAACGGATCATCCTCCGCCATTTCCACCACCTCCAGCGTGATCCCACCATCAAACACATCTTCCCCTCACCTCCCCTTTCAGCATTCCGAAGGGACCGCTCCCTCCGCGACAACCTGGTCCACTCCTCTATCACCCCCAACACCCCTTCCCCTTCGCCCGGCACCTTCCCGTGCAAGGGCAGGAGATGCAACACATGCCCATATACCTCCCCGCTTCCCACTGTCCAGGGCCCCAGTGAAACAGCGATTTACTCGTACTACTTGCAATTTAGTATACTGTATTCACTACTCATGATGCGGTCTCCTCAAATTGGGGAGACCAAACGCAGATTGGGTGACCGCTTTGCAGAACACCTCCGTTCAGTCCACAAGGGGGACCCTGATTATCCGGTCGCCTGTCACTTTAATTCTCTGCTCCACTCCCACTCAGACCTCACCGTCCTCGGCCTCTTACATTGTTCCACTGAAGCTCAACGTAAGCTCGAGGAACAGCACCTCATCTTTCCATTAGGCACTTTACAGCCTTCTGGACTCAACATAGTGTGGTAACACAATACAGCTTCCTGTGACTTGAACTTTATTACATCACTTCCTGTGATTAGTCCAGGATAAATACTGGGCTGCTCAGTTGGATCCTGGAGAGGCATAGAGTAAGACCTCTTTTGTATGTAACACCTTTTTAGTTGATTAAAGCTTACTTTAAGTTCACCACGCGTAAGGCTCATTCTTACGACAATTTAATCAACTTTGAAAAACTTCGCACTCAAACTTTTTGGACGAACTCGGAACTAAGGATCCAGGGAATCACCCATCATGGAAAACATCCTTAAACCATCGCGTCTTGACTTGGACCCAAACACCCCAGCAGCCGGTAAGGTGTGGAAACACTGGTATCGCACGTTTGACAATTTTCTCGAATATTGCAAGGCTGATGATGACTCAGAATTGCGGATACTCATCAACTGTGTCACCCCGAATGTATTTCAGTATGTCGAGGAATGGGGCAGTTACGAGGAGGCAATTCGGACGCTTAAAAGACTATATACTAAGACACCGAATGAGGTCTATGCCAGACATCTACTAGCTACAGCCCAACAAGGGCCGGAGGAATCCATTGATAAATTCCTCCAAGAGCTTCGCAGACTTAGTATGGACTGTAACTTTCAGGCGGCCTCAGCTGAGCTGTACCGTGAAGAAATGATCCGTGATGCTTTCATCTGCGGGCTTGCCTCCCCATTTATACGCCAGCGTCTACTGGAAAGTAAGACACTTGAGCTTCAGAGAGCTTATGACATGGCTTGCTCTCTAGATCTGGCAAAAAGAAATGCAGACCTTTATACAGTGCCCAGACCTCGGTCTGCTGCCTTAACTACAGTCAGGCAATTTAAGAGGCCACAGGTGAACTCTATTAGGGAGGACTTTATCCCTGACGATCAATCTGATGACTTCACTGATGAAGAGGATGATGACCCCACTGTGGCAGCCTCTTGGCAATCTAAGAAATGCTTCTTTTGTGGTGATGAGTTTCACCCTCGGAAATTCTGCCCTGCTCGCAATGCGTTTTGCAGTCATTGCAACAAAAAGGGTCATTTGCAAAGGTTTGCCTATCAAGAGCCTCTACGAGGGCTTATCAAGCTAAGTCCTACCGAACTGCCCCGTTAAGGGCCTATCAAGATGTTCCGGCTAAAATCTATCGTGCTTCCTCTCGGGTTTTCTCTCGAAGAAACACACCTAGAGTTTCAGCCACTCTTTGTGCAACGACACCAATTACAGCTGCTTGTCCTCAGAACCTATTCCATGCAGCTACAAAAGCATCAATTAATGGACATACTTTAGATGCCTTAATTGACTCAGGTAGCACTGATAGTTTCATTAGGGAACAGATTGTTGCAGAGTTAAAGCTACATGTTTTCCCATCGGACCAGGCAATTGCGATGGCTCAGTCATCACTTAATACCAGAATTTCTGGCTTTTGTATGGTTGAAATAACACTTAATGGTCACAGGTATCCCTCCACCCGGCTTTCGGTGCTCAAGGACTTATGTAGTGATCTTATCTTAGGGCTAGATTTTCAAAAGCAGCATAAGAAGCTCACCATTGAGTTCGGCGGATCCAAACCTGAACTCACTATTTCTAATATACGACCTCGATTACCGTTCTGTGCATTGTCAGCAGCTTCACTGGATGAACCCTCACTGTTTACCAGTATCCCTCCTCGATGCAAACCGATTATAACAAAGTCACGACGTTTCAGTCAGGAAGACCAGTCTTTTATTGCGGCTGAGATTTCTCGGCTTTTAGCAGAGGATATCATCGAGCATTGTTCGTCGCCATGGCGCGCCCAGGTCGTTATTGTTAAGAACCCTCTACAACCTCACAAGAAACGGCTGTGCATTGACTATTCACAGACCATCAATCAATATACGGACTTGGACGCATACCCATTGCCGCGCATCGATGATATGGTTAATAAACTGGCTGAGTACACGGTGTTCTCAACATATGATCTGAAAAGTGCCTATCATCAGGTACCCTTGAAGGTCTCAGACAAGCAGTATACGGCCTTTGAAGCCAATGGACGGCTGTATCAATTTCGTCGCCTCCCCTTTGGGGTCACTAATGGAGTGGCTGTCTTCCAGCGAGCAATGGATGACCTGGTCAAACAGGAAGACTTAAAGGATACGTTTCCTTATCTGGACAATATTACTGTCGCAGGTCGCAATCAGCGGGAACATGACGCCAATCTCCAACGATTTTGGGATGCACTCCAGCACCGTAATTTGACATTAAATGCGGCTAAATCCATTGAGTCACAACCAACCATCAACATCCTTGGCTATTGTGTGGGCAATGGCATCATTAAACCTGACCCTGAAAGGCTTCGCCCACTCCAAGAACTCCCGCCACCTAAGAATCCGGCCTCCTTGCGCCGTGCCCTCGGCCTGTTTGCATACTATGCTAAATGTATTCCTAACTTCTCGGACCGAATCCAACCTCTACTGAAGGCCAGCACATTCCCACTAGACACAGCGGCTGTTGCAGCCTTTAACCTCCTGAAAAAACAGTTGGAGAAATCGGCTCTTCACTCCATCGATGAGAGTCTTCCTTTTGTTGTTGAGTGTGATGCCTCGGAGGTGGCGATCTCGGCCACTCTGAATCAGGAAGGTCGTCCGGTGGCATTTTTGTCCAGGACTTTTCAAGGGGCTGAGCTACATTATCCTCCAGTCGAGAAAGAAGCTACAGCCATCATAGAGGCAGTACGGAAGTGGACTCTTCTCCTAGCTCGCCAGCACTTTACCTTAATCACGGACCAGCGATCGGTCGCCTTCATGCTCGATAATCGAAAACGGACCAAAATTTAAAATAATAAAATCCAGCTTTGGCGGCTGGAATTGGCCTCTTTTGGTTACACCATCCACTATCGACCTGGCAAGGAGAATGTGGCTCCGGATACCCTCACACGAGCATTCTGCTCCGCCATGGCACCCTCTACGCTCGTAGACATCCATGATGGGTTGTGTCATCCGGGCGTTACTCGCATGCTACACTTCGTGCGGTCCCGAAATCTCCCATTCTCTACCGGGGATGTAAAGAAGATGTGCTCGGACTGCAGAGTCTGTGCGGATTTGAAACCTCAGTTTTTCCGCCCCTCGGGTGGTATACTCATACATGCGACCCAGCCAATGCAACGGCTTAGCATCGATTTTAAGGGGCCGTTGCCCTCTTCAACTCGCAACACTTATCTATTGACCATGGTCGATGAGTATTCCCGTTTTCCGTTTGCCTTTCCCTGCCCCAATATGCTGACGACCACGGTTATCAGCTGCCTTGAGCAGGTATTTGCTTTCTGTGGCATGGCATCCTATGTTCATTCGGATCGGGGCCCATCTTTTATGTCAGGAGAACTCAAGGCCTATCTCTCGGAATGGGGTATTACTGCCAGCAGAACGACGCCTTATCATCCGGTCGGGAATGGGCAAGTCGAGCGTTTTAACGCTATCATCTGGAATGCGGTACGTCTGGCTTTGAGATCTCGGGGCCTACCCAACCAGCAATGGGAAGCAGTACTTCCAGACGCATTACACTCCACACGGTCCCTCCTTTCGACCGCCACAAATACGACGCCTCATGAACGGTTCTTCCGATTTCAGCGTTGCTCATCCAATGGGATATCTCTCCCGTCGTGGCTGACTGCACCGGGACCAGTGCTACTCCGAAGATATGTTCGGGCGTCTAAGAATGACCCCCTGGTAGATGAGGTTGAGCTCACTGACGTCAACCCTACCTACGCCTATATTCGGTATCCTGACGGTCGGGAATCTACCGTGTCATTGCGGGATCTGGCTCCCTGCCCGCCGAAACATAGAGGGACACCAGGGGATGATATTGTACCAGGCACATCTCTGGGCTCGCCAGGTGCCTCTCATCACGATCTAGATTTGACGCCGGCTGGTACCTCACTCGAGCGTGCCGACCTGGGGCAGACTGACTATGAGCCCGTCGGGGCTCGCACGCGCAGCCACGATCCACCCCGTACCATACGCTCGGAAACGGATCTGCCACAGCCCTGCCCGACACCCGTTCGGGCACCAGTAAACAGTCAGGATCGTCCTGACCCCTCACAGAGCGGGCTGGATCACTCGGACTCTGGTCCACGGCCCGCGGCGGGTAAACGGGCTAGGGGCCCTCTACCGCTACGAGAACCCAAACGGGTGCGGCTCTCCCTCGTCCAGCGGCTACAAAATGGAGGGAGAATGTGGTAACACAATACAGCTTCCTGTGACTCGAACTTTATCCCGGCCTCCTAATCTTTTGGGGGGGGGGAGAATGTGGTAACACAATACAGCTTCCTGTGACTTGAACTTTATTACATCACTTCCTGTGATTAGTCCAGGATAAATACTGGGCTGCTCAGTTGGATCCTGGAGAGGCATAGAGTAAGACCTCTTTTGTATGTAGCACCTTTTTAGTTGATTAAAGCTTACTTTAAGTTCACCACGCGTAAGGCTCATTCTTACGACATATAGAGTTCAACAATTTCAGATCATAACCTCGGCCCCTATCATATAGATATTATCCGTTAATGTCTCTTAATGTCTGTTAACCTCTCCTGCCTTCTGTCTTATCACAGACCTTCCCTTTTGTTCTTTCATCCCTTTACCAGCTCCTACACTTGCTTAAAAATCTGTTACATTTCCTGCTTTTTTCCAGTTCTGACGAAAGGTCATCGACCTGAAACGTTAACTCTGTTTCTCTCTTCACAGATGCTGCCTGGCCTGCTGAGTATTTCCAGCATTTTCTGTTTTTATTATCCCTTCCTTCATTGGTTGGGCTGTCCCACTTGATCCCAGGGGCACTTGCGTGGGCCTCTATGCATTTCTACCAGGAGAGGCCCAGGATCGCAAAGCCTCCGTATCTCCCGGACCACCAGGTAAATGCGTGGAAAATTTGATGATCAGAGGCATCCGCCCACGGGAAGCCTCCGCTCGTAAATTCAGGCCCAATGAATCTTTAGAGGAGGTACGACACAGATAGGATGCTGCCTGGTAAGAGGAACTGGAAATATGAAGAAAGACTTGGAAAAGAATGCCACTTTTTCGTTAGAACAACGCAGGTTACAGCAGCATATGGAGAAAAGGTTTCAGGTGATGTAAAGATGGGGCAGATTTGACAGAAGCAGAGTGCTTCCTGTAGTTGATGGGTCAAGAACGATGGACCATGGATAGAAGATTAAATACAAGAGATTGGACTAGAGAGCAAAATAAATTCCATTACGCAGGGAGCCGTGGAATTTACTTCCATTGTTAGTGGCTGAGGTTCAAAATGCGTCAATATTCAAGATTAGATTGGATATTTGGATGATGGAAAAGGGGAAGGAAGGATATGGGAATAGGATGGGTAAATGCGATTCGGACTACATGTTCGTAGATAGGTACAAGTCGTAAGGGACTGGTTGGTTCGAATGGCCTCTTTTTGTGACATTGACATATTTCTATGTTACAAGGTACCTCACAGATAGCCGCGATGAAAAGGAATACTCAGTCGGAAAGGCAGAGGTGACAGATTTGACTAATAGTCTGACCCAACAGAAATATTTTGTCAAATGCAAAATACTGCTGATGCTGGAAATCTGAAATGAATCAGAAAATGCTGGAAACACTCAGCAGGTCAGGCAGCATCAGTGGAGAGAGGCACAGAGTTAATGTGTCGGGTCAATGGCCTTTCACCAGAACTGGGATATGTTAGAGATGAACAATGTTGAAGCAAATGTAGAGCCAGGAAAGTGGGGGGGTGGTGGGGGGAGGTGGCAGGAAAAGAATAAAAGAGAAGTTCTATGGTAGGGTGAAGGGCAGGAAAGATTAAATGTCAAAAGGGATGAAGGCGCAAGGCGAGTGGGTTGGTAATGAGACACGTATAAAGAGGAGAGATGGGTCCAGATGAGGTGTAAATGGTTATAGCAGAATAACATGAAAAATCTGGCAAAGATAGGAAGATGTATTTGATGTGGCTTCGGATGACCAATTTTTAGCTCCACATGTTTCAATGATATTTGTACGGTGTTTCCAAGAATATACAATGAGGAATGTTCAAGTCGATAGTACATATTATATTGGGCCCTGGTGAGACCACAACTGGAGTATTGTGTACAGTTTTGGTCTCCTTACATAAGGAAGGATATACTTGCCATAGAGGGAGTGCAACAAATGTTCACCAGACTGGTGCCTGGGATGGGGGGATTGTCCTATGAGGGGAGATTGAGTAGACTAGGCCTATATTCTCTAGAGTTTAGAAGAATGAGAGGTGACCTCATTGAAACATACAAAATTCTTACAAGAAATGACAGGGTAGATGCAGGGAGGACGTTTCGCCTGGCTGGGGAGTCTAGAACCAGGGGTCACAGTCTCAGGATAAGGGTCGGCCATTTAGGACTGAGATGAGGAGAACTTTCTTCACTCAGAGGGTGGTGAATCTTTGGAATTCTCTACCCCAGAGGGCTGTGGAGGCTCAGTTGTTGAGTATATTCAAGACAGAGATCGATAGATTTTTGAATATTAAGGAAATCAGGTGATATGGGGATAGTGCCGGAAATGAGGCAGAAGATCAGCCATGATCTTATTGAATGGCGGAGCAGGCTCGAAGGGCCGAATGGCCGACTCCTGCTCCTATTTCATATGTTCGTATGTTCTTACATTTGGAAGGTCACTGGAATGGAGGACATGTTCTTGACATGTGAAGGAAGCAAATAATGACGTTTAGAAACTCACGCTTTTTGCATGCCAAGCATATGTATAGCACCAGAACGCACAGGAGAATCAGCAGGGCCAGAACACCAAAAGCTATTCCCACATAACTTCCAATTCCTGTAAGTAATATAATAATGACAAAAATCACCATCACACCAATATCAAATATTAACCTCAAGGAGAATGAAGATGTTAATTCAATTACCTGATTTTGTCAGGAACAACAACAACGTGCATTTATATAGCGCCTTTACTGTAGTAAAACGTCCCAAAGCGCTTCAGAGGATTGTTATCCGCCATAAATTAACACCCAGGTGAGCAAAAGCTTAGTCGAAGAGTTAGGTTTTTAGGAGCATCTTAAAAGCAAGATCGATAGAGAGGCAAGAGAGATTTAGGGAGGGTATTGCAGAACTTAGGGCCCAGGCCGCTGAAGTTACAACCGCCAATGGTGGGGCTATGAAAATGGGGTGCACCAAGAGGCCAGTATTGGATGAGCGGAGAGATCAATGAGGGTTGATCAGCTGGAGGTGGTTACAGTGATAGGGAGGAGTGAAGCCATGGAGGGATTTGCATAAAAGGATGCGAATTTTAAAATCAAGGCATTCTGGGACCAAGAGCCAATGTAGGTCAGTGAGCACAGGGATGATGGGTAAACAGTTTCAATTAAGCCCGTTTTTTCATGATTGATTATATTTTAAAAAACAATAGGACAGGTTGCCCTAATCCTTGACCCCTGGGAAGGCGCAAAGGTTAAATCAGTCAGAGTGGGGAGCCCTGGAGGCGGTCTTTGCCTATTTGCCACGCCCTCCCCTTGACCCCGGAATGCGCGGGGCTTTCTTGAAGACGTGGAGGTCGCCCTGTGCCCGCAATCGGTCCAGACCTATTGGACTCACTGAGATGAGGTGGTAGAGGCTGCTCTCTGTCTCCCGGTCAGTCGGAGTGGGGGTGATGGACACTTTGGGGATGCTGTTCCCACCCAGTGCCCCAGCAGGAATGGATAGGAAAATCAATCTAGCCAGCTAATTCTATTCTTTACCAATAAACTTTTCTCTCTCGATTAGTTATTGAACTGTTGCTAAAGACAACTTGGTGGCTGGCGAACATTACACAAAACATACATATAACATACAAAAGGTGACGGACAGGAAAAGACCCACTGGTCCATCTAGCCTGTCCCATGAATCCTGGATATGTGAAAGACAGCAAGTCTTGCACTCAGATAGCACCTTTCACGACCACAGGACGTCGCAAAGTGCTTTACTACCAATGAAGTACCTTTTGAAGTTTAGACAGTGTTGTAATGTAGGAAATGCAGCAGCTAATTTGCGCACAGCAAGCTCGCACAGCCAGCAATTTTATAATGACCAGATAATCTTTTTTATATCGACTCAGGGATAAATATTTGCTAGGACACCAGGGATAACTCACTTGCTCTTTTTCGAAATAGTGCCATGGGATCTTTTGCCCAATTGAGCAGACGGGGTCTCGGTTGAATATCTCGTCTGCAACAGTGCAGCACTCCCTCAGTACGGCACCGGAGTATCAGCCTAGATTTTTATACTCAAGTCTCTGGAGTGAGACTTAACCCCACAGCCTTCTGACTCAGAGGCGAACATGCTACCCACTGAGCCACGGCTGAGATCCTCTGACATCAACTGATTGCCCAGTTCGGCCCTGTCTCCCTTGGAACTCACTTCATGTTGCTTCTCTCCAAACCTTTACCCAAGGAGGTAAGGCCAGTCATTAAAGTATCTGACGTAAGAAAACTACTAGGCACTTGGTCTAAGCGTTAAACAAAGCTTTAATCAACTGTTGCCCAACATGGAGATCTAGTTGTGTCCTTCACTAGTTCCTGTTGAGGAATGTCCTAAGCAAGCTGGGCCCATGCCCGAGTATTTATACTCTCCCTGGACAGCGCCACCAGCAGGCCACCCAGTATTACTTCATACAAGATTCATGTCAGTATCCACTCTGGGTTGACTCAGTCTGGGGACTTCCTGACCAGGAAGGATCGGTACAAATGATTGTGGGGCCACGACCACCCCAGCTATTGCATTGTGTTGAAACCTGAAACCAATGGTGAAAACACAGTTAAACTCACCACGCCCAACATAGCAGTAGGTATTCCCATACCAGAACGATGCTTTGCATTTGTAAATCGTATCCCACTTGTCCACAAACTCGTCGCGACTGATGTTTACAGTGAATCGCGGATTGTTGGTTGTTTGTCTGTATAGATCACGTGGGCCAGTCCAGGTGAGAGTGGGGAATGGGAGGCCACTTCTATAGTAGCAATCCAAAAGAACATAATCTCCATGGTAGGAGGATGTGCATGATAATGACGATTTGCTTCTCGCCGAAGTATATGTTCTTGCTGAAATAAAGAGGTACAGGTTTTATGCAAGTGGTTACTTAATCGGTCCGGATTTGGCGCAAGGTGCTAGCAGTTCATTACACGGGCACTTTCCGTAAGACCTTCTGTGCGCTTTTGCACGGCAACTTGCGGTTATGACATCCAAAAGCAGCGCGATGGCCTCTACAGGGCATTTGGGACCCGTGTGAACAGGGCAAGCAACTCTATCTCGTGAACCAATGAGATTGAAGAATCCTTACAGAGCGCCGCAGAGTCTGAATCAGGAAGTGTAATTTAGAATATTAATTTCAGTACCAAATCAGGGATGGAAAGTGAAATAAAGAGAGGGAAAGAAAGGAATTGAAGAGAGAGAGAGAAGAAAGAAAGATAGAAAGACTTGCATTTATATAACGCCTTTCACATCCACCGGACATCCTAAAGCACGTTACAGCCAATGAAGTACTTTTGAAGTGTAGTCACTGTTGTAATGTAGGAAACAAGGCAGCCAATCTGCGCACAGCAAGCTCCCACAAATAGCTTTGTGATAACGACCAGAAAATCTGTTTTTGCTATGTTGATTGAGGGATAAATATTGGCCAGGTCACTAGGGATTACTCCACTGCTCTTCTTCGAAATAGTGTCTTCAGAACATAAGAACATAAGAAGTAAGAGCAGGAGTAGGCCATACGGCCCTTCGAACCTGCTCTGCAATTCAATAAAATCAACTCCACTTTCCTGCCCGATCTCCATATCCCTTGATTCCCCTAGAGCCAAACATCTATCTACCTCAGCCTTGAATATACTCAATGACTCCGCATTCACCGCCCTCTGTGGCAGAGAATTCCAAAGATTCACAACTCTCTGAGTGAAGAAATTCTTCCTGATCTCAGTCTTAAATGGCCTACCCCTTGTCCTGAGACTATGCCCCCTGGTTCTAGACACTCCAGCCAGGGGAAACAACCTCTCAGCTTCTACCCTGTCAATCCCCCTCAGAATCTTGTATGTTTCATTGGATCTATTACGTCCACCCGAGAGAGCAGACGGGGCCTCAGTTTAACCTCACATCCAAAAGACGGCACATCCGACAGTGCAGCACTCCCTCAGCACTGCACTGGGAGTTTCAGCCTAGATTTTTGTGCTCAAGTCTCTGGAGCAGGACTCGAACCCACAACCTTCTGACTCAGAATGCTACCAACTGAGCCACAGCTGACAAAAGAGACAGAAAGAAAAAGTAAAAAAATATATTTAAAAAAAATCTCCAACAATAATTAAAATCTGAAGGAATGAGACTCCACACTTGTAAAAGTAAATTTTCAGTGCCAGAAATGTTTGGCAGTAATTAAGACTTATCACGCCCTTATAAATTTACTTACACTTGAATGGAGAATCCTTAACTTTAGTGTATATCTAGTTGTTAAGTACCGCAAATTCACGCCCTTCCATGTATTTTAATTTCGAAACTATCAGCGAGAAAAAAGTGTAGCAGAGCTTGTGGCGGATGAGTGCAAATCAGAAAACAGCTTCCTGATTTGTGCGTTTAACTGCGCATGTGTGGATGCTGGAAATTGCTGTCCAATTCACTCAATAACAACAGAGTTTTATCATTACCGTAAAATCTGGGATAATTGGAATAATTGAATCAACCAGCACAGAAAATGACCATTTGGCCCACCGTGCCTGTGCTGGCTCTTTCGGAAGAGCTAGCCAATTAATCCTCCCATGCTCTTTCCCCATAAACTGTCAAATTTTCATTTTCAAATATATATCTTATTCCCTTTTAAAGTTAATATTGAATCTGCTTCCACTGCTCTTTCAGGCAGCGCATTCCAGATCACAAAAACTCACTGCGTAAAAGAAAAAATAACCTCATCTCCCCCTCTGTTTCTTTTGCCAACTCCTTTCCACCATCTACAAGGCACAAGTCAGGAGTGTGATGGAATACTCTCCACTTGCCTGGATGAGTGCAGCTCCAACAACACTCAAAAAGCTCGACACCATCCAGGACAAAGCAGCCCACTTGATTGGCACCCCATCCACCACCTTAAACATTCACTCCCTCCACCACCGGTGCACCGTGGCTGCAGTGTGTAACATCTATAAGGTGCACTGCAGCAACTCGCCAAGGCTTCTTCGGCAGCACCTCCCAAACCCGTGACCTCCACCACCTAGAAGGACAAGGGCAGCAGGCACATGGGAACACCACCACCTCCAAGTTCCCCTCCAAGTCACACATTATCTTGACTTGGAAATAGATTGCGGTTCCTTCAGCGTCGCTGGGTCAAAATCCTTAAACTCACTCCCTAACAGCACTATGGGAGCACCTTCACCACACGGACTGCAGCGGTTTAAGAAGGCGGATCACCAGCATCCACTCAAGGGCAATTAGGAATGGGCAATAAAAGCTGGCCTTGACAGCAAGGCCCAGATCCTATGAACGAATAAACAAAATATCTGTGCCCCCTTGTTACTGACCCTCCTGCCACTGGAAACAGTTTCTCCTTATTTACTCTATCAAAACCCCTGATAATTAGAACACCTCTATTAAATCTCCCCATAATCTTCTCTGTTCCAAGGAGAGCAATCAAATATTTACAATCTCTAATATAACTCGTGTAATAGTCTTGCAACTGAACTAGTAACCCTTCGGCACTGAGCTGCAGATCCACCCAAGGCAAGTTGTGCAATCTGGTATCTTGCCAGGTGACAAAGAGAAAAAAATGTCTTCATACTGCGACGGAAACGTCGGCTCTCGATTTTAACCGTTATCTGTCAAAAATTGTATTCTATAGAGAACTGGGGAAGTGCCCTCTGTCATGGGTTGGAAATAAAATATCAACTAACTTGCAAACAGATAACCATCTATTTCCAGTTACTGATTGAAGTCCCGTCAGAGAACCGCAAGTAATTGGGAACTAAAGTTTCCCTGGTGAGACTCTCTGAAAGATATCGTGTAAAGAAAGGCAAAGGGAATTTGGTCTTAACCAGGGTGACAGCAATTAACTGGTATGTCACCAGAAGCAACATTCAAAAAAATCCTAATAGAGCTTCTGATCATTGCGCAATTCCATTGGTTAAATCATGAGTTCATGGCGCCCCCTACTGACCAACATTAAACTCTCACTTAAATGTTCTCCTATTGAAATGACGACTGTCTCCAGGAGAAGTTGAATGTGGTGTTTTTTACAGGGGTTATCGCGTGGTTGGAGTACAATTAAGTTCAGAAACGATATTCCGCTCAAAATCGAGAAACCTTTCATTCAGAAGCTTTTATGATTTCGCTTAAATTGGCGCACATAACATACCTCCAGTAACGTATTCTAGACACATCTTTTGCTTCATTACTGTCCCATTACCGCCCCCTTTTGCCTTGCACCATCATCCCTTGTGTAATTTAATCTCTCCTGCCTTCCACCCAATCACAGACCTTCCCTTTTGTTCTGTCCTCCCCTCTCCCTGCCCCCTGCACTTGCTGAAAACCTGTTACATCTCTAACTTTTTCCAGTTCTGACGAAAGCACATCGACCTGAACCGTTAACTCTGTTTCTCTCTCCTCAGATGCTGCCACGACCTCAGGACGTCCCAAAGCGCTTTACAGCCAATAAAGTACTTTTTGAAGAGTAGTCACTCTTGTAGTGTAGGAAACATGATGTTGATCGAGCAATAAATTTGGGAAGGACACCTGGGATAACTCCCCTGCTCTTCTTCGAAAGAGTGCCATGGGATCTTTTATGTCCACCTGAGAGGGCCGACGGGGCCTCGGTTGTCATCTCATCTGAAAGACGGCACCTCCGGCAATGCAGCGCTCCCTTAAAACTGGTCCTCCGACAGTGCAGCGGTCCCTCAGTACTGCCCCTGCGACAGTGCAGCGCTCCCTCTGTACTGCCCCTCTGATAGTGCAGTGCAACCTCAGTACTCCCCCACCGTCAGTGCAGCGCTCCCTCAGTACTTCTGCTCCGAGAGCGCTGCACTCCCTCAGTACTGCCCCTCCGACAGTGCAGAGCTCCCTCAGTACCGCCCCTCCGACAGTGCAGCGTTCCCTCAGTACTGCCCCCCAACAGTGCAGCACTCCCTCAGTACTACCCCTCCGACAGTGCGGTGCTCCCTCAGTAATGCGCCTGCGATAGTGCAGCGCTCCCTCAGTACTGCCCCTCCGACAGTGCGGCGCTCCCTCAGTACTGGCACTGCGACAGTGCAGCGCTCCCTCAGTACTGGCACTGGAGTGTCAGCATATCTTTTGTTGCTCAAGTCTCTGGAGTGGGACTATGAACCCACAACCCTCTGACTCAGAGACGTGGGTGCCATCAGCTGAGCGACAACTGACATTGCCACAAAGAAGACGCCCTCCAACTATAGCTTGGAAATGATCGCGAGCCAAGTGATTGCTAATTTGTCCCGACGATGTCAGTTAGTAAATATAAAAATTATCAAACAGTTTGCAACCGTCTAAGTTACACGCTTAGAAATTTACAGCGGCGAAACTTAGCGGATAAATTCTTACTGAATGAGAACCTGTCCTTACGTGAAAGAAGGGTCAGGTGCAAGAGGCCAATCAAAACGACGTTTTTTCCTGCCATAATCACAGTCGTCAAGCAGCTGCAAAAAGACTTCCCAGATCAAAGTCAGAATCTCTGGCCAGATATCGATTGCCGAGTGATAACTCTGACACCCAATCTAAGGTCTACCGCTACCCAAGTTGCATGGAGTTTAAAATGCCACTGCTGGCCAACTGGTTCCTGGTTTTAACACGGAACTGGCTCCACAGATGCTTCCTCCGTTACGAAAGGTATTTTGCTCACACATGGGCATTGGATGTGACCACAGAGTGATGGCTGCACTCGTCCAATTTCACAGAAGCATTGTTCAATCAGGGCCGTCATCGCGATTGCAATTTGAGGTCATGCCGTTGGAAGAAAAGAACAGGACAATGACTCTCCCGCGGTACTTAACCTACATTTCAGGTGGCCACTCTCACCCCCCCGCCCCGCAACAAAAACAAGAAGTGATTGCGGATGGTATAATGCGAACATTTTGTTCTCTTTGTTTCCGATTCAATGTCGAGAAGCTGAAATGGTTTTCGGTTGAGTTTGGGGAAGTTCCTTTGTGTTGGGGCTGCTATTTGCTCGTTGGATTTCTCGCTTGCTGTTTCTGCTTCTGTTGAGTTCCCGCTTTATTGCACCACTTCTGTAGTTAGGGGTTTTATGGCTTGTATTTGCAAGAGATGCACAGCCCGGATGCTTAACTCTTTGCAGTGACTCGTGAGAGGTAACACATTGTACATTTGAGATTAACAAAAAAGTGTCGAAAGAAAGACTTGCATTTATATAGCGCCTTTCACGACCACTGGACGTCCCAAAGCGCGTTACAGCCAATGAAGTACTTTTGAAGTGTGGACACTGTTGTAATGTAGGTAACACGGCAGCCAATCCGCGCACAGCAAGCTCCCACAAACACCACTGTGATAATGGCCAGATCATCTGTTTTTGTGATGTTGGTTGAGGGCTAAATATTGGCCAAGACACTGGGGATAGCACCCCTGCTCTTCTTTGAAATAGTGCCATGGGATCTTTTACCTCCACCTGAGAGAGCAGACAGGGCATTGCTTTAGCATCTCATCCAAAAGACGGCACCTCCGACAGTGCAGCACTCCCTCAGTACTGCCCCTCCGACAGTGCATCACTCCACTGAAGTGCCAAGCCTAGATTTTTGTGCTCAAGTCTCTGGAGTGGGACTATGAACATAAGAACATAAGAAGTAGGAGCAGGAGTAGGCCATACGACCCTTTGGGCCTGCTCCGCCATTCAATAGGATCATGGCTGATCCGAACCTAGACTCACGTCCACTTCCCTGCCCGCTCCCCATAACCCTTAATTCCCTTATCAGCTAGGAAACTGTCTATCTCCGTTTTAAATTTATTTAATGTCGCAGCTTCCACACCTCTCTGAGGTAGCAAATTCCATAGATTTACTACACTCTGAGTGAAGAAGTTTCTCCTCATCTCAGTTTTGAAACGGCAGGCCCTTATTCTAATATTATGCCCCCTAGTTCTAGTCTCACCCATCAGTGGAAGCATCCTCGCCGCATCCACCCGATCAAGCCCTCTCACAATCTTATATGTTTCGATAAGATCGCCCAACATTCTTCTGTATTCCATTAGTAGAGGCCCAAACTATTCAACCTTTCCTGAAAAATTAACACCCTCATCTCCGGAATCAACCGAGTGAACCTTCTCTGAACTGCCTCTAGAGCAAGTATATATTTTCTTAAATATGGAAACCAAAACTGTACGCAGCACTCCAGGTGTGGCCTCACCAGTACCCTGTATAGCTGAAGCAAGACTTCCCTGCTTTTATACTCCATCCCCCTTGCAATAAAAGCCAAGATTCCATTGGCCTTCCTGATCACCTGCTGTACCTGCATACTAACCTTCTGTGTTTCATGAACACACAACCTTCTGACTCAGAGGCGAGAGTGCTACCACGCGAGCCACAGCTGACACTACAACTGTTTTGATGGAAATGCTAAGTAGAATGATAGACATTGTGGGGCACCAACCAGACCACAGCAAATCTCAAACCTTGGATTAAGATATGGCAAAATGTGATGATACTGACTAACGTTATTTGCTGGCAGCTGGTTTAAAGGGCAGCCAGCATGTCAAACTACATGGGGTAAAAATTCAGTTGGTTGCGCCTCCCGTTAGCGCCTTAAATGGGCGCTAATGGGGCGTTTAGGCGCTAACGCCCGGGCGCAGCGCTGTTTGCGCCGCTCGAGAACTTAACTTGAGATTGTGCGGCGGCGCTAAAACTTACCGCTGCGACCACCTGCGCGCGCAGATTGTGACGTCATTCCGTGGTGCAACGCCCTTGGGGCGCCCCGGAGCGGAAATTGAGTGGCGCCCCCTGCCTTACCGCCTGGCGCTTCCAACGACCGGAAGACTGGAACGTTATCAATCGGTGTGGGGCTGGGGGGGGGCGCTATTTAAAGGGGGCCTCTTCCTGTCTTTTTCTGTGGTCGACATTTATGCACCACTCGTTCTGAGAGAGAGAGAGAGATTCGGAGAGAGAGAGAGAGAGACTTCTGCATTGACTCAACGCTTTGTGAGGTAGTTTTGCCTAGTTCATCCTAACTTTGCTGCTACTTTCGTTGCTGTACCTCATTACTTTTCTGGCAAAGAGAATATGGGGGCTGCAATGATTGGGGGCGTCGTCCTGCTCCAGCTCAATCGGAGGATAGTGAGACGCAGACAGAGAGTGGCAATGATGGCCAGACGGAGGAGGGCCATCAGGCGCATGTACAGGATAGCTTACCCTCCCAGGGTATATCGTGAACAGCTCTCCTACATCCACATGTCCGAGGAGCTGTGTTTGCGAAGGCTGCGATTCAGCAAGGAGGTGGTCACTGAGCTCTGCCACCTGCTGCAGCCAGATCTGCAGCCTCAGCTGAGGTCCAGGACGTCTCTGTCGGTGGCAGTGAAGGTCACAGTGGCTTTGAACTTCTACGCCACTGGCTCATTCCAAGCTGCTGTTGGGGACCTCGCCAATATCTCCCAGTTTGCGGTGCATCGCTGCATCCGGCAGGTCACCAATGCCCTCTTCACAAGGAGACGAGACTTCATCTCCTTCCCTATGACCCCAGACAAGCAGCATGACCGTGCTATGGGCTTTGCGAGGGTAGCGGGCTTCCCCATGGTGCAGGGCGCCATTGACTGCACGCATGTGGCTTTGCGTGCTCCGCGAGAGAATGCAGAGGAGTTCCGGAACAGAAAGGGGTTCCATTCCTTGAATGTGCAGTTGCTCTGTGACCACAGACAGGTGATTCTCGCTGTCAATGCCCACTATCCGGGCAGCTGCCACGATGCTTTCATCCTGCGCCAGAGTACTGTGGCAGAAATTTTCGAGGCACCGCATCAGCCAGTTGGTTGGCTTCTGGGGGACAAGGGGTACGCATTGAGCACCTGGCTGATGACACCGCTCCGTGCGCCAAACACCCCTGCTGAGCTGCGGTACCAGGAAAGCCAACAAGCAAACAGGAACATTATTGAGCGCACAATCGGCGTGCTCAAACAACGATTCCGCTGTCTGGACCATTCCGGAGGAGCCCTGCAGTACTCGCCTGAGCAAGTTTCCAAATTCGTAGTGGTGTGCTGCATGTTGCACAACATGGCAATCCTCAGGACGCAGCCAATGCCACCAGGCCTTGCAGCACCACAAGAGGAGGAGGAGGAAGAGGAGGAACAGGCCGAGGACGATGATCAGCAGCAGCACCAAGGCAGGAGGGCGGCCCACAATGGTCAAACTGCAAGGGCCGTCCGTCAACGACTAATAGCAAGCCGCTTCTAGGGCCCCTGCCAGTGCTACAAACACGAATCAACCCAGCACGCAACCCCTAAGCCGGCCAAGGCACCAATAATTCCAACCACCAGCCATGTATATTTTGAATACAGAAACTTATTTATTGTACAAACTCTGTGTGTGTCAATTCCTCATGACAAACTCATAGAAATAAACACAAAAACACAGTCAATAACATAACTGGTTCTCACAACCTGGAGATAATGTCCAAAACACTAAACTAAAGTTGGGCCATGAACCTCGGCCTTTAATAAAAAAATGACCAGCATTTTGGCACACCTCCTACTTTTTGCCTATCGAGGGTGATCTCCTTCCCTTGCGCACTTCCCCCCTTCTAACCCTACTGCTCCTCCGTAATGGGACCTCAGTGGCTGCAGCAAGGCTGGTGGAAGGCTGCTGCTTGTCAGACCCTGACACTGCAGATGCCCCTGAAGGACGGCCTCGACCACTTCTGGGCCTGGAGGGCCCGGCTGCAGACTGCACCAACTCTGCATGGGCGGCAGCAGTCTGTCCTACAGGCGGTGGCAAGTGCAGTGGAGAAGTGACAGTGTTGGCAGCAGGAATGCTGTCATCGTGAGAGAGGACTGCAACTCCCTGCTCGCCCGACACACTGGCACTCCCACGGGGCAGCACTTCAGCATCCGGAGCAATTTGCCGGAGAACAGATTGCTGGCCTGCTGCGGCGCGGTGACAGCCCCGGGGACATGTGCACGAACCATCGAGGATGGCAGCAGTCAGTGCTCGCGTGGCCTCAATCTGAGTCTGCATGAGAGCAGTCTCAGATGGATTCCTGGCAGCCAGTGACTGAATTGCAGCAGTAAGCTTTAGTGTGGCATCCGCCTGTGCTACAGCGAAGTGCTCCACACTCCTTGCCAGTGCCTCAATGCATTCGGGCACCCTTCCCACTGCACCCATGAGCTCAGTGTGCATGCCCACCGCCTGGCTGTTCATTTCTGCAATCAGCCGCTCCTCCTCTGCGTCCATTGCATTAGGAGTGTCTGGCATACTCTCCCTCTGGGGAGAAGGCTCCCGTTCTTCCCTCCCCCCGCCATGGCGTGGCTGCAGCCCGCTGGGTCCTGGAACTTCACCATCATCAGCCCCTTCCCCCCTGCTCCCCCGTTCTTCCCTCCCCCCCCAATGGCGTTGCTGCAGCCCGCTGGGTCCTGGAACTTCACCATCATCAGCCCCTTCCCCCCTGCTCCCCTCCGGGGAAGGCGTGTTCCCAGTGTGGCCATGGGCTTCCTCGGGAGAGGGTGGCACTGATGCTCCGGCTTCCTCTTCCTCCTCAGCTGCAGCATCACTCCCAGTGGCAGCTTCAGGGACCATCTCCTTAGCTGGTGAATCACCATCTGAAAGCAGGGAGGTACAAGAGTGGCTTTAGCGTGAGGACAGGGTGGCAGTAAGGGAGGAATAAGTGCAGCGAGTTAGCAAGTTGGATTGAAAGTGTCAAAGGCTGGTATTGTGAGGGACAAGTGGAAGGACAGAGGACAAAAAGGTGATGACCTTACCATTGCTGTCCACAACGGGGTCGGCGTCTCCAGTGGCGACGGGACCGATCACCCGGCTTGCCACAATCCTGTGGACGCGCTCCTCCAGATCGCTGAGGGGTTGCAGCTGAAGCCGCCCTCCACCCGTCCGTTGCTGCTGTCTCCGATTATGAGCCAGCTTAGCCTGCAAGAAAAAGGACAGCATCTGAGTCAATATACAGCCATGGTCTTGCCTGATGTGCCTCCCATAGGTGAATAGCCCTTACAATATGCATCCATGGTCTTGCCTGATGTGCCTCCCATAGGTGAATAGCCCTTACAATATGCAGCCATGGTCTTGCCTGATGTGCCTCCCATAGGTGAATAGCCCTTACTGTATGCAAAGTGTGGAATGTGTGTGTGTGTTTGATGAAAGGGCCATAGGTGTTGCATGAGTGTTGTCCATTGGGGTTTTAAGACCCTCTGGCCATAGAGTGAGGTTGAGATGGAGGGATGGAGAGGTATTGAGAAAAAGCCACTCACCCTGACGACCCGAGTGAGGTCGTTGAACTTTTTGCGGCACTGGACATGGGTCCTGGGCACCATGCTCCTGGAGGAGACGCTCTGAGCCACCTCCCTCCACACTCTTCTGAACTCGCGTGGCAAAGGCCTCCTGCCACTCTCCGGGAACAGCATGCATCGTCTGCGCTCCACTGCGTCAACCAGAGCATCCAAGGCCCGCTCGGTGAAGCGATGAGCGCGTTCTCTCACCCTCTCCATGCTTGGCAGCAAAATGGATTACAGGTCTCTCCAGGCTGAGATTCAAGGCTGCAATGAGCAGGGTGTGGCTGGGGAGCAAGTGCCCCCCCCCGCTTTAAGAAGTGTCCGGCGCCAGTGTGTCTGTGTTCCCTCGCTAACTGGCAGCAGCTGCGCTGCGCTCGTGCGCTGAGGTAGCGCCTCACTCCTAGGCCTTTGCGCCTTAAGAGAGGTGTGCAGCGCCTAATTTAGCGCTCCACTCACCTCCCGGGGCGGTAAAAGTGAAGTTTCCTGTCAGTGCCGATAATTAGCGCCAGGCGCTAATATTTGCGCGCGGACGATATTTGCGCCCCAAATGGGGCGCGACCTAATTTCTACCCCCATGCCTCTCAAATATGAGGTGCAGGAGCTGTGAGGGATCCTGGGGAGTGCTTACTGTGTGATAGAACATAAAAACATAAGAAATAAGAGCAGGAGTAGGCCCTTTAGCCCTTCCAGCCTGCTCCGCCATTCAGTAAGATCATGGCTGATCTTCTACCTCATCTCCACTTTCCTGAACTATTCCCATATCCCTTGATTCCCTTAACATTCAAAAATCTATCGATGTCTGTCTTGAATATACTCAACGAATGAGCCTCCACAGCCCTCTGGGGTAGAGAATTCCAAAGATTCACCCCCCTCTGAGTGAAGACATTTCTCCTCATCTCAGTCCTAAATGGCCGACCCCTTATTCTGAGAATGTGACCCCTGGTTCCAGACTTCCCAGACAGGGGAAACATCCTTCCTGCCTCTACCCAGTCAAGCCCTGTAAGCATTTTGTATGTTTCAATGAGATTGGGGGCCAGTGTGACCTGAAGGATATGCGAGCGAAGATGTGACTTTCTGTGAGCATGTGTGGCAGCGTGGCTTGTGGAGTAGGTGAGGGAATATCTGACCCATGTACTTCCTACAGTGATCCAAATCTAACTCTCTCCTGCAGGTGAAATTCCACCCCTCCCATCGCCAAGCACCCCACGTCCAGGGCAATAATGTTGGTTGAGAAAATTGCGGAGCTCACCAGAGTGCAATAAGCCCCTACTCACCGACAGCAAAATTCAGCACACGAAAGACACACTGAACGGCTTGCGACAGCAGCGCTCTCATGGCGCTGGATAGACTGAGGTATAAGAGGCAATTGCCAGTTAGAAAGGCCGAGGCAATAGATCTGTGGAATGCATTTTACTGTCTGATGCCAATACCTCCGTTTTGAACAGCATCATCGTACAGTTGATTGGCCATTACATATCGCCAGAGTGCAATTTCCTGTTTGAAAAGGGAAGCTCTGTTCTCATAGACCCAATAGTGAAGCCATTTTTTTCTGGTAATGTGAGCGATGCCAGAATAAGAACATAGAAGTAAGAAGTGGAGTAGGCCATACGGCCCTCGAGTCTGCTGCGCCATTCAATAAGATCATGGCTGATCATCGAACCCATCTCCACTTTCCCGCCTGATCTCCATATCCCTTGATTCCCCCAGAGTCCAAAAATCTATCTATCTCAGCCTTGAGTATACTCAAAGACTCAGCATTCACAGCCCTCTGGGGCAGAGAATTCTAAAGATTCACAACCCTCTGAGTGAAGAAATTCTTCCTCATCTCAGTCAATATATTGGATGCCTTTAATTATCTGCCAAGGTCTTCACAAATACTCTGACAATTACTGCCAGGAAAGACTGAACAGGCTGAATCTCTTTTCTTTAGAAAAGAGAAGACTGAGGGGTGAGCTAATAGAGGTTTTTTAATAATTATGAAGGGCTTTGATTGGGTAGACGTCGAGAAGATGATTCCACTTGTGGGGCAGTACAAAGCAAGGGGCCACACATATAAGATAGTCACTAATAAAACAATAGGGAATTCAGGAGAAACGTCTTTACCCAGAGAGTGGTGAGAATGTGGAACTCGCTACCACAGGGAGTGGTTGAGGCGAAGAGCATAGTTGCAGTGAAGGGGAAGCTAGATAAGCACACATGGGAGAAAGGAATAGAGAGATATGGAGATAGAGTTAGATGAAGTAGGGTGGGAGGTGGTTCATGAGGAGCCTAATCACGGGCACGGACCTGTTGGGCCGAATGGCCTGTTTCTGTGCTGTAAATTGTATATCTTCTCTTTATGATGTGTACAACACTGAGAAATGAATATCATTCAGTGCCGTTTGGTCGATGAGTAGTGTCAAATTTATCATTTAAAATAGAGAATTAAACAGCTTAAATTCCGATTTCAATCTTATCTCTTCTCAGCTGAAGTCATTGATTCATGTTTACATATGGTTCCTTGGTCACCAATCTTCCTCCACTGGAGGATTCGAATATCCTTTATTTAAGTATTAGCTCGTTAAATTAGAGCTGGGAGGCTATTTTGCTATCGGAGCATCACTGTCAGGATTCGTCATCGTTCAGCACTATATCCATGTGTGGCGCGCACCGCATGGGCACAGACACACAATCGCCTGCAGAATCCTGAATCATTAAGTGTGAGGTGATGCATTTTGGGAGGACTAACAAGGCAAGGGAATACACAATGAATGGTAGGACCCTAGGAAGGACAGAGGATCAGAGGGATCTTGGTGTGCATGTACATAGATCCCTGAAGGCAGCAGAACAGGTAGATAAGGTGGTTAAGAAGGCATATGTGATACTTGCCTTCATTAGCCGGGGCATAGAATATAAGAGCAGGGGGGGGGTATGATGGAGCTGTACAAAACTCTAGTTAGGCCACAGCTGGAATACTGTGTGCAGTTCTGGTCGCCACACTATAGGAAGGATGTGATTGCATTGGAGAGGGTGCAGAGGAGATTCACCAGGATGTTACCTGGGCTGGAGCGTTTCAGATATGAAGAGAGACTGGACAGGCTGGGGTTGTTTTCCTTAGAGCAGAGAAGGCTGAGGGGGGACCTGATTGAGGTCTACAAAATTATGAGGGGCATAGATAGGGTAGATAGAAATGAACTTTTCCCCTTAGTAGAGGGGTTAATAACAAGCGGGCATAGTTTCAAGGTAAGGGGCAGGAGGTTTAGAGGGGATATGAGGAAAAACGTTTTCACCCAGAGGGTGGTTGGAATCTGGAACTCACTGCCTGGAAGGTTGGTAGAGGCAGGAAACCTCATAACATTCAAGAAGCATTTAGATGAGCACTTGAAACACCATAGCATACAATTCTACTGACCAAGTGCTGGAAAATGGGATTAGATAAGATAGGGCTTGATGGCCGGCTCAGACACGATGGGCCGAAGGGCCTCTTTCTGTGCTGTATAACTCTATGGCTCTATGACTCTATTTCAATTCTGCTACCGCCACTCTGCTAACAGCTTCCTAATCAGTAGGTGTGTCCGCATAGTTTTAGTGACAACTTTGTTGTTGGTAATGAAGAATCACATCAGATTCTCTGGATATATTGGGTCAGAAATTCGGGTCTCCACGGGTGAGTACACGCTGGGTGCTCGCGCGATTCTTGCACCCGCGGGAAGCCGGAGAGCCGAATTTCTGGCCCATAAATCCATTCCTCCTTCGCCGCATGTACAACTCCCCCTACGCTCAGCTGTAATCGGGTAGTGGTTACTATGCTCGGTTGGGTTTCTCTCCCATCAGATTGAATCCCAGTCACGCCATAGCCTGATGTGTCTCTTTATTTTTAAATCGTGATTGAGTAATGATGTTAATTAGTGCCCAATTGTCCCGCGGGGTGGTTTCGAGTGTATATAGCAGAGCTACTTCGTTTTCTCAACGCTATTGTTTCCACCAGCAACAGGCATCAGTGCCTCTGACGGAAAATGCATGAACCGGTAACGGGGCTGGTATATGCTCTTTACTACCCCGTTCTCGCAGCTGTCGGTATTCCCGGTAAGTCATTATAATCACTGATTCATTATGCAAACCAACGACTAAATGGTTTATTACACTTACTGCATGTGTGGTGTTTTCGCCTCTGCCGAGCAGTGTTTCTGAGAGAGTCGCGGCTTCAGTAGTGCAGACCAGTGCACAGAACATGCTGAATTTAAGTAAGTTATTTCATATTTTTAGATGATATTAGAAAATTATTTTTATTTCCAACGCAAGCAATAACCCTAATTATTCTAAGCCACGAAACAAGTTGCAATTTAGTATCCACACCAAGTAGTGGCAACGCTCACAATTATGTATCCGCGGTTCATTTGTCCTAAGATTCCACTGAGTGCAGGAAGTTGGACAGAGTGGAAGAAACAGCTTAACTCTCAGAAGCACACGTGAAATTGTATCGAATGCACGCAAACGATTCAGCTCCAACCAACTCTTTCCCGGTTGTCCACATTTCATCTTCACCCGCTTTCCGAAACGTGATTGATTCTGGAAAAGCATTACAAAAAATGGCCCGGTATTTGTGGAAGTAATGACGGTGAGACTGTCGGCGCTCACCGTTATTCCTTGGTAAAACGGACAGCAACTACCGGCTTCCGCATATGCAGTTAAACTCGGAAATCCGATCGTTGCTCTCAGAGATACCCCTGCTCGTCCACAGGGTGCGCTATTGCAGTTTTTGCGGAGGGAATCAACTTAGAAATCACGATTGTGTGGTGAACTTCAACTAACTACCCTGTCTGCTCCCTGTAAAGACCGATGAAAAAGCTAAGCCTTGTTCAAACGGCAGTAAGTGATTTTAATGGCGTACAAGTCTAAATTACTGCTGAACAACATCTCTGGCCTGGAAAACTGATTTTACAAGTGTGGATTCTCATTCCCTCAGGATCAAATTTAAAAATTGCAGATTTTTTTTAAATGGTGAGTTTTTTTTTAAGTTTGTCTTTTGATATTTAAATTCCTTCCTTTATCCGATGTTTATATGCCAATCTTCATTTTGCTTTCCGTACAATGATTTAGATGTGATTCATATTCCCTGCTTTTTACTTCCTGCTTTGCCATCTGTGAGAATTCTTCAATCTGACTGTTTGATCAGCCTGCCTGCTGCCTGCCCTGTTGCTGGATGCCACAGATGTCCTGTAGAAGACGCCAAATTCAAGCTGACATCAGAGGCGAGGAAGTCTACATTCTGGAGCCCGCTAAAACTAGTGGGCAGGTTTTTTTAGGTCATCGGCGAGCGCCGTCACTTCACCGCTGACCACAAATTCTGAGCCATTATTGGATTATATAATGGTGTAGTACGTGATTTGACACATTATTGCCTGTTAATGTCACCTTCTTTTCTATATTACGTTGGAAACATAATCCACGACCAGTGCTAACCGGGAAAACGCCTCCAAAATGCACCATAATTGGTTATATACATTTCTGGAGACTGCATATGTATATTTGCTTCATTTTATTCTGCTTATAAGTTTAGCATTCTGAATCAATGAAAGCTATTGCAATGCTTTGCAAGCTCTCATCCATTGAAACTGTCGGTCCACTTTTTAGTTTATTTTAGTTCATGCTTGCAACTCCTTAATGCTAACTTTAATCCATTTTACAGCCACTGCTCACCTCCTTTATATTTTAAAATATTATTTCCTTTTGTCTTGAAACCTTTTTTCATTCGAAAGTGCTGGCGTAGATAAAGGGACAAAATTGAGGTGTCGCACAACACCAGGTTATAGTCCAACAGTTTTATTTGAAATCACAAGCTTTCGGAGCTATCGATTTGCTCCTTCCTCAGGTGAAGTAAATTAGATACAGAATCTCCAAAGCATATATAGATGGAAAACAAAGAATGTGTACTTTACAATTGCAGACCAATAAATTAAATCATCCTGACTATCTGCCGAGGTGTGATAAAGTTAATTAAGTCAGCCAGGAAGGTACCACATCAAAGACATAGCAAGATACAACTGAGACAATGAGGTGTAGTCGCAGGGGTTCTAACGTGTCAAAAGCTGCCGTCTGTATGTAAAACGAAAAGCTTTAACATTTTTTTACTTTTTTACTGGGAAAATTTTTACTTTTTTTACTGGGAATCACATCTGTGAACAAGCTAACGACGACTCGAGTCCGGATCACGTCATGTATCGTGACATAAACCCAAGATCCCGATTGAGACCGTCTTCATGAGTGCGGAACTTGGCTATCAGTTTCTGCTCGATGATTTTGCGTTGTCGTGTGTTTCTAAGGTTGCCTTGGAGAACGCTTACCCGCAGATCCGAGGCTGAATGTCCTTGACTGCTGAAGTAGATAAAGGGACCCATTCCCATTCTGGAATCAACAACATAGCTGAAGGGTTCATATCGAATTCTATTATAGAAGCATAGGAATTGCTCGGAGAAAAACGACCACTGTCCATTTATTTCACCTTCTACCATCTTGGTAGACACATGACACCACGATAATGGAGTTGTCAATTAATCATAGCAATAAATCGCTATCAAACAGTCAGCAACAGACCCAGACACGAGGTGAGGAACAACCCTAGTGATGGAAAGCCTTTGGAACTAGAGGTAGGTTCAAACGTAGGGTATGTCCGAAGGTTCTGCTGTTCTGGACAAGGTCAAACAGATTCCCATAGTTTTTTTAATTGTTCCTGGGATCTGGGCGTCGCTGACAAGGCCAGCCTTTATTACCCGTCCCTAAATGCCCTTGAGAAGGTGGTGATGAGCCGCCTTCTTGAACCACTGCAGTCCATCTGGTGAAGCTACTCCCACAGTGCTGTGAGGGAGGGAGTTCCAGTATTTTCACCCAGCGACGATGAAGGAATGGCAATATATTTCCAAGTCAGGATGGTGTGTAACTTGGAGGGAAACTTGCAGGTGATGGTGTGCCCATGTGTCTGCTGCCATTGTCCTTCTAGGTGGAAGAGGTCGCGGGTTTGGGAGTTGCCGCCAATGAAGCCTTAGCGAGTTGCTGCAGTGCATCTTGTAGATGGTACACACTGCAGCCACGGTACGCCAGTGGTGGAGGGAGTGAATGTTTAAGGTGATGGATGGGGTGCCAATCAA
Organism: Squalus acanthias; assembly: GCA_030390025.1. Classification (NCBI taxonomy): domain Eukaryota; kingdom Metazoa; phylum Chordata; class Chondrichthyes; order Squaliformes; family Squalidae; genus Squalus; species Squalus acanthias. Next base: position 5,035,166 of record CM059453.1, read on the forward strand.
GCAGGCTGCTTTGTCCTGGTTGGTGTCGAGCTTCATGAGTGTTGTTGTAACTGCACTCATTCAGGCAAGTGGAGAGTATAGCATCACACTCCTGACTTGTGCCTTGTAGATGGTGGAAAGGATTTGGGGAATCAGGAGGTGAGACACCCGAGGAAGGATGTACTTGCCATGGAGGGAGTGCAGCGAAGATTTACCAGACTGATACCTGGGATGGCAGGAATGACATATGAAGAGAGATTGGGTCGATTAGGCTTATATTCGCTAGAGTTTAGAAGAATGAGAGGGGATCTCATTGAAACTTATAAAATTCTAACAGGACTAGACAGACTAGATGCAGGAAGGATGTTCCCGATAGCGGGGGTGTCCAGAACCAAAGGTCACAGTCGCAGGATAAAGGGTAAGCCATTTAGGACAGAGATGAGGAGGAATTTCTTCACCCAGAGAGTGGTGAACCTGTGGCATTCTCTACCACAGAAGGCAATTGAGGCCAATTCATTAAATATATTCAAGAAGGAGATAGATATATTTCTTAAGGCTAAAGGGATCAAGGGATATGGGGAGAAAGCAGGGACAGGGTACTGAATTTGGATGATCAACCATGATCTCATTAAATGGCGGAGCAGGCTCGAGGGGCCGAATGGCCTACTCTTGCTCCTATCTTCTATGCTATGCATTTATACGCACAAAACCCAGCCTCTGACCTGCTTTTGTTGCCACGGTATTTATGAGGCTAGTCCAGTTAAGTTTCTGGTCAATGGTGACCCCCAGGATGTTGATGGTGGGGGTTTCGGAGATGGCAATGCCGTTGAATGTCAAGAGGTGGTGGTTAGACTCTCGCTTGTTGGAGATAGTCATTGCCTGGAAACTTGTGTGGCGTGAATGCTATTTGCCACTTATGAGCCCCAGCCTGAACTTCGTCCAAGTCTTGCTGCATGGGGGCATGGACTGCTTCAGTAACTGAGGAGTTGTGAATGGAAATGAACACTGTGCAACCATCTCCACTTCTTACCTTATGGTGGAGGGATGCTTGATCCAGGCAAATATATGCCAAAGATGTGTCTTTTATATCATGAAGATGGTTCAGTTCACTTTTGTTTTTGCCTGTTTATTTTCAGCTAACCTAATGGCGATTGTTATCCTGTCCCGGGGAAAGTGCGGACTCTCCAAATGCATCACTCACTACCTTGTGGCCATGGCTGTGGCGGATCTACTGGTCGTTATCACCGGCGTGATACTAAATCGGATCGTTGGTATTTACTTCCCAGGCAGCTACCTGTCGATCACTCCGATGTGCAGCCTGAAAATCGTCCTAATTTATGCTTGCAGGGACATTTCCGTCTGGTTAACGGTGGCTTTCACCTTTGATCGATTTATAGCCATTTGTTGCCGGAAGCTGAAGACGAAATATTGCACCGAGAAAATGGCAGCCGCGGTGGTGGGGACGGTGTTTGTTCTCAGCTGTTTGCAAAACATCCCCTGGTATTTCAAATTCGAACCACTGTACATCATTAACGAGGTGCCGTGGTATTGCCACACGAAAGCAAGCTTTTATACCTCAACTTTCTGGATAATATATTCGTCCTTTAATTGCATTACAACTCCATTCCTCCCATTCTTTCTGATTTTGCTGCTCAATGCACTGACTGTAAGATACATTCTAGTGGCCAATAGATCGCGCAAAGCTCTCCGCCACAGCAACAACCCGGAACATCCCAGTGACCCTGAATTGGAGAACCGGAAGAAATCCATAATTTTACTATTCACCATATCTGGCAGTTTTATACTCTTGTGGATGACGTTTATTATACATTTTGTGTATTATCGAATCACAAATACTTACTCTTACACAGGTTACGACGACCCTGTCTATATCCTGCAAGAAGTCGGATACATGCTCCTGCTCGTGAGCTGCTGCACAAACACGTGTATCTATGCAGCGACTCAAAACAAGTTCAGAGAGGAGCTGAAAAATTCGGTGAAATATTCGCTAACACGGGTTGTTAAATTGCTTCATTAGCGAACACCATGACAGATTCCCCAATATTGGAGTCGACGTCTTTTCAAATAGGAATTGTGGGGCACTCTGTTTTAGAAACCGTAGATTGGCATTCAGGTTGTTTATCTTTACCACACTTAGTGAAATCCAGTGGTCCTGAGTAAAGCAATTCAATGGAAAACTTCCATCCATAGTTCAGTGAGCAGCAGCAGTCGGGAGTCGATTTCTTGGTGGCTATCTTATATTGATAACCTCCAGTTTTGTTCATTATCACAAGTGTAAACACTCTCTCTGTATCCAATCTATCAAAAGCTTTCATAATTTTAAGGACCTATATTAGGTCACCCCTCAGCCTTATCTTTTCAAGAGAAAAGAGACCCAGACTGTTCATCCTTTCCTGATAGGTATACCCTCGCATTTGTGACATCATCCAAGTAAATCTTTTTTGCCCCCTCTCCAGAGCCTCTATATCATAGAAACATAGAAGATAGGAGCAGGAGTAGGCCATTCGGCCCCTCGAGCCTGCTCCGCCATTCAATGAGATCATGGCTGATCATCCAAACTCAGTACCCTGTCCCTGCCTTCTCCCCATATCCCTTGATACTTTTAGCCTTAAGAAATATATCTAACACCTTCTTGAATATATTTACTGACTTGGCCTCAACTGCCTTCTGTGGTAGAGAATTCCACAGGTTCACCACTCTCTGGGTGAAGAAATTCCTCCTCATCTCTGTCCTAAATGGCTAACCCCTTATCTTTAGACTGTGACCTCTTGTTCTGGACTCCCCCGCCATCGGGAACATCCTTCCTGCATCCAGTCTGTCTAGCCCTGTTAGAATTTTATAAGTTTCAATGGGATCTCCTCTCATTCTTCTAAACTCCAGCGAGTATAAGCCCAATCGACCCAATCTCTCCTCGTACGTCATCCCTGCCATCTCAGGTATCAGTCTGGTGAATCTTCGCTGCACACCCTCCATGGCAAGAACATCCTTTCTCAGATAAGGCGACCAAAACTGCACACAATACTCAAGGTGTGGTCTCACCAAGGCCCTTTTTATCCTTTTTATAATATGGCGTTCATGAATTGTACACAGTACTCCAAGTGCGATCTAACCAAGGTGCGATTCAAGTTTAGCATAACTTCAATACTTTTCAATTCTATCCCTCTAGAAATAAAACCTAATGCTTTGTTTGCTTTAATAAGACCTTGTTAACCTGTGTCACTACAATAGCCGATAAAAGTCGCATTATTTTAAGATAGACCCAGCATTTTGTCAGGCGTGGCACAGTTAATAGCTCTCTTGCCTGATTCAGGAGGTTGCGGGTTCAAGTCCCACTCCAGGAGACTTGAGCACAAAAATCTAGGCTGACACTCCAGTGCAGTACTGAGGGAGCGCTGCACTGTCGGATGTGCCATCTTTCTGACGAGATGTTAAACCGAGGCACCGTCTGCTCTCTCAGGTGGAAATAAAAGATCCCATGACACTATTTCGAATAAGAGCAGGGGAGATCTCCCGGTGCCCTGGCCAATAATTACCCCTCAACCAATACCTAAAAACAGATTATCTGGTCATTATCGCGGTGCTGTCTGTGGGAGCTTGCTGTGCACAAATTGGCTCCCGCGTTTCCTAAATTACAACAGTGACAACACTTCAAAAATACTCCGTTGGCTGTAAAGCGCTTTGGGACTTCCTGAGGTCGTTAAAGGTGCTATATAAATGCAAATCTTTCTTTATATCTTACCCGGAGGTTCTTGGCTTTGAAATCCTAGCTCTACCAGTCCTGGTTCTGAAAATGCACTTGTCTTTAAGACTGCTATCTGAAGTACCCAGGACTTTTAGCATGAAATATCATTGCTTTGTTTCCTGAGTTCAGTAGAATTTCTTTGAGCCGATGTCCTTACAAAATCTAATGCATTGTTCTTCCGATGGCATTTTGATACCTGTGGTGAAGTAGCTGAGTAATTAGTTCAGATTTCATGGGGACCTTTTCAAGAAGGTATTGGTCGTTTTTTTTTTCTATTATAAACTCTTCTTTGCTTTCTTATGCCACTGTTGGTTCTCCTTTGGCGTCAACTTTTCTCATTCCAGATCTCCACGCCTACCTTCATTGTGGAAACTGCCTGCATCAACCTGTCATGTTGTAGTTACGCTGCCCCGCCATCGGTGGCGCTACAGTTGTGCTTCCCTCAGCTCCTTGACCTCGATTTGAAAAGCAAGACTTGCATTCATTAAAACGGTAGGAAAATACTGCGGATGCTGGAATTTCGAAATAACATCAGAAAACGCTGGAAAAACTCAGCAGGCCAGGCAGCATCCATGGAGAGAGAAACAGAGTTAACGGACAGAAATTCGGCTTTCCGGCTTCCTGCGGGTGCAAGGATCGCGCGCATACTTGCCTACCCCGCCTGCTGTTGTGCTTTGGGCCCACGAGAACTTCGGGTCCTGGGCCTCCTCCAGCTGCCGGCACGCAGTGCTTGTGTATCCCAGGGGCGCAGTTGGTTCGAAGCATCCCCTGGGATCACGTGGGACATGGAGAGCCAATCCTAGCAGGGCATTTTCCTTCATAGATTTGACAGGAAGACCTGTCAAATCTATGAATAGAGATCGGCCCCAAAACCACACTTAAACTTCAAATATTTTTTTTTAAATCACATTTTTAAAATAACTATAATTACATAAATTAACTACCTTAAACAAAAATTTAAATTTTGGAAAAAATTAATTATACTTTTTAACAGTGCTAAAAATAAACTTACCTTTCTGGAAAGTATCTAAAAAAGATAAACCTGTTGAAAAAATGTTTAAATTGTAATTAATTAACCATTCACCTTCTTAAAAACGGGTCTTGCGCCTCCTGTGTAAAAGTGCAGCTTCTCCATACTTACCCTTTGGGAGAAACCTGAAAAAAACCAAAGTTCGCTGCGTACGCGGTTCGCCTCTGAACCCCTCCCTTGAGGGGAAAGGAAGTTCCGGTTTCCCGTGCATGCGCAGTGCATGCAGGAAACCGGCACTTCAGGTGGCCTTACGTTTGAGTACACAGCGCGTACTCACCTGACAAGTGCCGAATTTCTGGCCCAACGTTTCAGGTCAAAGACCCTTCGTCAGAACTGGAAAAATGCAGGAAATGAAATAGATTTAAAGCAAGTATAAAGCTGGGAAAAGGGGGAGGGGATGAAAGAACAAAAGGGAAGGTCAGTGGTGGGATAGAAAGCAGGAGAAATTAAGAGATATTGAGAGACAGTAAGAGATAATCAAGGCAAGAGGAGGTGTTATCGCCTTACACGACCTCAGGATGTCCCAAAGCGCTTTAAAGTCAATGAAGCACTTTTGAAGTTTAGTCACTGTTGTAATTTCGGAAATGCTGGAGCCAATTTGTAGACAGCAAGCTCCCACAAGCAACAATGCGAGTTGTGATAATGACCGGATAATCTGCTTTAGTGATGTTGATTGAGGGATAAATATCGGCTTGGACAACAGGGATTACTCCCCTGCTCTTCTTCGAAAGAGTGCCATGGGATCTTTTACTGTGCACCTTAAAGAGCAGACGGGGCCTCGGTTGAACTTCTCATCTGAAAGACGGCACCTCCGACAGTGCAGCCCTCCCTCAGCATGGCACAAGAGTGTCAGCTTTGATTTCTGTGCTCAAGGCCCTGGAGTGGGACTTGATCACACAACCTTCAACCTCAGAGGCGAGAGTGCTGCCAACTGAGCCACGGCTGACACATTCGAGGTATGATTCTATATCCCAGGCAAAACAACTTGCCTAATTTCCAAATTTAGATCAGTGTTTCCACTTAACTGTATCATACAATATAAAACAAAATAACATACAAAATGAGCACAGGTAGGTGTATTTGAAACGTGGAATGTGGCATCGAGTCTCCTGAGCAGTGCCACAAGATATTGATCCGCAAACTATTCTGTGAAAGATACTTGAACTGAATACATATTCTGATAAATATTTGAAGTAGAATGATACTGGGTATGGGGACAGAGCAAGGCAGTGGAATTATTTCCGGGTTGAAATACGATAGGCAGAAAAATACACCTGATGTTCTCTTATGCTTCCAATTTTATATACAGCCTTTTCACTCCCTCAAACTTCTCCTGACTCCTGAAAATTGAAACACAAATCCAGCTTTTACCTTTATTAGCTGATAAAAACTGAGACATTGGTCCAAAAATTAGTGCCGCTACGCGAGAGTACGCACTGTGTACTCTCGCGTATTCTGTCTCCAATTGCCGGTTTTCTACATGCACTGCGCATGCGCTGAAAACCGGCACTTGGTGAATTCAAAAGGGGGCGGTTCCTAGGTGAACCGCGTGCGCGCTACAGGCTGCGCGCACGCAGTGCACTTAGTGCTTTGGACGCGCAGGTAAGCATGGAAGATTTTAGACATAAAGAAAGGAGGTGTAAGACCCTCTTTTAACAAGGTAAGTACTTAATTAAGTATTATTTTGAATTTTTTTTAACAGGTATATCTTTTTTAGAGACTTTAAAGACAGGTAAGTTTATTTTTATAATTTTTAAAAGATTTTAAATTTTTTCAAAAATTTAATTTTTTGTTTAAAATGGTTAATTTATTTAATTATACTTATTTTATTAATGTGATGGTGTTTTTTTAAAATTTAATTGAGGTTTAGCTGTTCTTTTGGGGGGGGTATAGTATTCATAGCTTTCACAGCCGAGCTGTGAAAGCTATGAATGAAAGATGGTGTGCTGCCATTGGCTCTAACTGAGTCACATGATCCCACAGCTCGCACGAATTAACTATGCCTGTGGGATACGAAAGCCCTGCACAGCTGCTGTCCAGAACATCAAGTTCGTGCGAGCTCGGACTGAAAAAGCCAGCGCGCAGTGAGAGATCGCGGGGAGACCTTACCCTCGCACGAAGGCTCACTCACTAATTTTTGGGCCAATGATTATCTCCAACAAGCGAGAGTCTAAGAACCGCCCCTTGATATTCAACGGCATTACCATCGCAGAATCCCCCACCATCACCATCCTGGGGGGTCACATAAACACAGCGGCAGCAAGAGCATTTCAGAGGCTGGTGTTCTGTGTCTCACCTCCTGACTCCCCAGAGCCTATCCCCCATTTACAAGGCACAAGTCAGGAGTGTGATGGAATACTCTCCACTTGCCTGCACGAGTGCAGTTCTAACAACACTCAAGAAGCTCGACACCATCCAAGACAAAGCATCCCGCTTGAGTGGAACCTCATCCACCACCTGAAACATTGATTTCCTCCACCACCAGCGTACCGTGGCTGCAGTGTGTACCATCTGCAAGAAGCACTGCAGCAACTCGCTAAGGCTTCTTTGGCAGCACCTTCTAAACCCACGACCTCTACCACCTAGAAGGTCAAGGGCAGCAGGTGCAAGTTCCCCTCCAAGTTACACACCATCCTGACTTGGAAATATATTAGCGTTCCTTCATAGTTGCTAGGTCAAAATCTTGGAACTCCCTCCCTAACAGCACTATGGGAGCACCTTCACCACACGGACTGCAGCGGTTCAAGAAGGCGCTCCCCACCACCTTCTCAAGGGCAATTATGGATGAGCAATAAATGCTGGCCTTGCCAGCGACGCCCACATCCCATGAACAAATAAAGAAAAATACACCAAGTTAGAAGAGAGGTGAAGTTGTGTGGATGGGAGCAGAATGTTACAAAGGTACATAGACTGAGTGAGTGGTCAGCATTATGGCAGATAGTGTTCGATGTGCGGAAGTGTGAGGTCAGCCACTTTAGATCTGCTGAAGATACTTCGGAATATTTTCCTAATGGTGATGGACTAAGACCTATGGGGGAGGAAAGGGATTTTGGTGTCCAGGTACACAAATCACTAAACGCTAGTGTCCAGGCACGTGCCAGATGTGGCTCAGTGGGTAGCACTGTTGTCTCTGTGTCAGAAGGTTGTGGCTTCACAGTCCCACTCCATGGGACTTGAGCACAACAATCTCGGCTGACATTACGGTGTAGTGCTGAGGGAGTCCTGCACTGTCGGAGGTGTTGTCTTTTGGATGTGACTTTAAACCGAGGTCTCGTCTGCCCTCTCAGGTGGAGGTGAAAGATCCCATGGCACTATTGAAAGAAGAGCAGGGGAGTTATCCCTGGTGTCCTGGCCAATATTTGTCCCTCAATCAACATAACGAAAGCAGATTATCTGGTCATTATCACATTACTGTTCGTGGGAGCTTGCTGTGCGCAAATTGGCTGCCGCATTTCCTACATTACAACAGTGACTACATTCCAAAAGTACTTCATTGTCTGTAAAGCGCTTTGAGACCTCCGGTGGTCGTGAAAGGTGCTATAGAAATGCAACTTTTTTTTCAGGTACAAAATGCAATGAAAAAGTTTAGAGGATGCTGGACGTTATCGGAAGCTGGCTGGAATACAAACGTGAGGATGTGATGCTTCAATTGTGAAGAGCCTTGGACAGGCCCTAGCTGGAGGAGTTTGTTCATTTTTGGGCACATAACCTCCAGAAGGACCTATTGACCTTGGAGGGGTTACTGCACAGATTCACCAGACCATGGCTTAAAGGGCTCAATTATTAGGACAGTTTCCATAAAGCTAGCTTGTATTCCCTTGAATTTAGAAGGTTGAGGGTTATTTAATAGTGGTATTTACAACTACTAAGCAATTAAAGATGGTTGTTAACGAGAAAATATATCCTCTGGTGGTGGAATGCTGAGCAAGAAAGCATGATATGTAACTTAGAGCTAGACTATACGAGTGAAATTATGGAGCACTTTTTCACACGAAGGGTAGTGGAACTCTGGAACTACGCTCCTCCAAAAGACTGGGGATGCTGGAGAGCAAATGGATCTAACAAGACTGAGATCCATAGATTTTAGTATTGCAAGGTTTTCAAGGGACATGGGGAAAGGTTGGTCTGTAGTATTGATGTACTCTCCTAACCATATTCAGTCGTAATCTTATTTAATGTTATGATGTGGAGATGCCGGCGTTGGACTGGGGTGGACAAAAATGAGAAGTCGCACAACACCAGGTTATAGTCCAACAGATTTATTGAATTTTACAAGCTTTCGAAGCAGTTCGCTCCTTCGTCAGGTAAGTTATCAATGAGAGAATCTCCCAGAATTCACAATTTAAACCCAGACAAAATCTATTCACATTATTCCCTACAACAAAGAGCACAGTCAAGACAATGAGATGTGTCCCAGGGGGTCCAACGTGTCAAACCACCTGCTGGCTGCATATCCTGTCAATTTGTGTTCTTGTGTTAGTCTTTTAAAAAAAAAAAACACCTGGGAAGACCGGCCATGATGTCAAGTCACGTTCTGTATCGTGACATGAACCCGATATCGCGATTGAGGCCATCCTCATGAGTGCGGAACTTGGCTATCAGTTTCTGCTCTATGATTTTGCGCTGTCGTGTATCTCGAAGGCCGCCTTGGAGAACGCTTACCCGCAGATCCGAGGCTGAATGCCCCTGGCTGCTGAAGTGCTCCCCGACTGGGAGGCAACCCTCCTGCCTGGCGATTGTTGTGCGGTGTCCGTTCATACGTTGTCTCAGTGTCTGCATGGTCTCGCCGATGTACCATGCTCTGGAGCATCCTTTACTGCAACGTATCAGGTAGACAACGTTGGCCGAGTCACATGAGTATGTACCGTGTACCTGGTGGGTAGTGTCATCACGTGTAATGATGGTATCTGTGTCCATGATTTGGCATGTCTTGCAGAGGTTGCCGTGGCAGGGTTGTGTGATGTCTTGGTTGCTGTTCTCCTGAAAGATGGGTAATCTGCTGCGAACGATGGTACTTTTGAGGTTAGGCGGCTGCTTGAAGGCGAGTAGTGGAGGCGTGGGGATGGACTTAGCAAGGTGTTCGTCGTCATAGGGCATAGGGCTGGATTATCATTGACCCGTGAAGGCGGGTTTGGAGGCGTGTGGGGGGTTAAAATTGCGAAAACTGGCGGGCGGGCACAAGTCCGCCTCCATCCCGCCTCCACACAATTTTCATTAAATTGTGTCTGCTGGTCCCGACTGCGTCCCGCCTTTAAGAGACAGAATAGGCTGTTAAGGCCCTTAACAAGCACTAAATTGGCTCTATAATGCCATTTTTGAACGGCCTTTGTGATTTCAACCCTTGTTCTCCGTGAAGTCCGCCTGTTCTGAGCCACGATTGTGAAACCTGGCGGGAGCACATTTGGCTGGCTGTATTTCTCTCTCTCTTGTGGTGTTGTAAAAATATAGGGCTGCTGCTCATTTTGCATCCAGGTCCTCTCACAGCAAAGGCCAGGCAGTGTCTGAAGACCTTCAATGCAGCAGCAATGATGACATCATCAGAGGCGACTTTCAGACTGAACACACTAATTGGTTCATGGGTTCCCACATGCTGGAACTCAATTGCCCAATTAGGTGAAAATTGCATCAATCTCCCACATCCAATTGCAGTCGGGTGGATAACACGAAAAGTGGCTGACACGACTCCAACCCGCCCCAGTATCAAAATCCAGCCCATAGTTCAGGAAGAGAAATGATAAGAAGCAAAGGTGAATAGTTGAGGCCCCAACACAGTTTTTCTGTGGGACACCATCAGTCATATCCGGCCAATTATATTACCTGCCCATAATCAGTATTATCTGTCTCCTGCCACCCAGCCAATTTCCTAACCAGGTCAATAATTTGCAATCAATTTCACGAGCTTCAACTTTAGTTAAAAGTCTCTCATGAGGGATTTTATCAAATGACTTCTGGAAGTCCATATAAATAGCATCCATGGACATTCCTCTGTCCACTACTTTAGGCACATCCTCAAAAAATGCAGTCAGGTTTGTCAGGCATGACCCAGAGCTTAACAAATCCATGCTAGCTCTCTCTGATCAGAAGAACATTTTCACATGCCACTCTACCCTTAATTATAGACGAAAGCAATTTCCCGACAACAGAAGTTAGGCTAACTGATCTATAATTCCTTGGTTTCTCTCCCTCACCTTTCTTAAATAGCGGAGTGACATGAGCAATTTTCCAATCGGGTTTTGAATCGAGTAATCTTTGGAAGATTATAGTTAGGGCATCTGCAATCTTCTCACCTACTTCCTTTAAACTCTGGGATATAAAACATCTGGTCCTGGGGATTTGTCACTCTTTAGTGCCATTATTTTCTTCATTACTGTTATTTTGCTTACATTAATTTTGGCGAGTCCCATCCCTGATTCAATATTACTTTACTTGGATTGTCGAGCATGCTATCCTCTTCATCTAATTTAAGCACTGAAGCAACGTAAGTATTTAACATCTCCGCCATTTCCTTATTTTCATTCGCAGTATCACCGTTATCAGTTTTGAAGGGTCCCACATTGCTCATGACTATCCTCTTCTTCCTAATACAATTGTAAAAAAAAACATTGTGTTGATTTTGATATCCCTTGCACGTTTCTTTTCAAACTCCCTTTTTTTAGCTCTTACTATCTGTTTTGACCACTTTTGTTGTTCTTTGTATCTCTCGCATTCGCCAGGTTCTTTCCTATTTTGTGCATTTTTGAATGCCTTTTCTTTTAGTTTTATGCTGCCCCTTACCTCTTTTGTTGTCCATGGCTGCTTTTGACAAGCAGGGCTATTGCCGTTGGTTCTGTATCACGTTGAATTCATTTTTGAACAACTCCCACTAAACTTCCGTCGATTCACCCATTGACAGATTTGCCTAGGCGTATACAATGTCTCCTGCAAGCGTGAACTGTGAATCCACCTGATGTTATAGCCATGGACGTATATTAACTCGTGGGATCAGACACCAACACATTGGGCTGTATTTTCAATGACCCATGGAGTCGGGTTTGGAGGCGTGTGGGGGGTTAAAGTTGCAGATTCGGGGGTCCCGACCCCATCCAGACTCCATCCCACCTCCACGCAAGTTTGACGAAATCAGTCGCGGGGTTCCCGACTCCGTCACGCCTCCAAGAGGCGGGAGAGGCCATTAAAGCCCTTAACAAGCCCTAAATTGGCTCTGTAATGCCATTTTGAAACGTTTTAGCTGGTTTAACCCTTTTCTGACGTGAAGTACGCCTGATGTGAAACACTCCAGTGAAACCTGACGGGAGCATAAGTGGATAGCTGACTATCAGCTGCCTCAGCTGCAGGTCCACTTTTACATTGGAGATGTGATGAAGGTAGTAGAAGTAGTAGTAGTATTAGGTGTGAAAGTCGCCTCTGATGCTGCTGCATTGAATGTCTTCAGAGACTGCCTGGCCTTGCTGTGAGAGGACCTGGATGGAAAACAATCTCTCTCTTCTCTCTCTCTGAGCTGCTGCTCATTTTGCATCCAGGTCCACTCACAGCAAATGCCAGGCAATCTCTGTGACCAGGCTCTCTCTGCAATGATTACATCATCAGAGGCGACTTTCAGACTGAAACCACTAATTGGTTCATGGATTCCCACATGCTGGAACTCAATTGCCCAATTAAGTTAAAATTGCATCATTCATCCACATTAATCTGGAGTCGGGGGGGCAACACGAAATGCGGATCACACGACCCCAACCCGACCCCAAGACAAAAGGCAGCCCATTGTTGCTGAATGCTGATCAGGTTTAATGCATGACGAATTCTACTTAGCATGGCCGGCAAGATTAGGAGGAGGAAGAAAGGGTTAGAAGGATAATTATTCCATAGTGGGATTTTATTTTGCATTGTTTTGCTTTTTGTGAAACTGGCTTTATTCCATTGCAATGGGCCCAGCTGTTTTGCGTGTAACGGTGTTTTACGACAGATTTCTAGGCCAATAGCTTCAGTCTTCCCAGTAGTCATATTAGCCCAACTTCTCTTACGTGGTATTTTAGCTACATTTTACAATACGTGATCTCCTCCCCATCCAAGAAATGTTCCAGCTCACTGCTGAATGTATGCAAAGAGTCAGGACTCACTGTACGAACCAGTAACTCAGGCCGTAGATCTACTATCCTCTGAGAAATGAAGAACCATCTAACATCTAAGCTAGCCCTACCATTGCACAACTTATATACACGTCCCCTGGCCCTCATGATTCTATCAAATTGAAAAAATCTATTAATATAAACACAGTATAGTCCTTTAACTACTGAATATACTTCCATCAAATCACCCAAAGTCTATGCAACAGTAAAATGATTAAACCCGCCTTTTAACAGTAACAGAGTAAGTAAGGTTGTTTAAGTTGGGGTTCAATCTCGTGGCATTCCTCTGAGTCTTTTCCAAACCCTATGCATCACCAACCATATGAATGGACCTAACCTGGACGCATGATTCTAACTGTGGTTAAACCAACGTCTTTCACAGGGGCAAAATGACGTGCTTTGGTTGAAAATTAATGATTTGGTCAGGCAACCTAATAACCCATTTGCTTTGGCTATGGCTTTTCGGCATTCCTCTTGAACCTTCAGTGCATTATAACTGTAACGCCAAGACTCTTATCTCTCTCAACCGATTTCACTTCTGTTCCATATAAAATAGAAGTGTACTTGGGGCTAGTCCTACTCAAATCCATAACATTCCTAGGTTAAATACCATTTGCCAGAGTTTGGACCATTCCTGCACTGCATAGGAACATCGGAACATAGGAAAAGGAGTAGGCCATTGAGCCCCTCGAGCCAGCCCCGCTATTCAATGAGATCACGGCTGATCTGCGACCTAACTCCATATACCCGCCTTTGCCCCATATCCCTTAATACATTTGGGTAACAAAAAGCTATCAATTTCAGATTTCAAATTGACAATTGATCTCGCATCAACTGCCATTTGTGGAAGAGAGTTCCAAACTTCTACCACACTTTGTGTATAGAAATGTTTCCTAATTTCACTCCTGAAAGGTCTGGCTCTAATTTTTAGACGATGCCCCCTTGTCTTAGAATCCCCAGCCAGCGGAAATAGTTCCTCTCTCTCTACCCGGTCTGTTCCCCTTAATATCTTGAAAACTTCGATCAGATCACCCCTTAATCTTCTAAATTCGAGGGAATACAACCCTAATTTGTGTAATCTCTCCTCGTAACTTAACCCTTGAAGTCCGGGTATCATTCTGGTAAACCTACGGTGCACTCCCTCCAAGGCCAATATATCCTTCCTAAGGTATGATGTCCAGAACTGCTGATAGTACTCCAGGTGTGGTCTAACCAGGGTTTTGTATAGCTGCAGCATAACTTCTACCCCTTTGTATTCTAGTCCTCTCGATATAAAGGCCAGAATCCCATTAGCCTTTTTGATTATTTTCTGTACCAGTTCATGACATTTTAACGATCGATGTACCTGGAACACCAAGTCTCTTTGGACCTCAAACGGTTTTAGCTTTTCACCATTTGGAAAGTACCCTGTTCTATCCTTTTAGGTCCAACGTGCATGACCACACATTTGCTTACATCTAAGTCGGCTTGCAACAAATTGGTCCTCCACCCCAGCCCTAACACTTGCACAAATATAGTGTCACCTGCAAACTTGCGGACTATTACGGAAACAACAACAACTTGCATTGATATAACACCTTTAAAGTAGTAAAACGTCCCAAGGCGCTTCACAAGAGCGATTATCAAACAAAACATGACACAGAGCCGCTTACGGAGCTATTAGGACAGGTCAATGAGATAGGTTTTAAGGGACCATTTAAATGAGTAAGGAGAGGCGAAGACGTTTAGGGAGGGAATTCCAGAGCTACGGTCATCAGCGGCTGCCAATGATGGGGCAAAAATAAAATCGGGGATGCACAAGAGGCCAGAATTGAAGGAGGGCAGGGATCTCGGAAGATAGTAGGTCTGGAGGAGACTTCTGAGATAGGGATGGGAGAGGCCTTGGAGATATTTGAAAATAAGGTTGAGAATTTTAAAATTGAGGCATTGCCGGACCGGGAGCCAATGCAGGTCATTCAGCTCAGGGGGTGATGGGTGAACCAGATTTAGTGCAAGTTAGGATACGAGAAGCAGAGTTTTGAATGAATTCAATTTTCAGGAGGGTGTAGCTGCGAAGCCGGATAGGACAGCCTTGGAGTCATCGAGTCTAGAGGTAACAGCCTATTTCCATGTCATTTATGAAGATAGTGAAAATAAATGGCCCTGTGAGACACTACTGGCAATCGGCTTCCCAGCACATCTACGACTATTAAGAACTTTATGCCTACATGAATGCAACCAATTCGTCATTCATTGTAGTGTCAACTGTGGCTCAGTGGGTAGCACACTCTTCTCTAGGTCAGAAGGTTGTGGGTTCAAGTTCCACTCCAGGGACTTGAACACCTACATCTTGGCTGATATTCCAGTGCAGTGCCGAGGGAGTGCTGCACTGTCTGACATGCCATCTTTTGGATGAGACATTAAACCAAGGTCCCCTCCGCTCTCTCAGGTGGACGTAGAAGATCCCAATGCAATATTGCAATGAAGAGCAGCGGAGTTATTCCTTGTGTCCTAGCCAATATCTATCCCTCAATCAAAAACAGATTATCTGGTCATTATCACATTCCTGTTTGTAGGAGCTTGCTGTGAACAAATTGGCTGGCGCGTTTCCCACAGTGACTACATGCCAAAAGTACTTCGTTGGCTGTAAAGCGCTTTGAGACATCTGGTGGCCGTGAAAGGCGCTATATAAATGCAAGTCTTTCTTTACGTTGCCACCGATTCCACAAGAATATGCCTTATAAAATAATGTATTGTGAGGAGCCTCATCAAAAGCTTTCTGAAAATTCAAGTAGACAATATCTACCGGGAACCTCTCATACCTGGTTACTTCTTTAGAAAATTCGAACAAAGTGGTAAGATATCACCTTGTTTTCCAGAAACCGTATTGTATGTCTCTGATGACTTGTTCTCTATCCAGATGATCACAAAGAGTGATCCCTTCAAGTATCTTACCAGTAACTGACGTCAGACTAATGGGCCTGCTATTGCTTGGATATGACTTGCCCCCTTTTTTAAAATTGGAACTCATACGAGCACCATTCCAATTTCAGGGAACAAGCCCAGGCTCCAGTGAGTGGTTCAAGATTGTGTCTTGAAAATCACGTGAATTATCTCTTAAAAAATTCTCGGACCAGCAGCCCAAGGTATTTGAAGGTTCGTTGTTCCTTCTAAAAATGATATCCTCAGTCATTTTAATATTTACAATTTTCTTATGTACATCGCAATCCATAAGTGGCAGATGACCATTCTCTACTGGAGTGAAGAATGATACGAAGTAAGTATTTCACACCTTTTACATTTGCCATAAGTCGTCTTTCAATGGCCCACTACAGTCTTTAATGGACCATTGACGTCTAACGTGGCTACAACAGTTATGTAAAGCAATACGTTGCATTCATATAGCGCCCTATAACCTACAGAAATGTCCCGAAATGCATCACAATCATTTTCTGAAGTGGATTCACTTATGCAAACGTGGCAGGACAAGATAACTGAACAGAACATTAAAGGAATCACCAGTTTATCTCAGTGCTTGTTCAGTGGTAGTTGTTGCGGGAGGAATGCTGACTGAAGTGCACGGAGAGTTCCCTGCTTTGATCTTTGATCGTGAGTCACCATGAGACTGGGATTAAACCAGGAGTCTTCATTTTTTTATTCGTTTATGGAATGTGAGCTTCGCTGGCAAGGCCAGCATTTATTGCCCATCCCTAGTGTAGCGGGTGGTAATGGGGTCAGCCTACGCCTTCTGACTCAGTGAACGGTTTGAATCGCTCCCACGCCCCTGGTTCCTAGACTTTGGACTTACTTAGGGGTTGTGAACAAAAAGTGCAGCAGACAACAGGTTCTGATGAAAGAATTTTTGACTTTATTAAAAGAAAAGGGTAACAAACTTAAAACACACTTAATACTTAAACACAGGTTGGAGAACACACGGTACAGGCGAGGGAGTATTACAATATACCAAACAAAGCTTATCCGTCCCAAAGATCCCACTATCTAGCTAGGTTTTGGTTTCAGGAGATCAGGGACAATGCTCACCAAACGAATTGTCACTGAGGCAGTCGCTCTGGTTTCTTCTTGTGTGATGGTCTGTTTGTTGGCCTTCCTCCTTCCTCCTCGTGGCTTGTGGTATTTTTGTTGGAGCAGGGCTGAGAAAGAGAGAGCGAGAGAGCTGTGCCAGCTTTGTCAGTGAGTCCAAAAGAGAGCGAGCCCTGGGACAGGCTCCAATTATATTGTCCTTTTCGTGCCCAAAACCCCTTACTAAAACGGTTTCCTTTTGGTTTCAAATGAGCCCTGTATAGTCCATTGTCTAGTTTTGGCGGGCTTGCCAGTTCCGATGGCTTTAACTTGGTGTTAAACATGCCCTGATCGTTTTCCGATTTAGGCAAGGCCCTTATCTGCGCGCCAAATCTCATCCCTATTGTCCTAGTTCTATTGGCGGGCTTTAAATCTGTCCTGTGGATACCTGGTTGATTGGTTCTTGATGAAGTGAATCGGGTTGCTTACTGTTTTATTGATTTCAGGCCCCTGGCATCCTATGTGGGCCTGGGAATTTCAAAAGATGTCTTGGATTATTCATTTTTCGATGTGTGTGTGAGGCCTTTGGGTTTTGTCTCTTCCTCCTTGATAGGAAGGCAGTGTAAACACATTCCCAGACAGCTTAATACACTGCCTGGCCACGCCCCTCTGCAGCCTGTCGGTGTCTGTGACAAGGTGTCTTTCCCAACAGTAAGATTCGAAAAGTCATTTTCCTCAGAGTTTTCTTCCCTGATCTTTAAAAACGTCCAAAACTGAGGGTTTTACCTCAAATCACTTCACTTAGGGTTCTGTTCGAGTTTCTGGGGGATTTTGCGAAGCCTACACTAGTTGCCCTTGAGAAGGTGGTGGTGAGCCGCTTTCTTGAACCGCTGCAGTCCGTGTGGTGAAGATACTCCCACAATGCTGTTGGGGAGGGAGTTCCAGGATCTTGACCAAGCGACGATGAAGGATAGAGTCATAGAGTCATAGAGTTATACAACACAGAAAGAGGCCCTTCGGCCCATCGTGTCCGCGCCGGCCAACAAGCCCTGTCTATTGTAATCCCTTTTTTCAGCACTTGATCCGTAGCCTTGTATGCAATGGCGTTTCAAGTGCTCATCTAAATGCTTCTTGAATGTTGTGAGGGTTCCTGCTTCTACCACCCTTTCAGGCAGCGAATCCAGATTCCAACCACCCTCTGGGTGAAAAAGTGTATCCTCAAATCCCAACTAAACCTCCTGCCCTTTACCTTGAAACTATGCCCCCCTGGTTATTGACCCCTCTACTAAGGGGAACAGTTCCTTTCTATCTACCCTATATATGCCCCTCATAATTTTGTACACCTCAATCAGGCCCCCCCCTCAGCCTTCTCTGCTCTAAGGAAAACAACCCCAGCCTGTCCAGTCTCTCTTCATAGCTGAAGCGCTCCAGCCTAGGTATCATCCTGGTGAATCTCCTCTGCACCCTCTCCAATGCAATCACATCCGTCCTATAGTGTGGCGACCAGAACTGCACACAGTATTCCAGCTGTGGCCTAACTAGCGTTTTGTACAGCTCCATCATAACCTCCCTGCTCTTATATTCTATGCCTCAGCTAATGAAGGCAAGTATCCCATATGCCTTTTTAACTAACTTTTCTACTTGTCCTCCTGCCTTCAGGGATCTATGTACATGCACACCAAAGTCCCACTGATCCTTCGTCCTTCCTAGGGTCCTATAATTCATTTATTATTCCCTTGCCTTGTTAGTCCTCCCAAAATGCATCACCTCACACTTTTCAGGGTTAAATTCCATTTGCCACTGTTCTGCCCATCTAACCAACCCGTCTATATCGTCCTGTAGCCTAAGACTTCCCTCCTCGCTATTTACCACTCCACCAATTTTTGTGTCATCTGCGAACTTACTGATCATACCTCCTACATTCATATCTAAATCATTAATGTACACTACAAACAGCAAAGGTCCCAGCAAAGGATCGGCGATATTCTAAGTCAGGATGGTGTGTGACTTGGAGGGGAACTTGGATGGGTTGTGTTCCCATGCACCTGCTACCCTTGTCCTTCTAGGTAGAAAAGGTCGCGGGTTTGGGAGGTGCTGCCGAAGAAGCCTTGGCGAGTTGCTGCAGTGCATCTTGTAGATGGTACACACTGCAGCCACGGTGTGCCAATGGTGGAGGGAGTGAATATTTACGGTGGTGGATGGGGTTCTAATCAAGGGGGCTGCTTTGTCCTGGATGGTGTCGAGCTTCTTGAGTGTTGTTGCTCTGCATGGCTCGAGAACAATGCCTTGACAAACTGCTATTGGGTGTTTCAACTCGATAACATCGTATTGATTTGCACAATAATATGTACCTGTTCAAATTTTGTTTTGTTCAAATGACTAATTAACATCAGTAATGATCTTACCTAATTGTCTCACTGGAGACTTCCCTCAAGTATATATTTCAAGGATCCCTTGACTGTTTCACAGAGCAAGTGGAAGTTGTTGCCTCCTTCACAAACAGAGGGCCGCTTCCACCAGAAAATGCATGAACCAGTAACAGATCAGGTATATCTTATTTTCTATCCAGTTCTCGGGGCTGTCGGGATCCCAGGTAAGTTATTATATAGTCGTTTTTTTAATTATGAAAGCCTCTGTTTAACTGCCCGGTGCCGTTGCACCGTTTTCGATAACATAACCTCACTGTATTCATGTATTTGCTAAACAATCATCTCTTGTGCCGTAGATGTTTAATTAGCAACACGTTCTGCATTATGTCTTAAGCTTACATTTTGCATTGCAAATTAGACGTTGTTGGTGTATTTGTCTCTCCAACATAAACAGTGTTACCGTTTTTATCTTCCTTCACTTTTGACTTACAATCTCCTGTCCAGCGTCATCCATAGGGGAAGCTCATGAAATGGAAATTCCTCTGGGTGCTGATAGCTGTGCTAACTGGGTTAAGCAAGCGTGATGTGTATCTTTTTCGAAGTGAGTTGGCACAGCAATTTGAATAGGCTTACTTTTGCGCTCTAACCTGCAGTTCCATGGATGGTTTTCTACAATCTTCCGCTTTCATTAGTTGAACTGATTCTGGAGGACCATAAAAGCATGTATTTGTGACATGTCTTTTGTGCATCCCAATTCAAATATTTATTCGTGTGGCAGCGAAATGGTCTGGAAATTGCGGTCGGAGGCTTGCTGCCCGTGTACACATCCGAATCGTTGTTTTTAGGACTGCAGCAAGTTATGCAGTGGTGTTCCCCAGGGGTCGGTACTATGACCACTGCTTTTCTTGAAACAAAAATTAATGATTTGTACTTAGGTGTACAGGGCACTATTTCATTTTTGTGGACGGCACAAAACTTGGAAGTCTAGTGAACAGTGAGGAGGAGAGGGATAGACTTCAAGAGGACATAGGCAGGCTGGTGGAATGGGCGGACACGTGGCAGATGAGGTTTAACGCAGAAAAGTGTGAAGTGAAATAACAACAGAAAATGCTGGAAAAACTCAGCAGGCCAGGCAGCATCCGTGGAGAGAGAAACAGAGTTAACGTTTCAGGTCGAAGACCTTTCGTCAGAACTGGAAAAAAGCAGGAAATGGAATAAATTTTAAAGCAAGTTTAGGGGCTGGGAAAAGGGGAAGGGGATGAAAGAACAAAAGGGAAGGTAAGTGATAGGATAGAAAGCAGGAGAGATTAAGAGACATTGAGAGACATTAAGAGATATTCAAGGCAAGGGGAGGTGGTAATGGGACAGGTTAAAGAACAAAGGATGGCTCTAGATGAAGTGTGAATTGCGTTGGCAGAATGAAGGACAGCTGCCACGTGGGAGGGAAGAGAAAAAGGCCAAACCAACAGTGTGGATAAAAAATATGTATATGTGATAGGGGCCGAGGTTATGATCTGATAGGGGCCGAGGTTATGATCGGAAATTGTTGAACTCTATGTTGAGTCCAGAGGGCTGTAGAGTGCCTAATCGAAAGATGAGGCGCTGTTCCTCGAGCTTACGCTGAGCTTCCGTGGAACAATGCAAGAGGCCGATGACGGTGAGGTAAGAGTGGGAATGGAGCGGTGAATTAAAGTGACAGGACACCGGGAGCTCGGGGTCCCACTTACGTACTGAACTTAGGTGTTCCAAAAAGCGGTCACCCAATCTGCGTTTGGTCTCCCCAATGTAGAGGAGACCACATCGTGAGCAGCGAATACAGTATACCAAATTGTAAGACGTACAAGTATATCGCTGTTTCACTTGGAAGGGGTATTTGGGGCCCTGGACAGTGGGAAGGGGGGAGGGAGAAAGGGCATGTGTTGCATCTCCTGCGCTTGCACGGGAAGGTGCCAGGCGAAGGGGAAGGGGTGCTGAGAGTGGTAGAGGAGTGGACTAGGGTGTCGTGGAGGGAGCGGTCTCTGTGGAATGCTGAAAGGGGAAGTGAGGGAAAGATGCATTTGGTGATGGGATCATGCTGGAGGTGGCGGAAATGGTGGAGGATGATCCATTGAATGTGGAGGCTGGTGGGGTGAAAGGTGAGGACAAGGGGAACTCTATCGTGGTTCTGGTAGGGAGGGGCAGGAGTGAGGGCAGAAGTGCGGGAGATAGAACAGACATGGTCGAGGGCCATGTCAACCACAGTAGAGGGAAATCCTCGGTTGAGGAAAAAGGAAGACATGTCGGAAGCACTGGTATGGAAGGTGGCATCGTCAGAGCAGATGCGGCGGAGCCGGAGAAACTGGGAGAATGGAATAGAGTCCTTACAGGTGGCGGGGTTGGAGGAAGTGTAGTCCAGGGAGCTGTGGGTGTCAGTGGGCTTGTAGTGAATGTTTGTCAATAACCTATCCCCAGAGATGGAGACGGAGAAGTCGAGGAAGGGAAGGGAAGAGCAGGAGATGGTCCATGTGAAGGTGAGGGAAGGGTGGAAATTGGAAGCAAAGTGAATGAAATTTTCTAGTTCAGGGCGAGAGCAGGCGACGGCACCGATACAGTCATCAATGTACCGGAAAAAGCGGTGAGGGAGGGGACCCGAGTAGGACTGGAACAGAGAGTCTTCCACATATAAGTGATGCATTTTGGTAGGAAGAACGAGGAGAGGCAGTATAAACACAACGGTACAATTCTAAAGGGGTTGCAGGGACAGAGTGACCTGGGGGTGTATGTGCACAAATCGTTGAAAGTGGCAAGACAGGTTGAGAAAGTGGTTAAAAAAGCATACGGGATCCTGGGCTTTATAAATAGAGGCATAGCATACAAAAACAAGGAAGTCATGATGAACCTTTATAGAACACTGGTTCGGCCACAACTGGAGTATTGGGTCCAATTCTGGGCAACTCATTTTTGGAAGGATGTGAAGGCTTTGGAGAGAACGCAGAAAATATTTACAAAAATGGTTCCAGGGATGAGGGACTTCAGTTCTGTGGATAGACTGGAGAGGCTGGGATTGTTCTCCTTAGAGCAGAGAAGATTGAGAGGAGATTTGATTGAGATGTTAAAATTCTGAGGGATCTAGACAGAGTAGATAGCGAGAAACTGCTCCCATTGGCGGAAGGGACGAGAACTAAAGGACACAGATTTAAGGTGATTGGTAGAAGATCCAAAGGCGTCATGAGGAAAAACTTTTTTACACAGCCAGTGGTTATGATCTGGAATGCACTGCCTGAAACGGTGGTGGAGGCCGATTCAAATGTGGCTTTCAAAACGGAATTGGATAAGTACCTGAAGGGGAAAGAAATGCAGGGCTACGAGGAAAGGGTGGGGAAGTGGGACTAGCTGAAGTGCTCTTGCTGAGATCCGGCAATGGCTCGAGGGGCCGAATGGCCTCCTACTGTGCTGTCACCATTCCATGACCCTGGCCCGTAATTTGCGTCCCCTACGGGCACGTATGAGGTGCGTACATGCCTATAAGGGCCACGCAAGTTCCGGGATTTCGCACGCAAATCGCAAGCATGAAAACCTGGAATTTGGGATCTGTCAAGAAATTTCATGACTGGATCCACTGCTTCGCCGGGAAATGGACTTCCGCAGGCAGAGAGTTGGGCTATTTGCCCAACTTCTGCCCAGCGAATGCCCGTGAAATTCTTACAACTGGTAAAGGTTTGCATTTACCAGCGTGAGAGTTGAAATAAAAATAAAAATAAAATTTTCAATCATTTATATATAAAAAATACCTGTGCACTAAGGTAAGTTTATTTTTTCGCTGCTTTAAGAAATGTAAATTTATTTTTCAAAAAAATAAATATTTGTTTTAAATATTTAATTAAATGGCATTTTAAATAATTTTAAATATGTAATGGTTTGCTTTTTCATTTATTTGATGTGTAGATATATTTTTTGATGTATTACCATTCATGCTTATGGGGTTTCCGTACATACGGAATCTCATAAGTATGAATGGAGATTCCCTTCATTTGTTGGTTGGGCCGGCCTACATGATCCCAGGATCCCTTGCGAACTGCATTCGACCCTGGGATACGTGGGCCTCTACCCGCGGGTACCCGTAGAGGCCCTGGAACGTGAGTCTCCATACATCCCGTAAATCCAGGTACGCGGGCGTTTTATTTGCGGATCAGAGGCATGTGGGAAGCCTCCGACTGCAAATTCAGGGCCTCTTTGATGCTAAAACTCCATCGTTACCTGATGGCTGCGGAGCTTCGGACTCGTGCTGTCCTGGGCCTGCAGGTGTATGCCTGCGTATAGGCCCATGCATCTCAGGGGCACATGAAGTCCACAAGCTTCCCTAAGATCATGTGGGCCAGCCCAAACAGTGACAAAGGCTGATACCCATTGTGCTCATGCCGATTCCATTTACGAAGGGAATCCCCATAAGCATAAATAGAAATCCCTTAAAAAAGCAATTTCACATCACTGAAATAAAAATGAATGATCTCAGGTTCAAAATTAAGTAAATGCCATTTAATTAAACATTTGAAATTAAAAATTTAATTTTTGAAAAGTAAATGTAATCCTCTAGATTTCCATTGACTCATTTAGTCTTCCAGAAGACCTGGGCATCCAACACCCCAAGGAAATAAATAAAGACTTGCATTTCTATAGCGCCTTTCACGACCACTTGACGTCCCAAAGCGCATTACAGCCAATGAAGTATTTTTTGAAGTGTACTCACTGTTGTAATGTCGGAAACGCGGCAGCCAATTTGCGCACAGCAAGCTCCCAAAAAACAGCAGTGTGATAATGACCAGATCAGCTGTTTTAGTGATGTTGGTTGAGGTATAAATATTGACCAGTAAACCGGGTAGAACTCCCCTGCTCTTCTTCGAAATAGTGCCACATTGAATCTTTTGCATCCACCTGAGAGGGCAGGCGGGGCCTCGGTTTAATGTCTCATCCGAAAGACGGCACCCACGACATTGCAGCGCCCCCTCACTACTGCCCCAGTACTCAGCCGAGCCACGGACAGCTTCACCAGCTCCTTATTCCTGCCTTCCTTCCCAACCTGTTCCTTGCAAATCTGACAATTTACAATCCACGTCAACACTCACCACCATTTCTCACGTGGGGCCTGGGGAGCACGGGTGGCCGATCAGGTGGTGTTTCCTCCCTCAGGAACTGCTTTATTCCTTCCACGGTTTAGCATTCTTCACAGGGAGAAAATCTAATTTCGGTCATTTTTGTTCCAGGGTCCACATTCTACACAGCAGAGCGTGTCCACCCCTCGCTCCCCGCCACACACACCCCGTATTCGGGTTTGTGTCGTTCCTTCTATGTTCAGTGTATTTTATTCTTAGTGTCCTTATTGGTTAGGTGTGTGTTGGTGAAAAATGAATTCACTCGAGTCTGTCTCAAAGCAGAAGATCACAGTTTATTTAGCAGAGTGCTCTGGGAGAAGAGCCATAGACCCCGCGGTCCATGGATCCACTTCTCGTCATTACAGTTGTATCGGAACTTCTTTTATACATTATAGGGTCGGTTACACAATTAATTACATACAAATGTCTCCACCCAATCACTTTCCCCCAGCAACAAGCTCCTGAATTATAATCTGCACTTTAAGCTAAATGTTCTTGTTAATTCCCTTCCGAAACTATAAACATAGAGTGTTGCATCACATCTGTCCGGCCGGACTGGCTGGTCATGCGGTGATTGGTTCTCAAGTGTAACCGTTGTACTATTATTGTGTTAGTGGGCATCCTTGGTGTGCCTCGCACGTACGCACGTTGACCACAGTCATTACTCATCGCACTGTGTCAGCGAAACCATTCTGTATTTACGAATTTACCTTTTACAGCACATCCTTTAACTTTTACGTTGCTGCTTTAAGCCCTATAATTTATATCCTAACAGTGTGTTAACATTAAACCTCTTCTGTTTTATTCAATTCATGCATTTGATATCCGTCGATGGTTAATTTCAACATTTAATTTAATTATCTCAGTCGCTCTGTCTAATTCTATCCAATTCACTCAACTATTGTAGAATTCAATGCTGGTTGCTAAAAGTTCCTTTTACCTCTCATAATTTCTCATCCATTTTGAAGTTTTTATAATTTTACTAACCACATTGAAATAAACTGTATCTTACAGCACAGAGACATTCGTAGCAACATGTCTGTGCAGGGGCTTATGCTCCACAGGAACCACCTCCCTATAAATAATTTCAATTTATTTATGCACATTCTCATGTTTAATATTAAATATTTTATTGCATCAATTCGGTGAAGCTAATGCATACTTATCAATATATTTATTCTTTTGAATCTTCGCTTTCACTAGAAAACGCTGCTATAGGTGAATATGTGAAGAGATCGATATACATTGCTCAATGTGACAATCTAACTCTAAAGCTTAACTGAATTCCTGACAATTTTGACGCATTTTCTGATAGGCCAGTCAATAATTTTAGAATGCTTTTTTCCTTGCTGCAGTTAACGTCGTGGCGATTGTGATCCTGTCTCGGGGGAAGTGCGGCCTCTCCAGTTGCATCACTCACTACCTGGTGGCCATGGCTGCGGCGGATCTGCTGGTCGTTCTCACCAGTGTGGTGTTGAGCCGGATCATTGGCGTTTATTTCCCAGCCAGCTTCCTGTCCATTACCCCGCTGTGTCGGCTCAAAACCGCCCTGATTTACGCCGCCAAAGACAGTTCTGTCTGGTTAACGGTCGCATTCACCTTTGATCGATGCGTGGCGATTTGCTGCCAGAAGCTGAAAACCCAATATTGCACCAAGCAGACGGCAAGTGGCGTTGTGGGAGCGGTGGTTGCGCTGAGCTGTTTGCGAAACATCCCCTGGTACTTCGCATTTCAACCTCTGTATTTCATTGACAATGTGCCCTGGTATTGCACCTTCGAATCTAGCTTTTACTCTTCACCCGCATGGAGGGCATTTTCCTTCCTTAACCATATTTTAACCCCGTTCGTTCCATTGATTTTGATTTCACTGTTCAACGTACTGACAGTGAAGCATATTTTAGTGGCCAATCAAATCCGCAAAGCTCTCCGTGGCAAGAAAATCGGTGAAATTGAGAATGATCCCGAATTGAAGACGCGAAGGAAATCCATCATTTTGCTGCTTAGTATATCCGGCAGTTTTATTCTCTTGTGGATGACTTTTGCTGTGCATTACTTATATCATCGAATTACAAACACTTATAATTACACAGGTTCCGACGACCCCATCTATATCCTCCAGGAAGCCGGGTATATGCTTCTCCTTTTGAGCTGCTGCACCAACACGTGCATTTATGCAGTGACCCAGACTAAATTCAGAGAGGAGTTGAAGAACTTAGTGAAATATCCACTGGTGTTAATCGCTAAATTATTGAAATAGTCCAAAACAAACAGAGACTGGCTGATATTGACGTTCATTTATTTGCACAGTGTTTCTTTAATACTGAACATAAGAACATAAGAAACAGGAGCAGGAGTCGGCCAATCGGCCCCTTTAGCCTGCTCCGCCATTCAATAAGATCATGGCTGATGCAGCCATGGACTCAACACCACTTTCCCGCTCTCTCCCCATACCTCTTGACTCCCTTGTAGTTCAAATGTCTGTCAATCTCCACCTTTAATATATTCAATGAATCCGCCTCCACAGCTCTCTGGGGTAGAGAATTCCAAAGATTCACGACCCTCTGAGAGAAGAAATTCCTCCTCATCTCCGTCTTATATGGGTGACCCCCTTTATTCTGAAACTTTGCCCCCTAGTTCCAGATACCCCCACTAGGGGAAACATCCTCTCAGCATCCACCCTGTCAATTCCCCTCTGAATCTTATATGTTTCAATAAGATCCCCTCTCATTCGTCTAAACTCCAATGAGTATAGGCCCAACCTGCTCAACCTTTCGTCATACATCAACCCCTTCATCCCAGGAATCAACCTAGTGAAGCTTCATTGCACTGCCTCCAATGCAAATATGTCCTTCCTTAAATATGGAGACCAAAACTGTACGCAGTACTCCTGGTGAATAGGCAGTAATCTCATGCAAGACTAATAAACCAAGGATTTGGGTTATTGCTATAGTTTTAGCACATGATCCGGCAAAATGCTTCAGTGCAATAGAGAGATAGACAAGATCTTATATTTTAACACTGAAGAAGGCCATTCGCACCATTGAGTCTGTGCCTGCTCTTTGAAAGAAGTATCCAATTAGTTCTAATCCTCCCATGTTTTGCCATAGCCCTGCAAATTCTTAATTTTGAATTAAGTAGCCAATTACTTAAAAAAAATTAGTATTGGATATACTTCCACCACGATTTCGGACAACGCATTCAACAACAACAACAAATTGCATTTATATAGCGCCTTTAACGTAGTAAAACTTCCCAAGGCGCTTCACAAGAGTGATTGGCCCAAAAATTTGTGTTGATACGCGAGAGTACGCACTGTGTACTCTCGCGTATTCTGTCTCCAATTGCCGGTTTTCTGCATGCACTGCGCATGCGCTGAAATCCGGCACTTGGTGAATGGAAAAGGGGGCGGTTCCTAAGTGAACCGCGTGCGTTCTACAGGCTGCGTGCACGCAGTGCACTTAGTGGTTTCAACGCGCAGGTAAGTATGGAAGATTTTACACATAAAAAAAGGAGTAAGACCCACTTTTAACAAGGTAAGTAGTGAATTAAGTAATATTTTGAATTTTTTTTAACAGGTATATCTTTTTTAGAGACTTTAAAGACAGATAAGTTTATTTTTATAACTTTTTAAAAGATTTTAAATTTTTTCAAAAATTTAATTTTTTATTTAAAATGGTTAATTTATTTAACTATACTTATTTTATTAATGTGATGGTTTTTTTTTAATTTAATTGAGGTTTAGCTGTTCTTTTGTGGGGCTATAGTATTCATAGCTTTCACAGCACTTATGTGAAAGTTATGAATGGAAGATGGTGTGCTGCCATTGGCTCTAACTGAGTCACGTGATCCCACAGCTTGCACGAATTAACTGCGCCTGTGGGATACGCAAGCCCAGCACAGCAGCTGTCCAGAACATCAAGTTCGTGCGAGCTGGAACTGAAAAAGCCAACGCGCAGTGAGAGATCGCGGGGAAGCCTTACCCTCGCACGAAGGCTTCCTCACGAATTTTTGGGCCCATGGGCCAGAAATTCGGGTCTCCACTGGTGAGTACGCGTTGTGTTCTCAGCCATTGACCCAACGAAAGTGCCGGTTTCGCGCATGCACTGCGCATGCGCTGGAAACCGGAACTTCCTTTCCCCTGAAGGAAGGGGTTCAGAGGTCGAACGCGTGGGCTGGAGAGGCAGCACACACGCAGCGAACTTCGTTTTTTTTTTCCAGGTTTCTCCATGAGTGTAAGTATGGAGAAGCTGCGCAGGAAAAAAGGAGGCGCAAGGCCTGCTTTTAACAAGGTAAGTGGTGAATTAAGTACTATTTAAAAAAAATTTCAACAGATTTATCTTTTTTACATACTTTAAAGAAAGGTAAGTTTATTTTTAGCACCGTTAAAAAGTGTAATTAATTTCTTCCAAAATTTAAATTTTTGTTTAAAGTAGTTAATTTATGTAATTTATAGTTATTTTAAAAATGTGATTTTTTTTTATTTATTTGAAGTTTTAGTGAGGTTTTGGGACCGATCTCTATTCATAGATTTGACAGGTCTTCCTGTCAAAATGTATGAATGGAGATTCCCTGCTCCAATTGGCTCTCCATGGCCCACGTGATCCCAGGGAACGCTTCGAACTGACTGCACCTCTGGGATGCGCAAGCACTGCACGCCGGCAGCTGCAGGAGCCCCAGGAGCCGAATTTCACACGGGCCCGAAGCACAACGGTAGGCGCGCTAGGTAAGTACGCGCGTGATCCTTGCACCCACGGGAAGCCGGAGAGGCGAATTTCTGGCCAATTAACTTTTGAACTCTATGGGTCGATCTCGACTTTTTGCCACAGTGTAAAATTGCAGATAGCGAATCAGCAGTCCATTTTATATCTCTCCCGATTTTTATTTCCATTTACTTCAATTCCATGTATGATGTTCACAACGTGATTGGGCGTGTCTGAGACCTGTACTTCTGTGTTGTTTTTTCATGCATTTCACATATTGGTTGCCTCCCATGCAGCATAGTATCCCAAGATCATGCCATACGTGACATCAGACACCAGCCATTCCTTATCTTCCAGGCTATCTTAGCAAATGATCGGGTGGGGGATGGGTGCAGTTTTTTTATTCGTTCCTGGGATGTGGGCGTCGCTGTCAAGGCAAGCATTTATTGCCCATCTCTGATTGCCCTTGAGAAGATGGTGGTGAGCCGCCTTCTTGTACCGCTGCTGTCCGTGTGGTGAAGGTGCTCCTACAGTGCTGTTGGGGAGGGAGTTCCAGGATTTTGACCCAGCGAATTTGAAGGAATGGTTTGTGACTTGGAGGGGAACTTGCAGATGATAGTATAGTATAGCAAAATAGTGCGGATGCTGGAAATCCGAAATAACAACAGAAAACGCTGGAAAAACTCAGCAGGCCAGGCAGCATCCGTGGAGAGAGAAACAGAAATAACGTTTCAGGTCGAAGACCTTTCGTCAGAACTGGAAAAAAGCAGGAAATGAAATAGATTTAAAGCAAGTATAAAGCTGGGAAAAGGGGGAGGGGATGAAAGAACAAAAGGAGAGATTAAGAGAGATTAAGAGATAATCAAGGCAAGGGGAGGTGTTGATGTGACAGGTTGATGCTAAATGAAGTGTGAAATGCATTGGCAGACGTTAGTTCTCTCTTCACGGATGCTGCCTGGCCTGCTGAGTTTTTCCAGCGTTTTCTGTTGTTAATGCAGGTGATAGTGTTCCTATGTGCCTGCTGCCCTTGTCCTTCTAGTGGGTGGTGTCTGAAACCCTTTGATAAGAATCTCCCCTGGCATGGTGCCAATATGTCAGTGGCCATGCTATTAAAGCTATAAAATACATTCTCCTTATTGTTCAGTATCGGCAAAAACGCAACCATCTCCACGAGAATGATGTGAATTAACTATTGCCTATTCCCTGATTTCACGATATTGTGCCTTGATTAATAATTGACATCCTTTAGTCGGTTTTTCCCAGCAGATGTATGTTTCTCGCGGGTGTACTCGCGTGTCCTTTTCCCCTGACCCCTTGGTTCTGGTTATCATAACATTTACCATTCTCATCCATGATCACCGAGTGCTGTGATTTTAGATCCCAATTGGTGGTGCAATTGTCCTTTTTTTACCTCATGCACTCAGTATGCGGACAGTTTGCAATTCCCTTCCGAGCTAGCCGCCAGGGCATGGTTCAGCCCTTGGAGCCATTGTTGTCAGAAGCAGATAAAGGGCAACGAATGGTTTAAAACTGGGATTTTGAGAGGCTATGCTCTACCACCCTACATTTGATGATCTCTTCTTCTTAGGCAGTCCCTTGACTTGCTTCCACATTAAAAATGAGTTCACAGGTGGCTGATGAGTCCAATGCGGGACCTACAGTCTCTGTCACAGGTGGGGCAGACGGTGGTTGAAGGGGCGGGTGGGTGGGGTGCTTGGGTTGACGTGCGCTCCTTGCGCTGCTTGCGCTTGGCTTCCGCTTGCTCCCGGCGAAGAGACTCGAGGTGTTCAGCGCCTTCCCGAATGCTTCTCCTCCACTTTGTGAAGTCTTGGGCCAGGGATTCCCAGGTGCCGGTGGGGATATTGCAATTTTTCAAGAAGGCTTTAAGAGTGTGCTTGAAGCGTTTCCTCTGTCCAGCTTGGGCTCTCTTGCCATGTCGGAGCTCCGAGTAGAGCGCTTGTTTTGGGAGTCTTGCATCGGGCATGCGGACGATGTGAACCATCCATCGAGCGTGGTGAAAGCTTCGATGCTGGGGATGTTGGCCTGAGCGAGAACACTGACGTTGGTGCGCCTATCCTGCCAATGGATTAGCAGGATCTTGCGGAGGCAGCGTTGGTGGTACCTCTCCAGTGCTTTGAGGTGCCTGCTGTACATGGTCCATGTCTCTGAGGCATACAGGAGGGCGGGTATCACTTTGCCGAAAACAATTAAATCATTAACATAAAACAAAACATGAGCCCTGAAACTTAAAAAAACTCTAACACAGCATGATGTCTTTACATTCAGTGCTGCAATTTAGCAAAATTTTGATTGCTAAATACGGAAGCACACCAACAGATCTGACTTCAATGACTTGGGAGAACAGAAAGAAAAAATAATTTATGGTTGTGCAAACTTTCAGAGAGCCTTAGGGGTGGAGACATCCACAGCAACAGCCGTTTCAGACTTAATCTCTGCAAATAAATTGAAAGAAGCAGGGATTTGAAAAAAGATCACATTTATTAAAAAGACCACAATATATGCTTTAACTTTGTAATTCTCCAAACTCTCTTTTACTCTTGTTTAACTCTTTGTGCATTTCATGGATGTATAATGTGCCATTGGGATGTTACAAACCTTGGTGCAAGCAAGTTACTGTAAAATAAAAACTTGTCTACGATAATGATAGAATTAAATTCATATACTTGCTTTACCCAATCAAGTGTATGTGAATTTTGTTCAATAAATTTCAGCTTAAATTGAGCCAGGCAACTGATATTTGATATTTTAATGTATAGAGACAATTTTCAAAACCTCATCTCTGAAGGCCCAAGTGTTTATCCAATTTCTAACATTGTTATCTTAAGCGATAGCGCCATCAATAAACTGTTTCCGTAAATAAGTGGAAGGTTTCCGAAATTGAAGAATTGCATCCTGAGGAGTTGAAAATCTGATGAAAAAAGCAAAAGCAATTAGTTGTTTGATTATGTTACAATTCTTGGTACGAATCACTGTGTAACACAATTCCTTAGGGGAAGACTGGAGTTAGTGTGTTCATTTAAATTGAACAGCAGTGATTGCTAGCCCTGCCTCTTGTACATAAAATGATATTTTTCAGATTAAATCCAATTTTGGTAAAATCATTTATCCCCATTTGTAGTTGTGAGGTGTTCAATACCACTTATGTTGTGAATTCTTTGGTGTCAGCACTAAAGTGTTTTTGACACGAGGTCAGTCGGCACAGTCCAATCAGAAGATATTGCCAATTGTTGCCATAGAGTTGGCGGAAGACTCTCCAGTATTTTCCTGGGCTCGGGACCTTTTTGATCACAGTCAATTGCAAGATGCACAACGGTGCTGCTGGTTTCCAAATATAACCCAATACATTCAGGCAGTATTAACGGTTCTAATTTCTTTTTTTTAAAGGGCAAAATAATGAGACCAAACAGGACTACTTTAAATATCCTAAGTGTTTGGGGACACAACAGTAAGCTGGAACGGTCACGTTTTCTATTTCAATTTGATATTAACTGTATTCACGTGCTTCCAAATTTAACAAAACTCCAGTCACCTTATTTATACTGAAAAAAATCACTATTATTCACGATGAAACAACTTAAATTATTGGTTCACTTTTATGGGTGATGAACTCAGAAAGGTGAATTGCTACATGACATAAAAAAATTAGAACATAAGACGAGGGAGCAGAAGTAGGTCATTTGGCCCCTCGAGCCTGCTCTGTCATTCAATAAGATCATGGTTGATCTGATCTTGGCCTCAACTGCACTTCCTTGCCCGCTCCCCATAACCCTTCACTCCCTTACTTTTCAATATTCTGTCTATCTCCACCTTTAATATATTCAACGATACAGCCTCCACAGCACTCTGGGGAAGAGAATTCCAAAAATGCACGACCCTATGAGAGAAGAAATTCCTCCTCATTTCTGATTTAAATGGGTGCCCCCTTATTCTGAAATTATGCCCCCTAGTTCTAGATTCCCCCACGAGGGGAAACATCCTCTCTGCATCTACCCTGTCAAGCCCCTTCAGAATCTGAAATGTTTCAATAAGATTGCCTCTCATTCTTCTAAACCCCAATGTGTATAGGTCCAACCTGCTCAACCTTTCTTCATAAGACAACCCCTTCATCGCTGGAATCAACCTCGTGAACCTTCTCTGAACTGCCTCAAATGCAAGTATATCCTTCCTTAAATAAGGAGACCAAAACTGCACGCAGTACTCCAGGTGTGGTCTCACCAACGCCCTGTACAGTTGTAACAGGACTTCCCTACTTTTATACTCCATTCCCTTTGCAATAAAGGTCAACACTCCATTTGCCTTCCTAATTACTTGCTGTACCTGCATGCTAACTTTTTATGAGTCATGTACAAGGACCCCCAGATCCCTCTGTACTTCAGCATTTTATAATCTCTCCACATTTCAATAATAATTTGCTTTTTTATTTTTCCTGCCAAAGTGGACACCTCACATTTTCCCACATTAAAATCCATCTGCCAGATTTTTGCCCACTCACTTAACCTATCTATATCCCTTTGGAGATTCTTTGCGTCCTCCACACAATTTGCTTTCCGAACTATCATTGTACCATGAGCAAATTTGGCTACATTACATTCAGTCCCTTCATCCAAGTCATTGATATAGATTGTAAATAGTTGAGGCCCCAGCACGGATCCCTGCGGCACCCACTAGTTACAGTTTGCCAATCTGAAAATGACCCATTTATCCCGACTCTCTCTTTTCTGTTAGTTAGTAAATCCTCTATCCATGCTAATATATTACCCCCAACCCCGGGACCACTTATCTTGTGTCGTAAACTTTTATGTGACACCTTATCGAATGCCTTCTGCAAATACAAATACACGACATCTACTGGTTCCCCTTTATCTACCCTGCTCGCTACATCCTCAAAGAACTCCAGCAAATTTGTCAAACATGATTTCCCTTTCATAAAACCATGCTGAATCTGCTTGACTATATCATGATTTTCTAAATGTCCTGCTATCACTTCCTTAATGAAGGACTCCAGCTTTATCGCAATGACCCATGTTAGGCTAACTGGTCGATAGTTGCCTGCTTTCTGTCTCCGTCCTTTCTGAAATAGAGGCGTTACTATTGTGGTTTTCCAGTCCGCAGTGACCTCTCCAGAATCTAGGGAATTTTGCTAGATTACAACCAATGCATCCACTTTCTCTGCAGCCACCTCTGTTAAGATTCCAGGATGCAGGCCATCGGGTCCAGAGGACTTGTCCACCTTTAGTCCCATTAGTTTGCCTCGTACTTTCTCTCTAGTGATAGTGATTGTTTTAAGTTCCCCCCCTCACCCCAATAGCCCCTTGATTATCCATTTTTGGGATGCTTTTAGTGTCTTCTACCGTGAAGACCAATACCAAATATTTGTTCGAGGTCTCTGCCATTTCCCTGTTTCTTATTATTAATTGCCCAGACTCATCCTCTCGGGAATCAACGTTTACTTTAGCTACTCTCTTCCTTTTTATATACCTGTAGAAGCTCTTAATATCTGTTTTTTTATTTCTTGCTAGCTTACTCGCATAAGCTATCTTCTCTCTCTATCATTTTTTTAGTCGTCCTTTGCTGGTATTTAAAAAATTTCCAATCCTCTGACCTTCCACTATTCTTCACAACATTGTATGCTTTTGTTTTAAATTTGACACCAACCTTTACTTCCTTTGTTAGCTACGGATGGTTCATCCTTCTCTTAAAGTCTTTCTTTCTCACTGGAATATATCTTTGCTGAGAATTATGAAATATCTGCTTCAATGTTTGCCACTGCTTTTCCACAGTCTTACCCTGTAATATATTTTCCCAGACCACGTTAACCAAGTCTGCCTTCATACCTTTGTTTAAGTTCAGGACAATAGTTTGAGACCTAGTTTTCTCACCCTCAAACTGAATTTGAAATTCTACCATGCTATGATCACTCTTCCCAAGAGGATTCATCACTTCGAGATCATTAATTAATCCATCCTCGTTACTCATTACCAGATCTAAAATAGACTTCTACCTGGTTGGTTCTGCAACGTATTGTTACAAGATACCATCCCGTATGCACTCTAAGAACTCTTCCTCAATTCTACCTTTGCCAATTTGCTTTGTCCAATCAATATGAATATTAAAATCTCCCATGATTATAGCCGTAACTTTCTTACAAGCCTCTAATATTTCTTGATTTATACTCGGTCCTACAGTGTGGCTACTGTTTGAGGGCCTGTAGACCACTCCGACCAGTGACTTCTTACCCTTATTATTTCTTATCTCCACCCAAACTGTTTCTACGGCTTGCTCTTCTAGGCCAATATAATTTTTCATTACTGCACTGATGTCATCCCTTATTAACAGAGCTACACCACCTCCTTTTTCTTTCTGCCTATCCTTACAAAATGGCAAATACCCCATAATATTCAGTTCCCAGCCTTGGTCACCTTGCAACCACGTCTCTGTAATGACTTTCAAATCATACCCATTTATTTCTAGTTGTGTTGTCAACTCATCTATCTTGTTACGAGTACTGCTTGCGTGCAGATATAGAGCTGTTAATTTTGTCTTTTTACCATTTTTCCTTACTCTGACCAATCTTCCTGATGCACTCTTATGTGTATACGCTCTGTCCCTTCCTGTCACACTCTGGTTATCATTACCCCTATCGCTACCCTGAACTTTTGCCTTCTCATTTTTCTTTGACTTTTTAAGTTTCCGCATCTTGCCGCATACCAGAGACAGTTTACATAATTTGTTCACCAGTTATCTGTGGTGGCCAGCCATGAAAACAAGTATTCAGAAATTAAAAATTTGATCAGACTCACATTTGTAAACTCAGATGAGTGAGCCTCAACTGCTCCAAAAAACAGGGAGGCGCATTATCTCAAATAACACATACATGTGTACATGTATATACATATTCATTCATCCATTTCTATCTATCTATCTATCTATCTATCTATCTATCTATCTATCTATCTATCTATCTATCTATCTATCTATCTATCTATCTATCTATCTATCTATCTATCTATCTATCTATCTATCTATCTGTCTGTCTGTCTATCAATTTATATTTCCATCTATAGATATATGTTTGTTTTTATATTTTCATATATTCATATAAAATGAATAAAAATGAATTGAGCACGTGCTTACAAATCACCC
The DNA here is from genome assembly GCA_030390025.1 of Squalus acanthias. Lineage (NCBI taxonomy): Eukaryota > Metazoa > Chordata > Chondrichthyes > Squaliformes > Squalidae > Squalus > Squalus acanthias. The sequence goes on from CM059453.1 coordinate 5,071,425, forward strand.
ATTAGATTACAAGTCACGTTTCTCTTGATCTTTTCTTAGGCATGCCTTGCCATAACTGTACACTGACTCAACATATGAGCAGCATTTAGCTTTTCTAGTTAAAACAAAGACTGACATACTTGTACAGTCTTAATTTTAACTAAGATAAGGACAACAGTCGGTTAACATTGCAGACGGGAAAGTCACGGTGCCAGTCGGAGACAGCAGCAATGAACAGTGAACGTTCGCACACATTTTTGAAGAGACAGTACACTGGAAACAAAAGAAATCATCGCATTTTCCTTTTATCCTTTTATATCTAAAAGCAATTTTCAATTTCTAATCTTTTCGACTTAAATCTATTCTGTAATCATATAGAACCTCTGGCGCTTCTGTGTTGCCACCTGGTTCAGTACCTTAGGAGATGTGGGTTTGGGTACCCTCCGCCCCAAAAAAGATGCTCTTCGTTTCATCAGGAAATTGGTCAAAGTCTGTGGGCTGGATTTTCATTGACCCGTGGAGGTGGGTTTGGAGGCGTGAGGGGGGTTAAAATTGCGAAAACTGGCGGGCGGGCACAAGCCCGCCTCCATCCCGCCTCCACGCAATTTTCAATAAATCGTGTCTGCTGGTCCCTACTCCGTCCCGCCTCTTACAGGCGGAATAAGCTGTTAAGGCCCTTAACAAGCATTAAATTGCCTCTATAATGCCATTTTGAAAGGCTTTTGTGATTTTAACCCTTTTTCTACGTGAAGCAAGCCTGTTCTGAACCACGAATGTGAAACCTGTTGGGAACACATTTGGGGCTGGCTGGCTATGGGGATGCATATATGGATGGCTATGCGGATGGCTGCATATATGGATGGATGGGGAAGAGACATATCTGGAATTGTTGGTGTAAAAATATCTGGGAGCAGTCTTAGGGCTGCTGCTGCTGATTTTGCATCCAGGACCTCTCACAGCAAAGGCCAGGCAGTCTTTGAAGACCTTCAATGCAGCAGCAATGATGACATCATCAGAGGCGTGTTTCAGACTGAAAACACTAATTGGTTCATGGGTTCCCACATGCTAGAAATCAATTGCCCAATTAGGTGAAAATTGCATCAATCTCCCACATCCAATTGCAGTCGTGTGGATAACACGAAAAGTTGATGACACGACACCAACCCGCCACAGTATCAAATTCCAGCCCTGTGTATCTTCAACCTGGTCTGGTTGACGGTCCCTGTAATAGCCTTGTGGGCTATGAATTTCTCTCCATGTCCGGTAATGCTTTTGCTACTCTTTGCGTGACTACCCAAGAGTTTGTTTGGTAACTCCTTCACAGCCGCTATCTGCTGTGAAAGTGCTGATAAACACTTCCCGTCCTCCTGCACAATATCCTTCCTTTTCTTACAAAATGTTAAGCGCCCTTCCAGTTGTTTTATTAGTGCCTGGCAGGTTATACATGCTATTTTCTTTTCCTCCTGCTCTAATTGTTTCTTCTGTACATTTAATATATTCACTTCTGCAAGGGGTGGAGAGGCTGCTGCCTCTGAACTACATAACACTGGTTTCAGTGTCGACGATGTTAAAATTCGGCCGAGCAATCAGCGGTGAGGCTGATAAGGGACCTGGGGTGTTGGTACGGCGCACCGGGTCTTGTGGAGGGAGCATCGGGTCTGGGGGTGTGAACACCGGTACTGGGTGCGTGAACAGTGGGTCTGTGGCAATGGAACTGAGTAGCGGGCATGCAGAAAGGCAACTGAGCACTCGTCTGGGGGAGTGGAACAGCGAAGCGGATCTGGGGAATGGGACTGAGCATCGGGTGTGTTTGAATGGGACTGAGATCTGATTCTGGGGGAATGGAACAGAGAACTAGATTTGGGGAAATAGGATTAATCCCCGGGTCTGTGTGATTGAGCACTGGGCCTGTTGGATTTGGCTTTTTTACCGACTGAAGTGTGGGAAGCGGAGATGATCAATGTTTTCAAGGGAAAACTGGATATGTACCTGAGGGAAATAATCTTGCAGGGCTACGGGGATAGAGCGGGGTAATGAGACTGACTGGATTGCTCTACAGAGAGCCGGCACGGACTCGATGGGTCGAATGACCTCCTTCTGTGCCGTTATGACTCTATGACCTAGTCTGGGGGAGTGGGGTGTGAGCACCGGGTCTGGGATTGAAACTTTATACCTGGTCTAACTGCTGCTTGCGCAACTGAGGCAAGAAATCGCCTTCATCAATATAAAAGTACAAATCATTATCTACACCGGAAGGGGCAGGAGCAATTGAGGACTGCATCTGCAAATGATGCTTGGGAAACTGTTGCACTTTCTATTCCAATTCTACTCTTTGTGCTCTGAAATGCTCATTCTCTTGGAATCAATCCGGATTTCTAAATGACACTGCTTGAAACGACAAGGATATCTTCAGGGACACCTCGGACTTAGTTTCCCTTTCCTTTTCTGACTTCTCACTAGTTAGCTTCTGAATGCAGTCAGGAAATTCTTTTATTTTAATTGCAATCATTCATTTAATGTCTTAGTTGTGGTTTTAGTTTTAGAAAGGAATAGAAGGATACGCTGATAGGATTTGACAAAGAGGGATGAGAGGAGGATTGTGTGCAGCGTACACACCAAAATGGACCTGTTGGGCCAAATAGTCTGTTTCAGTGCTTTAGCCTCTCTACAATGTATAATTTGTAATTATCAAGCACATAACTATTTACCCACCTATTAACCCTTTTTGCTTTCTATTCAATAATATTATCCGTGTAAACGCTTCTGCGAAGCGATCGCCTTATTTTCTAAAATCACCTTCTCTGTCTCAGCGATAACTGGAGTTTTCCTTCTAACTGGTCATTTTGTTCTGCTGCACTGCTTCGAAAGAAATAAAATACGATTAACTTGTAACTGTATCCATTAATTCATAAACTTGCAAAAAGGAAGATTCGTTTCCCTTCTTTGGGGTGTCAATTGTTAATATAAGAACATACGTATTAAGAGCAGGAGTCGGCCATACGGCCCTTCGAGCCTGCTCCGCCATTCAATCAGATCATGGCTGATCATCGATCTCAACTCCACTTTCCCGCCCGATCTCCATATCCCTTGATTCCCCTAGAGTCCAAAAATCTATCTATCTCAGCCTTGAATATACTCAAAGACTCAGCATTCACAGCCCTCTGGGGAAGAGAATTCCAAAGATTCACAACCCTCTGAGTGAAGAAATTCTTCCTCATCTCAGTCTTATATGACCTACCCCTTATCCTGAGACTCTGCCCCCTAGTTCTAGACACTCCAGCCAGGGGAAACAACCTCTCAGCATCTACCCTGTCAATCCCCTTCAGAATCTTTTATATTCCAATGAGATCACCTCTCATTCTTCTGAACTCAAGAGAGGATAGGCCCATTCTACACAATCTCTCATCATAGGACAGCCCTCTCATCCCAGGAATCAATCTAGTGCACCCTCATTGCACCGCTTCCAAGGCAAGAATATCCTTCCTTAGATAAGTACACTAAATCTGTGCACAGTACTCCAGTTATTGTCTCACCAAGGCCCTGTACAATTGTAGCAAGACTTCCTTACTCTAGTACTCCAGCCCCCTAGAAATAAAATAAGTGATTTTTAATAATATGACAGACAAATGCCTGTATGCCAAGGGTGAGTTCTTGGACAGGAGGCCAGTCACTTGCAGTATGTTAAGATTAAACAAACCTGAAGATAGTCACACGCCCAAGAGCCGAAATAACAAAGGCTCCTTTGCCGCATGAGACACAGACGTTACAGCTGAACACACCCAATACACTTTACAAGGGTCTGGCTTTCAAGGTAGACTAAAAGGCCATTACATCGCCTCCTCCATAACCCTCTCCCTACTTTCAGTCTCTATTCTGTCCTCTGTGGTGTCGAGTTATACAGAAAAACAGCGGCGTTTTAGAGTGAACCTGACACGAAAGATGCCATGCCCCCACCCCAAAACAACGATATTGAGTCTCCAGTTTAGAGTGATAACGCGATTCTAAAGGTAAACATGTGCAAACCGCCCGAGATATATGCTGCACACGACCTGTTATACATATACATTACCAGTCCTTCAAGTTAAGCGGTTTTAAACTCCAGAAAAAAACTAAAAAAATAATAATTTCGCCCAAAATGGGCTCCTTTATTATTTCTCAATGTTAATCTCTAACAGGCCAGCGCAGCAGAGAATCGTGCTGCCAATGCGCTGCAAACAAAATTGCTGGGGGATGAAATGCTTGCCAAGGCAAGGCTTGAGATAATTCCTGCCCATTAATCATGCTTTTGTCCTTGATGTCTTGGAATTCTTTATCTTCATAGGAACCACGGGGGCAGACAAGCAGAGGGTGCATTTAACGGGAGTGAAATTCCATTCATGTCAATGGGGAAATAAATCAGGCGGAGTGCAAAACGGGCGGCCGATTGACGAATTTAAACCCCTTTGACTCCAATCGTTTCTCATGTCTTGCACACAGGATCTCCTCTGCGCCAATTTCGGGTTACACCCTTAGCTCCTCCCCTTCAATGGGCTGGAAATTGCGGTCAGATGCGTTCTTCCGGAGTACGCCTCCGACCCTTGAAACCTTTATGAATCAACCTCCAGTCACCCAGGCTGCGTAGAGTTGCCGTCTACGGCCTCCAGGCGTAGGGCAGCGTAGAGACCCGCGGATCCCAGGGACACAGCCATCCCTGTGATCACGTGGGCCCGGTCCTCCAGTCACAAAGGAGGATTCCATTGCAATTATTTACGAATGAAATCCCCTAATGATATGCAATGGAATCCCGGAATAATTAAACAATGTACATAATTCTAATAAACATAAATTTACAGAGTTTCCGTTTTATTCATAAGTCCCTTCCCTGCACCAACCTCAATAAAAATGTAAGTTTTTGATAAATAATTTTAAACATTACTTAATTCAGGCCAATATCTGCATAAACGTATGTAAAGTGTAATTGCATAATTTCTGATTTCTAAATATTTAATTTAAGGCTTATGTTTACCTTCACACTGATGAAAGATGATCTTACGCCTGCATTTATAGCCGTAAGAGTTTTCTGGGCAATTGCTGTGCAGTTGTTGGGCAAATAGATCAACTCTGCGCCGGCAATGCTTAGTTTCGATGCGGTTCCGATAATCTGTCAAGGCCGACCTTGACATATCGCAATCCCGGATTTCGCGCATGTGCAAGAGCGTGAGGAAACCCGGGTGTTGCGGGGCCTTTCAAATGAATTACAACGGCGTACACTGAGATTACACCATCAGGGATACTGCAATTTCAGGACCATTATTTACATATATAGGAAAGAAAGTGCCATAAGAACATAAGAACATAAGAAATAGGACCAGGAGCAGGCCAGTTGGTCCGTCGAGCCTGCTCCGGCATTCAATGAGATCTTGGCTGATTCGATTTTGGCCTCAACTCCATAACCCTTGACTCCCCTGTTGCTCAAAAATGTCTATCTCAGCCTTGAATACATTCAATGACTCAGATTCCACAGCTCTCTGGGGGTAAAAAATTCCAAATATTCACAACCCTCCGAGAGAAGAAATTCCTCCTCATCTCCATCTTAAATGGGCGAACCGTCATTCTGTGACTATGCCCCCTCGTTCTAGATTCCCTGACGAGGGGAAACATCCTCTCAGCGTTTACCCTCTCCAAACCCCTCAGAATCTTATATGTTTCAATAAGATCCCCTCTCATTCTTCTAAACTCCAATAAGTATAGGCCCAACCTGCTCAACCTTTCCTCATAAGACAACCCTTCCATCACTGGAATCAACCCAGTGAACCTTCTCTGAACTGCCTCCGATGCAAGTATATCCCTCCTTAAATAAGGGGACCAAAACTGTGCACAGTACACCAGGTGTGGTCTCACCGGCGCCCTCTACAGTTGTAGCAAGATGGTTTAGTTTATATTTGTACCGAGACTACGTTTACCATTATATCTCCATCAATTCCATCGATCCTGTGCCTGTGTTCAATTAAAAAAAAAATCACACACACATTAAAACTTATTATTTGCTGAAACGTCCTTCAACTAGTTGTCATTCTGCTCTGCTGATCCAAACACTTATAGTTAGTTTGCCCTGACTCCGTTAAAATCGTCCGTGGCCTGCTCAAGCTCAGGTCGAAGGTGTGTAAACTTGGCAGGGCTGCTTAACCTTGAGCTCAACCCGCTCTCAGACGTGGAGTGTCTGCTTTGGATGGATAATGCACATGCCCGATACAGTTTCAATGGGCACATGAGGCTATCTGATACCATCACTCTCCCGCATGCACACACACATACATATATATGTATTTTTTATTCGTTTATGGGACGTGGGCTTCGCTGGCAAGGCCAGCATTTATTGCCCATCCCTAATTGCCCTTGAGAATGTGTTGGTGAGCCGCCTTCTTGAACCGCTGCACTCCTTGTCATGAAAGTACTCCCACAGTGCAGTTTGGTAGGGAGTTCCAGGATTTTGACCCAGCGACATATAATATATTATTAATTGAATGGTGATAGTTTGGGAAATGTTGATGTATAGAGGGACCTGGCTGTCGTTGTACACCAGTCACTGAAAGCAAACATGCAGTTGCAGCAAACAGTTAGGAAGGCAAATGGTGCGTTGGCCTTCATTGGAAGAGGATTTGAGTACAGGAGCAAGGGTATCTTACTACAGTTATACAGGGCCTTGGTGAGACCACACCTGGAGTACTGTGTGCAGTTTTGTTCTCCTTACCTAAGAACCGATATACTTGCCAGAGAGGGAGTGCAGCGAAGGTTCACCAGACTGATTCCTGGGATCGCAGGATTGTTGTATGAGGAGAGATTGGTTCGACTAGGCCCGTATTCACCAGAGTTTAGACGAATGAGAGGGGATCTCATTGAAACGTATACCATTCTGACAGGGCTAGACAGACTGGGTGTAGGGAGGATGTTTCCCCAGGCTGGGTGGGGGGGGGGGTCTAGAACGAGGGGTCACAGTGTCAGGATACAGGGTAGGACATTTAGGACTGAGATGAGGAGAAATGTCTTCACTAAGAATGTGGTGAACCTATGGAATTCTCTACCACAGAAGGCTGTGGAGGCCAAGTCACTGAATATATTTAAGAAGGAGATAGATTTCTAGACACAAAAGGCATCAAGGGGTATGGGGAATCAGCGGGAATATAGTATTAAGATAGAGGATCAGCCATGATCATATTGAATGCCGGAGCAGGCTCGAATGGCTAATTGCCTACTCCTGCTCCTATTTTTCTATTATTCTATCTATGTTTTCTATATATAGATATATACATGCATACACACATACTTCGAAAGGTCTATACGTCGATATACATGTAGAGACATGAATAGTTAGCTGTTATTATTGATATAGATAAGTTTGCATCGCTGGATAAAACATGACATCACCTATCACGGTCTGGTTGTTCAAATAACTTTAGCTAATATCGCTAATTATGTTACCTAGTTGTGTCACTTGAGGCTTCCCTCAAGTATGTATTGGATAGTCCTCGAATAATTCACAAAGCACCTTTCAGATCCGGTTTGTACATCATGAACAGATGCCAACGTTTCTGACAGAAAATGCATGAACCAGCGAATGGTCTGGTGTATGATATTTGCTATCCTATTCTGGCAGTGGTCGGTATTCTGGGTAAGTGATTACACTATCAGATTGTTCCTTAACCAACAAGTGTTCAACCGGTGATTGGTCTTGCTCCGTATTCCATAAGAAAACCTGCCTGCCTTGCTACACTTGCTACAGTGTAACCGTTGTAGTCGTTTTAATTTTGTGAATTTACGTTCAATCGCCAACATGTCGTAACATAATATTGTTTATTTTAGGTGATTGACTTGATGAAGCTTGTTGTTGCTCCAATATAGACAAATGGTTCAGGATATTCTGTTTTGCCAGCGACTTGCAATCTCCTATCTAGACCTATGTATTGCGTTTGGATGTATAATTGAAATTGGACCGGTGTAAATAATGACAATTATGTTAAATAGGACAGGCGCCAAATCTAAAATCTGAGAAACTTACTTTTAAACGTCCAATAATGTAAGATAAGGAATTAGATTCAAGAAGGTGCTTTCATGAAAGATTTTCTGTAATTTTTATTACCTGCATTTTGATTTTGTGAATAAAATCGTTTTGTCTTTTACAGTTAAACTGAAAAGCACTCATATCAGGCCATTGCTTTGAAATCTGTACCTCTAATTCATTGAGCTGCCACTGATCCATATCCTCTGGAAGATTTAACTAAAATAAAAATAGTTCACCATTCCAGATCCATCTGCTGCGCTCTGGTGGAAAGGACTACAGCTGATGATAACATGAGCGCAACGGAAAGTGAAACCTAAAATTGCATGATTCCATGTTGCCATTTTCAACCCCTGTACGTAAATGCGATTTTCTGACTATTCATCATCGCGGGAAGGTTTGCCCGCATGTAGCACCCATTGAGTATGTTCGGCCCTAGAGTTTTTATCAGTACAACGTTAATATTGCTGTCATTGTATCCTTGTATTTTGAAATATTCATCTTGGCATTCTACTGGCAGCGGTCTAATTAATTAAAGAATAGTGAATTACTAGAAAATTCCTTAATTTATGGATAGTTTCTTCTCCTCGATATCATGCTGCTGCCCTTCCGTGGAATCTATCAGACCTGGGTCAAGTGGTCACTTTTCTGTGTGAGACTGAATAACATCAGTGAGCAGGAGGTTTGACCGCGAAGGCCTAGATGACCCAGTCGCGTGTCGTCCTCATCCAATATCCACACACACTTACTATCCAGCAGGCATCTGGGAATAGGGAGCAAGAGTAGCAACTCCAACATTCCACTTCTTCACCCTTAGTACACTGAGGGGTAGAAATTCGTGTCGGGCCGGAGAGCAAAACGGGTATTATCGCATCGCCATCTGTTATACGTCTCGCCTGATATTTAGTTTGAATTACTTCAATACAGCTCAATCTCTGACCATGGGCTAGAAATTCATCGCGGGACGTAGCACAAAACGGGTGGCATCGCATCGGCCGGTTTGTTATATACACAGTTAGATATTCAGATCAATTGCAGTCAACCAGACTGAATATGGGACCGAGCGTATAAAAGGTGGATGATGTGATAGCGCTAGTTTTTGCGTAGCCGCCAACATGATTTGCTACCTTTGAGTATTATTATGATAACTGCAGTAACCCACTCACATCTTTGACCCTGCATCCTTCTTTGACTTCATTTTTCAGCACCAAATCATTGCAATATGTCTGGGCACCATAACACACCCATGACTATTTATTTACAATGGCCCTGAAACAATATTGGTCACATCGCAGTAGCTATTTCCTGCCATGCCACTACAAAGGAATTACTGCCACTGAACAGATGCAATTTTTGGTAAATTTAAACGCCAGCCCAATGCATTTCAAAGCAGTGCTGCCTGATAATGCAGTAACATTGGAAGCAATATGACTGGGCTATGAGGATAGTGAAAATCGCTTTCTTACAATCTGAGATTTTAACATGGCATGAGTAGAAATATGTCTTCTTGACATTTGTAATTTTAGCGATTGGGCACACAGGTAAGTAACTGATTCCGTCTTGGAGTAAAGACCTGCAATGCTGACTGAAACTAATACTCAGAAGGAAGGGTTCCCCTTGTCTCTGTCTGGTTTGCTTAAACTTAGCAGGGAATGTTCCCGCTGAGTGTACATGTTTTAAGCAAAATCATAAACACATGTCTTCACAAAGCTTCTACTATTTTATTTGGAACAATGAGTGTCGGAAATCTTGCTTTTTCTGCCACCTTCCTGCTTCACGGTGTTCAGAAGAAAAGTTCCCAAGATCAACTTAGTTACTCAACTTTAGTTAACAGTTAACTAATGTGCAAACTATTACTGTCTTCATTTACTCAACGCTTAATCTGTTAATCAGCTTTACTTCATGTTTGCAGAACAGAAGGACACCAACATTATTGACTTGATCTAACAATGCATTACTCGCAGGAAGATTCCCTCTGAAATTATGCACTGCGTTTTCTGATATTGCATTCATTTCCTGATAATATTTAACTTGTTGAGGCTGCCACGAAACATGAATTAAGGCTGAATCCATGTGTGGAAAACAAGAGACTTCTTTAATACAACTGCATGGTACAAAATGACTGAATAGACTGCACCCAGAATTCTCTGGAAAAAACCTGAGGCCCCGCTCACTCCTGCCTTAAAGGTAAGGTGCCTTAAAGGGAAGGTGCTCGATATATTGTCCACGGACGGAAGAGTGGATAATGCCCGTTTAGGTGGCGATCCGCCACACAGCTGCCCCCAGAATCCGATTAGGAGGTGTGGACGAGATGGTGCGGCGGTCTAATGGGCCGGCCGGAGCGGGTCTTGTAGGATGCCGGTGGACGTGGAACAGCCGGGTGTGGAGCAGCCGGGTGAACCGGCTTGAGGGCAGGTCGGCCGCGTGGAGGTGGATGAGCTGCAGGGACCTGCTCACCAGGCTCTGAGTCTGCTGGCTTGAGTCGGTCAACCGACACTTTTTCGGTCCTGTCACCCACTTGCAGCGTGAAAAATTTGTCCCCAGCCTGTAGCACCTTGTAGGGCCCGTTGTACGGCGGTTGAAGGGGTCAGCGGTGGGCGTCGTGCCAGACGAAAACAAACCGAGCCTGGTGCAGGCTTAGTGGGACGTGTGAGGTGGATTCGCCATGTCGGGCAATGGGCACCGGGGCAAACTGCAGCACCGGTGAGGCGAAGTCATGGCGTTGCTGGTCGGCTGACCAGGGTTTCGTGGCAGTGGGCAGGAAGTCGCCGGATACGCGCAGCAGCTGACCTTACACGAGCTCTGCTGCCGATGCATGGAGGTCTTCTTTAACCGCGGTGCGCAGGCCGAGGAGGATCCACGGAAGTCGGTCGGTCCAGGCGCCATCCTGGAGGCTGGCTCGAAGAGATGCCTTCAAGGATCTGTGGAACCGCTCACACAGTCCGTTGGCTTGGGGGTGGTATGCTGTGGTGCAGTGAATGGTCACCCCGAGATTGCGTGCGATGGTGGTCCAGAGTTCAGAGGTAAATTGCGGACCTCTGTCCGACGTCATGTCGGAGGGGACGCTGAACCGTGCGACCCAGGTGCTGACGAAGGCTCTGGCGATGTCGGCGGTGGTGATAGAGGTCAGTGGAATTGCCTCGGGCCAGCGTGTGGTGCGGTCAACGATGGTCAGCAATTGCGTGTGGCCTTGCAACGGGGCAGGGGCCCGATGATGTCCATGTGGATGTGGTCGAATCTCCGCGAGGGGACGGTAAACTCCTCGAGGGGTGCTTTCGTGTGTTGCTGTACCTTGGCCCGTTTGCAGGCTAGGCAGGAGTTGGCCCAAGTACGCACATCCTTGCGAAGGCTGCGCCAGATGAAGCGGTTGGCTACCCATTTGATGGATGCGCGGGCGCCAGGGTGTGAAAGGTGGTGGAGAATGTCGAATACCAAGCGGCGCCAGGACGCTGGGACGACGGGCCGAGGTTGACATAGGGATATGTCGCACTTGACCGTGACTGCGGTCGGGCCACAGGCGACGTCGGCCAGGCGTAGCCCTGGTAGGTTGGTGGGTGCGGAGAGCAGATCAGGGTCGGTGATCTGGTCTGCTGCGAGTTGAGCGTAGTCGACTGCCGGGTGTGCGGCATGGATGGCGGGGCGGGTGAGGCAGTCGGCTACCACATTGTCTCGGCCGGAGACGTGTTGGATGTCCATGGTGAACTCGGACACTGCCGCGAGCTGGCACTGCTGCATGGCGGACCAGGGGTCGGTTTTCTTTGCCACTGTGAATGTCAGGGGCTTGTGGTCGAGAAACGCAGTGAAGGGGTGGCCCTCAAGCAAAAACCGGAAGTGGTGGACCACCAGGAACAGCGCGAGGAGCTCGTGGTCGAAGGTGCTGTACTTGACCTCCGGGGGGCATAGTTGGCAGCTGAAGAATGCAAGTGGTTCCCAGGCGCCGTCGACCCACTGCTCATACACGGCGCCGACCGCGTGGTCGGAGGCGTCCGTGATGAGCGCTACCCTGGCATTGGGTCGTGGGTGCGCTAGCAGGGTGGTGTTGCCGAGCACGGTCTTGGTGGAGTCGAAGGCGGCGGATGCGTCTGCCGTCCATTCGACCGCCTTCTTGCCGCTCCTGCCCCGGAGGGCTTCATACAGGGGCCTCATGAGGGACGCCGCTTTGGGCATGAAGACGTTATAGAAATTCAGCATCCCGAGGAACTCCTGGAGGCCTTTGATGGTGGTGGAGCGGGGAAATTGTTGGACGGCCTGCACCTTGGTGGGCAGGGGAATGGCCCCAGCATGGGTGATGTGGTGGCCGAGGAATTCGATCTTGTCCAGGCCGAACTGACATTTGGCTGGGCTGAGGATGAGCCCGTGATCGCTGAGGCGCCCGAACAGGATGCGAAGGTGTTCGAGGTGCTCCTGCTTGGAGGAACTGACTACCAGGATGTCGTCCAACTAGAGGAACAGCAACTTCAGGTCCCGAAGGACCGAGTCCATGAGCCGTTGGAATGCCTGGGCCGCGTTTTTGAGGCCGAAGGGCATCCGCAGGAACTCCAACAGGCCGAAGGGGGTGATTACGGCCGTCTTGGGGACGTCCACGGGGTGGACGGGGACTTGGTGGTAGCCGCGCACCAGGTCGACCTTTGCAAAGACTGAGCGGCCGGCCAGTCTAGCCGAGAAGTCCTGAATGTGCGGCATGGGGTACCGATCAGGGGTTGAGGCGGCAAAATCCCCGCAGGGGCGCCAACCTCCGTCTGGTTTGGGGGCGATGTGGAGTGGGGAGGCCCAGGGACTGTTGGAGTGGTGGATGATGCCGAGCTGTTCCATGGTGGCAAACTCGGTCCGCGCAATCTCCAGTTTGGTCGGGTCCAGCCTGCGGGCATGGGCGTACACTGGGGGGCCTGTGGTGGGGATGAAGTGTTCCACCCCGTGTTTGGCGGCCTCCACGGAGAACGTCGGATTGGTAAGGGCCGGGAATTTGGCCAGGAGTGCCGAGTAGTCATCCGTGGCCCGGGCGTGACACTGTGACACCATGTCGGCGGGTTGACGGGTGGCCATGGCGCACAGGATGGGGGACATGGTGTTCATGTCCACGAGGCGGTGACGGGGGTTGTCAACCAGTAGGCCGTGGGCGCACAGGAAATCTGCACCGATGAGAGGGGAGAGCACCTTGGCAGTGATGAACTCCGATCGGTAGCGGCGACCAGCGAGGTCAAGGGTGAATGTCCGGGTGCCATACGTCCGGATTTCCGAGCCGTTAGCCGCAGCCAGCGCCGGTCCTCGTTCGCCCTTTTGGATGTCGAGGGAGGAGGCCGGGATGATGCTTTGCTGAGCCCCAGTGTCACACAGGATCCGGCGGCCGGTTTTGTCATCCGTGATGAACAGCAGGGAGCCCGCATGGCCCACGGCCATCGCGGGGGCTGGTACGGGGCTGGACTTGAAAGAGCAGGGAGGCGTGCACCGTTGTACCCTGGCACCGAACCATGCATGGTAGTAAGAGTGGCCCGGGTTAGTGGGGCGTGCCCAGGTCCAGAGTGACGTCGCGGCTGGAGTGAGCGGACAGCAGCTTGTCGGCCTCATCGGCCAGGGCTTCCAGGTTCGTGAGGCCAAACGCCACGATCGCTGGGCAGATGCTGAGAGGGAGCTGGCGGATGAAAAGCATGTGGAAGTGGGATCCGGGTGGGCTCTCGTCGGTGAGGGAGACCGTGTGGGAGAGGAGGTCTGACGGTGAGCCATCACCGAGGCCTGGAAGGTCGAGGAGGTGGCAGTTTCGCTGATATGCCGAGGCCGTAAATTTTTTAAGGAGTGCTGTATTGAGATGTGCGTACTTGCCTTCCTCTGGTGGGTTCTGCAGCGCTGTCAAACCTTCGAAACTGTGGCGCTACCGAGTGATGTGACGAGATAGTCGTACTTCGTCCCATCTGTGGTGATGTTTCGCAGCCAGAAGCGAGATTCAGCTTGGAGAAACCAGGCCATGGGCTGGTTTTCCCAAAACTCCGGCAGTTTCACGGAAACTGCATTCGTCTCTGCCATTGCAGTGCTCGGAATACGTTCTGCGCGTCGGGGTCAGCAATGTTGAGGCTGCCGCGAAACACGAATTAAGGCTGAATCCATGTGTGGAAAACAAGAGACTTCTTTAATACAACTGCATGGTACAAAATGGCTGAACAGACTGCTCCCAGAATTCTCTGGAAAAACCCTGAGGCCCCGCCCACTCCTGCCTTTAAGGTAAGGTGCCTTAAAGGGAAGGTGCTTGATATATTGTCCACGGACGGAAGAGTGGAAAATGCCCGTTTAGGTGGCGCTCCGCCACAATCTAGTTATTGAATAGTTACTATTCTGAATTGAACTATGTTTTACTAATGCATTGGTTCTTCTCAGTCCTTGCTATTCCTCCTCGTTGACTGTTTATGTCAGTTTTGGCTTGCTGCGCATGCAGCATTCTACATAACTCTCCATCGTTTCCTCTGTCCCTGCACCGCCTGTGATTGAAAAAGAGTAAATTCAAAACTAATCTTCTGCAACAGTACTTCAGTGATCGAGTGGTCAGTCTATCGAACAGGCTCGCTAGGGAGACGGTGAAAGCAGATAGTATTGAGTCATTTAAATGCAAATTAGGTAGTTTTCTTTCAGAAAATAACATGTTGGGATGCAGTTTATGAGTAATTTGAGACATGATGGCATGTGGTGAGTGTAAGATGCTTGGGACGAACTGATTATATGGACCTATGATTTCCAAAGCTCTCCACCAATGGCGTTTCCCTCACCTCACTTCTGGGTCTGTTGTAGAATAAGTTTCATGGATTAATTGCTGAGATAATTCAACAACTCCATTATCATTGCAGCACGGGACGACCAGAATGGCAGGAGGGTAATTAGCTGGACCGTGGTCATTTTTCGTTTAGCAATTCCTAGAATAGTTCGTTTGACTTCACGTCAAAGGGCCATGTCCAGATGTTTCAAGGCTCCGTGTTCCTGTCATTATTCTGAGCTTATTTTTTCCCCACTTGAAATTTCCTAATCCTAAACCCGTCTCAACCCATTCCGCTCGGATTTATCTATCAGGAAGGAGACACGTATTGAGTACGAGTCTGACGATATTCGTCATGACTATATTTCTGGCTCATTGCAAGGTGGCGCATCCTTTCTGCATCAGAATCCGAATCTTCACAGTTTCACTCATAGAACACTGTCTACCCTCTAGAACATCACTCCTCTCCTTGTGGTTCAGTGATGGTTATGCATTCTTTTTTACTTCAACGTTTCGGGCAATGTTTTATTTTATTCAAAGTGCAAGCCATGGCTCAGTTGGTCGCATTCTCGCCTTTGAGTTTGAAGGTTGTTGGTTCAAGTCCCCCTCCAGAGACTTGAGCACAAAAATCTAGGTTGATGCTCCAGTGCAGTACTGAAGGGGTGCTGCACTGTCGGAGGTGCCGTCTTTTGGATGAAACGTTAAACCAACGTCTGTTCCCTCAGGTGGCCTTAAAAATCCCATGGCCATTATTTCGAAGATGAGCAGGGGAGTTATCCCTGTGTAGTGGCCAATATCTATCCCTCAATCAACATCACTAAAATAGATTATCTGTTCATTCTCATATTACTGTATGTGGAAGCTTGATGTGTGCAAATTGGCTTCCTACATTACAACAATGACTACACTTCAAAAGTACTTCATTGGTTGTAAAGCGTTTTGGGCCGCCCCGAGGATGTGAAAGGCGCTATAGAAATGCAAAACGTTTTTCTTTCTTTCTTTGATTCCGTTTATTGATCTCGCATGGTTACTCCTTACTTTTCATACATTTTTCGAATATGTGCTTGAACTGTTTTGATTGTTTGAGATCGACTGCATCGTAGGAGGATTCGAATTAGTTCTTTATTGAGTTAGCTTGAAATCTCTTACATTTTTGTCTAATTTTCACGTGTATTAAATTTGGTATCTGTACATTCCTATGCCGCATTATGATTCATTTTGAATGTTGCTGCATATTATGGCTTTTTATTGTTAACTATTAATATTTTGTTTTGCTAATCGATTTCACTAGGAAACATTTGTGAGTGCAAACACATTGGGCTAGAAATTCGGCTCTCTGGCTTCCTGCGGGTGCAAGCATCGCGTGCGTACTTACCTACCGCACCTGCCATTGTGCTTCGGGACCACGAGGACTTTGGGTCCTGGGCCTCCTCCAGCTGCCGGCGCGCAGTGCACGTGTATCCCAAGGGCGCAGTTAGTTCGAAGCATCCCCTGGGATCACGTGGGCCATGGAGAGCCAATCCTAGCAGGGAATTTTCATTCATAGATTTAATCTGTCAAATCTATGAATAGAGATCGGCCCCAAAACCACACTAAAACTTCAAATAAATTTTAAAAACACCATCACATTTTTAAAATAACTATAAATTACATAAATTAACTAATTTAACCCAAAATTTAAATTTTTGAAAAAATTAATTAAACTTTTTAACGGTGCTAAAAATAAACTGACCTTTCTTTAAAGTATATAAACAAGATAAACCTGTTGAAAAAATGTTTAAATTATAATTAATTAACCACTTACCTTGTTAAAAACATGCCTTAAGCCTCCTTTTTAAATGTGCAGCTTTTCCATACTTACCCTCACGGAGAAACCTGAAAAAAAAACGAAGTTCGCTGCGTGTGCGCTGCGTCTCCGGTGCACGCGTTCGACTTCGAAACCCCTTCCTTCAGGGGAACGGAAGTTCCGCTTTCCCGCGCATGCGCAGTGCATGCGTGAAACCGGCACTTCAGGTAGCCTTACGGGTGAATACACAGCAGGTACTCACCCGACAAGAGCCGAATTTCTGGCCCATTAATAATATTCATTGCTGAATTCAGACAAAGGTATTCGGGTAGATTTTCGTTTATGGAAGTATGGCTTGGACCAACCCTGCCCCCTCAGGTCGATATTGTTCAAGACTGAACTGAATATCAGGTGGGGCGTATAACAGACGGCCCATGCGTTACCGCCCGTTTTGCGTTATCGCCCAAGGCAAATTTCAAACCGCTAAAATTCGCACAAAATACCCCTCAAATGATAATTTTTCTGGGCGTCAGACCATTTATTGATTTCAAATTTTCCTTTTTTTGACAGGTAACATAATGGCGATTGCGATTTTATCCCGAGGGAAGTGCGGGCTCTCCAAATGCATCACCTGCTACCTGGTGGCAATGGCTGTGGCGGATCTACTGGTCATCATCACTAGCGTGTTGTTGAATCGAATAATGGCGTTTTATTTCCCAGTCAGCTTTCTGTCCATTACCCCAGTGTGCGCTCTGAAAACTGCACTGGTTCACGCCGCCAAAGACAGTTCTGTCTGGTTAACAGTTGCTTTCACCTTTGACCGATATGTGGCGATTTGCTGCCAGAAGCTGAAAACCCAATATTGCACCAAGCAAACGGCAAGTGGCGTTGTGGGAGCGGTGTTTGCGCTGAGCTGCTTGCGAAACATCCTCTGGAACTTTGCATTTGAACCTCTGTATTTCATTAACAATTTACCCTGGTACTGAAACTTCAAATCTAGTTTTTACACATCGCCTCCGTGGAAAGCATTTTCGTTCCTTATCCATATTCTAACCCCGTTCGTGCCGTTGATTTTGATTTTGCTGCTGAATGCACTCAACGTGAGATCTATTTTAGTGGCCAATAGAGTCCGCAGGAATCTCCGTGGCAAAAACCATGGTGAGGAGGAGAATGATCCCGAGATGGAGAATCGAAGGAAGTCCATCATTTTACTTCTTACTATATCCGGAAGTTTTGTACTCTTGTGGTTGACCTTTAGTGTTCATTACTTATATTTCCGAATCACAAACTCTTACAGTTACACAGGATATAATGATCCTCTCTACATCTTTCAAGAAGCCGGGTATATGCTTCTCCTTTTGAGCTGCTGCACAAACACGTGCATTTATGCAGTGATCCAGACCAAGTTCAGAGAGGTGTTCAGACAGTCAGTGAAATATCCGTTTGTACTCTTGTTTCAATTAGTTAAATGCTAACATTCCTTTTTGGAATTCACTACATCACCTA
Source organism: Squalus acanthias (assembly GCA_030390025.1). Taxonomy (NCBI): domain Eukaryota; kingdom Metazoa; phylum Chordata; class Chondrichthyes; order Squaliformes; family Squalidae; genus Squalus; species Squalus acanthias. Next base: position 5,089,467 of record CM059453.1, read on the forward strand.
TTGGGACAAAATGGTTTTGGGCGACAGCGAATCGGCAGCTCCATTTTAAAGCCGGTGGTACTCACCCTTTTGTTTGTACAGTTGATATTGTACCTCCTGAGTGTCCTCTTTGTTATTTCAGTACACTTTGCAGAATTTCATTGTCCCTTGTTCAACACAAATTTGTTCGTTATAGTACTAACTTTATAAAGCGCTGGTTCGCCACAACTGGAGTATAGCGTTCAATTCTGGTCAGCACACTTTAGGAAGGATGTGAAGCTCCTTGAGAGGGTGCAGAGGAGATTTAAAAGAATGGTTCCGGGGATGGGGGATCTTAGCTACAAGGACAGGTTGGAGAAGCTGGATTTGTTTTCATTAGAGCAAAGGAGGTTGAGGTGCAATTTGATAGAGGTGTACAAGATTATGACGGGTTTGGATAGGACATACGAGAAAAGACTGTTCCCACTAGTTGATGGTACAAGGACTAGGGGACACAGATTTAAGGTTTTGGGCAAGAGCTACAGGGGGGGATGTGAGGAAAAACTTTTTTACGCAGCGAGTGGTGATGACCTGGACTTCACTGCTGACGGAAGTGGTGGAAGTGGAGATAACTCAATGTTTTCAAGGGGAGACTGGATGGGCACTTGAGGGAAATAAATTAGCAGGGCTACGGGGATAGAGCGGGGGAATGAGACTGACTGGATTGCTCTACAGAGAGCCGGCAGAGACTCGATGGGCTGAATGGCCTACTTCTGTGCAGTTATGACTCTATGACTCTATGACTCCAAAACTAAACTTGTTTTGTTCAACAATACCGGGTAGAAAGGCCTCGGATTGATTGATACGCCCCGCCTGATATTCAATGCAATTGACTGGAATGGAACTGAATATTAAAAGGGGCGTATCATAGGCGGCCGATGTAATACCGCCCGTTTTGCGCTACCGCCAGGGAGAATTGCTACCCCATAATGTGCAGGTTGAGTATTTTCACAACACAGTCACTGGTGTGCTGGTGGGTTCATTGGGAGCTGTAAACTATATTCACTCCTCCACGTCGCCCACGATACTCTCGCACACCAGGTGATCCACGTTGAAGCGCTCAGACTGAAAGGAGAGTTTGGAGTGATCCTTCGCCTTACAGAACATGAGTAGCACCCAGTCGGTCTTGGCGTGGGCATTTGCTCTGCAGAAACATAGTGGCTGAGAAGGGCCATTGACTGCGTTGAACTGGATCTTTGAGAGGCTGAGATGTACTCCGCCGTGACATTTCAAGGTGTCCATGTGGTGTCTCTGGGATACAAACAAATCGGCAACAGAGAACAAAGCTTGCATCTCTAACTATAATGGGTCTAAAATAGATTTCATAAATCAGTTATATAAATCAGTTAGTTAGTAAATAAACACTCAGCTTAAGTCCTGAAACTGAAACTTCTAATAATACACGATTTCTTTACACTCAGCTCCGCAACAATCAAAGTAGTTACTTAATAAATATTCAAGCAGAGCTGAAGTCCTGATCTTAAATTCTGAATAGTATTTACAGCACGGAAACAGGCCATTCGGCCCAACTGCTCTTTGCCAGTATTTATGCACCACACGATCCACCTCCCACCCTTCCTCATCTAACTCCATCAGCATGACCTTCTATTTCTTTCTCCCTCATATGCATGGCATCTCCTTAAATGCATCTATGCTAGTCGCTGCCAGATGGTAGGAGATTCCACATTCTGGCCACTCTCTGGTTAAATAAGTTTCTCCAGGAGTATTTATTGGATTTATTAGTGACTCTCTTATACAATAATATAATGAAACTGAGGTTGGGGGGGGGGTGGTGGTGGGGGGAGGATGTGATAGGGGCCGGGGTTATGATCTGAAATTGTTGAACTCTATTGTGAGTCCAGAGGGCTGTAGAGTGCCTAATCGAAAGATGAGGTGCTGTTCCAGGAGCTTATGCTGAGCTTCCGTGGAACAATGCAAGAGGCCGAGGACGATGAGGTCTGAGTGGGAATGGAGCGGTGAATTAATGTGACAGGCCACTGGGAGCTCGGGGACATAAGAACATAAGAACATAAGAAATAGGAGCAGGAGAAGACCAATCGGCCCCTCGAGCCTGCTCCGCCATTCAATGAGATCATGGCTGATCTGATCCAACCTCAACTCGAAAGACACAAGAAGTAGGAGCAGGACCAGGCCACTCGGCCCCTGGGCCCGCTCCGCCACCCACAGGGCCTTGACCGATCCGAATTCAAACTCATGTCCAATTTCCAGCCCGCTCCCCGTAACCCCTAATTCCCTTTACTTCTAGGAAACGGTCTATTTCTGTTTTAAATTTATTTAATGAAGTAGCTTCCACAGCTTCCTGGGGTAGCAAATTCCACAGACCCACTACCCTCTGAGTAAAAAAGTTTCTCCTCATCTCAGTTTTGAAAGACCAGCCCCTTATTCTAAGATTATGTCCCCAAGTTCTAGTTTCACCCAACATTGGGAACATCCTCACCGCATCCACCCGATCAAGCCCCTTCACAATCTTATATGTTTCAATAAGATCGCCTCTCATTCTTCTGAACTCCAATGAGTAGAGTCCCAATCTACTCAACCTCTCCTTGTATGTCCACCCCCTCATCCCCGGAATTAACCGAGTGAACCTTCTTTGTAATGCCTCGAGAGCAAGTATGTTTTTTCTTAAGTATGGACACCAAAACTGGATGCAGTACTCCAGGTGTGGTCTTACCAATACCCTATGCAACTGCAGCAATACCTCCCTGCTTTTATATTCTATCTCCCTAGCAATAAAAGCCAACATTCCATTGGATTTCTTGATCACCTGCTGCACCTGCATACTAACTTTTTGATTTTCTTGCACCAAGACCCCCAGATCCCTTTGTACTGCAGTACTTTCCAGTTTCTCGCCATTAAGATAATAAATTGTTCTCTGATTTTTCCTGCCAAAGTGCATAACCTCACATTTTCCAATATTGTATTGCATCTGCCAGATCGCTGCCCACTGACCCAGCCTGTCTATATCCCCTTGTAGGTTTTTTATGTCCTCCTCACTCTCTACTTTCCCTCCCATCTTTGTATCATCTGCAAACTTTGATATGTTACACTCGGTCCCCTCCTCCAAATCGTTAATATAGATTGTAAAGAGTTGGGGACCTAGCACCGACCCCTGCGGAACACCACTAGCTACTGGTTGCCAGTCCGAGAATGAACCATTTATCCCAACTCTCTGCTTCCTGTTAGATAACCAATCCTCCACCCATGCCAGAATATTACCCCTAATCCAGTGATTTTTTATCTTGAGTAATAATCTTTTATGTGGCAACTTGTCGAATGCCTTCTGGAAGTCTAAATACACTACATCCACTGGTTCCCCTTTATCCACCCTGTACGTTATGTCCTCAAAGAACGCGAGCAAATTTGTCAGACATGACTTTCCCTTCATAAAGCCATGCTGACTTTGTCCTATTAAATTATTTTTATCTAAATGTTCCGTTACTGTCTCCTTAATAATAGACTCCAAAGTTTTACCCACCACAGATGTTAGGCTAACTGGTCTATAACTTCCAGCCTTCTGCCTACAACCCTTTTTAAATAAGGGTGTTACATTAGCAGTTTTCCAATCTGCCGGGACCTTTGCTGAGTTCAGGAAGTTTTGGAAAATTATTACCAAAGCATCCACAATTCCTACTGCCACTTCCCTCAAGACCCTAGGATGTAAGCCATCAGGTCCAGGGGATTTATCCGCCTTGAGTCCCATTATTTTACTGAGTACCAATTCCTTAGTGATTTTAATCGTATTTAGCTCCTCCCCCACTAGAGCCCCTTGTTTGTCCAGTGTTGGGATATTCTTAGTGTCCTCTACCGTAAAGACTGAAACAAAATATTTGTTCAGCATTTTTGCCATCTCCATGTTTCCCACCATTAATTTCCCGGTCTCATCCTCTAAGGGACCTACGTTTGCCTTAACCACACTTTTTCTTTTTATATAACTATAGAAACTCTTGCTATCTGTTTTTATATTTTTGCTAATTTATTTTCATAGTCTATTTTCCCTTTCTTAATCAATCCTTTAGTTACTTTTTGTTGTCTTTTGAAGACTTCCCAATCTTCTACCCTCCCACTAACTTTGGCTACCTTATATGTCCTTGTTTTTAGTTGGATACTTTCTTTAATTTCTTTACTTAGCCATGGATGGCTGTCATTTCCTTTACACCCTTTTTTCCTCAGTGGAATATATTTATTTTGCAAGTTGTAAAATAACTCCTTGAATGAACACCACTGCTCATGTGACGTCTTACCCTTTAATCTATTTTCCCAGTCCACTTTAATCAATTCTGCTCTCATACCATCATAGTCTCCTTTATTCCAGCTCAGTATGCTTGTTTGAGAACCAACCTTCTCACCCTCTAATTGGATATGGAATTCAAACATGTTATTGTCACTCATTCCAAGGGGATCCTTAACTAGGACATTATTAATTAATCCTGACTCATTACACAGGACCAGGTCCAAGGTTGCTTGCCCCCTTGTAGGATCAGTTACATACTGCTCAAGAAATCCATCCCTAAGACACTCAATAAACTCTTCCTCAAGGCTGCCCTGCCCAATTTGATTTGTCCAGTTAATATGATATTTAACATCCCCCATAATTATAGCTGTTCCCTTATTACATGCCCCAACTATTTCCTGATTAATACTTCTTCCAACAGAGTTGCAACTATTAGCTGGTCTTAAGGAGTTCAATTATGAGCACTGGGTGCATAGCCTAGGCTTATGTTTCCTTACAGATGATACATTTCTATAACGTTCAACTCTACACAACTGAAAAGGTCTAACTCTGGGAACTACGCAATGAACTTCTGGAAGTTTAATATCATTGAATGTTGCTTTAGGATTTTGGCATATCTGATATTGGAATCATTGGCTGAGTTAAGCGATGTTATGATAATAATTTCTGTACTTATGTGGGTGATCTGTGACAAAGCAGTGATACAGCTCAAGAACAATGCTGCTGACGCTCAGGCCTTTTACTTGCGGGGACTATGGGGGACGGAAGGGCACAGTCGCCACTAAGAGCTCCGATTCTTTCCACTTGACTTCAGGAAATCCTGCAAACAAATCGCCCGAGCGGGAGAAGCAGTGTAAAGCTGACTCAATTTGTATTCTGGCACGTTTAAAGTTTATCTTTACCAACTAACCACCAGAAATAACCTTTACTCAATTGTTGCCGGTATTTCTGAAAGACAGCTCTCTCCAACGTTCAGTTACATTTTCTAAACTCGAATACTAAGAGCGTGTCCCTACCTGGAAACTTGGTAAAGTCCGCAATAGACTAGGTAAACACTGTGGATGTGAATTTCTCGGTAGATTAGTTTGGAACCCATGAGCATGATTAACTTCTCCAAACGGAGTACAACTGTCTCACCATTAGTATTATGGTGACCCATAGTCAACCTGGATTATTTTAAATCTCAGGTTCTTACCCTGTGCTTTGTTAATCATATTGGAAATTGTGTTATATTTCAGCACCAATCAGTATCTTACACATGCAACATTTACCAGCACGTCACATTCTTCCCTCCTGAGAATCTTCCAAGCCAACAGCACAGCGGAATCAAGTAACGCCATGTATCGCTATTGCTTACCACTGAGATGTAGTGAGGCTGTTTTAATCGAATCGGTCTTTTTTAGGACACCGGAAGAGGCAAGATTGACATCAAATATAAAGCACGAATGAACAAAGCTACTCCCAGCGTGATAAAACTACACAAGAACAGACCCAGCCCGCCCCACCCACCTCCCCGCCCATTGCAGATAGCTCATGCGTGCAAGAGATGGAGACTTTAATTCTAAAAGCAGGAGATCCCATTTCTTTCCGTCATTTAATGAATTTGTATATTATTGTCGGCGGATAATTCAGCGCATTCTTCAGCTCCTCTCTGAATTTTTTCTGGGTCACGACATAAATACACGTGTTTGTGCAGCAGCTCAAAAGGAGAAGCATATGTCCGGCTTCTTGAAGGATAAAGACAGGGTCGTTGAAACCTGCAGAGTAATAATTGCTTGTGATTCGGTAATATAGGTGATGTGCCGTGTATGTCGCCCATAACATGATGAAAGTCCCGGATATACTGAAGAGTAAAATGATGGATCTTTTTCGGTTTTCCAACTCAGGATCAACGTTATGTTCAGCAGTTTTGCTGCCCCTCAATGCCCGTCGGACTCTACTGGATACTAATATATGTCTCACTGTCAGTACATTGAACAGTAAAATAAGAACAAATGCAAGACACGGGGTTAAAATGTTATGAGTCCAGGAATATGCTATCCACGCGGCTATTGTAAAAAAGCTAGATTTGATGCCACAGAACATTGGGACGTTGTTAAAAAAATACAGAGGTTCAACTACAAAGTACAAGGGGATATTGTCCAAACAGCTCAGAACAAACACCGTGCCGACAACCGCAGCTGCCGTTTTCTCGGTGCAATATGTCGTTCTCAGCTTCTGGGAACAAATAGCGAGGAATCGATCAAAGGTGAAAGCCACTGTTAACCAGACAGAGAAGTTTCTGCAAGCATAAACGAGGACCGTAGTGAGGCGGCACGCCGGAGTAACGGACAAGGCACTAACTGGGAAGTAAATGCCAATGACCCTGTTCAATATCACACCGGTGATAACGACCAGTAGATCCGCGACTGCCATGGCTACCAGATAGTGAGTGATGCACTTGGAGAGCCCGCAGTTTCCCCGGGACAGGATAACAATTGCCAGGATGTTAACTGCAAGAAAGAGGGAAATCATTTACTAGACTCCCAGCAGAAAGCATCAGAAATTTGCCTGCAATTCAAACTTTCATTACTGCATCTGTGGAAGGAAACTAATCCAGACTACTACACGCCCGCTTTGTGATGACAGAGGGTAATTTTAATCTAACTGGCCCGGCGCGATACCCACGGCATCGAGAGGACGATGGGTATACAGCGCTGAATATTAACTCCATTCATTTCAATGGTGAGCTAAACCAGCTTTGCACCCGATCCCGTCATTTTTCCAACCGACTGGTTAGATTAGTATCAACATAAAACTAAATAATAATTAAAATGTGTATTAACAAATCATTGTATGTGCCTGTTAAACGTAAAATAAATTGAACATGGAACATAAGTGGATGGGCCGGGAGGCGGAAGGATGAAATGGAACTAATTGAAATCGAGGTGGAAACGTGCAATTAGTGCAGCCACGGCTTTAAGATAAACCACCCGAAGGGTGTAGTTGAAATAAGTTGCGATGAAAATTGGGCGGTTTCTTTAATGGACGGCCGATCTGCGATGCCAGTTTGCTTCCCGAGGGCGAGTTAGAAATATATTCCAGAGTGGCAATTGTTCCGAACACTTTTTTTTCGCAAAGATACAAAGGCTATGGAGAGGGTGCAGAGTAAATCAGCTGACAGTGGGGACGAGTGACTTTATTTGTCAACGCATGCTCGAGAACTTGGAGCTCGCTGCATTTAGTATACGGAGTTTAAGAGGAGATCAGGTGAAAGTGTTCATACATCTGACAGATTTCCATAAGATGAATAAGGCAGAGAAACACATATTTTCACTGGCGGAAGAACTGTATAACTATAGGAAAAACAACATAAACACATCACCAAATAACCACGGTAAATGTTCGGATATTTTTCCGGTTTGTGGTGCTGGTAAGGAAAGTAACAACCAACCCGAGGCCATGGTGCGCGCCAAATTCACAATCGCTTCTTAATTAAAGTGGATACGTGTTCTTAAAAAAGAGAGGAACGTGGGGAAATTGGGATAGTGATAACTCTAAAATCGTAGAATTAAGCTATCGAGACCATCGTTTCTGAAACATCCATTTACTTGTTCCAAGTCATCTCGACTAGCTAATTTCAGAGGTGCATCAATCTAGAAATTATAGTACAACTTAAAGTCATTTGCACAGTTCTGGTCGCCATAGTACAAAGAGCACACAGAGGCACTGAAGTAGGTGCAGAAAAGATCTATAAGGATGATACCAGAATTAAAAGTGAAGAACTATCAGGAAGGATTGCACAGGCTTTGAATCTTGTTCTAGAAAAGAGAAGGCTAAGGGGTGACCTGATAGAAATCTATATATGAAAGAGTTTGATAGGGTAGACCTAGAGAATATGGGCTGGATTTTCATTGACCCGTGGAGGTGGGTTTGGAGGCGTGTGGGGGGTTAAAATTGCGAAAACTGGCGGGCGGGCACAAGCCCGCCTCCATCCCACCTCCACGCAATTTTCATTAAATCGTGTCTGCTGGTCCCGACTCTGTCCCGCCTCTAAGAGGCGGGATAGGCTGTTAAGGCACTTAACAAGCACTAAATTGCCTCTATAATGCCATTTTGATAGGCCTTTGTGATTTTAACCCTATTTCTACGGGAAGCACGCCTGTTCTGAACCACGAATGTGAAACCTGGCGGGTGCACATTTGGATAGCTGACTATCAGCTGCAGGTCCACGATTACAACGGAGATGGTAGCAGTAGTAGTAGTAGTAGAAGTAGTAATAGTAGGAGGAGGAGGCAGCATATGGTGGTTGTGCAAAAATATGTGGGAGCAGACTTAGGGCGCCTGCTGCTCATTTTGCATCCAGGTCCTCTCACAGCAAAGGCCAGGCAGTCTTTGCAGACCCTCAATTCAGCAGCAATGATGACATCATCAGAAGCCACGTTCAGACTGAAAACACTAATTGGTTCATGGGTTCCCACATGCTGGAACTCAATTGCCCAATTAGGTGAAAATCGCATTAATCTCCCACATCCAATTGCAGTCGGGTGGATAACACGAAAGTGGATGACACGACCCAGCCCGCCCCAGTAACAAAATCCAGCCCTATGTTTCCACCTGTGGGGATGAACAAAATCTCGTTCCATCAGTATAAATCAATTCGGGAATTCAGGAGAAACCTCTTTGTCCAGAGAATGGTGGAACTCTCTACAGCAAGTAATAGTTGAGATGAATAGCTTAGATGCATTTAAGAGGAAGCGAGATAAACTCCTGGGGAAGAAAGGAACAGAAAGTTATCTGAAAACCGTGGCTGTTGCGATTGCAAATTTCCACCTCGATTTCAATTATTTTCATTTCATCATTCCACCTAGAAGCTGGATAATCACATGGGGCAGAAAGGAATAAAAGGTTATGCTGGTAGAGTTAGATAAAGAGAGGTAGAAGGAAGCTCCTATGGAGCATAGACATCGGCATTTACCAGTCAGGCCAAATGGACAGTTTCTGTGCTTCACATTCTATGTATATAACTTACGCAGAAACAGATGTGATGGAGATAAACACTTACATATATAATGAACAAGATGGTAATAAAATAACTTACCCGGAACTCCAACAGCCGCAAGAGTTGTATAATAAATGGTATACACCAGACCCTTAACTGGTTCATGCATTTTCTGTTAGATTCAGGCTGTGAAGACAAGGGTTCGGGGACACGCACCGCGCTGAGCTAAAAACCGTCCCTGTTATATACTTGAGGGAAGTCTCCAGTGAGACAATTAGGCAACATCATTACTGATGTTAGTGACATTAATTTGAACAAACAAATTGCATTCGCTTTACTGGATTTAATGCAGTCGAGCAGATATAAATGATGTCACAGTATTAACGATCCAAAATTATTTTGAATTTTTTTTTCCGATACAAAGCCTTGTCCATCAGTCATATACACTTGAAAAGATTCAAATTTTATCCCGTCTTTTCAAAGTTGAATAATCTAATTGAGGCTGGTGGCTTGAGAGTCGATCATTATAGAAACCGTCTCATTCTCATTCCTATTGATTTCAAACGTGCGCTGCGGGTGGCTTAACTGAAAATCGCGGTTCCTACCTCTATTTTAATTCGTTTGGATTAATCCTTCCAATATCCCTCCTTATATTCCATTTTAAATATCATGTTACATTTAGAAGTCTCCTACGATGATTTTCTTGTTGATACTCATTTAAATTATCATTTAGTTTCGAGTTCGCAGTCTAGAAAGACACAAACATCAGCCAGTGAGATCCCTCCTGATTGCCATCCACTGATCCTCGCTGAGAAGTGGACGTGGGGCGGTGAACACATGGGAGAGCCCCCATCCACGCGGTGGAATATTGAATGGGCACTGATTCACCCAGCTCACGCTGGGATGATGGTGACCGCGGTGAGATCCTGGAACGTGTCAAGACTCTGTGCAAAGGGGCTCCAGCATGAGCGAACTCAACGGCAGGGGTCAGGAAAGAAAATTCATAGAATTACATAGAATGTACAGCACAGAAATAAGCCATTCGGTCCAGCAGGTCACTGACGATGTTTGTGCTCCACACAGGCCTCCTCCAATCCCTCTTTATCTCACCAATTCAGCATAACCATCCATTCCTTTCTCCCTCATGTACTCAGGTAACTGTGCCTTAAATGCATCTATGCTATTTTCTCATCAACCACTCCATGTGTTAGCTAGTTCCACGTTCTTACCAGTCCCTGGGTAAAGCAGTTTCTCCTGAAATGCATATTGAATTAATTAGATTATTAATAGAAACACTGAAACATAGAAAAATAGGAGCAGGAGTAGGCCATTCGGCCCCTCGATCCTTTTACTCTATTCAATATGATCATGGCTGATCCTTTATCTCAACACCATATTCCCGCTCTGTCCCCATACCCCTTGCTGCCTTTTGTGTCTGGAAATCTGGCTATCTCCTTCTTAAATATATTCAGTGACTTGGCCTCCACAGCCTTCTGTGGTAGAGGACTCCACAGCTTCGCCACCCTCTGAGTGAAGACATTTCTCCTCATCTCAGTCCTAAATATCCGACCCCGTATCCTGAGATTGTGACCCGTCGTTCTAGATCCTCCAGCCAGGGGAGACATCCTCCCTGCATCCAGTCTGCCTAGACCTGTCAGAATGTTATATGTTTCAATGAGATCTCTTCTGATTTTCTAAACTCTTTTGAATACAGGCCTAGTCGACCCAATCTCTCCTCACACGAAAGTCCTGCCATCCCAGGAATCAGTCTGGTGAACCTTCGCTGCACTCCCTCTATGGCACGTGTATCCTTTCTTTGGTAAGGAGACTAAAACTGCACACCGTACTCCAGGTGGGGTCTCACCAAGGCCCTGTATAACTGTAGTAAGACAATAAAACAATATTCTGTGAGAGGACAGCAGATTTCTCTCCCGTGGAAACGATGCCCCTCTCCTGGACTGGTACCTCAGCTTTGTGCGAGAAAAGCAGGAGAGATGTGATGCTCTGCAAGGCCCTGTGGATGCTGTCTGCCCTGGATGCCCAGTGAAAATCTGCTAACAATATCAGCTTTCATGCAGGGTCAGTTGCCATAGAAACTATCAGAGGTGCCAGCAGAAGCTTCATTATGATGGGCGCAAGTGTTGTGTGCATGGAACTGACTCAGTGCTCCATGTTTGTCAGAACGTTCTCCATGCTGTACTAGACGTCACACACACGTTTTTTAATATTCGTTCCTGAGATGTGAGCGTCGCTGGCAAGGCCATCATTTATTGCCGATCCCTACTTGCCCTTGAAAAGGTGAAGGTGAGCCGCTTTCTTGAGCCGCTGTAGTCGTTGTGGTGAAGGTTCTCCCAAGGTACTCTTATGGAGGGAGTTCCAGGATACTGAGCCAGCGACGATGAAGGAACGGCCAATATATTTCCAATTCAGGATGTTGTGTGACTTGGAGGGAAACCTGCAGGAGATGGTGTTCCCATGCGTCTGCTGCCCTTGTCCTTCTATGTGTAGAGGTCGCGGGTTTGGGAGGTTTTGCAGAAAAGCCTTGGCGAGATGCTGCAGTGCATCTTGTAGACGGTACACACTGCAGCCACGGTGCGCCGGTGGTGGAGGGAATGAATGTTTAAGGTGGTGGATGGGTGCCAATCGAGCGGGCTGCTTTTTCTTGGATGTTGTCGCGCTTCTTGAGTGTTGCTGGAGATGCACTCATCCAGGCAAGTGGATCGTATTCCATAACCCTCTTGACTTTTAGCTTGCAGATGGTGGAAAGGCTTTGGGGAGTCAGCAGGTGAGATGCTCGCAATACCCAGGGTCTGACCTGCTCTTGCAGCCAGAATATTTATGTGGCTGGTCCAGTTAAGTTTCTGGTCAATGGTGACCCCCAGGATGTTGATGTTGGGGGATTCGGCGATGGTAATGCCATTGAATGTCAAGGGGGCAAGTTAGAGTTGGATTCCATTACGCTCGGAGCAATTGTATGCAATCTCGCTATCAGGCTTCTCAGTGCTATCAACATCTCACGTATTGGCCCATCAGCCTTCTTCAATAGCCTAGCATCTCGCAGTCTTCTGCTGCAGAGCTAGTATATGATCTCGCCTTCTGGCGAACTGGTACCTCTGGTATCCAATCACACAGCCCTTCCGCCTGCCCACTTGTGGGCAGTGATTTTCCGAGTGAAGTCATGTCCTGTTCCTACAGAGCTATAGTGACTGCACTTCAAAAGTATTTCATTGGCTGTAAGGCGCTTTGGGACGCCCGCTGATCACTAAAAGCGCTATATAAATGCAAGTCTTTATTTCTTTTCGTAGTTTCACTTGAGGGCGGGGCTGTGCACTCTGTGTATGGGGAGTGGCAGACTTTGTGGTGATATGCGGGTCAGTGAAGATCTGGGAGGCCACACGTTTTTACCTCCGCCTGCGCTGCGTTAGTTGATCCCAGCCAGAATGGTACTGAACCTCACACAGATTGGAAGCGACATGTTTCTTTCGTGCCTTGCGCTGTTACCTGATCTCACGCACTGTGCTATTGAGTCCTGTGGAGGGTTCAAGAGAGATGGAAGTGAGGTAGAGCTGGGTGTCGTCATCATACATGTGCAAACTGACGCTTTGTTTTCGAATGATCTCGCAAAGATGCAGCATGTAGATGAGATACAGGAGGGGACCAAGGATAAATCCTTGGTGGACACAAGAGGTAAGGATGCCGTATCGGGAAGAGAAGCCATTGCCGCTGATTCTATGGCTACGATTAGAATGGTAAGAATGGACCCAGGCGAGTGCTGCCCTACCCTGCTGGACGACGGTGGAGAGGCTCTGGAGGAGGGTGGGGTGGTCAACCGTGTCAAAGGCTGCAGAAAAGTCAAGAAGGACGAGGAGGGATGGTTTACCTTTGTCACCGTCACAAAGGATGTCATTTTTGACTTTGAATCGAGCCGTTCCGGTACTGTGGCAGAGGTGGAAACGGGATTGGAGTGATTCAAACATGGAGTTGCGGGAAAGATGGGCACGGATTTGAGAGTGACAACACGTTCAAGGATTTTGGAGAGGAAATGATGATTGGAGATGGGGCAGTAGTTTGCAAGGACGGAGGGTTCAAGTGTTTTTATTAAAGGAGAGGGATGATGATGGCAGATTTGAGGCAGACGGGGACAGAACCTAAGGAGAGAGAACCGTTTACAATGTCAGCTAACTAGGGAGGCAGAAAACGAAGTTGGGTTGTCAGCAGTTTGATGAGAATAGGTTCGTGGGAGCAGGAATGCGTCCCATAGAAAAGATCGCGGAGAAGTCAAGAAGGGATATCGGAGAGAAACTGGAGATAGATGTGAGTTCAGGAATAGGGGAGGGGGAAACCTTGAGGACGTTTGGCCCGGTGGGCTAGGGGAAGGAAGGGATGTAGCAGAGGCAGCTGCACGGATGATCTCAATCTTAGAGTCAAAGAAGTCCATGATCTCCTTAAACTTGTTATCGGAGGAGATGGTGAAGGAGACAGGAGAGAGGTGTTTAAGAAAAATCTTTGCAGTGGAGAATAGAAGCCGGGGTTTATCTTTACATTCCAGAATAATTCTGCAATAGTGAGCATTTTTGGCAGACGAGAGCAAGGCCCGATAATGATTTATGTGATCCAGCCCGATCTGGCGGTGAATTGCTAAACAAGTTGTCCGCCATATCCGTTCAAGTGTGCTTCCCTTGGACTTAAGGGAACAAAGACCAGTGCCGTGCCATGTGAACGGCCAGTGTGAGAGATCAATTGGTTAATAGGGACTAGGGCAACAAAGGTGTTGGTGAGGTTGTGGTTGAGCAGATCGGTAGCTGCTGAAATGTCGTGGTGAATGGAGGGCCAAAGGGCCCAGACTTCATTCCATGCGTATTTTGAATTTGGCAATGGAACAAACTCACTCAGCAGAAATGGCCCAGTATCCATTCGCGCCATATACTGAGTTACTTGATCTCACCCAGTATGGTACTGAGATCCACACGGTGAAGAAAGAGCCCATGTCCATCCCTCGACCTATGCCGAATTAATTAAACGCACCCAGTGGGGAGCTGAGCTCCACTAAGAGCAACAAGGGCCTGGACTCCATTTGCGCCTTGTATGTTCTTAGACCTCACACTCTATCGTAATCAGCTCCAAACTCAGCTGAAATGGCCTGGTATCAATCCTCGGCCTGTGCCGAGTTCGTTTATCACGCAGAGTATAGCACGGTGCTCGATACAATGCAGGAAGCACCCAAATTACATCCGGCCTGTGCTGAGATCGCTATTGTGACCCGTTGTGGTGCTGAGCCGCGCCCAGAGCAGAGAGGGAAAGGGTTCCATCCCCGGCCTATGCTGAGGTAGGTAATCTCAGCCAGTGTGGCACTAAGCCCAACACAGAGAAGAAATGGCCCAGGCTCCATTCCAACCTGTGCTTTAATCTCAGCTCACCCAGCGTATCATTGAGCCACATACAGAGCTGGGAAGGCCTAGGATCTAACCCCCAGCTGTGTTGAGTTAGATGATCCCGACCAGAGTAATGTTGAGCAATATTGAGCAGAAAAGCAATTAATGAGCTCCACACAGAGAAGGCGGAACCCAGGATGTATTCCCAGCCTTTGCTTTTAGCTCTTTCTACCCGGCGTAAAACTGAGCACCTGAAAGAGCAGAAGAGCAAAGTTTCCAAACGAGACTTTTGCTGAGTGAGCTGATTTAAGCCGGTATGGTAGGTTGTCACACACAGTATATCGGCTACCGTTCCATCACCGCCCTGTTCTCAATTATCTGATCTCAATATGAGGAACAAAACATCAAGTGTTGGCCAATCAGCACTTCGAGCCTATTCAATTAGATCGTGGCTAACCGGCATGTTAACTCCGTTCAGCCGCATTGCGTCCATAACCCTTAATATGCATGCCGAACAAAAATCTATCATTCTCAGTTTTGAAATATTAAAATGGGATTGTCTCAACAGTGTTTGGGGTGATAGTCTCCCATTTTCACTACCCTTTTTTGAATAAGTTTTTCGTGACATCATCCCTACCTAACTTTAATTTTAAGCTAATGCCCCCTTATTCTGGATTTCCGCACCAGTGGAAATAGTTTCTCTCTATCTACCCAATCAACCCCTTTAATCATTTAAACTCCTCAGTTGGATCACCACTCAATCGTTTATACTCAAGGCAATGCAAGCGTAGTCTGTGCAACGTGTCCAGTTTATTTAACCCCTATTGACACAGTATCATTCTGAAGAATCTGCACTGCACCCCTCCAGACAGGAAACTACATCGCACAGTTAAAGCAGTGAAGTCACATGCACAGGGCGCAGTGTAATATCGGACCACAATTCAGAGAATTCAATTGGCTGAAAACGGTTGTCACATTTAGATCATGTAATCAATATCTTGGAAATTACTCTGAGTGATAATAATCTTTAATGCAGGAGAGAGCCGGTCAATTACCGGTAATTTACTGGACACGTGAAATTGGCATGTGCATTTTAAGCTGATAAAAGATAGATAGCATAATTTGCGTGTTTGTATATGGAAGAGTTCATGCTTTGCATGATTATGTTAATTCCAAAGCAGGGCGCTGACTTTCCGCACTTTTACCTGTTGATCATAAAAGCACATATACACTTGCAGTAGGGATCAATGGACAATAATTTGGAAGCATCACCCGGGCTTATTTTCAGCCTTTGCAGCTTGCGAGCTGTCATGCAAATTCATTAGCCCCACCTTCATTCCAAGGACAGCTCAGCGAACTCAGCTTACACTATAGATCGAATCTGGGCTTGTGATCCACTCAAGACATTGCTTGTATCAACTTTCAATTCTATTTTAGGAAGGAATAACAATTGGGCTTTGAGTGCTTCCCATAAAACCTGTGCAATAAACTTGAACAACATTAAATTGTAGTACAAAGTTTAGAATGAAAACAACTCGCGCAGTTTGTGCAAACGAGTGGAACTAACATCAGTAATGATGTGACTTAATTGTCTCACTGGAGGCTTCCGTGAACTATATATTGACTCTACCGCAAACCATGTGTTGTAGCAGTTGAGACCTAATTTCATCTGACAGAAGATGCATGAGCCAGTAACTGGTCCGGTGTATGCAATTTACTATCCAATTCTTGCCGCCGTTGGTATCCCAGGTAAGTAGTAACCTTACCAATTGTGCAAATCTGGGTTAAACTGTCTCATTGCTCTTGCTGCGTATCTGGTATCTTATTCTGTCTCGGTGGATGTGATTGTTAAATAGTCACATATTCTGCGGTAACCGCTCAATGAGTAAGCTACCTGAATTCATGTTATTTCTTTAATATATTTAAATCAAATAATAGATATTTCATCTCCAAAATAGACGGCATTTCTCAGCAGTCTTATTCAACTGATTTGCTATCTCGTAACCAGAATGAACCAGTTCCTCTGATTATAAATATGTGTTGATAGGTGTTGGTTTCACTTAAACTTCCTTTGGTTCTAGATCGACATCCATTGTCCAAATGTAGGAATTGAATTTAAGAAGAAACAATTATTTTAATTTATCTTCTCCTGCTCTACTATCAGGTCTCATAGGCTCTGTCAGCCTTCATAATCCTGTCCTACACGTTATGTAGCCCCTGATAGGGAGATTTACTTGTCTTTTGACCATAGAGGTTATTTTTGGTCAGCTAGATCCTGTCCTCATTATAATGTCCCACTCACATTAGTTCCACTCGTGATGTTCATAAGGAAGATCATTGATTGATATTACTTCCTCCACCTGCAGCTCTGAGTCTGCTTGCCTTACCTGTTTCACAATCTCTGAGTTCAGCGGACAGATGGGAAGCTGAAGAATCCTAGATTTCCATGTCTGTGTAGCTCAATCTTAATTAAGATATTGTGCTTGCCCTCGAACCCATCAACACATCTCAGGAAAATTCAGCTCAGTACAATGTAAAGTGTCTTAAGGATATATTGCAACGTATTAAGTCTTCACAATAATAGTAGAGCTCGGCGCCTGTAAAGTTTTAAAAATGTGTCAGAACATCCTCCACCAAATAACAATGTTTGTAATACGAGAAAGAGCAACGTTGAGTTATTAGAATTTGAGTCTGCAACAGAGTATTAAGTAAACTAATTTGTATTATTTATGTTTGTGACCGAAGTATTTTTTATATTAAAATGTAAGGTACTGTTTACATTTTGATGAACACTTCTAATGCTGACTTAATTGATTTAATTAATCAACCAAGTGACTTTAATTAATAATATAAACCTATAAACAATTGATATTCGGATTTATAAACTGAGTGATATTTTCAGTGATACTTTTTAACAATCGCTGAATTAATTATTTTGCTTCATAATGAAATGAATACCACCTCAGTTCAAAAGATATACAATTGTAATTATCTTTGTAAGTGAATGGTTTTAACATTGGGCTGTAGCATAATATATTGCAAAAACTCAGTACGTTGGTCATAAATACCTTTGTCTAATATGGTAGGGAAGCAATTAACAGTTTTTATATGTCTCGTTGTTCCACCGAAACAAAAATCAAAGTAATCTTCAGATTAATGCATTGCATAGTTAACAACACCGACTTGCAAAAAGTGTCACCATTAATAGCAAAACATCATTTCGTGCTTCGCAGATACAAATATTGAAAACGAAAGAAGGAGGCATTAGGAGAGTTAACAAAAAGCTTGTTCAAAGGGGTATCTTTTAAGGACCGCCATAAATTTCGGAAAGAGGTGGAGAATTTTAGAGAGAGCATTCCGGAGCCGAGGGCATAAATGGCTGAAAGGCACTGCCGTCAATGATGAGCTGTTGGAAAAGACGTCAGATTTGGAAGCAGGCAAAATGCGATAAGGCTTGTAAGTCTGGAGTAGATTGCAGAGATAAAGAGGGGAGAGGCCACGGATGTATCTCAACACGAAGATTAGAATTTTAAGATAGAGGCGTTGATGTACCGGGAGCCAATGTAGTTCAGCAAGCACAGGTATGATGGGTGAAAGGGACTTGCTGCGAATTGGGATATTGGCAGCAGAGTTTTTTGATCAGAGTAAGCTTATGGAGGGTGTAAGATGGCAGGCCAGCCAGCAAAGCCTTGAAATAGATTAGACTGGAGGTAACAAAAGCATGGATGAGGATTTCAGCAGCAGATGGGCTGAGACCGCGGTGGAGATGGGCGATATTACCGAATTGGAAGGTAATGGATCTCGGTAATGGGGATTAATGATATCGGAATTTCAACTGCAAAGACCGAATGGGGATGGAATCCATGTTTGGGGTACGGAGTTTGTATCGCTCCAGATACAATGGCTTGAATCATGCAAATGTGTAATTCGGGCAATTTGTGACTCATCTATGAATGGATGTCTGCCAACAGAGCCTACCTACATTGTAAGCCCAATGACATGTTGTCTTGATTTAACACCTTATCTATGCTCCAGGCAAGTCACAGGTCAATGTGATCGTCTCTTCCCTTTCGTGTTAATTATGAAGCTTTCATCAAAGGGAACTCAATGATTTAGATCCCAACCAATGCCTCAAATCACACCATTGTTATTTCACATCATCTCAACTTGGCTATGTTCACTAACCACCGCGTTTCCTTCAATGCCATTCCTAGTCTCTTTTCTTTTATGTTTCCCAAACCAGTTATTCTGACCACAAGGCCACAAGCACCGGGTTTGCCGTTTTCAGTAATCAGAGTTGTTCCAAGTGCCCTCGGGTCTGGAGAGCAGAATTGTTCAGTTAGTGGCGCTTTCTGCGCCTCAAGATTTTGCTGCCTTATCAGTTGCTTCAATCGCTTTTCTGAAGCCACAATCTGAATTCAATCAGATTAGTCAAAGCGCCACTGTTCACACGACGGTGCGCTTACTTTACCGGCGGATCCAGGTGCCTGTCCTTCATGATGTTTCCTGCTGGGCAATTTTGGTTTAATTACTCATTCGTTGTATTGTTAATCGGCAGCTCGCTTTCTATTGAGTTGTAAATTTCATGTTATTCAATAAACTGATTTCATATTCTTTGTTCTTAATTTTGTTATTTATGTAAGAATTATATATTCGAATTAATTTTATGGTATTCAATTCATAATTCAGTGCTGATATGGTTATTTCTTTGAAAACTTATTTCTAGTCCATTTGAAATAAACGTGTTTCATTTCCGATGAGTCTTGCTTCTGGTTATGATTTCCAAAGATCACGTCACAGTAATCCTGAACATTTAAATTTTTATTGGAATTTCAAATATTCTAATCTCAGAACTATATTTACTATAAAAATGTTTCCATGCGGGATGCAGTAACAAAAGGGTAGATCTTGATCTTGTGCAATCGTGTGAAATGAGTGAGAGTGAGTCTGCAGACCGTTTTACATCTCTCCCGATTTTTTTTTACATTGAATTTAATGGGGAGAGCTGGAAAACTGGCTGCCGACTGGCTACCGTCCACTTTGCACTATCGCTCAAGGTCAAGATCTACCCCATTAACTGATGTGCTCGCATGTTGGTGTTTTTCAGAAAAGTCTGCCAATAATTTTCTTGCTTTCCTACCCTTCCCTGCAGTTAACATCGTGGCGATTGTGATCCTGTCCCGGGGAAAGTGCGGTCTCTCCAAATGCATCACTTGCTATCTGGTGGCCATGGCAGCAGCGGATCTAATGGTTGTCATAACTGGCGTCATACTCAATCGGATCATCGACATTTACTTTCCCGGAAATTATCTTTCGCTTACGCCGGTATGTCGGACCAAAACCGCCCTAGTTTATGCAACCAGAGATTTCTCTGTCTGGCTAACTGTCGCATTCACTTTTGACCGCTTTATAGCCATATGTTGCCAGAAGCTGAAAAACTATTATTGCACCAAAGAAACGGCAGCTGCGATTGTAGGCACGGTGCTTGCTCTGAGCTGTTTAAAAAACATCCCCTGGTACTTTGTATATGAACCTATGTATATAATTAACAATTTGCCGTGGTATTGCCGGATAAGATCAAGCTTCTATACTTCACCCCTATGGCTCGCATTTTCTTATTTCGGCTGCATAGCGACTCCGTTTCTGCCATTTTTCGTTATTTTGTTGCTCAATGCTCTGACCGTGAGATATATATTAGTGGCCAGCCGAGTCCGCAGGGCATTGCGGGCCAACCCCAGCTCTGAAAATAACCCTGATCCTGAGATGGAGAACAGGAGAAAATCCATCGTTTTACTCTTCTGTATATCCGGCAATTTTATACTGTTATGGCTGACGTACACGATTCATTACTTGTATTATCGAATTACTAATACCTATTCTTACACAGGTTACAATGACCCGGTTTATATCCTGCAAGAAACCGGATCGATGCTCCTGCTTTTGAGCTGCTGCACAAACACCTTTATTTATGCAGTGACCCAGAGTAAATTCAGAGATGAGTTCAAGAAAATGGTGAAATATCCAGTGAATAAGATTGTTACCTTTTTAGATAGTTAGAAAACTATGGACTTGTTGGTTTTAAATTTCAACTGAGAACATCAGAATTTAATAAACAGGAGCAGGCGTAGGTCTTACAGCCCCTCTAGCCTGCTGCAACATTCAATAAGATCATGGATGAGCTTTTACTTCAATTCCTTTGATTTCTTTACTGTACAGAAATCTAGCGATCTCAGTTTTGAACATACTCAAACACTGGGCATCCGCAGGTCTCTGGCGTAGAGAATTCCAATGATTTACTCCATCTGAGTGAAGAAATTCCTCTTAATCTCACTCCTAATTAGCCGTCCCCTTATCCTGAGACACGGACCCTTTGTTCTAGACTCTCCAGCCAGCATACACAGCATCTCGCTCAGCAACGACGCTGTCAAGCTGTCTAAGACTTTTATGTTTGTAATCGAGATCTCCTCACATTCTCCGAAATTCTAGAGATTATATGCCCATTCTACTAAATCTTTTCTCATACGACCATCCCAGGAATCAGTCCAGTGAACCTTTGTTGCAGCCGTCCTAAGCAAGTATATATTTCCTTAGGTAAGGTGACCAAAAGTTACCACATTATTACAGATGTGGTCTCAGCAAAGCAGCATACAATTTCAGCAAGACTTTCTTACTCTTATACTGCAACCCATTTGGAATAAAGGCTAACATACCATTTGCCTTCCTAATTGTCTACTGTAACCTGAATGTCATCTTTCTCTGATTCGTATACAAGCATACATAAGTCATTCTGAATAATAACGTTTACAAGATTCTCAGCGTTTAATCATATTCTGCTTTTATATTCTCCCTACCAATGTGAATAATTTCACATTTCCACACATGTTTCATCAGCCTCCTTCCTACCCACTCACTTAACCTGTCTAGATCCCTTTGCAGGCACTTTCCTTCCTTCCTTCCATCCTTCCTTCCTTCCTTCCTTCCTTCCTTCCTTCCTTCCTTCCTTCCTTCCTTCCTCCCTCCCTCCCTCCCTCCCTCACCCCCTCTCCCTCTCTCTCTCTCTCTCTCTCCCTCCCTGTCTCTCTCTCTCTCTCTCTCTCTCTCTCTCTCTCCCTGTCTCTCTCCCTCATCTCCCTCTCTCTCCCATCGTCCCTCCTTCTCTCTCTCTCTCTCTCTCTCTCTCTCTCTCTCTCTCTCTCTCTCTATCTATCTCTCTCTCCCCCTCTCCCTCCCTCCCTCCCTCCCACCCCCCAGCAGCCACAGCCTTCTGTGGGAGAGATATCCACATTTCCACTACCCTCTGTGTGAAAATGTGCTTCCTGATTTCACTCCTGAATGGCCTGGTTCTAATTTTAAGATTGTGCCTGCTTGTTATGGATTCCCCCACCAGAGGAAATAATTCCTCTTTATCCCCTGTTAATGCCCATGCTGGGGTTAATAGCTGACAGTTGACAATGTTCAGGACAATGCCCGTTTCTTGTTTCTGTCGGTTCACAGGCGAGTGTTCAGGAAAGATTAGACTGAAAAGTTCCGCCAGTTCCCAGTACAGGATTTCCTGCAGAGTGCAAGAAAGTTGTAACCAGACAACAACCTCACCTGTAGTTGTCATCTCGGGTAATTTTACAGTCAGATGCGCCGGTGCCCCTATTGTGTCAGTGTCAGCCGTGGCTCAGTGGGTAGCACTCTCGCTTCTGTGTCAGAAGGTCATGGGTTCAAGTCCTGCTCCAGAGGCTGGAGCAGAAAAATCTAGGTTGACACTGCAGTGCAAGTGCTGAAGGTGTGGATAAATGTGAAGTTATCCACTTCGGTAGGAAAAACAAAAAGGTAGAGTATTATTTAAATGGTGATAGATTGGGAAATGCTGATGTACAAAAGGACCTGGGTGTCCTCGTACACCAGTCACTGAAAGCAAACATGCAGGTGCAGCAAGCAGTTAGGAAGGCAAATGATATGTTGGCCTTCATTGTAAGAGGATTTGAGTACAGGAGCAAGGATGCCTTACTACAGTTGTACAGGGCCTTGGTGAGACCAGACCTGTGTGCAGTTTTGGTCTCCTTACCTAAGAAAGGATATACTTGCCATAGCGGGAGTGCAGCGAAGGTTCACCAGACTGATTCCTGGGATGGCAGGACTGTCGTATGAGGAGAGATTGGGTCGACTTGGCCTGTATTCACTCGAGTTTCGAAGAATGAGAGGGGATCTAATTGAAAGGTATAAAATTCAGGCAGGGCTTGACAGATTGGATGCAGGAGGATGTTCCCCTGGATGGGGGGGGGGGGGGGGGTGGCGGTCTGGAACGAGGGGTCACAGTCTCAGGATACAGGGTAGGATATTTAGGACTGAGATGAGGAGAAATTTCTTCACTCAGATTGTGGTGAACCTGTGGAATTCTCTACCGCAGAAGGCCGTGGAGGCCAAGTCACTGAATATATTTAAGAAGGAGATGGATAGATTTCTCGGCACAAAAGACATCAAGGGGTATGGGGAAAGAGCGGGAATATGGTATTGAGATAGAGGATCAGCCATGATCATATTGAATGGCGGAGTAGGGCCGAATGGCCTACTCCTGCTCCTATGTTTCTATGTTGGAGGTGCCGTCTTTCGGATGAGACGTTAAACCGAGGCCCCTCTGCTCTCTCAGGTGCACGTATAAGATCCCATGGCACTGTTTCGAAGAAGAGCAGTGGAGTTATCTCTAGCGTCCTGGCCAATATTTATCCCTCAACCGCTATAACAAAAACAGATTACTGGTCGTTGTCACATTGTGGGAGCTTGCTGTGCGTAAATTGGCTGCCGCGTTTCCTACATTACAACAGTGACGACACTTCAAAGGTACTTCATTGGCTGTAAAGCACTTTGGGACGTCCTGAGGTCGTGAAAGGCGCAATATAAATGCCAGTCCTTCTTCCTTCTTCACTTCAGCCGTATCCAGATTGCACTGGGCGGAGATTGCACCACTGAAAGCTCGCCACACTCAGCGTTGATGTGGCGAAAGCTCATTACAAACAGGAAATTGACCGTTTGCGAAATTCCAGCCATGTTTACAGAGTCAAACACTGAGGCGAGGAATCTGCTCTGCTGCACACGGAGCTAAACTTCTCAATCCATCAATTATGGAGCATAGCCCCGTTTAAACTGCAGAGGACGAAAGTTTGGAGCTCCGATCGACAGCCCGGCTCAGGGAGCCAACCGGCCGCACCTGGCTCAGTTGCTGCAGCAACGGCCTGTTTCTGGGTGATAGGAGAGAAGGGAAATGAACTGAAAGTCTGACTCGACAACACAGCAAGTAGGGCTGCCTTACTCTGCCTGACTATTTCTCTTCCGCGGTCTTGTCCGCTCTAGAGAGGGAATATGTGGCGTCCATCGACCGCGGGAGGCATCGGCCGTACCTGTTTAATCCACAGAGACGACAATATTGTGAATAAATTTTAATGCAAACATTCACAATATATTGGAGATGGCTCCGAAGAGCAGGGCACATTTGTAGAGGGGATTAACCCATTAGTGACTCCGGGTTACAGCATTGCATACGATATAAAAGAAAGACTTACATTTATATAGCGTTTTTCACGACCCACCAGATGTCTCAAAGCGCTTTACAGCCAATTAAGTACTTTTTGAAGTGGAGTCACTGTTGTAATGTGGGAAACACAGCAGCCAGTTTGCACACAGCAAGCTCCCACAGACAGCAATGTGATCATGATCAGATAATCTGTTTTTTGCTACGCTAATTGAGGAATAAATATTGGCCAGGACACGGGGAATAACTCCCTTGCTCTTCTTCGAAATAGTGCCATGGGATTTTTTACAGACAGGGCCTCAGTTTAACATCTCACACGAAAGACGGCACCTCCGACAGTGCAGCACTCCCTCAGCACTACACTGGAGTATTAACATAAAAACATAAGAAATAGGAGCAGGAATAGACCACTCGGCCCCTCGAGCCTGCTCCGCCATTCAATAAGATCATGGATGATCTAGGGCTCAAAGCCACTTCCCAGTCCGCTCCCCATAACCCTTCACTCCCTTATCTTGCGAAAATGTGTCTATCTCCACTTTAAATGTATTTAATCACCCAGCCTCCACAGCTCTCTGGGTCAGAGAATTCCACAAATTTACGACCCTCTGAGAGAAGAAATTCCTCCTCATCTCAGTTCTAAAAGGGCAACCCTTTATTCTGAAACTATGCCCCCGAGTTCTAGATTTCCCCACGAGGGGAAACATCCTCTCTGCAACTACCTTGTCGAGCCCCCTCAGTATCTTATATGTTTCGATAAGATCACCTCTCATTCTTCTAAATTCCAATGAGTATAGGCCCAGCCTGCTCAACCTTTCCTCATAAGTCAAACCCCTCATCTCTGGAATTAACCTAGTGAATCGTCTCTGAACTGCCTCCAAAGCAAGTATATCCTTCCTTAAATAAGGAGACTAAAACTGTACGCAGTACTCAAGGTGTGGTCTCACCAATACCTTTGTTCTAGGTATGACTCCAGCCAGTGCAGAGTTTTCCCCCGATTCCCATTGACTTCAATTTTACTAGGGCACCTTGATGCCAAACTCAATCAAATGCTGCCTTGATGTCAAGGGCAGTCACTCTCACCTCACCTCTGGAATTCAGCTCTTTTGTCCATGTTTGGACCAAGGCTGTAATGAGGTCTGGAGCCGAGTGGTCCTGGCGGAACCCAAGCTAAGCATCGGTGAGAAAGTTGTTGTTGAGTAAGTGACACTTGATAGCACTGTCGATGACACCTTCCATCACTTTGCTGTTGATTGAGAGTAGACTGATGGGGCGGTAATTGGCCGGATTGGATTTGTCCTGCTTTTTGTGGACAGGACATACCTGGGCAGTTTTCCACATTGCCAGTTTTGCAGCTGTACTGGAACAGCTTGGCTAGAGGTGCAGCTAGTTCTGGAGCACAGGTCTTAAGCACGACAGCTGGAATGTGGTTGGGGCCCATAGCCTTTGCTGTAGCCAGTGCGTTCAGCCATTTCTTGATATCACGGGGAGTAATTGGCTGAAGACTGGCTTCTGTGATGGTGAGGAGCTCAGGAGGAGGCTGATATGGATCATCCACTTTGCACTTCTGGCTGAAGATGGTTGCAAACGCTTCAGCCTTGTCTTTTGCACTCGCGTTATGGGCTCCGCCATCATTGTGGATGGGGATGTCCATGGAGCCTCCTCCTCCCATTAGTTGTTTCATTGTCTAGCACCATTCACGACTGGATGTTGCAGGACTGCAGACCTTTGATCTGGTCCGTTGATTGTGGAATCGCTTAGCTCTATCTGTAGCATGCTGCTTTCACTCTTTACAATCTATGTCAATAAATTCGATGAAGGGACCGAGTGTAACATATTCAAGTTTGCTGACGATATAAAGCTCGGTGGGAAAGTAAGCTGCAAGGAGGATGTAAAGAGATTTTTTTTAATATACAGTGCTTAATGATTGGGCAAGAAGGTGGCAGACGGAGTATAACGTGGGGAAGTGTGAAATTATATACTCTGGTAGGAAGAATAGAAAAGCAAAATATTTTTAAAATCGTGAGAGACTGGGAAATGTTGGCATTCATAGGGACCTGGGTGTCCTTGTACACGAACCACAAAAAGTTAACATGCAGGTAAAGGAAGCAATTAGGAAGGCAAATGGTACATTAGCCATTAATGAAAAGAGGTTGGAGTACAAGAGTAAGGAAGTCTTGCTGCAATTATATCGGGCTTTCGTGAGACTACACCTGAAGTATTGTGTACAGTTTTGGTCTCCTTACCTAAGGAAAGATAAACTTGCCTTAGAGGGCTTGCAATGCGGGTTCACTAGATTGATCCCTGTGTTGAGGGGATTGTTCTAAGAGGACAGATTGAGTTGACTAGGCATATATTCCCTCGAGTTTAGAAGAATGAGAGGTGATCTCATTGAAACATGTAAAATTCTTAAGGGACTTGACAGGGTAGACACTGGGAGGATGTTTCCCCTGGCTGGAGAGTCTAGAAGTAGGGTCACAATCTCAGGATAAGGGTTCTGCCATTTAGGACTGAGGTGAGGAGAAATTACTTCACTCAGATGGTTATGAATCTTTGGAATTCTCTATCCCCAGTCGGCTGTGGGTGCAGAGTCATTGAATATATTCAAGGCTGAGATCAATGGCCCGAAAATTAGACCTAATACGCGAGAGTACGCACTGTGTACTCTCGCGTATTAGGTCTCCAATTGCCGGTTTCCTGCATGCACTGCACATGCGCGGGAAACCGGCACTTCGTGAATTCAAAAGGGGGCGGTTCCTTTGTGAACCGCGTGCGCGCTGCAGGCTGTGCGCACGCAGTGCACTTAGTTATTTTTTCAGCTTTGAACGCGCAGGTAAGTGGTGAAGATTTTACACATAAAAAAAGCAGGCGTATGACACCTTTTTAACAAGGTAAGTAGTTAATTAAGTGTTATTTTAAATTTTTTTCAACAGGTTTATCTTTTTTAGAGACTTTAAAGAAAGGTAAGTTTATTTTTATAACTTTTAAAAAGATTTGAAATTTTAAAAAAAATGTAATTTTTTGTTTAAAGTGGTTAATTTATTTAACTATACTTATTTTATTAATGTGATGGCTTTTTTTTAAATTTAATTGAGGTTTAGCTGTTCTTTTGGGGGTGTGTAGTATTCATAGCTTTGACAGGTCTTCCTGTCAAAACTATGAATGAAGGATGGTGTGCTGCCATTGGCTCTAACTGAATCACGTGATCCCAGAGCTCGCACGAACTAATTGCGTCTCTGGGTCACGCAAGCACTGCACGGTTCCAAGAGACAGAGCGATTCAAACTAAAGTTCGTGTGGGCCCGGAGCAAAAAGGTAGGCACGGAGTGCGATATCGCGGGGAATCCTTATCCCCGCGGGAACCCTCACTGTTTAATTTCTGGGCCAATATATTTTTTGGAACTCAGGAAAACAAGGGATATGGGGATAGTGCGAGAAGGTGGAGTTGATGTTCAGCCATGATCTTATTGAATGGTGGAGCAGGCTTGCTGAGCCATATGGTCTACTCGTTCTCCTATTTCTTATGTTCTTATGCTGTTATGTTTGTATGAAAATGGTATGCCTGATTTCACAACTGAATAGCCAAGCTCTAATTTCAAGAATATGCCCCTTTGTTCTGGATTCCGCCACGAGAGGAAATAGTTTCTCTGTTTCTATGTGACGAGAGGTGTCACAGACCTGAAACGTGAACCCTGTTTCTCTCTCCACAGATGCTGCCTGACCTGCTGAGTATTTCATAAGAACATAAGAACATAAGAAATAGGAGCAGGAGTAGGCCAATCGGCCCTTCGACCCTGCTCCGCCATTCAATAAGATCATGGCTGATCTGATCCTCACCTGAAATCTAAAGAACACAAGAAGTAGGAGCAGGACCTGGCCACTCAGCCCCTGGGCCCGCTACGCCAGCCACAGGGCCTCGACCGATCCGAACTCAGCCTCATGTCCAATTTCCTGCCTGCTCCCCGTAACCCCTAATTCCCTTTACTTCTAGGAAACTGTCTATTTTTGTTTTAAATTTATTTAATGATGTAGCTTCCACAGCTTCCTGGGGCAGCAAATTCCACAGACCTGCTACCCTCTGAGTGAAGAAGTTTCTCCTCATCTCAGTTTTGAAAGAGCAGCCCCTTATTCTAAGATTATGCCCCCTAGTTCTAGTTTCACCCATCCTTGGGAACATCCTTACCGCATCCACCCGATCAAGCCCCTTCACAATCTTATATGTTTCAATAAGATCGCCTCTCACTGTTCTGAACTCCAATGAATAGAGTCCCAATCTACTCAATTTCCAGCATTCTCTGTTTTTCTTTCAGATGCCAGCAGCCGCAGTATTTTGCTGTTGTGCCTCTGTTTCTATACCGTTTGAATCCTTTCATTATTTTAATTATTTAATTATTTTGAACACTTCCATTAGATTACCCCTCCATCTCCTAGACTGCAGGAATACAAACCAAGTTTGTGCAACCAGTCCTCATAATTTGAGCCTTTTAGCCCAGGCATCATTCTGGTGAATCTGTGCTGTACTCCTTCCAAGGCCAATATATCCTTCCTGAAGTGCGGTATCTAAATGTGAAGGCAGCACATCAGATCGGGTCTGACCAAGGCTCTGTACAACTGAAGCATACTTTCCTCTCCTTTTTATTCCAGGGTTGAGATAATGGCCAATTGCCCAATAGTGAAACAGCGATTTACTTGTACTTCTTGCAATCTAGTATACTGCATTCGCTGCTCACGATGCGGTCTCCTCTACATTGGGGAGACCAAACGCAGATTGGGTGACCGCTTTGCGGAACACCTCCGTTCAGACCGTAAGGGTGACCCCGAGCTTCCGGTCGCTTGTCATTTTAATTCACCTCTCCACGCCCACTCAGACCTCACCGTCCTCGGCCTCGTGCATTGTTCCACGGAAGCTCAGCGTAAGCTCGAGGAACAGCACCTCATCTTTCGCTTAGGCACTTTACAGCCTTCCGGACTCAATATCGAGGACAACAATTTCAGATCATAACCTCGGCCCCATATATATATATATATATATACACATTTTATCCACCCTTTTGATTCGTGCCTTTTTCCTTTTTTTTCTTCTCTCTCTCCCCCTACGGCAGCTGTCTCTCATTCTGCCAGCATTTCACACTTCACACTCCTGCCACCTTTTGTTTCTTAACCTGTCCCATTACCATCTCGTCTTGCCTTGAGCATCTCTTAATGTCTCTACTTACCATAGTTATTCCTCCCCCCAGCCTCCCCCTTGCTTTTTTATCTGTTTCATTTCCTGCTTTTTTCTCAGTTCTGACGAAGGATTTCGACCCGAAACGTTAACTCTGTTTCTCTCTCCACGGATATTGCCTGGCCTGCTGAGTTTTTCCAGCGTTTTCTGTTGTTAGCCCAATAGTCTTTGTTGATGACTTTTTTCACCAGCGCAGTAGATTTGACTGATTTGGGTACCAGGACACCCAAATCCGTCTAGTCCTCCACAGTTCCAAGTCTCTCTCCAGCAGAAAGAGGGATAGATCTCTCACTTTCTGCTGCCGGAAACCTCATAGTTCTTCAACCACACATGGCCTGCTCTACCACGTCTCGAAATATGCAAAAAATGTTGTCCAGGTGGACTAATTTGTTCAACCTGCTCCTATCCCATAAACAACTTTTCTTTTATCTGGACTCGATGCTGCCCCCCCGTCCCACCACCACCTTGTCCAGTCATTAACCAGCTACATATGAGATTCTTCTGACGTCCTCTGCTACATTGATTTAATTCTGTTTTCTTGTCCCTACCGTCTGCTTTTTACAATGGGCGCACAATGCTTCTACACCTGTATCCTTCATCATCTTTAAACAGCGAGCCAACCAGCCTCAACCACTAAATAATAACAGAAAACGCTGGAAAAACTCCGCAGGCCAGGCAGCATCCGTGGAGAGAGAAACAGAGTTAACTTTTCAGGTCGAAGACCTTTCGTCAGAACTGGAAAAAAGCAGGAAATAAAATAGATTTAAAGCAAGTATAAAGCTGGGAAAAGGGGGAGGGGATGAAAGAACAAAAGGAGAGATTAAGAGACATTAAGAGATAATCAAGGCAAGAGGAGGTGTTGATGTGACAGGTTGAGGCTAAATGAAGTGTGAAATGCACTGGCAGAATGAAGGACAGCTGCCAGCTTCTGGGAGAAAAAAAACAAAAGAGGTTGGGCCAAACAAAAGGGTGGATGAAAAAATAGAATATAAATGTGATAGGGGCTGAGGTTATGATCTAAAATTGTTGAACTCGATGTTGAGTCCAGAGGGCTGCAGGGTGCCTAAACGAAAGATGAGGTGCTGTTCCTCGAGCTTACGCTGCGCTTCCGTGGAACAGTGTAATAGGCCGAGGACGGTGAGGTCAGAGTGGGAGTGGAGCGGAGAATTAAAGTGACAGGCCACCGGGAGCTCGGGGTCCCCCTTACGGACTGAACGGAGATGTTCCGCAAAGCGGTCACCCAATCTGCGTTTGGTCTCCCCAACCACTAGCCCCATTCCCCACCTTGCTGGGCATCTTGAACAATTACTCTAACTCCACTCACTTTCCTCAGAGAATAAAATGTCCCTGTTGGCATATTCTTGGGTCCCAGTTGCGTTTCTCGTTTTGTAGGATGTAGACAGATGTGCAGTTGCACAGAGCTTTTCTGGATCTCAGGATGTCTCAAAGCACCTTACAACCAATGAAGCACTTTTTGACGTACAGGCACTGTTGTAATGTTGGGAACGCAGTAACCAATATGTGCACAGCAAGGACCTACAAACAGCAATGAAATAAATGACTAGTTAATCTGGTTCAGGGACAAATGCTGGCAAAGACACCAGGAGAATTCCCCGGCTTTTTTTTCGCATGCTGCATCTGCACTGATGATATCACCTTCCTCAACATATCTTTTCCCACAAGCGTGAATACACCTAGTCCTGCACACCATTTCCTATGGTTCTGCTCTGGCCAGTTCCCCGACTCACAGCCGTGAATGCCCATCCCCCCTCCACAGTCACCTTCACTCCATCAGGCTCGGCTTTTGACACTGCATAAGAATTAGGAGCAGGCAAAGGCCATACGGCCCCTTGAGCCTGCTCCGCCATTCAATAAGGTCATGGCTGATCATCGACCTCATATCCACTTTCCTGCCCGATCTCCTTATCCCTTGATTCCCCTAGAGTCCAAAAATCTATCTGTCTCACCCTTGAATATACTCAATGACTCAGCATTCACAGCCCTCTGGGGCAGAGAAATCCAAACATTCGCAACCCTCTGAGTAAAGAAATTCCTCCTCATCTCCGTCTTAAATGGCCTACCCCTTATCCTGAGACTATGCCCCCTAGTTCTAGACACTCCAGCCAGGGGGAAACAGCCTCTCAGCATCTACCCTCTCAATCCCCTTCAGAATCTTATATGTTTCAATGAGATCACCTCACATTCTTCTGAACTCCAAAGAGTATAGGCCCATTCTACACAATCTCTCCTCATCGGACAGCCCTCTCATCCCAGGAATCAATCTAGTGAACCTTTGTTGCACCGCCTCCAAGGCAAGTATATCCTACCTTAGATAAGGAGACCAAAACTGTGCACAGTACTCCAGGTGTGGTCTCACCAAGGCCCTGTACAATTGTAGCATGACTTCATTACTCTTATATTCCAACCCCCTTGCAATAAAGGCCAACATGCCATCTGCCTTCCTTATTGCTTGCTGTACCTGCATGCTAGCTTTCTGTGTATCTTGCATTGTCCACCCTTTCCCCCACTTGGAACATGCTCCTCCCATCCTACCACCAAGCATATTGATCACCTCCTTCCCCGTTCCAAGAATTCCATTTCCTGCTCAATACGCTCATTCACTCTTCCACCACCCCACCATCGGCTCAATTTCTCCTGGCATGTTACCATGTGAGGGTACTTTAGCATAGTGGTTATGTTAACTGGACTGATGATCTGGAGACATGAGTTCAAATCCCATCACGACAACTGGGGAATTTAAATTCAGTTAATTTAAGCAAATCTAGAAGTTAAAAGAGCTCGTGACCCTGAAACTACTGGATTGCTGCAAAAGCCCATCTGATTTACTAATTTAGGGAAGGGAATCTGCCATCCTTACCTGATCTGGGCTATATGTGACTCTAGACCCACAGCAATGTGGTTGACTCTTAACAGGCCCCTGAAATAGACTAGCAAGCAAGTCAAGAAGGCGGCTCATCACCACATTCTCAAGGGCAATTAGGGATGGGCTATAAATGCTGGCCATGCCAGCGACACCCACATCCCATGAACAAATAAAATAAAAGCAGTGGGAATGCAACAACTGCCCATTCCTGTTCCTCTTCTTACAGTTACACAGGGCCATGGTGAGGCCACACCTGCAGTACTGTGTGCAGTTTTGGTCTCCTTACCTAAGAAAGGATATACTTGCCCTGTTTCCCCTGGCCTCGGGGGGGGTCTAGAATGAGGGGTCACAGTCTCAGGATAGTTAGGACTGAGATGAGGAGAAATTTCTTCACCCAGAGGGTGGTGAACCTGTGGAATTCTCTGCACAGAAGGCTGTGGAGTCCAAGTCCCTGAATATATTTAAGAAGGAGATAGATCGATTTCTAGACGCAAAAGGCATCAAGGGGTATGGGGAGAGAGCGGGAATATGGTATTGAGATAGAGGATCAGCCATGCTCATAATGAATGGCGGAGCAGGCTCGAAGGACCGAATGGCCGACTCCTGCTCCTATTTTTCTATGTTTATAACTGCCCATTCCTGTTTTAATTATTATTATGCTCTTTCCTTTGTCTCGTGATCTCATTTCAGCCACATAACCATATTTTGTTTCCACTTTAAGCACTTTAAAATCATTAACTTCTCCTTTATGTGTCTGTTTTCTCGCCCCTTCCTCCTCTCCTGTATTTTTGTAAATGTTGTCCATCAGATTTCCACATTGCTAATGAAGTAATACACCTGAACTGTTAGCTGGTCTAATCCCTCCACAGCTGCTGACTGACCCACAGAGTGTTGCCAGTTTTATTGCTTCGGTTTGTTTTCAATAATAATGATGACTGTTTTGATGGGACTTTGTATTATCTGAGCCATCAGGAATTCGAACAGTATTCTTTGTGGAGATGTGTTACAGTGTGATGCCAAACCGAATGAACAGATGCAGAAACATGCAACAGTGGTTCAAATAACGTTCATTTTATTTTTGATTAAAAAGCGCAAAAGTTTGCAACAGGTTCTATAAGACAGTCCCAACATAGAAATGTATTGGTTCGTTGGAATAACTAAATGTAAGTTATTGAGCAAGCAATGGTGTAAAATATTCACATTGAAAACTGTACCTGTCGAATCACAGCCATCACAGTTCAAAACTTTCATTGCGACTGTGCTGTCATCTTTCGCGTGTTATGCCAATTTATAGGAACATAAGATCAGGAGGAGGCCATTCAGCCCCTCAAGCCGGCTCCGCCATTCAATGAGATCATGGCTGATGTGCGACCTAACTCCATAAACCTGCCTTTGGCCCATATCACTTAATACCCTTTGGTTAACAAAAAGCTATCAATCTCTGATTTAAAATTAACAATTTATCGAGCATCAATTACCGTTTGCAGAAGAGAGTTCCAAAGTTCTACCATCCCTTTGCGTGTAGAAGTGTTTCCTAATTTCACCCCTGAAAGGTCTGGCTCTAATCTTTAGACTATGTCCCCTAGTCCCAGAATCCCCAGCCAGCGGAAATAGTTTCTCTCTATCTACCCCACCTGTTCCCCTTAATATCTTGAAAACTTCAATCAAATCACCTGATAACTTTTCTAAATTCTCAGGAATACAACCCTAATTTGTATAATCTCTCCTCGTAACTTTTTTTTTATTCGCTTATGGGATCTGGGCGTCGCTGGCAAGGCCAGCATTTATTGCCCATCCCTAATTGCCCTTGAGAAGGTGGTGGTGAGCCGCCTTCAAGAACCGCTGCAGTCCGTGTGGTGAAGGTGCTCCTACAGTGCTGTTGGGGAGGGAGTTCCAGGATTTTGGCCTAGCGACGATGAAGGATCGACGATGTACTTCCAAGTCAGGATGGGTGTGTGATTTGGAGGGGAACTTGGAGGTGGTGGTGTTCCCATGCGCCTGCTGCCCTTGTCTTTCTAGGTGGAAGAGCTCGCGGGTTTGGGAGGTGCTGCCGAAGAAGCCTTGGCGAGTTGCTGCAGTGCATCTTGTAGATGATGCACACTGCAGCCACGGTACGCCGGTGGTGGAGGGAGTGAACTTAACCCTTGAAATCCGGGCTCGAAACACAGAAGCCGACAAAATATGTGATGGCATTTGAAGTCAAAGGAAATTAACGGGGGAAAGGCGCATTACTGCCAATATTGGACGGACAGTGAATTTGTTCTCTAGATTCCAGGGAGAATTAGGTGGGAAGCTTTCAGCAGTCAGACCGCTCGAAGCTGATAACTGCAAGCAGACAGATTTGTTTTTCTGAATCAATAATTGGGGACATCTTTATACATGCCCGGGTGTTAATCAATCTGATAATATGAACAAGTTAGTTAAATATATAGCAACAGGAGCAGGCCATTCAGCCCCTCGAGCCTGTTCCGCCATTCAATGAGATCATAGCTGATCTGAGACCTAACTCCATATACCCGCCTTTGCCCCATATCCCTTAATACCATTGGTAAACAAAAAGCTATCAATCTCCGATTTTAAATTGACAATTGATCTCGCATCAATTGCCCTTTATGGAAGAGAGTTCCAAACTTCTACCACCCTTTGTGTGTAGAACTGTTTCCTGATTTCACTCCTGAAAGGTCTGGCTCTAATTTTTAGACAATGCCCCCAGTTCCAGAATCCACAACCAGCGGAAAAAGTGTCCCTCGATGTACCTGATCTGTCCCTCCTAATATCCTGAAAACTTCGATCAGATCATGACTTAACCTTCTAAATTCGAGGGAATAAAACCCTAATCTGTGTAATCTCTCCTCGTAACTTAACCGTTGAAGTCCAGGTATCATTCTGGTAAACCTATGTTGCACTCTCTCCAAGGCCAATGTATCCTTCCTAAGGTGTGGTTGCCAGAACTGCTCACAGTACTCCAGGTGTGGTCTGACCAGGGTTTTGTACAGCTGCAGCATAACTTCTGCCCCCTTATACTCTAGTCCTCTAGATATAAAGGCCAGCATTCTATTAGCCTTTTTAAAGTAATTTCTGGACTTGTTCATGACATTTTAATGATCTATGCACCTAAAAAAATGTTTTATTCATTCATAGGATGTGGGCCTTGCTGGCAAGGCCAGCATTTATTGCCCATCCCTAGTTGCCCTTGAGAAGGTGGTTGTGAGCCGCCTTCTTGAACCGCCGCAGTCCGTGTGGTGAGCGTACTCCCACAGTGCTGTTAGGGAGGGAGTTCCAGGATTTTGACTCAGCGACGGTGAAGCAACGGCCGATATACTTCCAAGTCAGGATTGTGTGTGACTTGGAGGGGAACTTGGAGGTGGTGGTGTTCCCATGCGCCTGCTGTCCCTGTCCTTCTAGGTGGAAGAGTTCATGGGTAGAAGCTGAGAGGTTGTTTCCCCTGGCTGGAGTGTCTAGAACTAGGGGGCATAGTCTCGGGATAAGGGGTCGGCCATTTAAGACTGAGATGAAGAAGAATTTCTTCACTCAGAGGGTTGTGAATCTTTGGAATTCTCTGCCTCAGAGGGCTGAGAATGCTGAGCTTTTGAATATATTCAAGGCTGAGATCGATAGATTTTTGGACTCTAGGGGAATCAAGGGATATGAAGATCAGGCGGGAAAGTGGAGTTGAGGTCGATGATCAGCCATGATCTTATTGAATGGCGGAGCAGGCTCAAGGGACTGTATGGCCTACTCCTGCTCTTACTTGTTATGTTCTTATGTTTGAGAGGTGCTGCCGAAGAAGCCTTGGCGAAGAAGCCTTGAATCTCCAAGTCTCTTTGGACATCCACTCTTTCTAACTTTTTACCATTTAGAAAGTGCCCTGTTCTGTCCTTTTTAAGTTCAAAGTGGATGACCTCACATTTGCTTACATTGAAATCCATTTGACACAGTTTTGCCCATTTAGTTAATCTATCAATATTCCTTTGTAATTTTATGCTTTCATCTACATTACCTTCAATGCCGCCTATCTTTGTGTCATCGGCAAATTTGGATCTCCGACTTTCTATCGTTACAGCACAGTAGGAGGCCATTCGGCCCGTCGAGCCCGTGTCAGAGCACTTCAGCTAGTCCCACTCCCCCGCCCTTTCCCCGTAGCCCTGCAATTTATTTTCCTTCAGATACTAATGTTATTCCGTTTGAACGCCACGATTGAATCTGCCTCTATTACCCTTTCAGGCAGTGCATTCCAGATCCTAACCACTCGCTGTCTAAAAAAGTTTTTCCTCATGTCGCCTTTGGACCTTCTGCCAATCACATTAAATCTGTGTCCTCTGGTTCTCGACCCTTCCGCCAATGGGAACAGTTTCTCTCCATCTACTCTGTCTAGACCCCTCATGATTGTGAACACCTCTATCAAATCTCCTCTCAACCTTCTCTGCTCCAAGGAGAAGAAAGCCAGTTTCTCCAGCCTATCCACGTAACTGAAGTCCCTCATCCCTGGAATCATTCTTGTAAATCATTTCTGCACCCTCTCTGAAGCCTTCACATCCTTCCTAAAGTGCGGTGCCCAGAATTGGACAATACTCCAGTTGTGGCCGAACCAGTGTTTTCTAAAGGTTCATCATAACTTCCTTGCTTTTGTACTCTTTGCCTCTATTTATAAAGCCCAGGATCGCACTTTCTCAACCTGCCCTGCTGCCTTCAACGATTTGTGCACATATACCCCCAGGTCTCTGTGTTCCTGCACCCCCTTAGATTTGTACCCTTTAGTTTATATTGCCTCTCCTCGTTCTTCTTACTAAAATGTATCACTTCGCACTTTCCTGCGTTAAACTTCATCTGCCACGTGTCTACCCATTCCACCAGCCTATCTATGTCCTCTTGAAGTCTATCCCTATCCTCCTCACGGTTCACTATACTTTGTGTTTTGTGTCATCTGCAAATTTTGTAATTGTGCCCTGTGCATCCACGTCCAGGTCATTAATATATATCATGAAAAGCAGTGGTCCTGGTACCGACCCCGGGGAACACCACTGTATACCTTCCTCCAGTCCGACAAACAATCATTGACCACTGCTCTCTGTTTCCTGTCACTTAGCCAATTTCGGATTGAAAGAGACGCCAAGTGACACATCATCCTGACATTGGCATATATCGCCATTCCTTCATTGTCTCCAGGTCAGCATTCTGGAACTCGCTACCCAACAGCACCGTGAGTGAACCCTCACCACATGGACTGAAGTAGTTCAAGAAGAAGGCCCACCATCACATTCTCAGGGGCAACTAGGGACGGGGAATAAACGCTCGCCTTGCCAGTGACACCCACTTCACAACCAATCATAAAAATCTCATTGCTCTTACAAAACCGCTTAGGCAGAAATAAAAGTAGCATTTTACTTGAGCTAATTAACAATAATTCAAACGAACCTAAAAATCTCATGGGGCAAGATTAATATTTGATACAGCATAGAAATAAAAACTAAAAAAGAAAGCATACCAAGCATAATATCTACATCTTGAAGTGAATCTCCAACCTATATTGACAATGTTCTACTTTTGGAATATTCTGATGAATATAAATTTGGCAGCTTATTGAAGATCCAAAATCCAACCACATAGTAATGGCAAGCGACATCACGCCACACAATGATCCGTTTGTGGAATTGCCTTTTGTTGAATGCCATGGAACATTGGAGCATAGGACATACTGGAAGAAAAAGACCGAGGCCCATTTAATTTGCCTTCTACCTTCCTGGTATTCACATGATAAAACTATAATGGAGTTTTTGCCTAATCACAGCAATCAATCTCTATCAATCAGTCTTCAACCGACCCAGACATAAGGTGAGGAAGCCCCTCACCCCCGGTGTTGGAGAGCTTCGGGAGCCATTGGCCCAAAGTCTGCCCAAGCACGCTACGCTGACCTTATGTCATGTCTCAAATGACTCATATACTGCATCCCAAAATATTATTTTCTGTTTGAAATCTATCTAATTTTCATTCGAATTCATCAATATTGTCTGCTTCCAGTGATTTCCAAGGGAGCCTGTTCCATAGATGTATCACGTGTTCACCGCAGTAATGGCCCGTATATTCCGATGCCTACGGGTGTGTTCGCGCTATGCACACACCCGCAGGGACATCGGAAATGCCGGTTTCAGGCATGCGAAGCGCATGCACTGAAAACCGGCATTTCCAATCTGTCAAGAATGCTCTTGACAGATCGGACGCCTGCCCTGGAGAAGGACCTGGGTGGGTGGAGAGTTCCGCTTTCTGCAGAAACTCTGCCTGCTGAAAACACTTAAAAATCTGCTTTTACCAGCATAAGAGTTTAAAAAAAAAATTGTTTTCACTCGTTTATAATTTAAAAATACTTTAAAAAAGGTAAGTTTATTTTTAGCCCTGTAAAAAAACTTCAATTATTTTTTTCAAAAAATTAAATTTTTGTTTAAAAGATTTAATTTATTGTAATTTTAACTCATTTTAAAAACGTGATGTTTTTTTTTAAATTGATTTAATGTTTTAGTGTCTTTTTGTGGTGATCCCCAATCATATATTTGACAGATCTGTCTGTCAAATGTATGAAGGGAGATTCCCTTCTCCCATTGGCTCCCCATGGCCCACGTGATCCCAGGGACGCTTGCGAACTGCATGCGCCCCTGGGATACGTGGGCCCTGCGCATTTCGACTGTGCAGAGGCCCAGGATCGGAAGTGTCCGGACCTCGGGTGCCCTCAGGTAAGAGCGTAGATTTTTTTCCGATGGGAGGCATCCGCACGCAGGAAGCCTCCTATCGGAAATTACGGGCCATTGTTGCCGCACATTAGTTTAGAATTTAAACCCTGCAAGCGTATGTCGTCCGGTTCCACTGGTTTTGGATGAGGTGAAACAGCTTGCCATGTTCTACCTTATCTAATCCCCTTGGAAGCCTAACATCTGCAATCATATCACATCTCCACCTTCTCTTTTCCATGAGAACATACCCAATTTACATCGTTGGTCCTCGTCATCCTATCCCTCCAACCCCTCAATCATTCTGAATGCTGTCTTCTGGATCCTTTCAGTAGCTGCAATATCTGGACTAATATCTGAGAGCACATTGTTCTACATTTCGTTGGTGATTCACTTCAATTCTGAAATTGCGATATCCCCTCTTGCGTTCAAAAATGGCGTTTCATTCTGGTGCTTTAGCTTCTTCTATAGGTTCTCTGACGTAAGTCGGGTTATCGTAGCCTGTAGCTGTAACGGTGGGAGGTATCTGACCTGTCTCACGACGTCTTGCTATCGCTGCAGAAACTTTGAAAAGGCAAGGAGATAATTGTGTAAGGTAGGGTCCCTCCACTTTATCATCATTAGCATGCACATCTGGAGATGGAAACCTGTTGGCCTAGAAATTGCAGTCGGAGGCATACCTCCGGAGGGCAGCGTAATGTTCCAGGGACACAGGCGGTTCGGAATCATACCTGGGACCACGTGGGCCCGGTCCTCCAATGACAAAGGAGAATTCCATTTCACTCACTTACGAAGGGAATCCCCTAATGGAATCCCCAAATCTAGTAATTACACGATGTAAAGAATTGGAATTTTATTCATAAGTTCCTTCAGTGCACCAACCTCAATAAAAATTTAATCTTTTGATAAGAATTTTATACATTATTAAGACTTTAATCCGGGCCAATATTTGCATCACCTCATTTAATAAAGTGTATGTGGATAATTTAGGATATAAAAGTGTTTAATTTAAGCCTTAGATATCCCCTTACGCTGCCGCAAGCATGCCCTACAACTGCTTGCATCAACCGTAAGACAGGAAGGATTATACCTGCCTTGAAGGCGGTGCAACGAAGGTTCACTAGATTGATTCCTGGGATGACAGGGTTGTCCTATGATGAGAGCTTGTGTAGAATGGGCCTTTACTCTCTGGAGTTCAGAAGAATGAGAGGTGATCTCATTGAAACATACACGATTTTGAAGGGGATTGACAGGGTAAATGCTGAGAGGTTGTTTCTCCTGGCTGGACTGTCGAGAACTAGGGGTCACAGTCTCAGGGTAACGGGTAGGTCATTTAAGATGGAGATGAGGAGGAATTTCTTCACTCAGAGGGTTGTGAATCTTTGTAATTCTCTGCCCCAGAGGGCTGTGAATGCTGAGTCTTTGAGTATATTCAAGGCTGAGATAGATAGATTTTTGGACTCTAGGGCAATCAAATGATATGGAGATCGGGCGGGAAGGTGGATGATCAGCCATGATCTTATTGAATGGCATAGCACATTCGAGGGGCCGTATGGCCGACTCCTGCTCCGATTTCTTCTGTTCTTGT
This sequence comes from Squalus acanthias, assembly GCA_030390025.1. Classification (NCBI taxonomy): domain Eukaryota; kingdom Metazoa; phylum Chordata; class Chondrichthyes; order Squaliformes; family Squalidae; genus Squalus; species Squalus acanthias. The sequence continues at coordinate 5,130,018 of CM059453.1, forward strand.
GATCTTAATTGCTGGCTAGTCGCTGGGCAAATAGCCCAACTCTGTGCCAGCGATTGCTTTTTCGGAACACCGCCCCCCCGCCCCCTCCGCGGATGGCCTGTCAATGCGTACCTTGAAAAGCCACAAGTTCCCGATTTCAGGCATGTGCAAGCGTACCCTATCACAGACACCCCAATTTCAGGACCAATGATTCAAACAACTAAACATTCACCAGCAACAACAACAACAACTTGTATTTATATAGCACCTTTAATGCAGTAAAATGTCCCAAGGTGCTGCACAGGAGTATTAATAGACAAAACATTTGACACCGAGCCACATAAGGATAAATTAGGGCAGCAATGAGGTCGGTTTTAAGGAGCGTATTAAAGGAGGAAAGAGGTAGAGAGGAGGAGAGGTTTAGGCAGGGAATTCCAGAGCTTAGGGCCTGGGCAACAGAAGGCACGGCCACCAATGTTTGAGCAATTATAATCAGGGATGCTCAAGAGAGCAGAATTAGAGGAGCACAGATATCTCGGGGTGGGGGGGGGGGCGGTTGTGGGGCTGGAGGAGGTTACAGAGATCGGGAGGGGCGAGGACATGGAGGGATTTGAAAACAAGGATGAGAATTTTGAAATCGAGGTGTTGCTTAACCGGGAGGCAATGTAGGTCAGCGAGCACAGGGGAGATGGGTGAACGGGATTTGGTGTGAGTTAGGACACGGGCAGCCGAGTTTTGGATGACTTCAAGTTTACATAACCATAACCATTTACCATAACCATTGTTGAGGTAAAATTCCCTCGCTTTACGATCTATAGTCATAGCATAAATCCGTTTGGAAGTTTTCCCAGGTGTACTACTTCAAGACAAGTTACAAAAATTGTTCCAAATGAACACACTCACGAAAGACAGGGGACGGACAAATATTCGTCAGCAAAACAAGAGCTTGAATTTAATCGCGCCTTTAACGTACAGAATGTACAGCGACAGTGAGATTTAATTTTAAAGATTACAAAGGTACAGCATAGTTATGTTCCAGTAAAAAAGAAGGAAACTGCTGTTAGTTCTAGAAAGCAATGGATAATTAAGAGGTGAGAATGGCTCCAGGGATGAGGGATTACAGCTACGTGGATAGACTGGAGAAGCTGGGGTTGTTCTCCTTGGAGCAGAGAAGGCTAAGAGGAGATTTGATAGAGGTGTTTAAAATCAAGAAGGATTTAGCTAGAGTAAATAAAGAGAAACTATTTCCAATGGCCGAAGTTTCGATAACCAGAGGGCACAGATTTAAGGCGATTGGCAAAAGAACTAGAGGTGACATGAGGAAAACCTTTTTTACGCAACGAGTGGTTAGGATTTGGAATGCACTGCCTGATAGGGCGGTGGATACAGATTCAATAGTGGCCTTCAGAAGGGAACTGGATAAATACTTGAAGGAGAAAAAATTGCAGGGATATGGGAAAAGAGCAGGGGGAGTGGTACTAACTGGATCGCTCTTATAAAGAGCCAGCGCAGACTCGAAGGGCCGAATGGCCTCCTTTCGTGCCGTGCGATTCTATGATTCATTGAAACTAATTAAAATTGAAGTATGGGACCTCTAATAAATATAATATCAACAATAACTAACAACAATATTTATAACAATAATGTTGATAATAAATAATAGTAAAACCATAAAAAAATGCGAGGATAAAAAAGGAGTGAGAGTGGGATAGGAAAGCTCAGAGATATTATGGGGAGGGCTAAATAAAAAAACGCTCTGACATATTTTACAAGTTATCAGTTGATAGAGAATTGCTAAAAGTGAGGTAGCACCCCTAAGACGAGAGGACTGTAGACCATCAGCAAAATATGGCGGATATCGGAGAAGAGGAGAATCCTGAAGTGAGATTATGATGGATTCCAATATTTTTTACATAAGTTAGTGAGGGTAAAATAAGGCAAAGTGCCAGGGCCTGACTGGATACATCTCGGGATCCCGAGGGGGATGAAGGGCGAAATTGTGGAGCCGCTAGAAATCATTTTTTGTTGTTCTATTCAATGAGAATAGTTGCTGGAGGGCTGGAGAGAGCCTAATGTAGTATCCATTTTTTGAAAGGGAAATAGCTAATGCGGATTATTACAGACCAGTTAACTTAACATCAGTGGGAGGGAAAATTTAAAATGACCATGTATGTAGGTAGAAGGAATATAGTTAGAAGCAGCTAGCTCAGGGGAATTGATGGTAAGGAATCAGCTAAAAACTCACAGTTGACGCTCAATGTCAGTAAATGTGAAATTATATCTTTTGGTAAAAAACTAACAGCAGTAATTATATTCTGAATGGAAGTAAACTCGGTGCTGTGAATTAGCAGAGGGATTTGCGGGGCGGGCGGTACAGGTTAGAATAATAGCATCTCACAGCACAGAAGGAGGCCATTCGGCCCGTCCTAACTGTGCCGGCTCTTTGAAAGAGCTGTCCAATTTAGTCTCACACCCTAGCTTTTTTCCCCTTAACCTCTTTCCCAAGTCCTCTTCAAGTACATGTCCAATTGCCTTTTGAAAGTTCCTATGGAATCTGCTTCCACCACCCTTTCAGACGGTGCATTGCTGATCGTAACATCCCACTGTGCGTAAAAATATCTCCTCATGTTCCCTCTAGTTCTTTTGGCAATTATTTAAAATCTGTGACCTCTGGTTAACACTCACTTGCCAGAGGAAACCGTTTCTCCTTTCTTGTTCTATCGAACCCCCATATAATTTTGCACACCTCTATTATGTCTACCCTTAACCTTCTCTGCTCTAAGGAGAACAATCCCAGCTTGTCCAGTCTCTCCATATAACTGATTCCTGCATCCCTGGTATCAGTCCGTAAGGGTGACCCCGAGCTTCCGGTCGCCTGTCACTTTAATTCTCCGCTCCACTCCCACTCTGACCTCTCCATCCTCGGCCTCTTGCACTGTTCTAATGAAGCTCAACGTCAGCTCGAGGAACAGCACCTCATCTTTCGATTAGGCACTTTACAGCCTTCTGGACTCAACATCGAGTTCAACAATTTCAGATCATAACCTCTGCCCCTATTTCTTTTTCACATGGCAGCTGTTGATGATTCTGCCAGTGCCATTTACACTTCATCTGGAGTCATCTTTTGTTTCTTAACTTGTCCCATTACCATCTCCTTTTGCCTTTTACCATCATCCCTTTTGTCTCTTAATCTCTCCTGCCTTCCATCCTATCACAGAACTCCCCATTTGTTCTTTCCTCCCCTCCCCACTTTCCCTGCCCCTACACTTGCTTGAAAACCTTTTACTTCTCCAACTTTTTCCAGTTCTGACGAAGGGTCATCGACCTGAAACGTTAACTCTGTTTCTCTTTCTATAGATGCTGCCTGACCTGCTGAGTATTTCCAGCATTTTCTGTTTTTATCCCTGGTATCATCCTGGTAAACCTCATCTGCACCCTCTCCAAGGCCGTCCTAAAGTGTGGTGTCAAGAATTGTACACAGTACTCCAGCTGAGGACTTACCAGTGATTAGTAAAGGTTAAGCATGACTTCCTTGTTTATGAATTCAATACCCCTGTTTACCAAGACAAGTATCACATACGCTTTCTTAACCACCTTATCAACTTGCCCTGCCACGTTCAAAGATTTGTGACTATGCACCCTAAGTCCACCTGCTTTTGTACCCCCTCAAAGTAATACCGTTCAGATTATTCTGCCTCTCCACCTTGATCCTTCCAAAAGTGCATCACTTCACATTTATCTGCATTAAATTGCATCTGCCGTGTGTCTGCCCATTTCACCAGTTTATCTATGTCCTCCTGAAGGCTGCTGCTATGATGTTCATCATTAACTAATTCACCAAGGTTCACGGGACATTATAAGGGAGCACCTCAGGTTGATGAGGCCTTTAAAAGGCTAAGGAAATTCTGGATTTGATCACAATCAATAAAGAAAGTGAAAGTCAAATGTAGTGACGGGCCTGGTAAAAGGGTAATACTACCTCAGTTACAGTGCTGGGAACCACACTAAAGGAAACATATTGGGCCATATTTTTGCAACCCCTCCGGGTGCATACAAAGTGCGCTGAAACCCGGCACTTGCGATCTGTCAAGAATCTTCTTGACAGATCCTCCGCATCCCCGGGAGAAGGGCCTCTGCGGGTGGAGAGCTGCACTATTTGCCCAACTTCCACCCGCTGAAAGGCCATGGAATTATTACGCCTGGTAAAAGCAGGCGTAAGGCCTGCTTTTACCAGTATAAGCATTTTAAAAAATAGAAAAATAAAATGTTATCACTCATTGATACATTAAAGACCCTGTCCAATAAGGTAAGGTTATATTTAGCCCCTATAAAACATATACATTTCTTTTAATGAAATTTTTGCTTAAAATATTTAATAAAATGCCATTTTATTAATTTTATATATGTAATGTGTTTGTGTATTTTTAAAGTCATCCCCGGTGGATTTCACACTTCATTCAGCCTTAATCTGTCACATTAACACCACCTCTAGCCTTGCATATCTCTTAATGTCTCTTAATGTCTCTTCATCTCCCCCTTTGTTCCTTTATCCCCTCCCCCTTTTCCCAGCTTTACCCTGGCCTTAAATCTATTTGATTTCCGGCTCTTCCCAGTTCTGATGAAAGGTGATCGACCTGAAACGTTAACTGTCTTTCTCTCTCCACGGATGCTGCCTGGCCTGCTGAGTTTTTCCAGCGTTTTCTGTTGTCTCCGAGCTATGCCTGCCTTTTCGTGGGATATGTGGAACATTCTTTGTTCCAGTCCTACTCAGGTCCCCTCCCTCACCTCTTGTTCCGGTACATTGATGACTTATCAGTGTCGTTTCCTGCTCTCGCCCTGAACTAGATAATTTTGTTCACTTTGCTTCCAATATCCACCCTTCCCTCACCTTCACATGGTCCATCGCCGACTCTTCCCTTCCTCGACTTCTCCATCTCCATCTCTGGGGATAGGTTTTTGACAAACATTCACTACAAGCCCACTGACTCCCACAGCTACTTGGACTACACTTCCTCCCACCCCGCTTCCTGTAAGGACTCTATTCCATTCTCCCAGTTTCTCCGTCTCTGCCGCATCTGCTCTGACGATGCCACCTTGCATACCAGTGCTTCAGACATGACTTCCTTTTTCCACAACCAAGGATTTCCCTCTACTGTGGTTGACATGGCCCTTGACTGTGTCCGTTCTATCTCCCGAACTTCTGCCCTCACCCCTGCCCCTCCCTCCCGGAACCACGATAGGGTTCCCCTTGTCCTCACCTTTCACCACGCCAGCATCCACATTCAACGGATCATCCTCCACCATTTCCGCCAACTCCAGCTTGATCCCACCATCAAACACATCTTCCCCTCACTTCCCCTTTCAGCATTCCGAAGGGACTGCTCCCTCCGCGACAACCTGGTCCACTCCTCTATCACCCCCAACACCCCTTCCCCTTCGCCCGGCACCTTCCCGTGCAAGGGCAGGAGATGCAACACATGCCCATATACCTCCCTGCTTCCCACTGTCCAGGGCCCCAGTGAAACAGCGATTTACTCGTACTACTTGCAATTTAGTATACTGTATTCACTACTCATGATGCGGTCTCCTCAAATTGGGGAGACCAAACGCAGATTGGGTGACCGCTTTGCAGAACACCTCCGTTCAGTCCATAAGGGGGACCCTGATTATCCGGTCGCCTGCCACTTTAATTCTCTGCTCCACTCCCACTCAGACCTCACCGTCCTCGGCCTCTTACATTGTTCCACTGAAGCTCAACGTAAGCTCGAGGAACAGCACCTCATCTTTCGATTAGGCACTTTACAGCCTTCTGGACTCAACATAGAGTTCAACAATTTCAGATCATAACCTCGGCCCCTATCATATAGATATTATCCGTTAATATCTCTTAATGTCTGTTAACCTCTCCTGCCTTCTGTCCTATCACAGACCTTCCCTTTTGTTCTTTCATCCCTTTCCCAGCTCCGACACTTGCTTAAAAATCTGTTACATTTCCTGCTTTTTTCCAGTTCTGACGAAAGGTCATCGACCTGAAACGTTAACTCTGTTTCTCTCTTCACAGATGCTACCTGGCCTGCTGAGTATTTCCAGCATTTTCTGTTTTTATTATCCCTTCCTTCATTGGTTGGGCTGGCCCACTTGATCCCAGGGGCACTTGCGTAGGCCTCTATGCATTTCTACCAGGAGAGGCCCAGGATCGCAAAGCCTCCGTATCTCCCGGACCACCAGGTAAATGCGTAGAAAATTTGATGATCAGAGGCGTCCGCCCACGGGAAGCCTCCGCTCGCAAATTCAGGCCCAATGAATCTTTAGAGGAGGTACGACACAGATTGGATGCTGCCTGGTAAGAGGAACTGGAAATATGAAGAAAGACTTGGAAAAGAATGCCACTTTTTCGTGAGAACAACGCAGGTTACAGCACCATATGGAGAAAAGGTTTCAGGTGATGTAAAGATGGGGCAGATTTGACAGAAGCAGAGTGCTTCCTGTAGTTGATGGGTCAAGAACGATGGACCATGGATAGAAGATTAAATACAAGAGATTGGACTAGAGAGCAAAATAAATTCCATTTCGCAGGGAGCCGTGGAATTTACTTCCATTGTTAGTGGCTGAGGTTCAAAATGCGTCAATATTCAAGATTAGATTGGATATTTGGATGATGGAAAAGGGGAAGGAAGGATATGGGAATAGGATGGGTAAATACGATTCGGACTACATGTTCGTAGATAGGTACAAGTCGTAAGGGACTGGTTGGTTCGAATGGCCTCTTTTTGTGACTTTGACATATTTCTATGTTACAAGGTACCTCACAGATAGCCGCGATGAAAAGGAATACTCAGTCGGAAAGGCAGAGGTGACAGATTTGACTAATAGTCTGACCCAACAGAAATATTTTGTCAAATGCAAAATACTGCTGATGCTGGAAATCTGAAATGAATCAGAAAATGCTGGAAACACTCAGCAGGTCAGGCAGCATCAGTGGAGAGAGGCACAGAGTTAATGTGTCGGGTCGATGGCCTTTCACCAGAACTGGGATATATTAGAGATGAACAATGTTGAAGCAAATGTAGAGCCAGGAAAGTAGGGGGGGGGAGGTGGCAGGAAAAGAATAAAAGAGAAGGTCTATGGTAGGGTGAAGGGCAGGAAAGATTAAATGTCAAAAGGGATGAAGGGGCAAGGCGAGTGGGTTGGTAATGAGACAAGTATAGAGAGGAGAGATGGGTCCAGATGAGGTGTAAATGGTTATAGCAGAATAACATGAAAAATCTGGCAAAGATAGGAAGATGTATTTGATGTGGCTTCGGATGACCAATTTTTAGCTCCACATCTTTCAATGATTTTTGTACGGTGTTTCCAAGAATATACAATGAGGAATGCTCAAGTCGATAGTACATATTATATTGGGCCCTGGTGAGACCACAACTGGAGCATTGTGTACAGTTTTGGTCTCCTTACATAAGGAAGGATATACTTGCCATAGAGGGAGTGCAACAAATGTTCACCAGACTGGTTCCTGGGATGGGGGGTTTGTCCTATGAGGAGAGATTGAGTAGACTAGGCCTATATTCTCTAGAGTTTAGAAGAATGAGAGGTGACCTCATTGAAACATACAAAATTCTTACAAGAAATGACAGGGTAGATGCAGGGAGGACGTTTCGCCTGGCTGGGGAGTCTAGAACCAGGGGTCACAGTCTCAGGATAAGGGTCGGCCATTTAGGACTGAGATGAGGAGAACTTTCTTCACTCAGAGGGTGGTGAATCTTTGGAATTCTCTACCCCAGAGGGCTGTGGAGGCTCAGTTGTTGAGTATATTCAAGACAGAGATCGATAGATTTTTGAATATTAAGGAAATCAGGTGATATGGGGATAGTGCCGGAAATGAGGCAGAAGATCAGCCATGATCTTATTGAATGGCGGAGCAGGCTCGAAGGGCCGAATGGCCGACTCCTGCTCCTATTTCATATGTTCGTATGTTCTTACATTTGGAAGGTCACTGGAATGGAGGACATGTTCTTGACATGTGAAGGAAGCAAATAATGACGTTTAGAAACTCACGCTTTTTGCATGCCAAGCATATGTATAGCACCAGAACGCACAGGAGAATCAGCAGGGCCAGAACACCAAAAGCTATTCCCACATAACTTCCAATTCCTGTAAGTAATATAATAATGACAAAAATCACCATCACACCAATATCAAATATTAACCTCAAGGAGAATTAAGATGTTAATTCAATTACCTGATTTTGTCAGGAACAACAACAACGTGCATTTATATAGCGCCTTTACTGTAGTAAAACGTCCCAAAGCGCTTCAGAGGAGTGTTATCCGCCATAAATTAACACCCAGGTGAGCAAAAGCTTAGTCGAAGAGTTAGGTTTTTAGGAGCATCTTAAAAGCAAGATCGATAGAGTGGCAAGAGAGATTTAGGGAGGGTATTGCAGAACTTAGGGCCCAGGCCGCTGAAGTTACAACCGCCAATGGTGGGGCTATGAAAATGGGGTGCACCAAGAGGCCAGTATTGGATGAGCGGAGAGATCAATGAGGGTTGATCAGCTGGAGGAGGTTACAGTGATAGGGAGGAGTGAAGCCATGGAGGGATTTGCATAAAAGGATGCGAATTTTAAAATCAAGGCATTCTGGGACCAAGAGCCAATGTAGGTCAGTGAGCACAGGGATGATGGGTAAACAGTTTCAATTAAGCCCGTTTTTTCATGATTGATTATATTTTAAAAAACAATAGGACAGGTTGCCCTAATCCTTGACCCCTGGGAAGGCGCAAAGGTTAAATCAGTCAGAGTGGGGAGCCCTGGAGGCGGTGTTTGCCTATTTGCCACGCCCTCCCCTTGACCCCGGAATGCGCGGGGCTTTCTTGAAGACATGGAGGTCGCCCTGTGCCCGCAATCGGTCCAGACCTATTGGACTCACTGAGATGAGGTGGTAGAGGCTGCTCTCTGTCTCCCGGTCAGTCGGGGTGGGGGTGATGGACACTTTGGGGGTGCTGTTCCCACCCAGTGCCCCAGCAGGAATGGATAGGAAAATCAATCTAGCCAGCTAATTCTATTCTTTACCAATAAACTTTTCTCTCTCGATTAGTTATTGAACTGTTGCTAAAGACGACTTGGTGGCTGGCAAACATTACACAAAACATACATATAACATACAAAAGGTGACGGACAGGAAAAGACCCACTGGTCCATCTAGCCTGTCCCATGAATCCTGGATATGTGAAAGACAGCAAGTCTTGCACTCAGATAGCACCTTTCACGACCACAGGACGTCGCAAAGTGCTTTACTACCAATGAAGTACCTTTTGAAGTTTAGACAGTGTTGTAATGTAGGAAATGCAGCAGCTAATTTGCGCACAGCAAGCTCCCACAGCCAGCAATTTTATAATGACCAGATAATCTTTTTTATATCGACTCAGGGATAAATATTTGCTAGGACACCAGGGATAACTCACTTGCTCTTTTTCGAAATAGTGCCATGGGATCTTTTGCCCAATTGAGCAGACGGGGTCTCGGTTGAATATCTCGTCTGCAACAGTGCAGCACTCCCTCAGTACGGCACCGGAGTATCAGCCTAGATTTTTATACTCAAGTCTCTGGAGTGAGACTTAACCCCACAGCCTTCTGACTCAGAGGCGAACATGCTACCCACTGAGCCACGGCTGAGATCCTCTGACATCAACTGATTGCCCAGTTCGGCCCTGTCTCCCTTGGAACTCACTTCATGTTGCTTCTCTCCAAACCTTTACCCAAGGAGGTAAGGCCAGTCATTAAAGTATCTGACGTAAGAAAACTACTAGGCACTTGGTCTAAGCGTTAAACAAAGCTTTAATCAACTGTTGTCCAACATGGAGATCTAGTTGTGTCCTTCACTAGTTCCTGTTGAGGAATGTCCTAAGCAAGCTGGGCCCATGCCCGAGTATTTATACTCTCCCTGGACAGCGCCACCAGCAGGCCACCCAGTATTACTTCATACAAGATTCATGTCAGTATCCACTCTGGGTTGACTCAGTCTGGGGACTTCCTGACCAGGAAGGATAGGTACAAATGATTGTGGGGCCACGACCACCCCAGCTATTGCATTGTGTTGAAACCTGAAACCAATGGTGAAAACACAGTTAAACTCACCACGCCCAACATAGCAGTAGGTATTCCCATACCAGAACGATGCTTTGCATTTGTAAATCGTATCCCACTTGTCCACAAACTCGTCGCGACTGATGTTTACAGTGAACCGCGGATTGTTGGTTGTTTGTCTGTATAGATCACGTGGGCCAGTCCAGGTGAGAGTGGGGAATGGGAGGCCACTTCTATAGTAGCAATCCAAAAGAACATAATCTCCATGGTAGGAGGATGTGCATGATAATGACGATTTGCTTCTCGCCGAAGTATATGTTCTTGCTGAAATAAAGAGGTACAGGTTTTATGCAAGTGGTTACTTAATCGGTCCGGATTTGGCGCAAGGTGCTAGCAGTTCATTACACGAGCACTTTCCGTAAGACCTTCTGTGCGCTTTTGCACGGCAACTTGCGGTTATGACATATCCAAAAGCAGCGCGATGCCCTCTACAGGGCATTTGGGACCCGTGTGAACAGGGCAAGCAACTCTGTATCTCCTGAACCAATCAGATTGAAGAATCCTACAGAGCGCCGCAGAGTCTGAATCAGGAAGTGTAATTTAGAATATTAATTTCAGTACCAAATCAGGGATGGAAAGTGAAATAAAGAGAGGTGAAGAAAGAGGGATTGAGAGAGAGAGAGAAGAAAGAAAGATAGAAAGACTTGCATTTATATAACGCCTTTCACATCCACCGGACATCCAAAAGCACGTTACAGCCAATGAAGTACTTTTGAAGTGTAGTCACTGTTGTAATGTAGGAAACAAGGCAGCCAATCTGCGCACAGCAAGCTCCCACAAATAGCTTTGTGATAACGACCAGGTAATCTGTTTTTGCTATGTTGATTGAGGGACAAATATTGGCCAAGTCACTAGGGATTACTCCACTGCTCTTCTTCGAAATAGTGTCTTCAGAACATAAGAACATAAGAAGTAAGAGCAGGAGTAGGCCATACGGCCCTTCGAACCTCCTCTGCCATTCAATAAAATCAACTCCACTTTCCTGCCCGATCTCCCTATCCCTTGATTCCCCTAGAGCCAAACATCTATCGACCTCAGCCTTGAATATACTCAATGACTCAGCATTCACCGCCCTCTGTGGCAGAGAATTCCAAAGATTCACAACTCTCTGAGTGAAGAAATTCTTCCTGATCTCAGTCTTAAATGGCCGACCCCTTATCCTGAGACCATGCCCCCTAGTTCTAGACACTCTAGCCAGGGGAAACAACCTCTCAGCATCTACCCTGTCAATCCCCCTCAGAATCTTGCATGTTTCATTGGATCTATTACGTCCACCCGAGAGAGCAGACAGGGCCTCGGTTTAACCTCACATCCAAAAGAGGGCACATCCGACAGTGCAGCACTCCCTCAGCACTGCACTGGGAGTTTCAGCCTAGATTTTTGTGCTCAAGTCTCTGGAGCAGGACTCGAACCCACAACCTTCTGACTCAGAATGCTACCAACTGAGCCACAGTTGACAAAAGAGACAGAAAGAAAAAGTAAAAAAAATGTATTTTTAAAAAATCTCCAATAATTAAAATCTGAAGGAATGAGACTCCACACTTGTAAAAGTAAATTTTCAGCGCCAGAAATGTTTGGCAGTAATTAAGACTTATTACGCCCTTATAAATTTACTTACACTTGAATGGAGAATCCTTAACTTTAGTGTATATCTAGTTGGTAAGTACCGCAAATTCACGCCCTTCCATGTATTTTAATTTCGAAACTATCAGCGAGAAAAAAGTGTAGCAGAGCTTGTGGCGGATGAGGGCAAATCAGAAAACAGCTTCCTGATTTATGCATTTAACTGCGCATGTGTGGATGCTGGAAATTGCTGTCCAATTCACTCAATAACAACAGAGTTTTATCATTACCGTAAAATCTGGGATAATTGGAATAATTGAATCAACCAGCACAGAAAATGGCCATTTGGCCCACCGTGCCTGTGCTGGCTCTTTCGGAAGAGCTAGCCAATTAATCCTCCCATGCTCTTTCCCCATAAACTGTCAAATTTTCATTTTCAAGTATATATCTTACTCCCTTTTAAAGTTAATATTGAATCTGCTTCCACTGCCCTTTCAGGCAGCGCATTCCAGATCACAAAAACTCACTGCGTAAAAGAAAAAATAACCTCATCTCCCCCTCTGTTTCTTTTGCCAACTCCTTTCCACCATCTACAAGGCACAAGTCAGGAGTGTGATGGAATACTCTCCACTTGCCTGGATGAGTGCAGCTCCAACAACACTCAAAAAGCTCGACACCATCCAGGACAAAGCAGCCCACTTGATTGGCACCCCATCCACCACCTTAAACATTCACTCCCTCCACCACCGGCGCACCGTGGCTGCAGTGTGTAACATCTATAAGGTGCACTGCAGCAACTCGCCAAGGCTTCTTCGGCAGCACCTCCCAAACCCGTGACCTCCGCCACCTAGAAGGACAAGGGCAGCAGGCACATGGGAACACCACCACCTGCAAGTTCCCCTCCAAGTCACACACCATCCTGACTTGGAAATAGATTGCGGTTCCTTCAGCGTCGCTGGGTCAAAATCCTTAAACTCACTCCCTAACAGCACTATGGGAGCACCTTCACCACACGGACTGCAGCGGTTTAAGAAGGCGGATCACCAGCATCCACTCAAGGGCAATTAGGAATGGGCAATAAAAGCTGGCCTTGACAGCAAGGCCCAGATCCTATGAACGAATAAACAAAATATCTGTGCCCCCTGGTTACTGACCCTCCTGCCACTGGAAACAGTTTCTCCTTATTTACTCTATCAAAACCCCTGATAATTAGAACACCTCTATTAAATCTCCCCATAATCTTCTCTGTTCCAAGGAGAGCAATCAAATATTTACAATCTCTAATATAACTCGTGTAATAGTCTTGGAACTGAACTAGTAACCCTTCGGCACTGAGCTGCAGATCCACCCAAGGCAAGTTGTGCAATCTGGTATCTTGCCAGGTGACAAAGAGAAAAAAGTGTCTTCATACTGCGACGGAAACGTCGGCTCTCGATTTTAACCGTTATCTGTCAAAAATTGTATTCTATAGAGAACTGGGGAAGTGCCCTCTGTCATGGGTTGGAAATAAAATATCAACTAACTTGCAAACAGATAACCATCTATTTCCAGTTACTGATTGAAGTCCCGTCAGAGAACCGCAAGTAATTGGGAACTAAAGTTTCCCTGGTGAGACTCTCTGAAAGATATCGTGTAAAGAAAGGCAAAGGGAATTTGGTCTTAACCAGGGTGACAGCAATTAACTGGTATGTCACCAGAAGCAACATTCAAAAAAATCCTAATAGAGCTTCTGATCATTGCGCAATTCCATTGGTTAAATCATGAGTTCATGGCGCCCCCTACTGACCAACATTAAACTCTCACTTAAATGTTCTCCTATTGAAATGACGACTGTCTCCAGGAGAAGTTGAATGTGGTGTTTTTTACAGGGGTTATCGCGTGGTTGGAGTACAATTAAGTTCAGAAACGATATTCCGCTCAAAATCGAGAAACCTTTCATTCAGAAGCTTTTATGATTTCGCTTAAATTGGCGCACATAACATACCTCCAGTAACGTATTCTAGACACATCTTTTGCTTCATTACTGTCCCATTACCGCCCCCTTTTGCCTTGCACCATCATCCCTTGTGTAATTTAATCTCTCCTGCCTTCCACCCAATCACAGACCTTCCCTTTTGTTCTGTCCTCCCCTCTCCCTGCCCCCTGCACTTGCTGAAAACCTGTTACATCTCTAACTTTTTCCAGTTCTGACGAAAGCACATCGACCTGAACCGTTAACTCTGTTTCTCTCTCCTCAGATGCTGCCACGACCTCAGGACGTCCCAAAGCGCTTTACAGCCAATAAAGTACTTTTTGAAGAGTAGTCACTCTTGTAGTGTAGGAAACATGATGTTGATCGAGCAATAAATTTGGGAAGGACACCTGGGATAACTCCCCTGCTCTTCTTCGAAAGAGTGCCATGGGATCTTTTATGTCCACCTGAGAGGGCCGACGGGGCCTCGGTTGTCATCTCATCTGAAAGACGGCACCTCCGGCAATGCAGCGCTCCCTTAAAACTGGTCCTCCGACAGTGCAGCGGTCCCTCAGTACTGCCCCTGCGACAGTGCAGCGCTCCCTCTGTACTGCCCCTCTGATAGTGCAGTGCAACCTCAGTACTCCCCCACCGTCAGTGCAGCGCTCCCTCAGTACTTCTGCTCCGAGAGCGCAGCACTCCCTCAGTACTGCCCCTCCGACAGTGCAGAGCTCCCTCAGTACCGCCCCTCCGACAGTGCAGCGTTCCCTCAGTACTGCCCCCCAACAGTGCAGCACTCCCTCAGTACTACCCCTCCGACAGTGCGGTGCTCCCTCAGTAATGCGCCTGCGATAGTGCAGCGCTCCCTCAGTACTGCCCCTCCGACAGTGCGGCGCTCCCTCAGTACTGGCACTGCGACAGTGCAGCGCTCCCTCAGTACTGGCACTGGAGTGTCAGCATATCTTTTGTTGCTCAAGTCTCTGGAGTGGGACTATGAACCCACAACCCTCTGACTCAGAGACGAGGGTGCCATCAGCTGAGCGACAACTGACATTGCCACAAAGAAGACGCCCTCCAACTATAGCTTGGAAATGATCGCGAGCCAAGTGATTGCTAATTTGTCCCGACGATGTCAGTTAGTAAATATCATAAAAATTATCAAACAGTTTGCAACCGTCTAAGTTACACGCTTAGAAATTTACAGCGGCGAAACTTAGCGGATAAATTCTTACTGAATGAGAACCTGTCCTTACGTGAAAGAAGGGTCAGGTGCAAGAGGCCAATCAAAACGACGTTTTTTCCTGCCATAATCACAGTCGTCAAGCAGCTGCAAAAAGACTTCCCAGATCAAAGTCAGAATCTCTGGCCAGATATCGATTGCCGAGTGATAACTCTGACACCCAATCTAAGGTCTACCGCTACCCAAGTTGCATGGAGTTTAAAATGCCACTGCTGGCCAACTGGTTCCTGGTTTTAACACGGAACTGGCTCCACAGATGCTTCCTCCGTTACGAAAGGTATTTTGCTCACACATGGGCATTGGATGTGACCACAGAGTGATGGCTGCACTCGTCCAATTTCACAGAAGCATTGTTCAATCAGGGGCGTCATCGCGATTGCAATTTGAGGTCATGCCGTTGGAAGAAAAGAACAGGACAATGACTCTCCCGCGGTACTTAACCTACATTTCAGGTGGCCACTCTCACCCCCCCGCCCCGCAACAAAAACAAGAAGTGATTGCGGATGGTATAATGCGAACATTTTGTTCTCTTTGTTTCCGATTCAATGTCGAGAAGCTGAAATGGTTTTCGGTTGAGTTTGGGGAAGTTCCTTTGTGTTGGGGCTGCTATTTGCTCGTTGGATTTCTCGCTTGCTGTTTCTGCTTCTGTTGAGTTCCCGCTTTATTGCACCACTTCTGCAGTTCGGGTTTTATGGCTTGTATTTGCAAGAGATGCACAGCCCGGATGCTTAACTCTTTGCAGTGACTCGTGAGAGGTAACACATTGTACATTCGAGATTAACAAAAAAGTGTCGAAAGAAAGACTTGCATTTATATAGCGCCTTTCACGACCACTGGACGTCCCAAAGCGCGTTACAGCCAATGAAGTACTTTTGAAGTGTGGACACTGTTGTATTGTAGGTAACACGGCAGCCAATCCGCGCACAGCAAGCTCCCACAAACACCACTGTGATAATGGCCAGATCATCTGTTTTTGTGTGTTGTTGGTTGAGGGCTAAATATTGGCCAAGACACTGGGGATAGCAACCCTGCTCTTCTTTGAAATAGTGCCATGGGATCTTTTACCTCCACCTGAGAGAGCAGACAGGGCATTGCTTTAGCATCTCATCCAAAAGACGGCACCTCCGACAGTGCAGCACTCCCTCAGTACTGCCCCTCCGACAGTGCATCACTCCACTGAAGTGCCAAGCCTAGATTTTTGTGCTCAAGTCTCTGTAGTGGGACTATGAACATAAGAACATAAGAAGTAGGAGCAGGAGTAGGCCATACGACCCTTTGGGCCTGCTCCGCCATTCAATAGGATCATGGCTGATCCGAACCTAGACTCACGTCCACTTCCCTGCCCGCTCCCCATAACCCTTAATTCCCTTATCAGCTAGGAAACTGTCTATCTCCGTTTTAAATTTATTTAATGTCGCAGCTTCCACACCTCTCTGAGGTAGCAAATTCCATAGATTTACTACACTCTGAGTGAAGAAGTTTCTCCTCATCTCAGTTTTGAAACGGCAGGCCCTTATTCTAATATTATGCCCCCTAGTTCTAGTCTCACCCATCAGTGGAAACATCCTCGCCGCATCCACCCGATCAAGCCCTCTCACAATCTTATATGTTTCGATAAGATCGCCCAACATTCTTCTGTATTCCATGAGTAGAGGCCCAAACTATTCAACCTTTCCTGAAAAATCAACACCCTCATCTCCGGAATCAACCGAGTGAACCTTCTCTGAACTGCCTCTAGAGCAAGTATATATTTTCGTAAATATGGAAACCAAAACTGTACGCAGCACTCCAGGTGTGGCCTTACCAGTACCCTGTATAGCTGAAGCAAGACTTCCCTGCTTTTATACTCCATCCCCCTTGCAATAAAAGCCAAGATTCCATTGGCCTTCCTGATCACCTGCTGTACCTGCATACTAACCTTCTGTGTTTCATGAACACACAACCTTCTGACTCAGAGGCGAGAGTGCTACCACGCGAGCCACAGCTGACACTACAACTGTTTTGATGGAAATGCTAAGTAGAATGATAGACATTGTGGGGCACCAACCAGACCACAGCAAATCTCAAACCTTGGATTAAGATATGGCAAAATGTGATGATACTGACTAACGTTATTTGCTGGCAGCTGGTTTAAAGGGCAGCTAGCATGTCAAACTACATGCCTCTCAAATATGAGGTGCAGGAGCTGTGAGGGATGCTGGGGAGTGCTTACTGTGTGATAGAACATAAAAACATAAGAAATAAGAGCAGGAGTAGGCCCTTTAGCCCTTCCAGCCTGCTCCGCCATTCAGTAAGATCATGGCTGATCTTCTACCTCATCTCCACTTTCCTGAACTATTCCCATATCCCTTGATTCCCTTAACATTCAAAAATCTATCGATGTCTGTCTTGAATATACTCAACGAATGAGCCTCCACAGCCCTCTGGGGTAGAGAATTCCAAAGATTCACCCCCCTCTGAGTGAAGAAATTTCTCCTCATCTCAGTCCTAAATGGCCGACCCCTTATTCTGAGACTGTGACCCCTGGTTCCAGACTCCCCAGGCAGGGGAAACATCCTTCCTGCCTCTACCCAGTCAAGCCCTGTAAGAATTTTGTATGTTTCAATGAGATTGGGGGCCAGTGTGACCTGAAGGATATGCGAGCGAAGATGTGACTTTCTGTGAGCATGTGTGGCAGCGTGGCTTGTGGAGTAGGTGTGGGAATATCTGACCCGTGTACTTCCTACAGTGATCCAAATCTAACTCTCTCCTGCAGGTGAAATTCCACCCCTCCCATCGCCAAGCACCCCACGTCCAGGGCAATAATGTTGGTTGTGAAAATTGCGGAGCTCACCAGAGTGCAATAAGCGCCTACTCACCGACAGCAACATTCAGCACACGAAAGACACACTGAACGGCTTGCGACAGCAGCGCTCTCATGGCGCTGGATAGACTGAGGTATAAGAGGCAATTGCCAGTTAGAAAGGCCGAGGCAATAGATCTGTGGAATGCATTTTACTGTCTGATGCCAATACCTCCGTTTTGAACAGCATCATCGTACAGTTGATTGGCCATTACATATCGCCAGAGTGCAATTTCCTGTTTGAAAAGGGAAGCTCTGTTCTCATAGACCCAATAGTGAAGCCATTTTTTTCTGGTAATGTGAGCGATGCTGGAATAAGAACATAAGAAGTAAGAACTGGAGTAGGCCATACGGCCCTCGAGTCTGCTCCGCCATTCAATAAGATCATGGCTGATCATCGAACCCATCTCCACTTTCCCGCCCGATCTCCATATCCCTTGATTCCCCCAGAGTCCAAAAGTCTATCTATCTCAGCCTTGAGTATACTCAAAGACTCAGCATTCACAGCCCTCTAGGGCAGAGAATTATAAAGATTCACAACCCTCTGAGTGAAGAAATTGTTCCTCATCTCAGTCAATATATTGGATGCCTTTAATTATCTGACAAGGTCTTCACAAATACTTTGACAATTACTACCAGGAAAGACTGAACAGACTGAATCTCTTTTCTTTAGAAAAGAGAAGACTGAGGGGTGAGCTAATAAAGGTTTTTAATAATTATGAAGGGCTTTGATTGGGTAGAGGTCGAGAAGTTGATTCCACTTGTGGGGCAGTCCAAAGCAAGGGGCCACACATATAAGATAGTCACTAATAAAACAATAGGGAGTTCAGGAGAAACTTCTTTACCCAGAGAGTGGTGAGAATGTGGAACTCGCTACCACAGGGAGTGGTTGAGGCGAAGAGCATAGTTGCAGTGAAGGGGAAGCTAGATAAGCACACATGGGAGAAAGGAATAGAGAGATATGGAGATAGAGTTAGATGAAGTAGGGTGGGAGGTGGTTCATGAGGTGCCTAATCACGGGCACGGACCTGTTGGGCCGAATGGCCTGTTTCTGTGCTGTAAATTGTATATCTTCTCTTTATGTTGTGTACGACACTGAGAAATGAATATCATTCAGTGCCGTTTGGTCGATGAGTAGTGTCAGATTTATCATTTAAAATAGAGAATTAAACAGCTTAAATTCCGATTTCAATCTTATCTCTTCTCAGCTGAAGTCATTGATTCATGTTTACATATGGTTCCTTGGTCACCAATCTTCCTCCACTGGAGGATTCGAATATCCTTTATTTATTTATTAGCTCGTTAAATTAGAGCTGGGAGGCTATTTTGCTATCGGAGCATCACTGTCAAGATTCGTCATCGTTCAGCACTATATCCATGTGTGCCGCGCACCGCATGGGCACAGACACACACTTGCCTGCAGAATCCTGAATCATTAAGTGTGAGGTGATGCATTTTGGGAGGACTAACAAGGCAAGGGAATACACAATGAATGGTAGGACCCTAGAAAGGACAGAGGATCAGAGGGACCTTGGTGTGCATGTACATAGATCCCTGAAGGCAGCAGAACAGGTAGATAATGTGGTTAAGAAGGCATATGTGATACTTGCCTTCATTAGCCGGGGCATAGAATATAAGAGCAGGGGAGTTATGATGGAGCTGTACAAAATGCTAGTTAGGCCACAGCTGGAATAATGTGTGCAGTTCTGGTCGCCACACTATAGGAAGGATGTGATTGCATTGGAGAGGGTGCAGCGGAGATTCACCAGGATGTTACCTGGGCTGGAGCGTTTCAGATATAAAGAGAGACTGGACAGGCTGGGATTGTTTTCCTTAGAGCAGAGAAGGCTGAGGGGGGACCTGATTGAGGTCTACAAAATTATGAGGGGCATAGATAGGGTAGATAGAAAGGAACTTTTCCCCTTAGTAGAGGGGTTAATAATAAGCGGGCATATTTTCAAGCTAAGGGGCAGGAGGTTTAGAGGGGATTTGAGGAAAAACGTTTTCACCCAGAGGGTGGTTGGAATCTGGAACTCACTGCCTGGAAGGTTGGTAGAGGCAGGAAACCTCATAACATTCAAGAAGCATTTAGATGAGCACTTGAAACACCATAGCCTACAAGTCTAAGGACCAAGTGCTGGAAAATGGGATTAGATAAGATAGGGCTTGATGGCCGGCTCAGACACGATGGGCCGAAGGGCCTCTTTCTGTGCTGTATAACTCTATGGCTCTATGACACTATTTCAATTCTGCTACCGCCACTCTGCTAACAGCTTCCTAATCAGTAGGTGTGTCCGCATAGTTTTAGTGACAACTTTGTTGTTGGTAATGAAGAATCGCATCAGATTGTCTGGATATAATGTCTCCGTTTTTATCAGCTAATATAGGTAAAAGCTGGATTTGTGTTTCAATTTTCAGGAGTCAGGAGAAGTTTGAGGGAGTGAAAAGGCTGTATATAAAATTGGAAGCATAAGAGAACATCAGGTGTATTTTTCTGCCTATCGTATTTCAACCCAGAAATAATTCCACTGCCTTGCTCTGTCCCCATACCCAGTATCATTCTACTTCAAATATTTATCAGAATATGTATTCAGTTCAAGTATCTTTCACAGAATAGTTTGCGGATTAATATCTTGTGGCACTGCTAAGGAGACTCGATGCCACATTCCACATTTCAAATACACCTACCTGTGCTCATTTTGTATGATACTTTGTTTTTATATTGTATGATACAGTTAAGTGGAAACACTGATCTCAATTTGGAAATTAGGCAAGTTGTTTTGCCTGGGATATAGAATCATACCTCGAATGTGTCAGCCGTGGCTCAGTTGGCAGCACTCTCGCCTCTGAGGTTGAAGGTTGTGTGATCAAGTCCCACTCCAGGGACTTGAGCACAGAAATAAAAGCTGACAGTCTTGTGCCATGCTGAGGGAGTGCTGCACTGTCGGAGGTGCCGTCTTTCAGATGAGAAGTTCAACCGAGGCCCCGTCTGCTCTTTAAGGTGCACAGTAAAAGATCCCATGGCACTCTTTCGAAGAAGAGCAGGGGAGTAATCCCTGTTGTCCTAGCCGATATTTATCCCTCAATCAACATCACTAAAGCAGATTATCCGGTCATTATCACAACTCGCATTGTTGCTTGTGGGAGCCTGCTGTCTACAAATTGGGTCCAGCATTTCCGAAATTACAACAGTGACTAAATTTCAAAAGTGCTTCATTGACTTTAAAGCGCTTTGTGACATCCTGAAGTCGTGTAAGGCGATAACACCTCCTCTTGCCTTGATTATCTCTTACTGTCTCTCAATATCTCTTAATTTCTCCTGCTTTCTATCCCACCACTGACCTTCCCTTTTGTTCTTTCATCCCCTCCCCCTTTTCCCAGCTTTATACTTGCTTTAAATCTATTTCATTTCCTGCATTTTTCCAGTTCTGACGAAGGGTCTTCGACCTGAAACGTTGGGCCAGAAATTCGGCTCTTGTCAGGTGAGTACGCGCTGTGTACTCAAACGTAAGGCCACCTGAAGTGCCGGTTTCCTGCATGCACTGCGCATGAACGGGAAACCGGAACTTCCATTCCCCTGAAGGGAGGGTTTCAGAGGCGAACCGCGTACGCAGCGAACTTTGGTTTTTTTTCAGGTTTCTCCGAGAGGGTAAGTATGGAAAAGCTGCACTTTTAAATAGGAGGCGCAAGACCCGTTTTTAAGAAGGTAAATGGTTAATTAATTACAATTTAAACATTTTTTCAACAGGTTTATCTTTTTTAGATACTTTCCAGAAAGGTAAGTTTATTTTTAGCACTGTTAAAAAGTGTACTTAATTTTTTCCAAAATTTAAATTTAAGTTTAAAGCAGTTAATTTATGTAATTATAGTTATTTTAAAAATGTGATTTAAAAAAAAATATTTGAAGTTTAAATGTGGTTTTGGGGCCGATCTCTATTCATAGATTTGACAGGTCTTCCTGTCAAATCTATGAAGGAAAATGCCCTGCTAGAATTGGCTCTCCATGGCCCACGTGATCCCAGGGGATGCTTTGAACGAACTGCGCCCCTGGGATACACAAGCACTGCGTGCCGGCAGCTGGAGGAGGCCCAGGACCCGAAGTTCTCGTGGGCCCTAAGCACAACAGCAGGCGCGGTAGGCAAGTACGCGCGCGATCCTTGCACCCGCAGGAAGCCGGAAAGCCGAATTTCTGCCCGTTAACTCTGTTTCTCTCTCCACGGATGCTGCCTGGCCTGCTGAGTTTTTCCAGCGTTTTCTGATGTTATTTCGAAATTCCAGCATCCGCAGTATTTTCCTATCGTTTTAATGAATGCAAGTCTTGCTTTTCAAATACAGGCCAACGACAACATGACAGGTTGATTCAGGCAGTTTCCACAATGAAGGTAGGCGTGGAGATTTGGAATGAGAAAAGTTGACACCAAAGGAGAACCAACAGAAAGCAAAGAAGAGTTTTTAATGGAAAAAAAAAACGACCAATACCTCCTTGAAAAGGTCCCCATGAAATCTGAACTAATTACTCAGCTACTTCACCACAGGTATCAAAATGCTATCGGAAGAACAATGCATTAGATTTTGTAAGGACATCGGCTCGAAGAAATTCTACTGAACTCAGGAAACAAAGCAATGATATTTCATGCTAAAAGTCCTGGGTACTTCAGATAGCAATCTTAAAGACAAGTGCATTTTCAGAACCAGGACTGGTAGAGCTAGGATTTCAAAGCCAAGAAGCTAGGGGTAAGATATAAAGAAAGATTTGCATTTATATAGCGCCTTTAACGACCTCAGGAAGTCCCAAAGCGCTTTACAGCCAACGGAGTATTTTTGAAGTGTTGTCACTGTTGTAATGTAGGAAACGCGGGAGCCAATTTGTGCACAGCAAGCTCCCACAGACAGCACCGCGATAATGACTAGATAATCTGTTTTTAGATGTTGGTTGAGGGGTAATTATTGGCCAGGGCACCGGGAGATCTCCCCTGCTCTTAATCGAAATAGTGTCATGGGATCTTTTATTTCCACTTGAGAGAGCAGACGGTGCCTCGGTTTAACATCTCATCAGAAAGATGGCACATCCGACAGTGCAGCGTTCCCTCAGTACTGCACTGGAGTTTCAGCCTAGATTTTTGTGCTCAAGTCTCCTGGAGTGGGACTTGAACCCGCAACCTCCTGAATCAGGCAAGAGTGCTACTAACTGAGCCACGCCTGACAAAATGCTGGGCCTATCTTAAAATAATGCGACTTTTATCGGCTATTGTAGTGACACAGGTTAACAAGGCCTTATAAAAGCAAACAAAACATTAGGTTTTATTTCTAGAGGGATAGAATTGAAAAGTATTGAAGTTATGCTAAACTTGAATCGCACCTTGGTTAGTTCGCACTTGGAGTACTGTGTGCAATTCATGATCGCCATATTATACAAAGGATAAAAAGGGCCTTGGTGAGACCACACCTTGAGTATTGTGTGCAGTTTTGGTCGCCTTATCTGAGGAAGGATGTTCTTGCCATGGAGGGTGTGCAGCGAAGATTCACCAGACTGATACCTGGGATGGCAGGGATGACGTACGAGGAGAGATTGGGTCGATTGGGCTTATACTCGCTGGAGGTTAGAAGAATGAGAGGAGATCCCATTGAAACATATAAAATTCTAACAGGGCTAGACAGACTGGATGCAGGAAGGATGTTCCCGATGGCGGGGGAGTCCAGAACAAGAGGTCACCGTCTAAAGATAAGGGGTGAGCCATTTAGGACAGAGATGAGGAGGAATTTCTTCACCCAGAGAGTGGTGAACCTATGGAATTCTCTACCACAGAAGGCAGTTGAGGCCAAGTCAGTAAATATATTCAAGAAGGTGTTAGATATATATTCTTAAGGCTAAAGGTATCAAGGGATATGGGGAGAAGGCAGGGACAGGGTACTGAGTTTGGATGATCAGCCATGATCTGATTGAATGGCGGAGCAGGCTCGAGGGGCCGAATGGCCTACTCCTGCTCCTATCTTCTATGTTTCTATGATATAGAGGCTCTGGAGAGGGGGCAAAAAGGATTTACTTGGATGATGTCACAAATGCGAGGGTATACCTATCAGGAAAGGATGAACAGTCTGGGTCTCTTTTCTCTTGAAAAGATAAGGCTGAGGGGTGACCTAATAGAGGTCCTTAAAAGAATGAAACGTTTTGATGGAATGGATCCAGAGAGAGTGTTTACACTTGTGATAATGACCAAAACTGGAGGTTATCAATATAATATAGTCACCAAGAAATCGACTCCCGACTGCTGCTGCTCACTGAACTATGGATGGAAGTTTTCCATTGTATTGCTTTACTCAGGACCACTGGATTTCACAAAGTGTGGTCGAGATAAACAACCTGAATGCCAATCTACGGTTTCTAAAACAGAGTGTCCCACAATTCCTATTTGAAAAGACGTCGACTCCAATATTGCGGAATGTGTCATGGTGTTCGCTAATGAAGCAATTTAACAACCCGTGTAAGCGAATATTTCACCGAATTTTTCAGCTCCTCTCTGAACTTATGTTGAGTCGCTGCATAGATGCACGTGTTTGTGCAGCAGCTCAGGAGCAGGAGCATGTATCCGACTTCTTGCAGGATATAGACAGGGTCGTCGTAACCTGTGTAAGAGTAAGTATTTGTGATTCGATAATACACAAAATGTATAATAAACGTCATCCACAAGAGTATAAAACTGCCAGATATGGTGAATAGTAAAATTATGGATTTCTTCCGGTTCTCCAATGCAGGGTCACTGGGATGTTCCGGGTTGTTGCTGTGGCGGAGAGCTTTGCGTGATCTATTGGCCACTACAATGTATCTTACAGTCAGTGTATTGGGCATCAAAATCAGAAAGAATGGGAGGAATGGAGTTGTAATGCAATTAAAAGACGAATATATTATCCAGAAAGTTGCGGTATAAAAGCTTGCTTTCGTGTGGCAATACCACGGCACCTCGTTAATTATGTACAGTGGTTCGAATTTGAAATACCAAGGGATGTTTTGCAAACAGCTGAGAACAAACACTGTCCCCACCACCGCGGCTGCCATTTTCTCGGTGCAATATTTCGTCTTCAGCTTCCGGCAACAAATGGCTATAAATCGATCAAAGGTGAAAGCCACCGTTAACCAGACGGAAATGTCCCTGCAAGCATAAATTAGGACGATTTTCAGGCTGCAGATCGGAGTGATCGACAGGTAGCTGCCTGGGAAGTAGATACCAACGATCCGATTTAGTATCACGCCGGTGATAACGACCAGTAGATCCGCCACAGCCATGGCCACAAGATAGTGAGTGATGCATTTGGAGAGTCCGCACTTTCCCCGAGACAGGATAACAATCGCCATTAGGTTAGCTGAAAATAAACAGGCAAAAACAAAAGTGAACTGAACCATCTTCATGATATAAAAGACACATCTTTGGCATATATTTGCCTGGATCAAGCATCCCTCCACCATAAGGTAAGAAGTGGAGATGATTGCGCAGTGTTCAGTTCCATTCACAAATCCTCAGTTACGGAAGCAGTCCATGCCCCCATGCAGCAAGACTTGGACGAAGTTCAGGCCAGGGCTCATAAGTGGCAAATAGCATTCACGCCACACAAGTTGCCAGGCAATGACAATCTCCAACAAGCGAGAGTCTAACCACCACCTCTTGACATTCAACGGCATTGCCATCTCTGAAACCCCCACCATCAACATCCTGGGGGTCATCGTTGACCAGAAACTTAACTGGACTAGCCTCATAACTACTGTGGGAACAAAAGCAAGTCAGAGGCTGGGTTTTGTGCTTAAAGTAGCATAGCATAGAAGATAGAAGCAAGAGTAGGGCATTCGGCCCCTCGAGCCTGCTCCGCCATTTAATGAGATCATCGCTGATCATCCAAATTCAGTACCCTGTCCCTGCTTTCTTCCCATATCCCTTGATCCCTTTAGCCTTAAGAAATATATCTATCTCCTTCTTGAATATATTTAATGAATTGGCCTCAATTGCCTTCTGTGGTAGAGAATTCCACAGGTTCACCACTCTCTGGGTGAAGAAATTCCTCCTCATCTCTGTCCTAAATGGCTTACCCCTTATCCTTCGACTGTGACCTCTGGTTCTGGACTCCCCCGCCATCGGGAACATCCTTCCTGCATCTAGTCTGTCTAGTCCTGTTAGAATTTTATAAGTTTCAATGAGATCCCCTCCATTTCTTCTAAACTCTAGCGAATATAAGCCTAATCGACCCAATCTCTCTTCATACGTCACTCCTGCCATCCCAGGTATCAGTCTTGTAAATCTTCGCTGCACTCCCTCCATGGCAAGAATATCCTTCCTCGGATGTCTCACCTCCTGATACCCAAATCCTTTCCAACATCTACAAGGCATAAGTCAGGAGTGTGATGCTATACTCGCCACTTGCCTGAATGAGTGCAGTTACAACAACACTCATGAAGCTCGACACCATCCAGGACAAAGCAGCCTGCTTGATTGGCACCCCATCCATCAACTTAAACATTCACTCCCTTCACCACTGGCGTACCGTGGCTGCAGTGCGTACCATCTACAAGATGCACTGCAGCAACTCGCTAAGGCTTCATTGGCGGCAACTCCCAAACCCGCGACCTCTACCACCTAGAAGGACAACGGCAGCAGACACATGGGCACACCATCACCTGCAAGTTTCCCTCCAAGTTACACACCATCCTGACTTGGAAATATATTGCCATGTCTTCATCGTCGCTGAGTTAAAGACCTGGAACTCGTCCCTCACAGCACTGTGGGAGTAGCTTCACCAGATGGACTGCAGTGGTTCAAGAAGGCGGCTCACCACCACCTTCTCAAGGGCATTTAGGGACGGGTAATAAATGCTGGCCTTGTCAGCGATGCCCAGATCCCAGGAACAAATAAAAAAACTATGGGAATCTGGTTGACCTTGTCCAGAACAGCAGAACCATCGGACATGCCCTACGTTTGAACCTACCTATAGTTCCAAAGGCTTTCCACCACTAGGGTTGTTCCTCACCTCATGTCTGGGTCTGTTGCTGACTATTTGATAGCGATTTATTGCTATGATTAATTGACAACTCCATTATCGTGGTGTCATGTGTCTACCAAGATGGTAGAAGGTGAAATAAATGGACAGTGGTCGTTTTTCTCCGAGCAATTCCTTTGCTTCTATGATAGAAATCGATATGAACCCTTCAGCTATTTTGTTGCATCCAGAATGGGAATGGGTCCCTTTATCTACGCCAGCACTTTCGAATGAAAAAAGGTTTCAAGACAAAAGGAAATAATATTTAAAAATATAAAGGAGGTGAGCAGTGGCTGTAAAATGTATTAAAGTTAGCATTAAGGAGGTGCAAGCATGAACTAAAATAAACTAAAAAGTGGACCGACAGTTTCAATGGATGAGAGCTTGCAAAGCATTGCAATAGCTTTCATTGATTCAGAATGCTAAACTTATAAGCAGAATAAAATGAAGCAAATATAAATATGCAGTCTCCGGAAATGAATATAACCAATTATGGTGCATTTTGGAGGCGTTTTCCCGTTTAGCACTAGTCGTGGATTGTGTTTCCAACGTAATATAGAAAAGGTGACATTAACAGGCAATAATGTGTCAAATCACGTACTACACAATTATATAATCCAATAATGGCTCAGAATTTGTGGTCAGCGGTGAAGTGACGGCGCTCGCCGATGACCTAAAAAAAGCTGCCCACTAGTTTTAGCGGGCTCCAGAATGCAGACTTCCTCGCCTCTGATGTCAGCTTGAATTTGGCGTCTTCTACAGGACATCTGTGGCATCCAGCAACAGGGCAGGCAGCAGGTAGGCTGATCAACCAGTCAGATTGAAGAATTCTCACAGATGGCAAAGCAGGAAGTAAAAAGCAGGGAATATAAATCACATCTAAATCATTGTACGGAAAGCAAAATGAAGATTGGCATATAAACATCGGATAAAGGAAGAAATTTAAATATCAAAAGACAAACTTAAAAAAAAACGCACCATTTAAAAAAAATCTGCAATTTTTAAATTTGATCCTGAGGGAATGAGAATCCACACTTGTAAAATCAGTTTTCCAGGCCAGAGATGTTGTTCAGCAGTAATTTAGACTTGTACGCCATTAAAATCACTTACTGCCGATTGAACAAGGCTTAGCTTTTTCATCGGTCTTTACAGGGAGAAGACAGGGTAGTTAGTTGAAGTTCACCACACATTCGTGATTTCTAAGTTGATTCCCTCCGCAAAAACTGCAACAGCGCACCCTGTGGACGAGCAGGGGTATCTCTGAGAGCAACGATCGGATTTCGGAGTTTAACTGCATATGCGGAAGCCGGTAGTTGCTGTCCGTTTTACCAAGGAATAACGGTGAGCGCCGACAGTCTCACCGTCATTACTTCCACAAATACCGGGCCATTTTTTTTAATGCTTTTCCAGAATCAATCACGTTTCGGAAAGCGGGTGAAGATGAAATGTGGACAACGGGGAAAGAGTTGGTTGGAGCTGAATCGTTTGCGTGCATTCGATACAATTTCAGGTGTGCTTCTGAGAGTTAAGCTGTTTCTTCCACTCTGTCCAACTCCCTGCACTCAGTGGAATCTTAGGACAAATGAACCGCGGATACATAATTGTGAGCGTTGCCACTACTTGGTGTGGATACTAAATTGCAACTTGTTTCGTGGCTTAGAATAATTAGGGTTATTGCTTGCGTTGGAAATAAAAATAATTTTCTAATATCATCTAAAAATGTGAAATAACTTACTTAAATTCAGCATGTTCTGTGCATTGGTCTGCACTACTGAAGCCCCGACTCTCTCAGAAACACTGCTCGGCAGAGGCGAAAACACCACACATGCAGTAAGTGTAATAAACCATTCAGTCGTTGGTTTGCATAATGAATCAGTGATTATAATGACTTACCGGGAATACCGACAGCTGCGAGAACGGGGTAGTAAATAGCATATACCAGCCCCGTTACCGGTTCATGCATTTTCCGTCAGAAGCACTGATGCCTTTTGCTGGTGGAAACAACAGCGTTGAGAAAACGAAGTAGCTCTGCTATATACACTCGAAACCACCCCGCGGGACAATTGGGCACTAATTAACATCATTACATCATTACTCAATCACGATTTAAAAATAAAGAGACACATCAGGCTATGGCGTGACTGGGATTCAATCTGATGGGAGAGAAAGCCAACCGAGCATACAAACCACTACCCGATTACAGCTGAGCGCAGGCGGGGTTGTACATGCGGCGAAGGAGGAATGGATTTATGGGCCAGAAATTCGGCTCTCCGGCTTCCCGCGGGTGCAAGAATCGCGCGAGTACCCAGCGTGTACTCACCCGTGGAGACCCGAATTTCTGGCCCAATATCTGAACTTACCCGTTGGGCCAATTCTGGCGGCGATAAGCTTCAAATCCCCGACACAGCAACACCTATCTCCAAGTTGGTCAGCCACTCTGCTATATACCCTGCAGCAGCTCTGCTCACAACATATAACTTGCCTGAAACCGTAGCAACAAGCGCATCGACCCTCGCGTTCCTCTCATCCACAAAATCACGTTAATTTCAATTGGTGGGTGCAAGAGGTGGTTTACCATAGGAATTGATACTGGGGTCTCGGCTTTTCACCATATATAGTAATGATTTTGGATTGAATTGGGATGGAATACAACAAAACGTGGACCTCTTCAGGCTTGGGCTGATAAGTGGCAGGTAACATTCGCGCCACACAATAGCAAAGCAATGATTATCTCCAACAAGCGAGAGTCTAACCACCGCCCCTTGATATTCAACAGCATTACCATCGCAGAATCCCCCACCATCACCATCCTGGGGGGTCACATAAACACAGTGGCAGCAAGAGCATTTCAGAGGCTGGTATTCTGTGTCTCACCTCCTGACTCTCCAGAGCCTATCCATCATCTACAAGGCACAAGTCAGGAGTGTGATGGAATACTCTCCACTTGCCTGCACGAGTGCAGTTCTAACAACACTCAAGAAGCTCGACACCATCCAAGACAAAGCATCCCGCTTGAGTGGAACCCCATCCATCACCTGAAACATTCATTCCCTCCACCACCAGCGTACCGTGGCTGCAGTGTGTACCATCTACAAGAAGCACTGCAGCAACTCGCCAAGGCTTCTTCGGCAGCACCTTCCAAACCCACGACCTCTACCACCTAGAAGGACAAGGGCAGCAGGTGCAAGTTCCCCTCCAAGTTACACACCATCCTGACTTGGAAATATATTGGCGTTCCTTCATAGTCACTAGGTCAAAATCCTGGAACTCGCTCCCTAACAGCACTATGGGAGCACCTTCACCACACGGACTACAGCGGTTCAAGAAGGGCAATTATGGATGAGCAATAAATGCTGGCCTTGCCAGCGACGCCCACATCCCATGAACAAATAAAAAAAAATACACGAAGTTAGAAGAGAGGTGAAGTTGTGTGGATGGAAGCAGAATGTTACAAATGTACATAGACTGAGTGAGTGGTCAGCATTATGGCAGATAGTGTTCGATGTGCGGAAGTGTGAGGTCAGCCACTTTAGATCTGCGGAAGATACTTTGGAATATTTTCCTAATGGTGATGGACTAAGACCTATGGGGGAGGAAAGGGATTTTGGTGTCCAGGTACACAAATCACTAAACGCTAGTGTCCAGGCACGTGCCAGATATGGCTCAGTGTGTAGCACTGTTGTCTCTGTGTCAGAAGGTTGTGGCTTCACAGTCCCACTTCATGGTACTTGAGCAGAACAATCTCGGCTGACATTACAGTGTAGTGCTGAGGGAGTCCTGCACTGTCGGAGGGGTTGTCTTTTGGATGTGACTTTAAACCGAGGTCTCGTCTGCCCTCTCAGGTGGAGGTAAAAGATCCCATGGCACTATTGAAAGAAGAGCAGGGGAGTTATCCCTGGTGTCCTGGCCAATATTTGTCCCTCAATCAACATAACGAAAGCAGATTATCTGGTCATTATCACATTACTGTTTGTGGGAGCTTGCTGTGCGCAAATTGGCTGCCGCATTTCCTACATTACAACAGTGACTACATTCCAAAAGTACTTCATTGTCTGTAAAGCGCTTTGAGACTTCCGGTGGTCGTGAAAGGTGCTATAGAAATGCAACTTTTTTTTCAGGTACAAAATGCAATGAAAAAGTCGAGAGGATGCTGGACGTTATCTGAAGCTGGCTGGAATACAAACGTGAGGATGTGATGCTTCAATTGTGAAGAGCCTTGGACAGGCCCTAGCTTTAGGAGTTTGGTCATTTTAGGGCACATAACCTCCAGGAGGACATATTGACCTTGGAGGGGTTACTGCACAGATTCACCAGACCATGGCTTAAAGGGCTCAATTAGTAGGACAGTTTCCATAAAGCTAGCTTGTATTCCCTTGAATTTAGAAGGTTGAGGGTTATTTAATAGTGGTATTTACAACTACTAAGCAATTAAAGATGGTTGTTAACGAGAAAATATATCCTCTGGTGGTGGAATGCTGAGCAAGAAAGCATGATATGTAAATTAGAGCTAGACTATACGAGTGAAATTATGGAGCACTTTTTCGCACGAAGGGTAGCGGAAATCTGGAACTACCCTCCTCCAAAAGGCTGGGAATGCTGGAGGGCAATTGGATCTAACAAGACTGAGATCCATAGATTTTAGTATTGCAAGGTTTTCAAGGGGCATGGGGAAAGGCTGGTCTGTAGTATTGATGTACTCTCCTAACCATATTCAGCCGTAATCTTATTTAATGTTAGAACAGGCTCGGACGGATGAACAGTCTGTTGCTGTTCCTATATTTCTATGTTAATCCGATTTCAATTCCGCAGACTACCCATTTACTTTGTAAGTAAGTACCCTCGTTCGTAGCCTGTGCGTCGACAATCATTCCACTGATGTGACTGCAATCAGAGGTGAGGGAACATTAAATGCATTCATATTTAAACTTGATAAATGTTAATTGCTTGTTGGCGGGCGTGCACAGTCTGCTGGAGCAGTATACCTAAACACAGCGTTCAGTATTTCATGTCTGTTCAGGCTATGAAGGAAACGAACATATGTAAGATTATAGAAATGTTTTTGCAGGCAAAAGAAGGCAAAACTACTAATGTAGGATATACGCTTAAAGACCTTGAGCAGATCAGCATTGGTCTATACTGTATGGTTGCAGATCCTATCTATGATCACACACCTGAGCAAAGTCATAGGGTTGGATTTTCATTGACCCGTGGAGGCGGGTTTGGAGGCATGTGGGGGGTTAAAATTGCGAAAACTGACGGGCGGGCACAAGTCCGCCCCCATCCCGCCTCCACACAATTTTCATTAAATCGTGTCTGCTGGTCCCGACTGCGTCCCGCCTTTAAGAGACAGAATAGGCTGTTAAGGCCCTTAACAAGCACTAAATTGGCTCTATAATGCCATTTTTGAAAGGCCTTTGTGATTTTAACCCTTGTTCTCCGTGAAGTACGCCTGTTCTGAACCACGATTGTGAAACCTGGCGGGAGCACATTTGGCTGGCTGGATCTCTCTCTCTCTCTTGTGATGGTGTAAACATATAGGGCTGCTGCTCATTTTGCATCCAGGTCCTCTCACAGCAAAGGCCAGGCAGTGTCTGAAGACCTTCAATGCAGCAGCAATGATGACATCATCAGAGGCGACTTTCAGACTGAACACAGTAATTGGTTCATGGGTTCCCACATGCTGGAACTCAATTGCCCAATTAGGTGAAAATTGCATCAATCTCCCACATCCAATTGCAGTCGGGTGGATAACATGAAAAGTGGCTGACACGACCCCAACCCGCCCCAGTATCAAAATCCAGCCCATAGTTCAGGAAGAGAAATGATAAGAAGCAAAGGTGAATAGTTGAGGCCCCAACTCAGTTCTCTGTGGGACACCATCAGTCATATCCGGTCAATTATATTACCTGCCCATAATCAGTATTATCTGTCTCCTGCCACCCAGCCAATATCCTAACCAGGTCAATAATTTGCAATCAATTTCACGAGCTTCAACTTTAGTTAACAGTCTCTCATGAGGGATTTTATCAAATGACTTCTGGAAGTCCATATAAATAGCATCCATGGACATTCCTCTGTCCACTACTTTAGGCACATCCTCAAAAAATGCAGTCAGGTTTGTCAGGCATGACCCAGAGCTTAACAAATCCATGCTTGCTCTCTCTGATCAGAAGAACATTTTCACATGTTACTCTACCCTTAATTATAGACTATAGCAATTTCCCGACAACAGAAGTTAGGCTAACTGATCTATAATTCCTTTGTTTCTCTCCCTCACCTTTCTTAAATAGCGGAGTGACATGAGCAATTTTCCAATCGGGTTTTGAATCGAGTAATCTTTGGAAGATTATAGTTAGGGCATGTGCAATCTTCTCACCTACTTCCTTTAAACTCTGGAATATAAAACATCTGGTCCTGGGGATTTGTCACTCTTTAGTGCCATTATTTTCTTCATTACTGTTATTTTGCTTACATTAATTTTGGCGAGTCCCATCCCTGATTCAATATTACTTTACTTGGATTGTCGAGCATGCTATCCTCTTCATCTAATGTGAGCACTGAAGCAACGTAAGTATTTAACATCTCCGCCATTTCCTTATTTTCATTCGCAGTATCACCATTATCAGTTTTCAAGGGTCCCACATTGCTCATGACTATCCTCTTCTTCCTAATACAATTGTAAAAAAAACATTGTGTTGATTTTGATATCCCTTGCACGTTTCTTTTCAAACTCCCTTTTTTTAGCTCTTACTATCTGTTTTGACCACTTTTGTTGTTCTTTGTATCTCTCGCATTCGCCAGGTTCTTTCCTATTTTGTGCATTTTTGAATGCCTTTTCTTTTAGTTTTATGCTGCCCCTTACCTATTTTGTTGTCCATGGATGCTTTTGACAAGCAGGGCTATTGCCGTTGGTTCTGTATTGTATCACGTTGAATTCATTTTTGAACAATTCCCACTGAACTTCCGTCGATTCACCCATTGACAGATTTGCCTAGGCGTATGCAATGTCTCCAGCAAGCGTGAACTGTGAATCCACCTGATGTTATAGCCATGGACGTATATTAACTCGTGGGATCAGACAGCAACACATTGGGCTGGATTTTCAATGACCCATGGAGTCGGGTTTGGAGGCGTGTGGGGGGTTCAAGTTGCAGATTCGGGTGTCCCGACCCCATCCAGACTCCATCCCACCTCCACGCAATTTTGACAAAATCAGTCGCGGTGTTCCCGACTCCGTCACGCCTCCAAGAGGCGGGAGAGGCCAGTAAAGCCCTTAACAAGCCCTAAATTGGCTCTGTAATGCCATTTTGAAACGTTTTAGCTAGTTTAACCCTTTTCTGACGTGAAGTACGCCTGATGTGAAACACTCCAGTGAAACCTGGCGGGAGCACAAGTGGATAGCTGACTATCAGCTGCCTCAGCTGCTGGTCCACTTTTACAATGGAGATGTGATGAAGGTAGTAGTAGAAGAAGTATTCGGTGTGAAAGTCGCCTCTGATGCTGCTGCATTGAATGTCTTCAGAGACTGCCTGGCCTTGCTGTGAGAGGACCTGGATGGAAAACAATCTCTCTCTTCTCTCTCTCTGAGCTGCTGCTCATTTTGCATCCAGGTCCACTCACAGCAAAGGCCAGGCAATCTCTGTGACCAGGCTCTCTCTGCAATGATTACATCATCAGAGGCGACTTTCAGACTGAAACCACTTATTGGTTCATGGGTTCCCACATGCTGGAACTCAATTGCCCAATTAAGTTAAAATTGCATCATTCATCCACATTAATCTGGAGTCGGGGGGGGCAACAAGAAATGCGGATCACACGACCCCAACCCGACCCCAAGACAAAAGGCAGCCCATTGTTGCTGAATGCTGATCAGGTTTAATGCATGACGAATTCTACTTAGCATGGCCGGCAAGATTAGGAGGAGGAAGAAAGGGTTAGAAGGATAATTATTCCATAGTGGGATTTTATTTTGCATTGTTTTGCTTTTTGTGAAACTGGCTTTATTCCATTGCAATGGGCCCAGCTGTTTTGCGTGTAACGGTGTTTTACGACAGATTTCTAGGCCAATAGCTTCAGTCTTCCCAATAGTCATATTAGCCCAACTTCTCTTACGTGGTATTTTAGCTACATTTTACAATACGCGATCTCCTCCCCATCCAAGAAGTGTTCCAGCTCACTGCTGAATGTATGCAAAGAGTCAGGACTCACTGTACGAACCAGTAACTCAGGCCGTAGATCTACTATCCTCTGAGAAATGAATAACCATCTAACATCTAAGCTAGCCCTACCATTGCGCAACTTATATACACGTCCCCTGGCCCTCATGATTCTATTAAATTGAAAAAATCTATTAATATAAACACAGTATAGTCCTTTAACTACTGAATATACTTCCATCAAATCACCCAAAGTCTATGCAACAGTAAAATGATTAAACCCGCCTTTTAACAGTAACAGAGTAAGTAAGGTTGTTTAAGTTGGGGTTCAATCTCGTGGCATTCCTCTGAGTCTTTTCCAAACCCTATGCATCACCCACCATATGAATGGACCTAACCTGGACGCATGATTCTAACTGTGGTCAAACCAACGTCTTTCACAGGGGCAAAATGACGTGCTTTGGTTGAAAATTAATGATTTGGTCAGGCAACCTAATAACCCATTTGCTTTGGCTATGGCTTTTCGGCATTCCTCTTGAACCTTCAGTGCATTATAACTGTAACGCCAAGACTCTTATCTCTCTCAACCGATTTCACTTCTGTTCCATATAAAATAGAAGTGTACTTGGGGCTAGTCCTACTCAAATCCATAACATTCCTAGGTTAAATACCATTTGCCAGAGTTTGGACCATTCCTGCACTGCATAGGAACATCGGAACATAGGAAAAGGAGTAGGCCATTGAGCCCCTCGAGCCTGTCCCGCTATTCAATGAGATCATGGCTGATCTGCGACCTAACTCCATATACCCGCCTTTGGCCCATATCCCTTAATACATTTGGGTAACAAAAAGCTATCAATTTCAGATTTAAAATTGACAATTGATCTCGCATCAACTGCCATTTGTGGAAGAGAGTTCCAAACTTCTACCACACTTTGTGTATAGAAATGTTTCCTAATTTCACTCCTGAAAGGTCTGGCTCTAATTTTTAGACGATGCCCCCTTGTCCTAGAATCCCCAGCCAGCGGAATTAGTTCCTCTCTCTCTACCCGGTCTGTTCCCCTTAATATCTTGAAAACTTCGATCAGATCACCCCTTAATCTTCTAAATTCGAGGGAATACAACCCTAATTTGTGTAATCTCTCCTCGTAACTTAACCCTTGAAGTCCGGGTATCATTCTGGTAAACCTACGGTGCACTCCCTCCAAGGCCAATATATCCTTCCGAAGGTATGATGTCCAGAACTGCTGATAGTACTCCAGGTGTGGTCTAACCAGGGTTTTGTATAGCTGCAGCATAACTTCTAACCCTTTGTATTCTAGTCCTCTCGATATAAAGGCCAGAATCCCATTAGCCTTTTTGATGATTTTCTGTACCAGTTCATGACATTTTAACGATCGATGCACCTGGACCAACAAGTCTCTTTGGACCTCTAACGATTTTAGCTTTTCACCATTTGGAAAGTACCCTGTTGTATCCTTTTAGGTCCAACGTGCATGACCACACATTTGCTTACATCTAAGTCGGCTTGCAAAAAATTGGTCCTCCACCCCAGCCCTAACACTTGCACAAATATAGTGTCACCTGCAAACTTGCGGACTATTACGGAAACAACAACAACTTGCATTTATATAACACCTTTAAAGTAGGAAAACGTCCCAAGGTGCCTCACAAGAGCGATTATCAAACAAAACATGACACAGAGCCGCTTACGGAGCTATTAGGACAGGTCAATGAGATAGGTTTTAAGGGACCATTTAAATGAGTAAGGAGAGGCGAAGACGTTTAGGGAGGGAATTCCAGAGCTACGGTCATCAGCGGCTGAAGGCACGGCTGCCAATGATGGGGCAAAAATAAAATCGGGGATGCACAAGAGGCCAGAATTGAAGGAGGGCAGGGATCTCGGAAGATAGTAGGTCTGGAGGAGACTTCTGAGATAGGGATGGGAGAGGCCTTGGAGATATTTGAAAATAAGGTTGAGAATTTTAAAATTGAGGCATTGCCGGACCGGGAGCCAATGCAGGTCATTGAGCTCAGGGGGTGATGGGTGAACCAGATTTAGTGCAAGTTAGGATACGAGAAGCAGAGTTTTGAATGAATTCAATTTTCAGGAGGGTGTAGCTGCGAAGCCGGATAGGACAGCCTTGGAGTCATCGAGTCTAGAGGTAACAGCCTATTTCCATGTCATTTATGAAGATCGTGAAAAGAAATGGCCCTGTGAGACACTACTGGCAATCGGCTTCCCAGCACATCTACGACTATTAAGAACTTTATGCCTACATGAATGCAACCAATTCGTCATTCATTGTAGTGTCAACTGTGGCTCAGTGGGTAGCACACTCTTCTCCAGGTCAGAAGGTTGTGGGTTCAAGTCCCACTCCAGGGACTTGAACGCCTAAATCTTGGCTGATATTCCAGTGCAGTACCGAGGGAGTACTGCACTGTCTGACATGCCATCTTTCGGATGAGACATTAAACCAAGGTCCCCTCTGCTCTCTCAGGTGGACGTAGAAGATCCCAATGCAATATTGCAATGAAGAGCAGCGCAGTTATTCCTTGTGTCCTAGCCAATATCTATCCCTCAATCAAAAACAGATTATCTGGTGATTATCACATTCCTGTTTGTGGGAGCTTGCTGTGTACAAATTGGCTGGCGCGTTTCCCACAGTGACTACACGCCGAAAGTACAACGTTGGCTGTAAAGCGCTTTGAGACATCTGGTGACCGTGAAAGGCGCTATATAAATGCAAGTCTTTCTTTACGTTGCCACCGATTCCACAATAATATGCCTTATAAAATAATGTATTGTGAGGAGCCTCATCAAAAGCTTTCTGAAAATTCAAGTAGACAATATCTACCGGGAACCTCTCATACCTGGTTACTTCTTTAGAAAATTCGAACAAAGTGATAAGATATCACCTTGTTTTCCAGAAACCGTATTGTATGTCTCTGATGACTTGTTCTCTATCCAGATGATCACAAAGAGTGATCCCTTCAAGTATCTTACCTGTAACTGACGTCAGACTAATGGGCCTGCTATTGCTTGGATATGACTTGCCCCCTTTTTTAAAATTAGAACTCATAGGAGCACCATTCCAATTTCAGGGAACAACCCCAGGCTCCAGTGAGTGGTTCAAGATTGTGTCTTGAAAATCACGTGAATTATCTCTTAAAAAATTCTCGGACCAGCAGCCCAAGGTATTTGAAGGTTCGTTGTTCCTTCTAAAAATGATATCCTCAGTCATTTTAATATTTACAATTTTCTTATGTACAGCGCAATCCATAAGTGGCAGATGACAATTCTCTAATGGAGTGAAGAATGATACGAAGTAAGTATTTCACACCTTTTACATTTGCCATAAATCGTCTTTCAATGGCTCACTACAGTCTTTAATGGACCATTGACGTCTAACGTGGATACAACAGTTATGTAAAGCAATACGTTGCATTCATATAGCGCCCTATCAACTACAGAAATGTCCCGAAATGCATCACAATCATTTTCTGAAGTGGATTCACTTGTGCAAACGTGGCAGGACAAGATAACTGAACAGAACATTAAAGGAATCATCAGTTTATCTATGTGCTTGTTCAGTGGTAGTTGTTGCGGGAGGAATGCTGACTGAAGTGCATGGAGAATTCCCTGCTTTGATCTTTGATCGTGAGTCACCACGAGACTGGGATTAAACCAGGAGCCTTCATTTTTTTATTCGTTTATGGAATGTAAGCTTCGCTGGCAAGGCCAGCATTTATTGCCCATCCCTAGTGTAGGGGGTGGTAATGGGGTCAGCCTACGCCTTCTGACTCAGTGAACGTTTCGAATCGCTCCCACGCCCCTGGTTCCTAGACTTTGGACTTACTTAGTGGTTGTGAACAAAAAGTGCAGTAGACAACAGGTTCTGATGAAAGAATTTTTGACTTTATTAAAAGAAAAGGGTAACAAACTTAAAACACACTTAATACTTAAACACAGGTTGGAGAACACACGGTACAGGCGAGGGAGAATTACAATATACCAAACAAAGCTTATCCCTCCGAAAGATCCCACTATCTAGCTAGGTTTTGGTTTTAGGAGATCAGGGACAATGCTCACCAAACGAATGGTCACTGATTCAGTCGCTTTTGTTTCTTCTTGTGTGATGGTCTGTTTGTTGGCCTTCCTCCTTCCTCCTCGTGGCTTGTGGTATTTTTGTTGGAGCAGGGCTGAGAGAGAGAGAGAGCGAGAGAGCTGTGCCAGCGTTGTCAGTGAGTCCAAAAGAGAGCGAGCCCTGGGACAGGCTCCAATTATATTGTCCTTTTCGTGCCCAAAACCCCTTACTAAAACGGTTTCCTTTAGGTTTCAAATGAGCCCTGTATAGTCCATTGTCTAGTTTTGGCGGGCTTGCCAGTTCCGATGGCTTTAACTTGGTGTTAAACATATCCTGATCATTTTCCGATTTAGGCAAGGCCCTTATCTGCGCGCCAAATCTTATCCCTATTGTCCTAGGTCTATTGGCGGGCTTTAAATCTGTCCTGTGGATACCTGGTTGATTGGTTCTTGATGAAGTGAATCGGGTTGCTTAATGTTTTATTGATTTCAGGCCCCTGGCATCCTATGTGGGCCTGGGAATTTCAAAAGATGTCTTGGATTATTAATTTTTCGATGTGTGTGTGAGGCCTTTGGGTTTTGTCTCTTCTTCCTTGATAGGAAGGCAGTGTAAACATATTCCCAGACAGCTTAATACACTGCCTGACCACGCCCCTCTGCAGCCTGTCGGTGTCTGTGACAAGGTGTCTTTCCCAACAGTAAGATTCGAAAAGTCATTTTCCTCAGGGTTTTCTTACCTGATCTTTAAAAATGTCCAAAACTGAGGGTTTTACCTCAAATCACTTCACTTAGAGTTCTGTTCGAGTTACTGGGGTATTTTGCGAAGCCTGCACTAGTTGCCCTTGAGAAGGTGGTGGTGAGCCACTTTCTTGAACCGCTGCAGTCCGTGTGGTGAAGATACTCCCACAGTGCTGTTGGGGAGGGAGTTCCAGGATTTTGACCAAGCGACGATGAAGAATAGAGTCATAGAGTGATAGGGTTATACAACACAGAAAGAGGCCCTTCGGCCCATCGTGTCCGCGCCGGCCAACAAGCCCTGTCTATTGTAATCCCTTTTTTCAGCACTTGATCCGTAGCCTTGTATGCAATGGCGTTTCAAGTGCTTATCTAAATGCTTCTTGAATGTTGTGAGGGTTCCTGCCTCTACCACCTTTTCAGGTAGCGAATCCAGATTCCAACCACCCTCTGGGTGAAAAAGTGCATCCTCAAATCCCCTCTAAACCTCCTGCACCTTACCTTGAAACTATGTCCCCTGGTTATTGACCCCTCTACTAAGGGGGAACAGTTCCTTTCTATCTACCCTATCTATGCCCCTCATAATTGTGTACACCTCAATCAGCCCCCCCCCCCCCTCAGCCTTCTCTGCTCTAAGGAAAACAACACCCAGACTGACCAGTCTCTCTTCATAGCTGAAGCGCTCCAGCCTAGGTATCATCCTGGTGAATCTCCTCTGCACCCTCTACAATGCAATCACATCCCTCCTATAGTGTGGCGACCAGAACTGCACACAGTATTCCAGCTGTGGCCTAACTAGCGTTTTGTACAGCTCCATCATAACCTCCCTGCTCTTATATTCTATGCCTCAGCTAATGAAGGCAAGTATCGCATATGCCTTTTTAACTAACTTTTCTACTTGTCCTGCTGCCTTCAGGGATCCCTGTACATGCACACAAAGTCCCACTGATCCTTCGTCCTTCCTAGGGTCCTACCATTCATTTATTATTCCCTTGCCTTGTTAGTCCTCCCAAAATGCATCACCTCACACTTTTCAGGGTTAAATTCCATTTGCCTCTGTTCTGCCCATCGAACCAACCCGTCTAGATCGTCCTGTAGCCTAAGGCTGCCCTCCTCACTATTTACCACTCCACCAATTTTCGTGTCATCTGCGAACTTACTGATCATACCTCTTACATTCATATCTGAATCATTAATGTACACTACAAACAGCAAAGGTCCCAGCAAAGGTTCGGCGATATTCTAAGTCAGGATGGTGTGTGACTTGGAGGGGAACTTGGATGGGTTGTGTTCCCATGCGTCTGCTACCCTTGTCCTTCTAGGTGGAAGAGGTCGCGGGTTTGGGAGGTGCTGCCGAAGAAGCCTTGGCGAGTTGCTGCAGTGCATCTTGTAGATGGTACACACTGCAGCCACGGTGTGCCGATGGTGGAGGGAGTGACTATTTACGGTGGTGGATGGGGTTCTGATCAAGCGGGCTGCTTTGTCCTGGATGGTGTCGAGCTTCTTGAGTGTTGTTGCTCTGCATGGCTCGAGAACAATGACGTGACAAACTGCTTTTGGGTGTATCAACTCTATAACATCTTATTGAATTGCACAATAATATGTACCTGTTCCAATTTTGTTTTGATCAAATGCCTAATTAACATCAGTAATGATCTTACCTAATTGTCTCACTGGAGACTTCCCTCAAGTATATATATCAAGGATCCCTTGACTGTTTCACAGAGCAGGTGGAAGTTGTTGCCTCCTTCACAAACAGAGTGGCCGCTTCCAGCAGAAAATGCATGAACCAGTAACAGATCAGGTATATCTTATATTCTATCCAGTTCTCGGGGCTGTCGGGATCCCAGGTAAGTTCTTATGTAGTCGTTTTTTTAATTATGAAAGCCTCTGTTTAACTGCCCGGTGCCGTTGCACCGTTTTCGATAACATAACCTCACTGTATTCATGTATTTGCTAAACAATCATCTCTTGTGCCGTAGATGTTTAATTAGCAACACGTTCTGCATTATGTCTTAAGCTTACATTTTGCATTGCAAGTTAGATGTTGTTGGTGTATTTGTCTCTCCAACATAAACAGTGTTACCGTTTTTATCTTCCTTCACTTTTGACTTACAATCTCCTGTCCAGCGTCATCCATAGGGGAAGCTCATGAAATGGAAATTCCTCTGGGTGCTGATAGCTGTGCTAACTGGGTTAAGCAAGCGCGATGTGTATCTTTTTCGAAGTGAGTTGGCACAGCAATTGGAATAGGCTTACTTTTGCCCTCCAACCTGCAGTTCCATGGATGGTTTTCTACAATCTTCCGCTTTCATTACTTGAACTGATTCTGGAGGACCATAAAAGCATGTATTTGTGACATGTCTTTTGTGCATCCCAATTCAAATATTTATTCGTGTGGCAGGGAAATGGTCTGGAAATTGCGGTCGGAGGCTTGCTGCCCGTGTACACATCCGAATCGTTGTTTTTAGGACTGCAGCAAGTTATGCAGTGGTGTTCCCCAGGGGTCGGTACTATGACCACTGCTTTTCTTGATACAAAAATTAATGATTTGTACGTAGGTGCACAGGGCACTATTTCATTTTTGTGGACGGCACAACACATGGAAGTCTAGTGAAAAGTGAGGAAGAGAGGGATAGACTTCAAGAGGACATAGGCAGGCTGGTGCAATGGGCGGACACGTGGCAGATGAGGTTGAGCGCAGAAAAGTGTGAAGTGAAATAACAACAGAAAATGCTGGAAAAACTCAGCAGGCCAGGCAGCATCCGTGGAGAGAGAAACAGAGTTAACGTTTCAGGTCGAAGACCTTTC
Organism: Squalus acanthias; assembly: GCA_030390025.1. Classification (NCBI taxonomy): domain Eukaryota; kingdom Metazoa; phylum Chordata; class Chondrichthyes; order Squaliformes; family Squalidae; genus Squalus; species Squalus acanthias. Next base: position 5,172,547 of record CM059453.1, read on the forward strand.
GTCAGAACTGGAAAAAAGCAGGAAATGGAATAGATTTTAAAGCAAGTTTAGGGGCTGGGAAAAGGGGGAGGGGATGAAAGAACAAAAGGGAAGGTAAGTGATAGGATAGAAAGCAGGAGAGATTAAGAGACATTGAGAGACATTAAGAGATATTCAAGGCAAGGGGAGGTGGTAATGGGACAGGTTAAGGAACAAAGGATGGCTCTAGATGAAGTGTGAATTGCGCTGGCAGAATGAAGGACAGCTGCCACGTGGGAGGGAAGAAAAAAAGGCCAAACAAAAAGTGTGGATAAAAAATATGTATATGTGATAGGGGCCGAGGTTATGATCTGAAATTGTTGAACTCTATGTTGAGTCCAGAGGGCTGTAGAGTGCCTAATCGAAAGATGAGGCGCTGTTCCTCGAGCTTACGCTGAGCTTCAGTGGAACACTGCAAGAGGCCGAGGTTGGTGACAGGACACCGGGAGCTTGGGGTCCCACTTACGGACTGAACTTAGGTGTTCCAAAAAGCGGTCACCCAATCTGCGTTTGGTCTCCCCAATGTAGAGGAGACCACATCGTGAGCAGCGAATACAGTATACCAAATTGCAAGAAGTACAAGTAAATCGCTGTTTCACTTGGAAGGGGTATTTGGGGCCCTGGACAGTGGGAAGGGGGGAGGGAGAAAGGGCATGTGTTGCATCTCCTGCGCTTGCACGGGAAGGTGCCAGGCGAAGGGGAAGGGGTGCTGGGAGTGGTAGAGGAGTGGACTAGGGTGTCGCGGAGAGAGCGGTGCCTGCGGAATGCTGAAAGGGGAGGTGAGGGGAAGATTCATTTGGTTGTGGGATCATGCTGGAGGTGGCGGACATGGTGGAGGATGATCAATTGAATGTGGAGGCTGGTGGGGTGAAAGGTGAGGACAAGCGGAACTCTATCGTGGTTCTGGTAGGGAGAGGCAGGGGTGAGGGCAGAAGTGCGGGAGATAGAACGGACACGGTCGAGGGCCATGTCAACCACAGTAGAGAGAAATCCTTGATTGAGGAAAAAGGAAGAAATGTCGGAAGCACTGGTATGGAAGGTGGCATCGTCAGAGCAGATGCGGCGGAGCCGGAGAAACTGGGAGCATGGAATAGAGTCCGAACAGGAGGCGGGGTGGGAGGAAGTGTAGTCCAGGTATCTGTGGGATTCAGTGGGTTTGTAGTGAATGTCTGTCAATAACCAATCCCCAGAGATGGAGACGGAGAAGTCGAGGAAGGGAAGGGAAGCGTCGGAGATGGACCATGTGAAGGTGAGGGAAGGGTGGAAATTGGAAGCAAAGTGAATGAAATTTTCTAGTTCAGGGCGAGAGCAGGAGACGGCACCGATAGAGTCTTCAAATTACCGGAAAAAGAGGTGAGGGAAGGGTCCCGAGTAGGACTGGAACAAAGAGTGTTCCATATATAAGTGATACATTTTGGCAGGAAGAACGAGGAGAGGCAATATAAACACAACGGTACAATTCTAAAGGGGTTGCAGGGACAGAGTGACCTGGGGGTGTATGTGCACAAATCGTTGAAAGTGGCAAGACAGGTTGAGAAAGTGGTTAAAAAAGCATACGGGATCCTGGGCTTTATAAATAGAGGCATAGCATACAAAAACAAGGAAGTCATGATGAACCTTTATAGAACACTGGTTCGGCCACAACTGGAGTATTGGGTCCAATTCTGGGCAACTCATTTTTGGAAGGATGTGAAGGCTTTAGAGAGAACGCAGAAAAGATTTACAAAAATGGTTCCAGGGATGAGGGACTTCAGTTCTGTGGATAGACTGGAGAGGCTGGGATTGTTCTCCTTAGAGCAGAGAAGATTGAGAGGAGATTTGATTGAGATGTTAAAATTCTGAGGGATCTAGACAGAGTAGATAGCGAGAAACTGCTCCCATTGGCGGAAGGGACGAGAACTAAAGGACACAGATTTAAGGTGATTGGCAGAAGATCCAAAGGCGTCATGAGGAAAAACTTTTTTAAACAGCCAGTGGTTATGATCTGGAATGCACTGCCTGAAAGGGTGGTGGAGGCCGATTCAAATGTGGCTTTCAAAACGGAATTGGATAAGTACCTGAAGGGGAAAGAAATGCAGGGCTACGAGGAAAGGGTGGGGGAGTGGGACTAGCTGAAGTGCTCTTGCTGAGATCCGGCAATGGCTCGAGGGGCCGAATGGCCTCCTACTGTGCTGTCACCATTCCATGATCCTGGCCCGTAATTTGCGTCCCCTACGGGCACGTATGAGGTGCGTACATGCCCATAAGGGCCACGCAAGTTCCGGGATTTCGCACGCAAATCGCAAGCATGAAAACCTGGAATTTGGGATCTGTCAAGAAATTTCATGACTGGATCCACTGCTTCGCCGGGAAATGGACTTCCGCAGGCAGAGAGTTGGGCTATTTGCCCAACTTCTGCCCAGCGAATGCCCGTGAAATTCTTACACCTGGTAAAGGTTTGCATTTACCAGCGTGAGAGTTGAAATAAAAATAAAAATAAAATTTTCAATCATTTATATATAAAAAATACCTGTGCACTAAGGTAAGTTTATTTTTTCGCTGCTTTAAGAAATTTAAATTTATTTTTCAAAAAAATAAATATTTGTTTTAAATATTTAATTAAATGGCATTTTAAATAATTTTAAATATGTAATGGTTTGCTTTTTCATTTATTTGATGTGTAGATATATTTTTTGATGTATTACCATTCATGCTTATGGGGTTTCCGTACATACGGAATCTCATAAGTATGAATGGAGATGCCCTTCATTTGTTGGTTGGGCCGGCCTACATGATCCCAGGGTCCCTTGCGAACTGCATTCAACCCTGGGATATGTGGGCCTCTACCCGCGGGTACCCGTAGAGGCCCTGGAACATGAGTCTCCATACATCCCGTAAATCCAGGTACGCGGGCGTTTTATTTGCGGATCAGAGGCATGTGGGAAGCCTCCGACTGCAAATTCAGGGCCTCTTTGATGCTAAAACTCCATCGTTACCTGATGGCTGCGGAGCTTCGGACTCGTGCTGTCCTGGGCCTGCAGGTGTATGCCTGCGTATAGGCCCATGCATCTCAGGGGCACATGAAGTCCGCAAGCTTCACTAAGATCATGTGGGCCAGCCCAAACAGTGACAAAGGCTGATACCCATTGTGCTCATGCCGATTCCATTTACGAAGGGAATCCCCATAAGCATAAATAGAAATCCCTTAAAAAAGCAATTTCGCATCACTGAAATAAAAATGAATGATCTCAGGTTCAAAATTAAGTAAATGCCATTTAATTAAACATTTGAAATTAAAAATTTAATTTTTGAAAAGTAAATGTAATCCTCTAGATTTCCATTGACTCATTTAGTCTTCCAGAAGACCTGGGCATCCAACACCCCAAGGAAATAAATAAAGACTTGCATTTCTATAGCGCCTTTCACGACGACTTGACGTCCCAAAGCGCATTACAGCCAATGAAGTATTTTTTGAAGTGTACTCACTGTTGTAATGTCGGAAACGCGGCAGCCAATTTGCGCACAGCAAGCTCCCAAAAAACAGCAGTGTGATAATGACCAGATCAGCTGTTTTAGTGATGTTGGTTGAGGTATAAATATTGACCAGTTAACCGGGTAGAACTCCCCTGCTCTTCTTCGAAATAGTGGCACATTGAATCTTTTGCATCCACCTGAGAGGGCAGGCGGGGCCTCGGTTTAATGTCTCATCCGAAAGACGGCACCCACGACATTGCAGCGCCCCCTCACTACTGCCCCAGTACTCAGCCGAGCCACGGACAGCTTCACCAGCTCCTTATTCCTGCCTTCCTTCCCAACCTGTTCCTTGCAAACCTGACAATTTACAATCCACGTCAACACTCACCACCATTTCTCACGTGGGGCCTGGGGAGCACGGGTGGCCGATCAGGTGGTGTTTCCTCCCTCAGGAACTGCTTTATTCCTTCCACGGTTTAGCATTCTTCACAGGGAGAAAATCTAATTTCGGTCATTTTTGTTCCAGGGTCCACATTCTACACAGCAGAGCGTGTCCACCCCTCGCTCCCCGCCACACACACCCCGTATTCGGGTTTGTGTCGTTCCTTCTATGTTCAGTGTATTTTATTCTTAGTGTCCTTATTGGTTAGCTGTGTGTTGGTAAAAAATGAATTCACTCGAGTCTGTCTCAAAGCAGAAGATCACAGTTTATTTAGTAGAGTGCTCTGGGAGAAGAGCCATAGACCCCGCGGTCCATGGATCCACTTCTCGTCATTACAGTTGTATTGGAACTTCTTTTATACATTATAGGGTCGGTTACACAATTAATTACATACAAATGTCTCCACCCAATCACTTTCCCCCAGCAACAAGCTCCTGAATTATAATCTGCACTTTAAGCTAAATGTTCTTGTTAATTCCCTTCCGAAACTATAAACATAGAGTGTTGCATCACATCTGTCCAGCCGGACTGGCTGGTCATGCGGTGATTGGTTCTCAAGTGTAACCGTTGTACTATTATTGTGTTAGTGGGCATCCTTGGTGTGCCTCGCACGTACGCACGTTGACCACAGTCATTACTCATCGCACTGTGTCAGCGAAACCATTCTGTATTTACGAATTTACCTTTTACAGCACATTCTTTAACTTTTACGTTGCTGCTTTAAGCCCTATAATTTATATCCTAACAGTGTGTTAACATTAAACCTCTTCTGTTTTATTCAATTCATGCATTTGATATCCGTCGATGGTTAATTTCAACATTTAATTTAATTATCTCAGTCGCTCTGTCTAATTCTATCCAATTCACTCAACTATTGTAGAATTCAATGCTGGTTGCTAAAAGTTCCTTTTACCTCTCATAATTTCTCATCTATTTTGAAGTTTTTATAATTTTACTAACCACATTGAAATAAACTGTATCTTACAGCACAGAGACATTCGTAGCAACATGTCTGTGCAGGGGCTTATGCTCCACAGGAACCACCTCCCTATAAATAATTTCAATTTATTTATGCACATTCTCATGTTTAATATTAAATATTTTATTGCATCAATTCGGTGAAGCTAATGCATACTTATCTATATATTTATTCTTTTGAATCTTCGCTTTCACTAGAAAACGCTGCTATAGGTGAATATGTGAAGAGATCGATATACATTGCTCAATGTGACAATCTAACTCTAAAGCTTAACTGAATTCCTGACAATTTTGACGCATTTTCTGATAGGCCAGTCAATAATTTTAGAATGCTTTTTTCCTTGCTGCAGTTAACGTCGTGGCGATTGTGATCCTGTCTCGGGGGAAGTGCGGCCTCTCCAGATGCATCACTCACTACCTGGTGGCCATGGCTGCGGCGGATCTGCTGGTCGTTCTCACCAGTGTGGTGATGAGCCGGATCATTGGCGTTTATTTCCCAGCCAGCTTCCTGTCCATTACCCCGCTGTGTCGGCTCAAAACCGCCCTGATTTACGCCGCCAAAGACAGTTCTGTCTGGTTAACGGTCGCATTCACCTTTGATCGATGCGTGGCGATTTGCTGCCAGAAGCTGAAAACCCAATATTGCACCAAGCAGACGGCAAGTGGCGTTGTGGGAGCGGTGGTTGCGCTGAGCTGTTTGCGAAACATCCCCTGGTACTTCGCATTTCAACCTCTGTATTTCATTGACAATGTGCCCTGGTATTGCACCTTCGAATCTAGCTTTTACTCTTCACCCGCATGGAGGGCATTTTCCTTCCTTAACCATATTTTAACCCCGTTCGTTCCATTGATTTTGATTTCACTGTTCAACGTACTGACAGTGAAGCATATTTTAGTGGCCAATCAAATCCGCAAAGCTCTCCGTGGCAAGAAAATCGGTGAAATTGAGAATGATCCCGAATTGAAGACTCGAAGGAAATCCATCATTTTGCTGCTTAGTATATCCGGCAGTTTTATTCTCTTGTGGATGACTTTTGCTGTGCATTACTTATATCATCGAATTACAAACACTTATAATTACACAGGTTCCGACGACCCCATCTATATCCTCCAGGAAGCCGGGTATATGCTTCTCCTTTTGAGCTGCTGCACCAACACGTGCATTTATGCAGTGACCCAGACTAAATTCAGAGAGGAGTTGAAGAACTTAGTGAAATATCCACTGGTGTTAATCGCTAAATTATTGAAATAGTCCAAAACAAACAGAGACTGGCTGATATTGACGTTCATTTATTTGCACAGTGTTTCTTTAATACTGAACATAAGAACATAAGAAACAGGAGCAGGAGTCGGCCAATCGGCCCCTTTAGCCTGCTCCGCCATTCAATAAGATCATGGCTGATGCAGCCATGGACTCAACACCACTTTCCCGCTCTCTCCCCATACCTCTTGACTCCCTTGTAGTTCAAATGTCTGTCAATCTCCACCTTTAATATATTCAATGAATCCGCCTCCACAGCTCTCTGGGGTAGAGAATTCCAAAGATTCACGACCCTCTGAGAGAAGAAATTCCTCCTCATCTCCGTCTTATATGGGTGACCCCCTTTATTCTGAAACTTTGCCCCCTAGTTCCAGATACCCCCACTAGGGGAAACATCCTCTCAGCATCCACCCTGTCAATTCCCCTCTGAATCTTATATGTTTCAATAAGATCCCCTCTCATTCGTCTAAACTCCAATGAGTATAGGCCCAACCTGCTCAACCTTTCGTCATACATCAACCCCTTCATCCCAGGAATCAACCTAGTGAAGCTTCATTGCACTGCCTCCAATGCAAATATGTCCTTCCTTAAATATGGAGACCAAAACTGTACGCAGTACTCCTGGTGAATAGGCAGTAATCTCATGCAAGACTAATAAACCAAGGATTTGGTTATTGCTATAGTTTTAGCACATGATCCGGCAAAATGCTTCAGTGCAATAGAGAGATAGACAAGATCTTATATTTTAACACTGAAGAAGGCCATTCGCACCATTGAGTCTGTGCCTGCTCTTTGAAAGAAGTATCCAATTAGTTCTAATCCTCCCATGTATTGCAATAGCCCTGCAAATTCTTAATTTTGAATTAAGTAGCCAATTACTTAAAAAAAATTAGTATTGGATATACTTCCACCACGATTTCGGACAACGCATTCAACAACAACACAACAACAACACTAATTGCATTTATATAGCGCCTTTAACGTAGTAAAACTTCCCAAGGCGCTTCACAAGAGTGATTGGCCCAAAAATTTGTGTTGATACGCGAGAGTACGCACTGTGTACTCTCGCGTATTCTGTCTCCTTTTGCCGGTTTTCTGCATGCACTGCGCATGCGCTGAAATCCGGCACTTGGTGAATGGAAAAGGGGGCGGTTCCTAAGTGAACCGCGTGCGTGCTACAGGCTGCGTGCACGCAGTGCACTTAGTGGTTTCAATGCGTAGGTAAGTATGGAAGATTTTACACATAAAAAAAGGAGTAAGACCCACTTTTAACAAGGTAAGTAGTGAATTAAGTAATATTTTGAATTTTTTTTAACAGGTATATCTTTTTTAGAGACTTTAAAGACAGATAAGTTTATTTTTATAACTTTTTAAAAGATTTTAAATTTTTTCAAAAATTGAATTTTTTATTTAAAATGGTTAATTTATTTAACTATACTTATTTTATTAATGTGATGGTTTTTTTTAAATTTAATTGAGGTTTAGCTGTTCTTTTGGGGGGCTATAGTATTCATAGCTTTCACAGCACTTATGTGAAAGTTATGAATGGAAGATGGTGTGCTGCCATTGGCTCTAACTGAGTCACGTGATCCCACAGCTCGCACGAATTAACTGCGCCTGTGGGATACGCAAGCCCAGCACAGCAGCTGTCCAGAACATCAAGTTCGTGCGAGCTGGAACTGAAAAAGCCAACGCGCAGTGAGAGATCGCGGGGAAGCCTTACCCTCGCACGAAGGCTTCTTCACGAATTTTTGGGCCCATGGGCCAGAAATTCGGGTCTCCACTGGTGAGTACGCGTTGTGTTCTCAGCCATAGACCCAACGAAAGTGCCGGTTTCGCGCATGCACTGCGCATGCGCTGGAAACCGGAACTTCCTTTCCCCTGAAGGAAGGGGTTCAGAGGTCGAACGCGTGGGCTGGAGAGGCAGCGCACATGCAGCGAACTTCGTTTTTTTTCCCCGGTTTCTCCATGAGTGTAAGTATGGAGAAGCTGCGCGGGGAAAAAGGAGGCGCATGGCCTGCTTTTAACAAGGTAAGTGGTGAATTAAGTACTATTTAAAAAAAATTTCAACAGATTTATCTTTTTTACATACTTTAAAGAAAGGTAAGTTTATTTTTAGCACCGTTAAAAAGTGTAATTAATTTCTTCCAAAATTTAAATTTTTGTTTAAAGTAGTTAATTTATGTAATTTATAGTTATTTTAAAAATGTGATTTTTTTTTTATTTATTTGAAGTTTTAGTGAGGTTTTGGGACCGATCTCTATTCATAGATTTGACAGGTCTTCCTGTCAAAATGTATGAATGGAGATTCCCTGCTCCAATTGGCTCTCCATGGCCCACGTGATCCCAGGGGACGCTTCGAACTAACTGCACCTCTGGGATACGCAAGCACTGCACGCCGGCAGCTGCAGGAGGCCCAGGAGCCGAATTTCACACGGGCCCGAAGCACAACGGCAGGCGCGCTAGGTAAGTACGCGCGTGATCCTTGCACCCACGGGAAGCCGGAGAGGCGAATTTCTGGCCAATTAACTTTTGAACTCTATGGGTCGATCTCGACTTTTTGCCACAGTGTAAAATTGCAGATAGCGAATCAGCAGTCCATTTTATATCTCTCCCGATTTTTATTTCCATTTACTTCAATTCCATGTATGGTGTTCACAACGTGATTGTGCGTGTCTGAGACCTGTACTTCTGTGTTGTTTTTTCATGCATTTCACATATTGGTTGCCTCCCATGCAGCATAGTATCCCAAGATCATGCCATACGTGACATCAGACACCAGCCATTCCTTATCTTCCAGGCTATCTTAGCAAATGATCGGGTGGGGGATGGGTGCAGTTTTTTTATTCGTTCCTGGGATGTGGGCGTCACTGTCAAGGCAAGCATTTATTGCCCATCTCTAATTGCCCTTGAGAAGATGGTGGTGAGCCGCCTTCTTGTACCGCTGCTGTCCGTGTGGTGAAGGTGCTCCTACAGTGCTGTTGGGGAGGGAGTTCCAGGATTTGGACCCAGCGAATTTGAAGTAATGGTTTGTGACTTGGAGGGGAACTTGCAGGTGATAGTATAGTATAGCAAAATACTGCGGATGCTGGAAATCCGAAATAACAACAGAAAACGCTGGAAAAACTCAGCAGGCCAGGCAGCATCCGTGGAGAGAGAAACAGAGTTAACGTTTCAGGTCGAAGACCTTTCGTCAGAACTGGAAAAAAGCAGGAAATGAAATAGATTTAAAGCAAGTATAAAGCTGGGAAAAGGGGGAGGGGATGAAAGAACAAAAGGAGAGATTAAGAGAGATTAAGAGATAATCAAGGCAAGGGGAGGTGTTGATGTGACAGGTTGATGCTAAATGAAGTGTGAAATGCATTGGCAGACGTTAGTTCTCTCTTCACGGATGCTGCCTGGCCTGCTGAGTTTTTCCAGCGTTTTCTGTTGTTAATGCAGGTGATAGTGTTCCTATGTGCCTGCTGCCCTTGTCCTTCTAGTGGGTGGTGTCTGAAACCCTTTGATAAGAATCTCCCCTGGCATGGTGCCAATATGTCAGTGGCCATGCTATTAAAGCTATAAAATACATTCTCCTTATTGTTCAGTATCGGCAAAAACGCAACCATCTCCAAGAGAATGATGTGAATTAACTATTGCCTATTCCCTGATTTCACTATATTGTGCCTTGATTAATAATTGACATCCTTTAGTCGTTTTTTCCCAGCAGATGAATGTTTCTCGCGGGTGTACTCGCGTGTCCTTTTCCCCTGACCCCTTGGTTCTGGTTATCATAAAATTTACCATTCTCATCATGATCACCTAGTGCTGTGATTTTAGATCCCAATTGGTGGTGCAATTGTTCTTTTTTTACCTCATGCACTCAGTATGCGGACAGTTTGCAATTCCCTTCCGAGCTAGCCACCAGGGCATGGTTCAGCCCTTGGAGCCATTGTTGTCAGAAGCAGATAAAGGGCAACGAATGGTTTAAAACTGGGATTTTGAGAGGCTATGCTCTACCCCCCTACATTTGATGATCTCTTCTTCTTAGGCAGTCCCTTGACTTGCTTCCACATTAAAAATGAGTTCACAGGTGACTGATGAGTCCAATGCGGGACCTTCAGTCTCTGTCACAGGTGGGGCAGACGGTGGTTGAAGGGGCGGGTGGGTGGGGTGCTTGGGTTGACGTGCGCTCCTTGCGCTGCTTGCGCTTGGCTTCCGCTTGCTCCCGGCGAAGAGACTCGAGGTGTTCAGCGCCTTCCCGAATGCTTCTCCTCCACTTTGTGAAGTCTTGGGCCAGGGATTCCCAGGTGTCCGGTGGGGATGTTGCACTTTTTCAAGAAGGCTTTAAGAGTGTGCTTGAAGCGTTTCCTCTGTCCAGCTTGGGCTCTCTTGACATGTCGGAGCTCCGAGTAGAGCGCTTGTTTTGGGAGTCTTGCATCGGGCATGCGGACGATGTGAACCATCCATCGAGCGTGGTCAAAGCTTCGATGCTGGGGATGTTGGCCTGAGCGAGAATACTGACGTTGGTGCGCCTATCCTGCCAATGGATCTGCAGGATCTTGCGGAGGCAGCGTTGGTGGTACCTCTCCAGTGCTTTGAGGTGCCTGCTTTACATGGTCCATGTCTCTGAGGCATACAGGAGGGCGGGTATCACTTTGCCGAAAACAATTAAATCATTAACATAAAACAAAACATGAGCCCTGAAACTTAAAAAAACTCTAACACAGCATGATGTCTTTACATTCAGTGCTGCAATTTAGCAAAATTTTGATTGCTAAATACGGAAGCACACCTACAGATCTGACTTCAATGACTTGGGAGAACAGAAAGAAAAAATAATTTATGGTTGTGCAAACTTTCAGAGAGCCTTAGGGGTGGAGACATCCACAGCAACAGCCGTTTCAGACTTAATCTCTGCAAATAAATTGAAAGAAGCAGGGATTTGAAAAAAGATCACATTTATTAAAAAGACCACAATATATGCTTTAACTTTGTAATTCTCCAAACTCTCTTTTACTCTTGTTTAACTCTTTGTGCATTTAATGGATGTATAATGTGCCATTGGGATGTTACAAATCTTGGTGCAAGCAAGTTACTGCAAAATAAAAACTTGTCTACGATAATGATAGAATTAAATTCATATACATGCTTTACCCAATCAAGTGAATGTGAATTTTGTTTAATAAATTTCAGCTTAAATTGAGCCAGGCAACTGATATTTGATATTTTAATGTATAGAGACAATTTTCAAAACCTCATCTCTGAAGGCCCAAGTGTTTATCCAATTTCTAACATTGTTATCTTAAGTGATAGCGCCATCAATAAACTGTTTCCGTAAATAAGTGGAAGGTTTCCGAAATTGAAGAATTGCATCCTGAGGAGTTGAAAATCTGATGAAAAAAGCAAAAGCAATTAGTTGTTTGATTATGTTACAATTCTTGGTACGAATCACTGTGTAACACAATTCCTTAGGGGAAGACTGGATTTAGTGTGTTTATTTAAAATGAACAGCAGTGATTGCTAGTCCTGCCTCTTGTACATAAAAGGATATTTTTCAGATTAAATCCAATTTTTGTAAAATCATTTATCCCCATTTGTAGTTGTGAGGTGTTCAATACCGCTTATGTTGTGAATTCTTTGGTGTCAGCACTAAAGTGTTTTTGACACGAGGTCAGTCGGCACAGTCCAATCAGAAGATATTGCCAATTGTTGCCATAGAGTTGGCGGAAGACTCGCCAGTATTTTCCTGGGCTCGGGACCTTTTTGATCACAGTCAATTGCAAGATGCACAACGGTGCTGCTGGTTTCCAAATATAACCCATTACATTCAGGCAGTATTAACGGTTCTAATTTTCTTTTTTTTAAAGGGCAAAATAATGAGACCAAACAGGACTACTTTAAATATCCTAAGTGTTTGGGGACACAACAGTAAGCTGGAACGGTCACGTTTTCTATTTCAATTTGATATTAACTGTATTCACGTGCTTCCAAATTTAACAAAACTCCAGTCACCTTATTTATACTGAAAAAAATCACTATTATTCACGATGAAACAACTTAAATTATAGGTTCACTTTTATGGGTGATGAACTCAGAAGGGTGAATTGCTACATGACACAAAAAAATAAGAACATAAGACGAGGGAGCAGAAGTAGGTCATTTGGCCCCTCGAGCCTGCTCTGTCATTCAATAAGATCATGGTTGATCTGATCTTGGCCTCAACTCCACTTCCTTGCCCGCTCCCCATAACCCTTCACTCCCTTACTTTTCAATATTCTGTCTATCTCCACCTTTAATATATTCAACGATACAGCCTCCACAGCACTCTGGGGAAGAGAATTCCAAAAATGCACGACCCTATGAGAGAAGAAATTGCCTCCTCATTTCTGATTTAAATGGGTGCCCCCTTATTCGGAAATTATGCCCCCTAGTTCAAGATTCCCCCACGAGGAGAAACAGCCTCTCTGCATCTACCCTGTCAAGCCCCTTCAGAATCTTATATGTTTCAATAAGATCGCCTCTCATTCTTCTGAACCCCAATGAGTATAGGCCCAACCTGCTCAACCTTTCTTCATAAGACAACCACTTCATCGCTGGAATCAACCTCGTGAACCTTCTCTGAACTGCCTCAAATGCAAGTATATCCTTCCTTAAATAAGGAGACCAAAACTGCACGCAGTACTCCAGGTGTTGTCTCACCAACGCCCTGTACAGTTGTAACAGGACTTCCCTACTTTTATACTCCATTCCCTTTGCAATAAAGGTCCAACACTCCATTTGCCTTCCTAATTACTTGCTGTACCTGCATGCTAACTTTTTATGAGTCATGTACAAGGACCCCCTAGATCCCTCTGTACTTCAGCATTTTATAATCTCTCCACATTTCAATAATAATTTGCTTTTTTTATTTTTCCTGCCAAAGTGGACACCTCACATTTTCCCACATTAAAATCCATCTGCCAGATTTTTGCCCACTCACTTAACCTATCTATATCCCTTTGGAGATTCTTTGCGTCCTCCACACAATTTGCTTTCCGAACTATCATTGTATCATGAGCAAATTTGGCTACATTACATTCAGTCCCTTCATCCAAGTCATTGATATAGATTGTAAATAGTTGAGGCCCCAGCACTGATCCCTGCGGCACCCACTAGTTACAGTTTGCCAATCTGAAAATGACCCATTTATCCCGACTCTCTCTTTTCTGTTAGTTAGTAAATCCTCTATCCATGCTAATATATTACCCCCAACCCCGGGACCACTTATCTTGTGCAGTAAACTTTTATGTGACACCTTATCGAATGCCTTCTGCAAATACAAATACACGACATCTACTGGTTCCCCTTTAGCTACCCTGCTCGCTACATCCTCAAAGAACTCCAGCAAATTTGTCAAACATGATTTCCCTTTCATAAAACCATGCTGAATCTGCTTCACTATATCATGATTTTCTAAATGTCATGCTACCACTTCCTTAATGAAGGACTCCAGCTTTATCGCAATGACAGATGTTTGGCTAACTGGTCGATAGTTGCCTGCTTTCTGTCTCCCTCCTTTCTGAAATAGGGGCGGTACATTTGCGGTTTTCCAGTCCGCTGTGACCTCTCCAGAATCCACAGAATTTTACTAGATTACAACCAATGCATCCACTTTCATAGCAGCCACCTCTTTTAAGATTCTAGGATGCAGGCAATCGGGTCCAGAGGACTTGTCCACCTTTAGTCCCATTAGTTCGCCTAGTACTTTCTCTCTAGTGATAGTGATTGTTTTAAGTTCCCCCCCTCACCCCAATAGCCCCATTGATTATCCATTATTGGGATGCTTTTAGTGTCTTCTACCGTGAAGACCGATACAAAATATTTGTTTGAAGTCTCCGCCATTTCTCTGTTTCTTATTATCAATTGCCCAGACTCATCCTCTAGGGGACCAACGTTTACTTTAGCTACTCTCTTCCTTTTTATATACCTGTAGAAGCTCTTAATCTCCGTTTTTTATTTCTTGCTAGCTTACTCTCATAAGCTATCTTCTCTCTCTATCATTTTTTTAGTCGTCCTTTGCTGGTTTTTAAAAATTCCCAAACCTCTGGCCTTCCACTATTCTTCGCAACATTGTATGCTTTTGTTTTCAATTTGACACCAACCTTTACTTCCTTTGTTAGCTACGGATGTTTCATCCTTCTCTTAAAGTCTTTCTTTCTCACTGGAATATATCTTTGCTGAGAGTTATGAAATATCCGCTTCAATGTTTGCCACTGCTTTTCCAAAGTCTTACCCTGTAATATATTTTCCCAGTCCACTTTAACCAAGTCTGCCTTCATACCTTTGTTTAAGTTCAGGACAATAGTTTGAGACCTAGTTTTCTCACCCTCAAACTGAATTTGAAATTCTACCATGCTATGATCACTCTTCCCAAGAGGATTCATCACTTCGAGATCATTAATTAATCCATCCTCGTTACTCATTACCAGATCTAAAATAGACTTCTACCTGGTTGGTTCTGCAACGTATTGTTACAAGATACCATCCCGTATGCACTCTAAGAACTCTTCCTCAATTCTACCTTTGCCAATTTGCTTTGTCCAATCAATATGAATATTAAAATCTCCCATGATTATAGCCGTAACTTTCTTACAAACCTCTAATATTTCTTGATTTATACTCCGTCCTACAGTGTGGCTAATGATTGAGGGCCTGTAGACCACTCCCACCAGTGACTTCTTACCCTTATTATTTCTTATCTCCCCCAAAACTGATTCTACGTCTTGATCTTCTAGGCCAATATAATTTTTCATTACTGCACTGATGTCATCCCTTATTAACAGAGCTACACCACCTCCTTTTTCTTTCTGCCTATCCTTACAAAATGGCAAATACCCCATAATATTCAGTTCCCAGCCTTGGTCACCTTGCAACCACGTCTCTGTAATGACTTTCAAATCATACCCATTTATTTCTAGTTGTGTTGTCAACTCATCTATCTTGTTACGAGTACTGCATGCGTGCAGATATAGAGCTGTTAATTCTGTCTTTTTACCATTTTTCCTTACTCTGACCAATCTTCCTGATGCACTCTTATGTGTATACGCTCTGTCCCTTCCTGTCACACTCTGGTTATCATTACCCCTATCGCTACCCTGCACTTTTGCCTTCTCATTTTTCTTTGACTTTTTAAATTTCCGCATCTTGCCGCATACCAGAGACAGTTTACATAATTTGTTCACCAGTTATCTGTGGTGACCAGCCATGAAAACAAGTATTCAGAAATTAAAAAATTTGATCAGACTCACATTTGTAAACTCAGATGAGTGAGCATCAACTGCTCCAAAAAGCAGGGAGACGCATTATCTCAAATAACACATACATGTGTACATGTATATACATATTCATTCATCCATTTCTATCTATCTATCTATCTATCTATCTATCTATCTATCTATCTATCTATCTATCTATCTATCTATCTATCTATCTATCTATCTATCTATCTATCTATCTATCTATCTATCTATCTATCTATCTATCTATCTATCTATCTTTCTTTCTATCTATCTATCTATGCATCTATCTATCTATCTATCTATCTATCTATCTATCTATCTATCTATCTATCTATCTATCTATCTATCTGTCTGTCTGTCTGTCTATCAATTTATATTTCTATCTATAGATATATGTTTGTTTTTATATTTTCATATATTCATATAAAATGAATAAAAATGAATAGAGCACGTGCGTACAAATCACCCATTAGATTACAAGTCACGTTTCTCTTGATCTTTTCTTAGGCATGCCTTGCCATAACTGTACACTGACTCAACATATGAGCAGCATTTAGCTTTTCTAGTTAAAACAAAGACTGACATACTTGTACAGTCTTAATTTTAACTAAGATTAGGACAACAGTCGGTTAACATTGCAGCCGGGAAAGTCACGGTGCCAATCGGAGACAGCAGCAATGAACAGTGAACGTTCGCACACATTTTTGAAGAGACAGTACACTGGAAACAAAATAAATCATCGCATTTTCCTTTTATCCTTTTATATCTAAAAGCACTTTTCAATTTCTAATCTTTTCGACTTAAATCTATTCTGTAATGATATAGAACCTCTGGCGCTTCTGTGTTGCCTCCTGGTTCAGTACCTTAGGAGATGTGGGTTTGGGTACCCTCCACCCCAAAAAAGATGCTCTTCGTTTCATCAGGAAATTGGTCAAAGTCTGTGGGCTGGATTTTCATTGACCCGTGGAGGTGGGTTTGGAGGCGTGTGGGGGGTTAAAATTGCGAAAACTGGCGGGCGGGCACAAGCCCGCCTCCATCCCGCCTCCACGCAATTTTCAATAAATCGTGTCTGCTGGTCCCGACTCCGTCCCGCCTCTTACAGGCGGGATAAGCTGTTAAGGCCCTTAACAAGCATTAAATTGCCTCTATAATGCCATTTTGAAAGGCTTTTGTGATTTTAAACTTTTTTCTACGTGAAGCAAGCCTGTTCTGAACCACGAATGTGAAACCTGGCGGGAGCACATTTGTGGCTGGCTGGCTATGGGGATGCATATATGGATGGCTATGTGGATGGATGCATATATCGATGGATGGGGAAGAGACATATCTGGGAGTGGTGGTGTAAAAATATCTGGGAGCAGACTTAGGGCTGCTGCTGCTCATTTTGCATCCAGGACCTCTCACAGCAAAGGTCAGGCAGTCTTTGAAGACCTTCAATGCAGCAGCAATGATGACATCATCAGAGGCGACTTTCAGACTGAAAACACTAATTGGTTCATGGGTTCCCACATGCTAGAACTCAATTGCCCAATTAGGTTAAAATTGCATCAATCTCCCACATCCAATTGCAGTCGTGTGGATAACACGAAAAGTTGATGACACGACACCAACCCGCCACAGTATCAAATTCCAGCCCTGTGTGTCTTCAACCTGGTCTGGTTGACGGTCCCTGTTATAGCCTTGTGGGCTATTAATTTATCTCCATGTCAGGTAATGCTTTTGCTACTCTTGGCGTGACTACCCAAGAGTTTGTTTGGTAACTCCTTCACAGCCGCTATCTGCTGTGAAAGTGCTGATAAACACTTCCCGTCCTCCTGCACAATATCCTTCCTTTTATTACAAAGTGTTAAGCACCCTTCCAGTTGTTTTATTAGTGCATGGCAGGTTATACATGCTATTTTCTTTTCCTCCTGCTCTAATTGTTTCTTCTGTACATTTAATATATTCACTTCTGCAAGGGGTGGAGAGGCTGCAGCCTCTGAACTACATAACCCTGGCTTCAGTGTCGACGATATTAAAATTCGGCCGAGCAATCAGCGGGGAGGCTGATAAGGGACCTGGTGGGTTGGTACGGCGCACCGGGTCTTGGGGAGGGAGCATCGGGTCTGGGGGTGTGAACACCGGGACTGGGTGCGTGAACAGTGGGTCTGTGGGAGTGTAACTGAGTAGCGGGCGTGCAGAAAGGCAACTGAGCACTCGTCTGGGGGAGTGGAACAGAGAAGCGGATCTGGGGAATGGGACTGAGCATCGGGTGTGCGTGAATGGGACTGAGCTCTGAGTCTGGGGGAATGGAACAGAGAACTAGGTTTGGGGAAATAGGATTTATCCCTGGGTCTGGGGGATTGATCACCGGGTCTGCTGGATTTGGCTTTTTTACCGACTGATGTGTTGGAAGCGGAGATGATCAATGTTTTCAAGGGAAAACTTGATATGTACCTGAGGGAAATAAACTTGCAGGGCTACGGGGATAGAGCGGGGAAATGGGACTGACTGGATTGCTCTACAGAGAGCCGGCACGGACTCGATGGGTCGAATGGCCTCCTTCTGTGCCATTATGACTCTATGACCTAGTCTGGCGGAGTGGGGTGTGAGCACCGGGTCTGGGATTGAAACTTTATACCTGGTCTAACTGCTGCTTGCGCAACTGAGGCAAGAAATGGCCTTCATCAATATAAAAGTACAAATCATTATCTACACCGGAAGGGGCAGGTGCAATTGAGGACTGCATCTGCAAATGATGCTGGGGAAACTGTTGCACCTTCTATTCCAATTCTACGGTTTGTGCTCTGAAATGCTCATTCTCGTGGAATCAATCCGGATTTCTAAATGACACTGCTTGAAACGACAAGGATATCTTCAGGGACACCTCGGACTTAGTTTCCCTTTCCTTTTCTGACTTCTCACTAGTTAGCTTCTGAATGCAGTCACGACATTCTTTTATTTTAATTGCAATCATTCATTTAATGTCTTAGTTGTGGTTTTAGTTTTAGAAAGGAATAGAAGGATACGCTGATAGGATTAGACAAAGAGGGATGAGAGGAGGATTGTGTGCAGCGTAAACACCAACATGGACCTGTTGGGCCAAATTGTCTGTTTCAGTGCTTTAGCCTCTCTACAATGTATAATTTGTAATTATCAAGCTATTTACCCACCTATTAACCCTTTTTGCTTTCTATTCAATAATATTATCCGTGTAAACGCTTCTGCGAAGCGATCGCCTTATTTTCTAAAATCACCTTCTCTGTCTCAGCGATAACTGAAGTTTTCCTTCTAACTGGCCATTTTGTTCTGCTGCACTGCTTCGAAAGAAATAAAATACGATTAACTTGTAACTGTATTCATTAATTCATAAACTTGCAAAAAGGAAGATTCGTTTCCCTTCTTTGGGGTGTCAATTGTTAATATAAGAACATAAGTATTAAGAGCAGGAGTCGGCCATACGGCCCTTCGAGCCTGCTCCGCCATTCAATAAGATCATGGCTGATCATCGACCTCAACTCCACTTTCCCGCCCGATCTCCATATCCCTTGATTCCCCTAGAGTCCAAAAATCTATCTATCTCAGCCTAGAATGTACTCAAAGACTCAGCATTCACAGCCCTCTGGGGCAGAGAATTCCAAAGTTTCACAACCCTCTGAGTGAAGAAATTCTTCCTCATCTCAGTCTTATATGACCTACCCCTTATCCTGAGACTATGCCCCCTAGTTCTAGACACTCCAGCCAGGGGAAACAACCTCTCAGCATCTACCCTGTCAATCCCCTTCAGAATCTTTTATATTCCAATGAGATCACCTCTCATTCTTCTGAACTCAAGAGAGGATAGGCCCATTCTACACAATCTCTCATCATAGGACAGCCCTCTCATCCCAGGAATCAATCTAGTGAACCCTCATTGCACCGCTTCCAAGGCAAGTATATCCTTCCTTAGATAAGGACACTAAATCTGTGCACAGTACTCCAGTTATTGTCTCACCAAGGCCCTGTACAATTGTAGCAAGACTTCCTTACTCTAGTACTCCAGCCCCCTAGAAATAAAATAAGTGATTTTTAATAATATGACAGACAAATGCCTGTATGCCAAGGGTGAGTTCTTGGACAGGAGGCCAGTCACTTGCAGTATGTTAAGATTAAACAAACCTGAAGTTAGTCACACGCCCAAGAGCCGAAATAACAAAGGCTCCTTTGCCGCATGAGACACACACGTTACAGCTGAACACACCCAATACACTTTACAAGGGTCTGGCTTTCAAGGTAGACTAAAAGGCCATTACATCGCCTCCTCCATAACCCTCTCCCTACTTTCAGTCTCTATTCTGTCCTCTGTGGTGTCGAGTTATACAGAAAAACAGCGGCGTTTTAGAGTGAACCTGACACGAAAGATGCCATGCCCCCACCCCAAAACAACAATATTGAGTCTCCAGTTTAGAGTGATAACGCGATTCTAAAGGTAAACATGTGCAAACCGCCCGAGATATATGCTGCACACGACCTGTTATACATATACATTACCAGTCTTTCAAGTTAAGCGGTTTTAAACTCCAGAACAAAACTAAAAAAATAATAATTTCGCCCAAAATGGTCTCCTTTACTATTTCTCAATGTTAATCTCTAACAGAGAGGTCGCACAACACCAGGTTATAGTCCAACAGTTTTATTTGAAATCACAAGCTTTCGGAGCTATCGATTGCCCCTTCCTCAGGTGAAGTAAATAGATACAGAATCGCCAAAGCATATATAGATAGAGAACAAAGCATGTGTTCTCTATCTATATATATTTGGCGATTCTGTATCTATTTACTTCACCTGACGAAGGGGCAATCGATAGCTCCGAAAGCTTGTGATTTCAAATAAAACTGTTGGACTATAACCTGGTGTTGTGCGACCTCTCAATTTTGTCCACCCCAGTCCAACACCGGCATCTCCGCATCATAATCTCTAACAGGCCAGCGCAGCAGAGAATCGTGCTGCCAATGCGCTGCATCAAAATTGCTGGGGGATGAAATGCTTGCCAAGGCAAGGCTTGAGATAATTCCTGACCATTAATCATGCTTTTGTCCTTGATGTCATGGAATTCTTTATCTCCAAAGGAACCACGGGGGCAGACAAGCAGAGGGTGCATTTAACGGGAGTGAAATTCCATTCATGTCAATGGGGAAATAAATCAGGTGGAGTGCAAAACGGGCGGCCGATTGACGAATTTAAACCCCTTTGACTCCAATCGTTTCTCATGTCTTGCACACAGGATCTCCTCTGCGCCACTTTCGGGTTACACCCTTAGCTCCTCCCCTTCAATGGGCTGGAAATTGCGGTCAGATGCGTTCTTCCTGACTACGCCTCCGACCCTTGAAACCTTTATGAATCTACCTCCAGGCACCCAGGCTGCGTAGAGTTGCCGTCTCCGGCCTCCAGGCGTAGGGCAGCATAAAGACCCGCGGATCTCAGGGACACAGCGTCCCTGTGATCACGTGGGCCCGGTCCTCCAATCAATAAGGAGGATTCCATTGCTATTATTTACGAATAAAATCCCCTAATGATATGCAATGGAATGCCGGAATAATTAAACAATGTACATAATTCTAATAAACATAAATGTACTGATTTCCAGTTTTATTCATAAGTCCCTTCCTTGCACCAACCTCAATAAAAAATTATTTTTTGATAAAGAATTTTAAACTTCACTTAATTCAGGCCAATATCTGCCTAAACGTATTTAAAGTGTAATTGCATAATTTCTGATTTTTAAATATTTAATTTAAGACTTATGTATACCCTCACACTGATGAAAGCAGATTCTACGCCTGCATTTACCAGCCACAAGAGTTTCCTGGGCAATTGCTGTGCAGTTGTTGGTCAAATAGACCAACTCTGCGCCGGCAATGCTTAGTTTCGATGCGGTTCCGATGATCTGTCAAGGCCTACCTTGACATATCGCAATCCCGGATTTCGCGCATGTGCAAGATCGTGAGGAAACCCGGGTGTTGCGGGGCCTTTCAAATGAATTACAACGGGGTAGACTGAGATTACGCCATCAGGGATACTGCAATTTCAGGACCATTATTTACATATATAGGAAACAAAGTGCCATAAGAGCATAAGAATTAAGACCGGAGCAGGGCAGTCGGTCCCTCGAGCCTGCTCCGCCATTCAATGAGATCATGGCTGATTCGATTTTGGCCTCAACTCCACTTTCCTGACCGATTCCCATAACTCTTGACTCCCCTGTTGCTCAAAAATCTGTCTATCTCAGCCTTGAATGCATTCAATGACTCAGATTCCACAGCTCTCTGGGGGTAAAGAATTCCAAATATTCACGACCCTGCAAGAGAAGAAATTCCTCCTCATCTCCATCTTAAATGGGCGACCCGTCATTCTGTGACTATGCCCCCTCGTTCCAGATTCCCTTACGAGGGGAAACATCCTCTCAGCGTTTACCCTGTCCAAACCCCTCAAAATCTTATATGTTTCAATAAGATCCCCTCTCATTCTTCTAAACTCCAATGAGTATAGGCCCAACCTGCTCAACCTTTCCTCATAAGACAACCCTTCCATCACTGGAATCAACCCAGTGAACCTTCTCTGAACTGCCTCCGATGCAAGTATATCCCTCCTTAAATAAGGGGACCAAAACTGTGTACAGTACACCAGGTGTGGTCTCACCGGCGCCCTCTACAGTTGTAGCAAGATGGTATAGTTTATATTTGTACCGAGACTACGTTTACCATTATATCTCCATCAATTCCATCGATCCTGTGCCTGTGTTCAATTTAAAAAAAATCCCACGCACATTAAAACGTATTATTTGCTGAAACGTCCTTCAACTAGTTGTCATTCTGCTCTGCTGATCAAAACACTTATAGTTAGTTTGCCCTGACTCCGTTAAAATCGTCCGTGGCCTGCTCAAGCTCAGGTCGAAGGTGTGTAAACTTGGCAGTGCTGCTTAACCTTGAGCTCAACCCGCTCTCAGACGTGGAGTGTCTGCTTTGGATGGATAATGCACATGCCCGATACAGTTTCAATGGGCACATGAGGCTATCTGATACCATCACTCTCCCGCATGCACACACACATACATATATATGTATTTTTTATTCGTTTATGGGACGTGGGCTTCGCTGGCAAGGCCAGCATTTATTGCCCATCCCTAATTGCCCTTGAGAATGTGTTGGTGAGCCGCCTTCTTGAACCGCTGCACTCCTTGTCATGAAAGTACTCCCACAGTGCAGTTTGGTAGGGAGTTCCAGGATTTTGACCCAGTGACATATAATATATTATTAATTGAATGGTGATAGTTTGGGAAATGTTGATGTACAGAGGGACCTGGGTGTCGTTGTACACCAGTCACTGAAAGCAAACATGCAGTTGCAGCAAACAGTTAGGAAGGCAAATGGTGCGTTGGCCTTCATTGGAAGAGGATTTGAGTACAGGAGCAAGGATATCTTACTACAGTTATACAGGGCCTTGGTGAGACCAAACCTGGAGTACTGTGTGCAGTTTTGTTCTCCTTACCTAAGAAACGATATACTTGCCAGAGAGGGAGTGCAGCGAAGGTTCACCAGACTGATTCCTGGGATCGCAGGATTGTTGTATGAGGAGAGATTGGTTCGACTAGGCCCGTATTCACCAGAGTTTAGACGAATGAGAGGGTATCTCATTGAAACGTATACCATTCTGACAGGGCTAGACAGACTGGATGTAGGGAGGATGTTTCCCCAGGCTGGGGGCGGGGGGGTCTAGAACGAGGGGTCACAGTGTCAGGATACAGGGTAGGACATTTAGGACTGAGATGAGGAGAAATGTCTTCACTAAGAATGTGGTGAACCTATGGAATTCTCTACCACAGAAGGCTGTGGAGGCCAAGTCACTGAATATATTTAAGAAGGAGATATATTTCTAGACACAAAAGGCATCAAGGGGTATGGGGAATCAGCGGGAATATAGTATTAAGATAGAGGATCAGCCATGATCATATTGAATGCTGGAGCAGGCTCGAAGGGCTAATTGCCTACTCCTGCTCCTATTTTTCTATGATTCTATCTATGTTTTCTATATATAGATATATACATGCATACACACATACTTCGAAAGGTCTATACGTCGATATACATGTAGAGACATGAATAGTTAGATGTTATTATTGATATAGATAAGTTTGCATCGCTGGATAAAACATGACATCACCAATCACGGTCTGTTTGTTCAAATAACTTTAGCTAATATCGCTAATTATGTTACCTAGTTGTGTCACTTGAGGCTTCCCTCAAGTATATATTGGATAGTCCTCGAATAATTCACAAAGCACCTTTCAGATCCGGTTTGTACATCATGAACAGATGCCAACGTTTCTGACAGAAAATGCATGAACCAGCGAATGGTCTGGTGTATGATATTTGCTATCCTATTCTGGCAGTGGTCGGTATTCTGGGTAAGTGATTACACTATCAGATTGTTCCTTAACCAACAAGTGTTCAACTGGTGATTGGTCTTGCTCCGTATTCCATAAGAAAACCTGCCTGCCTTGCTACACTTGCTACAGTGTAACCATTGTAGTCGTTTTAATTTTGTGAATTTACGTTCAATCGCCAACATGTCGTAACATAATATTGTTTATTTTAGGTGATTGACCTGATGAAGCTTGTTGTTGCTCCAATATAGACAAATGGTTCAGGATATTCTGTTTTGCCAGCGACTTGCAATCTCCTATCTAGACCTATGCATTGCCTTTGGATGTATAATTGAAATTGGTCCGGTGTAAATAATGACAATTATGTTAAATAGGACAGGCGCCAAATCTAAAATCTGAGAAACTTACTTTTAAACGTCCAATAATGTAAGATAAGGAATTAGATTCAAGAAGGTGCTTTCATGAAAGATTTTCTGCAATTTTTATTACCTGCATTTTGATTATGTGAATAAAATCGTTTTGTCTTTTACAGTTAAACTGAAAAGCACTCATATCAGGCCATTGCTTTGAAATCTGTACCTCTACTTCATTGAGCTGCCACTGATCCATATCCTCTGGAAGATTTAACTAAAATTAAAATATTTCACCATTCCAGATCCATCTGCTGCGCTCTGGTGGAAAGGACTACAGCTGATGATAACATGAGCGCAACGGAAAGTGAAACCTAAAATTGCATGATTCCATGTTGCCATTTTCAACACCTGTACGTAGATGCGAATTTTTGACTATTCATCATGGCGGGAAGGTTTGCCCACATGCAGCACCCATTGAGTAGTTCGGCCCTAGAGTTTTATCAGTACAACGTTAATATTGCTGTCATTGTATCCATTTATTTTGAAATATTCATCTTGGCATTCTACTGGCAGCGGTCTAATTAATTAAAGAATAGTGAATTACTAGAAAATTCCTTAATTTATGGATAGTTTCTTCTCCTCGATATCATGCTGCTGCCCTTCCGTGGAATCTATCAGACCTGGGTCAAGTGGCTCACTTTTCTACGTGAGCCTGAATAACATCAGTGAGCAGGAGGTTTGACCGCGAAGGCCTTGATGACCCAGTCGCGTGTCGTCCTCATCCAATATCCACACACACTTACTATCCAGCAGGCATCTGGGAATAGGGAGCAAGAGCAGCAACTCCAACATTCCACTTCTTCACCCTTAGTAAACTGAGGGGTACAAATTCGTGTCGGACTGGAGAGCAAAACGGGCATTATCGCATCGCCATCTGTTATACGTCCCGCCAGATATTTAGTTTGAATTACTTCAATACAGCTGAATCTCTGACCATGGGCTAGAAATTCATCGCGCGATGTAGCACAAAACGGGCGGCATCGCATCGGTCGGTCTGTTATATACACAGTTAGATATTCAGATCCATTGCAGTCAACCAGACTGAATATGGGACCGAGCGCATAAAAGGTGGATGATGTGATAGCGCCAGTTTTTGCGCAGCCGCCAACATGATTTTCTACCTCTGAGTATTATTATAATTGCAGTAACCCACTCACCTCACTGACCCTGCATCCTTCTTTGACTTCATTTTTCAGTACCAAATCATTGCAATATGTCTGGACACCATAACATACCCATGACTATTTATTTACAATGGCACTGAAACAATATTAGTCACATCGCAGTAGCTATTTCGTGCCATGCCACTACAAAGGAATTACTGCCACTGAACAGATGCAATTTTTGGTAAATTTAAAGGCCAGCCCAATGCATTTCAAAGCAGTGCTGCCTGATAATGCAGTAACATTGGAAGCAAAATGACTGGGCTATGAGGATAGTGAAAATCGCTTTCTTACAATCTGAGATTTTAACTTGGCATGAGTAGAAATATGTCTTCTTGATATTTGTAATTTCAGCGATTGGGCACATAAGTAAATGACGGATTCCGTCTTGCAGTAAATACCCGTAATGCTGACTGAAATTAATACTCAGAAGGAAGGGTTCCCTTTGTCTCTATCTGCGTTGCTTAAACTTAGCAGGGAATGTTCCTGCTGAGTGTACATGTTTTCAGCAAATTCATAAACACATGTCTTCACAAAGCTTCTACTATTTTATTTGGAACAATGAGTATCGGAAATCTTGCTTTTTCTGCCACCTTCCTATTTCACGGTGTTCAGAAGAAATGTTCCCAAGATCAACTTAGTTATTCAACTTTAGTTAATAGTTAACTAATGTGTAAACTATTACTGTCTTCATTTACTCAATGCTTAATCTGATAATCAGCTTTACTTCATGTCTGCAGAACAGAAGGACACCAGCATTATTGACTTGACCTAACAATGCATTACTCGCAGGAAGATTCCCTCTGAAATTATGCGCTGCATTTTCTGATATTGCATTCATTTCCTTATAATATTTAACTTGTTGAGGCTGCCGCGAAACACGAATTAAGGCTGAATCCACGTGTGGAAAACAAGAGACTTCTTTAATACAACTGCATGGTACAAAATGGCTGAACAGACTGCTCCCAGAATTCTCTGGAAAAAACCTGAGGCCCCGCCCACTCCTGCCTTAAAGTTAAGGTGCCTTAAAGGGAAGGAGCTCGATATATTGTCCATGGACGGAAGAGGGGATAATGCCCGTTTAGGTGGCGATCCGCCACACAGCTTCCCCCAGAATCCGCTTAGGAGGTGTGGACGAGACGGTGCGGTGGTCTGATGGGCCGGCTGGAGCGGCTCTTGTAGGACGCCGGTGGACGTGGAACGGCCGGGCGTGGAGCAGCCGGGTGAACCGGCTTGAGGGCAGGTCAGCCGCGTGGAGTTGGACGAGCTACAGGGACCTGCTCACCGGGCTCCGAGTGTGCTGGCTTGAGTCGGTAAACCGACACTTTTTCGGTCCTGTCGCCCAGTTGCAGCATGAAAAATTTGTCCCCAGCCTGTAGCACCTTGTAGGGCCCGTCGTACGGGGGTTGAAGGGGTCTGCGGTGGGCGTCATGCCGGATGAAAACAAACCGTGCCTGGTGCAGGCTTAGTGGGACTTGTGAGGTGGTTTCGCCGTGTTGGGCAATGGACACCGGGGCAAACTGCAGCACCAGTGAGGCGAAGTCGCGGCGTTGCTGGCCGGCTGACCAGGGTGTCGTTGCGGTGGGCATAAACTTGCCGGGTAAGCGCAGCGGCTGACCGTACATGAGCTCTGCTGCCAATGCGTGTAGGTCTTCTTTAACCGCGGTGCACAGGCCGAGGAGGACCCATGGAAGTCGGTCAGTCCAGGCGCCGTCGTGGAGGCTGGCTCAAAGAGATGCCCTCAAGGATCTGTGCAACCGCTCACACAGTCCATTGGCTTGGGGGTGGTACGCTGTGGTGCGGTGAATGATCACCCCGAGATTGCGTGCGACGGCGGTCCAGAGTTCAGAGATAAATTGCGGACCTCTGTCCGACATCATGTCGGAGGGGACGCCGAACTGTGCGACCCAGGTGCTGACAAAGGCTCTGGCGATGTCGGTGGTGGTGGTAGAGGTCAGTGGAATTGCCTCGGACCAGCGTGTGGTGCAGTCAATGATGGTCAGCAAGTGCGTGTGGCCTTGTGACGGTGGCAGGGGCCCGACGATGTCCACGTGGATGTGGTCGAATCTCCGCGAGGGGACGGTAAACTCCTCGAGGTGTGCTTTTGTGTGTTGCTGTACCTTGTCCCGTTGGCAGGCTAGGCAGGAGTTGGCCCAAGTACGCACATCCTTGTGAAGGCCGCGCCAGACGAAGCGGTTGGCTACCAATTTGATGGATGCACGGGCGCCGGTGTGGGAGAGGTTGTGGAGAATGTCGAATACCCGGCAGCGCCAGGACGCTGCGATGACGGGCCGAGGTAGACATAGGGATATGTCGCACTTGACCGTGACTGCGGTCGGGCCACAGGCGACGTTGGACAGGTGTAGCCCTGGTAGGTTGGTGGGTGCGGAGAGCAGATTAGGGTCGGTGATCTGGTCTGCTGCGAGTTGAGCGTAGTCGACTGCCAAGTGTGCGGCGTGGATGGCGGGGCGGGAGACGCAGTCGGCTACCACATTGTCTCGGCCGGAGATGTGTTGGATGTCCATGGTGAACTCGGACACTGCCGCGAGCTGGCGCTGCTGCCTGGCGGACCAGGGGTCGGTTGTCTTTGCCATTGCGAAAGTCAGGGGCTTGTGGTCGACAAACGCAGTGAAGGGGAGGCCCTCAAGCAAAAACCGGAAATGGTGGACCGCCAGGAACAGCGCGAGGAGCTCGCGGTCGAAGGAGCTGTACTTGACCTCCGGGGTGCGTAGTTGGCAGCTGAAGAAGGCAAGTGGTTGCCAGGCGCCGTCGACCCACTGCTCATACACGGCGCCGACCGCGTGGATGGAGGCGTCCGTGGAGAGCGCTACCCTGGCATTGGGCCATGGTTGCGCGAGCAGGGTGGCGTTGGTGAGCGCGGTCTTGGTGGAGTTGAAGGCGGCGGACGCATCTGCCGTACATTCGACCCCCATCTTGCCGCTCCTGCCCCAGAGGGCTTCATACAGGGGCCTCATGAGAGACGCCGCTTTGGGGATGAAGCGGTTATAGAAATTCACCATCCCGAGGAACTCCTGGAGGCCTTTGATGGTGGTGGGGCGGGAAATTGTTGGACGGCCTGCACCTTGGTGGGCAGGGGAATGGCCCCAGTATGGGTGATGTGGTGGCCGAGGAAGTCCATCTTGTCCAGGCCGAACTGGCATTTGGCTGGGCTGATGGAGAGCCCGTGGTCACTGAGGCGCCCGAACAGGATGCGAAGGTGTTCGAGGTGTTCCTGCTTGGAGGAACTGGCTACCAGGATGTCGTCCAGGTAGACGAACAGGAACTTCAGGTCCTGAAGCACTGAGTCCATGACCCGTTGGAATGCCTGGGCCGCGGTTTTGAGGCCAAAGGGCATCTGCAGGAACTCGAACAGGCCAAAGGGGGTGATTACGGCCGTCTTGGGGACATCCGCGGGGTGGACGGGGACTTGGTGGTAGCCGCGCACCAGGTCGACCTTGGAAAAGACTGAGCGGCCGGCCAGTCTAGCCGAGAAGTCCTGAATGTGTGGCATGGGGTACCGATCAGGGGTGGTGGCGTCGTTGAGGCGACGGTAATCCCCGCAGGGGTGCCAACCTCCGTCTGGTTTGGGGGCGATGTGGAGTGGGGAGGCCCAGGGACTGTTGGAGCGGCGGATGATGCCGAGCTGTTCCATGGTGGCAAACTCGGTCCGCGCGATCTCCAGTTTGGTCGGGTCCAGCCTGCCGGCGTGGGCGTACACTGGGGGGCCTGTGGTGGGGATGAAGTGTTCCACCCCATGTTTGGCGGCCTCCGCGGAGAAGGTCGGATAGGTAGGGCCGGGAATTCGGCCAGGAGTGCCGAGTAGTCATCCGTGGCCCGGGCGTGACACTGTGACACCATGTCGGCGGGTTGACGGGGGGCCATGGCGCCCAGGATGGAGGACATAGTGTTCATGTCCACGAGGCGGTGACGGGGGATGTCTACCAGTAGGCCATGGGCGCACAGGAAATCTGCACTGATGAGAGGGGAGAGCACCTTGGCAGTGATGAACTCCCATCGGTAGCAGCAACCAGCGAGGTCGAGGGTGACTGTCCGGGTGCCATACATCCGGATTGCTGAGCCGTTAGCAGCAGCCAGCGCCGGTCCTCATTCGCCCTTTTGGATGTCGAGGGAGGATGCCGGGATGATGCTTTGCTGAGCCCCAGTGTCGCACAGGAACCGGCAGCTGGTTTTGTCATCCGTGACGAACAGCAGGGAGCCCACGTGGCCCATGGCCATCGCGGGGGCTGGTACGAGGGTGGACTTGAAAGAGCAGGGAAGTGTGCACCATTGTGCCCTGGCGCCGAACCATGCATGGTAGTAACAGTGGCCCGGGTTAGTGGGGCGTGCGCAGGCATTGGCTGCCAGGTCCGGAGTGATGTCGCGGCTGGAGTGCGTGGACAGCAGCTTGTCGGCCTCATCGGCCAGGGCTTCCAGATTCGTGAGGCCAGACGCCACGATCGCTGGGCAGATGCTGAGAGGGAGCTGGTGGATGAACAGCGTGTGGAAGAGGGATCCGGGTGGGCTCTCGTCGGTGAGGGAGTGCATGTGGGAGAGGAGGTCTGACGGTGAGGCATCACCGAGGCCTGGAAGGTCGAGGAGGTGGCAGTTTCGCTGATATGCCGAGGCCGTAAATTTTTTAAGGAGCGCTGTCTTGAGATGTGCGTACTTGCCTTCCTCTGGTGGGTTCTGCAGTGCTGTCCAAACCTTCAAAACTGTGGTGCTACAGAGTGATGTGACGAGATAGTCGTACTTCGTCCCATCTGTGGTGATGTTTCGCAGCCGGAAGCGAGATTCAGCTTGGAGAAACCAGGCTTCGGGCTGGTTTTCCCAAAACTCCTGCAGTTTCACGGAAACTGTGTTCGTGTCCACCATTGCAGTGCTCGGAATACGTTCTGAGCGTCGGGGTCACCAATGTTGAGGCTGCCGCGAAACACAAATTAAGGCTGAATCCATGTGTGGAAAACAAGAGTCTTCTTTAATACAACTGCATGGTACAAAATGGCTGAACAGACTGCTCCCAGAATTCTATGGAAAAACCCTGCGGCCCCACCCACTCCTGCCTTAATGGTAAGGTGCCTTAAAGGGAATGTGATTGATATATTGTCCACGGACAGAAGAGTGGAAAATGGCCGTTTAGGTGGCGCTCCACCACAAACTAGTAATTGAAT